>JAWZYV010012330.1:0-1242444 GCA_038373885.1 Cheiracanthium punctorium | reverse complement strand
ATTTTTTAATGGGTCATTGGAAATCAAGTTAAAATAGTTTATTAATGTTTAAATCGGTATTTTTGAAATCAGTTTAAGCAAAAAGGAAAAAGAGAGAGTGTGTTAATAACAAATAAAAAAAAAATGGGGGTAGGGGAAAAAGTCAGAACAGGCTGTTTTTTTTTTTTTTTTTTTTTTTTTTCCCTCCAGAAATGATGTAACTTTTTAAGTTATTTTTATGCAATTAAGTTATCCTAGTTTAGAGATTCAAAGTTTTTTAGGTTGTTCTATGCACTTTTAGGAACAGTTATTCTAACAGTAATGAAACATGTAGAAAAAAGAATAGTTAAATTTATATGCTGTACGGTCGGAAAATTTCAAATTTAAATGCTGTCTCAGCCAATTTTGTAATGTACTTTTTTTTGGGGGGGGGGGGTGTAAATTGCCTGAGGCATGAAGAAGGCATATCTGTATAGCATTGTTTATATATAAAACAATTATTTATTTATAAATTCAATTCATATTAATTTTTAATTAAAACAATTTTAAAAACTGTTTTGTTTTTTATCATAATTTTGTTTCTTTTTACATCAGTTTAAAAGAACTATGACAGTAGTCTCTTTTCAGTCAACAGGCTTTTGGACTGTAACTAGATCAGATCCCATGCTTTCTGTTTGTTGTGTGGTAAGGAGCTGGTGTAATATGAGAAGATGCAGGGGGAGATACTGAGTAGTGTAGGATAGTAAAGTGGTGGGGTCCATTCCCTCTTCCAATGAGTCACCCTCTTGTTTGCAGGTGTGAATATCCCTTTCTTGGTCAGATGCTTCCAAGGGAATTGGAATGAGTTTTGCCTTTCTTTGGTTAAGTGAAAATGTTGTTTGAGTAATTTGGAATTGTTTTTGATGTTCTCTGGGATTGCTGAAGTTATTTTAAAGAGTTAAACCAATAATCTATAGTCTGTTCGCGGAAACGAGAGAACGAAAGTAAACAAATGGGTTACCAAAGAATTACATTTTTTGGCACCAATCCCTAGTTAGGCGAGTTTAACCTTTCTTAATTCCAAGCAGCGTAAATGGAAGAAAGCAGAAATTCACACTGTGTTTGGCACTTTGGCAAAATGCCAGGTGTTTACTCAATGCCAGTTTACACGTGCAATTGTTTAGTTTTGTTCTCTTGACTCGGCGAACGCACTATAAAGCTAAATTATTCAGCTTGATATGTAAGCTCATTTTTTTTTATCTAATTGAAAGTAAATTAGAATGGTTTTTTATTTTGTGCTACTACTGAATATCAGTTACATTTAATATGGCAGCAGAACATTCCCAGACGTGCTGTAGTATTGGCTAAGAAAAATGGAACTGAATGCCATAAAAAGACTTATGCTCAAGTAGAAACTGCAAAGTACTGCATTATTAAGCCTTCAGACTTAATAAGTTTGAGAAGTAATGTACAATCAGAGCTTAATATTTGTGAACATCAAAAATCATTTTATTTGAATAAATTTGAAATATTTCAAACATCATGTTTTGACCCATTGAAGTGCCATAAAAGAAAAAAAAATTGTTTCAGAACCATTAATTCAAATTTATCTGAGGTAATTAACAAATTGCCAAACTGTGAAAAATTGATTTCTGGACAAAAAAAAAATGTAGTTTTTGTAGGAAGAAGGTAAACAAACTTATTTCTGAGCTTGATGACAAAGTATCAACTGGCAGTGATACCAGTGACAAAGTATCAACTCGCAGTGATGAAACGTCACAAATTTGAAATTGTCAATTTCAAAACAAGAAGCTTTAGAAGATGTTAATGTATTATTACAAAACATAGGTCAATCTCCATTGAAATTGATTGATTGAAGGAACGGAACTGCTTTCCCCCCCCCCCTGGTAAAATACTGAACATAAGTGTCACAATCAGTCATAATAATTAATATTTTCATTTTATACTAAAGCAAGTTAGTATGTTTCTTATTTAATTTGTAGTCAGTGATTCAAAGAAATGCTCAAAAAATCTTCAGCACACATTTTCTAATTAATGTTCAAATTTTGTCTAAATTTTTTAATTAAGAAAGTATTAATTAAATAAATCCTTTTTTACACATTTAATTGCATACAGCTATTTTTTTAAAGAAAAATGTTTGTTTTTTAACTAAAGTATTAATTTGTAGTTGACAATAAAAAAAGCTAGAAAAATTTTGACGCATGTTAACTATATGTATTTCCGATTTTGTTTAAAACATTTTAAATTTTAAAATAATTTAAATTTTAAGTAAAATAACTAATTCATTATTAACTTTTAAATAAAATAAGCACCTTTTTAAATTAAATAAATAAAAAATTATTTTATAATAACATTTGCATGCAGCATAACATTTTAAGAAAAATCTTCAAAATATTTGGTTTTTAATTAAATTAACCTATTAGGACTCAAATACCCACCGTTTTTATTTTAAATTATCTTACTTTATGCATTTACATGTAAGTAAAAAAATAGTTTGCTTTGTTAAGAGCTACACCATTTTCTGAAACAGCTTTTGCAAAATTATTGTTTTTATGAAATTTTTTTGAAAAAAACAAAGTTTATGAATTTTTGGGGGGTTCCAGTTCTAAACAGGACTATCAAATTAATTTTTTCTATAATATCCAAACCTTTGTGAACATTTTGGTATAAATTTCAATTTAATATATTGAAAATAAAGAAAGTTATGATTTTTTATCTGAAAAAGCACCATTAAAATAATTGTTTGCAAAAACGCCATTTATGGTCACTTTCCCATTATTTTAATAATTTTTATCTTAAAAAGTATTAGAGATATTGAAGTAAAATTTTATATTGTTAGTTAGAACACTAATGGCTACATTTATAAAAATTTTCAAAGAAATCCGAGACGGTGGGTGACATTTTTGAAATTTATTGGTTGATTTGAAATGGAATGACCCAGTAGGGTATTTATTCAAAGACCCATGCCGGGAAGCAACTAAAGACACAGAAAGGCAATCCTTGTTCTTGCGTCTTCGTAACGATGGGAAAAAGAAAAAAAAAAAAAACCACATGCGAACAGGTTAAGGAAAACAACGGTTGTCAGAAAAGTCTTAGAATCTTGCTGGGTAAAATCTATAGTTTATATTATTGTCTTCAGAAAAACCTATTTATATATACATAAATGCTAACGGACCATTATCTTCGATTTTTAGAAGAGTTTTCTTGACGTTCTTCATGATGACAGATATGCCAACTTCTTTTCATGTTCAAATAATTCTATTTACTAATCGACCTTCAGATTTTGCTGTCCATTGATTGTCGCACACCAAAAAAGTGAAAACATAACAAAACTTTGCATCTGAACGTGTCTGACACATTTAAGGATTGGTCTTTTTTTCCCAACGAAATGTACTTTTTTTTCAGTTAATTTAAAATATATAAGTATTAATTTTATCGTTTTGATGATAGGTATCAACGAATTGTTTCAGCTTTGGTAGACATTTATTGATGTATACATCGGAATTGATCGCTGGTCCGCCAATTGATTGAAATGAAGTGAAATGGCTATCCACACCAACACTTTTTGCTGGTACTTCGCATGAAAAGCATATCTCACATTGTCGGTATATTTTAAATGTTGTCCTTAAAAAAAAAAAAAAAAAAAAGCCGTATGCAGCCAGTGAGCAAAAATAAAGTAGTTTTCAACATCTAAAAAGATTTATGTGTCAGTTGCAAAATGTTGGGTTAGTGCATTATTATCAGGCGTTTCTTTACACTATTTTTAATTAATTATTTTTTTAAATTCACGTATATTCTCTAACGCAAATTACCTTACGTGAATTATTTATTTAATTTAATTTAATAATTTATTTATTTAATTAATTACAAAAAATTACAAATGCCTGATAATTATGCACCAACCCAATATTTCAAGCGTATTGAACTGCAGGAATTTTGAATTTTTTGAAAATCTTTGAGGATTTATTTTGAATTTCGTTGACGATGGTACTTTCGAATGTTGTTTCCTTTTAAGGATTCGACGCTCTTTCTTACAAGAAACTCTAAATTGTCACGACAATCGCTATATTGATTGGTAGCTTTGATTATGGCAATTGATATTTTTTTTTCCCTCCATATCGCCAATATAGTATTGGGTAATAAGATATACCTCGAAAAATTTGATGGGGGGAAAAAAGTTTTTCTTTTCTTTTTTTTAATGGTGGTGGGGGAGGGGGGAGGGGGGGCATGATTTATCTTTTTTGTTCTCCAAGCACTCCTTTCGGTGCTCATAGACTACAGCCTACAGAGGACAATGAGTAATCCACACCTGAAGACATGTTAGTAGCTGCAAAGCTTTGTATCGTCTTGCAGCAAAATCTCTGTGTAGTAATGAGAAATATGCCTGTATCGTGTAGCAAGACAACTGCAAATCTCTGTCTCGACTTAACTACTTTTATGACAGGTGCAGCTTGGACGGACGTACGGGCAGATAAACTACTAACATAATTTTTTTGGAAAGTGTTTAAAAGAAAAAAATATGTTGTAATTGTAAAAATATATAGGTTTTTACAGATAAACTGGTAAAGGCGTTCTTAATAACTTAAAGTAAACAAAAGCCCGGATTTACAGTTTTTAAAAAGTTAAGTGAATAAATAAATAAACAAGTCTAGGCTCACAATAATTTTCTTTAATACTCTCAAACCATGGCATTACGGTGAATTTCTGCGCCACGGCATCTTAAAATAATAGTTAAAGCGGGTATAATTTTAATTTTTGCAACTCCCGGATACTTTTTAGAAAGTCAATAGAGTAGGTCACTCGCCCCAGCGACTGGGACAAGTAAAAATACGCATGTTGCAATTCTTTAACTATTAGAGCTAAGTGGGCAATGTAAATTGAATAAACGTTCAAAATAACACGGGAAAAATGACTGCGCTGAGAAAAAATTCCTCTCGTTCATTTCCAAAAAATTAGACTTTTTAAAATTGTATACGACCCCTGTAAAAAAAAAAAAAAATCTTATCCGGTGAAATATGCCCCGTACATAACGAGGTGATTTATAAAATTTATGCCTTTCATCATAAGACGTCTCAGAGATTATCTTAAAATAAAAATGATCGGAGGCTGTACATGAATTTGAATGTAAAATTTTACAGCTAGAGTGAAAAAAAAAAAAAATTATTTTCTTCTGTACGATCCCTGAACTACGATCATCCCAAGTGACTTTTTTACTTTCGAGAACCAATAAAAAATGGTTTAAGTCAGCAAATACTTATCTTCATATCTCTGACACATTTTAAAATATAATTCTCAAATTTTGCACATCACCTCAAAGTATGGGGTATATTTTAACATGTGGGAATTTTTTTGTACGGGCGGTCGTATAAAAATTTAAAAAGTGTCACTTTTTTTGAAAATGAACGAGAGGATTTTTTTTAAACATAGTCCTATGTCGTACCTTATTTTGACCATTTTTTTTCAACTGATATTGCCCATTTACTTCTAACAGAAAAAGAATTAATTAAATCGTGTTGCTACCTTTTTGGGACACCCACCCTGTATAATACGTGTGTTGTGTGAGGCGTTTTTCACTTACAATTTCTAACGACATTCTTTACAAATAGCTTGCAGTAAATAAAATTTTGAAACAATTGACATCAAGCAGCACAAGCTTTTTTAATACTTGAGTTTTTCTCTTTTTCTTTCTCTCCTTCTCGCTCTCTCTCTTTTTCTTTTCTTTTCTTTTCTTTTTTTTTTTTGGTCAATCACTTAATTTCCATTTTACGCTTAACCCTTTAACGCGCAGTGTTGTCGCTCTGGGAACACCAAATTTGACGTTTTGACTGTTGTCAGTCACGAAGAATAGATTTGATTTCTATAAAAATACTTGCGGGTGGCATAACTCCACGAGAATCCTTCACTTTTTAGCACGTCATTTCCCGTAAAAAAAAAAAAAATGTCACGATTATTTTTCACAGCACTGACATCTGCTGAAAAATGGAAGAACAGCTGGATAGATTGCCCAATGCTGAAATAAGGGCAACCGTTGCCATCGCTCTACTTAACTACCAGCAAGATGGCGGACGATCGGAACGTTCATCACGTGCCTAGATCTAGAGACCCTTTTTTGACGAAAGCTGGCTGTGCCGGCACAGTTTGAAAATTCATTATTGGCATCATTATTGAAATTTAGAATAAAATGCTGCTATTTTGGCTTCTAAAATTAAGAAAAACTATACTTTTTTGGCTACTTTTTCATGTTTATGAGGCTACTAATCCTGCTATTTTTGCCTGCAGACAGTGGTGGATACCTTGTATGTGTTACAACTTTTAAGATAAATTACCGGATACTCCGCAAACCTTAGCAGAGTACCTGGAAATGTATACTATCTTTAATTGACCGGCAGACAGACAAGCACAGATTTTTTAACTCTTTTTTGACCCCGAGACCCTTTTTTTGACGACAGCTGGCTGTGCGCGGGCACAGCCAGCTGCGTCTAAAAAGGGTCTCTAGATCTGTGGCACGCGATGAACGTTTCGATCGTCCCCCATATTGCAGGTAGTTAAGTCGAGCGATGGCAACAGCTGCCCTTTTTCAGGATTGGGGAATCTATCCAGCTGTTCTCGCATTCTTCCATTTTTCAGCAGATGCCAGTGCTGTTAAAAATAATCCTGACCATTTTTCTTTACGGGAAATGACGTGCTAAAAAGTAAAGGATTCTCGAGGAGCTATGTCACCCGCAACTATTTTTATAGAAATCAAGTCTATTCTTCGTGACTTGCAACAGTCAAAACGTCAGAGTTTGGTGTTCCCAGAGCGTGCACGTTAAAGGGTTAAAACAAAGTTGATCAAAGAAGTAAAAATTGTTGATGTACAGCCTTCAAACATTGCGAGATTTTGGACCTAACCTCAAATAACTAAATGACTGTGAATGTAATTTTGCGAGACCCGAGAAAAAAATCTTTAAATGTCATTTCCATTCTTTAAACGAAGAATAGTAAATTGTTATAAACATTTATTTACATTACATACTATATTGTGTTGAAATGCATTAATATCTCTTACACCGTAATATAATGGAAATAGTTTGTGTGTTCCTGAAGAGAAAAAAGAAACCCTCTAATGCTCCATGCAGTATTCTTAATGGAGAGGCTTTTTTTTTTTTTGTAATTCTTAATTTATTCTAACAATTCTATTATTTTCTTTGAAATGGATGAACGTTACTGAAATACGGTTTAAATAATGACTCCATATACAGCGTAATTAACTGAAATTCTTTCTTGTGTTTCTCTGAAGAACTGTAAATGCTAATGACATCGTTTTCGGTATTCCCGTATTATCAGGTAATCTTTAAATGGCTGCTAAATTTGTAGTTAGTTGGATGTCTGGAGAAGGAAAAACCTGCATTACAAGATTCCATTAAATTCAAAGATACAGGAAACATTTACATTAACAAATTCTTGGTTAATGTAAATATATTACTATCATATATTATTACACCTGTGAATCAAGGTAACGCATATATTTTTCAAATGTCTGAATTCGTTTACTTATGTTCTTAGTTAAAGAGTGTTTATTAATTATTTGAGAGGAATTGTTAATTATTAGAATAATATTGTAAAAATGCAGGGTACCTACTTATAGATGAGTTCGGGCTCATTTTTTAAAGTCGGAGCCCGCGGCCGAAATTTCAACTAATATATAAATAAAAGTCAATTACTTCATTACTAGAATATCATTAATTTCGCTATTCGTACAAATTAACAATTTTGTTTTAAGTAGGTTTATCTCTTCCAAGAGTAACTTTTTAAAATCTGTTTACAAGGACTATGTTTAATAAAAGAGAAATTTCTCATGAACCTGAACCCGAGTACAATTGTGTACTACAGAGCCCGTCACATTTCCCTAGTACCTACAAATTGCTTTTTTTTTCTTTTTACAATTTTCTATAGTTTCTGGGTTAAATATAGATATTACTTTTAAATACACCTAGAAATCCAGATAGGGCAGAATTTTACAAGTCTGATTTCATTTATTTATGTGTTTTGATTAAACATTAAATTGCGATTACTGTAGTGGAATTGTTAAATACAGTAGACCGCCCACCCCCTATAACACGGGTCCCCAGAACACGGTGAAAAAATTGCGATCGGGTTCCTTATAACAGGTTAAAAGAGACTTCGTATATCGTCTGCTTTTTCTAATTGTGGTGTACATTAAACGTACCCGAAAGAACTTTTGTATGATTCAATTTTATTCTATTTCAACTTGAGAAAGAAAACGTTTTATTGAAATAAATTTGCTCATTTAAACCCCGTTTAATTTAGAGGAAGTGCATATCAGTTACCTCTGGTGCATACGTAGTATCAAGTAAGCAGTATTTAATGTGAAATAAATTGTTCAAAGAAAGTGCGCAGGGGTTGAACAGCGTGGTTTACACTCCATGTGGAGTATAGCTCAGGACCCCTACAACACGGATCCCTATAACACGGAACGCATCTACCGTGTTATAGGGGGTCTACTGTATTATAGTTTAAAAGAAGGAATTATAAAAATAGTAATACTAATTATTATTAACTAAATGTAAAGCGGAACAAGAATTTTAGTAAGTGAAAACCGAGGTAAAGAGCATCAGTATCTGAAGGCAGAATGTCTGTATTTGTAAGATTAAGGAACTGATATTGATTCGACTCTAAATAGGATGTACAATAGGCGGCTGGTCCACCAAAAAACTGGGGGGTCGAAATAGATGTTAAGGTGTAGGTGGGTGGGTGAATGGGGGAGCTAAATCTTTATTTTAATTGCAAAACTGGGCTTTATTGTTGGATTTTAGCGCTATTACTGATTGAATGACCTCTAATTATTGATTAAATGACCTTAAAAGGTGAACCGTTGCCGATTGCATTTTCTTCTCTCGGTTTGTGTGTAGGGTTTCTCTCAATCATTTTTCGCTGAATCGTTACTTTTGAACTTTAATAAGTGGGGGGATAATGTCCTTTTACTTTAATTTTGTGTAATTGGTTTGGTTTAGTTTCTCTGTCGTGTAAGAAGACCAGCTGGCTAGATCTTGAACCGGTGATCAGAGCCTGATTATGACCAACGGGGGCCCCGGGGATTGATGAATTTGGGTGCCCCCAACCTATAAAATTTGTTTTATTTTTCATAAAATTTGGATATAAAAATATATTTCAAAAGAATATTTCAAATTGGGGGCCCTTTCGAGCCAGGGCCCTGGGCAAAGTCCCTATTTGTCCATGCGATAATAAGGCTCTGTCGGTGATCTTTTAATTTTTTAATTGGAAAGTTAGTGGACAATTTGTGGCACAATGCAGGGAAGTGCAAAGCTTAGTACACACAAAATTTTTCAGTGAATACTATAAACGTGTATTAATGTATAAAGTCTGGGTTTCGGAAAGTGGCGTCGGGAAAGGGGAGACAAAAAGTATATTTTGCCACCTCTGTGCCTACACACAGAAAATGTGTGTGTGTTAGAGATGAGACGGGCTCAGCCCGAGCCCGAAAGCCCGAGCCCGAGCCCGGGCCCGACTCGGGCTCGGGCTCTGTAATTCACGATTGCGTTCGGGCTCGGGCTCGTGAAAAATTTCTTCTTTGTTGAACATACTCCTTGAAACAGATTTTAAAAAGTGATTCATGGGATAAATAGACGTACTTATTTCAAAAAATAGCGGCACGGGGGAGTAGAAGGTGTGTGAAGCTCCAAAATTTATTGTATCCTCTTAATGAAGTAGTTAATTTTATTTGTCTTTAGCTGAAATTTCGGGCTCGGGCTTCAACTTTAATAATATTGCTTGGGCTCGGGCGGGCTCGGGCTTCAAAGAATGAGCCCGAACTCATCTCTAGTGTGTGTGTGTGTG
This sequence comes from Cheiracanthium punctorium, assembly GCA_038373885.1. Classification (NCBI taxonomy): domain Eukaryota; kingdom Metazoa; phylum Arthropoda; class Arachnida; order Araneae; family Cheiracanthiidae; genus Cheiracanthium; species Cheiracanthium punctorium. The sequence goes on along the minus strand of JAWZYV010012330.1, from coordinate 1,232,607 downwards.
TGGTGGGGGGCTAGTGGTCCACCTTGTCCTCTGTCTCGTTGGTACCTGCCTCCTGCTTGTCTTTAGCTTAAACCCATTAGCCAAAATCTATTTTCTCGACCGTCCCTGACTTTCTAATTATCCGCAAAAGTTTGCTAGAACTTTAGTACAACATTTACTATTTCAGGTATTAATGCCTTATAACTCAAGAAATTTCTGTTACTGTAGAACCCAAGCAAACTTTTATAAATACGAGAACGAACTAAGAAAACTAATTTAGGAATTGAAAATAAACAAAGCAAATAATTACAATGTAAAAAAAAAAAAAAAAAAAAAAAACTATTAGAATCTTTCAGAGCATGACAGCTACAAAAGAGTGCAAGTAAAATGGAGGTTTAGTTCATCTTCGCACGCATCAATGTGTAATCGGGTGTTTAGAAACACTTGGGGCAACACAACTCCACTCCACTCGACGTAGAAAAAAAAGAATAAGAAGGGGAAAAAAACAAAACAAAACAGTTACTCCTCCTGAACTGCCACTAATAGATACTATTTCTCATCCCTCTTCCTCATTGGGAAAACAAAAGTACATAATATGATTGACGGCTTGTTCTTAGAATTAAGAGTCTTCCTGTCATCGGACACGCCTATTTACGGTCTTCGCCATTTTGAAATTGTCCAAAATTCTTTTTTTTTGCTTTTGGGATGTTTCTGTTTTTAATTTAGTGCGGAAGTAATAGCTGTAAGCCAAGCAAGGCAAGACGGCTTTAGCCTTCTTCGTATGTCATGTTTAAATATCTGTCCTTGAATCTGAGGATGTTTTCGTAAGTTAAAAGAAGAAAAGACATTTTGACATTTTCGGAATAAATGTTACAGGCGTTCATGTGCAAAAGCAGATGACATACGGCTTTCTGCTTTTGTGTTTTGTTGCTGTACTACGAGACAGAAAGATCTTGTTATGGCAAGTTTTGAGGCTATTTCTGCCAGCCAACTATGATGAGGTTTCACAAGTGGAAAAAACTCCCACTTGATTCTCACTACCTTACAACTGTATTTTCATCCAGAGTAATTATCCAAGCAAAGATGAAAAAACAAGGGGGGTCGCAATCACCATCTTTTTGCAACATGTGAGCGAATATATTAAAGCCGACAAGACACTAAATTTAGGCCTTTAGAGACATCCCCAGTGCCGGGGAGGCTGCCTCCTACAGCTTGACTGCTACAAGAACCGGAGAAGCTGGTCATTTCACTGTGGGGGCGCTTAATAAGATCTGACGTAGACTAATCGTCTAATTTTCAACTAATTCCAGATGTGGGACCTAGTATTTGGATTGGCAACCATTTGAAGATGGAGGACACTGAAGCTACGATTGATATTACGTGCATGAACTCCCTTTAGAGTACACGGTCCCACAACAGTCCAGTCAAGAGAGGTGTTCACCTCCTGAAGTTCGAAGAACTGGCCAAAGCCGGTGCTCCTTCATTTTTTGTATAAATAATTGCTATTAATATTACAAATTTCAGTAAAAATGAATTTTACCGATGAAAAGTTGTAAATATCTATAGCTAACTAGTTTCAAATGGAAAATTGATTAGGAAAAAAAGGTTTTTTTAAGAATTTTTAAATCTTTGAAAATTTTAGTACTGCTGCCATTCAGAAAGCGTTGGTAAATTCTACAAAGTGGAATGCAGTAAGTAGCAAGAACCCAAGCATATAAATACATCAGCACAAGCATAATTCTCTATAAACATGACACAACATGCAATATATAAACGCTACATAACCTAAACATTGCATGATCGCAATCCCCCATAAACTTTTTTTTTTCTCTCTGCTTAACTGAAGACGCATCTGTGAAGATATGAAACGTTGATTACACTAAGAACAGAACGCAGGCTTTGTATTCACGCATAAATCTAGTGGGCATTGCTGTGAAATTAATTTCACCGATAACGGCAATCATCTTTATTAAACCTCGCTCCATACCCGACGAAGCGGCAAATTTTCGCAGAAAATCAAAAATCTCTCCTATCACGGCCAATAATTTCTGAACTTCAACGTTGGAGATAGAGCACTCGGCTATAACATCTCAATTTTTTTCTTGTGACATAAACCAATGCCGGGTATAGTATATATATAGATACCAATCCTCCAGCTTCAAAATATACACGAATTTTAATCACCGCGATAACTTTTCCTTCTTAGATAACGCGCATAAAAATGTACAAAGATTTCATAAGACATTGCGTAAGTGATGAATAGCAGAGGCTTGTGATAAGACCTGATGTAAGGAAAAGTGCGTTCATCTATAATAATTTTTTTTTCTCAGGATGTTGATGTTTTTGATATAAAACAGCATCTGCTATTTTTTTTTGTGTGTGTGTTCGGACTGTGTTTTAGTTTTTAAAAAAAGTAGTGATCAATGTATTTTGATGCTGTTCTCAACGCTTTCCAAGAAAGCTGAAAAGGGTCAATAATTTCGATTTGTTTGTCTATCTGTCTGTCCGTCTTAGAAATGGACGAGGTACTTTTTTTTTTTTTTGCGAGACGAGACAGAGATTTACTACTTTTTGCGAGACGAGACACACATTTTTTAACATTACGATATAGGGATTTTGCGAGACGAGACAAAGCGTTTAGGCTGTTTTGCGAGACGCGAGACGTCTATTTTTCGTCTTGCGTCCATCCCTAGTCCGTCTATCAATGCTCTAACTGACGAATATTAAAAAAATAGTTTTAAAGAATTTGACAATAAATATGTTTTGTCATTTGATACATAATGTTCAATCATTTAGAGGGGGACCACTGGCTTGGAGGTTAAGGTCCTGCCCTACACCACGCTAATCGTCTAAGCGTATGGAGTGGTTACGACCACTCAAACCCTGATCGTAAAAATTTCCTTCTTCGGTGCAAGTAAAAACTTTAGTTACTTAAAGTTAGTTCATCAGAATTTAATACTTCTATTTTTAAAAAGTTACGTAAAGGAATTAAAAAACCTGTCTTAACTGATTAAGATTTATTCCTTTTTAAACTCGTTTTATTTCTCACAAAACACTAAAGATCTGCTGAGTTTTTCAGGGCAGAGAAGTTTAAATCAAAAATTTCAGCGATAAAAATATTTCCTTGATTTTTACTTCAAGTGCCATTTTTTAAACTTTCCAACTTTGATGAAAAGTATTTATGATTTCGTTTTGTGTTATTGATATGGACCCTATTGAAAACGGTGGGTACAACAATAATTTTTCAATACTTTAAGGTCTATGGGCTGGGCAGTAGATAATTTCCCTGCATTACTTAACGATTGAGCGTCATCTTGCCACACCCCACCCACCGTTCATAGTTTGGACTCCAGTTCTGATATACTAACTTTTATAACACCAGCTCCTTTGTTTTTAATGTAATATAATATTCTACTAAATATTATTTATAATAAGTTACATATGTTAGCTGTAACTCATAGACAATAATCATATTTACAGAAAAACGCACATTTTTGTTAAATTAAGTAACAAATACATTTTTCATTTGAAGCACACCACACACAATGAAAGCAATTTAATAACAAGAGGTGATACAAATCTGACCATCTTTCACATGATTTATGTGTAACCATGTAACAGACAACTTTTATAATGGATCAGGAATTTCTAATCCGAAGAAAAAATCATACTTCATATTTATTAATTTTTAACAGTAATTTTTTAAAGTAGTTTCTAATTATTGTTTATTACTTAATTTGCGTTTTCTTAAAGTGAATTTACTCTTATTTTACTAATTAGTGAAATGCTTACTTATTTTATTAATTAGTCACATTTATACACTTTTTAAATTAAGTAGTTTAAAATTACTTTATTTTTTTGAGAGAGTTCTAAAATTACGATTTTTTTAATAGCACATCTCAACGAAACAATTAAAATTTTAAAAAATCTGTGTTTCAGGTATGCCTTTTTCTAGTAAAAATATCTTAAAGTAAAAAGTTCTAAAGTAAAAATTTGAAAAATATAGCTCAACTGGATTTCAGTTACCATTTTTAACTTCCTTAGCTACACAAAAAATAATGGAAATGGAAAATGCAACATCTATTTAAGAATGTAAAATGTTCATCACCACTATTTACATACTCGTGCTCACAAAATAAATCAAAGTAAATGTTTGCTCACCCTTGAATTGAAATAAATCAAGCTGGTACTCACCTATATAAAAAGAAAAAAAAGGAAGTTAGAAGAAATAAACCAATATACAAAAGTGTACAAGTGTGAAGAAGAACCACAGATAATTGAATAAATAGAATAAGCAAAAAGCATTGCATTTAGAAATATTTCAATCATTCGAATTTCCACACGAATGTAATTGCTTTACTGAAGCACACACACACACATAGAGCGGGTTTAAACAGACTAAATAAATATTCCAGGATAAAATCTTTGAAAAGGAATTGTCTTATTGATTCCTAAACGTCTTGAACTCACGAAGTCAAATTCGGAAAATAATGAAATGAGTACATTAAACTCTCGATTATCCGACTCGTGAATATCCAGTCTAATTAAAAAAATGAACGCTAACAGCCGCTGTGTACTACGTGTCGTGTATTCAAATTTTGAAACGAAAATGAAAATATCTGGCATGAAATATGCATTTTCATTAATACAAAATCCGGGTACACTGTTATATAAAATCTACTCTATTTAAAATCTGTGCTTGTCTGTCTGCCTGCCAATTAAAGATAGTATAAATTTCCGGGTACTCTGCTAAGGTTTGCGGAGTATCCGGTAATTTATCTTAAAATTTGTTACACGTAAAAGGTATCCAGCACTGTCTGCAGGCAAAAATAGCAGCATTAGTAGCCTCATTAGTAGCAGCTGGCTGTGCCGGCACAGCCAGCTGCGTCAAAAAAGGGTCTCTAGATCTGTGGCACGCGATGAACGTTCCGATCGTCCGCCACCTTGCTGGTAGTTAAGTCGAGCGATGGCAACGGCTGCCCTTTTTTCAGCATTGGGTAATCTATCCAGCTGTTCTCGCATTCTTCCATTTTTCAGCAGATGTCAGTGCTGTCAAAAATAATCGTGACCATTTTTTTACGGGAAATGACGTGCTAAAAAGTAAAGGATTCTCTTGGAGCTATGTCACCCGCAACTATTTTTATAGAAATCCAATCTATTCTTCGTGACTGGCAAAAGTCAAAACGTCAGAGTTTGGTGTTCCGAGAGCGGGAACACTGCGCGTTAAAGGGTTAAGCTGGATAATCCAGAGTTTGAGGCAATATTATAGTTTCAAGATTTCAGCCCCCCTCCCCACGAAAAATTTTTTAGATTCGTTCTCGACACAATAAGAAGACCTCTTCATTAGAGTTAATTTTTAATCTAAACACGCTTCCCTCCATAATGAGGTTGTTATCCTCATTCTAGATTTCAAAAGGGATTTAAAAATTTCGATTCGTGACAATCACTAATTCAGGTGACTTTCCGCGTGGAACATGAGAATTGGAGAGAACTGATTCATCCAATCATCGCATCCTGCTCGGCCTTCACACAAAACTTATGAATTTGGGATGGGAAAACTAACTTCTATGCTTCAAAAGTTACTGACAGAATAATGCAAATGAACGACGTGGAGTTTGTTGTAGAATCAGAATCGCGTGCGTTTGAGACATATATATATATATTTTTTCTCTCGTATTATCTCGTACAATTATTCTAGATTTGAGGGAAAATTCCCTGTCGTTGTACTTAAGTATTGACTGAGTTCTCAGTTCTCAATGAAATTGTTGGTGCTGATGCCAAAAGGAAAATATGCAATGGCATCGAACCCTTCTAAAATCATCATAATGGGATGGATTGTCGTCCATTCTTTCCGCTATCAATTATTTTCCCGAGACCAAAAATATTAGTTTTACTTTTTAACACTTTGTAACAAGTAATAAAAAAGAGAAAATAAGAGCTTAAAGATTAATGATTAATTAAGAACTTCCTAAAAAACAGTGAGTCTCACTTCTCATTCAAAGTTTCTATATTTTTGTTACTTCTATTTATTTATATTTTTTAATTCACTATCCACTATTTGCTAATTTTCTCTCAGTAACATCATAACATCGAATTCGATGTCATATTGTGAACATTTTCTCGCCATCGTGAAAAACACACGTTGTCAATTCCCACAAAAATCGCCTAATATAGCAACTATCACAGAATTTTTTTTATTCAAAACATTTAACTCAGCACATAACCCACTAAATTTCCTGAACATAAACGTTTCCTGGCAGGACAAAGAATTTAGAGCGAAATCACGAATATCCGGAATCAACATAACCGGATGAGAAGAAAAAAAAAGAAAGAAAGAAACCCCGCTTCCCTCAGTTTTTTAAAAAATATAAAAAAGCTCTCAGCTGCCCCTTTTACCTTTTGTTCTCAGTAACTTCCCAAGATTTCATAAGTTTTATTTGAAAGGATTTTGAAATACAGTTGGATATTATTTCTTAGTTTAAAACTTTTCAATTTTGTTTCGTTGAATTGAACAAAAATTTGTTTGACGCTGTTTCAATCGAAATAGCACCAGCCTGGTTTTGTTGCTTTTAGCAAAATGTTTGATGAATTAACAAAATATTTCGCTGTATTAACAATAATTTTGTTTATTTAAGAAAAAAGTATTTCTTTGAAACAGAGCCAACCAAAAATTTTTTGGAATCAACAAAACATTTTTTTACTGGAATTTTGAGATGAGACAGTCCAGAACAGAGGTGAGAAAAAATTAATCACGATTAACGATTGAAAACAAAAGATAAATAATTAATTTTTTAAAAATAAAAATTTTTAAATAACTATACAGTGTAATTTTTCAAATACAAAATTTTAAATAGCTTACCGGTTTGAAATATTTAAAAAAATAAAAAATTAAAGAAATTTACTACACGATTACTGATTACGACTACAGCAATCACGATTAAAGTTATCGTTAGTGGTGATCGCTGACTCAAATTTATGTAAAATTTTGTTGATTGTAAATAAATATTAATAATGATGTTTAAATCGTTAATCGGGATTTTTTCTCAACAGTGGCCAAACTTGGAGCATTGAATGATTTCAAATGGCGCATTACATACTTCTGATTATTCTTTTTACCCAGATTAAAGATTTTTCTAAATAATTTCGAGCTCGGGAATATTCGATTTCTTGTAATTTAAGACACTACATCAAAAGCCGAAGCATGTGTACACTCCAAAAATTAAATTTTATCTCACCTACCAAATATCCGAAAAATTAATTCTGGAAGCCTTTCTGAGAACAATTTAATTATTATGTTTACATTTATTCCTTTTTCTCCTTTAAACTAAATTTATATTCGTATCACACAACTCTAGTTCTTGAATGTAAGGAAGCAAGAAAGGCGTTTAGCTGTGTATGGCGCATCGGAGCTCCTTCCTGAAAAAATTGGCGCATGATATGCAAAGACATTATGTAAATAGTAAAAACAACTTTAAATATTCCAAGACTCATGTAGGATTAACCCTTTAACGCGCCGTGTTCCCGTTCTGGGAACACCAAACTCTGACGTTTTGACGGTTGCCAGTCACGAAGAATAGATTTCTATAAAAATAGTTGCGGGTGACATAGCTCCACGAGAATACTTTACTTTTTAGCACGTCTTTTCCCTTAAAATATTGTCACGATTATTTTTTAACAGCACTGACATCTGCTGAAAAATGGAAGAATGCGAGAACAGCTGAATAGATTGCCCAATGCTGAAAGAAAGGGCAGCCGTTACCATCGCTCGACTTAACTAGCAGCAAGATGGCCGATGATCGAAACGTTCATCGCGTGCCACAGATCTAGAGACCCTTTTTTGACGACAGCTGTCTGTGCGAGCTGTCGTCACGACTGCCCTTTTTTCAGCATTGGGAAAGGGTTGTGCCTCAAACGGTTAATGTACGTTGAAATAATTGTCATACTGTTACTTTCATAATAACCCGCCCCTTCCCTCCCCAAATAATAGTGTATAAAAATAGAGAAATTTTTAAAATTAAGTCTCCCATCAAAAATTCTTACACGATTATGGGAAGAAAGAAGAAGAAAAAAAAATTACAATTTTTCTTTACTCCGATCAAGACCCGTGTGCTTCCGACAGCGGGATAATTGGATTGACTTTCCAGGCACGAATATAGAGATATCCATTTTAAAAGCTCTTGAAATTGTCAGGTACACAAGGGGAGCGAACATTCCATTTGGTGATACCAAAGAACTTTTGATAATACTGCTGTTAAGAGTAATAGGGAAAGGCACCCCTCACGCAGGGTTGAAAGCGTGGGCGAAAAATGGGAAAATTTTGAAAGTAATATAATGCTGGAGATGAATGAGAAATGTTCACATCGTAAGGTGCATGATAGATTAAGCGAAAGAATTTTGAAAGGGTACGTTAACATACTTTTTTTTTTAGACTACTAGGGGCAAGGCCCCTAGACTCGCTACGCTCGCTTTTCGTATGGGGCTTTTGGCCCCTAATAAGGCTTATTCGTAAAAAAAGGCATGATTTCAACAAACAAAACCCAAAGGTTGGACCAGATAGAATGTTACCGAGCTACAGATTGCTTGGTTCTTGCATGTTCCTTGGTACACAAAATTTTAAACTTCACACTATTTTTAATTATATAAAACCTACGGAGCACCTTGGGTATTTTCACGGATGGCGATTTTTCATAATTTGGCGACGTACGTATATGTATAGTTAATAATTAGTTCTAAGAAAACAGTACTTCATATGTTTCCTTTGATGAAAACTACAAAACAGATAGAATAGCTTGCCACCAATGGCGACTTTTCATTATTTGGCAATTTGCACATACTCATAAACGATAATTACTGTTCATGTAAAGTTACTGGGAAAACCGTTATATATATATTCGTATACATAATCCTTTGCAGATGGGCGTATTTAGCATCACGAAATATATCATCTCGCTGCGCTCACAAATATCCAAGCTGTACTATAACTTGTATAATGGCATAGTGAACGCCACCAAATATTTCTACTGGTAGCAAATAGCCTAGCTAAACCTAACCGGCTTTAATATAATCTGCATTTTAATTATTTTTCATTTTCAAGATATTGGGTACTAACATTTGGAACACGCGGTTTAGATTCACCCTGCTTGGAGAGATATCCTTTTGCCAGGTGATAATCCAGCTTGCCAGCTTTTTTAAATTTGCCAGCTTTTTAAATCAGTTGCTATTAGTTATTCTGTTTTGGAAAAACGAATAATCAGTAATTCTAAACTCCTGTTACCTAAGAGAACTTATTTGAAAATCGTCAACTTTGTGTAACACACTTTGACATTTATTTTTTCACATACTTTTTAATTTGGCGTAAAATTGGTGTAATTCTATTTCATATTTGTCACTTGTACGCGATCCTACATACTTTGTCGTCAAAAAAGGGTCTCTAGATCTGTGGCACGTGATGAACGTTTCGATCGTCCGCCATCTTGCTGGTAGTTAAGTCGAGAGATGGCAACGGCTTCTCTTTTTTCAGCATTGGGCAATCCTTCCAGCTGTTCTCGCATTCTTCTATTTTTCAGCAGATGTCAGTGCTGTTAAAAAGAATCGTGACAATTTTTTTACGGGAAAGGACGCGCTAAAAAGTAAAGGATTCTCGTGGAGCCATGTCACACGCAACTATTTTTATAGAAATCAAATCTATTCTTCGTCACAGGCAACAGTCAAAACGTCAGAGTTTGGTGTTCCCAGAGCGGGAACACTGAGCGTTAAAGGGCTAACCAGATTAGGTGCATCGATGTATTGTTTTTGGAAGTGATTAAATAAGTTAACCGAAATTTTAAAATTGTCGATTTGGGTGTCTGTTGAGATCCACTCTGCATTTCTTTTTTTTTTTTTTTTAAACAAGAGATGTTTTTACAAGTAACAGGTCGTTAAAATGGTTTGCAGTATCAATTTTTTGTCGATCAACAACAACCGGTACAAATTACGAAACCGATCGGGATTGAGACTAATGTTTGGAACCGGGACAATCCCAGTTAAACTGGAACGTATGGTAAACCTACCTATGTGAGTTGTATGAGTCTGATCTGCATTCCATCAAAAATCGAATTAATGCAACAGAAGCACACAAAATATAGGAAATGGCGATTTACAAGGAAACAAACGGCAATTACCAAAATTACAGAATAAAAATCATACATTATTCAGCTCCAAAATATTTAAATTCCATCTCAGAGCAAAATAATTACACAGTAAAAAGATATCGAGCATATAATTTGAGTTATAAAACCAGCAGCAGCGTTCTTTTCCATTCTTGTTACATGAAAATCTTAACACCGAGATTAACAATGCGGGAAATATATCCAGAAGCTGTTAAACCGTTTCCTGCAACGGAATATCAAAGAAAGAAAAAAAAATAAATAAAAGGACGTACGGGGCAGTAATTTTCCCCGTTTGATGGATAAATTGGAGAAAAATGCAAATCCGGAAATTTTTCTGCCGCAAAACTGGAAAATGCCCCGTAATTACGCAGGATTACGTTCAAGACGCGTAAGAAGTTTACAAACATGGGGTAAGAGCACAGAAATTGAAATAATAAGAGTATTATTCGAGACCGCACGTATTTCAGGACAGATTTAGATTCTTTCGAACAGGATAGGAGTGCGCGGTAATGGATTTAACCCTTTAACGCGCAGTGTTCTCGCTCTGGGAACACCAAACTCGGACGTTTTGACTGTTGCCAGTCACATAGGAATAGATTTAATTTTTATCAAAATAGTTGCGGGTGACAGAGCTCCACGAGAATCCTTTACTTTTTAGCACGTCATTTCCAGTAAAAAAATGGTCACGATTATTTTTAACAGCAACAGACATCTGCTGAAAAATGGAAGAATGTGAGAACATCTGGATAGATTGCCCAATGCTGGAAAAGGGAAACCGTTGCCATCGCTCGACTTAACTACCAGCAAGATGGCGGACGATCGAAACGTTCATCGCGTGCCACAGATCTAGAGACCCTTTTTTGACGCAGCTGGCTGTGCCCCGGCACACTATGCGGTTAAAATTCTATTCGGTTAAAATAGAACTTACAAAATTTTGTTAAATTAAAAAGAAATGTGCTGTGTTATTTGGGTGCAATGTTATTTGGGTACATACAAATGTGCAGTGTTATTTGGGTGCATTCTAATGCCCGAACTCAGTTCGGGTGTCACAGGCAAAGGTTTAAATAAATATTTTTCTTTCTTTCATTCGATGGTTCAAGATAAACCTTCAACGGACACTTGGTTATAGCGTAAAAATAGTATGGACCCTTTCTATTCTGTTAAATATCCTATATAGTTTCGCTGATCCCTGACTCTATAATAATTCCGGGTAACCACTCCAAGATAAAACTTTTACCACCATTACTCCAAAAAGATTTAAAGAGTTCAGTCTAAAAACGTAATAAAATCTACACCTTTTGTCCGATCCGCTTGAAAATTTTCATAATTATGTAAAAAAATAAAGAAAATAATTTGTGCTATTTTAAAACCTAAAAATCCACCCGTTCTCTAATTTTCAAGCGATTTTTAGCAGTTATTTGCGTGACAAAATTAGGTGTATCTGATAATGACGTCATACTGAAGTCATGTTTATCAGGCTTAGAAGGGAAAATTGGCATTCTCATTAGTTTAAAATAGTTTTTTCCAGATTAACCAGTTTAACATTTTTTCATAAATAAAATGATTTCCTCTGTATGAAACATTGATATCCCAGCGAAACGAAATCTTTCGAATGCGAAATATTTTAGTACGTTTTTAGAAGAAAATGCGATGCCGATTTCGGTATAGAATAAAAAACGAATATAACGTTATTTATTTTAAGAGGTAATTAATTATTAAAAAGATTATTTATTAAAAAGATTAAATATATTGAATGCAGACATATTTTTGTCTAATATTTTTTCTAGCGCCCGCTGTAATTGCCCCCAAAATGGGCTTTCTAGTAAGTTTTATAATGTATAAAGTTTTAAGTATTTTGGACGTAGACTCATGCTTTTATTCACATATTTGTTCACACAATACTTAAGTTTGGAGGAGTGAAAGTGAGCTTGGGTCAAACAAAATCAAGCTTAGGCCTTTAGACTCAATTGTATTTTTACAAATGTTTGAGGTTAAAAATATCACATAAATAGCAGCCAAAAGTTAAATCAAAATTAATGTAATGCGGCAAGGAGGTATAAGAAAAGGGGAAAAGTATGTTAGCAGCATGATTTCAAAAGAACGTACAACATCCAAAGTTTAAAATCACGTGATGTCTTTATGGTGGTATACACATTGTTTAACAATAGAAATACAAAAAGAACACAGAAAAAATTTGTACAATACAAAAAACAGACTTCTAATAAAGAAAATGCGTATACTTGAACCTTATTGCGATTAAATAAATACACATATTTTCAAAAACTTATTTGAGTGTCGATCATTACATAAATGTTCCTTTTTTACTTTTCTTCTCTTTTTTTTTTCTTTCTTTCTGTTTTTCTTTCTTCTTTTTTTTTGGTCCAGTACGATGACCAAACTTTCAGTGGACAGGACAAAAATGCAATTTTTTTTTTTTTTTTTTGGTTACTAAATACTGTGGTGTATCGGTACCATAAGTTTTCGTATGTCTTTTTTACTAATAATTTTAAAGTTAATTCTGGCGTACTCGTAATATACCGGCATAAATCTAGTAGATGAAATCAGCGTTAATACTAAAGAATATTTTATATTTAAGTTACAAATACTAACAAAAAATACAGTTAATATTCAGAAAATTGAAAAATGTCTCAGGACTTATTGAAAATTCACTAATTACGCATTCTATTTCTACAAGCATTCTTTAATGCTCACTTTATAGCCTCAAACCAGCACCTTTATAACTATATGTAAAGCATTCCTATAAGAAATCCTGCATATATTTATTTAAAAAAATCCGTCGATAAGCTGATTATTAATAATATTAAAAAGAAAAAGCTTCTCTGGTAAGAGACCTTCACAGATTAATCTCTTTTTTTTTTTCTTTCTCTTTTCGAAATCCAATGATAGAAAGAAAGGAGCAAACAATCCAAGCATTCATTTCTATTGTTGCCATGACAGTTTAAACATTCCTGTGAACGAGGAAGTTATTTGCGTGTGAATGGAATCAGAGAGGTTGGGTGCAAAGAGAAGGTTGCAGACGATTATGTAGTTCATTATAACCACGTTGGGGAAGAGAAAAAAAAAACGAGAGAAATGTATTACGAGAGAATATTTATTTTCTATGAATGGAAGATTGAAGAAAATATGAGTATCCACGTATTTTGTTAAAATTAGGAATGTAACAAATAGTGATTAGGATGAATATCTGGACGATTTTAGGTCGAATTTGAAAATTTTAAAAACTTCAATTTAATTATAAATAGAATGCCGAGTTTCAAATTTCAAAATAAAAATAAAATTAAACACTCCTTTAAATTGAATTTAAAAAATGTGTATATGTGTACAGAATAATATTTTAAATATTCGCGATCTCAAATAACAACAAGGAGCGCTGTTTAGTGTAAATCAGTGATCGTCAAACCGTCGAACGTGAAACAACTATAGTAGCTCGCGGGAAGATTTTTGGTAGATATCATTAATCCCGTCACAAACAGTTTAATTAAAACTGATTTCATATTTACTAGAAATGCAAGCTTTAGTCAATAGAGAAATGTAAAAGTAATTTAAAACAGTTCCGATAAAATAACTTTGGATTTTGCTGTCCATTAGTGGCGAAACTGCAGAGTATTTAACGGATTATTTTCTTTTACCTAAAAGTTGATGTCACCATTTGATATCTGACAGAACTTGGCGGCAGGATCAATTACGATTAATGAGCTCGTGAGTGAAGCGTTCAAAATTGCGGAATTAATGTTAGCACATTCCTGGTCGTGATCTAGTCAGAGCCTAAGACAAAAGCAGACGGGGCATCTGCCTTGGGTCAAAAAATTGGTAAACGACTCTATTGTATATTCAGGGGTGGATTCAGGAATTTTCCCAAAGGTCCCATTTTTGTGAAAATTGCTAATTTTTGTGAATTTCAATACTTAATTTTATAAATTTCAACATTTATTTTTGTGAAATTTCATGCCAATTTTTAACAAAAGTCACTTTTTTGTTTAAAAGAATTGATAAAACATTAAAATGCAGGGTAAAATTCCAATGAAGGGCCGTTTTAATCAATTGTAATATTGTGAAGGGCACTAACAGGACCCAATTTTCGTCTGTATCGATCCCTGATATTATACAAATGCATGAATTGTGTGTGCAATACACATGTATTTTCCATACAATTCCCCCCTCCCCCCCCAAAAAAAATAAATGAATAAAGTAAATAAATAAAAAATTAAAAAACAAAAAAGAATAAATAATAATATTTATGTTTTATGAACATGGAAGGAACCCCCATTCTGTGTCTGCTCCCAGCCTTAAGTTCGCTTAGTGTCGGACTCTGGGCCTAACTGGCCTGTGCCGAAATCACAGGCTTTCTTAGCGTGTTGCTTGCTCTCCTCATCATTTCCCGCCGTGTTTCGAAACCCAACGCGTTATCAAAGGAAGAGTGGAGAGCGAGCATAAGGGATGGTGTGTGCGACCTTTTCCGTTACACGAATGTTACAAGCACGGAGAAAGCCAGGAGGTATGCCGTAATATGCTTCACGAAGCATCAAGGTAACATCTCAGCTTCGCTCGTTTTTTCTTCTGCTGCTGCGAGAGACGTTTATGTCAAGGGCGGAGACTGCTAAGAATTCTCAAGTCTTGTACATCTGAAGAGGGGTTGAAAGAGAAAGTGGTAAAATGAACACACCGCTGCTGTTGAAATGCGTGGCCACTAAGAAAATGGCCGTGAAATTGGCGGACGCGAAGAATTCCGAAGGTTGCGTGGCAACAATGAAATATCACGTTGGAATTACCTTGGTGCATCAAGTTCCAGATTACAATAACAATTCACTTTCTGTTGAGTAAATTTCGCCTTTATAAAGAAGTAATTATTACTCACTGAAGGTTGTATAAGGTATCTTTGCTTTGAAAAAATCTGATGTGGACACCACATGACTTCCTTGGACGTCTATTAAATTGTATAAATTTTTCATGCTCTTTATTCACCCCACCAGTGGCAGAGTGCTAGAGCTTTGAACTGGGAGACGGAAGGTGCCTGGTTCGGAGCTAGGTCGCGTCCGTCTACCTAACCGTTCGGAGTTTTCCTTGGTCTTCTCCAAAACTTCGCGTAAATACGGGTTAGGACCCCTTAGAAAGTCCCCCACGGAGGGCAATCCCACCCCCCGGCCTAGATCCCTAGAGTATATAATTGGCCGTAACCCACTTTCCCATTTCCATGCATTTTATTCAAACTTGTTCAATTTGAAAGTGAGAATCGATATTTAATAATGGTTGTGATGTGAAGTTTCTCGCGAAGAGATGTCAGCAAGCGGTTCAGTTTTGGAAACTTATTTTCTTGCCATATTTCTCAATATTTCTTCAAAAGTCGTTGGCAACAGTTGGAGAGATTTTGGCAAACAATAATTGAACATAGAATTTTAGTTTATTGAAGGTGTCCACAGACCTTAATATATAGAAGATATCCTTAGACCTTACTGCATTAAAAGTCTTTCGGTTGGCCAATCAATAAACCACCCTAGGGGAACAAGATATTAAAACACTCCTACATGTGAAATTCCAATATTCTACGCCTTCCTTTCTGTCTTTGTTACTTTCGAGGAATATACATAGAGCAGAAGTAAGGAATACGGAGCGCTTTGACAACCCAAACTTGAGGCACCTGTTCCTTCAGCTGACTTGTGGCAAGATCTCACGAGCATTATTCTTGAGCATCAAACTCACCTTGGTTTTC
Organism: Cheiracanthium punctorium; assembly: GCA_038373885.1. NCBI lineage: Eukaryota > Metazoa > Arthropoda > Arachnida > Araneae > Cheiracanthiidae > Cheiracanthium > Cheiracanthium punctorium. Next base: position 1,216,752 of record JAWZYV010012330.1, on the reverse strand, counting down.
TATGGAGTATTTACGGATAGCGGTTAGTTTCCATTTTCATCGTTGTATTTTTACGAAAAAATAGTACATAGTTGCTCTGCACAATTATGCAAATCGTGAATTGTGAAAGGCTCAAAAATAACCTTTCACAGGCAAGTTTTCTTTTAAGCTTCTTTCTTATTTTTTATTTATTTTTTTCCCTTTAAATCACATGGTTAATCTTTTAATCACTTTCTAACAGGTTTTGAATGGCGATGATGCGCTCTCTAGCATCTCTAGTATATTTTTACTCTCTCGGAAAATATCTTGCTCCCAGAATGTTCTAATCAATCATTATGGAAACAATGGATAATCCTGGTAATGTGTAATTTCCTCGCACGGTAGCTACGCAATTCTTTAACCACTGCTTTTTAAGAGTCATTTTAAAGCATTAGGTTCTAATGGTGTTAATTTTTTTTTACTTTTTGAAGCTAAAGTGAAGTTATTTGCTTTCTGAAGCTAAACCTATTTGCTTAGGTTACTTTTACTATCATAAAATGTTATTTAATTGTGAGAAAAAATCTCACGTTTAACACTGTTTGTGATGAAAGCGAAAAAAGTGACCCGTTTAGTGTACAGAAAATTTCACGCAGTTATAATAGGTAGTTTATAATTTAGCGTACCTGAGTAATTGTATAATTATTTAAAGACGGCTTTTTCTGGGAAAGTGAATTCACTAAGTCTAACTGTGCTTAAGTGTGAAAAGGGTTGCTTCAGCTATTTTAAAATGCATTATGTGAGAAAAAGTACACATTTAATTATCTTTTTCAGATGAAGGGGAAAATAAGTTAAAAATCGTTTCTTACTAAGTAAGCTGCATATTTCTCACGGGTTGTGTGTGTGACTTAGGTATTTTCAGACTGCACATAGGTGAGTGAAGACAATTTAGTAATACCTTAACCACGGGCTATGGTGTGAAATAATGTTTGAAAAAGAAAAAAAAAATTACTAGTTGAGTGTTAAGATAGAAGAAACTGAACTGCAGTTGAGCCAAAGTTTCATTGAAAAGTATTCTAACACGCATTATGTGCAAATAAGCGCATTACCTATTTTAACAAGATGATGGATCGGTAGTCTGTAATGTTTTTGACTTTTTCGGTAAATGCGTAGATCTTTTAGAAGTCAGTTTAAATGGTGGCTTGAAAAAGTTAGTGGGTAGTCGGCTTTTAATTTGCGTACTTATTTTCTCACCACACGTGAATTGTGTGAAGGTGCTTATTTATATGATATCATTGGGAGAAACCAGAGATCGCTGCAATCGATATTTGGGCTTGTTTTCGGGGGCCCTTCACAAAAATACAGTCAATTCACAAAGGGCCGTGGTAGCCCAGTGGTTAAGTCGCTGGACTTGTAACCGGAAGGTTGCGGGGTTCAATGCCGGCGTACGACTAAAGACCACCGTGTACAATGCGGTGTACGATCACGTTAAATCCGTGGTTCCGTAAGTCCTCTCGGCGATCGCTAGCAGTTTCCGAGGGGTGCCAATATTCAGAAGTCCGCCACCCTCTGATGAGGATCAAAATTGTGGCGGAAAATTCCAGAAAGGACGTGCATGTAGCTCTAAGCGACACATTCAGCGAGTAAAAAAATGAGGCAAAACATTTCACTTCTTCCCATAACTATAGTGAAAGCCATTTTCAATGTTTAAACACATAAACAATTATTTGTGAAATTATCTTTTACAAGAACATGTATCCTCACTTGTTCTCTAAAAAGCGATAGTGGAGATCAAAATTAATACATATTTTAATCAACATGTTTCATTAAATTAAATGCATTGTGCGTGCTTGCCGAAATTGCTCTTTAACAAACCAACTTAGCAACGTGATTTATTCGATACGATAGCCTTTCACCCTAACATAATATTTATGAAAAAGGTTTCGGTTTGTAACAGCAGGGGTTGCGTTCGAGGATATGGGGAAACGGGCCTCATTATCCCATGGGCAAATCGGGACTTTGCCCCGGGCCCCCTGTCTCGAAAGGGTCCCTAATTTCAAATGTTGTTCTGAAATAGTCATTTTTATATCAAAATTTTATGAAAACAAATTTTATAGATTGGGGCCCCCAAATTCATCAATGCCCGGGGCCCCTGTTAGTCATAATCGGGCACTGATGGTGATGAACAACTAATAGCACTAATGAACTTTTAATGGAAAATACATATTAAATATAAGCTTAGTACATCTGTAGTAATGTAGGTCGATTACAACTCTGCAACCAACTAGTGCAAACACGTGGGGTTAATTGATATGCTAGCCCTTCAACCCCCTATCCACATTGGCGTAGCCAGGGCGTGGCTGATGGGGCTGCAGCCAACCCCGAAATGAGTAAACATAAGATACTGAGAAAAATGAGTTTTCGTGGATAAATTTGAAAGTTGCCCTTCAGAAAGTTGAGGTTCATCTACGGACCTAAGACAACTTATTTTTTTCTTGCCTAATTATGTTTTTCTTACTGCAAAAATTTTGAACTCGATTTATAAATTTCGCTTTTCCCGATTTTTATTAAATTTATTTTCATGTGAAAAATTTTTTTATGCCAATAAAAAGGGCCCATTTCCCTCTCCCACCTCCCGAAAAAAAAGGATACGTTATATTGATTTTTATAAGTTACATTGCTTTCCAGTTTTTGAGTACTCAGCCACCCCAGAAAAGAAAATTCAGGTCACGAACCGCCACCTCTAATAAAAGGGAAGGAAATGATTACGCAGTTTACGGCGCGAAGGAATCAAACAAGCCATGATTATCCTCTCACCTGAGCATGTGTCTCGCTTAATCTTCATTAGCTTAAGTGATTACAACATTCCGGGAGCAAGATGCCCCCCCCCCCCCTTTAAAATGACTTTAAGTTCTTCTGAACTGTCGTTTAAACTTGCGATGCAAAAAATAATGAAGGAATGGATGAATTTCACTGTCGGCGAAATGTGAGAAAATTTAATGAAGGGGAATAAGTTGTGGATGGGGGTGGAGTTTTTGCAAAAATATTTTCCAAGAGAACCTTGTGAACTACGATTTTTGGATTTTAATGGCTACGATTTTATGAATTTATAAAACTGTATCTGAAATTTACCCATGATTAAAAAATTGTCATACAACCAATGATGTTTTATACAACCTAGAACATTTAAAAAAGATAAAGAAAATTGAAATTACACGTGGTAGGTGAAGTCAAGGTGTTAGGTGTCAAACAGTCTTGTATTTCTTTGATGATAAAGAATTATGAAGTTGCCAACATTTCTTATAAAAACTTTTAAAATAATTAATCAAATGAAAATAAATAAATAAAACGTATAGTAAATTTTCTTTTTATCTACCTTTTGGTAACGCGTATTTTGGATATTTTTAAATATACATACTAACAATAAAGTGTCTACAATATACCTAATGTAACATGCTTCTTCGCAGTTTTTTTAATTTGGTTCCACAAAATGATGAAACCAACAGAGGGTGAGGCGAAAATGAGCATAATTGAAAATAATTTCTGATTGGCTGGAGCGGAGAATCAGCCACACCGGGCTATGGATGAAAATCTTCCGTAGAGTTAGCATTATGGAACGGAGTGACCTCTGAAAAACTGCTATATTCAAGCATTAATTAATCAGTTTTATGTTCCTCCTTTCGATTTTCCTATTCTGAAATACTTACTAAATGCATAAAAATCTGTAACTATTCATCCATATTCTTTTTAACTATTCATCGAATTTAAGTACTATTTTGAAACGACTATTTACGTAGTTTCGCTTTCGAGCTGGTCAGAGGATACCTGAATTTTAAGTCTTATCTTACAGTTTCCTTGTTGGAAATTTACAAATAAATTACAATTAATTATAAATGTAGTGAGATTTAAATTAATGACAGTTAAATTCAAATTTGATAAACACAAGTTTCTGCATATATACAATACTTAAACAGTGTTTTCTTAAATAGTGTTATATACGTTTTCCCCCCGGTTCTACAGTACTAAATGCTGTACATCAAATTCGAATGAATTTGTTTTTAAAGTAATTTTTTGTCTCACTAATTTACAACTTTCCATATTTGTTACCAAGCCCAAGTATTCTTAACCCGAGGCTAAAAACTAATTTCATCCCTTTTCAGAACCAGTTTGCATTGAGGATCGGCATTCTATTATATTGTAGACACTTTGTAAATAATGCGATAAAAAAAGATAGCAAATCGCATTTATGCAATACAATAAAAAATATTCTAATTTTTTTTTTCAAAACCATATCTTCAATACACCATTTGAAGTGCAACCATTTCCCAATGCTGGGAAAAGGGCAGCCGCTGTCATCGGCAACGGCTGCCCTTTTATCAACATTGGGCAATCTACCCAGTTGTTCTTCTATAGCGATGTATTTCCATCTTCCATTTTTCAGCAGATAGCTTTGCTGTTAAAAATAATCTTGACAATTTTGCAAATAATTGAACATTTTTAAGAGAAATGATGTGCTAAAAAGTAAAGGATTCTCGTGTAACTCAAGTATTTTTATTTAAATCAAATTTATTCTTCGTGACTGGCAACAGTCAAAACGTCAGAGTTTTTGTGTCCTCACGGCGAGGACACAGCGCGTTAAAGGGTTATGAAAATAAAATAACGGTATCACAATTTTTTCTCTTTCTATCTGTTGTCCTCAATCACGCATTGAATTATATTTTTAAATATTTATTACGGAATATAACACGGTACGTAATTCAGTTCTAAAGAAAAGCATTTGAAAAAAATTAAACACTACACCCATTTTTACACAAAATAATGTATTTAAACAAGAAACACGCCTTCATTTTTGTCTAAAATATCGGACACGGTTATCCCGCAGTGTTCCCGCTCTGGGAACACCAAACTCTGATGTTTTGACTGTTGCTAGTCACAAAGAATAGATTTGACTTCTATAAAAATAGTTGCGAGTGAATATAGCTCCACGAGAATCCTTTACTTTTTAGAACGTCATTTCCCGTAAAAAAATTGTCACGATTCTTTTTAACAGCACTGACATCTGCCGAAAAATGGAAGAATGCGAGAACAGCTAGATAAATTGCCCAATGGGCAGCCGTTGCCATCGCTCGACTTAACTACCAGCAATATGGCGGACGATCGAAATGTTCATCGCGTGCCACAGATCTAGAGACCCTTTTCTGACGCAGCTGGCTGTGCCAACATTTCGAAAGGGTTGCGCCTCAAAGGGTTAAACAAGAAACACGCCTGCGTTTTTGTCTAAAACAATGGAGACGATTAACGACGCACGAATTCTTACAGAACTGAAACGTGCAAAGACACCTAAAATAATCCTAATAGTCAGCATGGCGATCAAATCCTCACAAAAGTTAATTATCGTCGCCGCTTCAAAATTACTTTCGAAAAGCCATAAAATTTTAAAAGATTTTACTGCTACCTCGCAAAGAAATCACACGACACTACTTGCCTTGACGTTTCTCATGTTCAATTAGTGATCGTTTCCATAGTGATCTAGCCTCTTTCTCAGGGCAAGATGATCCCTTCATAATGACTTCAAGTGCTTTTGAAACAGACGTTAACGACCGAATTGGAAATGTAATAAATCAATTTTACTTTCAGGGAAATATGATGAAGGTGTTTCACCAAGTTTAATCAGGCGGAATAATTAGAGTCTGTCTGGAGAAAAAAAAATTCTGAAATGTTTTCAAGGGAATGTATCGGCCTGAATATTTATGGAAAAGAATTCCTGCTGTGGAGATACGATCAATTTGTTTAGAATTCGTTAAATTTTGAAAGAGTTAAAATAATTTAAAACAGCGTTTCCCCGATTCAGAAGTCAATTCTTTGTGGGTCGCAACAAGACCTTCAACAAGTAATTAGGTTCGTTATCTCATCCGCTTTAATGGTTATGTTACAGTTCTGCAACCCAGTGTGACATAAAATCTTAAGAGGCTTCTCCATTCGCTCCATAGAAACGATCGCTGCAATGCTTATCTGTGGAGAAAAGAGCCTAATACAAATTTAAGGATGTAGAATGAACCACAGAATGTTTTTCAACTTTTTTTTTCCATTTTTTTGAGAACATCATATAATATCATTAAGGTACAATACTTCTCTAATACAATCAGAAGAACATGAATTCATTCTATTATAGTTAATATATATTTTTTTTTTTCAAAGTGCGGGCACTTACTTGCTCATTAAGCATTCGCCACTACTAACTCCCGAATTACAGCCCACTTTATTATGGGAGCACCCGATAGGCTGCCAGCGTTACCACTCTATGAAGAGAAGGACAAGTTAACATTCATGCCCAATCCGGGATCCGAACCAGGACCCATGAATTTACAGAATTGTTCTTTAGCCAATATACCATCTGGGCGGCATTATAGTTAATGTCTTCTGATTGCATTGGCGATATTTCGTGCCATAATAACACTAGATGAATGTTTTCAAAATATGATAAGAGGATAAACTTCCGAGAGCAGCTCATCTTTTTGGGGTATTTACATATTATACCGGCGGTCATTTCCGGCAAACCATTTTTACGTCAAATGTACTGGCAAACTGTTGCCAATCCTATTCCAAACCATCAATAATTTCATGCGTCCGGCATTTATCTTGGCGAAAAATCGCTCGTCTTGGCGGACCGCAGGGATAATACGTAAGTACCCTTTTTGGTTTTAAGCATTTTTTGCTCTCGTAGTATTTTACTGTCTTGCGGAACCCCATATCTGGGACCCGGACCAGAAGAGGAGCAACTTATAATTCTGAACAAATTTTTAGATTTTATATTAATATTTTATATAATGACAATTATAATAATATACAATAATTACAATAATTCTTCCGTTGTGTTCTATAAATCAAATTGTACTATAAATGAGATAAGAAGGAAAGAAAGAAAGGAAACCCTCCCCCCTTAAATTTCAATATTAAAGTTTTTGAAAAAGGGGGCAAAGTTGGGTAAAATATTATAATCTTAAAATAAAGTAAATTTCGTTATGTTTATATTTTCAGAACAAAGAAAAAAAGAATGTTCAATAGTTCCTTCTAAAACCTTGAAATTTTAAAGGCGTTTTCTCCTCCATAGAAAAGCAATGCTTGCATCGATTCCCAAGAGAATGCCTTCCCCACCACATTCCTGTATTAACTTAACGATTACAGGATCCTATTACTAAAGATTATTCAACAGCCTGTTCAGGAAAATTAAAAAAAAAAAAAAAAAAAGGGCGTAACAGCAGAGACCAAGAGTGACCCACCACACCACTACTCCTACAGAACGGAGCCCTCTACCAGTTTCTGTTTTTCATCAGCGTCATTTTGATGCAATGGGAGTAAGACTGATGTATCCCCATCATTCAAGAATATGTTGTAATCTCCGTTACGAGACGAATCACTTTGCATTTCCTCATCCATCAGCAGGGATAAGTGTCGTGTACGTTGTCAAATTTTCTTTTTCTTTTTTTTTTGGGACATAGTATTCAACTCATTGAGGATGAGTATGTAGGAAAAGTTGTTAATTGACAGTTGCAATATTTTAGACTTTCAATTGTTCTTCAGCTTACAGATGGAGTGGAAACGACAAGGAATATTAAGCTTATTTAGAAGTGGTTTAAGGCATCAGACTGGTAATCGAAGTTGAAGTAGGTGGACATGAATATCCCTGAAACTCATTTTTAACAGTAATACAGACAAATTTCAATGAAGCTCTTTAGAACATTCTATAAAAGATCTATCCGTCGCAAACTGAAACATATTTTTTTTCATTTTGTCAAAGAGTTAAAAACTGAAAACGAACTATAGCGTTCCTAAATATTTATCGAAATTATACAGTAAAAAAACAAAACAAAATAAAACACGAAATTATTCTGTCATACAATTAAATACACCCTCTCTTAAAAGAGTAAGAGATAAATTTCCTATGATAGTTTCGTATATTAAAAATTATTTATCTTAACATGAATTAGTCTATGCATAATTATAACTTTGCATTTGTCTAGCGAGTTGTGCATTTTTAAAAAACGCGATAATTATATTCATAAAGCTAAAACAGGAAATTTCTCTTATACTCGAGAACTATTTGAGGTGTACATTTGATTAATGCAATGTTTTTGGAGTAGTATTCGAAATCTAAAAAAGAGCGTAAATTATATTAAAGAGTTATGAATAAAAGTGAATTAATTAAATAGAGGACACTTAAAAAATCTTTTAAAAACAAATGGTAAAACGTTTCTTTACCGAAAATGGTTTGTGCAAGACCGTAGTCAAGGGGGGCGGAGATCATGGGGGTTTGATCCCTCCTTACCACCAGAATTTTGGGTAATGCATTAGTAGGTTTTTATTTGCGTGGATTTTGGAGATCAATTAAAGTGGAAACAATTTTAGCGCTACATATCTCCCCCATTCCTTTCCCCCCCACTTTTTTTTTTTTTTTTTTTTTTTTCACGGACTCGGTTCTAAGGAACGATAATTCTACTTCTCTCAGAATAAATCAACAAGGGAATGTTTTTCTATCTAATAATTTTATAAAAATTCCCAACCAATCTATTGATCTGGATGCAAAAACTGACCAGATTTTGAGAATTATGTCTTAGGTAACTTTTACAAATCAAAAAGTATTATCTCCGTAGTAGAAACTTTATAATCAATAAACCTATACGTGTTACATAACTTTCGAAAAAAAAAATAATAAAAATCTTAAAGAACAGAAATCACATAGGGAAATCAACTGGTGGGCTATCTATTTAGTAATGTGATTCAAACTTTTGACCGTTTGAAGGGCAAGGATTTTCGTAACATTCTTCAAGATTTTTCAGTTGCTACAACTGGTTAATAAACTTCCGACAATAACATAATAAAGAGTTTTAAACTTCTCGTAAGAACACTGAAAGTGAAGAAACTCTCGCCTTGGACAGTGCTTGTGAGGGTGAACACCTCTCTCGGCTGGACGGCTGTGGGACCGTGGACGTCAATGGGAGCTAGTGCACGTAAAATCCGTCGTGGCTCCAATGCCCTCCATGTTCAAATGATACCTCTGGGGAGCCGATTTCAGGTGGTTGGTCCCTCATTCAGAATTGGTTCAAAGTTAGGTGACCCCGAGCGAAATCGGAAATCCTCCCACTGGGGCTCATTAAAATGGAAGCTACCCCCTTCCGCCCATTGCCGTCCCATATGGAGGACCTGGCACGGCTCCGCGGTTGCGAGAGGACATTAGAAACAACAACAGAACTTTAACCTTTTATATAGGTATATTTAGGAAGTGATTCAGACATCTTTTTGTTAGCTATAAGCAGTTTACGAAAATAATGTCTATTATTTATGAAACATAGGTAAAAATTTTACTAATACCTACATATTCTTGCGACTAATGATGAAAGTACCAGAAATTGGAGGTTTTACAATGAATTTACCGCGCATTAAGGGGTTAACCCTCAGCAGTGTCTGTTACAAATTAATTTAAGCTCTAAATTTTACTAAAATGAATTCTATAAAATTATCACAAGAATGTTTTTCTGTAGTTTAGAAACTTGATAAAGTTGGGCATCGTAAAAAGAGAATCTGAAAATTCGCAGTTTCTAAAGGTTTGGTTTGGTTTGTGTGATTACCCCAACGCTACTCTAGGGCGATCTGCCAAGGATGGGGGATGCCTTGGTAGGAGGACTTTCCAAGGGATTCTAACGCGTATTCACGTTACATCTGGAGAAAACCTGCCAAAACCCCAAACCGTTAGATCGTCAGCCGCGCGATGGGACCCGAAACCGGTATCTTCACACTTCGGCAGTATACCATTTTCAGTGATATAACTGGGGTTTCCAGAAGAACAGGTTGCAAGTGAATTGGTGATTTCAAATAAGTCACAATTTTTCCAAACGCTGTCAAATACATTGAAACTAATAAAGAACTTCGTAAACAATACACACACACATCCATAATGGAATAACACAGAACGTTTCAGGTGTTTAAAAGGTTCATACTTCTTCAGCTGGAAAACGTTTTCTTTCCACATAAGCAGAAAGTGAGAGAACAAATTATTTTTATTTTTGTATTTTTAATTTTTATATTTACTACCCTCATTTTGGTAATTTTTTTTTTTTGCCCACTACTTGAACTTTTATTCTCTATGGTTTGTGTGGAAGGAGGGACTCTTTACACAGCTGAAAGGCGGACCCTTTGTACCACCAGAAACGGTGTGTACTAGTACTTAAAAAACTTTGTAAAAAACACACATAAGAAGTAAAAGGAAAAAGGATACGCGTTTCGTTCAAAAATTGTTTTGAACTTCTTCAGTCCAAGCTCTTCGACGTAAAGAACACAGGGAACTGAAAAGAGAAAAAAAAAACAAGCAAGATGTTGCCACAAGGGGCAAAGAAAAGTCGAACAAAACCACGGAGAGGGGAGAAAAAAATTAAAAAGGGGGATAGAAAGGAAAGGAAAGAAGCACAAAAAATACAGAAATAAAAAAGATTTTTTGTGCTTCTTTCCTTTCCTTTCTATCCCCCTTTTTAATTTTTTTCTCCCCTCTCCGTGGTTTTGTTCGACTTTTCTTTGCCCCTTGTGGCAACATCTTGCTTGTTTTTTTTTCTCTTTTCAGTTCCCTGTGTTCTTTACGTCGAAGAGCTTGGACTGAAGAAGTTCAAAACAATTTTTGAACGAAACGCGTATCCTTTTTCCTTTTACTTCTTATGTGTGTTTTTTACAAAGTTTTTTAATTACTTTATCGTTTAACACCAGTATTTTGAGTGTTTTTTCACGGTGTGTACTGTTTCATTAGGCACCTGAAAAGTAGTGACTTAAATTGCTCTTTAATCCTTTAACTCGCAGTGTTCCCCGCTATGGAAATACCCAACTCTGACGTTTTGACTGTTGCCAGTCACGAAGAATAGATTTGATTTCTATAAAAATAGTTACGGGTGACATACCTCCACGAGAATCCTTTACTTTTTAGCACGTCATTTCCCCGTAAAGATATTGTCACGATTATTTTTAACAGCACTGACATCTGCCGAAAAATGGAAGAGTGCGAGAACAGCTGGATAGATTGCCCAATGCTGAAAAAAGAGCAGCCGTTGCCATCGCTCGACTTAACTACCGGCAAGGTGGCGGACGATCGAAACGTTCATCTCGTGCCACAGATGTAGAGACCCTGTTTTGACGGCAGCTTTTTTACAGCATTGGGAAAGGGCTGCGCCTCAAAGGGTTAAAATGGCTAGTTTAATTTAAACGCGCTAATAACCACATATGCAGCAACGGAAAGTAACTGACACGTCAATATTACTATTTCTCTTTATTACCACGAACAGCACTTGCTATTTCACTAACTATGCACTTTTAGAATATGTACTACGTATAAAAGATAAAGAGGAATGATAAGGTTCATAATATACTCCGTGTTAAATGGACGCAGTTACGTCGGCCAACCCCTTTTGAACTCGCGCGGAAATGATTAACAAAGAACACTTGTAACTTCCCGAATTTCACAAACGAAGTTATTATGAACAATTTTTGACACTTTCATTATCAATACCAGGAAGTCCTATGCAAAACACCTGATGGTTCGAAAGATAACATATTTTCACGGCTGTGATAACAAAAGATATTAATTCTTCAGTAAATAATCAATAAACGTGTATAGTACGACTCCTGTTTAACAAACCTCTATTTTGTTAACTTTTCCTTGGAACCAAGAGCATTTTGCGAATTTTTTCGTAAAATCTTCGTAAGTTTTTTTTAACTTAAGATAATAATCAAAATTTAGAGATACAAGTTATCTATAAGGGAAAGTGAGAAGTTAAATAAATAAAAGAGGGAGATAAAGAAGCAAAAGAAAATTCTGCTAACATGTATAGACATTCTTTTTTGTAGTATTATACATTTTTAAAAAGTATCTATATATTATGTATTTATAATAAATACATTATTATCGCCAACTGGAGCTATTCTGATCCTTACAGAGTTACTCTTTTGTCCAGTACGCAAAAGAAGTTACCGTGTTTACTCGCGCAATAGTGCCCTTTTTGGCCAATTTTTCATGGTGAATGTCTAGATGCGACTATTATACGGGGAAATCCATGGGCGCCGGTAGAATAGGGCAAGGGGGGCAATGGCCCCTCTGGATTTTTGTATGCAGTGTTTTCCCTTGCATTTTTGCTCTTTCCAACATGGTAACCATACGTTGAAGTAGTCTTTCTCCCCCCGGGGAAATCTACTACATAATATTGTACAATCTAATGCTAAAGCATTACAGGTACTATAATAAAATTACTAATTAACCAAATGTTTCCAGATTATCTGCAGTATATTAAATTATCTTTTCGTCAATTGCACACAAAAAGAGGTATTTTTCTTTTTATAGTACTATTATTATTGACATACATGAAGATCCAATACGTGACTGCGACTTTTATGCGGGGAAAATATTTTGAATATTTTTTCTGCTTCAAAACGCGGGTGTGGCTATTATGCGAGGGCGATTATTATGCGAGTAAACATGGTATTCATTTTCGTACTGAACAAACAATTCGAGATAAATAATGAGTTTTTGAGCATGAAAAATGCTTTGTATCCTATTTGAGGGTAATTAATAATTTAGGGGTATATTTCATTTTTTCTTATTGTGATAAAAAGGTGTCAATTCATTAGCATATTCTTAAGTTAGGGTTTATAATACTCTAACAAACTAAATTTATTCATTTTGTATGAAATGAAGTGACTGGACTAAAAAAGCCCCACACAAGGGCTCCTTTGGTCGGAAACTTCCGTAAATTAAAAGAAAAAACGGAAATATATTTTTAAAACAAGTTTTATTCCTTATTCCATTTTAATTGGTTAAAACTCAATTTGAACGTTGGGAAGGTTTCTTTGGTTTAACCTTTTACAGGCCAATGTTTCCAATCGAGAACATCAAATTAAACATTTGTTCAAAAATTAAATTTTATCAATATTGACTCGAAAAAATTTTCAGATAAAATTAAAAGATGGCTTGATTTTTTGAAACAGATGTTGCATTTCTGTCATTATTGGGAAACTGGAAAAAAAAATCATAAAAATAGCCATTTTCATAAATTCATGGATCTCAATACGGTTTGTAAAAAGTTAAATCACGTGCGTCTTTTTTTTAAATCATTGGTGTAAAACACTTTTTGACCCCTACTTCTTTTTACTAGTTTTTAATATTTTCTGTATAATACAATTTACTTGATTCTTTTTCTTTTCCTGCAATATCTACATGCATCAGTTCGACGATTTTTAAATACATTTTGTTTGGGAAATAAAGCCATTAAAACAACCGGTTTTCTGCAATTTATATTAGTCATTAAAATATTTAGGAACGTAATATACACTTATTAATAGCTTTTATTTGTTTTGAAGATTTGCATTCTTGTGTATTTTAAATTATTTTTTATAGCTTTAAAATCTTTTACGAAATCAGAAATCAAACTAGCTGCCAAAGAGGTAAATAATGAAAAAAAAAATAAATTACTCTATAAATTATTTCATATTATTATGATAATACTGAAGTTTGATGTATGTTTATGGTTTAATGTTTATTTCTCTTTACATGAATACTAACACTTTGATATGCTATCTACTTATTCATTTTTTAATTAATTTTGAAATTTGCAACACAAAACCATTTCTTTGTATTGGCTCAATCGATTTATTGTGTTTCTTTCACTTCATAAATAAAATCCCACAATTCTTTTGTAAAAATTGATTGACTGGTGGCTGCATCAGAATTTAGCTACTTGGAAGCTGTACAGAAAATGTGCAGTATGATGGAATTTAATGTAATCCGTACAATAAGTTCGATTGTTACATTAAGTTGATAGTTTTATAACTACTAGTCTGAAAGGAAACGATATTTATTTTCTTAGATTTTGAAATATTATTCAATAGTTCTTAATAAGAAAAAAGAAGGATAATCTATAAAAAAGTACGATATATTTTTCTTTTGGCTTTCATAAATTAATTTTTTATGTCAAGGTGATGAAAAACACTCAATAGTTTAAGAGTTATGGATTAAAGTTTTAAAAAATGCAACTCATACAGTCGTACTTGAAAATTATTAAAAATTTATATTATTTATTTGTTTTTGAAGATGTCGAATTCAAACATTAAATAAGATTTAAAGGGTCGGAAATACACTCTCAGAACTTTTAAGTTCAGTTTTAATATGCAGATAATCTCTTGGGCCAAAAATTCTGAAATTTTAATTTATCAATGAAATTAAATGTACAATTTATTTAAAAAGTACGAATGTTTTTTGTTTAATATATATAAGGTACAAACATGGAGACTGCGTGTGGAACACAATATTCAACAAATAGCTGTTTTGACTCTACAATCGGGCATATTTTCGACCAAATTTTTTACAGAATTGCGGACTCATTTCATTAATGGTACGCCATTCTTTTTTTAAATTAAGCTCCAAATTTGTCGGTGGATACCAAGGGCGTAGCCAGAAAGTGGGCCTCGGGGAGGTCTGGGCTAGTAATTTGTCATTCAAATGAATATTTAATCCATTGGTACTATTCGAATAGAATTAATAATGGATTAATCGGCTAGTGAATATTCGCGATTTCTATTAGAATAAAATTCGCGGTTCTATTCAAATACTATTCGTGATTTCGAACGCCATGCGCTATTCGAATGCTACGTCCTGAGCGTAAATGTTTTTTTTTTTCAAAATCGTTTATTTCGAATGAATTTAATAATCAATTAAAATTCGAAAAGTTACATTTATTCATGCTCATGACTAACTTGGGGCACTCTCGAAATTCGGATTTCTATTAATTGGATGTCAATAGCCAAACTTTTTTTGTGAGTAATATTTTACCTTTTCCACCATTTGACGGCTCCCTGAATTATTATGCTTTTTCCAGGTTATTTCCCTTTCAGACATACTTTGAATTTAAAGCAGAGTTTTAAACTGTGGGTTGCCGGAACCTGCAGCTGGGGTCACCAAAATTTTAGAAATTTTGATATTTCTTTTAACTTATTATAATAATCAACTGTTTGGCTTTAACCACCATAAAATCAAAGCGTGGATCAAATATAAATCCTGAAATTAGTACGTCCCCTGAGTTCGGCAACCCTAGAGGTATCGTTTAAAAATTTGGAGGACATTGGAGCCACGACGGATTTTACGTGCACCAGCTCCCATTAGCGTACACGGTCCCACAGCAGTCGAGCCAAGAGAGAGACGACCCTCCCAAGCACTGACTAAGCCGGATGCTGCTTCACCTGCCGTGTTCTTATGGGAACGGAGTTTAGCGCCCAGAACACTGCATGACAAGTGTTTACTCGAGTAATTGAATTTATTTTTATAATTGTATTATATTTTTAATTTTGTTACTAACTTAAATTTTTCACATTTTTCTATGTTTTAAAATTAAAAATTAAAGATAGTGACCTAAAACTGCGATAGCATATTACAGTACAAGTGAAGGAACCGATAGTTTCAGTCATGCCTGTGCTGGATTTGCGAAATGCTTATGGGGTCTCAAAAGTTTCGTAAACATTATGGGGTGCCTACAGTAAAAAGTTTAACCCCTTAACGCGCAGTGTTCGCGCTCTGGAAACACCAAACTCTGACGTTTTGACAGTTGCCAGTCACGAAGAATAGATTTGATTTCTATTAAAATAGTTGCGGGTGACAGAGCTCCACGAGAATCCTTTAGTTTTTAGCACGTCATTTTCCCGTAAAAAAAATTGTCACGATTATTTTTAAACAGAACTGACATCTGCTGAAAAATGGAAGAATGTGCACCCCTTTTTTTGACGACAGCTGGCTGTGCCGCACAGCCAGCTGTCGTGAAAAAAGGGGTCACTAGATCTGTGGCACGCGATGAACGTTTCGATCGTCCGCCATCTTGCTGGTAGTTAAGTCGAGCGATGGCAACGGATGCCCGTTTTTCAGCATTGGGAAAGGGTTGCGCCTCAAAGGGTTAAGAAAACCTGATTTAAAAGAACCCCCAAAGGAAGAAGTTTAACTGGATCAAGTCGCACGATCTTGGTTGGCCAATTCGCGTTACAATGGCGCAAGACATATTCGTATTTTCATTGCATTATACCTCAGAACAGAGAGATTGAGATTTAAATAATAATAATAATAATAATAATAATAATAATAATAATAATAAACGTGTATAACCCAACTACTCGATCTGCTGATTTCGTATAACTGTTGCTGCATTCATGTGGTACCTCGATTCTCTGCCTTCCGAACCGAATTGTACTTTTGTTTGGATGAAACTGACCGACATCTTGGAGAGATCTTTCTGCATCCCTGCGCTAATGACCACAGCGCGGGGTAAAACAAAAACTGCATGCATCTTTATCGCAAAAAGAGGAAGATGTGATGATTTTTCAACATAAACAGTATTGATGCAGAGGCGTGAGGAAATGAGGATAGTACCGAACACATACAAAGTTGCAAGATGTTCCAGAGAGTGGTTTTTAAAACCTCGGACAAAGCGATCAACCGTCCTGTATTATACGGGACAGTCTCATATTTTGAAGTTTTGTCCCGTATATTCATTCTGTGATCACCGTAACAAAAATTAGCCGTACTTTGTTGTTAAAACTTGGGAATTTTTAGGGCCAACCAATCAAAAAAGAAAAAGCTTCTTAAAAAAAAAAAAATCCTACTATATAGTTACGCCACGATCCTTGGCTCACTCACTCTCTAACAATTCCCGGTAACCGCTCCATGATAAAACTTTTCCTGCCATTGCTGTAAAGAGAGTACAAACTTAACCCTTTATAAGGCGAGTGTATGTGCAGAGAGTCGAAATTACTTGGAATATTTCTGGCCCATTTTTTAGGATTAATTAATATATTTTCCCTCTACTGTAATACCCCACGTCAAAATTGGAGAAACAAGTATTAAACAAACATAGAAATTTTGCAGGAGAATACATTAATTATACACAAAATCAAAGTCGGAAAACTACCTGTACACGGAATTAAACGCAAAAATATATATTTAAAAGCGATGATTCTTATGCCCAATTTTCGAGTCATTATTCGAGCTTTCTTTAAAATTGCTAATGAAAGATTACTTAAGTTCATAAGCCAAATATAACTTAGAAACTAGATGTATGGAGAAAATAAACATCCAATATAACTGAACAAAAATCAGAAAATTCACTAATGACAATTGATTTCTGTATTTAATACACCGTAGGTGTAAGTATTTTACCACGACCTTATAAAGGGTTAAGCACAAAAAGCCTAATAACATCTACATCGTTTGTACGATCCGCCAGAAATTTTTCATAATTATGTATAAGAAAATAGAAAAAAAAAATCTGAGCTCCTTTAAAAAATCTGAAAATCCACCCGTTCTCCCATTTTTAAGCGATTTTTCGCTCTTTTCAGCTCCATTTTATTTCCGAGAGTCAAAAAAGTGAATGATTTGCGTGACAAAATGAGTTATTGCAAGTGACAATGGCGTCATATTGATGCCACAGTTATCAGACTTGGATGAAAAAATTGCGACTCCAATTCGTTTAAAATAGTTTTTACAGATTTATAAATTTCATTTTTTCCCCCACAAATAAAATGATTTCCTCGGGATGTTCCGAACAAAAGGAAAACGTTCGAATGCGAAAAGTTTCCGCGCGCTCCTGGAAGAGCATGAAATTCGATTTTAGCAATATAATAAGAATTGAAAATGAAGTTATTTATTTTAGGTGGATGAAGATTCAATATATTGAGTGTAGACATGCTTTCGTCAATTTTTTTATCAAACGCCCGTTGTAATTGCCTCCACAACGGGCCAAAGGCGGATCCAAGGGGAGGGCGCAGGGGGCGCGCGCCCCCTCCGAGAAAAATTAATTTACATTAGATAAATGGGGATTTCACCAGTATTAAGCCGGCTTTACACTAGATAAAATGAGTATTCACGATTAGCTCCCCCTCCGAAAAAAGTTTCTGGATCGGTCCTTGCAACGGGCTTTGACTTCTAGTTTACAAAGTACAGCGAAATCTCAAAAATATACTAAATGCTAATAATTGTAAACTAAATGGGAAAATTTTATATATATAATAGACAGAACACACACACACACACAAAATTAAATTCAGAGACTCTTTCGATATTTTTTTGGGAAAAGTGCTAAAAAATCTTTTTACACAGATAGTTTCTTTCCCACTGCGAGCATATATGCGAGCATACTGAACACAGGGGCGTAGCCAGAAATTTTTCATGGAAGGGGGGGGTTACGACTACTACAACTCATATATATGTATACGTGTGTGTGATAATGTAGTGAAGAATATACATTTTATATGGCAAAAATTCCTCATGGGGGGTTATGACACCTCCTAACCCCCCCCCCCCTTGGCTACGCCCCTGAGTATTCGGCAATATTCACTACGCAATCGGGGGAAAAGAAAAAAAACATATGCACAGATATTTCAGGGGGACGCCCTAAAGAGGCCTAAAAAGGGTGTATTGATCAGAGGGTTAAAAAAATAAAAAAACAGAGAACAAATGAGTCATAAATAATATTACTCACCTTGAGTTTCGTGGGATCGCCCACTGCTGCACAAGATCTTGGTAAAAGATCGCGGTAGAGACATAGTTTCCTTCATTGGTACTTATTTATGATGGATAAACCTTCTTGGTACCCGAGAAAAAAATGCCGGAGAAGTGAAACACGGTTGTGGAAAAAAAAAAGCAACACAATGTCGATCTAAATTTAGAGGTATTCCTTAGGGCAGATACTGCTTGCTTGTGCTCCCAAAGTAGGAAAGGGGTGATGTAAGTAGTTCTAAGGTCGCATAGAAAAGGGTTTCTGACTGCAAGACGTTGAGTCGGTTAATATGCGCAAAGTTTTGAGGTTAATTTTGCAGTTCGGATGGACTTGAAGATGCACTGTTTTTCTTTATTACTGAACTTTTATAATGAGCCACTGTTCCAGATTTTATAAATATTGTGTGAATTCCAGTCTTGCTCTTCTCTTTCAGACTTCAGTCTCAATCAGTTTTTTTAGTTGGATATTGCAGTTGACGAAGATAACGGATAATGAAAAGTTTAATTAGTTTTGTAGAGGATATGATATTATTCTCGCACAAGAACCAATGTTAGTTAATGAAAAATATTAATAATTTTTCGGACGACAAATCAAACGTTTGTATTGAAAAAAGAATGAAATATTTTTTCAGATCTTCCTAAACTTAGTAAGGTTAAAAAAAAAATAACTTTTTCACCTCTTTCAAATATATTTTATCTTCAGGAATTAAGAATTGTAATTATTTAGAAGGTAAATTAATTTTACTTTATAATTTTTCTTTTCTAGGTAAATATTCCGTTTCAAAACAACTCTTGCGAGTACAAGACAATGGGGAAATATTATATAATTTTCAAAATAAAGCCTTGAATTAAAAAATATATATATATTCTTTACTATATTAAACGCTTTCTTTGCAAATTCAATTAACGTATTTCTCAGACTATAATTTCTAATTTTTCAATGTAGACAACGCAGTACAGAAGCAGGGAAAAAACCAAGAATCTTCCAAAGCTTGTTGAATAATTTCCAGATGAAGTGCTTGATTTCAAAATTCTTTAACCGAAAAACGAAAGAATTCGAAGCAATAACACCACCAATAAAAGAGATCTTAAAGGAGAGCAGACGAAACAATCTGCTGAACCCAAGCTCCTAGAGATTATAACTAATTCACGAAAATATTCTCAAAAATTGCTTACTTGGAACTATAAGCAATGCGAGAATATAAGCTATAACAAGCACTATCTTAATACTGAGAAGATAGTGTTTAAATGATAGCTTCGTTAGGCTAACCACTGCCACAGGAAAAAATTTGTCGTTACAACTACCGAAGTGATAAGGTAATTTTCACCTGGCGGTTGCTGAGCGATGAATGAAAATCAATAGGTCTTATCAACGCACGCCAATTAAAAGTAGAAATTTTATCTTCTGATAAACTGAACTTCAGCTGGTTTATGGTGTATGGTAAACAATTTTCGTTGAAATTGATAAGGCTGAAGAAAATCGATCACAGATGCAAGGAAAAGAAATGGTCTGGGGAATTTCTTTGTTGAGATATATATTTATTATTACTTTTAAATAAGAAAATTAATTTTATTTCTTTTCATATTTAAATTTTTTTTATTAGCAAGTAATTCAAATTTTTTTTTCGAAATAATTGAAATCTACCAAAATGTCATTTTTCAAAATTAGAAGATTGTTCAAGATTTCCGAAAATTCTTTAAAAGTTTTTCAACAATATATTTCCAGTAAATGCATCTTAAATTTTCAAAATTTCTTCTTTAAACGAAAAACTAAAATTAACTTGAAAAAAGGCACTCAAAACACAATTAATTCATCATCATGGTCTTTCACATCAACTCAATACGAATATAAACTGCAATTATCAAATAAAAGTTTTTTACTCCATGCTTCTATCAAATAGAAACATTTTTTAGGACATTCAGTTCGGAGTATCCACAAATTTGACAAATCACCGAAAAATATTATCAGACACTTCGAATATCCAGCAGTCAAAACACAGGTAAATATCTCATTAAATAACCAATCGAACCGATTAATCAATCACAGAGCACCTTTTTTTTTCACGGAAACATCCACGGTAAAAGCCGCAAAAAAAAACTGATTCCATTGCAAGGTTCACATGTTGGATTACACAATTTTTCCAATTACATCACATTTGAAAAAAACAAACATAGCCGGCATCATCATCATTGTGTGCCTAGCAGACGAATGAATAAACTTTGGGAGTTGCAGAGAGAATTCCCCACATGTGTGAGAAAGAGTAACAACGGCACTACAATGGAGACGGGTTGCCAGCAATTGCCGCTTCAGCTAAACCTTGGCGACAATTTCAAAAAAGTAAAATTTTAGAAGAAACTACTTCCAGCAGAGAAAGCATATGCCGGATCCAGGTGAATACTTCTTAACGTATACTGCTAGTATTGTGTATAATAAAAAATCATTTTTCGCCTGTAACGTTATAAAATTTACGTGCATCTGTCCCAATCACTTAAAAAAATTAAAAATTTTAATTGCATTTTTTTAAAAACTCAATTTAACCCTTTAGCGCGCAGTGTTCCCGCTCTGAAAACACCGAACTTTGACGTTTTGACCGTTGCCAGTCACGAAGAATAGATTTGATTTCTATAAAATTAGTTGCGGGTGACATAGCTCCACGAAAATACTTTACTTTTTAGCACGTCTTTTCCCGCAAAAAATTGTCACGATTATTTTTAACAGCACTGACATCTGCTGACAAATGGAAGAATGCGTGAACAGCTGGATGGATTGCCCAATGCTGAAAAAAGGGCAGCCGTTGCCATCGCTCGACTTAACTACCAGCAAGATGGCGGACGATCGAATGAACGTTTCGATCGTCCGCCATCTTGCTGGTAGTTAAGTCGAGCGATGGCAGGCTGCTCTTTTTTCAGCATAGGGAAAGGGTTGCGCCTCAAGGGGTTTTAACAGCATAATTGTCGTAACAAATGCAACCACAACGTTAAATAAGGAAGACAAGTAATGCCAAACGCCTCGATTATAAAGCACTTTCCAACACAACAATCTCTTTTCTTTAATTTTTGCGATTACGACGGGCTCGTGAATATCGAGAAAATAAGTGATTTTAGAGTATGAGGTCAGTCATACCAGGTTAGTCATGGTGGTGGTCGTACGCATTCGATGAAGAATTTTAGACGGCACAAGAAAGTTATAGATAAAAATATTTCAGAACTAATGAACTACGTTTTCATAATAAGAGTTCCTAATTTAAACACATACAATGCCGTTTTAGTTTTTTCATTAATAAATTTAACACACAGTCCACTTTTTAAAATATGAAGGAAACATTTATGAAATATATTCTGAAATTTAAGCACTCACATTCAAAATTGTCCTCACTTTTTTTTTTTTTTTTTTTTTTTTAAATAATGTAAAATTTTGTGAGCAGAATATTATCTGATCTTCCTTAGAAATTATATCCGATTTTTATTAAATAGGCTAGCCTTTATCTATGATTTAAAGCGAATGAACAAATAAAATGTTCAGCATTTACATGCATTTAAAGTGACAGTCTGGTGTTTTTGAAGAAGCACTAATTAGATCAAATATTTCCTTAAAAAAATGCTTTCTTAAATAATCTCAAAATAATTTATACGCGGGATGTGCCACCCAGTTTTGCCGGCATTCGGAAGTTTACTGAACTTTTACATTATTTTAAAATTTTACACATTTTTGTAAATCTGTGAGATTTTATTTAAAGTTCTGAATGCTAATTATAAAAATTTACTTACTCAAAAGAATAATAAAAATAAAAATAAAATAAATATATAAATAAATGTGCGGACAATTTTGAGTGTGATTGTTTAAATTTCAGAATACATTTCATAAATGTTTATTTTTTCAAACCTGTAATTAGTTCTATAAGAAAGACATAGGATCGAAGTATGAATTATAATACACTTTCTAACAAAATGAAGCAAGGAAGCCAAATAGGGACCAAGAAGGGATTATTATGCTTTTCCTAACGTAATGAAACATGAAAAACACATAGAACTGAACATGACAAATGGAGAAAGAAAGACAAATAGTGCCGATGCACGGATTATGATGTATTTTCAATCTTAAAAAAATAAGAAAGACACAAACGTCTTACTCATGGATAACGATTCACTTTCCAACATAATGAAGCGAACAGCCCAAGTGGTGTAGTGAATAAATAGCCATTCCATTAAGCTTTCAGTCAGGGTTCGATTCCCAATTTGGTCTTGGGTATTAACTTGTCCGTCCCTTCATAGGGGTAACGATGCCCGCCCACTAGGTGCTCCCATATAAAATGGCTAGTAAGTTGGGCCTTAGTAGTGGCAAAATGTGCTTGATAAGCAAGTGCCCGCCGTTAGAAAAAAATAAAATAAATAAATAAAAGCAAAAAGCATAATGAAGCAAGAAAAGCAAATAAGACCGACCGATTATGATACACGTTTAACATGTGGTTTAGTGTGTATTTCAAGCATGTGTTTCAGATTTTAATTTATTTATAGAAACGATACACTCCGAAGTGGCCGGATACCTTTAACCCTTTAACGCGCAGTGTTCCCGCTCTGGGCACACCAAACTCTGACATTTTGACTGTTGCCAGTCACGAAGAATCGATTTGATTTCCATAAAAATAGTTGCAGGTTACAGAGCTCCACGAGAATCCTTTACTTTTTAGCAAGTCATTTCCCGTAAAAAAATTGTCACAATTATTTTTAACAGCACTGACATCTGCTGAAAAATGGAAGAATGCGAGAACAGCTGGATAGATTGCCCAATGCTGAAAAAAGGGCAGCCGTTGCCATCGCTCGACTTAACTACCAGCAAGATGGCGGACGATCGAAACGTTCATCGCGCGACAGCTGGCTGTGCCCGCACACAGCCCTTTTTGACGCAGCTGGCTGTGCCGCACAGCTAGCTGTCGTCAAAAAAGGGTCTCTAGATCTGTGGCACGCGATGAATGTTTCGCTATCTTGCTGGTAATTAAGTCGAGCGATGGCAACGGCTGCCCTTTTTTCAGCATTGGGAAAGGGTTGCGCCTCAAAGGGGTAAAACGTCAAACATCTGTTAATTTGGCGATATTCCAACGAGTTGAGAGCAACCGCCAAGAGCAAACCATTGGCGACGGGGGGAAATAAATATAGAACGGACGGATCAAGCAAGCGCTTCGGTCGGAAACTCTACGATCTCATCAATAAACGCAATGAACTGATTTACAAACACGTATTGTTTCCGATTCAGAGTATCGCACACCGCGAAAGAAGAAGATATATCGGTAACACAAGCATGGTAGGCACAAAACCATCGTCCAAACAGCTCTTGTTGAGGCTTCTTACGGCATTAGAAATGCATCGACCTCCAAAGCCCGAAGCGATAAAGTTGGCTAAAATTAAAAAGGCTTTTTTATGATGCTCTAAAAATAAAGCGAGCCCGCTGCTCTCCTGAATGCAATGAGGGGCAGTTTTCTCATGCAAATGATGCTTATGCAGGAGCAAATTTTTTATCATTATTATAGACAATGCAGGCCGTAATGCGCAGTTAGGCGTAATCAAAAAGCTATAATAAATAATAAGGTATCGGTTCAGAGAGAAATTATACATTGTTGATAAATAAAAGGGGACAAGACATGAGAGAATGTTTGAACAATGGAAAAAAGGCTTTTAATAACGTTTCTACGAATGAGTGAGTTTTTGCTAAGGAGAGGGTTTGAAACCTAGATTGCGAACCTAAATTTAGGAAAAACTTTAGTACAGTAGCTGCAACGAGATTTTTTTTTTTTTAATTGTCATAGTGGAAGAAAAATAGGAAATAGTTATGTATTTATTAGATCTCAAACTCACCATGCTTGTTTTTAATAAATGGAAATGTCCCCCTTTATCGGAAGTTATCTGAAACATCAAATTAATTTCAAAATCAAACTATCAAAATTAGACTTCCTGTTAAGGTTCGAAAGCACTGCAAACACTGCCTCATAATTTAATTGGCTTCGTAGTAGAAATATATTTAATGTTTAGTAATCAGTAAATATTAGGATAAAATTAGAGGTATGTTCAATATGTAACTAATATAAACTCAGTGATATAACTTCCCCCCACCCCTTTAAAAAAAAACTTGTCCAAAAATTAAATGTACAATAAAGCAATGTAAAAGTTTTTGGGAGGGGCTAACTTAGAATAAAAGCTCCATTCATCTAAACAAATTTACAATGAAGGAAAATAGTACCTTCTAGCAATGTCTTTTGGAGGGGACCCCGACCCTGGACCCGCCACTATTATTATTTTTTTTTTCCTCGAAGGGCAGGCACTTGGGCATCAAGCATTCGCCACTACTTAAACCCGAATTACTGGCCATTTTATTATGAGAGTACCCATTGGGAGACCAGCATTACCCCCTATGAAAAGAGGGACAAGCTAACACCCATGCCCAAACTGGGAGTCGAACCCGGACCCAAGGTGTGATAGAATGGCTCTTTAGCCACTACATCACCTGGGCGGCGGATCCGCCACTATATATACTAATATATAACAGAGTAAATTTTGTCAGAAAAAAATTCAGATTTCCTAACAGTTTATCGAATCTATTTGTGTTGTTAAGGTTAAACTAAGCATGGGCTATCTGTCTAGGATAGGGGGTGCCTTAGTCGGAGAATTTTCTAAGGTGGTTCTAACGCGTACTCATGTTACATCTGGAGGAAACCGACCAAAACTCCAGACCGTTTGATCGAAAGCCACTTGTCCGGATCATGAACCCCTACCTTCAAACTTCAATCGTCTATCATGTTCAGTGAATTATCCACTCGGTCATGGTGGGGCCTTTATCGAATCTAAGAGATAAAATCATCTAACGCAACTTTCCGAAGTACGTATACAAACAAACAATGGCATACCCACAATACTTACAAAAATACACAAATTTTAATCCGAAAAGTATTGTAATTGTTAACACTATAGTACAATTTATATCAATCTCACTAAAACTGACTAAAAAGAATTTTAGAGCGCTTTTACTTTTCATAGATCCGTCAAACATTTGGGTACTTTTGTTAATTTATCTACCGTCTCTGTAAAATTTGAAAATGTAAAAATAAGATGTTCGTTACCAAATAAAATAAGTTGGGAGTGTTTGTAAAATTTCCTCAAAATTTTACAGATGATGACTAAGATGATACTAAGATGACTCCACATAGGTCCATTACGACAAAGACAATGGTTGTGATTAAAGTTAACTTGAAAACTAAAGAGCTACTATCAAGGGCTTTTATTTGTTTTATGATTTTGAATGGATTTCCCAAAGCGTAGTGAGTGGAACTTCAAGAATGGATAAAGTGTGTTATTGAAAGAAATCACCTAATGTATGAAAAATTAAAAAAATTAAAGTTTTTTTAGAAAGTTTAGGGGTGGGGGGGGAACATTTTTCGAGATCTACTCCTTCAAATAATGAACCTACAGTGGTTTTAACCCTATAACGCGCAGTATTCCCGCTCGGGGAACACCAAACTCTGACGTTTTGACTGTGGCCAGTCACGAAGAATAGATTGGATTTCTATAAAAATAGTTGCGGGTCACATAGCGCCTTGAGAATCCTTTCCTTTTTAGCACGTCATTTCCCGTAAAAAAAATGTCACGATTATTTTCAACAGCACTGACATCTGCTGAAAGATTGAAGAATGCGAGAACAGCTGGATAGATTGCCCAATGCTGAAAAAAGGGCAGCCGTTGCCATCGCTCGACTTAACTACCAGCAAGATGCGAACGATCGAAACGTTCATCGCGTGCCACAGATCTAGAGACCCTTTTTTGACGACAGCTGGCTGTGCCGCACAGTAATTTATATATAATCGACGCGTTTAGACTGATTTACCTTTCTTGTTTTTATACCAACTGACGTATGAACTTTTTCGAACAGTTAGGAGTTTCACAGACATAACTCAGTTTGTGAAAAATCGAGTTCACTTGTTAGATAAGAATTCATTGTTTGATTTCTCAATAG
Organism: Cheiracanthium punctorium; assembly: GCA_038373885.1. Taxonomy (NCBI): domain Eukaryota; kingdom Metazoa; phylum Arthropoda; class Arachnida; order Araneae; family Cheiracanthiidae; genus Cheiracanthium; species Cheiracanthium punctorium. Next base: position 1,190,236 of record JAWZYV010012330.1, on the reverse strand, counting down.
TTAAATAGCAAAAGAATTCTGCGCCATAGTTCGTTTCGTATCATATAGCCTGTCTCCGTTGGAAAAAAAAAAAAACAATCAAACCCCTTGCTCGGTCTTTAACCCGTTAGGATGAGACTATACGAAGAGCAAGCAAGCCGTCCGGATCTCGAAGAGCTTTCCTTTTACAATCGAAGCCGTCCAGAGTACATGCCACAAAAGGGATGGACAGGAAGAGACAACTTTAAAAAAAAACAAAAACAATGAACCGTTTCAAAGAATGAAGAAGAGATTGTGTCGCATCTCATCATCCGCTGGATGAAGAGAGAAAGAGTGTCCTGTCCGTTTGTCCAGGATTATTGGTACGCTGACGAAATGCTAAATGTCAAGACCGGAGAAGACAATGCAGAAGTTATACGGCGGATACATGTATACATAAGAAACAAAATGAAAGACCCTGAAGTATTTTATGAGGCGTAGATGTAAGCGGATTAGATGCTTTGCATTGTCTAATCGCCCGTGAGTTTGAAGAAGCAAAGAGTTCAACTTCGGACTTAATTGCTCATTGTATTATAGAGAGCTTTTGAAAGGTCCGCTTGGTGTATCGACTTTTTGTTTGTTTGTTCGTGCTTTTCCGAAATGAAAAAAAAAATAATTAAAGTTTTCCCGAAGACAGCTTAACCCTTTGAGGCGCAACCCTCCCAATGCTGAAAAAAAGGGCAGCCGTTGCCATCGCTCGACTTAACTACCAGCAAGATGGCGGACGATCGAAACGTTCATCGCGTACCACAGATCTAGAGACCTTTATTTGACGACAGCTGTCTGTGCGCGCACAGTCAGCTGCGTCAAAAAAAGCGATGGCAACGGCTGCCCTTTTTTTCAGCATTGGGCAATATATCCAACTGTTCTCGCATTCTTCCATTTTTCAGCAGTACTGTTAAAAATAATCGTAACAATTTTTTTACGGGAAATGACGTGATAAAAAGTTAAGGATTCTCGTGGAGCTATGTCACCCGCAACTATTTTTATAGAAATCAAATCTATTCTTCGTGACTGGCAACTGTCAAAACGTCAGAGTTGGGTGTCCCCAGAGCGGGAACACTGCCCGTTAAAGGGTTAATTGCTCATTGTATTATTGCAGGGTTTTGAAAGAATCACTTGGAGTATCGACTTTTTTGTTTGATTGTTTGTTTGTTCGCGCTTTTCCGAAGTGGAAAAAAAAAATAATAATGTAAATTGCCATAAGACCTGCTTAAGCCGCTGATTGGATCAATCTCTTTGCCATGTTGACGGAAAGTGAAAACGTTGCTAAGGTTTAACAAGAGATACAGACTTAAATGTTAAATAATTGAATTGGCTCGACACAGACTTTGAATGACTGACACAGGGCGGTCAAATTTTATAGATGATGCACCGCGGAACAGAAGCTTTTCCAAATTTAGTCCTTTTTTTTTTTCAAAAGTTAGGCGAAAATGGGGGGCCAGCTGCATAGTTTTGGCCTCCACAACATAACTTAAGAAGCCGAATTTGGCAAACCATTTTATTTTTTACTAGAAATATATAATCAAAAAAATTTCTTAAGTGGCTCCTAGATAAAAAAGTTGGGTGTTATTTTGACCACCACCCAGTGGCGGACCGATCAGAACTGGCACCCGGGGCAACATACCTTTTTGGCGCCCTCCATCCTATTTTTTGTCAAGTTTTCTTTGTCTCAGAGACGATTTGACGCCCCTGTGCAAGCAGCGCCTCGGGCAGGGACCCCAGCTTGCCCACCCGTAGATCCGGCACTGCCACCACCAGGGCCTGATTACCGAAAAGGCAAGAGACGCATGTATTTTCCTTCAATACGAGTATTTCAGGAATATTTTCCAAATCCTGAAAAATCTCGAACTCCCTTTTTACTTATTTTAAAATAAGAGGATTTTTTTTTTCTCACTAAGCGATAAAAGAGCGTTTCTAAATAGGAGGTTGCTTTCCTTAATTCAAAGGATTAGTCTTGGCTACTATCATTTTCAATTCTTGGAAACACTGCAGTTCACCTAAAGTAAAACTATGACAAAATCCGAATACGATGAATAGAAATACGATGAATACAGACACAAGAATACGATGACAACATAATCAATGTGATTTTGATGCTAAAATATATCCGACTTTAGCCAGTATTATGACTGCCTTTAACATTAATAGAGCATAATAATTACATGATTTTGGTTTTGATCATTTTTGCTGCTGTTATAGTGTCCATGGATAATCTATATAGGATCATGGATAGTTCACAGAACTTCAGTTATTTGGGGGCAATTGTCCGCAAAAAGATCTTCGTAGAGATAGGCTATTTTCACCATGATAGAAGAAGGTCAGGAGGAAATATGTTTAGTGACCAGCGTATCGGAACAGTTTCTGCAGCTGAACTACATTCTAATACCATCTCTCAGAGCTTTTATTTCCCTAAAGCAGCAACTCCTAACGTGTACCACTCTGACCTGCAAGAGGGCCCATACCAACAGAAGAAAAAAAAAGGGGGGGGGTCCATGATATATATGAATAAAAAAATCTTTTTCAAATTTTCCACTCAACAGTAAGTCCTACCAAGTAACAAACTCTGTGTCAGCTGTTAAAAATACGTTAAAATTTGCTGAAATTTTACAAGAGCATTATGAGGACAGCGCTCCAAAACAACTCAGTCAGATTAAAATTTCACCTTACGGCTGTCACTGTCTGATAAATTTTACACTTGTCAAGTGACATTTCTATAAATTTTTGATTTTATCAATTTTGAGTATTTTGAACTGCCTTGGGAGAAAGTTCACTCTCAGTTCCATTCAGTTTTGGAACGCTGTAATGCAAATACTGCACTGCCTGACTGGTTTTGAAACGATGTATAGGAAAAGGGTCCACAAAAACAGAAACAATGGGCAAGTGATCCACGCCACGGGATAAAAAAAATTAGGAAACCTCTGCCCTAAAGTGTCGAGTTCTCAGTCTTGTCAAGGCACTTGCAAGAGTCCTACTTATGTTTTAATAGTAGATCTGATATTTCAATTTGACCGTCCCATTACTGAATTTCGACTTTGCCATGGATGGTGATAAAAATGATTTTTGTTAAGAAAATTATAGTAATCAAGCATCTTAGTGAAAAATTCTGTCTTGTCTCGTTTTTGGACACCTCCCCGGAGACTTTTCTTTCTAGCAATACGCCAGCTACAGGGCAATAATTATAGTCACATTTTACAGTGGCAAAAACAGAAGGAAAGTTTCAGTCAACTTTTTTCTTTACACTCTAGGGGCCAAGGCCCCCGGACTCGCTACGCTCGCTTTTCGTATGAGGCATTCGGCCCCTAATAAGGCTTATTCGTAAAAAAGACATAATTTCAACAGACAAAACCCGAAGATTGGATCAGATAGAATGTTACTGAGCTACACATTGCTTGGTTCTTGCATGTTCATTGGTACATAAAAATTTAAACTTCACACTACAGTAGACCCCCTCCCCCTCATAACACGGAAGGTAGTTTGTTATGGGAATCCGTGCTGTACGGGTCCTGAGCTATACTCCCCTGGAGTGCGGACTCCGCTTATAATCACGGGAAAAATTATTTGCACTCCTCAGAAACACAATGATATTTAATGTTGCCATTCAAAAGTTATATTAATTAGGAGCTAAAGCGTAATAAAATCAGAACATCTGTTTCAGCTGTATTTTTAATAATGTAAAACCTATTGGACACCTTGCGAATTTGCCACCCATGGCGATTTTCCATTATTTGGCGACTTGCGTATATGTAAAGTTAATAAAAGCTACGGAACAGATAGGATAGCTTGCCACCCATGGCGAATTTCATTATTGGGCGATTTACACATGCTCACAACCTATAATTACTGTTCATTTAAGGTTACCGAAAAACTGTTATCCATATTTTCATTTACATAATCGTTTGCAGATTGGCGTACTTAGCACCACGAATTATACCATCTCCTCGCGCTAGCCAATTACCAAAGTGTACTATAACTGCTATAATGGCATAGTTAACGCCGCCAAATACTTCTACTGGTAGCAAATAATCCAGCTGCACTGAGCCGGCTTTAAAATAACCTGCATTTTAACTATTTTTCATTTTCAAGATATTAGTTATTCTGTTTTGGAAAAACGAATAATCGCTCATTCTAAAGACCTGCTGTCTAAGCGAACTAGCTATTTGAAAATTGTCAACTTTGAGTAATACATTTTGAGTTACTTATTTCATATAGTTTTTATTGTGGCGTAAAATGGGCGTAATTCTAACTCATGTTTGTAAATTTCACGCGATTCTAGATACTTGGAAACGTTTTGTTGCAAAGGAATGAATGATTTTATGCCAAATCTGGCAACCATTATGTTTATTTTTCGGTTTTTTATTAATATCTTCTAAAATAATTCGATTTTCGAAATTTAACTCAGCTTAGCAGGTTCCTCGGAATTTTTCGAATCTGTGGGCACCTTAGTCGAAACTCAAATCCCCACGGTTTAGGAGGAGATAGGGCAACAAGCTTTGACAGCGACCTTTTTTTTTTTTTTTTAGAATAGAGAGAAACAGTAAACAACAGAGTTGCACTTAGCCGAAGCAAATCAACAATTAAACCGAGAAGCTTCGCTCCATCTTCCGTCAAACAAAACGAAACATGACTTTGAAACTACTTAAATTTGTCTGGAGTCCAAATTGTTTACATGCATTTTTTCACGGAGAAAACATGTTTATTTTTCATTTTTGTTTTCGGAGGGGACAAAAAAAAGAAGCCTCGTCTCATATAAAAGAAAAAAAAAAGAAGTAGGTCGTCAGATGCACTGCGTGCGGACACAAATATCGTGCGAGCCGGGAGATGTGGGTCACAAAAATAGAAGATTCTCTTACACAACAAAATAAAATAAGAAATGAGGAAGAAAGTGCGGGTGGAATCTCGGTGGAGAAAAATAATTGTGGGGATCCTAAGGTGGGTAATCAATGAAAAGCAATTACCTTTTTCTTTTTTATCTGGAACAAGAGATATTGGCCGGCAGCATCCCGATTTGCCGCCAGCGATTACCATTAATTTCTGGATATCCGTATGTAATTCTAAGGCCAATGGTTTTTAAGATGTTATGTAACACAGACAGGAAAATGTACCTAATATTGTTATTTTCGAAGAATGTTGCTTGTGGTGTTCCGACATTCTAATGACATGCTCCAGTTTGAGTCATGGTACAGTGGTCAAGTCGAAATCTGCAGAAGCACAAGTAAGACACTCGAAATTGATGTCTTACTCGTGTCCAGCGTTGCCAGGCGTCCGGATAATGCCAGGCATAGTTAGGCTTTTTGATTGCGTGTCCGGCCAAACTTAACGGTGTCCGGCTTTTGTTAGGCTTTTTACTGGTGACTTTAGCTGATTAGTAATAAAGTACTTGAACTGATTTGGCATTCGATGTTATTTATATTTCATTAGAATTTAACAAAATTCGTAGTAATAAGTTTGTTTTTACATACAATTTTTTTGTTGTACCTATTAATACTGAGACAAAATCCTCAATATTGTAGGCTGTCCGGCCTTTTTACCCAAATGTCCGGTTAAACTGGCTGGTCTGTCCGGCTATTTGGTTTGGCGACCTGGGAAACCTACTCGTGTCGATTATCTGCAACTGCAAAGGATGGAGTTGATTCTTTTTCGCGAGATAAAAAGTCGGCTTTCTCTAGTAAACTTACAATTTTTTCGACAAACTAGGGACCAAGGCCACCAGACTCGCTACGCTCGCTTTTCGTATGAGGCATTCGGACCCTAATAAGGCTTATTTGTAAGAAAGACATAATTTCAACAGACAAAACCCGAAGATTGGATCAGATAGAATGTTACTGAGCTACACATTGCTTGGTTCTTGCATGTTCATTGGTACATAAAAATTTAAACTTCACACTACAGTAGACCCTCTCCCCCTCATAACACGGAAGATATTTTGTTATGGGAATCCGTGTTGTACGGTTCCTGAGCTATACTACACCTGGAGTGCGGACTCCGCTTATAATCGCTGGAAAAATTATTTGCACTCCCCAAAAACACAATGATATTTAATGTTGCCATTCAAATTTATATTAATTAGGAGTTAAAGCGTAATAAAATCAGAACATGTGTTTCAGCTGTATTTTTAATAATGTAAAACCTATTGGACACCTTGCGAATTTGCCACCCATGGCGATTTTTCATTATTTGGCGACTTGCGTACATGTAAAGTTAATAACAGCTACGGAACAGATAGGATAGCTTGCCACCAATGGCGACTTTTCATTATTTGGCGATTTACACATGCTCACAACCTATAATTACTGTTCATTTAAGGTTACCGGAAAACCGTTATCCATATTTTCATTTACATAATTGTTTGCAGATTGGCGTACTTAGCATTATACCATCTCGTCGCGCTAGCAAATATCCGAAGTGTACTATAACTGCTATAATGGTATAGTTAACGCCGCCAAATATTTCTACTGGTAGCAAATAATCCAGCTGGACCGAACCGGCTTTAAAATAACCTGCATTTTAATTATTTTTCATTTTCAAGATATTAGTTATTCTGTTTTGGAAAAACGAATAATCGCTAATCCTAAACTGCTGTTGTTTAAGCGAACTTACTATTTAAAATTGTCAACTTTGTGTAACACATTTTGAGTTACTTATTTCATATAGTTTTTATTTTGGCGTAAAATAGGCGTAATTCTGACTCATGTTTGTAAATTTCACGCGATTCTAGATACTTGGAAACGCTTTGTTGCAAAGGAATGAATGATTTTATGCCAAATCTGGCAACCATCATGTTTATTTTTTTTTAGTTTTTTGTTAATATCTTCTAAAATAATTCGATATTCGAAATTTAAGTCAGCTTAGCAGGTTCCTCGGAATTTTTCGAATCTGTGGGCACCTTAGTCGAAATTCAAATCCCCACGGATTAGGAAAAGATAGGCGAACAAGCTTTTGACAGCGGCAGCGGCCCTTACTTTTTTTTAGAATAGAGAGACAAATCATAGTGCAGGTTCCAGTAATTTGGTTGCATATGTGTGTAATTATTTGGCCGTCCTTTTCCAATCAATAGTTAAAAAATTGAGGTCATAAGCATACTTACGAAACAATTTTTATTATGTTTCCAAAATGAAAAAAAATCATATAAAATCTCATTATATTGCAATAAGTAAGTTTGCTGAGCTTTATTGAACGCAAATTCAGCTATCAAATGAAGGAACATTCATACTATTTTATTAATTTTTTAGAGAAGTATTACCAAACATAAAGGAACCGCGAAAACATTAGGTTCGGCCCTGAGTATAATTCTGGATCATGATAGCAAAATCTTGGTATTCATCGATTTTTTATTTATTCATTTACTTATATATATATATATATATATATATATATATATACTAGCTGACCCGGCAAGCGTTGTTTTGCCATATAAATTATTCCTAGGATTATTTTAGTAGAAAGAAATGACTAACTTATTGTAAGTGTGTGAGGATGTGGCATATGAATGGAAGAGGCATGGAGCGCTGTGAACGATGCTGGAATATTAAAATAACACAATACCAAACATTTATATTTTTAATTCATTGTAATTTATTCTTTAAATTTATATATATCGCTAATTACAATAATTTTACTAAAAAATAATATCAATCCCTTAACGCAATAGAGTGTACAATATTTTTTGTTATCCCATCTTTAGATAACACAAACAAACTGGATGCCCACTGTATGGTTTGCCCACTCGAGAGCATGCCACGTATAACTGTCCGTGTGAAAAACATGGTGTGCTTAAATCTAATCCACAAACAGACATAGTTTGGCCTTGAGACTTATTGATAGTCATTCCATAAAAAATTTTGCCCCCCCCCCCCTCCCCAAAAAAAAAGGATGACAATCAGAAATACTTTCAGATTTTAAATACGCACTATAGTGCTATAATTAAAATCGTATCATAATTTATGCGTCGTCCCTATTTTTCGTCCTTATTCCATTAAGTTGGAAAGTGTATCATTATTCATGACTGTGCTGTATTTTTCTTTCTTGTTTCATAAAACCCATCTTTGGAATCAAAATCTATCTTAAAATCGCCTACTAAAACTATTTTACAATCTTCGCCAAGTATATCACAACTATACTTCACCGTTTTATATATTGTTTCCTACTTTAACGCCTCGACTCTCGCCAAGGTGGCGATGATTAAACATATGCAGTTACCATGACGATTTGTTTGCATTTATGTAGAAATCGTAATTTAGAATTAAAATGGCGATTTGGAACAACATGTAAGTACAGCATGCCGTTACATTTTTATTTATTTTGGATTGCCAATTAATGTAGTTTTAATAATTAAGTGCCTTCAAATTCCTTAACTGGTGTGTTTATGGCTAGTTTTTTACTTTAGTTATCATCTAGTTCTTTTGGGCACGTTGAAACGGTACTTACGTATTATCCCGGCGGTCACTTCCGCCAAACTACTTTTTCGTAGATTTTAAATACGTTGTCAATCGTATTCCAAACCATCAACTATTTCATGTGCCCGGCATTTATCTTGGTGAAAAATTGCTTGACTTGGCGGACCGCCGGGATAATACGTAAGTACCGTTGAAACTTGCGCATAACTCCCAGAAACCCATGACTGCAAAGCTCGCCAAAGTACGGGGATTTTTTAGGTTGGTGAGAGCGGTTGCGTTGAAATAGGAATTAACTCTTTCTTGTACCATAAAACACATCTTTGGAATCGAAATCTATCTTAAAATCGCCTACTGAAACTGTTTTACAATCTTCGCCAGGCATATTCTTCCTGTAGGCATATTCCAACTATACCGCAAAGACATTTTAAATGCTGTTTGGAATGGGCATCCTAATCCATGAGTGTACCGTGTTTTCCTTTCTTGTTCCACAGAGCACTTCTTCGGAATAGAAATCTATATTAAAATCGCCTAATAAAACTCTTTTACAATATACACCAGGCGTTTTCTAACTATACGCGAAATATATTTATAATAAATTGTCACGTGGATTATTTTAGTAGAAAGAAATGACTAACTTATTGTAAGTGTGTGAGGATGTGGTATATGAGTGGAAGAGGCATGGAGCGCTGTGAACAATGCTGGAATATAAAAATAACACAATACCAAACATTTATATTTTTAATTCATTGTAATTTATTCTTTACATTTATATATATTGCTAATTACAATAATTTTACTAAAAAATAATATCAATCCCTTAACGGAATAGAGTGAACAATATTTTTAGCTAACACAAACAAACTGCATGGTTTGCCCACTCGAGATCATGCCACGTATAATTGTCCGTGTGAAAAACATGGCGTGCTCAAATCTAAGCCACAAACAAACATAGTTTGGCCTTGAGACTTATTCATAGTCATTCCATAAAAAATTTTGTCCAAAAAAAAAATAATAATAAAAGGATGAAAATCTGAAACATTTTCAGATTTTAAATACGCACTATAGCGCTATATATTAAAATCGTATCATAATTTATGCGTCGTCCCTATTTTTCTCTCATATTCCATTAAGTTGGAAAGTGTATATTATTCATGACTGTGCTGTATTTTTTTTTCTTGTTTCGTAAAACCCATCTTTGGAATCGAAATCTATCTTAAAATCGTCTACTAAAACTATTTTACAATATTCGCCAAGTATATTACAACTACACTTCATCGTTCTATATATTGTTTCGAATGCGGATCATAATACATGCGTATACCATGTATGTCTTTCTTGGGTTGATTCCTACTTTAACGCCTCGACTCTCGCCAAGGTGGCGATTATTATTAAACATATGCAGTTACAATGACAATTTTTTGCATTTATGTGGCAATCATAATTTAGAATTAAAATGGCGATTTGGAACAACATGTAAGCACAGCATGCCGTTACATTTTTATTTATTTTGGATTGCCAATTAATGTAGTTGTAATAATAAAGTGTCTTCAAATTCCTTAACTGGTGCGTTTATCGCTAATTTGTTTACTTTAGTTTTCATCTAGTTCTTTTGGGAGCGCCGAAACGGTACGTACGTATTATGCCGGCGGTCACTTCCGCCAAACTACTTTTTCGTCAAATTTGCTGGCAAACTATTGCCAATCGTATTCCAAACCATCAACAATTTCATGTGCCCGGCATTTATCTTGGTGAAAATTGCTTGTCTTGGAGGACCGCCGGGATAATACGTAAGTACCGTTGAAACTTGTGCATTACTCCCAGAGACCCATGACTGCAAAGCTCGCCAAAGTACGGGGATTTTTTAGGTTGGCGAGAGTGGGGGGCGTTAAAATAGGAATCAACTCTTTCTTGTACCATAAAACACATCTTTGGAATCGAAATCTACCTTAAAATCGCCTACTGAAACTGTTTTACAATCTTCGCCAGGCATATTCCTCCTATAGGCATATTCCAACTATGCCGCAAAGACATGAAATGGGAATTATAATCCATGAGTGTACAGTGTTTTCCTTTCTTGTTCCACAAAGCACTTCTTCAGAATAGAAATCAATATTAAAATCGCCTAATAAAACTGTGTTACAATATACGCCAGGCGTTTTCTAACTATACTCGAAATATATTTATAATAAATTGTCACGTTTTGGCTCCCCATTTAGCGATCCATTATCAAAAATTGCAAATCCTTGTGCGACTTTCAACATTTTATTAACGCCCCCCCCCTCTCCACGTTATCTGGCAAACACATTTGAAAAGGGACTCGATGCGCTAATGCCTAGACAAAAATCCTGATTGAACTTATTAGCACTCTGGTGCTAAAAATTTTGAGGTGGACCGCCCTTGTGACTTAGGGGTATGAGACAAAATCATATTCGCAGACCTAACGAATATACATATAAAATTTCTTTAAAATCGGTTGAGCCGTTTTGGAGGAGTATGGTAACTAACACTGTGACATGAGAATTTTATTTATTAGATATACCCAATATGAGTTCAATCGAATGTACCGTTTAAACGCTAGAGCACTTTCAAGAATTCCCCCCCCCCATAAGCCATAATGTAAAACAAATCTTTGTAGTAGCCCAGTAGAAAAACTATAAGTTCTATACACATCAAAATCAATGTCGGTCTTACGATGGTGGTTTATAACATATATACCCAATTTGAGCTCAATCGAATGCCCCGTTTAGGAGCTATCGTGTTCACTCACACACACACACACACACACACACACACACACACACACACACACACACACACACACATACAAACATACATCTCGTAAAAATAGCATAAATGAATTCAGAAGACCTCAAAACGTGTTAATACATCAAAATCTCGAAGTCGAATTTTTTCATGATTACAATACTTTCCTTACAGGGTACATGTTCGGAAAGAAAAAAGGATGAAAATCTGAAACACTTTCAGGTTTTAAATACACACTATAGTGCTATATATATTATATATATATTAAAATCGTATCATTAGTTATACGTTGTCCCTATTTTTCTTACTTATTCCATTAAGTTTCAAAAGTGTATCATTATTCATGACTGTGCTGTATTTTTCTTGCTTGTTTCGTAAAACCCATCTTTGGAATCGAAATCTATCTTAAAATCGCCTACTAAAACTATTTTACAATCTTCGCCAAGTATATTACAAATATACTTCATCGTTTTATATATTGTTTCGAATGTGCATCATAATCCATGAATGTACCGGTTTGTCTTTCTTGGGTTGATTCCTACTTTAACGCCTCGACTCTCGCCAAGGTGGCGATCATTAAACATATGCAGTTACCATGACGATTTTTTGCATTAATTTGGCAATCGTAATTTAGAAATAAAATGGCGATTTGGAACAACATGTAAGTAAAGCATGCCGTTACATTTTTATTTATTTTGAATTGCCAATTAATGTAGTTTTAATAATTAAGTGTCTTCAGATTCCTTAACTGGTGCGTTTATCGCTAGTTTGTTTACTTTAGTTTTCATCTGGTTCTTTTGGGAGCGTTGAAACGGTACTTACCGTATCGTACAATCGTATTCCAAACCATCAACAATTTCTTGTGCCCGGCATTTATCTTGGTGAAAAATTGCTTGTCTTGCCGGACCGCCGGGATAATACGTAAGTACGTACCGTTAAAAACTTGTGCATAACTCCCAGAGACCCATGACTGCAAAGCTCGCCAAAGTACGGGGATTTTTTAGGTTGGCGAGAGTGGGCATGTTAAAATAGGAATCAACTCTTTCTTGTACCATAAAACGCATCTTTGGAATCGAAATCTATCTTAAAATCGCCTACTGAAAATGTTTTACAATCTTCGCCAGGCATATTCTTCCTGTAGGCATATTCCAACTATACCGCAAAGACATTTTAAATGCTGTTTGGAATGGGCATCCTAATCCATGAGTGTACCGTGTTTTCCTTTCTTGTTCCACAGAGAACTTCTTCGGAATAGAAATCTATATTAAAATCGCCTAATAAAACTCTTTTACAATATACGCTAGGCGTTTTCTAACTATACGCGAAATATATTTATAATAAATTGTCGCGTTTTGGCACCACATTTAGCGATCAATTATCAAAAATTGCAAACCTTGTGCGACTTTCAACATTTTATTAACTTCTCCCCCCCCCTCTCCACATTATCTGGCAAACACATTTGAAAAGTGATTCGACACGCTAATGTCTACACAGAAATCCTGATTGAAATGAATAGCACTCGGGGGCTAAACATTTTGGGGTGGACCGCCCTTATGACTTAGGGGTATGAGACATAGTTAAAAACCTATTCTATGACCTAACGAATATACATAGAAAATTTCATTAAAATTGGTCGAGTGGTTTCGGAGGAGTTAGGTGACTAACACTGGGACAGGTGAATTTTATATATTAGATATATATATATTTGAGGGGGGGTGTATTTTCTTTTCCTCAACGACATTTTTATCTGCACTTACCGTATAGAAAATTTAGTTCCCCAATTGATCAAACTATAAATAATCTTGTTAAAGGAAGAGAGATATTAACTGCCAAAATTGGCAAAATCCATGCTATAAAGTTCGCCAAATGTAATAAAAAAGTAGAACGATTATCTCTGAAATTTTTAAAATAAATTATCAAATTTTCTTTTTAATACTGAAGAATTTTTTAATATTACTAAATTGTTCAGAAAAGTGGCACAGTGAAACAAGTAATTTCTGAAGCAAATAGCTTGTTCTGAAATAAATTTCTTATGTTATCATTCGCAAGATTTTTCAGTTAAGTATGTTAAATTAAGATACATTAGAATAACCCAAGAAAATTACTTCCTGCCTAAATCCCGTAATTTAAAAAACAAATTACATTCCTTTAAATATTTTCGCATTTAAAATGCTACACAGGCATGTGAAAATCACCAAACTTTTCGAAACTAGGGTAGAAAGTTCTCCCGTAAAATATGTTTCTTTCAAAATCTTTAAATGTGTCCTGAATATTCTCTTCTTCTTTTTTTCTTTAACAGGAAATGGCAACACGCCAATAAAAATGAAAACGTTTCAAATTAAGCTTTGGAAACGATTCTCGGACATCTTACACTTGTATCATTTTTGTTAAAGCACTTTCATAACCTCATTTGGCAGCGGGAGCAATTTCGACTCGGTATTACTCGAGAGGAAAATGGCAATACTTGGAAATAAATTGAACATCTTCCAACACGATCGTTTGTGAGGCGAGAAAATGGCGTTTCGTGCGGAAAAGGGAATCGTTTTAGGATGTCTGAAGCAATGAGAAATTTTTCTTTTTTTTTCTTTCGCATAGACGAAAAGATCATGATGATCTTGAGGACGACTCACTGCTACCATGATAAGTAAAATTGTTTCCGCATTCGGAAAATAAACTTACTCTGATTCAGCGTATAACGGACACACAATATATCCTGGTAGTATTTAGCTAAAATTGCCCTGCTGTTGGCATTTTTCGGGTTTGCAACTGCAATACTCTTAAAATGCGGGCATGGATTAAAATTTATGGCTATATATTCGTTTCAATCATTTATCAGTATCACTTCCAAGGCTAAAGCTTTTAAAATGTTACGAACTTATCCGAAAGTACTAGACGTTGTAGCATCTGCTTGGGTTAATGTGCTGCTACATGTGCACATGAGCAGCGCACGCGCAATTCCGAGTCATTTGCACACTGTGTTGAAGTTGCGCAACCGTAACGGTGGGCCCCCAACGGAGCATTGAAACAAACATTCTGGGAAGCAGCATCGGTTGTTGTTGTCGTGTCCATGGATAGACGACACTATCCATGGAAAGAAGGGTGCCATTGCTCCCCGAGTGGGCTGGGCTTCTACTTGTTGGTCCCTGATTTTGAACTGATTCCAGATGAGGGACCCACCACCACCTGAAATTCGCACCCCCAGAGGTATCGTTTAACAACTTGGAGGACATTGGAGCCACGATGGATTTTACGTGCACCAGCTCCCATCAGCGTACACGGTTCCACAGCGGACGAACCGAGAGGGAGATGACCCTCCCAAGCACTGGCCAAGCCGGATGCTGCTTCACTTGCCGTGTTCTTATGGGAACGGAGTTTAGCGCCCATACCACTGCAGGACGCAGCATCGGTTAAAGAAGGAGAAATCTCTTATCTTCTCCGTTCCACTTTTCTAATGAAGAGAGCGAACGGGTTGAACATGGGTTCAAGATTAAAAATGGACAGTATTTTAAAATCTTTTTTTTTAAATTTTACATAAATTCGTCCAATGTATTCCCCCCTCCCTGAAAATTTTCTGAATCCGGCAGTGAGTACCAAAACAGTTGTTTTGAATGAAATACAGGAAACCTTACATTCAACCACCAAACTTTAAAAATAACTACCTGCACATCATTTCAAAAATCACGACGGGATTGTACAACAAAAGCGAAAATTTCAAAACAGATGTAAAATCTTTCACACAACTCCCGGATTTTACGAGAAGAAAGAAAATTTATCATTTTTTTTCTTATTCCTTATATGAATCAGAAGGAAAACAATGACTGTAACTGTATGGAGGTGGAAAGTGATTTGTTTGTTGTTGTTACACCCCTGTTCTTTTGTTTGAGACGAAATTATTACTAGAAGCTCCCACACGTCTTTTGTGGATGCTTTTTGTATCTCCACAGTTAATGCTTTCTTTCTCTAGAAATGTAAAGATTAAATATCCTCTACTTCTTAACCCTTTAACGAGCAGTGTTCCCGCTCTGGGAACACCAAACTCAGACGTTCGGACTGTTGCCAGTCACGAAGAATAGATTGGATTTCTATAAAAATAGTTGCGGGTGACAGAGCTCCACGAGAATCCTATTTAGTTTTTAGCACGTCATTTCCAGTAAAAAATTTGTCACGATTGTTTTTAACAGCACTGACATCTGCCGAAAAATGGGAGAATTCGAGAACTGCTGAATAGATTGCCCAATCCTGAAAAAAGGGCAGCTGTCGTCAAAAAAGGGTCTCTAGATCTGTGGCACGCGATGAACGTTTCGATCGTCCGCCATCTTGCTGGTAGTTAAGTAAGAGCGATGGCAACGGCTGCCCTTTTTTCAACATATTGGGAAAGGGTTGCGCCTCATAGGGTTAAACGAGTGTTTTGAAGTAATAATATTTTCGCATAGAAATAGTGATTTCGCAATATTAACTACTTTGAAATTCAATAATTGAATTTGAATATATTTTTTTATCGTTGCGCTAATAAAGGTAAAGGATATCCGTTTAAAAGTTGATGTAGTAGTGTCAATAATGTAGAGGCGTCATAGAAAATACACCCGATGTTTTAGAAGCCAACCATTTACATTTTAGATATTTTCGGCATGTTGAACTCGCTAAAAAATATAACAACGCCTTTCCAGAATGTGATATCTTTTTTCATATGTAGATGATCTCACCCCGTATGACAAAAATTACAATATACAATAATAGAGAATATTTACCGAAATAAAACAGTACTTTTATTTTATCTGTAAGTAAATCTCTTTAATTTTTGTTTATTTCTGTATTAAATATATGTTTTATAGAAAATTATTTATTTTCACTTCACTGTATTATTTGCATTTCCGAGTTTTCTCTTTTTCTTTTATTTATTTGAATTTAGCTTCTAGCGCATATAAAGTTTGCTATCAGAGTTTTAATTTTGTTTGTAGGGTTACGGCCATTTAGCTACGCTTGAGCTCTAGGCTGAGATGCCCTCCTTGGGAGGGGGGGCTTTCTAAGGGGTCCTAGCCAGTATTTACGCTAAGTTTCGGAGGAAACTACCGAACGGATAGGTCGGCGGACGCCCACCTGGTTTTGAACCAGGCACCTTCCGTCTCCCAGTTTAGCGCGCTATATACGCAATGCCACGGGTGGGTCAGAGTTTAAAGCGTGTACAGTTTACAAATATAATAGAACTAAAACCAGTAGTGGAATCAAACAAACATTTTCTTAGTGTTAGCCAGTTTTCTTTAAAACTAGAAAATATATAACAGTCTCATTCAAGTTATTTGATCACCTCATTTGAGCAGGGATTTCAGTTGAAGAACTAATGCAACAGACAAGCTCAAAAATTTTGACATCATGAGACTGTTTCATATTTAAACACCATGAGACGCAAACTGAATGAGGAGGCAGACAATATCGTGTGATTCAGCTGTCATCCAATTATTCCTTCATAAGTCATAATTAACCTTCGTTAAACTTTCATCCTGCGATATCAAGAGCGTTACTTAGCTTTTAAAATATCCAACGGATGCTGCAAGGCACTGTGAACAGTTAGATGGAAAGAAACTGAACGAACCAGATGTAACTTAACGAACCGCAAGAAGAAAATTAAGTGAGGAGTCAACAGCGTTGACGACATGGGTGAGTCGATATGATTGCTTTTGGGTGGAGGCTCATTTCAGGCTTTCAGCCCCAATGACCGAGTGCATAAGACTCGGAACATTGGCAGATAGCTGAAGTGTGAAGGTCCAGGGTTCTGGCATACCATGTTGCTGTCTATGTAACGCACATATGGGCAATCGCCGGCCCGCGGGCCAGATGTGGCCCGCCACTGCTTTTGATGCGGTCCGCGGAACATATCTAAACCCGTATAAACCCCATATAAAGCATTCAACATTCCATATAAATCCCAGTTATATCCCTACTAGCAATTTTGTTCGGGCCATCATCGGTCGGCTATGTGGCCGATGGTAACCCGAGCAAAATTGCTAGTAGGGATGGCCCCCGACTTCGTTAACATCCTGAAGTTTGGCCCGCAACTTTTCAAAGGTAGCCCATACCTGATGTAACGGTTAGGAGTTTCGGCGGCTTTCTCCAAATGTAACGTGAATACGCGTTAGAACCCCTTAAGAAAGTTCTCTGCCCAGGACATTCAAGGCTTGATTACCGAAAAGGCCCGGGAAGCTTGACCTTCTCCTCAAAATTTAAAGGGACCCCCAAAAATTACTGAAAAATGGCAATAAAAATTCAAAATTTTGTTTTTAAATCATCTTATTTGTAAAGTTTTTTAATGTAGAGAAGTAGAAAGCTATTTTTAAGGTTTTTCAGAAGTCTTGATACAGTCAACTCGCGATTTTGCGACCCTTGATTTAGCGACCCTTTCGATTTAACGACCCTCTGATGAGGTCCTGACAGTTTTCCAATACCTTTTACAAACTTTCGATTTACCGACCATTTGATTTAGCGTCCTACTTGCAGGGGTCCGTGGAGGTCGTTAAATCGCATCTAACTTGTTTTAGTTCGCGATGTCTTAAGGGATATCTGCTCCAGTTGAGAGAGTTTTTTCTCTTACGGGGGACGATTTCGTCGGCGCAAAGGGGTAGACTTTCAACATGTTTTGTGTCTTCTAACATCCTCTAACATAGTCTTAAACATCTAAATGTCAAAATGAATTCTGAACTGTGATGATGTGATTTTTATGGTGTCATCAAAACAAACAAAGACTTCCTGAAAAAAGAAATGCCATATGAAAAATACGACTCAATAAATAAAGTTTAATGTTCCAGTAAGGTAATACTTTTAGTTCGCTTTTTAAAGTAATTTAAAAACACTGTAAAATCTCATTGCAATGAACTAAACTATTATGAAGATTAATGAATAAAATATTTTTATCAAAGGAGAATTTCAGATTAATGAATAAAATATTTTTATCAAAGGAAATCATTACAACTAATTAAAATGAAATTTCATTTTAACGAATATTTTTATCAAAGAAAATCCCTAAAACTTTACTTTTCAAAAACAAAAGGTGGAGGGGGTGAAATGAGACTCACTTAAGAGGTTAATAAGGCCCTGAAGGCATTCCTTCTTTTGGTAGATAGTCCAAGAGCAACTTTCCAAAACTAACACAACCAACGCCCCAGACTTTCAAACATTTGGTCAAGAAATTCTTTTTTTAATAAGCAACAAACATTAATCCATTGTTTAGGCATAGATGCTTTGTTAGTCAGTAGAGTAGAAACTTGTTAAAAATGTATTTGTTTAATTAAATGTTTTAAAAAACGAGAGAGTTTTTCTGGTGCACTCATTATTCCGTCTTTTGCAGTGAAAGAGAGCTTTAAACTTGTCCAGAACGAACCTGTCTCGCATCAACAGCCTGGATGGAAGCCATTTTTCAGCAGCAAAACATCTCATCTGCTCCGTCCCTCCTTGATGTTCTGGGAATGAAAAGCTAACACATTTAATTTTGCGACACTGTCGTTAAACGTGACACAAGGAACGGCAGCTGAGATCAGGGCACTCCACTAACATATACACTCGGGAAGAAAAGTAAATAAATAAATAAACAAACAAACAAAATGGAAACCCAGGAATGTGACGGTTCTGTGTAACATAAATTCGCAGAAAGATCTGTGTCGTTGTGGTGGAAAGCGACATTGCTTGACCGATATTATCGCTCTTAACAAGCTGGCCTGGTTCCTGCCTAACACAGAAATCCGTCGGCAGTAATTTTCTGTGTGTTGTAAAATTACAAGTACGCTGGATTATCCTTTTTTGCACGGTGGATACGTGCCGCTTGACACAGTGTAAAAAAATATACTGAAATAAAAGAATATCGTAGGCAGGTTTCCATGGATAAAAATCGATTCGGAATATCAAAGAGAAAATATCCTACTGTATTGCTCGCTGATCCCTGACTCAACTCTAACAAATCCAGTCCTACCACTTCAGAACAAAACTTTTACCGTCATTAATCCAAACAGATTAAAAAGTTATTATCTAAAACTGTAGTAGAACTCACACCGTTTGAACGATCCGCTGAGATTTTTCATAATCATGTAAAAAATAGAAACAATCTGCGTTGATTTAAAAATCTGAAAATCCATCCATTTCCCGCATTTTAAAGCGATTTTTCGCTCTTTTCAGCTCTATTTTATTTCCGAAAGTACAAAAAGTGAATCATTCGAGTGACAAAATTACCTTTTTAAAGTGAAAATGACGTCACACAACTGGTATTCCAATTCGTTTAAAATTGTTTTTCCAGGTAACATAGTTTAATTTTTTTCCATTAAAATAATCGTCTGCTGAAGCATTAATATAGAGGGGTTGAGTACACAAAACGAAATCGTTCGAATGCGAAAAGTTCCTGCGAATTTCCAGAAGAGCATGAAATTCGATTTGGGTATATAATAAAAATTGAATATTTATTTAATTGTCTTCACTCAATATATTTAATTTTCGTCCACCTAAAATATATAAGTTTTATATTTTATGTGGACGAAAATTAAATATATTGAGTGTAGACATATTTTTGTCAAATGTTTTTTCTAGCTCCCGTTGTAATTACCTCCACAACGGGCTTTTTCTTTTAGTAATATTATTTTAACTGCACCTTAACTTAACTCAAAAATAACTATGCATACGCACTCAGGAGAGTTTTCGGAGGGGGTTAAGGAAGAGGGGGGTTAGGCTTTCATAAAACCGACTTTCAAATACAATACAATTAAGCATATGAACGTTGAAAACTGTTTGCTCTTCAGTTAAAAGAAGGAAATAAATTTTAAAATTCTTTTACGAGATCTCGCAAAATTAAATAAATAGTGATATACAACGTTTTATACACTTCGGCAAGATATCGATAAAATCTTGCCGAAGTGTAAAGGTCCCGGATTTTGGCCTTCACCATGGCTGTCAATCTAAAGGTCTGGAGTTTTGGGCGATTTTCTCCAGATGTAACGCGAATGCGCGTCAGAAACTCTTTGAAAGATCCTGCTTTCTAGGAATTCCCCTCACCCCCATTAGATTGATAGCCCTCTCTTCGCTTTGCCTTAAGCTAAAATCTCTCCATTTTTAAGTAATGGCTATGACATCGACAAATTTGGCGAAGACATATTATTTTGTTGGAAAGTGTTTCATAATCGATGCGTTTGACATGATTTATCTTTCTGGTTTGTTTTTTTTTTTTTTTTTTTTTTTTTTCCCTCTGGCATGGACCTCTGGACAGGGGCGGACAAAAAATAACTGCACACAGGCGGATTTTCCACTATTCGCGGTCTCCAACATATGAAGTCAGCCATGACTGTCAAGTTACTTATTTTTTCGATTCTTATTGGTTTCTTTAATCCAATAACAGACTGCATAATATTTGAATCGAATGTTCTAACGGTCAACCACTATTGAAAAATTTGTCGTCTCCTAAATAAGAAATGATTATCGTTTAAATTTGAAGTTATTAAAATGAAAAGTTCTCCTGTTTTATAAATGTTTGGTGTAACATTTTATAATGGATTGTGAACTTGGGGCTATATACTTGTGTATTTAAAATATAATTATTATTTTGTTTAGATTTTTTTTTTTTTTGCAAAAACTAAAAGAAAACAAATCTTTGCGTTAAATTTCATGTAATGATTGACTTTATTGAGCTGGAAAGTTATAAAGTCATTAGAATAAAGCTACGTTATAAAGTTCCTCATCGTAGCTTAACGTTTGTGTTAATTGTAGTTGCTAATATTTGCTACTCTCCTCATGATTAGCTAATTCACGCAAAAATTAAAAA
Source organism: Cheiracanthium punctorium (assembly GCA_038373885.1). NCBI lineage: Eukaryota > Metazoa > Arthropoda > Arachnida > Araneae > Cheiracanthiidae > Cheiracanthium > Cheiracanthium punctorium. The sequence continues at coordinate 1,169,269 of JAWZYV010012330.1, read as the reverse complement.
TCTGGAGTGACTCCACTCGACTTTCCGAACACTTACGATTAAGATCATTACCTAGCATTTAAATAAATTTTAATCGATGAATAATTCAAACATATATACCAAATTGAAGCTCAATCGAATGCACCGTTTAAACGCTAGCGTACTTTCAAGAATTTCTCCCCAGGCCATAATGTAAAAGAAATTTTTGTCCTAGCCCTGTAGGAGAACTATAAGTTCTATACACATCAAAATCAATACCTGTCTTACGATGGTGGTTTATAATATGTATACCCAATTTGAGCTCAATCGAATGTACCGTTTAAACGCTAGCGCACTTTCAAGAATTTCCTCCCATAGTCCATAATGTAAAAGAAATCTTTGTCGTAGCTCTGTAGAAAAACTATAAGTCCTACGCACATCAAAATCAATACCGGTCTTATAATGGTGGTTTATAACATGTATACCCAATTTGAGCTCAATCGAATGTATCGTTTAAACGCTAGCGCACTTTCAAGAATTTCCTTCCATAGGCCATAATGTAAAAGAAATCTTTGTCGTATCCCTGTAGAAAAACTGTAAGTCCTGTACACACCAAAATCAATACCGGTCCCTCGATGGTGGTTTATAACATATATACCCAATTTGAGCTCAATCGAATGCCCCGTTCAGGAGCTAACGTGTTCACTCACTCACACACACACACACACACACACACACACTGAATTCAGAAGACCTCAAAACGTGTCAATACACCAAAATCTCGAATTCGAATTTTTCCATGATTGCAGTGCTTTCCTTACATGGTACATCTTCGGAAAGTAAAAAACACTAAAATATTTTTATTTTGTAATTTTAAACGTTTTTTAGGTTTATTTTTTGAGAATGTCGTGGACAATTAATTGAATATTACAGAGAATGTAATTCAAAAAATAATTATAAAAAAAATTGAAAATCTTGTCTGCAAAGTAAAAATTTTTTTAGTTGGTCAGTATGATTTAACAGATGACTTTTTATATGCTTTCAGTGTATGCCAATTACGTTTTTTTTCGATTTCTTTAGCTTTTTAATCCACTTATAGGTTTTGACCAAAAATTTAAAAAAAATCCGCCTGTGTGAGGCGGTCAAATATTTAAAGCTGGGCCTACCACACACTTTTATCTTTTGAAGAGGTTGAGTTCATTGTATAAGTGTTAATATAAAAAAAAGAGAACAGAAACACTGTAAAAGGGTTAAAAAAAGAAATCAGCCCATCCTTCTAAGTGATACGAGAGAGAGATAGATCCCAAAACGTACCATCTTTGCAATAAAACAACTCAGTCTGGATAGAAATAGGTTTTGACATTGCTTCAAAGCGTCTATCTCTTCAGAATAAAAAAAGCCATTCCGCCATATGTAAATTGATGTCATAGCCCTCCCGCTTCCTGTTAATTCTATTTTGACTAGACTATTACAGCTTGGGTCATGAGGCGTAATTAGATTAACGCTAATGGCGCATTCGGTTGAAACATAGATGCAGAGGAGCAGCATTAACGGTTGCCAACGCCTCTTTGAAACCTGACGCTTAAATTGCCGTGAACGCTAAAATGGCAATTTTTCGCTAACAGAAACTTTGCTGATACTTGGTTCACTTTGTAATTGAAAAAAAAAAAAAAAATAGAAAGACAAAGAGAGGGAAGGGGTAAATGGAAGACGGTAATGGCTTTTCTCTGCATATTTTTTACATTTTTCAACTAAACTTGAAAATTTGTGATTTCGATTTGTCAATTGCTTGATTTATATCCGTGGCTTTTTGTCTTGATCAGTTTGTTAGGTTCAAGAAGATTATACAGGGTGATTCAAAATAGATGTTAAGGCGATTATTTTTTAAACCGTAAGTGATCGAAACATACTTCCAATTAGAAAAGTTCGTCCAATTCAGGTATGGCATTTTTTTTTACGGGGTGTTATATGCAAATCCATATTAAAATACGAAATTTAATTGTTATACGGTGCGTCCTTTCCTGCCCTTTATATTTAGAAGAATCTCGCTCTTTGCCTAATAACACGTTAACACGAGATGAATGTTTCGATCGTCCGCCATCTTGCTGGTAGTTAAGTCGAGCGATGACAACGGCTGCTCTTTTTTCAGCATTTGAAAACGGTTGCGCCTCAAAGGTTTAAAGGATTAATCAGTGCAAACCAACAGTGTCTTTTGAAGCTGTTTATAAAATACCGCTTGACGTCAAATCGGCATTACAAGTTAAAAAAAAAAAAGTTGCTTTTAGATGCAATCATTTAGACAGGAATCGTGTTCACGAACAAGCCATGACCACCCGATAACGGTGTCGTGAACTATTCCATAATAATAAAACGCTTCATAAAGCTAAAGCAGCAATGTTGGAAAAAAGAAAAAAAAAACAAAACATTATGGGATGCATCAGTTTCCGACCGCGGGCCATGTTTTCCCCGGGATGTTCCCGATCATGCACTTTCCTAAAAATAGGATTCGTTTTTAAAGAGAAATTCGCGGAACATAGCAGGCTGACATTCATCTGGTAACCAGACGCTATTTCGGGAACGATGGCTTATCGGGTAAATTGACCGAAAAATGAAGCACGCTAGGCTCTCGTTTTTTGAAGATATGCGGAATTACTAGTAATTACGGTTAAATTACATATTGCTTTTCAAAAATCGTGTTAGAACAACAGGAAATTTAGCACGTTCGATCACAACAGAGACGATAAAACGGATTTATGATTCAGGTCAGTTTTCTTAGAGAGATAAAAATGAAGTGATAGTTCGATCAGAAAATAGCCCAAGAGTACCTGGGAGAGGGGGTGTAATTGTTTGGATTAATCACTAGATGTAGTTTCATTCAAAAATGGCAACTTTATAGTACCTGCATTTGATAATAATATATGATTTCTAAAAATTTTATATTCGGTTTTAATATATTTCTATATTTAATTGTCAGAATTTTTTTCTTATATCGTAGTTTGAAGTTTCATCATTATAGTTGGTACATAGTTTTATATTAGCATTAGATACTTCCTGTTACTCAGTGAAAATTATGAGAACCATCAAACATAATTTATTTATAAGAAAGGGCAAGTTTTTTTTTTGTTGGATTGCTGTAAGTGATTAAAACGAGAAATAGTAAATGCTAAGAGCGGGCATAGCCGAAAAAAAGAAAACAGTTAATAAATGATGAAGGTAGTGAAATTTACATATATTAGTCGGAATTCTCAGACAGTGAGAAACAATATGCAAAAAGTTGATAGCTACATAAGTAGGAAAAGAAGCACCTATCTTTAAAATTATCATGTTTTGATTAACCTAATCACCAAACTTTATTTTAATATTTTTTTTTAATTTATGGGTGCATAACTATATTTTAATTACAGTCACAAACACGAGTGGCTCCCAAGAACTGTTTCTAGTTTAAATCCAAATTCTTACTACAAATGCATACATCTCGAATTTTTGAGCTTCAAGAAACGCCGACGGCGTATCCAATAATAATTTTAAAAATATCACTCGAAATAATTGTACACATTTTAAAATATTGTTTGGGAAACGAAGATTTTATCAAAATATTTTTTTGATACACGTGCAATTGGTATTAATAATATATATGTATGAAAAATAACTTTTAAGTATTGCATACATTAGTCACATGCTATCTGAATTACGATTTTGATAATAAATTATTTTTTATTATTTGTAAAACAAAGATAGATTAATTCAACTTACACTCGAGTACTTTTTTGTGTGGATGTAATAAATACTGCTCTTACTCTCGAACGCGTCAAAATACTTGATACCCAGCTAATAAATCATGTCTTACTTTCTTCAAACACATTTTAAAAACATGTACTTACAAAACTGTAATCGCGCTTTTCCACCATATTCGTCTTATGGTCGGGAAGAGAGATTTACAGTTTTTTTTTTTTAACTAGTTATTAGGCGAGGTCAAGATTGAGCTCCCTGAAACTGATGACAAAATTATAGTTCTCGAATAAGCTTGAATGTTTGTACTCTCGAACTTAAAAAAGAAGTTATGGGGAACCCTCGAGATAGCTCTATATGGCTTGACATCTCATCTTGCCGAGAAGAAAAGAAAAACTAAAGAACAAATCAGGAGTCAACGATGACTTTGCAGCTTACGTCGCATTACGTAGTTGGTCAGCTAGACATTGAAATCTTTAGTTTCTTGTTATTGATGTCTTTATTAGTGATTTTTATATCTGCTTGTGTTACTAATTCGTGTAAATAAAGCGTCATTTTCTGTTATATAGCTTGTTGGACTGATTTTAATGTACACCTACTAGACAAATTTCATGAGATCTATCTCAAATAATCAAGAATGTATGATGCACTCATATTTACCCGCACCATGCTTTAACCCTTTGAGGCGCAACCCTTTCCCAATGCTGAAAAAAGGGCAGCCGTTACCATCGCTCGACTTAACTACCAGCAAGATGGCGGACGATCGAAATCTTGCTGGTAGTTAAGTCGAGCGATGGCAACAGCTGCCCTTTTTTCAGCATTGGGCAATCTATCCAGCTGTTCTCGCATTCTTCCACTTTTCAGCAGATGTCAGTGCTGTTAAAAATAATCGTGACAATTTCTTTTACGGGAAATGACGTGCTTAAAAGTAAAGGATTCTCGTGGAGCCATGTCACCAACTATTTATATAGAAATCAAATGTATTTTTCGTGACTGGCAACAGTCAAAACGTCAGAGTTGCGTGTTCCCAGAGCAGGAACACTGCGCGTTAAAGGGTTAAAAAAAGAAAGTAAACAAAACAAAACAAATACAAAACTGCCCTACGATACAAGTATAATTAAAAACAGAAAGAAAGAAAACTGACTCCTTCAGCATAACGAAAAACTATTCCCATTCTAAATTAGTACAGTTTGGCAAATTTTCGCCAAATACAGCAGATGTTGCCAAGCTTGGTTTAATTTTGGGAAGTTATTTTTTTTCATAAAACTACACAAATAAAATTTTTAACACAAAGTAAGTGTCACCGCCTAATTGGGGATTGTAATTCCTGGGATAAGAAGTCTTTTGGGAAAGGAGCAATGCTACGAATTTCAGGAGGGATATCCTGCTCATGTATGGTTTAATTCAGTCTAAACTCAATGTTCTACGCATTAGATAATCAAAGATTGCATTTTGTTTCATGTAAATCGGTTAATTAACTAGCAAATTTTGAATCGTTATTAAAATTCTCATTGGGTATCATTAGGATTTGGCGAGTTCTCATGAAAAAGAGATATCACCAAGTTAAGTTAGGTTTTGTGGACTTTTATTAGACGCCAAATTTGGCGATATATTGTCAAAAGTGGCCAACTTTGGTGACTTTTGGCTTATGCCGGTACCGGGAAACCTTCCTAAGCTATACCATATACCCATCTAAAATAGCAGAGTTTCGCAAATTTTCTCAAATATAGAAGGTATTGCCAAGCGGAGTTCAGTTTTGGGAACTTTCTCTGACGCCAAACTTGGCGATACATCGCCAAAACTGGCCAATCTTTGTGACTTTTGACATTAAGACCAGCGCCTTTGTTTCTTAAACCCTTTAAGCAATGGCGTAAAAACACGTTTTTCCACCGATTTTCGGAATGATAATATCATCAAAACACGGCCTAAGTAATAGTAGCCACTCCTGAGCTATCCTCTTTCCGATAAAAAAAGAATTTTTGAAATCGGTCCACGCGGTAAAAAATTATCACTGTACATACAGAAAATAAATAAATAAAAAATCGGCTGTTCGAGCCTCGTCAGGGGGAGATCCCCCTGAACCCCCCTAATTTTTTAGTTTCATTGTTGCCATATTAAAACGATATTAATTGACTGTGTCATTTTATCGCTCATCTTTCGCGTATTTCGCCTGGTAACCCTATGTTGAAATTTTTATGAGAGTAACCTATTTATAGAAAATACATGTGATGCATATTCTACAGCTTACGAAATATTATAACAATAGATTAAAGCTGTTGTGAACTAATAGTTAAATATATGGCCTATAATTCCTCGTTAGAAGGAGAACACAACGGGGAATGCCCTCCGTGGGGGGGGGGGTCTTTCTAAGGGGTCTTAACCCGTATTTACGCTAAGTTTGAGAAAACCACGGGAAAACTCCGAACTGTCTGGTTGACGGACGCGCGATGGGACCCGAACCCACGACCTTCGCCCGTGTACCATTTCCAGTGACATAACCACTGTGCAATGGTGAAGCCTTCGTTCGTTCCGTAGACCACTATATAGTCCTTCATATCAAAAACTAAAACTCTGCTTCGCATCTCTGGGTAGTGCCCCTTAAGGCGATTTACTTTTTCAGTTCTTTGAAAACTTTGTTATAACTTGCTTCTTAAATTACTATCATTTGCCTACCGCTTCGGTATTTCTAAAGAAAGAAAGAAAACGAGCTGTTACCTTTCTTTAACTTAACCTTTTTTTGCTTTTCAACATTACAAACTTTGACGTTAAAAGTGTCAAGCGGAAGGAGTACTTATGAAACCATTAAGTCGTATTAAAAAAAAAAAAAAAAAGTGTACATGTTCTGCCTGGAAAGTTTCGAAATGGAACATAAATGCCTTGCTCGATCCAAAATTACATACTTCCATGCCTTTTAACACATGCCGAACAAGAAAACTAGACAGGTATGAAGGCAATAATACATCCGCTATTTTGCGGCATGTCATGGTTTCTGAAGCATGTTTCTACAAATTGCAAATCGCGCGTAAAAAGAAGCTGCCAACGATATTTAAAAAAAACCCCGGACAATCAATGCGTCATTTTGACATCCCAAGTGTGATAAGCAGATGAGAAATTGCTTTCAACTTCAGAGAAGTTGTTGAGAAATGGTTAGAGGATATAACTAGAGATAGTCATGGGAAAAAGGAAAATAATTTTTTTTCAAATTACAAGAAAAAATTTCTTACAGTTAGAATGTTCTGTCAGTCTAGTACTTCCGTCCATCTGGTTATTCTTGTACGCATGAACTTTTAAGAAACACAAACCTAACGAGAGTGAAGTGCCAGAGTAAAAATCGGATTTTGCTTTTCAAAAGTACGATTTTGTGATAAAAATTTCTTCTTTTGGAGTGGTATGGAGAGTTTCTGCTTTTCACTCTCCAACCAGAGTTCTGAACTAGTGGGCGCGCTGTCCTTGGGTTCCGTAGAATCGCACAAGTTGAGAATTTACTTTGACAGCACGTAAATTTTGTGGAAGAGTTTAATCAATCCAACACAATATTTAATTTATGACGTCACGTTTTCGCAGTAGCGTACGCAGGATTTTTTTTCGGGCGTGGCTCAGTACTCAAAAACCGGAAAGCAATGTAACTTATAAAATTCGATATAACGTATCCATTTTTGGGGTGAGGGGGTGGGGAGGGAGGCCGGGTCACCCTTTTTGGAATAAAAAATGTTCGCATATATAAAATAAATTTAATAAAAAACGGGAAAAAAGAAATTTATAAATCGAGTTCAAAATTTTTGCAGTTAGAAAAATATAATTAGGAAAAAAGTTTGTCTTAGGTCCGTAGATGAACATCAACTTTCTCAAGGACAACTTTCAAATTTATCTACGGAAACGTATTTTTATCAGTATCTTATGTTTACTCATTTCGGGGGGCGGATGCAGCCCCATCAGCTTCCCCCTGGCTACGCCCCTGCGTTTTCGACTGCCATAAAATAAATCCCAGTTAGTTCACCCAGTGCGCTTTCTAATGGAGTAGTTTTTTTTTCTAATTAGAGAACGTTGAAAAAAGAATTATTCTTTTCTTTACACAGGACGATTATGGGGGCATGTAGCCCTACGTTAAAAAAAAAAAAAATCATTCAATAAAAATTCGGCTGTGTATTAAGGAACAAATCTAGAAAAACCATTCCATATAGACCTTAAACTCTCTTGGTGTCGAGCGTGTCTGGAATCACGAACGATAGCGGTCGCTTCTGGTGTTACTTAGTATGCGGGACGGAGAATGGGGCAAGACGATGCAAGAGCCAGATAGCATCGCAAGGGGGACACGGGATTCGCAAGTACTCACAGCGTCTGCATCCGAAGATAAAAGATGTCGCATAGAGAATCACGTGGAGTGGAAAATATCACCATGATGTGATACGGGACGAGGTGAAAATGAAGGGCATGAGAAAGTGAAAGTCGCAAAGATTATGTCGTCCTGTTTTATTTATTTTTTAATACCATTCAGACAAGAAAATGAGAAGGAGCAAGACAACTCTGAAAAATGGTTCAGTGTCACATTTTTATCGAAGCGTTTGATTAAAACCTGTTTTTACTTTCTTATAACAAAGGATTAAACTGCGTGAAATTTTTTCATCTGCGCTCTGTTAAATGCAAAGTTTGTGGAATGTCAAGGTTATTGGAGTTAGAAGCAGCTTGTCTTAACCCTTGAACGCGCAGTGTTCCCGCTCTGGGAACACCAAACTCTGACGTTTTGACTGTGCCCGCGCACAGCCAGCTGTCGTCAAAAAAGGGTCTCTAGATCTGTGGCACACGATGAACGTTTCGATCGTCCGTCCGCCATCTTGCTGGTAGTTAAGTCGAGCGATGGCAACGACTGCCCTTTTTTCAGCATTGGGCAAGCTATCCGGCTGTTCTCGCATACTTCTATTTTTCAGCAGATGTCACTGCTGTTAAAAAATTAATCGTGACAATTTTGTTTTACGGGAAATGACGTGCTTAAAAGGTAAAGGATTCTCGTGGAGCTATATGTCACCCGAAACTATTTTTATAGAAATAAAATCTTCTATAGCTATTCTTCGTGACTGGCAACAGTCAAAACGTTAGAGTTTGGTGTTCCCAGAGCTGGAACACTGCGCGTTAAAGGGTTGAATAGTTACAGCCCACGAAATATTTATCCTATTTTATTATACGATTAAACCTATTAGATTTCTAGCCAAACACATAAAACGAAAGAGCAAACAGCCATATAGGTAAAGAGCAAGTCAAACAAAAGAAAAGAGCCAACTAGAGAAGTAACATGTCGAAATGAATACCAAACAGGAGAGAGATCTAGAGAGAGAATACAGAGGTTAGGAGAGAGGACGCTGTTTACAAACTGAACACTTTGAACAAATAATAATTCTTTAAGACTGCCTTATACGGAAAGATTCACGGGAAGTGTGCAAGAATAGTAAATCGTACCAGACAAAAACTAGGGAGGTTGTTCCTCTGGACGCCGTCACACTACACAGACGCATACATTGTAACATAATTTCATATTTTCAGGGAGCAATACATCATGTGTGTGTGCGCGCGTGTGTGTTTGTATCTCCCAAAATTACCAAATTTTCATCATGATGTTGCCCAGGGAAAACGAAAAATTTTGGGCCTTGCCGAATCATGAATTTTGTACACGAAATTTCACCCTTCTTCGGTACATGAAAACCACACAAATATCTATGTATTGTGTAAAAGGCAATTGCAATGAAATGTAGCGAGATTTCGGAGATAAGTTTTAAAAAACGTTCCATTATTACTAAAATGTAATTTTGTGAGACCCTGTAAAAGAGCTTTAAAAGTGTTTTTTTTTTTTTTTTTAAACCATCGTTTAACTGAAGAGTGAACTTTATAAACATCTTTACACTTATTGTACTGGGCTTGAAATTAACGAATGTCTCTCAACTGCCATTGATCAGAATTCTTTTGAGTGTTCCTGTAGAACTATTAATGACACAGACACTATTTTCGATGGATAGCTTTACCTTGTAATCCTTAATGACATGTATCGATTTTGTTTCATTTGAAATAGCCAAATATCTCTCAAATACACTTTAAAGAATGATTGCCCATAGAGCGTAACGTACTGGAAATCTTTTGAGCTCTCCCGTAGAAGAACCATAAATGCAAGCTTTGCTGGAAAGTGTTGAAAACATTCAGACACAGCCTATCTCTAAAAAAACAGCATCTCTATTTAGATCATAGGTTCCCAACGTGGACGATAACGCCCCCTTGTGGGCGTTTGAGGCTTTTAGGGGGGCAGTAAAAGACCCAGAGAAAATTAGGGGACGTTGATATGCCACGGAGGGGCGTGGGACGATTAACCAAATATAGTCTAAAAAAGACTTAAAAATTACGATGTAATATTTTCGACAGCTCTCACATTGAAAGATATAAGTTTTGTTATATGTATGCAATTAGTTTGCAACGCTACTCTGTTTTGATATTTTTTTTCACCTAAAAATAAATTTTTATAAAAATACTTTTTAATATAATGAAGTATGCGTTTTGATTGTTTTCTGAAACTGTCAATTTATTTATTTAGAAAGCAATAGTTTATTATCTATTAATTCGTATCATCAAAACCCCTGCCTGTCCTTATAACAGGAAAGCTAAAACTTTTATTCCTCTTTTTTAAATGAAGAAGAAATTCAGTACCGTTTCAATTCCAACACTATTCTATCTATTAGTAATATTTTTTAAATTTTATTCTTGTTTTCACCATGCATTATGTACGCTCTTGTTTCTCTGGAGTGGGAGGGGGGCGGTATTGAAATATTCACTAGAAAAGGGGGCACCAGCTCAAAAAAGGTTGGGAACCTATGATTTAGATCTACTCCGGAAATTTCGCATCTAGGCACAAGGACGATAATTTGACAGTTATTGGGCACTTAGCAATACGTGGAAGAGAGAAGCAGCCCGAGAATTTCATTAAAACCAAATTACAGTTCGGCTGATATCACCATAAACAATGATGAATGGACGGCGGTATCAACTGGTAGCTGATAAAATAAAGAAAAAGAAAACGCGCAATCAATACACTGCCCAGGAACGCCTAATCATCAAACAATGTGTGTACTCATCTATCTCCTGGCCGACACCAGGCATCGCAATTTGGAGGATGTATTGTTTGTTGATTGGGGCCGAGATAGCTTCAACTGAAAGAAAATCGAACTCTCGCGTAATCCAGGAAGGGATTCTGAACATGGGATTGTTTTGTTACGGGAGAAGAGAGGTGAAATAAGCTTCACTGGATCGAAATGACTGCCGATATAGATAAGGTGAAAAGAGAAAGCAAATTGAAAAAAAAAAAAAAGAAAAGCTGCCGTACTCGCCTGGAACCGGTGCACATCAGCTTGGTGTGATGAAAGTTTTTACACACCAGGCAAATTAGGGAAAAACGGTGAAAACGTTATGAAGTTTTGAACTTCGGTAAACGTTTTTGGTGGGTGTAGTAGTATAGTACAGAAAAGTTTCCTCCTCTAGGGGTGCCGAGTCCCCCTCCCCTCTTTGCGCCCTCCCCTAAAGTGTGATTATTATTTTTTTATTCAATTATACACAATACGGTTCATTTTTCGATAATAATTAGCATTACAAAAAAATGCTCTTTATGATATTCTAAACAAGAAAGCCTCTGGCGTGTTTTAAGTGAGACTAACCGCTTTCGAGATATTGGAGTTGGAAGAAGAGTGTAAACCCATTCTCGCATGTATCCATGTGCAAAGGACTTTTTTGCGTAGAATTTCACAAGGAACACCTTTCGTAATGCTAATTATCATCGAAAAATCACATTATTGCGTAAAAATTAAAAAAAAAAAGAGAATAAAACCAAGAAAGCAATAAAAAAGTTTTTTTTTTTGAGGGGGGGGAGGTCCAAGGGGGATACGCAGCACTCCCAGAGTAGGGATCTTTTCTACATCCACCAAGAATGTTTTCCCAAAGTTTCAAAGCTTTATAAATTTTCCCCTCATTTGCTGATTTATTGCTAATTTGCCTCGACTAAAGGCTTAGAGAAAGATTGTCATTGAAAAATGTATGCCGAAATAAAGGAATGTTTTACTGTCGGAATTTCGAGAAATTTTGTTTGACTGACAAGTTTTAACTTGAGTTGTTGACAAAGGAAAAGAAAATAAATAAAAAGTTAGTTGATACAATTTTATTTTAAAATGTTAAAACGAACATTAAAAAGAAATCTTAGAACAGTTAGAACATATATTAAAACGGAAGGGCAGAAAGAAATTTTATTGAGCAGCCCTAGGGTCGTAGAAACCGGACTCCTATAAGGGGTGGAAAATTGCATAATTGCCGGTTACGGCGGTGTAAACTGTGCTTTAAAACACCAACTAATTTAAAAAAGGGTGCTTCTACAAGTAAATAAGTCAGAAATTCACAAGGAAGAGTGGTAGCCCGGTTAGCAGGATGTCGGACTCTGGGTAAAAAAAATCGGATACAAATTCCGGCTCATCAAAGTATGTCATGCATCAAAGCATCCATGTATGTATGCGGCGAAAGTGCACGTTAAATCTGTGAGTGTGTATGTCGGTATATCGGAGAGAGGTGCGGATCCAGGAATGACCCTTTTCCCGGTGATGTTCTAAATTGTAGGGAACAGCAAATGTTCACGTACTGGAGGATGTCTAAGGTTGACGTTCATAAAGTTTTAGAACAGTCCTGTACAGCTAAACTGTCTTCTGCTAAGACGTATAAAACATACCCAACTTTTATAGGTTGGAATCTGTTTGCACAACAATTTGCACCTTTTATACCTTTGAAGCGCAACCATCCCCCAATGCCGAAAAGAGGACAGTCGTTGCCATCGCTCGATTTAACTACCAGCAAGATGGCGGTCTACCGAATCGTCCATCGCGTGCCACAGATCTAGAGACCCTTTTTTTGACACAGCCAGCTTCTTCTATATCAATGTATTTCCATCGAATTCTAGTTTTCAGCAGATGCCGGTGCTGCTAAAAATAATCCCGACAATTTTACAAATAATCCTGAATTTTTTAAGGGAAGTGATGTGCAAAAAAGTAAAGTACTCTCATGTAACTACGTATGTCCTACTTAATTATTTTATTGAAATCAAATTTATTCTTTGTGAATCAAAACGTCCGAGCTCTGCCCTCACGGCGAGGACACCGCGTGTTAAAGGGTTATAGGTTGGAATCTATCAATAATTTATATATTTTAATAATAATTCTTATCGTGGGCGGAGGGGGAGTGGGCAGAATTTAACATTTTTATCTGGCTGTCCTGTGTCCTTGTAAATGCATTTTACTGCTAAGTTCCAGTATTTCCAATGAAATAACACTACAAACAAAAACCACAAACCTAGTAAATCCTCTCTAGTACTACGAATAAGAATATGTATATATATATATATATATATATATATATATATATATATATATATATATATATATATATATATATATATATATATTCTTATTACTTTTATTTATATATATATATATATATATATATATATATATATATATATATATATATATATATATATATATATATATTATTTATTTTTTTCTCGGAAAGAAACAAAAAATTAATTCTCATGGGAATCCGGCAGTCAGTAACACGCACCGGGTCTTTGAACGGTGATTAAATTTTGGCGGAACGTGACTGTCACCGCTCCTGGACAGTCTGACGCAATCGACTGAGCACCGGCTCGTTATGCAACAAACACTTCGGGGAGCAGTTTTAATGATCATTAGTGCCAGGCGAGAGATCTTCCAAGTCGGTTTTCCTATTCTTATGCGATTGCCCAAATGGGTTCGGGTCTTGAATCGTAACTCTCTATGAGAATGCATTGCGGATGCTGGAGACGTTACAGGGAGTGTCAGCGTGTGACTCATTATATATTTTCTCTCACGTTAATGTGACTATTTAATAACTCGACAATGGAGTTGAGCGAAGAAAGTGTTTTTGTAATGAGGATTGTCATTTTTCATAACCCTTTAACGCGCAGTGCTCCCGCTCTGGGAACACCAAATTCTGACGTTTTGACTGTTGCCAGTCGCGAAGAATAGATTTGATTTCTATAAAAATAGTTGCAGTGACATAGCTCCAGGAGAATCCTTTTTTTCAAAATTCGGTGCCATTTGCTGTCGTCGTATAATTTTTTTTTACAAGGTGTAAGAAAACTTAAATGATTTTTCTTTTTATCGTGGTTTCTATCAGACAGTCTCCAGTACTAAAACAATAGACACATACTATTTATTATACATAAAAAACATACTATTTAATAATTTAAAAAAAGGATGAGTAGAGAAGATATAGAATTATATCTGTCCGAATCATAGAACATGAAACGTGTTATGAAGAATCACTGTCTAAAAAGTAAAGTTTCTGCCCTGACATGCGTTAACATTGTGAAATAGAGTTTAAATTACATTATGAAAAGTGTTTTTAAGGTTTTAAGAAAAATATGACTTTTGAAAATTAAATATAGCTGTCCAGACATTGACGTTATGTCTGTTACCATACATTATTTTTAACTTTTTAAACAACAAAATTGAAATTTGAGGATAACAACACCTATTTACCATTAAAGCACGGTTGAAAAAGAAATTTAAACAGACTTCTTGAGTTTTTGCGTTTGACTGAAAAAGCAAAAGCCTATTTGTATAAAGTATTTTTATTGCATGCCAGTATCTGTTACCTTAATTAGTTGTATAAAATACATTTATTTGTTTGTTAATTCGATCCATTTAGATCATTAGTTTTTTAGTCTAAATTAATGTCTTTTTTCATGTTCTTGTGGAATTATTTAAACTCACGAATTTTTCCTTGTTGGAACGTCATGTCTGTTACTATAATAAGTAAAAGACATTACAAACAAAAGCTTATAAAAAAATGAAAAATATTTTTTAATGGGAAAGACTATACTATATTAAATGGATAAAAGGGCTCTATCCATAGGTAATATATTACTCTGAATTATTTTTGCTGAACATAAGTATGCAAATTTCAAAGAAAATCGGAGAAAGTAACAGACATGATAAATTTCATCAAGTCTGATAATGGGAAAAAAAATTAAATTAAAGAAAAAATGCATGAATAATACTCAAATAATGTTAAAAAACAAGGCATGTTTTATATTATGGAAAAGAACTACTTATTGTTTTAAATTTTATTTTTGCTTCTTAAATTTTCAAATGGCACCCGATTCTGAAAATGACCCATTACTGGGGGAAGCCTAAAGAATGTGATACGTAAGGTTGTTTTCAATTTATAACAATAGTTCAGTTAATTAAATACAAGCAAACTAATTATGTCAGGGATTTGAAATTTTTTAAGGTGCTTCTTCACGAGTTTTACAGTACCGTGTAATAAGTAATAAACCAGTATCATTTAAGAAAGTTTTAGAAAATATTCTTAAACATCGAAAGTTTTCCAGAATGTGCCACTTTTTGAAAAATTTTGCTGCGCAATTCTATGTTTAAGAATTTTTTCTCAAGTTCTACGAAAGCCCCAATTTTCCCGTTTATTGCTGTACGCAAGCCAGCTTATAAGGAATCATCAAATTTTTCGAATCCCAACAGCAATAAGTTTATTTTAATCTGTGGTCGAAGATAGTGAAAGAGATAAAATAAATAAAAACTTTGTGAAAAAAACACACATAAAAGGTTACTTCAAGGCGTTACATGACAAATCTTTATCTTTTTCAGTTCCCTCTGCTCTGTTTGATGGAAGGGTTTGTCTGAAGAAGACCGATCGAATTTTGGTCGAAACGATCGTACGCCTTGAAGTAACCTTTTATGTGTGTTTTTTTTTTCACAAAATTTTTATTTATTTTATCAAATAACACCAGTTTTTTGAGTGTTTATTTTCATAGTGAAAGAGATATTTCCCTTCGATTTACACCCTTAAGGTTGTAAAGAACACGAATAAGCTGTCGATAAGTAACAAAACAGCAATAAAAATGCTAAAAAAATTCTGTATAAACTAATTATCTTGAAAACCTTAAATCAGATTCGAGTTCAAGATTCCTCCTTTCTCAAGGACGGAGCACTTATCTACAGTGTAACCCTTAACAGCACCGACCCGAGCAAAAATTTGGCGCCCTGGACGAAGGATTTTAACGGCGATCCCTTTAAAACAATTTTTTTTTTAACTCTCCCGAAAGAAGTGCCGCCTGGGCAAGCCCGCCCCCGTTTGTGACTCCCAGGGTCTGACTATAACATTTTTATGACTAGGGCACTTTTCAAATTTTTTTTACTCCTATATATAGCTGTCTCAATATTTGTGTCCCTAGATGCCGCTTTAAACTTACATTTTTGAGCTATTTCTGTGGGTGTGTTCAGGGCACGTGCCCCAAATGTCCCTGCGATAATCAATGCCTGGTTACAGCACTCACCCTGTTGTGGCTAATGAGTCTTACGTTTTATTTACTTATTTGCCAGGAGAGGACAGCTCGCGTCACTGAATGTGTCGCTTGGAGCTACATATACGTCCTCCCCGGAATTTCCCGCCACAATTCGGAACCTCATCGGAAGGTTAGGGGGGACTTCTAAATATTGGCAACCCTCGGAAACTGCTACAGACCGCCGAGAGGACTTTCGGAACCACGGATTTACGTGCACGTACACCGCATGTACACGGTGGTCTTTAGTGGTACGCCGGTATCGAACCCACAACCTTCCGGTTACGAGTCCAACGCCTTAACCGCTAGGCTACCACGGCCCTGAGTCTGATGGTTGTGATCTGGCTAAGATGCCAATTGGCAGTGCCATCATCCTATTTTCCGGTGCTTCTCCCGTTGTACTGGCGTATCCGTTATGGACGCCCCGGGGCGGAACGCCCTATTTGCGTCACTGTCCTGTTGTTTAAATCCTCTAATCCCGAGCGGACTATCCCTAAAATTTTGGTATGGAAAACTTCATTAACGGCCTAGTCCATAAAAAAAAAGGATATTTTGGAAAAAGGGGTAGGATTTCCAAAAACAGCCTAAATTGTATGCAGCTCATGCACAATTTTCCACAATCTACCACGTGACCTGTTCGCTACCTGCAGGGGCGTAGCCAGAAATTTTTCATGGGGGGGGTTATGACTACTGCAACTGATATATATGTATACGTGTGTGTGATAATGTAGTGAAGAATATACATTTTGTATGGCAAAAAATTCCTCATGGGGGGGGGGGGTTATGACCCCCCTAACCCCCCCCCTTGGCTACGCCTCTGGCTACCTGGAGTGAGAGGATGGACTGAGGGATCGCCGGGCAGCGGGAACAATTTTTTCTTCTGCAGATAGGACTTACAAAAAAAAAGTTTACTGACTGTCTAGTGCCGCCTTTCTCGGTTCATCATCCTTGCCTAATTTGCCTGCAGGATTGGGTCAGTCCATCCTTTTACAAATAGCCAATAAAACCGCTTCTTTACTCTTGTTGTTCCACCTAGAGACGAAAAAACACCGGGAGACATAGTGGGACAGCTCTGATTTTCAGAAAAGTTGATGGGGTTTAGCCTTTAGGCATTACCATGTTACATTGCAGTTTAACCCTTTCCCAATTCTGAAAAAAGGGCAGCCGTTGCCATCGAGCGATGGCAACGGCTGCCCCCTTTTCAGCATTGGGCAATCTCTCCAGCTGTTCTCGCATTCTTCCATTTTTCAACAGATGTCAGTGCTGTTAAAAATAATCGTGACCAATTTTTTTACGGGAAATGACGTGCTAAAAAGTAAAGGATTCTCCTGGAGTTATGTCACCCGCGACTATTTTGATGGAAATCAAATCTATTCTTCGTGACTGGCAACAATCAAAACGTTAGAGTTTGGTGTTCCCTGAGCGGGAACACTGCGCGTTAAAGGGTTAAGTCAGAAAGTTAATTTAGAGTTTGTTGTTAATCAGTATTAAAATACGTTTGAACCGTTGGATCTTCTGTGTGCTTGTGCAACGGAACAAAAGCTTTCGCAAGTGAACTGCTGTTCCCCTTCTATACACGTTATTATCTGGTTTCCACTTAGAATTTTTTCTTCTTTTGCAGGGTAAAAAAGAAAGCGTCCCTTCCATAGTAAAATAGTTACGTTGCGTTTATTTCACGCTGATGCGACTACGGTCGAAACAGCCTAAACCAAAATTTTTTATATTTTTTTCCGAAAACCGCTCAAAACCTTAAATTGAGAAACGAAACCAACCTGAAATCCGATTACGGCGGCACGATATGTTATAAATATGCAGTACCCAAACGTTTAGACCTCTCAAATAACGTGTTGCCCTGTCAGTACTTGCTCACCCACAAGGCGTCTACTGACAAAACCCACCCGGAAGGTAAAGATGTTAACGGTGAAACCGACGTCATCTGAAACAATGCGATCGCAAGTTCACAACAGCGTGTAACGCCACCGCACGGCGCGAGTAACCGTCAGGGATAATCGATTTTATTCTCCACTGCACATTCGATACCAGAGAAACAGTTAATCGAAATAAATAAAACATCAGATGTTCGAGGATTACGCAGTCAAGAATTAGAGGGTATTAGAGAGGTAGAAGACAAACAGTAGTTACACTTGAAATGCTTTGAGGAGGGTATTCTTAGTTATGAATGAAGGTTATACGTGCGTGATGTGAGAGGTACAAGAGTAGGGGGTACTTGAGAGTTCACGGGCTCTTGATTAATGGACGTATGACTGGCGTGGCAAAGAAGAGATTATGGCTTTTTTCTTACTTATAAAATTCATTTCATGCGAATTTTGAGCAAGTATTTGCTTTTCCAGGCAAGCATTTTCTGCTCCCGGGATGTAAGAGTCTGGAAATGTTGCGTAAGAGACCGAAATATTGTGCAAATTCATGAACAGACTGGATAAATTTTCAAATATCAAACATAAAATAAATAACTTTCAAATGTGATTGATACGAAACAGTAAATAAAAACAAAACTAACTACAATTTTGAAATATATATGTTGGTCTTATACAAATGGGCAAAATAAGGCAATTACATGTGCTTAAATTCTCGTTAAGAAGAAAGAAAGAAACACTGGTGTTAAAAATACTTATATAAAATACATTTGTATGAGACATTCATGAAAATGCACTGATAATACACGTATTGCTTCACCATAAAATGGTGCTAATTAGCTGCAACCTTTCTGTGAAGAAACGTAGCCTTAATTTGGTGCTCAAACTGATCAATGTGGTTAAATTATAGTATAACCTTTCCCCCCCAAAAAAGTTGCAGCTAATTTAGCACCATTTTTAAGGTGAAAAGTTTTTCTACTTCTATTAATAGTGTAGAACGCAAAGATTTTTCCTCCTTAAAAGAAAACATCGAACAAAGCACTGCAAAGCAGGAAAGCAAATACCAAACATTTGCTTTAAGCGAGGACAACATGGGACCTGACCGGGGCCATCGTGACTCAACCGGGCCTGCTTATGCACCCGAAAGAGGCCTACAGACGTTTTCCTCATTGGTTAAATTCGGCCGTTGGATGATGTATCTGAGTGCTGGAACCAATAAGTGAGCATCCGTAGGCCTCTTTGGATGACTCATCGTAATGCACAAGCAGGCCCGGTAGAATCACGATGGCCCCGACCTGGCACGTTACAGAAAAAGACCAGAATAGAGAAGAAACACTGGGCGCAAAAGAGGACTTCTTTGGATCTAGGGGGATCTTAGTAACGGCATGAGCCAACATAGTTAAATACAACAAAATAACAAGATTGAACATCGACGGAAATTGGAGAAATCCAGCATGCATTACTGAATTCAAGCAGTTTCAACCATTTAACGCTTTGAGGCGCAACCCTTTCCCAATGCTGAAAAAAGGGCAGCGGCTGCCACCACCTAGAAAACCACGGGAAACTCCGAACGGTAAGGTCGGCGGACTCGACCTGGTTTTGAACCAGACATCTTCCGTCTCCCAGTTGAGAGCGCAAGCGCGTTCAGCCACAGGTCGGGTAAATGTACCGTTGAATACCCGTGACACTGGGGGCATTCGGGTGTCCCGGTTGAATATTTCAGAAATCTGGCAAGCCTACAAGGAGGACATCTAGATAGACTGCCCAATGTCGCAAAAGTGCAACCGTTGTCAATGCACAATTTGCCTACCAGCAAGATGGCGGTTGATTGAATCGCCCACTGCGTGCCACAGAGCTCAAGAACATCTTTCAAACAGCTGGCTGTGTCAAAAATAGTTGCGCTTCCAAGGGTTAAGGGAAGAATTTGTGAGGAAGTGAAATTAATAAAAACTTTGAATAATAATACGCATTGTTAGGTTGAGCCTGTAGGTAATGTGCAGAAATTTGTATACAGCCCCAATGCAGATAGAAAGCCTTTATTAAGAAAGTGCGATTCCAGAAAAATCTGCAGGTGTTAAAAACCGTTCATTAGTGACCACCTGAAGGTCGACTAAAAGCATGCGGTATTCTCAAAAGAATTTAGCACAAAAGTTGCGTCAGGAGTTTAATAAAAGCAAGTCTCAAAAAATATACGGAATTGAACAGAATAAGGGATAATGTTGGAAGGAATGGAATTCATGCACGTGCAAAAGTCATTGATATCATAGAAAAGTGTACTTCAGCTAAATGTCTTGACAGGAAATTTATTAATAATTTTAAGCGTTGCGCTCGGAAGAGTTAAAAGAGATCTTGGTGAAAGTCGAACATATAAATTTCATCTTTTGGCGTTCTTTGAAAAGAGTGGGAAAAACGAATGTTCGCTAGCTAGAAATCATTTTTGTGTATCGCGGGACGCCTTGCAGTTTTACAAAGAGTGCAACCGCGACAGAAGAGGGAACCATTGAAAAGCCTGACCTTTGTGGTCAGGACGTAGAGGTCAATTTGCGGGAAGCTTTTGATGTTGGTCGGTGAGAATTCGTAGGCAAAGCTTCAGAAAAGGAAAAAAATATAATAAACATCAAGGGGAGAAAAATTGAAAATAAAATTTAAGAAAAACATGGAGGTGTTGACGATAAGGCTGTAGAAATCCAATGAGAAAGTGTGAGAATTGAGAAATGACCAATGGCAAGTTAGAGAGAGGTAAATTTCGGGCAAAAGAGTTAGTAACTGGTCGGTTTAGGAGAATTAGGAGCCACAGAGTGGCTAAACTAATTATTTACGAGTTTAGGGAAGAAAATGGGGGACGAAGATTTGAGCAAAACTGGACTGCACAGCCAGAGAAGGCAGCTTTCAGCAGATTTTATTAGATTTTCACAGATTTCAGCAGATTCCACAGATTTTTGCAGATTTTATTAGATTTTGAGATTTCAGCAGATTTTTGCAGATTTCCGTAGATTTTATTAGATTTTCAGAGATTTTTTTAGATTTTTCAGAGTTTCTTAAGAATTTTCAAAATTTTACATATGTGATCACCATTAGTGGATATTTATATAAATAAGTGTGTTTAGAAAATAAAAAATAAAAATGATCATCATTGCTCTGCACCGGATTACAGGTAAATTCCAATTGCCATCCTTTCCATATTGAGTGACTTATTTTTAATAATTAATAATATTGTTTATGATTGCTAAAGTAGTTAGAATGTGTTTTGGTAAACAATAATAATCTAATTGTTCTAAATTAAGACATTTTCGAGATCAGTTTAAATATTTTTTTGTAAATGTAAATAAGATTTTTATATTTAATAAATGTTTGTTATAGTTAATATTTTAAATCCATTTATTTTCTTTCCTCAGAAAACACAACGCAACATCAAATTTTATTTTATACTTATTTAGAACAGTTTAAATAACTTTATAAGTTAAAATAAATTACCGATGGGTCTTTATAACAATGAATCCAATTATTTCATACCTTATTTCACGGCCAAACTAAGGTTTAAATTATTTCATCCATTTATTACATGTTTTAATATGTCACGCATCGTAACAGCATAAAATGGTATGTGTCAACAATATGATAATTTCGGACGATACAAAAAGGGGAGCCCTTAATGAGATGCAAAAAGTTCAAGCATCCACAAGAGCAGAAATGTCTGGAATTAGAATACAGGGTTCCAGGCTCTTGCATTCACTTATCCACATTCTCTAAGGAACAAAAACAAAGTTTCACCGACTAACTGTAATTACAGCATTTTTCGAAAAAAGTCTTCGCTACTTGATACAAGTACTGTGCAAAATAATAAACAACTACGCGGCCATAAGATTATCCTCCACCGCTGACTATTTTAAAAACATTTAAGTCTCCAACAGACCGAAAACATTTCAATTCGAAAAGGATAAAGAGGAGAATCAGCTATTTTGCATACGAACACGCCAAAATCTATTTAGAAGGAGAAATCCAGTTTCCTCAATATAAAAGAGAGCAATTCAGACTTTAATCCACGTCACCTTTAACGACAAGACCAGAAGGGAATTCAGCCGCTTTGAACCTCGCATGTACGCGATCGCTTTTGGGTGGTGCGCGGAGAGAGAAGCTATTCCTCTAATGCCATAGAATTCAGCTGCAGATTATGATAAAGCAATCCATCATGACTGTAGTTGATAAGGAATCTTTTGCCAGTAATGGAAGAGCCGCCGTTGTTTATGTGGGATTGGACTGGAATTGTTGGTTGAGATTTGGCGATGCTCTTGTATTGATGGGGAGAACAAGGATTTTAGAGTACTGCTATGGACTTGATTTTGTTTTGCAAATGTTTGTAAACGTGTATTGAAAGGGTATTGTTTCTTTGATTTCCTGGGTCATGCATTGTTATGGTGTATCGTGTGGCTTATAATACTTATTTAGCTATGTTCGAATAAAATGTTGCAGACAAGGTCTCTATTTATTGCATCTCTATTTAATATTATCTAGTATTAGTTTATGGGAATGCAATTGTCGAAATGGCAGTGGAAAAAATAAGTTGTGGTTAGGAACGGATGAAAAATCCCCATCTTGTTTCAATTTATTACCATTCTTATTACGACTTTTAAATATTACATAAAGCTATTTATAATTTTAGCAAAGAATATAAAATTACCTATTTATTTCGCGGTTTTAATTATCGAAGCATGTTTAAACAACGTCTACATAGGATATTAGTCAATCATATCTTTTAAAAACAGCATTTCATACAAAACCAGGAGTCAGTCCAAATTTTTTCCCAGGGTCCTATTTCTGTGAATTTTTATCTGATTTTTTTTTTCATTCATTCCTATTTTTGTTAATTTCGTCTTAGTTATTTATTTATTTTTTCATTTTTTCTAATGGGAAAAATTGCAATAGTTATTTTGTGAAAGGGTCGTTTTAATAAAACTGAATTTTGTAAAGGGTCTGTTTTTCTGAGATTGAATTTTGTGAAGGGTCTTTTTTTCTATTGCACAGGGATAGGGATGGACGCGAGACAGAAAATTGGCGTCTCGCAAAACAGCTTTGCTTTGTCTCGTCTCGCAAAATCCCTATATCGTAATGTTAAGAATGTCTATCTCGTCTCGTAAAAAATCGTCTCGCATCCATCCCTACAAGGCAGCAATGTTGGCGCACTAATTGGGTGTCCCCATAACAAAGTGAGCAACACTTTCAGCCTTTGTCGAGGCCAATGCCTAGATTGCAAGTTTTGGGACAACAAACGAACAAAAAATACTACAAATTAGGCCTTCTGCATTCAATTTCTATAAATTAAACCCTGATATGTTGGAAAATATCCACAACTGATGTGTTATCTTACTTGTTTGACATTTATATTCGATCTACCACTACCACAGTCATTCTAACGACTCTTAGAACATGACATCACTATTTACGACCGACTTAGAACACGACACATTTATTTTAGAGGATGCCCCTTTTCCAGACAGCGGACGTTTTAATCCTTCAGCATCCCTATCAATGCTTGTGACGCCTGGAATGTTTGTTTATGGCTGCTCGGGGACGTGCAAGCTCGTCTGTGGGTTTCAAGCAGAGAGAGAAAAAAAAAAAAGAAAGTAAAAGAGATTATATTTAGTCCTCGTGTGAGACGAGATATCTTTCTTTGAAAAAGAAATTGGGGGAAAAAAAATTATCCAGCTCGTGTTGACGGCGAGAGAGGGACCGCTGTGCACTGAGCAGCCACGCGAGCGGATCGCATGTTGTGTACATACACTGATAGGATGACTAGATAAAGGGTAGAGATGTATCAGTAAAATAAAAAAATAAGGGCTAATCATTTTCCAATTATACTTGACAAACGCTAATGACATAGGAAAGCCTTGCTTAATCTATCTGGCAATCATAAACAGTGATGGTGTTGTTTCACTTGGTGTGCATTTCAAAGAAGACTTACTTCACTTTTTTTGTATACTACGTTTGATGGAATGGAATTATGGCTTCTTTCAGATGTGGACAACTGAGATATACTTTTTTTTAAACTCATCTATGCCTAGTGTCCCTGTTTTGGGACGGCATTTTCGCTATCAATTGCAAACGTTATTTATTTTTCTAGCTTTTATCTATGATTATTGAATCTCAACTCCACAAAATATTTTAACACGACCAAGTAGGATGTTGACATTTCAATTTTTATACACATAATGGTATTAACCCTTTGAGGCGCAACCCTTTCAAAATGATGAAAAAAGGGTCTCTAGATCTATGGCAATCTATCCAGCTGGTCTCGCATTCTTCTCTGGTCGATAGAGTGTAAAGACCCTGGAACACACTTAACCCTTTCAGGCACAACCCTTTCCCAATGCTGAAAAAAGGGCAGCCGTTGCCATCGCTCGACTTAACTACCAGCAAGAGGGTGGACGATCGAAACGTTCATCGCGGGCCACAGATCTAGAGATCCTTTTTTACGACAGCTGGCTGTGCGCGCGCACAGCCAGATGTCGTCAAAAAAGGGTCATCTTGCTGGTAGTTAAGTCGAGCGATGGCAACGACTGCCCTTTTTTCAGCATTGGGCAATCTATCCAGCTGTTCTCGCATTCTTCCCTTTTTCAGCAGATGTCAGTGCTGTTAAAAATAATCCTGACCATTTTTTTACGGGAAATGATGTGCTTAAAAAGTAAAGGATTCTCGTGGAGCTATGTCACCCGCAACTGTTTTTATAGAAATCATATCTATTCTTCGTGACTGGCAACAGTCAAAACGTCAGAGTTTGGTGTTCCCAGAGCGGGAACACTGCGCGTTAAAGGGTTAAAAACGTTTATTTCTGTCGATACTCCATAAAATTCTGCAAAGTCCAATTAATATATTCTTAGAATAAACCGACAGAGAGTAGAAACAAACATCAGATGATGAAAAATTGAGAAGGCCAATCGAGAAACGGTCATCAAAGTGCTCTCGAAAGATGTAGATAACGCAAGTGAACGAGGTGACTCACGCGCTTTTCAGAGCTACTTGAAAAATATTTATTTATAAATATGATTTTCATCTGAGTAATAAATTGTTATATATCTCTGTAGCCTCCAAATTACATATATATAATCCCATAACTGGGATCATTCAATTTTAGCATTCTTCCTAAAGCTAGGAAATTTGTTTTTCGGAAGTAAACGTTTGAGAAGTCTAATAAATGATAATATGTAAAATGTTGCTCTAAGAACACTGTTGTATAGAAAGTTATAATTTTCTATTATTTCACAAAGTCGCAGATTATTATGTAACGTTATAAAGATCCCATACATGAAGTTTAACACTTTACTTAGAATTATAAATTTGGGCTCTGTCTAAAGTTATTCATAGATTAGAACTCAAATATATTGTAAATTTGGATTAACACATCCAAAATTTACATATGGATTAGTTCCTAAGTCTTAATTATAGTGTATCCAAAAGTTATTTTATAACTTTAATACGGTATCGATGTTGATTTATTTCGTTCCAGTCAGTGGTGTAGCCAGACATTTTTCATGGGGGGGGGGGTTACGACTTCTGAAACTCACATATATGTATACGGGTGTGTGATAAGGGAGTGAAGAATATACATTTTGTGTGGCAAAAAATTCCACGTGGACACGCCACTGGTCACAATTAATTAGTCCAAATATTCATTGATGCAGTAAGACTGCGGTAAGATACAGGGCGTCCCATAACTATTGGTACCCAACTTAAGGGGAAATAGTGCACATAACAAGGAATAAGAATCTCATTGCATTATGGGGTCGAAAAAGTCGTCTTCATGTAGCTGCTAATAATCATTTTGTAACAAGTGCTGAAATAATAGTAAACTTTACGACCACGGTTCGTCAAAAACTAATGTATCTTTCACAGAAAACTCGTGATTAAAATTGTTCGTTTAAAAATTCTATTTCATTTCACGGATGAAATGTATGGAGACAAGTATATTGTTTATGAAACTTGGTTAAGAAATTAGACGAACACTTCGACACTTTTCCCGAAGTAATTATTAACAGGTAAATGAAACTGCATTTTTGCAACTTCTTAACCAAATATCATAAGCAATACGCTTGTCTCCAAAAATTTCATCGGTGAAATGAAATAGAATTTCAAACTATCCATTTTAGTCAAGAGTTTTCTGTGTAAGATACATTAGTTTTTGACGAACGGCGGTCGAAAAGTTCGTTATTATTTTCAGCACTCGTTACAAAATGATTATTAGCAGCTACATGAAGACGACGTTTTTGACCACGCATTGACTTGTGATTCTTATTCCGTATTATATACTAGAGATGAGTTCGGGCTCATTTTTTGAAGCCCGAGTCCGCCCGAGCCAGAGGACTTTTAATCCGAGCCCGGGCAATATTATTTAAGTCGGAGCCCGAGCCCGAAATTTCAGCTAAGATAAATAAAATTCAATTACCTCTTTGATAGAATGCAATAAATTTTGCCGTTTGTGCAAATTAAAGACAAATATAGTTGCAAACTCTCAATGCACTTTCTAATTCTTTATTTATCCATGTTTATCAAATAATGTCTGATCTCATGACTAACTAAGCAATATAAGCCGCCTTTCTGAAATACCCAAAGAGCTTAACGCACCTTCTAGGCACCAGTACCGCTATTTCTTTTTATAAGTATACTCTTATTTTCTTCATGAATCACTTTTTAAAATCTGTTTCAAGGAGTATGTTCAATAAAGGAGAAATTTTTCACGAGCCCGAGCCCACCCGAGCCCGAACGCAATTGTGAATTACAGAGCCCGAGCCCGGTTCGGCCCCGGCACGGCTCGGGCTGAGCCCGTCTCATCTCTATTATATACCCTCCCTACCTTCCCTTTGTACTAACAGTTGTTGGACACCCTGTATATTATTCGAGCGCCTTGGTTTTATTTGGGAATATAATGCTATAACTGAAAATATCCAGGATAAACTGGCTTGTGTTAAGATGACACCCAAAATGCGCAAAGATTTCCATAGAATTACCTACAAAGCCGCACAATTTCTAAACAGCATTCTCCCACTATTTTACATCGCTGAAAGCATTATCACCCTCCTTAAGCCGTTTCCGTTTATTCAAATTTTGCACGAAAAACAGAAAAACAATACACACGTTTATGCGAAAATAAATTTGAAGAGGGAAATATAATAAAAGCGCACTGACCATGCCGTCGCGGTCGAACAAACCCTCCCCTTCCATAATTCACGAAATAACCGGACACATTCAAATGAAGCGTTTACTTCCAGAGCCCATAAGCTTACATAAGTCTCATCCATAGCGGTCATTGAGCAACAGACATCTGAACGAGGATTAAACTCAGGATTCGAGGGAAGATTACTTTTATTTTTGTTGTTGTTGTTGAAAACTGTTGCCAGTTCTAAAAGTAGAAAAAAAAATTACGTTTTTATTATCCTCCTATTTGAGAAAAAATTAATGAGACCTTGAACCAGCATGCCATTCATTCTTCGTATTTGCTGTCCCACGCATTTCACAGTCAATGGCTACATTATTCCGGATTGATTACGAGTAAGTTATTACGTAGATTGGCATGGTATTTGACATGCTAGGGTAATTCGCGCGCACGCATAGAGGAGGATCACGCTACAGGAGTTGTATTTTGAAACAGATAGATGGCAGCACTATGGATCGTAGCAGCTTTTCTAAAAAGCAACAAGAATTGTTTCATAAATGAGCTATTTTAGGATAGGTGTCATTTACTGTGCTAAAACTCTCAAAACTTATCCATATCCTGAATACTTATAAGTTTTGAAATAAAGCGAGAAAAAGAAGTTCTTTTTAAGTGTATTTTTATGAATTAAAAAAAGCCGGAACCGTAAGTTCAGATTTTCCTGACACTAGGCATCGTTGACACTGATAAAGAGTGTCAAATGTTGCCATAAATACGAAGGAAATAAAATGCAAACTGTAAGGAACTTTAAATGTTACATCTTTAAAATCACATACGGAACCCCTGGCCCGCCATAGCTTTTAATCCGGCCCGCGGAACATTTCAAATTCCCTTAGAAAACCCATCTACACCATTCAAAATCCCATATAAATCCAACTTATACGAAACGCGACTTCTCTAACATCCTAAAGTTTAGTCCACAACTTTCCAAAGGCTGCCCATACCTGCTTTAAATTAAGGGTAAGCTGTCATAAACGTCTATATACTTATTGCAAATACACGTTATAATAAATACCACTGTATTGCTCTTAAAATTTATGTTTGTTTGTTTATGTTGTTACGGTACCGATACGCTTGGGCGATCCTTGAAATTTATGAAGGTCTCTTAAGCCATATACCGTAATGTAATGTAATTCTTTTGAGTGTTCCTGCAGAAGTACTATAAATCCTACATACACTATTTTATAAGGTGCATGGTACAATATACAGGAACAGCATTATATAAATATATTTCGTAGTAATCGATGAATTGTATATTTACATAGTTTAGAGCATGGACGGACAGATAAACCGAAATCTTAAATATTTGTCAGCTTTGTTGGAAACGGTTAAAAATCATATAACTAGTAAAAATTGGGGGGGGGGGGTGAAAATCATGCGTAGAAATTTAGTTTGAATGTTTGTGAACTATCTGCGAGTACTGAACTGAATAATTAACATCATGTATTACAGTTATTAGCAAACAATAATTCAGGTTATTGTTGGAGTAAAAAACTGCTGAATACTATTACATGTTACAAGGATAGAATAAAAAGCATTAAAAGTCCAAATTGTAAATTAAGTTTATACAGCCATATAGTTATATGCTTATAGATTAAGCTATAATCTTTAAAAGCATTCCTTACAAAGTCAAAACTTGATACATAAAAAATCAGGTTTTTATAATTCTGTATTAAAATCAAATTGAATGTGGTAACTTTTCATTCGAGCTTTATTATTGTACTGCTAATCAAGATAAGACAAATAGGAATATTTATGCATTCGTTTCACGTTTTCTTTTGCCGGTAAAACTCAATAAATTTTAAAAGCTGGACTTTAATCCGGACTTAAAGTCTAAATGAACTTTTATTTTTGGCTTTAATAGACATTCAGGTCTTTTGTATTTGCAATAATAGATTGGTGTAGTCTTTATACGAATTTAATGTGTCATAGAGCTCTTGAATAGTTTTTAAAATGAACAAATTATGTTAGAGGCTCAAGGACATTTTAAAATATCTCTTCACAAGCTGTATTAATACTATGATATAAATAAATACATTTTTATGTGTTTTTAAATGAAGTTTTTATTTATATCATCTTTTAATACCAGTTTTTTGAATGTTTTTGCTGTATTAAAACGATTACAAATGACGAACCCATGTGACTTATAGAACTCTTACAAAGGCTTATATAGGATCGCGTTAAAAAAATCAGATAAAACGCGGTTTACTGTGTAAAATGTTGTATATTCAAGAATTATTAACGTGAACACTTTATAAGTTTAAAATCTATCAGACAGTAATAATACAGCATGTGAAGAGACAGTCTTAACCCTTTAGACTTTGAAATACTTTGCATGATTTAAAAACTGTTGGTAAGTTACATCGTTTTTCAAAAAGAAAATGAAAATCTTAAAACTATTCTTTTAAGAAAAGATGCAACTTAAGAAAAGTTTTAAAAATAAGATTACACCTCATTCCGTGAAAAAAATAAGTTTATTCATAACATGTACTATTCTCTCTTATAAGAAGAGAACCTATGAAAATAATTAACCACTGAAGAAAGCATCTTAAAACATTAAGTATCTTCCTATATTTTCATAAATGAATGGCTTCTCATCCGATTTTGCAATACGATCTGTCTGCGTATATATTATTTTCCAAAAACTGCATAAGACATATGTATTTATTCTTTATATGAATGCATACTACAGTCCGAGACGAAAATTTATGAGCAGTAGAGCCATGAGTGTAGTTATTTACAAGAAATTTACAATGAAATTTCTATAGTGCTGCCATCTACTTTGTATAAATAGAACTAATTTCTATATCTCTCCTATCTTATAGTGCTGCCATCTATCGGCAAAGTACTCACCCATTGAAGAGAATCGAAGAAGCCTTTCGTCTCTCAGTGATGTAGTTTCTGAGAGTTCACTGCTGTCTTCGTCTTCTTCGGGGACGGAGGACGGAACGCCCACATCGTAGCCCCAGCGACGACGGAAAGCCTGACGCCCTCCGTCAAGCCGCACCCTGGGCAACTCTAAAAACAGTCGCTCGCCAATCTGAAAAGAGAAGAAAAAAAACAAAAATCACTCTCACTTTCACGTTGGCCTGACATATGAGCTAAGCATTACAGAACAGTTTTTCTTTCTATACAAAATATAATAGTCAATATTATCCTACTATATAGTTATGATGATCCTTGACTCACTGTCTCTGTAATAATTCCGGTTCAACCGCTCGAAGCTGAAACTTTTACCACTTTTACCACCATTACTCCAAAAGGATTAAAAAGTTAAGCACACATACTCAAAAAAAGTAATAAAATCTACACCTTTTGTACGATCCGCTTGAAATTTTTCATTATTATGTATAAAAATATAGAAAACTATCTGCGCTACTTCAAAAATCTGAAAATCCACCCGTTCTCTCATTTTAAAGCAATTTTTCAGCTCCATTTTATTTCCGAGAGTAAAAAAAAAAGGTACTCATTTGCGCGACAAAATTAGCTGTGGCCATCGAAATTGACGTCATATTGAAGACACGGCTATCACACTTTGACGGGAAAATTGAGATTCAATTTGTTTAAAATAGTTTTTCCAGACTATTCAGTTATTTATTTAATTATTTTCACAAATTAAATTATTTCCTCTGCATGGAGCATTGATATAAGAGAGACTGTTCCCACAAAACGAAATCGTTCCAAAGCGAAAAGTTTCCACAGGTTTCCGGATGAGCATGAAATTCGATTTCGGTATATAATAAAAATTGAACATGAAGTTATTTATTTTAAGTGGTAAAATTGAATGAATGTGTCCACATTCAATATTAAGTGTTAGAATTGAATGCAGAGACATTTTTGTCAAATGTTTTTTTTTCCAGCGCCCGTTGTAATTGTATCCACTACGGGCTTTGACTTGTAGTTTATAATAAGTTAATATAGATTACGTTTAAATCTTTTGAAGCCTGCTATAAAAACAGGTATTTGTGTAGTGATTATGAAGAGGTATTAGAAAAACAGCATAATAAATTTTGCACACATTTGATGCAACACGTAAAGTCATTGACGTAGACCAATTAAAAAAAAAAAAAAAAAAAAAAACCAGAAAGAGAAAGAGAAAACTATATGCTGGCTGGAATCTTGAGACAACAAGGATTTTTTCAGAGTTTAGAAGAAAAATTTAGCTTTGAATGTCTAGGAACAATTTGTGCATTTTTTCTAAATGTCTATTCGTATCAATCATTTTTCATATAAACACTTTTTTAAAAAATCTTTCCTTTCTACATTTGACAGTTTCAATGTGATTTAACGTGTTTTTCAATCCTTATATCTCCACAGAAATTCATACACAAGAAACAAAGCTTGAACGACACAATATATTTAAAACTATTAAATGCTCGCTCGCGCTCTACTTACTTCCACTCAGTGTCCTAAATACATTGCATATCCAAATCTTAACATTTCCATGTCAGTTGTTAAAAATTTATAAGTGTAATTCAATTTTACTTTCTTTAATCGCACAAGCAGAACATTTTTAGAAGCTTTTAGGCATTAAAAATAAACTGCTGCATAATTTCACAATAATTAACGGAATAAAGTTTGTGGGATTCAGTAAGCATATTTTTTTCACACGTTTGTTTAACTAACCTAATGCTAGTTAATCAGTTAGAAAATGATCAAACTAATGTAGATTATATAAACATTGCATAGTTTAGTGCTAAATGTGAAGGTCCCGAGTTCGGACCTATAGCACGGCCATCGATCTAACGGTCTGGAGATTTGGGCGGTTTTCTCCAGATGTAACTTGAATGCCTTTTAGAGCCCCTTAAAAGTTCTTCACACAAGGTACCCGTTTTTATCAGATATCTCTCGAGTATAGCTTTGCCTTAACTCTTTGAGGCGCAACCCTTTCCCAATGCTGAAAAAAGGGCAGCCGTTGCCATCGCTCGACTTAACTACCAGCAAGATGGCGGACGGTCGAAACGTTCATCGCGTGCCACAGATTTAGAGACCCTTTTTTTGACGACAGATGGCTGTGCCGGGCACAGGCAGCTGTCGTCAAAAAAGAGGTCTCTAGATCTGTGGCTTGTCCGCCATCTTGCTGGTAGTTAAGTCGAGCGATGGCAACGGCTCCCCTTTTTTCAGCATTGGGCAGTCTATCCAGCTGTTCTCGCATTCTTCCATTTTTTAGCAGATGTCAGTGCTGTTAAAAATAATCGTGACAATGTTTTTTGCGGGAAATGACGTGCTGAAAAGTAAAAGGATTCTCGTGGAGCTATGTCACCCGAATCTCTTCTTCGTGACTGGCAACAATCAAAACGCCAGAGCGGGAACACTGCGTGTTAAAGGGTTAATACACAACACAAACAACACATGATAAAACTAATGTAAATTTACATACATAATTTATTTCTTTGAAAATAAAACATAATTTTTTGTGAAACCTTTATGAAAACAATCTGAAGAGATTAAAAACATTTGCGATGTACATCTATCTCGTGTCTCGCATTTTCTGCTACAGGATGTTCAATTCACGAGTATTAAGTCTTATGTCGACAAAATGTAACAAAACTTACACATGCAAAATTTTTCACATTTATACATATATTTTTTATTTACTATAAATTTATTTATTCGTGCAGGCATCAACGAAAATGTGACCGGAAAATGTGATTACAGTGATTACGGGTTAAAAAGATGGTTTCATCTTTCTCCCTAGAATTCCGAAACTATGCAACGCTAAAAGCAGAATTAATTACACTTTCGAAGGTAACCAATCAGTCACGGATATTAGCAAGAAGTCAGTGGAGGAATTAAACAGCGTGAAGGACATTTTTTTTGTCATATCCAGTATCTGCACTTTTAATGTGAGGGTAATTAAGAACGGTAGATACGAAATAAAAAAATAAGAGACTGTATACAAAACAGCCGCTCAATTTATCATTTCAACCTCAGTATTCCAAGAAATATAAACAATTAAGCAAGCCTCTTCAAATTAGTTCATGGTGTATGCCTGTAGAGCATGTATCATTCTTAATTGTTTAATGATGATAATTAAAATGTCTCTTTGAAAATGATTAGCGTAGATTTAGCAGTAGCGAGTGTAGGATTACATTTTATTTTATTTTATTTATTTATTTATTTTAATGACATCCGCGCATTCTTAAATCCTTGAACAGTCAAACGAAAAACGAAAAACAAATAAGAATCTGATCTGAGGCCCCACCATGGTCGAGTGGATGAGACACTGAGCGTGGTAAAAGATCGAAGTGTGAAGGTCCCAGCTTGTCGCGCGGCTGTTGATCTAACGGTCTGGAGTTTTGAGCGGTTTACTCCAGGTGCAAGGAGAATACATGTTAGGACCCCTTCAAAAATCTTCCGCGAAAGGCACCCCCTAAGAAAATGCCCCTCATGAAGGCTTGCCATAAAGCAAAAAAGCAATAACAACACAATAATCTGAACTGATAAAGAACGTAAGGTTCTAATTAGATGATTCGGGAACGCTAGCTTTAATATTAATTTTGGCGCTCTTATACAATCAAACTGTATTAGAGGAACACTGTTGAGCTTTGTACTCCAGTTTGTATCATTTTAAGTGTAATTTACTTACATTTTGAGAAAATCCAGAAGTTACATAATATAGAAATCCTTAGCAAAATATTACAAAAATAGTGCACACAGATGAACTCAGATGAACAGAATGAATTGCTTGGATTTGAAAGTGCTGTAAAATATTTATAAATAATAATTACAATGTAGAGTCAAAGCTTTTTTCACGATTGGGGTCAAAAATAATTACTGCGATTGCCAAAATAGAGCTAGATTACGGGCGAAGGCAATTCAAAGAACAATAATTCTTGGAGTGTGCATTCTTTTCCTTGTCTCCCTTTTCTTGCTACTGCATTTAGATTCGCAAACAAAATTAACCCTTTGAAGAGCAACTATTTCACAATGCTGAAAAAAGGGCAGTCGTTGTCATCGCTCGATTTAACTACCCACAAAATGGCGATTCGATCGAGCGCCATGTTGCTGGTAGTTAAATCGAGCTATGGCAACGGCAGCCATTTTTCAGCATTGGGCAGTCAGTCCAGTTGTTCTTCTATACCCTTGTATTTCCATGGTATTCTCGAGTTTTTATCAGATGCCAGTGCTGTTTAAAAATAATTCTGACAATTTTGGGGGGTAAATGATGTGCTAAAAAGTAAAGGACTCACGTGAAACTTGTTACCCTCAAATATTTTTTATAGAAATTAAAATTTATTCTGACAACAGTGAAAACGTCAGAGTTTTGTGTCCACATCATGAGGGCAACGCGATCAGGGGTGATAAAGGGTTAATATTACTATTTAGCGTAAATTTGGTGAGTTTTGGGAGGCAGATGCCCTTATATCGCCACTTCTCTGAATTCGTCAATGAATTATACTACGTCAACAATAAGAAGTTAAAAATAAAAAAAATCAGAATTTTAATCAACAGCATAGGTTAACTATGATTCTGGAAAAGGCACCCCATTCATTTTACTTTCCCACTATCGGAATTCTTAAATCACAAGCTGAAACTAAAGCATCAAGATTAATGCCACTTGATCTTAAAAAGCCCGACCAGTGGCTGAACGTGTTTGCACTCTAAGCTGGGAGACGGCAGGTGCCTGGTTCATAATCAGGTCTGCCGAACTATCTATTCGGAGTTTTCCTTGGTTTCCTCCGAAGCTTCGATTAAATACGGGATTATAGGATCTCTTAGAAAGTCTCTCTCATTGATGGGCAATCTCTGAGCCCAGATTCCCGCGCAGACTAAGTTCCAACTTGGCCGATAACGCCACGTTGTGAGCATTTGGGCTTTGGGTAGTAAACACAGAAAATTGGGGCGTGATATGCACGAGGGCGGAAAATTCGAATCAAATACAGTCTAAAAAGTAAAAATACGTGAAATAAATACATAAATACTACTTAATAAAAAGTAGCTTGATACTCTGAACTGTCAATTTATAATCAGAAAGCATAGTCCAGCATAGCGTATACATCAAACCCTGCTGCTCAGTAGCTAAAATTTTATTACTCTGTTGAATGAATAGAATCAGTAGCGTTCATTCAACACTCGTCTACTATTGCAATTTTTTTTAATTAATTCATTTCTCTTTTACTCTTCTTAATCTGCGTGGAGGGGGCGTATGAAATACCTGAGGGGCACCGTCAAAAGGTGGACTATGCAATACTACGGGAACCCGTTCGAACTCGCGAAAGCAATTACCGGCAGACTGATAGACGGAACACCACCGACAACCGGTGAGATCAGAGACGTTTTGAAAAAGGAATAATCATAGGATAGGATTTAATTTCAACGTGAATTAATCGCACGGAAACCAGTAAACACGTGATTGAATAAGTTGGATTCACGAAGTTAGATATTTGGGAGGTTACACTTTCCTTACAAAGATGGATAACGCCATTTGTGCATACAGATGGCGCAACACCTCACTCGATAACTACCGGTGTAGCCATCGAAGAGAGGACAATTTTAAAAAGTGTTTATTTATAATGACGATCACACTCAAACAAACAGTATTTACATTTATATTTCATGCGGCGATAAATTTTAACAGCTTAAAATTCCCGCTAAACTCAAACTCTTGAGTGAAGTCTCAAACTCATATTAAAATATTACGAAAATCTCAGAAATGAACTCAAAGCCATTGAGGTATATACACACTCTTACAAATATAAACTCAATATTTTAATCATCTCAAGATAGATCATCCTTTTCCTTTTTTTTTTTTTTTTTTTTTTTTTTTGTTCATTTGTTACTAAGCACGTAAACTGCACCATTGCAAAGTCAAATAATAATTAAAATTTAATGCTCGCTGTCACACTCTCTTTCATATACTATATGAGGAAACTAGAAACGTGCAGAACTAGCTATCAGTCAGCGCGGGAACTGCTTTATTTTTTAACCGCTAGGATCGCTGCACATGACTTGCTTCCAATGTTTACGTATTTGAAAAGAAGTTTGGGGATCACAAATCCCAGCAAAGCAGCTACGGAGAGTGTTAGCTCCAATAGTCTACCTTCGTGGCTGGATTTATTCGAACGTGCGCATAAGTTAACCATTCGTGATGATAGCAATCACATTTCTTTTCAAAAGGTGCAGGGGGGATTCTTAGAAAATAGGCACTGTTTTTGTTTTTTGCTAAGGCAGAGTTACAAGAGGGCTATCTTCCTAAGGGGAGATACCTTTGGTGTAGGACTATTTAAGGGGTCCTACCGCGGACACATATTTAAAAAAAAAAAAAAAGAAAAAAAAAAAACACAAAATTCCTGACCGTTATGTCGACAACCTCAGGATAGGTCAAAACCTTCGGCCATCTCCAATTTTTCAATGTCTTATCCTCCCGGTCATGGTCGGCGTCATGGGCAAATTTAAGGAAGGGAAACGGGGCTGTACCCCTGGTGCCTCTTAGAGAAACGATGGGAATGGACGCCAGACGAAAAGCAAGTGTTTCGCGTCTCGCAAAACAGCCAAAAAGCTTTGTCTCGTCTTGCAAAACACTGTTACACTCTTGTCTCGTTTTGCAAAATGTCGTCTCGCATCCATCCCCAAGAAAGAAGGCCCCACAATAGACATTTTTACGTAAAATTTCTTATGAACGTCGAATAATTAAAGAATAAGGTCGCGACCTTTAAACTAAAAGGGTCAGATAGAATTCATGTGCTTCTTGCACACATTTCGCATCCTACTGGCACTGAATGTGATCGTTGCGAGCCATATCGACGTTGCATTAACCCTTTAAAGCGCGGTGTTCTAGCTGTGTGGACAAAACTCTGACATTTTGGCTGTTTTGATTCACGAAGAATGCATTTCATTTCAATTAAAGACTTAAGAAGGACATCTAGATAGACTGCCCAATATCGAAAAAGTGCATTCATTGCCAATGTATGATTTAACTACCAGCAAGATGGCGGTTGATCGAATCGCCCAGCGCGTGCCACACAGCTAGAGAACATTTTTGACACAGCCGGCTCTGTGCGCTGTGTCAAAAATGTTCTCTAGACCTGTGGCACGCGATGAACGATTCGATAGACCGACATGTTGTTGGTAATTAAATCGAGCAATGGCAACTTTGGTCCTTTCTCTATTCTTTTCAACTTTGGGCAGTCTATCCAGTCGTTCTTCTACATCTATGTATTTGCATCGTATTATCCCGTTTTCATCAGATACCGTTGCCGTTAAAAATAATCCTGACAATTTTACTAATAATCCGGACAATTTTCACGGGAAATGATGTGCTAAAAAGAAGGGGATTCTCGTGTCACTATGTCACACTCAAGTATTTTTTTATAGAAATCAAATTTATTCTTCGTGTCTGACAAACGGTCAAAACGTCAGAGTTTTGTGTTCTCATGGCGAGGATACCGCCCGCGCGTTAAACGGTAAGAGCTGAACATCAGACAAATAGACATTATTTTTGCGTTAATAAATCTACCTCCACTGAGAACTGGACCCGAGACCAATAGGCTATGAGTTAATGCTGACGTACTTCGCCTCGTAAATCATCAAAAAATTGTTTAACTTGTTTAAAAAACAATTAGGGTCCTCCATACCTCTTAATCTGATCACTGGTAGGGTGGTTAATCTTCAATGCATTGAAGTTTTACAAGTTAACTCCAATGCGTTTGAAATTATCCCCCCCCCCCCCGTCCCTAAAAAAAGAATGTTATCCTAATATATACTTACGCTGATCACTGATTCACTGACTCTATCCCAATTCCAGTTCCACTACTCCAAAACAAAACATTTACCGCCATTACTCCAAAAAAAAAAAATAAAAGTTAATGGTCTAAAAACGTAGTAAAATTGACACCGTTTTGTTCTATCGACTTGAAGTTTTTCACGCTTCCGAAACTTGCAGTTTGGGTTATTCCTAATTACACCTACAGTGCGCTTTAATCTAAAATTATCTTTCGCTTCAACTTAGGCTTTATTTCAATATTCATAACGCAGCAGTTCGACATAAGTTGACTTCGCAGAAACTCCTGTTTGAAGTAGACTTTGGAACATACTAGTCTGCTCGTGCAAGCAATGCTTCAAAATTTCTACAAAAGCTATATTTTTCGAATGTTGCATTGTTTCCACGAGGATACGCTCAAAATCTTCGAAGCGTGGTCGTTAAAATAATGAATGCAGCCGGACAAAATTATAATTTTCTAATCACGGGGGAGGCACACGGACTCGTCAAATACGAGCCTTTGATATTTGTGTCTGAACCGCTTCCCATTGTCTTCTTCTAACTACCATTTTCACTCCCAGCTGCGATCAGATCGGTGTAATTCATTTCCCGCTCTCTCTATGCGGCACATTCGTACAATACCATACGAAAGCTGAAGGAATTTTCGAAAGCACGGTGTCAGAGGTCCACCCTCTGGTGTTCTCCAGTGTCGGTCAGTGCCTCCAACACCAAGGTTGCTTGCACGAGAGGTACCTACCACGAGAGATCAAAAGTGGTTGCCTTGTTTATTATCTAATTTTTGGGCGTTGTTGCCTCACGTCCATGTGTGTGTGTGTGTGTGTGCAGCTTTTCCTAAAGTGGTGTTTACTCTGAGTAGGCTTGAAGAGCGTTCGGGAGAAATATGTTCCTTGTAGATATGTTCTTTGAAAACTCGTGCGATAGTGGTATGAAACAGGTACAGTAAAATATAGTTACTACCAACTTCACTTTTACGAATATTTCAGACTGACGAATAAAATATTTCTTTTTAATGAATTTCATCTTCGATCCCTTCAAGTTCGTCATACCGAGATTTTATTTTAGAATTTCAAAATAATTTTAAATCAAATTGTAAGGGAAAAAAATGTAAATAAACATATAAACTTCTATTTAAAATTTCGTAAAGATTATTATCGGTCACCTATCAGCAGTTACCAGCTACTTCGAAGACTGCGGGATTTGAAATTATTAAATATCTAATACAGTTTATAAAGGCCTAAAATAAGACTTTTATCTACTACATAATGCAATTTTACGTATAAAGTTGTGTAGCTAGTCCTCTAACAAAACAACCCTAGTTTTGCATACCCTAGTATCAGTGGCGTAGCTACGGGGGGGGGGGTAGAGGGTTAGAACCTACCTCCCATGAGGAATTTTTTTGTCATATAAAATGTATTTTCTTCACACACACAACATATATACACATATATATGAGTTGCAGTAGTCCTAACCCTACCACAGAAAATTTCTCGCTATGCCGCTGCCTAGTATGCAAAATTTCAGGTCAATTCGAGATTAGAAACTTAGCGAGCAACTGATTTTATATTGCTGTATTCCAAGCGAGCAACATTCAGGAGATGCTTAAATTCAGCTTAGAACTTAAATTGAGATTAATCGATGAGATTCTTTGAAAGACTGTGGTGTATTCAAACTCCTTTGTGTACTCCGGTAAGAGAACTATTCATGCTAATTCTCAGTATTGTTGTATTGTCATCGATTTTTGACATGTCTGCAAAATTTTTAATTAATTGGAGATTGAAAAAAAAAGAAGAAAAGTTATTTCAAGATTTGACACTGACATACGGAGTAGTGGGTTAAATAAAAAAAAATTGAAAAAGAAATTTCAACACTTTAATTAAAAAGCGGTTTAAAGTAATTAAAAAACTTTGTAAAAAACACACATAAGAAGTAAAAGGAAAAAGGATACGCGTTTCGTTCAAAAATTGTTTTGAACTTCTTCAGTCCAAGCCCTTCGACGTAAAGAACACAGGGAACTGAGTCAGTTCCCTGTGTTCTTTACGTCGAAGGGCTTGGACTGAAGAAGTTCAAAACAATTTTTGAACGAAACGCGTACTCAGTTCCCTGTGTTCTTTACGTCGAAGGGCTTGGACTGAAGAAGTTCAAAACAATTTTTGAACGAAACGCGTATCCTTTTTCCTTTTACTTCTTATGTGTGTTTTTTACAAAGTTTTTTAATTACTTTATCGTTTAACACCAGTATTTTGAGTGTTTTTCAGTTAAAAAGCGGTTTTCTAACTATATCAATTTTATTTTTTTTAATTACAATAGATAAAAAAATAACAGTCTGATTTAACGTTAAAGTTGAAAAAGTTTAAGATAGGAGAATATTTTAGCTAGCAAAAGAAAAAAAATTAAAATTAATAATAAGAATGCAGGTTTGAGCCCTAAAGCGTAGCTGCGATCTTGGCATAAGCCCTAAGATCAGTGACTGCCATGATCTATGAGTACCGACTGTGTTTTGAATAGTCTCACGATCGATGTGCTTCATTTGATTTATCTTTTTCCATTTCAATATTCTAATCAATGAAATCATGGAGTAAAAAAATTCTTTTTAAACTCCCTGCTTAAAATTGGGGGAATAACAATCCATCCAATTCAACACTAAGTGACGCTTTTCGTGCTGGATAAAGATAACGCTTAACTGTACGCCATCTTCTCAATCTTGAAATAGCTGTAAAAAAGGAAGATTTTTAAAAAGCCTTAATCAAACTTTTTTTTCATGAAAAAAAAATGTATATGAGTAAGCACTATTTTCGTGACATACACACCATTAGTTTTAAAACAGCCTCGCGAGAACTTTTTTTTTTTGTCCGAATGTCTCTCGACTGGGTGTTTATAGTAGCTGCTTGAAAACTTGAGAAAACTTTCTACTCTTTGATTTATTATCCTAGCATTTGCAGTTGTCTTTTTGTCACGCGTTTTTATGTGTAATGTTTAAACAAAGTTTTTTATTTTAAACTTGCCTTCGTATAATTCGTGTCATTAATCATTTAAACAAAATTCACAAACTAAGTTGTGCAAAACCTTGTAACACTTTTATTATTTTCATTTAATGGATAAGTTGAAAAAAAAATTATCTGCTGTTGAATCTAGGAAAATATTTATTCATTTCTTTCTTTCTTTCTGCAATTTTACCAAAGTTTATTGCAACATTTTGGAAGTCACTTCTCTTTTTTGTGCTTGTTTTTCTTGATTAGTGTAGAATCCGGAGTTTCTACTTGATTTTAAAGTGTTGTTTTTGCTGACTTATCATAGCTTTAATATTTGTTATTCTGCTTTTTTCATTTAAGGGTTTTCCAAAATGTGTGTTAGCTTGAAAAAAAAATTTCGTTTTTTTTTTCTTTTAGATGATTTCTCTAAAAAAACCCACCCCCAAAACCTTCAAAATAAAACCAATCTTAAAAGTTAAAAACATTTGTATTTTAATTATCCTTACTTCAATGACACTGTGATTTTTGAACATACTAGCCTTCAAGGTGGTCAAATTCTCAGACCCATACCTCGCTGCTCTTTATATTTGGTAGAGTGTTGGCAAAATTATTCGACTCATTTGTAAACAAATATTGTTTATTTGTTTTAACAGTATTTGTCATTAAATTTATTTATGTTAGGGTACCTACAAATTTTGGGTATCATCATCGTGTTGTACAAATTCCTGCATAAATATTCCGTATTTACAGCAGCGGCGTGCTTTCTCCAATTAGTGCACAGTGCGCTGCCGTTCCGTTCATGAACTCCGTGTTTCTATTAATGAGGTACTTTCACGTTTCAATAACACCAGTGTTGATGTGCCAAAATTAGAAACCTGGTGTTTTTATCCTATGGTTACATTATTTAATACGTTTTCCTGGTTACTGATATAAAAGAAACAGGAAACAACAGAATACACTTGTATACACTAGCAGAAACGTTGTATAGCTTTGACTGTATATTATAAAAGATGGATTTAACAATCTGGGACTGACCTAAGGATGAAAAGGACGCGACTGAATTTACCCAAGAAAAGAGAATATTGCACAATAAAATATTTTATTTAACCCTTTGAGGTGCAACCCTTTCCCAATGCTGAAAAAAGGGCAGGCGTTGCCATCGCTTGACTTAACTACCAGCAAGATGGCGGACGATCGAAACGGTCTCTAGATCTGTGGCACGCGATGAACGTTTCGATCGTCCGCCATCTTGCTGGTAGTTTAGTGAAGTGATGGCAACGCCTGCCCTTTTTTCAGCATTGGGCAATCTATCCAGCTGTTCTTCGCATTCTTCCATTTTTCAGCAGATGTCAGTGCTGTTAAAAATAATCGTAACCATTTTTTTACGGGAAATAGCGTGCTAAAAAGTAAAAGATTCTCGTGGAGCCACCCGCAACTATTTTTATAGAAATCAAATCTATTCTTCGTGACTGGCAGCAGTCAAAACATCAGAGTTTGGTGTTCCCAGAGCGGGATCACTGCGCCTTAAAGGGTTAAATAACCTAAAACGGAAGAAATGAAAGATGCTGGGTTTGACCATCTAACTGTTAATCATCAATTTAATTTCGTAGACCCAGTTATAGGGTGCCATACACAATCAGTAGAGCGAATGGGAGATAGTGCAAAACGCGGGGGAATAAACGTCAAACGTCAATGTGGGACTTCACGTCACCATCTAGAATTCTATTTGTAGGAATTTATGCGTCGAAAGCAATCTCGCCAAAATAAATTGTTTTTAGAAATGTTGATAGACACTGTAAATTTCATGCCTCCTTTGTGGATTTGTATTTCACCTATTTCCCTGAGCATATATATCATTATATTTAATAAAACATGCTAACATGTCCCATGGATCGTAACCTTGGATCTACTTTTTTATGTTTACTTTATTACTTCATTTATTTTAATGGCAATAGGTGCAAATAATTTAACTTGGCGGAGTTGGTG
The DNA here is from genome assembly GCA_038373885.1 of Cheiracanthium punctorium. NCBI lineage: Eukaryota > Metazoa > Arthropoda > Arachnida > Araneae > Cheiracanthiidae > Cheiracanthium > Cheiracanthium punctorium. The sequence goes on along the minus strand of JAWZYV010012330.1, from coordinate 1,126,422 downwards.
ATGAGGGATGTTATCAAAACGGAAAAGTACATGCTAATCAAATCTATTCTTAATCAAATCAAAACGAACCTAAGCGAACATTCTGAATTTGCGAATAAAAGAATAATATTCTCCGAAAATTTATATCTAAAAAGATGTTTGTAGTCTAAGATTTTAATTTTGATTGATATGTCTTATGAAAAAAAATATCTTTAAGGAAATCACGATAGAAAATGTAACTACTGAATATTTTATGTTTAATATTGAAATAAACATAATATTCTTGAAAACACTTTTACTGTCTTATTTATTAATGAGTGTGCCTTAGAAGTCCTTACCTACGAATTTCAAGAATAGCAAATGCGGTCATTAACCCTTAACGTTCATCACGGCCGCAGCTGGCTATGCCGGCACAGCCAGCTGTCGTCAAAAAGGGGTCTCTAGATCTGTGGCACGCGATGAACGTTTCGATCGTCCGCCATCTTGCTGGTAGTTAAGTCGAGCGATGGCAACGGCTCCCTTTTTTCAGAAATGGGCAATCTATCCAGCTGTTCTCGCCTTCTTCCATTTTTCAGCAGATGTCAGCGCAGCTAAAGCTAATCTTTTTACGGGAAATGACGTGCTAAAAAGGAAAGGATTCTCGTGGAGCTATGTCACTCGCAACTATTTTTATAGAAATCAAATCTATTCTTCGTAACTGGCAACAGTCAGAACGTCAGAGTTAGGTGTTCCCAGAGCGGGAACACTGCGCGTTAAAGGGTTAATAGGTTAACTAAAATAATAAAACTCTAAATACTAAACATATCCATTCATTTAGCTCTTTCATTTCTTTTAAAACCCACCAGCTAATGCCAAGAGGAAATGCTATATTAGTCTTACGAAATTTCTTCTTTTTCTTTCAGTACAGATAAAAAAGATGATAAAACACATTTGAAATGGACGATACATCATTTCCCCCTTGTTTTCACCTTTCTACAAGGAAGAGTGATCGAACATTGGACGAGGGTAGATTATTTCCCACGACTTTCTTTACCACATAGTCTGTCTTCAATTACGCAAGAAAATACTTGGTGCACCACATATGGCAACTTATTGTATTACTCTCTAAATACAGATTTTGCATTATTTGAAAGAAGTCTTTTATGAAGTTATACTAACAGTTAATTCATTTGGAACAGGCAGAGTATTGCAATATTATAAGTGCCAGAACAATATCGTTGTAGAATGAATTATAGCTTTTGAAAATTGGATCTGTATACTTTATTGCATTGTATTATTGAGATATAAAAAAAAAAGGAAAAAAAGGAAAAATCAAAGACATTAAGAGCATATATTCAACCCAGAAAACTCACCGAAAAGAAAAATGTTCGATTCGCACAGCTTCAAGGGAAAAAAAAATCTTTTAATAAATCTAAATTATGCAAAGGGAAAAAAAGCGATAGTTTTATTAGAGAAGAAACGAAATAATTTATTTAGTTAATGTATTGTTTTTAGTGTTAGTAACATATAAACAAAATCAAGGGATATTAAACGTGCATCAATTAAAGACAAAAAAAAATGTTCTTTCATGTCTTTATACTGTTTTTATAAACTATAGGCAGACTTACACACAACTGTACTTTCATAATTAATTTGCACAGACGTGCTATAAATACCGACATAAAATAGAAGAAGTTAAATGCACACTGACAAAAAAGTCGCTTCAATACTGCCTATACTTTGGCCAATTCATTGTGAGGAAATTCTACAGGCAGAGGCGTAGCCAAGGGGGGGGGGTTAGGGGGGTCATAACCCCCCATGACAAATTTTTGCCATACAAAATGTATATTCTTCACTACATCATCACACACACACGTATACATATATATGAATTCTAGTAGTCGTAACCCCCCCCCATGAAAATTTTCTGGCTACGCCCCTGTCTACAGTGTACTTTCGAATTCATATCTCAACTTTAAGGGTAAGTAAAATACATATAACAGTATCTTTTGTATAGCAATGTGGGGTAGGAAATGCGAAAGTTACATTTGATTTCAGAACGATGGAGCTCCACCCGTTTTCGCTATAAAATGCAAAATTACCTCAGCATTTAATATTTATCTGCCTAAAATTTTCATTTCCAACACCTCATTGAAAAGAGTAAGCATAAAACATGAAATACTGAGGTAACTACGCACACTATTAAGAAAATGGGTGGAGCTCCCGTCGTGGTAAAACCATATGTTACCTTTCACTTCAAATTCCACATTGCTATAAAAAAAATGCGTCTTTATATGTATTTTACCAACTTTAAATTTTGGCCTATGAATTAGGAAGCACCCTGTATACAACGTCTGTATTCCAATGTAGGCATTTAAAAAATTCAATTAATATTACAAACATTTTAAAATCTGGTGTTAAAAACAAATCAAAAGTAACTACATATGCACATATACAGTGGAGTGGCCAGAAATTTTTCATGCGGGGGGTGGGGGGGGGTTATGACTACTGCAACTCACATATATGTATACGTGTGATTGATAAGGGATTGAAGAATATACATTTTTTATGGCAAAAAATTCCTCATTGGGGGTGTTCTGACTCCCCTACCCCCAATCCTTTGGCTAATCTCCTGCACATATATAAACAAGAGGTAGCACAATACGTTTTGGATACATAGAAAAGTTGTTTTCGCTGTCCTGTCTGTGTGTGGGTTGGTGATCTTGCAACTGAAGAAGGGTGGACATGTGGTCAAGCCGAAACTTATGCACAGTGTTATATCTCTATATGTGAGGTCAAACAAAGTTAATCATTTTAACCCTTTCACCGAAATATATATTTTTTAATTATAAATTGTTTTCCATTTTTGAAATTTCAAATTTGTAAAATATACCAATTTTGCATTTACAACAAAAAGGTAGAAATGAAAAAAAAATATAATAAACGTTTAATTAAAATTCAATATTAAATCTGAATTAATTTTGATTGAAAAAATCGTAAATGTTACCTTCCATCACTGAGATTGAAAGGATAAATTTATTTACTGAATATTGTCAATCAAAAAATATCCCGTGTTGGGAACGTATTCTAGCACTTTTCAATTAAAAAAATGAAAGTTTACTACAATTTGGACAAGTTTCGATGTAAAACTCGCAAAAATAATTTTCGCGTATTACTGCATCCCGAAACAACTGAATGCAGAGCTTGCACTGTTCCACTGCCTGTAGAACTGTTTTTCCTGTCACAGTAGTGTAGCCGCTGAAAAACCATCTCGGGCAGTCTTTTCGAACGCAAGGATAAGCGGTGTGTTCAGAAGTCATACCAGAGACTTCCCATATACATATAGGCAAAATATTTACTTTAAATAAAGCTACGCACCAGTTAGATTATTTATGCATCCGTTAACAATTTAATCCTACAGTGCATACTGTAGCCAATTAGCTACACTCTTATTTTTCTGCGATAAGAAGAAAATCTTGTTGCCTTGGTCGAAAATATGCATTTAAAATAAATATATGACTATGATGGCAATAATTTTTACCTTTAAAAATGTATGTAAACATCATTTTTTGAGTAAATATGTATAAATTCATAGAGTATGCATCCAGTTCGCTGAAAAAATTTTTGCCCGAATTTTCGATTGCGTAAAATTTTTATTGCTAAATGAAAATGAATAAAAGAACTATTAAAAAATAGCAGATTAGGACTAAGCAAAATAGAATTAGTCTGTATAATACTTTCATTTATTTTATGACAGCTATAGGTGGAGATTATAATTTTTCGAATTTGAGCTTTTTCATGATTTTTCTGGGAAAAATACATGTCGAAATTTGTAAAAATATTTTTTCTTCCTTGAGTATGACCAAATGAAGTTACAATTTTCACCCCTTTTAAAAAATCATGCATTTTATGGTTAAATAAGCACAGAGTATTTCTTAAAAATTGCCTATATTAACGCTTGTGTTATTTATGATTTTTAATAGGATTTATTAACTCATAGTTATTACGAAAGTAACAACTAAGTTAACGATAATTAAAAAAAATCACTATCGTAATCTTTGAACTTTTTATGAATTATATTTTGAACGGAACCAAATAATCAGATATTTTAGGAGTGATGGCTTTAAATTGCAAAATTACTTTTACAATAGAGAGGTCATTTTTCAAAGCTTTGTATCTCGCTGAATTTTTTTTTTTTTTTTTTTTTTTGTCAGACATATCAATGGTCCAAAAAAAAAAAAAAAAAAGGGGGAGAATATACAACGCTATACAATATACACACATTAGGAAAAAGGCCACACTTTTTTAAAAAGGGTCATAGGAGTCGCTCTGGTAGCAGATAAAGATTGGAGGAGGAAGAAGAGAAATAACAAAAAGAAAGCCTGCCCTTTGCAGTTGTCAAATTAATTGCCTGAAACAAAGGGAGGGTTGCGAAATATTTGAGTATAGTATGAAAATTGGCATTTTTTAACCCTTTGAGGCGCAACCCTTTTCCAATGCTGAAAAAAAGGGCAGCCGTTGCCATCGCTCGACTTAACTACCAGCAAGATGGCGGACGATCGAAACGTTCATCGCGTGCCACAGATCTAGAGACCCCTTTTTTGACGACAGCTGGCTGCGCAGCCAGCTGTCGTAAAAAAATGGTCTCTAGATCTGTGGCACGCGATGAACGTTTCGATCGTCCGCCATCTTGCTGGTAGTTAAGTCGAGCGATGGCAACGGCTGCCCTTTTTTACAGCATTGTGCAATCTATTCAGCTGTTCTCGCATTCTTCCATTTTTCAGCAGATGTCAGTGGTGTTAAAAAATATTCGTGACAATTTTTTTTACGGGAAATGACGTGCTAAAAAGTAAAGGATTCTCATGTGGAGCTATGTCACCCGCGACTATTTTTATAGAAATCAAATCTATTCTTCGTGACTGGCAACAGTCAAAACGTCAGAGTTGGGTGTTCCCAGAGCGGGAATACTGCGCGTTAAAGGATTAACCAAAAAGTTATCCCAAGTTACCTAATCTTAAATTTAGTAGGAAAAGTCTCCTTTTTAGTTGGTGATGGACACCTCGCTACGGTCATAGTTTCAAAACCTAAACGCCTTTATTGAAAAGTAATATAAGTGCAAACAAAAATGCTATGAATGTTGTTATAGCTCCGATCAAATATAAGGGTCGAACAGATGAAAGTGGCGCTAACAGATGGTTTGAGAAATGGTTTAATGGTATTAATATAAATTAGTATACAAAAGGAAGAACTAATACAAGGGTAACAGATAGGCTATATAAAGTCACCTTGTAGGCTAAAACAAATCCCAGCGGTCAACTAGATTATAGATAGCTGGGGGCAGAAGCTTCGGTGAATGAGGCAACCATTCATGCAGTACTGAGTGCATACTTCCTTTGCTTATAGACGTTTCCCTCGCTTTTTCGAAGTGGTGATTCATTCTCACGAGACGGTCCACAGATGCAATTTTTTCCTTGGTGATAACCACATGCGCTTGACCAAGTCGTGACCTGCCGTCAGTACTGCTTTTCCACTATGGAAATCCCTACATCATCTGAATACCGATCTGCGCGGCATACACTCCATAGAATCCTACACATTTTGCATGACCGTCTCTTGAAAATGAATAGGCGAATCACCACTTGCGAAATAGCGGAGGAAATGTCTAAGAGCAAAGGAAGCGTGCACACAACACTGCATGAAAGGTTGCCCCTTTCCTCTGAGCTTCTTTAACCAGGTATCCATAATCTCCATCACCGCTGGGAATTTAAATTCTGGCCATTTCAAAATAAATTCTAAAATTAATCTGCTGATTTTAAATGTTTTAATTTTAACCGAAATATGTAATATTACACCCCAGGCTGTCTGCTTCTCCCCGTTACAACATTTTCGAACCCCTCCCTCCCCCTCCAAGCGTGACATCATTTGTGGGCGACTCCTAAGACCCAAACCCTTTCTGTAAGAAGTTCAACGCAACTGGCCTTGAAGAAGTCCATCACTTTATACGTCCGAAGCTATCATCCAACGCGCTGCTTTTCCCACACACCCGCTTTTGATTAAGTCTCCCCCCCCCCAACCCCGCAAAAAAGACGAATTCATACGGAGCGAGATGATGCTCCCTTATCTTCGATCTATATGCCACCCCCACTAGAGGAGAGATAAATGATGAATGGTGGAGAAAGAGATGAATGATGAATGGGAGGCCCTGTGTACATGGTCGACACAGTGCAAGTGTTGTTGATGTTGCTCACAGCTTTTGATGGAACGCCGTTGAAGGGGTTGGAGAGAACTAAATGGACGGCCGACGATTAATCAAGGAGCACTTGCTCGTATTTGCATAACAGGCGGATGGAATTCACCTGCTTTAGTCCGGTGAAAAACCATCTGATACATAGTGTTTGTGTGTTTTGGCGAGCCTACACGTGGGGTATCTGCCTACTTGCCTTAACCTTTTAACGCGCACTGTTCCCGCTCTGGGAAACTCTGACGTTTTGACTGTTGCCAGTCACGAAGAATAGATTGGATTTCTATAAATATAGTTGCGGGTGACATAGCTCCACGAAAATCCTTTACATTTTAGCACGTCATTTCCCGTAAAAAAAATTGTCACGATTATTTTTAACAGCACTGACATCTGCTGAAAAATGGAAGAATGCGAGGACAGCTGGCTAGATTGCCCGGCACAGCCAGCTGTCGTCAAAAAAGGGTCTCTAGACCTGTGGCACGCGATGTACGTTTCGATCGTCCGCCATCTTGCTGGTAGTTAAGTCAAGCGATGGCAAGGCTGCCCTTTTTTCAGCATTGGGGAAGGGTTGCGCCTCAAAGTGTTAAGCGGAATTTATTAAAGGCTTCTAACACGTATTCACTTTACATCTGAAGAAAAACGACCAAAACTCTAGACTGTTAGATCGAAGCCGAGCATTGGGCCCAAACGCGGGACCATCATACTTCAGCCATCTACCATGTTCAGCATCTTATCCACTAGGGCATGGTGGGGTCCCTAGTACATGTGACCTGTCTGAAAAACCAACTCTCATAAACACCATAGATCTTAGAACTATAATTTCTGGATCTGGTTCAATGTTAACCCGTTACCAATCATCACATTCTCCAATTTATGCTGATGCCAGCAGTAATAAATAAATTTCCAATATTAGTGACGTATGAAGAAGATATTTCCTTTTCTAGAGAATATGAATAAAACAGTGAAAGAGTCGCATTTTACCTTGCTGTCACTAAGCATTTTCTGAAAAGTTATGCACGAAATTAAAATAGAAAAATAAATTAATGTTTATACTTTTGTGACTGCCCTCGAAACGTACGCTAGATGATAGTGGGCTAATTTTCCTTCCGTTCTTTTCAACCCTTAACAATCATAATACTAGCATTTTTGTTATTTGTTAGAGTATAAGACATTGAATCAATTTTCTCTTTAATAAATGAAATATTTTATAAAATAACAAAAAATGAACTCAAAAAAAATTTTTTTTTATGTGCAATACGAACTAGATTCTTACAAATTGAAACAAAATATCGCCTTTATTTGGCAAACCTTAAAATGTAAGACGTTTTAGTATTTTATTATTTTTGAAAGCTAAAAAATGAATACAAAATTTAAAATGTTTAGCATTTATTTGGTTATAAGCTAAAAATAGTTGTTTCTGTTATCATAATTGAACCTTGCAGAATAAAAAATCACAAATAGAACATTCCTTTAAAATAACATGATTGTACATGCGCAATGCAGTCATAGCTTTCTTTAAAATGCTGCCTGCACCTGATCCTTTAAAAACCAAGAAAGCCCGAGCATTCCCCTATTTTTAACTCTGAAAGGAAGCCTTTCGGACACCATTAGCCCAATCGATTTGACATTTTGCACAAATGTACAGAAAAATATAAGATTAAACTACATGCATAACGTAATTCGGGTTTCGTGTTAGATAAATAATAATTAGTTCTTAGTTTAATATGTGTTAGTAAAAATAAAACTCTTTTCCGTGCGGAGAACGGGTACTTCAATTAGCACTTTAGAAAAATGATATATTCAGCATTTGACAAAAAAATTCGGAAATACTTGGAACTTGTTACTCACAGCAGCAATATTATGCAGATTACAACAGAAACCAAGCTGCTACCCACATATCACGAGAGTTTTCCACGCGGCAAGATACACACAAAAGATATACCCCGGCTACAATAGCATACGGTAGCAGATGATATCACCTATCTGCGGCCCTAAACTCCATATTTATCTTCCAGCTAAATTAGCTTTTTATGAGACGACACAGACTCCGAAACGTCGTTACGATGCCTATTGGAAATACACATCTCCACCAGACCATAACGTTCGAATCATTACAATTATCCAGATAGGATACGAAAAAAAAAAACAGATATCAGCAGGCTAGTTCTACGATATCACAGTGGATAGTTTGGGTCCCAGGTGGTCGCTTCATTGAATAGAAGGACACCACGTACAATGACATTAATGATGGACGTGTCGGTGAATCGTTAGATACTATAGAGGCAGGCGCAGAATGAGATAGGTGGAGAAAGTTTATGTCGCAGGAAAAAGTTGGAATCTTCGAGGAGAAAGGTTTATAACTGCATCACACATATTTTGAAAATAAAAGTTATCTTTCGTAATTTAACCCTTTAACGCGCAGTGATCCCGCTCTGGGAACACCAAACTGTGACGTTTGGACTGTTGCCAGTCACGAAGAATAGATTGGGTTTCTATAAAAATAGTTGCGGGTGACGTAGCTCCACGAGAATCCTTTACTTTTTAAGCACGTCATTTCCCGTAACAAAAATGGTCACGATTATTTTTAACATCACTGACATCTGCTGAAAGATGGAAGAATTCGAGAACAGCTGGATAGATTGCCCAATGCTGAAAAAAGGGTAGCCGTTGTCATCGCTCGACCTAACTACCAGCAAGATGGCGGTCGATCGAAACGTTCATCGCGTGCCACAGAACTAGAGACCCCTTTTTTGACGCAGCTGGCTGTGCCGGCACAGCGTTTCGATCGTCCGCCATCTTGCTGGTAGTTAAGTAGAGCGATGACAATGACTACCCTTTTTTCAGCATTGGGAAATCTATCCACCTGTTCTCGCAATCTTCTATTTTTCAGCAGATGTCAGTGCTGTTAAAAAGAATCGTGACCATTTTTTTACGGGAAATGACGTGCTAAAAAGGTAAAGGATTCTCGTGGAGCTATGTCACCCGCAACTATTTTTATAGAAATCCAATCTATTCTTCGTGACTGGCAACAGTCAAAACGTCAGAGTTGTGTGTTCCCAGAGCGGGAACACTGCGCGTTAAATGTTAATATTGCGCAACAACATACAGTTCATTTGAGTTCAAATAAAACGAAACTATTCTCAAAATGAGAAAGAAAAACATTTTGCGGATGCAACGGCTTCCTCAAATAACGATATCTGCATTCTCGTTAGCTATTTAACATTAATAGCGCTCGACCAAGCACAAAGATTGAACGATATATCTCTGATGAACAATGCCGCTTTCTTGGGTCAGTAAAGTCACGGGAGCTAATTGCATATGCCAATCTATAGCGTGCCCATAGAGCAGTTTAAAAGTGAAAGGACACCAGGGTATTCGACAGATATGCAAAATTTGCTCATAATGGATGATATAAGACCAACAAATGTTATAGGTACAGCTACTAATATGCGTGCATCATCTAGCCGAGCCTTAACAGTTAAAAAAGTGCTTATGAGGTGGAGTTCTGTATCTGCTTGTACGCCTGCTCTCTAATTTCTATGAATATGCTTAACCCTTCAACAGACAGTGTTCCCGCTCTGGGAACACCAAACTCTGACGTTTGTACTGTTGTCAGTCATGAAGAATAGATTTGATCTCTATAAAAAGAGTTGCGGGTGACATAGTTCCACGAGAATCTTTTACTTTTCAGCACGTCATTTCCCGTAAAAAAAAATGGTCGCAATTATTTTTGACAGCACTGACATCTGCTGAAAAATGTACGACTGCGAGAACACCTGGATAGATTGCCCGATGCTGAAAAAAGGGCAGCGATGAACGTTTCGATCGTCCGCCATCTTGCTGGTAGTTAAGTCGAGCGATGGCAACGGCTGCCCTTTTTTCAGCATTGGGAAAGGGTTGCGCCTCAAAGGGTTAAATGAGCCCGTAATTTGTATGTGTCTTACTACAGGATGTCCCAGAAACCTGGTAACACGCTTTATCTATTAGAGGTAGGTGGGCAATGTAAATTGAAAAATGTTCAAAATAAGGTTGGAAATAAAACTATATTAAGAAAGAAATTCTCGTAATTTTAAAAAAGTTACACTATTTTAATTTGTATATGACCCCCACGTACAAAAAATTCTCTGTTCGTTAAATGGGCCCACATACACTAATGAGGGGATGTACAAATTTCAGTCTTTCATTATAAAACGTCTCAGAGATATGAAGATAAGTATATGCTGACTTAGACCGCTTTTCAAAATCTTTCTGGGGGTAAAAGTCAAATCGGGCTAGGGGTCGTGCATTCAAATTCATGTATAGCCACTGATTTTCATTTTTTAAAGAAATCCTTTAGATGTTTTATAATGAAAGGATGAAATTATGTACGTCATCACATTAGTGTATGGAGCTGATTTTACTAATTGCTAATTTTTTCGTACGCGGGCTTCATACAAATTTCAAAAGTGTCACTTTTTAAAAATCAGCGAGAGGATTTTTTTTTTTTTTTTTTGGCGTAGTCTTTTTTCCTACCTTAGTTTGAACACTTTTTAAATTTACATTGCCCACTTATCTCTAATAGATAAAAGAATTAAACCGTGTTACCACCTTTTTGGGACACCCTGTATAATTTGCTAATCTTCCAACGACGATAGTCGGCGGTGTACATCCTCAAAATTTCGTCAAACACGGCGACTTTTAGAGAAATATAAAGTGGCTGGCGCCTTGTACTTATCCCATCAACAAGGTAATTTAGCGCTAGATAAACAAACAAAAAATTATGATAGAGGTAAAATTACATAATTCCTTTGTCTTTGTATAACTTTTAATGAAATACAACTCTTTTTAAAATAATTTTCTGTAATTATAGCATTAAAAGCTTCATAAAATAGTCCATTACCTAATTATGCAACAGGACTAGATGAGTATGGGACTAACCATGGTCCCCACATTCGACTACGTGTGCATCCTCAAAATTTCGCCAAACACGGCGACTTTTAGAGAAATATAAAGTGGCTGGCGCCTTGTACTTATCCCATCAACAAGGTAATTTAGCGCTAGATAAACAAACAAAAAATTATGATAGAGGTAAAATTACATAATTCCTTTGTCTTTGTATAACTTTTAATGAAATACAGCTCTTTTTAAAGTAATTTTCTGTAATTATAGCATTAAAAGCTTCATAAAATTGTCCATTACCTAATTATGCAACAGGACTAGATGAGTATGGGGCTAACCATAGTCCCCACATTCGACTACGTGTGCATCCTCAAAATTTCGCCAAACACGGCGACTTTTAGAGAAATATAAAGTGGCTGGCGCCTTGTACTTATCCCATCAACAAGGTAATTTAGCGCTAGATAAACAAACAAAAAATTATGAGAGAGGTAAAATTACATAATACCTTTGTCGCTGTATAACTTTTAATGAAATACCGCTCTTAAGTATTTTTTGTCATTATAGCATTAAAAGCTTCATAAAATAGTCCAGTACCTAATTATGCAACAAGACTAGATGAGTATGGGACTAACCATGGCCCCCACATTCAGTTACGGGCCCTGGACCCAGGAGCTCCATTACCCCCAACCAATCCAAAAATTCGTAATAATAGCAATAACAAACAAAACATAATTTTATTTCTTTATCTTTTTCTTTATTAAAGTGGGTTTAGAGATTCTTATTCGAGAACTTTCAAGTGCAGCAAGATAAAGAAGAAAAAAGAAGTGGGGAGGGGGGAATAAAAAGAAACCAGCCATTTTAATAATATTTCTTTATTTGGAGTTTCGAAACCATCCGCATCATCTTTCCCAGGAATATTTCACACTTTAAATAGGAACATCCCGTCATAATAGGTTGTAATGTCATAGTTATTCCCTAACTCGCGTGTTTCCAATTACCAAGGACGTCATACTTTTACTTCGAAGTAGGTAAGGGGGGATAATGAGAGAGAAAGAGAGAACTTCGAAAGTTGTGCATTTGAGTAGCTCTCAAAATTCTTCAGGTTTTAGCTCGCCATAAGAGGCACTTAACGATGTCACAACTACATAGCTTCCAGCAGCAACACAAATGGTATCTGCCAGCAAGCAGAAACAGCACTTTCTCTTTGCGTCATAGCTTCAATTTCCATTCAATTCAAAGGAACAAATTCAAAGAAAGATTTCCATTCATCGACCATTCGAACAAAGCGCGAAGCCCTCCTATCCCACAAGGATAAAGTCCAATACCTGCTTAACCCTTTGAGGCGCAACCCTTTCCCAATGCTGAAAAAATCTGGAGTGACTCCACTCGACTTTCCGAACACTTACGATTAAGATCATTACCAAGCATTTAAATAAATTTTAATCGATGAATAATTCAAACATATATACCAAATTGAAGCTCGATCGAATGTACCGATTAAACGCTAGCGCACTTCCAAGAATTTCTCCCCATAGGCCATAATGTAAAAGAAATCTTTGTCGTAGCCCTGTAGAAAAACTATAAGTCCTATAAACATCAAAATCAATACCGGTCTTACAATGGTGGTTTATAACATGTATACCCAATTTGAGCTCAATCGAATGTACCGTTTAAACGCTAGCGCACTTTCCAAAATTTTCCTACATAGGCCATAATGTAAAGGAAATCTTTATTTTATCCCTGTAGAAAAACTGTAAGTCCTATACACATCAAAATCAATACAGATCTTGCGACGGTGGTTTATAACATGTATACCCAATTTGAGCTCAATCGAATGTACCGTTTAAACGCTAGCGCACTTTCAAGAATTTCTCCCCATAGGCCATAATGTAAAAGAAATCTTTATTTTATCCCTGTAGAAAAACTGTAAGTCCTATACACACCAAAATTAATACCGGTCTTGCGACGGTGGTTTATAACATATATACCCAATTTGAGCTCAATCGCATGCCCTGTTCAGGAGCTATCGTGTTCACTCACATACACACAAACACACACACACACACACACACACACACACACACACACACACACACACACATACATACATACATCTCGTAAAAATAGCATCAATGAATTCAGAAGACCTCAAAACGTGTCAATACACCAAAATCTCGAATTCGAATTTTTTCATGATTACAATACTTTCCTTACATGGTACATGTTCGGAAAGTAAAAAGGGCAGCCATTGCCATCGCTCGACTTAACTACCAGCAAGATGGCGGACGATCGAAACGGACATCGCGGGCCACAGATCTAGAGACCCTATTTTTGAGCGTTTCGATCGTCCGCCATCTTGCTGGTAGTTAAGTTGACTCGCCCTTTTTTCAGCATTATCTATGCAGCTGTTCTCGCATTCTTCCATTTTTCAGCAGACGTCAGTGCTGTTAAAAATAATCGTGACAATTTTTTTTACGGGAAATGACATGCTTAAAAATTAAAGGATTCTCGTGGAGCTATGTCACCCGCAACTATTTTTATAGAAATCAAATCGATTCTTCGTGACTGGCAACAGTCAAAAGGTCAGAATTTGGTGTTCCCAGAGAGGGAACACTGTGCGTTAAGGGGTTAACGATGTCAGAACTACATAGCTTCCAGCAGCAACACAAAACGGAATCTGCCAGCAAGCAGAAACGGCATTCTCTCTTTGCGTCATAGCTTCAATTTCCATTCAATTCAAAGGAACAAATTCAAAGAAAGACTTCCATTCAACAATTCGAACAAAGCGCGAAGCCCACCTATCCCACAAGGATAAAGTTCAATACCTGCTTAACAGCATATTACATTTAAGATCTTAACGAGTATCTCTAACCATGCTACATGAAGAATCCGACTGTAAACGGCGATTAACACGTACGCTAAATCACTTCAAGCATAGAGGAGTAATACCAAACGCCAATTAATACTAATTATCGGAATGGAACTCGAAATCATAAAAAGTTCATCAGACTGAAGACTCCTTTGTTGTGCCCCTCGCAATCAGGCATGTTCTTTCCCCATCCTTTCAGGAAGTATTTAGGATAATTAAACACGATAAAATATTAAAGAAAAAACAGAAATTTCAAGCTATATCCGTCTACTGATATTTTTTCTCCTAGAAACATAGCCATGCGTTGATCAACTAATTATAGTTTCACATGCACACCATGTTTCTTGTGCATGGTATTTCAAGCGAGAAAGTAAGGATCTCCAAAGGTTTTAATATGGTATTGAAAGTTTTCGGGCTTGCTCAGGTTTAACTGCTAAAAGAAGATTTAACGTAATGTGTTACCCCATCACGGCCCTATGTAAAACTACTAGCCCTATGTTAAAAAAAAAAAAATAAATAAACGTTGTCTCAATATGACTCCGTTAGAAAACTAACAGAGGGTTCAATATTTTTCACGCGACATTGATAAACTATTGATAAACCATGAAGGATTTAAATATTTAAGTTGAAAAGTTCGCATGACCCTTGAGTTGTTTTTGTTTTTACACTCACGCATGACCTTTTAATGTTTTCGTTATATAATGGTAACACAAGCTTAAAGAATATTAAAAATAGAAACGGTGTATTGTTTCGTTAACGTGGATCAAGTACGATATACAGTGCTAATAAATATTTCGTGTGCATTGAATTAAAAATGTTTGTTATACAGAGGACCCCCCTCCCCCATAACACGGCAGATACGTTCCGTTTTACATAAATCCGTGTTGTATGAGTCACTTAAATTACAAAGGGTGTATCAAAATTGTTTCAACAAAATATTATGGGAGGTAGGGCACATAATAAGGAATCAGAATCAAATAGCAATGCGGGGTCAAAAACGCTGTCTTCATGTAGCTGTCAATAATTACTTTGGAACGGATGCTGAAACAACAGTGAACTTTCCGACCTTTGTTTGTCAAAATCTAACATATTTTTCTCGGAAAATATGTGAGCAAAATTCGTGGTTTAAAAATTCTACTTTATTTCTTGGATGAGCATTTTGGAGACAAGTCCATTGTATACGAAATTTGCTTAAGAAATTTGTCAAATACTTCAACACTTTTCCTAAAGTGATTATTAACAGCTACATGGAGACAATGTTTTCGACCCCACATTGCTATGTGATTCTGATTCCTTATTATGTGCCCTATCTCCCGTAATATGTTGTTGAAACAATTTAGATACACCCTGTATACAAATATATGAGCCACATCATCAACACTGAAACGTAATAAAATCTAGACATTTCTAGACATTTATC
Source organism: Cheiracanthium punctorium (assembly GCA_038373885.1). Lineage (NCBI taxonomy): Eukaryota > Metazoa > Arthropoda > Arachnida > Araneae > Cheiracanthiidae > Cheiracanthium > Cheiracanthium punctorium. Next base: position 1,111,056 of record JAWZYV010012330.1, on the reverse strand, counting down.
TCATTTTTCTACCGCGATATACAAGCACCGTTTAGAGTGTTATACGAGCACAGTCACAATTTTTCAGCCGTGTTATTCGAATCCTTCGAATCTTTTATGAGTTCGTGTTATACGGAGATATACTATATTCATCAACCTTTAACGAGTGCCTTACAACTAACTAAATTATATAAGTAACTATAGTAGATAAAGCCCGTAGTCGCGGCACTTACAATGGACACTAGATATACTGTAAAAGCACTTATTTTCGCAAACCTGCCATATTCGCGAAGGTTAAAGCCTCGCGAAATACTTTGTTTTTCCGCTTCAAATAATAATAAAAAATCAGAAAATTTTCTCTGACCAAAATTTAGTGATTTACTGCACAAACTATTTCTTGACAATGCTTCAACTTTCTTTCTTACCAACTATTTCTTGAATATAAAACAATAATGCTACTAATAGAATGCAGCTCATTCACTTACAATATTTATACCAGCTTCTTTCTAGCCATTCATAATGGGGAGGGGGGGGGACAAATTTTTCGAACAAAAGGGAGTTTCTTAAAATGCGCCTTATGCAAAAGGAGTTCTATATTTGGGTACTTTCGGTTCTATTCATATAAAATGCCCGAAATTTTCAGCTCGCAAAATCAGCGATATCTTCACTTTCCCGAAAATTACGGCTCGCGAAAATAAGTGCTTTTACAGTATTTTACACAATCTTTTTCATGCATGTATCTCCTGGTTATATGAGTTAACATGTCTTGACATGCGTGTGGAAAGGTTAATCATTATCTATGTTGATACAGCAGTTGTAATTTACATAGTCTGGAATTGAGTAGCAACCCATTGTTTAATTTAACTATCAACATTATTATTGCCTCCCAACCCCCCAAAAAAGAATATAAATAAATAAATAAATAAACTTATGCTTCTAGTTTTTCTTCCAACATTGTCCATCAATTTCATGACAACTGTAGAATGAAATTTAAAATATAAATGCTCAATATTTTCAACAGTTAGACTACGAAAGAACAGAAATTCCGCCTGACAGACAAACCGAAGGAGCCGATTTTAAAAAATATTATAAATATTTTCCAAATGGACGGTATAAAAAAAGGCTGAATTAAGAACTATATTCGTCTATTATCATAATTTTCTTTTTTTTCCTGGAAACATAGCCATGCGTTAATAACCAAATTGTACCTTTGCCTGCACACCATCGTTCGTGCATGATAGGTCAACGAGAAAAGTGACATCTTCGAAAAGTATTGAACACAAAAATGGCGTATTAAGTGGTCCATAAGAGTGGACGCTGACATTCAGCTGATTCTTTGTTTTGTGTTCTTCTTTTGGCGCAGCATGCTGAAGCGAAATGTCCGAAGAAATTTTAAACTCTCGTACCACGAAAGGTTTCGGGATGATTTGTTATACTTAACCCTTTGACGCGCGGTAGTTGCTCCGTGAAACCACCTTATTTCAGCGCGTTCAGTGCTAATCGCACCCCCCCCCCAAAAAAAAAAAGTTAAACGGTTAACCAACGCTGAAAAAGAGCAGCCGTTGCCATCGATCCGTTTAACTACCAACAGCATGGCGATCGATAGAATAGCCCATATGGTGGCGCTCAAAAAGTATTTTGGACAAAGCTGGCGCAAACATCCAGTTGGTCTTCTATATTGAAAATGCTTGCGCTTCAAAGGGTTAAGAACTTATTTTCGGGTTGAAAATTTATTTTAAGCAGGGTTTTTACTTAGTGGTATAATTGTTTGAGAATGAAATCAAACTTATTCTTCCGCATAATCACTTGTAAAAAAAACTCATTCTTGTTAATTTCTTTTAGGAATAATAGATGAAAGAAATATTTAATTGTATAGAGATATTTTGTTGAAGTTAAAACTTGTCAAGATTTTTTACAATTTGCTTTAGATTTTCTGCAGATGTATTTGAGGCACTTAGGATGACGTCTTTTTTTTTCATTTTAATCAGCAAATGAGCTTTAGAAAAGAAAAACAAATGTCGTTAGTCGTTATGTTTATACAGGGTGGTTAAAGATTCATTATAAAAACCTCCACAAAGGGTAGGATATCTCGAAATCGGGTCCCAAACACTCCATTTAATCTCCTCGTACCGTATCATTCCTTTAATTTAAATAAAAAATGTGTTTTGAAGCAATATTAATTAAATTTTTCGAATTACTTAAATAATATTAAAATTAAATTTAGTATGTTTGTAAGACTCTTTTTTGTTGGATGCTAAATTTTTGAGAAAAACAAATTATGTAAAAAATTTAGATAAAATTTAATGGATTCTTTGGACACTTTCAATTAAATGATTATTAGCGAACAAACGAAGATTATGCTTGGCATTCGCGATCGCTATATGATTCCGATTCATCTTAATGCAACCCATCCCCCACCCCATGAAATTTAAATTTTGAATCACCCGTGTACATATTAAATACATACTGAACACTCTACAAAATATTCAAAATATTGTAATACTTTTTCATCACCAGTCGAGTTAAATACTAGAAAATGCTTTTAACGTTGAGGCAAGTGGTATGAAAAGAATACATCATGGAACAATGGAAAAGAAAACTATCAGATATGCAAAACAAAAGCGAAGAGAAATTTAAAACTGGCTGTGCCTGCACAGCCAGCTGTCGTCAAAAAAAAAGGGGGTCTCTAGATCTGTGGCACGCGATGAACGTTTCGATTGTCCGCCATATTGCTGGTAGTTAAGTCGAGCGATGGCAACGGCTGCCCCTTTTTCAGCATTGGGAAAGGGTTGCGTCTCAAAGGGTTAATTGGACGAACCTGTATTTTGCTATTCACAACGCCAAAATCGCCCAAGTAATTACTTCATGGACATTACTTCTTGGAAGGTTAAAACAAATCCACACTTGCGCGTACAAATTTTCATCGTCTTACCTGTGGCACCAAATCATTCAGTTTAACGGGTGGGCCTTCAAAGCTGCTGTAAGCACAAGTACACAGGAAGATGGGGTCTCTCAGGAGTGGCATTTATTCAGATAATAAATATAATAGGGAAAGCCGTCGAGATTTCAACACAGAATGAGAAGTGGACGCCGAGTGTGAGCTCTCTGCTCGTATGGAAACCCCTCATTTGCCTTCAGAAATCTGTTCTACTCGATGGCTTGGAATAAAGTAAAAAGAAACGATAAGGTGTATTCCTCCCCTCACACCTGTAAGACAAAAAAAAAAAAAAAAAAAAAAAACGAATCTAGTTTTTCCGACGGCGAGAATGGATGATTTCGATGATAATCTGGCTATGGAGACTCTCTGTTTAAGAGGCACACTGTGAGAAATATTATTTTTGAGGATTTTACTAGACCAAATGATGAAAGTGATAGTTTGCTTGTTTGTCTGTTTTACAATCTATTAGCATAAATTAATAAACAGACACAGAGAAGAACGTTGACCCCTTTAAAATTCTGAAAATCGAACTGTTCTCGTATTTTAACGTTTTTTGTCTGTTTTTAATACAAATTCACACAACTGCAACTTACAATTTAAATTTTAACACACATAAGTAATAAATATATACTTATATTCTTAGCGACTTAAAATTTACAAAAATTAGATAACCAAGCTTATTTCATTCATATATTATGACTTTCAGTCTGCTAATAGTTAAAAAATTCAAGCTTCGTAACATCATTAATGCACTATCAGTAAGTACTGCATATACTTACAATGCACAGTAATTACTGCATCTAAAACAGTTTTTTGGGTGGATCCTATCTTAAAATCTGCTGAAATTTTAAGTTTATCATTTTTCCCCCCGAGAACCCGACTTTTGTGAAATCGCAGTTTCGCGATGTCTAAGTACCACTAGCATAAAAAAACTAAATATTCCCATACGTTTAACCAAGATAAATCTATCCATTCTACTTAAAACGCTTACGCAACGTTACTCCTCGGCCTTAATCCTCTAAAGATGTTATGAACCACGCAATACACACGAACTGATAAAGATGTTCCTAAAAAGACCACGTCACACACGGTTCTTGTAAAAGGTCCTCCACCCCCTTCCTTTGAAAATAATATTTCATGGATGTAACATTTTGATTTTTTTATGGAGACTATATATCTACAGAAAAGGAAGTAATAGATATTTAAAAAAATACAAAGCTGCACATTACAAATCAACGGCTTATCTCCATAATACACACCACCTCATTTACTGGATCTAATGTTCATACATGGTTTACATTTAAGTGAAAGCTAACGAATGTGGGACATTAGCTACGTAAAGATAAAAAAAAATGTAGAATTCACATTAATTTCTTTCCTTCATTTCTTAAAAAATTTTATGCATTTCTTTCTTTTTTAAATGGCAGAATTCCATATTTTGTTTAGCATTTTATTAACATTTGTATAGACTGATTTGTGATTCTCTCTTTTGGGAATGATAAGTACAGAATTTTTATTTTTCAAAATGATAGATACATATTAATTTGATTTCTTTAAAAACTATTATGCATTGTAATTAGATAATAGGCTTAAAAAGAAAGTTTTAGGTATACGTTCATTGTACTTGCATCATATTTTTATTGAAAATTGTTTAAAAGTAACTTTTTTACTATTCAGTATGTAAGTATAGGTTGCTATTAACTATTTACATAATGCGAAACAGTCAACATGAAATGATTCACTTTGTAAGTCTTTTTCTTTGTTTTCGGAGCTATGTTTTATATTTTGGAAAGCACTTTGCAGAAAATGCTAAAAAAGGATATGAAAACTCCATGGGATGCACGCTTTCATTTTAATTTATTTTAAAAAATTCTTCACAATTTTAGTTCATTGTTGCTAATTTTGTGTTTTTTAAATTATTCTATTACTGGCTATAAACATGGTTTAACTGACTTAAAACCATAATCATAATTAATTTCCTATTTCGTTTTTGCTAATGACAGGAAGGGTTTCATTTGCAGGCTCACCAGAGCTTATGTCTGGTACTCCCTTTTTCTTAATTTTTACATTAAAACGTAATTTTTTAGTTGGGTTTGTTAAATTTTTTATGGATATTAATCTTATAACCCTGGATACAATCAGTGGCGCACCCAGGATTTTAGCTTAAGGGGGTGGGGGCACTCGGTTATAGTGTCCTCGATCAACGATTAGTTATAACTCTCTAACGATTAGTTATAACTCTCTTATAGCGTCAAAATATTCTGCGCCACTTGACTTGCCCATAGAGCAGCATGCGCAAAAGCAATGGAGACTCGTTATAGCGAAATAATTATCTGATCTTTTCAGTATCGTTGAAACCGAGTTTACTGATCGCACAGAAAAGGAGAACACATTCCCAATCTTTAATTCGATTTAGTACAAATACTGCTGCTTTACAGTACCGCTGCCAGACAAAAAATTCCTGAAAGATCACAGAAATAAATAAATAAAATTATCTTTTTTTTATTTAAAAAAAGGGATAATAAGGAAGTACGTTGGAACACATATATTCCAATTAATCCCCCTCCCCTCTCGCTCTCTCCAGAACTCAAAACGAACCCTAAGACATTACGCAAACACGAGAATACTAAAGCAGAAATTATTTCTGGACGGAAAAAAAAAACCCCTCAAAAGAGAAGTCAGAGTTCAGCGGCACTACGGCAGCTTCGCACCACAAATCAAAAGTTAATCTCGACTTAATAGTGTGAACAACGCCTCATCTGCGAATCTAATGCCAATATACGGCTTACATGCACGTTCGAATATTCAAAGATGGCGCAAAGAAATAACGAAAAAGAAAGAAAAAGACTGGGTATTTTTTTTTTTTTTTTTTACTCTCTGATGCAACCGAGACTATGCAGATCGTTTAAGCCTTCCTTCATGAGCTGTACTCCATCATATATTTCATGCCATCAGAGGGAGGAATTGCAGATATTAGGATGATATAGGATGGTGAACTTTTTATTCTGCTGAGGAATATTGGGTAAGCAAGAGGGAAGGGGAGGAAGCATAAAAAACTGTAATTGGTGAAATTCACACGACAGTGGAGTTTTGACTTACGCGAGGGATGCGTTCCAAAATCTCGCGTTGTGAGATAAGGTATATACAGGGTAATTCTTAATTCATCATCAATATTTAGTAGGGAGGTAGGGAATAGGAAAAGAAAACAATTTCACATAGGAAAGCATGGGCGCAAACGAACGCATCATAATGTAGGGGGCGCTTTATGTCAACCACTCCCATCCACGCGCTGTTCGATAGCTCTGTTAAAATAAACTTCACTAGCAACAGGGGTTCCGTACGTCATATTTTTCATCACCCCCATACAAAGAAGTCGATTGGAGATAAATCCTGTGGCTGTGGTGGCCAACGAATCGGCCCACTGCGACCAATTCATTGTGCTCCAAATTTTCTTTCCAGGTAATCACTCGCATCATTTTTCCGAAATGTTGAAGAAGTCGATTAGACTTCTTTAGTGACATGACAGCACGGGAATGGGAGTTGTTGACATAAAGCGCACCCTACATCATGATGCGTTCGTTTGCGCCCATGCTTTCCCATGTGAAATTGTCTTCTTTTCCTATTCCCTACCTCCCAACTAAATATTGATGATGAATTAAGAATCACACTGTATACTACTTTTGGAAACACATGCACAATTGTTTTAGACACTTATAAGCACTACTCAAACAGTTTTAAGCCATTCCCTAACTATATTATTACCATTTCCCACACAAAGTAATGAATAAGCATTGTTTTTTTTTAAATCAGTGCTATTCAACAGAATACTGCACAGTATTGTACAATGTTGTAAGTACACAAAATTTATGATCAGTAGGAAATAGAGAGACATGAGGTACACAGAGAGAGAGAGTACTGTCCGTAGGGCAGAGGGGAGCACAGTGGGAGAATTTTTACTTGGTTTAAAATAAGTTCTTTTCTTTTAATTAAAACTAAAAAGTAAATGCAGAACAATATTTTTAACAACTCTTAGCTTACTTTAACTTACAGTTCATTACTTTTTAGTATCTGCAGACTAGTAAACGAATTAAAAATAAAATAAAACAGATTCCTGATACTTTCATATTTTTGCTATTTATTTTCCATTTGCAAATTGCATTCAGCTGTTGGTGTGTACAAACCGCAGATTCAAAGTTTTTACTTTTAAAATAATACGACTACTAGCTTATATACTAATTTGGTGCCCATAACAGAAATGCTTACGTTTCGTATTTTTCAAAAGGCGCTTCGCCCTGAAAGCCTTTTTATGGACAGCGATAAGCCTTGTCTTTTATGGGAAGAAAAAATATGTTTTGCATCTTTTCCGCTCGGATGTTGGGAAAATTGACTTTTCTCCCAAGAGTAAGTGTCCCTTTTCTCAATAAAAAGTGCCCACTTAATAAATCTGCCCTTAACCCTTTAACGCGCGGTGTTCCCGCTCTGGGAACACCAAACTCTGATGTTTTGACTGTTGCCAGTCACGAAGAATAGATTTGATTTCTATAAAAATAGTTGCGGGTGGCATAGCTCCACAAGAATCCTTTACTTTTAGCACGTCATTTCCCGTAAAAAAATTGTCAGGATTATTTTTAACAGTACTGACATCTGCTGAAAAATGGAAGAATGTGAGAACAGCTGGATAAATTGCCCAATGCTGAAAAAAGGGCAGCCGTTGCCATCGCTCGGCCCTTTTTTGACGACAGCTGGCTGTGCCGGCACAGCCAGCTGTCGTCAAAAAATGGTCTCTAGATCTGTGGCACGCGATGAACGTTTCGATCGTCCGCCATCTTGCTGGCAGTTAAGCAACGGCTACCCTTTTTCCAGCATTGGGAAAGGGTTGCGCCTCAAAGGGTTAATCTATTGAAAAGCCATGGCTGAATGGATAAGACACTGAGCATGTAGACGGCTGAACTAAGAAGGTCCCGGGTTTGGGCTTATCTGCCGATCTAACAGTTTGGTGTTTCGGGCGGTTTTCTCCCGCCAGATGTAAAGTGAATACTCCTTAGAACCCCTTAAAAAGTCCCAAGATCAAGGTACCCCCCCCCCCCCCGTAGGCAGACGTCTCTCCTGCAGGTTTGCCATAACACAAACACATCTCCCCCATCACAGATTTAGAATCTATCAGAAAGTAGAGAACTCAATATTGGCAACCTTAGGAAGTGGTTGAAATATTTTCGGTATCACTGATTGATTTTTCACGTACATTGTTGGAATACACGGGGATCAAGTTCTGCTCATGTGGTTACAAACTTTCAATAAATAAATAACAAGAAGGATAAATCATGCCGATCTCAACGATTATAAAATATTTTGAAGCAGAACTCTTATTAAAAAAAAAAAAAAAAAAAAAAAAAAAAAAAAAAAAAAACTGGCGAGATTTTGTGAATAACCGCAAAAAAAACTTGATATCACCATTAACGTAACTTTTGATACTCTGTAAAAGAATTTTAAATGTTATTTTCATCTTTTAAATAAAGAGTAAGCTGTAATAAAAGTTTTGCACTTATTGTATTTACTGTAGAATAACTCCCGAAAAGATAAAAGATACGTAAGCTATTTTCGATGGCGACCATTTTTTTTCTATTCTCAAGAACATACATAAAATTTGAAATAGTTAAAACTTCATAAAATAACACATAAAATGTACTTATCAATCTATGTTAATCTTGATACATAAAATTTGTTTTGTTTGAAATAGATGAGTACCGCAAAAATATGCTTTAAATAAAGAAGTAATGCATTGAAATTCTTTTGTGCACAGGAAGTAATGCATTGAAATTCTTTTGTGTGCTCTCGTAAAATAACCATAAAGGCTACTATGCCATTAGTAATAGAGTATATGTTACTGTACATATGAACAACATAAATTTCGAAGTAATAGATGCAAATATATGATAGAGAACGGACGGACAGAGACAAACAACCCAAAATCATGAACACTTTTCAACTGTGTAAAAAATAGGAATGGATGATTTTCGAAAACAAATCTTCTGGTAAAAAAAAAAGCATTGCATAACAGGTAAGACTACGTAATTGTGATGCTAGAAATTCACTATATAGTGTTATATTGCTACGATTTTTCAATAAATTATGTTACTTTTGAGAGAATGATTTTTTTTTTAAATCCCCAGTCTTATGTCATGTTAATTTTGCATTAACAAACTCAAGTTCTTATGACAGGAAACTAATACATATAAAGAAAACTCCTTTTTACCCCAAAATCGTGAAGTGCAGTAGAATGCTTTAACCTCGAATTCTATTTAGAAAAGAGAAGTTATATTTTCCCTGAATTACGTTTTAGGAAAATTCAATTTTACAACAAGGAAAGTGAACAATTGTACCCGCCGACCTTGAAAAAGCTGTACGCCCAAAAGCGATTATGTTAACTCTCGGACATAATGAAATGTATAATTACATTCAACTTGTTCACATACTAAGAAACATTTCGTGCGAACAGAAATTACTTTCTCATTCACGGTGCCTTTATGAACGAAAAAATACATGAGTAGGGTAGTGATTATGAAGAAATAAGAAAACCAATTAAGGTTATACATTTTGTATACATTGTATGCACTATGTAATTTCATTCACTATTTCAGGCTGAGATTCAAAAAGAAACAGAAAAGAAAAATTATTCTACTGAATACTTCAGTCGTAAAAGACATAAATGCATTGAATATACAGGGTAATCTGGAAGAACAGTTTGTTTTGTATTATGGCAAGCCTACAAGAGAGGCATCTGCTTAGAAAGGGGGGGGGTTCTTGGGTGGAGGACTTATTAAGGGGTTCTAACGCGTATTCACGGTACAGCTGGAAAAAAAATGGCCAAAAATTCCAGACCGTTAGATCGACAACCGCGCGATAGGCCCGATCCCGAACCTTCATACTTCGGCCATCTACCATGCTCCGTGTATTATCTACTAGGCCATGGTAAGGCCAGCTGGACAGACAGATTACCCTATAATTTCGTTTTTTTTATCTTCAGGTATGCCATCAATAAAAAATTCAACAACTGATTTAAGCAAACTATCTTTGTTTTGACCAAATAGGAAAACACAAAGCGATTTTTTATGTATTTTTGTTTGAACCAAACCAGTAACAAGAAAGTGGGTGAGGGGGAGCGTAGGGGTTGAGCTTTACCCACCAATCTTCCAAGCCCCCTCCAAAACTCATTTTTACGCATTTATTTTTGAATTATCGAGGAAATACAAAAGTTTTAGAACTAAGTGGTTTTTTTTAACAGTCTGCACAAGAGAAAAATTAATTTTCTCACCAATTTGTGATCTGTAGATGCTTTTTATTAATTATGTTTATCGACATAAGTGAATATATTTGCATCTCTATACGTTCGTTGCACATTTGTAACAAGGATTAAATGAGTAGTTATTTTAAAACCACATATTTGAATTACGAATTAAGAATAAAAATAAGGCAAGACATTTTGTGAAGTAAATATTTTAAAAAGAGGTTTACAGATTGAAAACTTTTTCTTCCCTGACTACTAATAGTTAAATTTGACTTTCAAACTTATTCAAAGTCCTATTTAGCTTTTCACTTTTGTTACAACCCTGTTTTGAATACGCGGGAGAAAAATAACTTCGAATAAATTTTAAAACGTATTTTATGCATTTTTATAGGTGAAGTACATTTAAAAATAAACGCTTATAAGCACTAGGCTGGAATTTAATGTTTAAAAATTAAAAGAGTTTAAAAATTTATTTTTATTTATTATTAATTAGTAATCACGAAATGACAAAATGTTTATAGTTCCGTTCAGATATGCTAATTGTACCCCAAAAGTATTTAAAAAATAACCTTTTCAAATATTTTTATGGAAATTTGAAGACTTGTTTCAAGAATGTGGCGCATCATTTTTGGCTTCATAGTGTAGGTTAGGATAAAAAAAAGAATAATATTCAAATTCAGTTAACACATTACATATTTACAATCAATATCAAATAAATCATTTCAATTACACATTATCGTAATTATCAATTTATATATAAAGTATGTACTACGCTTAACTTACTATATCATTTACTTAGTTATCGTCTTACACCCAAGTTTATAATAGTATGCATAAGCTATCCTATATGGAATTTTCAATAATAGCCAGAAGGAAGTACTCCATCCTACGGGAGCTATTATTAAGAATTAAACGTGCAGACTTGCAGTAAAAAAAAAAAAAATCTCTTTCGTTTGGTGCCAAAAGGATGTAGCTCCAATCGTTAGTTTTGGGGTTACCGAAGAGAGGAAGCTGCCTGTCTAGTTGAATTTCCAAACAATTTTTTTAACAGTTTCCCGAGAGCTTGATTAGATGAAGCTATCTTCTTTTTGCAGCAAACCCATCAATTTATGGTTGTGTTTTACTTTTGTATAGTTGAAAATAAATACTACGGTCATAAAAAAAAAAAAAAAACTAAATACCAGTTATCCATGCGCGTATTAAGAATGAAAACTTATAAAACTAAAAATTTACAATTCCACATACATTCAAAAATATTTCTGCAACATTTTAAGCATCTCTACCTTTTAACCCTTTCATGGGCGAGTTTATACGCAGAGAGTCGAAAGTAACATTTGGAAAATATCAGGCCTATTTTTTAGTATTAATTGATTTATTTTTCCTCTACTTCAAAATCCGACTTGAAAATTAAAGAAAAAGATCTTACACAAAACATATAAATTTTACAGAAGAATAAATTAATTATTCACAAAATCAAAGTTGGAAAACTAACTGCTGCTTGCACACAAAATGAAACACAAAAAAATTTGTAATTAAAAACGATGTTTCTTGTGCTCAGTTTTCGAATAATTATGCGAAATTTCTTTAAATATATAAATCAAAGGAAAGTTTATAAGTCAAACATAATTTAGAATTGATAAATGTGGTAAAAAAACTTGTCCACTATTACGGAACAAAATCAGAAAATCAACTAATGATAATTGATTTCTGTAGTCAAAAGATCGTAGGTGGTAATATATTTACCACCGCCCGTTAAAGTATTAAAAGTTAATAACTAATTCCAATGAATTTATTAGTATTGATGATATGCATCACTCTCTGCGCATTCGGAAATGAATGCAATCTGATGAATAAATTGTGTTAGAGCCCTTTAAAAAGTCCTCCGACCAAGGCACCCACCCCTATTCTTTGGCAGATAGCCCTTGCGAAGCTTTGCTGTAACACAGCACAACACTGACGAATGAATTTATGATAATCTTATTTATATAGAAATTTATGTTTACTTACACTCCTGTTTTTCCATTTTTTCAACCTCGCTCTGGGAATTCGAGGCGACAGCAAAAATATCTTGCTCAGAAAATTCTCTGACCTTTCGCAGGGCATGGCCAGCGAACTCCGACCCGAGTTCTTCCATTCTAGGGTGTTGATATTCGTGGAGCACGTGCACATGATAATGACCGGCCAGATTAGCTCGCAACGTACACAACAAGTGAGTTAATTTGCATCAGCTCAATGAGTTATGACTGTAACAGGTTAACTTTGGTCAAAATCCTGTTAGGTTTCAACAATGCTCTTTTTGACTTTCTAAGTCAAATGAACAGGAGATTTCTTGGTGGAAGTGCGAGTATATGGCAAAATGATAGACTGGCTCTGTGTACACATGCTAATTATATCAGAACAGTACGTTTAACAGCTAAGGTAAGTAAGTTAGTATTCCTTTAATCCTGTAAAGCATCTAGAAAGTTTCTCTACGAATTTTAAACGAATAAGATATTGGATCACATGCACTTGGTACTGACAAGAGGATTAGTTGCCTGCATCTAAATAAATTCCTATCACTGTAATATGCGTATTCAAAGGAAATACATAACGTCAGTCCAATCCTGTAGATTTTTAACTATGCTCCTTCGAATTTCTAAGTCAAATGACGTGAAAGTGGCCAGCAAACTTTCTTGTTTTACTCAATCAATTTTTAGTATTATTCCAGTAATCATAAACACAGATAGCGTTAATCAAATCTTGTGAATGTTCAAATAATATTCTCTTAAAATTTCTTGGGCAGTCGAATACAAAACTTCTCAGTAGAGAACTCAGCACGTAAATAATGATCAGCAGATTAACACACTGTTCGTATGGTAAATTTCATCAGCACACTAGGTTCTCCAAGTCTCCGAACTAACTTCAACAAGTTAAGAGCATTAGACAAATTCTCTAGAGATAAATGATATTTTACTTGTTTTTTCTATGAAAATGAATATAGATTTGCATATCTTTTTTAGTACATGAGTAACCAACCAAGAAGCTTTTTGTTTTGTTTCGGAATTTTTGATGATCGTTTTAGAATCAATTACGAATCATTATGTTGCTGTAACAGAATAAAATCACTTTTAAAAGCTTCTTGTTATAAACATGAGCGAAAAAAGAAATGGCCTCTGACGGTAGTGAAACATTCAAAGCACATCATGCATCCCACGTATGATAAAATGCATATCTCTTCTCATTATCTTAATTTCTTTTTTGGATCTTCAGTTATAAATAACTTCTGCATGATTAAAAAAATCGCAAGGAGATACAGTAACTGTAAACTGCTAGAAGAAATAGCTGATTTTTCTTTTGGATAAAAACCATGCGCCAATATGGCTAGTTTTGAATCCGAATAATAAATATTACTTGCTTGTCTTGTCTAATAAATATCTCTTGGTGACATCAAAAAAGGTCATTCAACACGAAGGAAAGAAGGCTGTAGAATTGTGTTTCTTAATTTAATGGAAATTCGGTTCTCAATTAGAGATATGTGACATCAAGTCTGAGCTTGTGATGAAACGATTTAAATATACTATTTGCTACGATTTTTCAATATCCAGCACTGAACGATTTCTTTTTAATACAGGTTTTACATTTTTTTTTAATCAAGTGCAAGATCATCCGAAATATTTCAATTTCATAAAACTAAGAAAGCATTTGCTGCCATTTTATAAATGCACAAGCATGAAATAAAATAAACGAATTAAGAAAGATTAGCAGAAATTAAATTTCCAGATTCAATCGTTTTCGAAACAGAAATAATTAACTATAAATCAAATCACTGTAATCATGTTACATAAATTAATGATAAACAACATCCAGGAAGTAAACTTCAGAAGCGAGTCGTTCGAGAATTTCCTTCTGAAAGGCCTTCACAATATCCACAAATAAAGCAAATTCGAAGGCGGATTCATCCCATCACTCAAAATATCGAAAGGGAAAATAATGGCATACGATTCCTTACTACGCTCCAAAACACAACTCACCTCGCTCCGGCCAGATGAATGAAAATTAATGTTTTGGGAAACTAGCCAGGTGAGGCTCAGCGTAAACAAAAGAAAGCTCCGTGACGTCACGAAACTCAGAATATCTCGGATTGGTCGATCACGTTTCCCTGGAGTTTGCGCCGAAGAAAGTTTTTGTTTTGTATTCAGCTTTTTATGGAGAGATTATAACAGATTGCACAGAGAGATTTTGAGAGAGACGAGAAAATAAATAAATAAATGTATTTTTGAGTTTGAGATCCCAACCAACCAACCCGATTTTACGAATGTTTAATTGGCTCACGCAGATATCATTAAAAATGAAGCGCATTAGCCGGTTTAAAGTATTTTTACGAAGAAAAAAAATTACGCATGGGAAAGTGAAAAATAAATGCGTTCCTGTCAGAATTAAATGAATGGGGTGGAATTGAAATGCATTTAAATCTTAAAAAGGAACTGTTAAGAATGAAAAATAAAAAAATAAAATAGTTGTAAGAGCAATTTATTTCAAGGAATGAGATTTTGTGCAAGCACTGTGTGAAAAATGATTAAAATTAAAAGAAAACACAAACGCAAGGAACGAAAATAAAAATTTTAAATGGTAGAACCTTTTAATTTTTTAACCAAACACATGAAAAATGAGAAACGAACAAGTCTGGTTATAATTAGATAACTCAAAATAAGTATTTTCTATGCTAAAGGAAAATCTAATGTAATTGCAAAAACAGGCTGTAAAGTTTTTACTGGACTAATTGCTTTTAATAAGAATATTTAAAACGAAGCAGTAAAACAAAAGGGAATAGTTTGAAACATTTTAATACATGCACATTCAGGAAGCAGTTTAAATCAAGGTTTGAAAGTTCTTGGCATATTTTAATGGCATTGTCAAAATCTCATTGTCTTTTTTTAGTACACAGAATGTGCACTAGATTCACGAGGCAAAAACAGTAGCATTGGTAGCCTCACTAGCATAAAAAAGTATCCAAAATATAATTTTTCTCAGTTTTAGTAGCCAAAATAGTAACATCTTCTCTAAAGTTCTGTTCAAAAATGTATTATTGACATTGTAGCATTAAAAAGAAAGTCAGCATCAAAACAAAAATATAAAAATTACTTTTATCGGCACACTGTATAACATCTAACAAGGAATTTTCCTTTGTAACATTTGCTGCTCATTGTATTTCTCTCATTTAGTACATCTTCTGCATCACTATCATCACTATTAGATTTAAGGTCACAATTAGTAGTATCTTCAAATGGGAAACAGTGAAAACAATATTATACGCAAACACTTTGAAACCAATCTTTTAAATTTTCTTTTACGAGATTTATTTAAGAAACCTTTGAATTTTTTTGCTTGTTCAAGAATACTGTTATCATTTCCTTCTTAACAATTTGAAGAAGCATTTAATAATAGCATCCGTTAAATCGGACAAAATTTTAATTCATATCATCATCGATTTTACAGGGATGATAAGCGGGAAAGAGTTTTTCTTTAATATTTTATTATTATTATTATTTTAGTCCGAAATGAGCACGGATAATCTGGGCACACAAAATCAAATGTATACTGTATATACTTTTAGGTTAGTTGGATTAAAAATTAAGGGAGGACCTAACCACCTGAACTATCGTAAACTATCTTATTTTTTATGTGCATACTTTTTAAGTTCTTAATTTTATTTTAAATTTTAAGCCCCAGTTTTTTGAGAATTTTTATTATCATTAGACATTTTTTCTCCGGCAAATTATGCTTACTCTAAATGAAGTCATACAAAATGACAAATGACAATGTCTACACAAAATGAAGTCATATAAACATTGAATGAAGTGCAAAGATATTGTTCTGAATCCATGCCACTGAAAAAATGAACTGAAGTTCTTTGTTGGGATTTAATGCTGGCAGTCTCACTACTTACTTGTTCGGCGAACGCTGCATACGATACTGATTATAGCACATCTTGCAATCATTTGCTCTGACTTTGGATTGTAATTTACTTATTACTTTGGGAACATGTACCATGTAAGGAAAGTATTGTAATCATGAAATAATTCGACTTCGAGATTTTGGTGTACTGACACGTTTTGGGGTCTTCTAAATTCATTTATGCTATTTTTACGAGATATGTGTTTGTGTGTGTGAGTGAACACGATAGCTCCTAAACCGGGCATTCGATTGAGCTCAAATTGGGTATATATGTCATAAACCACCGTCGCAAGACCGGTATTGATTTTGGTGTGTATAGGACTTATAGTTTTTTTTACAGGGCTACGACAAAGATTTCTTTTACATTATGGCCTATGGGGGAAAATTCTTGAAAATGTGCTATCGTTTAAACGGTACATTCGATTGAGCTTAAATTGGGTATATATGTCGTAAACCACCATCGTAAGACCGGTATTGATTTTGGTGTGTATAGGATTTACATTTTTTCTACAGGGCTACGACAAAGATTTCTTTTACATTATGGCGTATGGGGGAAAATTCTTTAAAGTGTGCTAGCGTTTAAATGGTACATTCGATTAAGCTCAAACTGAAAAATACTAAGCATTTTTGCTGAATTATTCATCGATTAAAATTTATTTAAATGCTTGGTAATGATCTTAATCGTAAGTGTTCGGAAAGTCGAGTGGAGTCACTCCAGATTTTTTTTTAAAAACTGTATAAGAGCCAATGTATAAGAGCCTAATGTTTTCTTTCCCCCCAAGTGAGCAGCCCCAAGAAAAGGAAAATCCATCAGTGTGATACGCCATTAACTGAATAATAAAGATACTACATAAATTTGACAAAAGATATCGCAATTAACACTCAAACAATGATGAGCTCTTTAAAAAGAAACTATTGTTTGCACGTGAAAAGAACGTGACAATGCACTAATATTGAGTTGGCCATTTCCCGGAGTTTAATCCCGTAAGCTAATTGAAATTCTATACGAAAAGGTTACGGGCTGTTAATTGGTAACTTACTAATTGAAACAGGCAAAAATTTAATTAAGAATGAGTTAAGGGGAAGCCTTAATTTGAAAAACTACATTTGTTACGATGCAGTTCCAATACCTTAAACTGAAAAGTAGTATAACGAAGGAATTAATTAGATTTAAAAAAAAAAAGTCTACTGTTCACATCAGCAAAGCGTTAAAATACTAAGACTAGTTTCAAATTACAATACTTACTTATAAATGAAATTAGATGCAATCAAGCCTATCTAGTGCTGTCTCAATTATTTTTGTCGTTTTAAGGAAAAGAAAATACATAAAACGTTGAAGGACTTTCACAATATCACTCTAATACATCTCTCTCATTGTCTACGTGAACGCATTATTGAAATGCTAACAGAAGATTTTATTACATGCATTGCACTTCAACAAGTTTTGCAATTCAGTTGTATGATTTCACACAGGGTCGTAATAAAATTATAACTTGCTCAGTGCACAGACAGCATTTTTAATTTCATATTTAATTTTTTTGAATGTTTTTCATCGTAACAATAATCGTGTTTACGCTATTGTTGTTTGTGTTTGCGAAATCATTACGGGCACAGTTTGAAAAAAAATATATTTTGTTGAACGAAGAAAAATTTTGTTGGCACTATTTCAACAGAATAATTTTGTTGATTCAACAAACTTTTTTCAATTCAGCGAAATATTTTTTTAAATTAACAAAAATTCTGTTAAAAACCAACAAAATTGTTTGGTTGAAATAGCACAAACCAAATTTTTGTTTCACAACAACAAAATTTTGTTCAATTCAACCAAATATTTTTTTTCAGTGTGAAAAAAAAAATAAATAAAATAATAATTAAGAAAAAAGTCGACAATTTTTTATGCATTGGATAAGTTTTATTTATTTATTTTTTCATTTAAATTTTTGAATGTTTACAATATCTGCTAACATGATCATGTAAAATCTATTGCGGTTCTTCGCAAAACGATTATCATCTTGAAAAACCGTAAATGACCTTGTTAAACCACAAATGACGACGGTACGTGTATCCCGACAACTGGCAAAAGCCGCTTGAAAATAAGTACAGAATTAGTTCAAATGAACAAAATAACAAGAACACACACACACAAAAAAAAAAAACTGGTGTTAAAAAGTAAAAATAATTTAAAACTTTGTAAAATAACACTATTTTTAAGTACAGCATTGCTCGTCGCTCAGTTGTCTCCGGTTGTCAAACATTGCTGTTCACTGCAAGCGCAGGCCGAAGCCATTTAACCCTTTAACGCGCAGCGTTCCCGCTCTGGGAACACCAAACTCTGACGTTTTGACTGTTGCCAGTCACGAAGAATAGATTTGATTTCTATAAAAATAGTTGACATAGCTCCACGAGACACAGCTCCACGAGAATCCTTTACTTTTTAGCACGTCATTTCCCGTAAAAAAATTGTCACGGTTATTTTTAACAGCACTGACATCTGCTGAAAAATGGAAGAATGCGAAGAACAGCTGGATAGATTGCCCAATGCTGAAAAAAGGGCAGACGTTGCCATCGCTCAATTTCTTCTTGCTGGAGTTAAGTCGAGCGATGGCAACGGCTGCCCTTTTTCCAGCATTGGGAAAGGGTTGCGCCTCAAAGGGTTAAAGGCTCAATTATTTTGCCCCCCCCCAGAGAAAATGGATGTTACCACAGTATAATTTCAGTCTCAATTGGTATAATTCACCACAATCTCGAGTATACATAGCTATGGTTTATATTTCATTCCGATTTCAGAAAGGTGGGATAGTTGGATATTCAGGCAGAGAAGGGGCCGTCCACAAATGATGTCACGCTTGGAAGGGGGAGGAACTTCGTGAAATTGACAGTTAGGGATAGGAGAAGGAAGGAGGTAATAAGAAATATGACATCACACATTTTGGTTAAATTAAAAAAAATCGTATATTAAATTTCGAAAGTTATTTTGAAATTTAGTTTTTTATTTCATGGGATTAAAACAAATTTCATGTTATATGTATGTATGCTGTTGTTGTTGTTGCTTATCCTCTTTAAAGATCTGGCATAAGTCAGATCAACTCCAATAGATTGTTGACCGACAGAAAGTCAATAACTAAAAGGGGAGCAGATGTTAAGTCCTCCTTAGAAAGTGCAACGCAACTCAGTATGTGCTCTGGAGAGGCTGGATGATCACAGCATTTCTTGCAAGTGGGGTGGAATTTCTTGCCATGTTCATACGAAAGACACTTAAGGTGGCCACTTTTAATTCTAGCAAGTGCAGTCTGGAAGCCACGATCACATTTAAATTTCAGAGGAGAGCCAGGGGATGTTCTGGTGTACCATTGGTGCGCAGGTGGAACGCGCCAAATTGAATTTAATTTAGATTTTTCATTTGAGTACAGTTCTTGGTGAGTAAGCGAAACACCAGTGGTCGTTTCGTCCTCACTGCCTTCTTTGGCCAATCTATCTGCAACCTCATTACCACTAATGTTTACATGTGATGGGATCCATTGGAGATGGATGTCGTGGTTCTGAGAAAGTTTCTTCAGTTTGAGCAGGATAGATATACTGGTTTCACCGCCTGCAGAGGACCAGTCACTAAGATGTTGAAGTGCACTGCGGCTGTCCGATAAGATCCAAAGTTCACCAAATTCATAATCAATAGTTAAGATAGCGTCAAGTCCAACATTTATTGCAATTAATTCGCTCCTGAAGACAGAACAAGTATCAGGGTTTCGTTGTTTTAAAGAAGTTCTCAAGATGAGGAGTTCTAATATAAATACCGCTGCCAGTACGGTTTTCTGTACGGCTACCGTCAGTATAGACCTGCACTGCATCTTTAGGAATGTGACTAATGATTTCCAGGGCCATCTGCCCTGGTCAAGATGGTCGTCAAGATGAGTTTGCTTGTTTGCAGTGGAATTCAGATCAAAGTGGAAGAAAACTTTTGGCATTCCATCTGAGGGATCAAAACAAAATCTCAAAGATATGTATGTATGTATGTAATGTATAAAAAGGTAGTTTGGGTTTTACTAGCTTGTGTATTGTTCAAGCGGGTACTTTCACTGTAAGTTTTGCTTTCCTGTCATACTTGCCACGAGCGCTCTGAAGCTATGTTTTATTTCTTTAGTTAATTGCCAGACACCAGGTCGTCGATTCTGGTTTCTTTCCAGTGTACACGCGTTCCCACGCCCTTGTAACCCCGGATGCCGGTCATGTTAATAAATGTATGTAATTCAATTAGAGATAAGAGAGAGGCGGAGTTATGTCTTAGCAAACCACGTGGTATGGTGAGCGTAAATACGCCTGCACTTCGATAATCGAGAGACTTCTGCCACTAGAACTGCTTAATTAATCCACGCGGATTTTTGTACCCGTCTCCCCTCCCCTCTTCTCACTCTACATTGTAACTTAACGATAATGTTCAATAAACCGTTTTACTTGCCTTAACTCTGAAACTTTACTGGAAAATCTGACACTTCATGTATATATATATTCCTTTTTTTTCAAAAAAGGTTATACAGTTAGCTCTCAGAATATGGTAGCAGTAAAAGTTCTTCATTTAAAAAAAATTATGTTCACTAATGTTATTAAAAGACATAGTTAAAATTTAAAAATAAAATAGGATTCATGATGTAATGTTTTGTTTCTGAATTGCAAGTACATGCATTTGTAATATAACGTGACATGTGACAAGATGTGAGGAGAGGATATGGTGAGCTGTAACACTTTGTGAAAAAGTGGTGGGGGGGACAAAGTATTGATAAAAAGTTTAACAGCATTTATGAACGTCCCCAAAGTGCTGTTTTATGACTGCACTGTATTATCTTTTACGCTAATTTAATAAGATCGTAACGATTTCTTATTACAAAACGTGTAATGTATTTAGAGACGGTTTGTACTATAAAAAAGTTTAAAGCTTCTTTGTCTGCTCAAATACAAATATAGAATTTCACCAATTATATTCTTTTTTCCCTTTTTACTCAACATTTGGTATCATTGCGTCGCTATATCTCTTATACGTACTTGGATCTGGCTCGTTTTCTGGTGGGAGATTTATGCTGAGTTTTCATTATGTTTTTGATTATCCTTTAAATTAATGGAACTCTGTTGATTGTACTGCTTCGTTTTAAGTCTCCGACAGTAGAAATATTTATATGCTAAATAAAATTTCGAAAAACCAGCTTACAAAACAAGCAAAACGTGTACTTATTATATGAACGCCAAAGCGGAGATTTCACCATAATTAATTTTCGATCCCACAAAACTCAAAAGTAGGTTCCAATAACTTACGTTTGATCCATTCTGGCAATTTGAAAAGTTTTTTTTCAGGCGAATAAACCTACAAGACATTATTCCAATTACTTCAGAAAAAATTCGGTTCCTCATACCACTCCAAAAATCACATTATTCAGATAGCGATATTTTTGGTTTAGAAATTCAGTCTTTTTTATGCAAATAATGCTATTTAATTTCTGGGAAAGCAATCCTTTTGACTGAGAAAAAGAAGCTGAAGACTTACATGAGAAATGGGCCTGCTGCTATGTATTTTTTTTTTTTTTAACCGCTATTTTTTTTTCTTTTTCTTTTATAAATCTCTTGACGCCCCCGCAGAACGTGGCACGCTTCTGTTTCAGTATCACGCGAATCTAACAGAATTGGAATCCACATACGGAAGAAAGAAAGGGAGGGAAGTTCAGAGAAATGATAAGTTGTAGCAGCGTCCATACTGGAATGTTCTATCACGTGGAATTTTCTTTTTGCTAGATTTTGCCGATGCAGTTGATTTTTTTTCTCTCTTCTTTATTTTTTTTTCTCTCTCCTTTTCATTTTCTTTTCACTTTTTGTAAAATTTTTGGTTAAGTTCTTTATTATCTATCAATATGTTCACGTGCCACCAGCACATACCAAAATAATTCAATGCAGTTACATGGGCGTCCATAGGAATTTTTCTAGGAGAGGGGGGGGGGACAAACTCCAAAAAAATTTTCTAGATGGGGGCGAATTTCAAACTTTTAACAAATTTAGTTCTGGTTTTTCCATTTGCATACGTTATGAGACATTAACCTAAAATTCTAGGGGGGGGGGGGGCAAGTGCCCTACCTTCCCCTTATGGGTGCCCATGTGCAGTTAATTCTTTGACGCGGTGAAACCACCTTATATTAGCGCTTTCTCTGCTAGTCGCAAGAAAATATGGATAAATGGTCCCAAAGCTGAAAAAGTGCAGCAGTTGGCAGATCCGTTTAACTACCAACAACATGCGCGCCAACAACAGCTGGCTGCGCGGTCACACAGCCAGCTGTATCAGAAAACTTCTTCAGCTGTGTGGCCCCAGATGGGCTATTCGATCGATCTCCATCCTGTTGGTAGTTAAGGTGCGTAATCGATTACGATTGTTTTTTTCAGGTGGAGACTACGATTAGATTACAGTAATCCCAAATACTAATTTTGTCGATTACGATTAGATTACAGTAATCCTAAATATTAATTGTGTGGATTACGATTAGATTATAATAATTAGACAGATAAAAATTTTCGATAACGGTTACGCATGGTACGATTACGATCAAATCATGATTACAACATTATTATTTTGTGAATATTCACAGCTTTTCAATTGTACAATTTTTACGCTAATTAATAAAAACATTAAAAAGAAACTGGTGTTTAAAAGATAAAATAATTAAAACTTTTCAAAATAGCACACATAAAAGAATCGTTGAATACAGGTTTAAACTGTTCAAGCAATGGCCTGAAATAATACAACAGCTGAGATTTTCTTCTTTCTGTATTCAGCGTTGCTTCCCCTCTCACAGATCTTGAAGCTGGGCCCATAGAAAACGAATGAGAGGAAGCAACGCTAGTCACAGCAAGGATATCTTTTGGTTTGGTTTTACGTTTTCTAATGAATTAATCTGAATGAACATGTTGAACCGGGGTCCAAGATTTTTCCAGAATTTTTAATAGACTGTGCAGCAGCCCCGAGAAATTTAACGAATATTTCACCACTTTAATGAGTTTTTTCTGTTTTCTTAATATGACGTAAATACGTAAATACTAAAACTGAGTGAATGTAATCCTGTAATCGTCACAATCGATTATGATCACGGAATGCCTACATTACGATTATTTAATCGTAATCTGGAAATATTTTAAAGACCACGATTACACGGGGATTTAAGTTTTCAGATTACGATTACATTAGCTTATTTGTAAAACTAAATTTCTAGATTATGTCTAGATTACGATTACACTAAAACCGGTAATCGATTACGATTACACGAAGTCTTCTCTAAATCATTCATTCCCTTAACGCTCAAATGATCGATTCTACGCTGTTTCCAAATAAATTGCTGTTGTTAAATTCATCTCTGCCTTCCTAATTTCTTTTTCCATCTCCACGCCAAATTCCAAAGCATCGGCTAACTGCTAAAAGTTATTTCGTGTTTTACGGCCATTTTATTTTCTATTCGGCTTTTAAGATCAAGGTTTCTTTTAAATGATGGGAGCAATACAAGTGTTATCAAAAGGTCTTTTTATTCATTCCGTGATGAATTTCAATATTTCTGTTTGTGGTGCAAAAATTAAAATGGAAAGGGAAGGAAAAACAACAAACAAAATAACATAGTTTTCTTCTTCATTCTGTGTACTGTAGGTGTTTACATGAAAAAATGCAAGTTATTTAAAAACAGACGTCTGTTTAACAGCGAATTATGTTTAGATGTTCTTTTTTTAATGGTTTTTCGATATGATTTTAAAAAAAAATATTTTCTTTTTCAGTTCCTTATTTCTATCCGGTATAGGCGAAAAGATGGACATTTTGAAGTTTGTCCAAAAAGAAATAGATTAAAATTTTGTCAGACTTGCTACTTCACACGAAAAAAAATCGAAAAACCATTTAATCGAATTAGAGTTGTCATTGATTTTGAGAAGGAGGGAGAAAGGAATTAATTTAAAATATTAGTGTATTTATATTTTTAATGTAAAGAAAAGTGAGTATATTTATATTTTTAAGCTTAGTATTTTTGTATTTTTAATGTAAAGAAAAGTGAAGGGCATACACAGACAGCTAGATTTTTACCTAATAGTATGGATTATCTATTTTTCTAGACATATTAAATAATGCAGGGTGTCCCATAGTAATAGGGAGAAGCTGTAAGGTAAGGTACATAACATAGAATCAGAATCACGTAGCAATGTGGGATCAAAAACGTGGTTTTAGTTAGCTGTGTTGTTAATAATGACTTTGGGAAAAGTGTTGAGAAGTTTTACTAATTTCTTAATGAAGTTCCATAAGCAGTGGGCTTCTCTCTACAAATTTCATCAATGAAATGAAAACTATCAATTTTATTCACGTGAGTTATTGATGAACAATGCTTGGAAAGTTCTGTATTATTTCAGCGCTTATTACAAAGCGGTGATTAACAGCTATTGAAATCGACGTTCGCGATCCTCCACTGCTATGCCATTCTAAATCCTTGTACTTTATTTTCCCTTAAAGTTTGTCCCAAACACCCTGTATAGTTTACAAAATAAATCCGTAGTTGAAAAGGCTGTGTCGGCACAGCCAGCTGTCGTCAAAAAACGGTCTCTAGATCTGTGGCACGCGATAAACGTTTCGATCGTCCGCCATCTTGCTGGTAGTTAATTCGAGCGATGTCAACGGCTGCCCTTTTTTCAGCATTGGGAATGGTTGCCCCTCATAGGGTTAACGGTCTGGGCGTTTTTTTTTTCTCCAGATGCTACGTAAATACGCGATAGAACCGCTTAAAAAGTCCTCAGCTTAAAGCATCCCCCACCGTAGACAGATGCCCCTCGTATAGGCTTGGCATAGTATACAAACAAAAAATAGGTGCATATCTATCGCAAACTTTAGAATTCTCTGTGTTTCCCGATATCGCCATTTTAATCAATCCTCTCTTAAAGGAATAAGTATATAGTTTGAGGGCGAAATACCCTCATATTACGTGCTCGTTTTTTTATTAAACTGCCCTCTGGAGGATCGGGTAGTATCTTGGAAAAGGGACAACCCTTACATATTTATCATCCTCCAGCTTTATCGCAAACTTGTTTCCCCCCCCCCCCCCCCCCCCATCCGCCAGTTCTTCACCTTGCGCAATATAGATTCGTCCTCAGCTCTCGAAAATCCAATTTCATGCGCCACGGGAAATTTTCCAAAGTAAAAATGAAAAGGGGATTATGTGACCTGCCCAAGAAAAAGAAGAAAAAAAAAAAAAAGAGGTAAACGGCCTCGCCATATCTCACGGAAGAGTCGCATGGGAGATGTGCAGTATATTTTAGATGCGTCTCCTATAAAAATGGCTTTTACAGTATTGCTACACAGAAAACTATGCTCGATTCCTGGGTTCGTCGCTCTGCAGTCCAGTGCATGTAGAAAGTTCTAGTAAAAATGTCCATTTTTTAGGATGGAACACGAACTTTATTGCTTCTAGAACTTCGTCGAACAATCAGCTGTACAAAATTCACAGCCACTAACGGCCAGTAACTTACTTATTCCAGTCGGCTTAGTACTGAAGCTTTCAGAGATGCTGTTATTTCAGGCGCAAAACAAAACTCTTCCACAATCTATTCCACAAGTTAAAATTCAGAGCAAATACATAAATCATCCAAAAATAAGTTTCCAAAAGTGAGGTCAGATAAGCTCTAGCATCAATATTTCTCGAGATTTCTAGAACACCCTATGTTAACCAATGGGAAACCCAAAACTCCATATCTCGCGTTTTATTTAACCGATTTTGATGCAACAAAATGCAAAATTTAAGTAAACATTCGACGCGTAGAATACGAATTTAAACTAGTTTAACCCCCAAAATAGCGGATTACTCCAAAAATTCGTAACAGTATAGTGTAGGGTCGCAGACGTATGTGCTACGATATCAGTACTTGTTTGATATAATGAAATCTATATAAATAAAACAGAGTGTAAACTGTCCGTTAGTTTGTCTGTGTCTCGCGTAGCTCGCAGACGGGTGATCGTAGACCTACAAAATTTTCTATGGAAATTCTCCTGGACGGGTCCCGGTACCTCGAAGCGATTTTTTCGAAATTCGAATTATTTTAGGAGATATCGATAAAAAATCGTGTCGCAAAAGTTAAATAAAAGGCAATAAAATGGTTGATATGCGATTTTGAGAAGATGATTCTAGCGCTTGGCGCAGTTTGTCGTCTGCTACTTATATTATTAATACACCTGAATAAGTATTTGAAACTTTCATTCAGTTCGAATGGTGCATTTTTCTGAGCTGCTTTTTCCCATCTATTTCTAATGTATTACATTAAGGAAAAAGGATGTTAGAAATATCAATTTTAATTTTGTTTAATCACACTCATGAATAATGATATACTTCCCAACTTAATGGAATAAAGAAAGAAAATAGGGAAGACCCATGGATTATAATAACCTTTTAATATATAGCACTTTAGTGCATATTTAAAATCTGAAAGTGTTTCAGATTTTCTTACTTTTGTTTTTCCTTTCCGTTTTTTTTATAAAGGCCAATATATCCAGAAGCTCTTCAGAATTAATATAGGACGAAAATAATTTTTTTTCCTTTTTGTAGGTTTTTATCATTTAACCATCTTATTTTTGTAACCAGGGGCGGCCCGACACGGTAAGTATCGGATCGGGGCGCCGGCTTCGAAGGGGCGTCATTTCGAACTGAAAAGCTAAGTAGAGCATAAAAGGGGGCTTCTTTTTTACATAAGCAGGGGGGCGACCCTTACCGTTGGACCGCTCCTGTTTGTATCCATCTTAATTTTAAATTCCATTCAGAATCGGAAAGATTTCAGTGCCAAGGAAGCCAGTGAGGAACAGGATTCTCTCCGAGCAAGATTTATTAAGATGGCGAAAAAATTAGTCGCCGGAGGCGGATAGTACAAAATAAATCCCTCTTCGTTTCATCACTAATTCAAATCCAGATTTTTTTTATGTGAATACGTCTTTAAATTTGCTTCTACAGTGGGATTCAATTCAGAAAACGAATGATAACAAAATCAGGGGATACAGTTTGATGTTGCAGCTATTCCTATCTATCATCCACATCTAAAATTTCACGAAACTATTCGATGGCTAAAGGATCGAAGAATTCTTTAGCGAGGACTGTGACGCATTGCTTGTGGCGGAGTGGGAAGCACCGCCATCTTGAGGTCGTATTAATAAATTATAACACAGTTATTATTTGTTCTTTTCTGAACTCGATGAAACTCAAAGAAAATAACTTCTCTAGAGTACAACTTCAAAGAACTTCTTGAAAATGGTGAATGTAAGAAATACAAGTTGTTTTATACAACTAAGGGCACGAAAGAGTATTAATCGCCAGAGTTCTGATCAATTTTGAAGTGAAAGCATAGTTACACGTGCATTTTTAGTACGGTTTAATAAAGCTCATTTTGTTGCATGTAAATCGGTTGATTAGAGAGCGATTTACAAATTTTCAAAATTCCCATATAAATCGCCATATTTTAATGCAACCCAATTAGAAATTTTTAGCACTAAATCAAGCAGGTTTTTTAGCGTCGACATAACTTGTCTAAGCGCGACTTGTCACGTCGAGGCACTTTTTAAAAGTGTTTGCCATAAATAAGAAGAAATATAGCCAGAATAAAATGTCGAAATTCGCAAAAGGTTTGCAATTTCTGATACTTGATCGCCAAGTTTGGTGCCAAACAAGAAGTCAAGAACCGAACCAAGCTTGGCGGTATCTTCCAAATTTGACTAGAAATTGGCAAAGAGTTTATTACAAAAGAAAAGTATAATTAGAATGTGCCTCGAGAAGATTGTAAAATAGTTTTAGTTGGCAATTTTAATTTAGATTTCAATTCCGAAGAAGTGTTTTATGAAACGGGAAGACAAATACGGTACACTCATAGATAACAATACATTTTTCAAATGGTATTTATAAAAGGGAAGTATAGTTAGAATATGCCTGACGAAGATTGTTAAACAGTTTTGGTAGGCGATTTTAATATAGAGTTCGTTTCTGAAGAAGTGTTTGTGGATCAAGAAAGACAAATACGGCACTCTGATGGATTATGATGCCATTCCAAACAGTATTTAAAATGGGGAAATATAGTTAGAATGTGGCTGACGAAGATAGCAAAAGAGTTTTAGTAGGCGAATTTAAGATGGATTTCGATTCCATAGATGTGTTTTATGGAACAAGGAGGAAAAATATGGCACACTCATGAATAGTGATACACTTTCCAACTTAATGGAATAAGGAAGAAAAATAGGGATGACTTATGGATTACACTGAAAAAAAAAAGAATATTTTGTTGAATAAGAAAAATTATCCTGTTCAATAAAATGTTGAACGCCAACAAAACTTTTGTGAGTTAACAAAAATATTTTAAAAAATTATTTGGTTATTTCAACAAAACATTTTCTCAATTTAACCAAACAATTTTGTTGAAATAACCAAATCTTTTCTTAATTTAACGAAACTACTTGTTTAAATGGTTTATTTGGTTAAGATCACCAAATTATTTGTTTGACGAAATTTCTTTGTTAACTGGTGTCACATACTTAGGCTTTGTCAACTGAGGCAGGAACCAGCTCTTTCAGTTTTCTATAGTTCGTTTACAGTTTCTCAAGAGTCTTTTCTAATAAGCAAACGCATCACTTAGGCCATGAAATTGAATGAACTGAAGTCATTCTTAAACTTGAGAGGACCACAACTCACACTAGTTTTTGCACGAAAATCGGCAGCACGACTTGATGAGTTTACGAACACAAAAAATAGATTAACCCTTTATAAGGCCGTGGTAAGAATACTTACCACGGCCTTATAAAGGACCATTTATACCTTATTAACCGTTTGACTGCTATCCATCAAAATCCTCATACACCCTCCAATAAAAGTATTCGAGCAAGAGAGAAATTTCCTATTTTAGATTTGCGAAAAATAATTGAGTTTTTGAAAAACGCACAACTTAATAGAAATATGGAATGTCATATTTATGCATAGCCTAACTCATATTCTATGATAAATAATTTTTAATATACGAAACCAACGTAGGAAATTTCTCTCTTGCTCGAATGCTTCTTTTGGAGGGTGTACATTCCAAAAGTGAAATAGCGCTGCATAGCAGTCAAACAGTTAAATACAGAAATCAATTATCATTAGCGAATTCTCTGATTTTTGTTCAGTTATATTGGATGTATATTTTCCCCATACATCTAGATTCGAAATTATAAAATTTGCTAATGAACTTTACTTTCATTCGTAATTTTAAAGAAAGCTCGAATAATGACTCGAAAATTGAGCATAAGAATCGTCGCTTTTAATTATACAGGGTGTCCAGCCTTAATGTGACCCAATAGCTAATTCCCGAACCATTCGGTTTAGATATGCACTTCCAATTTGAAAAATGTTTTAAAAAAGGTAAAGAATGTTTTTACGTGCTTTTCGAACCAAAAAACCCATTTAGAAAAAATTTACAAAAATTAAATTTTTATACGGTCCCCAGGTCCTATCACTTATATTTAGGAAAAGATGCAGTACACAAAAACAAAGTAAACACAAAAAGTTTCATTTTATTACGATAAAAACTGACCAAGCTATGGAACTTTGAAAATCATACATTTCATCCATTTTCTCGGCCAATTTCAAGAAGCTAGTAAGGGACCGTCTCCAAAGTGAAATTAATTGGAACTCTACCAGGAAACATTCGCTCTTGCACGTCACTCTTATGT
Source organism: Cheiracanthium punctorium (assembly GCA_038373885.1). Lineage (NCBI taxonomy): Eukaryota > Metazoa > Arthropoda > Arachnida > Araneae > Cheiracanthiidae > Cheiracanthium > Cheiracanthium punctorium. The sequence continues at coordinate 1,081,197 of JAWZYV010012330.1, read as the reverse complement.
AAATCGTTTTTAAATTTAAAAGTACACACATTACGTTAATATTACAATAACTGAGTACTTAAGAAACAAAATTTATTCTGTGTACGTGTAAAACATAGATAAAATAAAATATTTTGGACGAAGAAAACTTTTCAAAAGCAGTTCCAAAAAAATAGACTTATTTGCCTGCGGCTTCAAACTGATTTGCTGCGATACTGATCATGGCGAACGTTAAAAATCTGTTGTGTAGTCGCTTGCAATTGCATACAGCCGTATTCTAATATTACGAATTCTAGTATGGGAGAACGAGATGTATACAACTGGTCTCCAGGCATTAGCTCCTGCGCCAGGACTGGACGATAAGAAAATGCACCATACGTATGTAATATGTTCCACACCGTCGATTTTGAGTAGGAACAAGCCCGATTTTGAGTAGGAACTCGAACTTGCTAATATCCTGGACACTACTTTCAGGATGAGCCAGGGCATATCCTAGAACATCCTCAGCGGGTATCCGCAAGCTTGAAGGTGTGGCACGAGACAAGGGAACACGTCTATGATGGGACAAGGGATATACGTCTATGCCAGTTCTATACAAGCGTTGAACAGCACGGGCAATTGTACAATAAGATAGATGTCTTCGACTGGGAAATTTAATGGCATAAAGTCTTGCCGCCTCTCTCTTATTTCGATTACACTGCCCATACAACAGTACCATTTCGCAGTATTCTTCATTTGTATACATCTCGTTCTCCTGTACTAGAATTCGTAATATTAGAATACGACTGTATGCAATTGCAAGCGACTACACAATAGATTTTTAACGTTTGCCATGATCAGTACCGCAGCAAATCAGTCTGAAGCCGCAGGCAAATAAGTCTAAGTTTTTGGAACTGCTTTTGAAAACCCAGCCAGCCACGATACATCGAATTAGCGTCGCCGTCGACGTAGTTTCCACGTAATCATCGACGTTAAAAATCCTTGTATATGTCCACCTGTTTGCCCGTCGAGCGCTGAACTTCTCGACGGCGTATTACCCGCGAGGGGTGACCGTGAGAGATAACAATCTCGCTTAACTACGGCGTAAGAATGGAAAAGGGTGACCGCCAGGAAGAGAAAATCCCCGATATTGGTCGAACACTCGTCGCTATAACGGCGAAGGGAGACAGATTCTCGGAATTCGTTTATAAAATTCAGCTCATAGTGGTTGATTTTACGTTATACCTTGTCGAATCGCTCCAACAGGACAGAGAAAACCGGCTTATATTCGTCTAATAGAAGTCGTTCTTTAAAGACTTCGCAGAATTTGTCGAATTCTGCCCATTTATAAACGTAGTAATTATGCCGCAATTCCAGACATTCAGAGAATAGACAAATACCATTTACATACGTCGTGAAGGAATGGAAATTCAAACTGTTCTGATCTTGTGAACTTTTGCCGTTTAAAAAGGAAACATTTTATATTTCTATATAATACATTTTAATATTAGTTTGTTAGCTAATAAAAAGTTATTTTTAATTAAATGTGCAAAAATTACAAGTTTTAAATTAACTTCTAGTCGTTTAGATGAAGTTGTAAAATATACATTCATAAAAATTTGAACACAGAGAAAATACATTAAAGAAAAATATAATCTTGATTTTTTGAATTTAATTGATCAGTAACTTGCATAAATAGCTTATGTCTCTATTTTACATTTTAAAGGGTTTACTTTTCCCCCCCCGGTACATTTTATGAATTGTTTTTACTGTAGGTATATTTAATAAAAGGCGGGGGTGGGTACGCTGTTTAATTCAATGTTATAAACAATCTAAATATCTTCATATATTGGTGAAAGATGGTGAAAAAGTAACTTAAAAATTAAATAAAATATTAGTAAATTTAGTTAAGTAAGGAATATAGTTTAAAATGCAATTTTACTAACAGTAAATATAATTTACTTATTTTATATAAAAAAGATTACTTTTTAACCAATATATGAAAATATTTAGATAGTTTATAAGAGTAGATTAAATAATTTTTTGCACCCTTTTATTAAAAATACCTAATACAGCCAAAACGATTAATAAAATGTACCGGGGGAAAAAATGGAAACCCTTTAAAATGTAAATTAGTGACATAAGTTGTTCGTGCGAGTTACTTATCTGTTAAATTAAAAATCAAGATTATATTTTAACTTTAATATATTTTTGTATATGTTCAAACTTTTATGAATATAAATTTTATAACTTTATCTAAACGATTAGAAGTTAATTTAAAACTTGTTATTTCTAATCATTTAATTCAAAATTGCTTTACATTAGCTAACAACTAGTAGTATAATGTATTATATTTAGAAATATAGAGTGTTTCCTTTTAAACGGCATGTGCACCCGACAAGAAGTTTGAATTTCCATGCTTTCACGACGTATGTAAATGGTGTGTGACTGACATATTCTCTAAATGTCTGGAATTCCGGCATAATTACTACGTTTATAAACTGTCAGGATTCGACGAAATCGTCAAGGAACCACTTCTATTAGACGAATAAGCCTGCTTTTTTATCTCCATAGTTTATTATAGTTTTCCTGTAATAAAATATGAAGAAGTTTTCTATCTACAAATCCCCCTCCCCTCTCACCCTCCCACGAGAAAAATTTTGTCTACTTCATTACACAAACAGTTTTTTATTTATCTCTCTTAATTCTTTGATTTGTTCAATTTCACTACTCCAAATAGGTTTAAATTACATACTAAATGCACACATATTAGTATACAATTTAAAAAGAAAAAAAAACTTTGCATAAAGTGCTTTAATCTGTTTCATTGTAAGTTATGCCATAATGCAATAATAAGTTGACTTTTGTTATAGTAAGTTTACATTAAGTAAATTTGTGCTTATAATGAGAAAAAATATTTCATATGCTTAAGGTAAACAGTTGATTTTATGCCAATTGTACCTTTATATTTCACTCTATAATACAAATAAGAAGACTTATAATTAGCAATTAAAAAGAAAATGAATAAAAGAAACAAAGCACATAATTATTAGTTAAATAATTACTTAACTCACCTCTAAAATTTTGATTACTGGAATTAAAATTTGTAGTTACCCCGATAAACTTTAATAACATCACCGGCCAACACAATTTAAAGAGAGCCAGACAAACTTATTAATATGCCAAGCTAACGATAAATCGTGTTAGCATTGAACTTGAAAAATATTCCAAGAGACACTTGAAAAATATCCACTTTTATAGTTAAAACTATGGAAATTTTACTGTTCTGTGTAGCGCAGCTGAGCTAAACCATTGACTACACGCTGGAGCGAGTTCTGCCCTTGCATAAAAAACTGCGAAGTACGAGCCACGCGAACCATGAACGAATACACACACAAAAAAGAAAAAAAAAAGCATCTGTTTTCTGAGAAAACGGTTGGGGTGGACATGTCAAAGGTCGTGAGAAAGGACCCTGTAAATTCTGTCTCCCCTGCACTGTTTATTCGACGTTCAACTGACTATTAACTAAGCTGAAAAAATTTCTCGATGCTCCATCGCGTGTTTCTTCTTGGCTGGCTGGGGGGGGGGGGTCTCTTAGACCGCCAAAGCCATAAGCGGAAAATCGGCGATGTATTGACGGATCATAGACCTCCTGAGGGCGACCAACATTAACAGTCGAAGATAGCCGCCTCCCTGACCAAAATCGAACGGCTCTTTAAGACGTCGACAACACAATGTATGTTTGATCTCTTTTAAACGCTATTTTTTGCTGTAATTTTTCCTCGACCTATTTTCGACATTTCGACTTCGGGAATACGTAATTTAAACGTGTGTGCGCTTGCTGGGAAGTTTTCTTCGTCCAAAATATTTTATTTTATCTATGTTTTACACGTACACAGAATAAATTTTGTTTCTTAAGTACTCAGTTATTGTAATATTAACGTAATGTGTGAACTTTTAAATTTAAAAACGATTTACATAAGAGTGACGTGCAAGAGCGAATGTTTCCTGGCAGAGTTCCAATTAATTTCACTTTGGAGACGGTCCCTTACTAGCTTCTTGAAATTGGCCGAGAAAATGGATGAAATGTATGATTTTCAAAGTTCCATAACTTGGTCAGTTTTTATCGTAATAAAATGAAACTTTTTGTGTTTACTTTGTTTTTGTGTACTGCATCTTTTCCTAAATATAAGTGATAGGACCTGGGGACCGTATAAAAATTTAATTTTGTAATTTTTTTCTACATGGGTTTTTTGGTTCGAAAAGCACGTAAAAGCATTCTTTACCTTTTTTAAAACATTTTTCAAATTGGAAGTGCATATCTAAACCGAATGGTTCGGGAATTAGCTATTGGGACACATTAAGGCTGGACACCCTGTATATTTTTGAGTTTAATTCCGTGTACACGCAGCAGGTAGAATTCCGACTTTGTTTATAATTAATGGATTCTCCTGCAACATTTCTATGTTTGTTTAATGCTTGTTTCTCCAATTTTCACTTGGGATATTACAGTAGAGGGAAAATATATGAATGAATCCAAAAAAATGTGCCAGAAAAATCCCAAGTATTTTCGACTCTCAGCACGTAAACTCGCCTTATAAAGGGTTAACTGAAAATAAATGGAAAATTTACACAAAATATGTATATTGCAAACAAAGAAATACTTGATGGAAAAAAATGTATTTTTAGCACCCGCTGTATTTACTTCCCACAACGGGGTTTACATTAATTTATGGAATTTTTTTAATAACAGCGGGTAAAAAAAATTGGAGTTTTAGTTAAAGTTGGCTTTTTTCCGAACATCTTAACTGGATTCGGAAACACCTTTTACAAAATGCACGTCAGAAAAGAATATGAAGAGAAGCACCTCGTTCGAGAAAACGAGATAGATTAGATGCCTATTGTAAAAGCAAGGACAAATAATAATAATAAATAATAACAAATTGAAATAAAAAAATCCCCTTTCTCTGAACTTGATTGACATTCGGAAAAACTTCGTTGGAGGCGAAGCCATCAAAAGAGACAAGATTAGGGTCTATGGAAATTGTTAGTAATAAAACATAGAATGAGGTGGGGGTAAGTGTTCCAGATGGGGAACACTCCCCCGCCCCTGTTGCATTTCACCAATTCTTCTAGTGTAGGCGATTTTCTATATTCTTTTAATGACTACGTCATTTTATCTCTCAACACCCTTTATTGAAAAATGTGTCCCAAAAATGTGACATGAAAGTATGCGACAAAATTTTGCATGTATTTAAATACTATTAGTTCACAACAGCTTTAATCTATTGTTACAATATTTCGTAAGCTGTAGAATAGGCTTCACATGTATTTTTCTATAAATAGGTTGCACTCATAAAAATTTCAACATAGGGTTACCAGGCGAAATACGCGAAAGATGAGCGATAAAATGACAAAGTCAATTAATATCGTTTTAATATGCCAATATAATGAAACTAAAAAAATTAGTGGGGTTCAGGGGAATCTCCCACTGACGAGGCTCGAACAGCCGAGTTTTTTATATATCTATCCCTAGGCGTGTATCCAGAGGCGGGGCAGTGCCACTTCGAAATGTGACTCTACATAGCTTACAATTTGATATTTAGCTAACAATTGAAACTTAGCTTATAATTTTATGCACAGTCTCCCCCAAAATCCTGGCTACGCTACTGCCTATCCCCCAACATCTGGAAAACATTATGACAGATGTTGGGGTTGTTTGTGTGATTGTGTGAATTTGTGATAGTTCTAAACGATTCTGTAAAATTCACTGATGTTGTAATGTTTCGAGCGGATATTTCAGAATACAGCGTATTTTTAATTCCTTTTCAATATGGGCTACTTGACTAACTATGACTAGCATATTTTCTACCCAATTTATATTATTTAATATTTTTAGGTACCTACCTATCAAGGCTTGGAATAAAATTCTGAAACTGACAGAATTAAAAAAAAAGCTATAATAAGCTGGCAGTATAAACTATTAAAAAACCGCAATTTTCACAATATCAGCTAATTACACTCTGAGTTTTTTCGCTTAAATTAAAAAAAAGAGTCAATAATGCAACGAAAATACCCCCCCCCCTGTTTTTTGTAAGCATTCTGCAGTTTTATATGTGTAACATTAAAACACATCTGTGATAGAAAGAAACGCTGAAGTAAAAATATGGAGTGACTCCACTCGACTTTCCGAACACTTACGATTAAGATCATTACCAAGCATTTAAATAAATTTTAATCGATGAATAATTCAAATATAGGAGCTATCGTGTTCACACACACACACGCATACAAATAGCAGAAGACCTCAACACGTGCAAATACATCAAAATCTCGAAGTCGAATTTTTTCATGATTACAATTCTTTCCTTACATGGTACATGTTCGGAAAGTAATAAAGCAAAAATAAATTTGAAATACCCGCAGCTAAATCTGCCGCTAATATCATGGCATTTGCCGTGGCTACCGCGACTGATTTTGAACTCTGCTACTTAAATAGCCTTATGAAAATGGATGTTTTAATTCATTTGCTTTAGAAGCCTTACTATATTCATAGAGGTTATTTTTCGAGTTAAAATATTTTAACATAAAATAAAACAGAACTCGTAAAAGTTCCTAGAATTTAAATGTGCTTATATAAAAAAATAAATAATGCTTACTCTTACAACCAATGCAGTACTACGTTAAAGTCAAATTATGCTGTTTTGCTGTCCTGTTTACTCCACCCTACATAAATTTACTGCACAAGAAATGAATATTACCAGTTTTCAAAAATCACCTTTGAAGAGAATCAAACCGCGTTAATACAAATACAATTTTCACAATCTGAAGTACTTAAAACTAGTATTCAGCAGGAAACATCTTACTAAAGTACGGCGTTTTGGTTTGGTGATGCAGTACGAAAAATTGGAAAGAATTAAAAAAAAAAAGAAAAAAAGAAAAAAAAAAAACCTGTGAACACACACGAAACCGTCAAACTGTCCATACTTCGCACATTTCCTGATTTTCAGAAAGCGCTTATTGTTATAAAATGATGGCACAGGTCACTGATCCAGAACTAATAAGCACTTTTTGGACATCATCATTAGTATTTTCAGAAAAGAAACTGAGATGTTATATTAGGATGCGAGTTACATTCTTTTTTTATCTTCCTCCCAGACGTATCATTATTTTGTTACATAGGCAAGGTCGGACATTTTGATATTATATATCTGAATTTTTAACCCTTTAACGCGCAGTGTTCCCGCTCTGGGAGCACCAAACTCTGACGTTTTGACTGTTGGCAGTCACGAAGAATATATTTGATTTTTATAAAAATAGTTGCGGGTGACATAGCTCCACGAGAATCCTTTACTTTTCAGCACGTCATTTCCCGTAAAAAGATTATTTTTAACAGCACTGACACCAGCTGTCGTCAGAAAAGGGTCTCTAGATCTGTGACACGCGATGAACGTTTCGATCGTCCTCCATCTTGCTGGTAGTTAAGTAGAGCGATGACAACGGCTGCCCTTTTTTCAGCATTGGGAAAGGGTTGCGCCTAAAAGGGTTAAATGCTGCACATATTTAAAAAATTGATCAATGAATTACAAAACATTGAAAAATAGACTGTCTAATAATAAAAGAAATCTGAAATTTTAAAGGAACAGTTCTCGAACTAATCGATGTATTCTGTTAAAAAAGCGGTTAGTTTGGATTCTCCCACATCCTGGGGAAAGGAGGAAAAGCTGAGAGAATCTTTTTCCTAAGTCCGTTTCCCTATTCCGTCACAAATTCTAGAAATCATTCAATGAAAGTGTTTCGCATACGGGTGAAAAATGGCGGTCTGCCCTATCGGCTCGTTTATTCCGAACCCAGGAAATGGAGAACTAACAAAGGGTCTTTTCCACACCCATCCTTCGCGGCGAAATAATACCTGCACCTAAAAAAAAAATGGTCTCTAGATCTGTGGCATGCGATGAACCATTCGATTGACCGACATCTTGCCGGTAATGAAATCGGGCGATGGCAATGGCTGTCCTCTTTTCAGCATTGGGCAGTGTCCAGTTGTTGTTGTGATTGAGAGTTTTTTCTTGAGGTTTTGACTACAATCTCGAAGATGGTCTTATACCCCTGAATATCCATTTAACCCTCTCGTCACCGAATTATGAAAAATCAGAGAAAAAAAAAATCTGTCTAGCATTTAATGCATCTGAAATACTATTTATAAATCATGCAAAAATATTTTTTTCTAATGTCGATTAATATTAGATTTTTCTAATATTAATTTCTGCATTTTCGAAGCATTTTGTTGTGCTAAAATGAATTTAAAAGGAAGCACAAATTAGGTAAAGGTTGAGGAATAAAAAAAAAAAAAACTATACTTACCTTAAAAAGAAAAAAAACGTAAAAAAGCAGCCTAAATATTTTCTTAATTTTTCTCCTGAAACAATGAAGCGAAAACTGTAAAAAATGATCTAAATGGACTAGTACTGCAATCTAGGCACGATTTATGCATCTAGTTAAGAGCCTCATATACTTTCTACATGAATGAATGATATTGATATCACTGAAAGAAATAAATACTAAATTCAATTGTTTTCTCTCTAAATATTGCTATTTGAGTAGGAGCCTCATATGAGGTTCAGGGTGACGAGAGGGTTAACATTTACTTTATTCTAAATAGCATTTATTAACAAATAGGACAATAATGGGACAAACACAAACATCCATGTCCGTACCAGGATTCGGACCCAGAAGGCTTGGCAGCATGGCATGCTTGCCACTACACCACCTGGGCGGCCTATTTAGTTGTTCTTCTATATCAATGTATTTGCATCATATTCTTGCAGTTTTCAGCAGATGCCAGTGCTGTCAAAAATAATCCCGACAATATTACAAACAATCGACCATTTTATATGGGAAATGATGTGATAAAAAGTAAAGGATTCTCATGTCACTATGTCATCCTCGAGTATTCTTATAGAAATAAAATCGATTCTTCGTGACTGACAACAGTGAAAGCGTCACAGTTTTGTGTCCTCACGGCGAGGACACCGTGCGCTAAAGGGTTAAAGACTCAAAAAGGAAGCAACTATGGACACAGAAAGGGAATCTCAGCCGTCGATCCTCCCGAATAAGAATAGCGTCGTTTTTGCGACAAAGAGAATAATTTAACTGTACGTTAAGTAGGGCCACGTGTGGTGATTACGGCCAGGGGTGTAATTACCCCACCTGATCCTGTTATCTGAATTATAAAGTGTAGTTTGAATAACATCTCTTTTAGAGATTTCTGAAGGTTTTAGTAATGGGGTGTAAATTGATACATTAACTTTGAAAAACAGAAAATGAATGGAGGTTACTACGGTTAAAGATTTTATGCATTATCATAAGTGATTTTTATTATTAGGTGTAGCGTAAAATAGTCCCCTTTTTTATATAAAATTAAAATCAAATAAATTTTAAACAACTATTTAATTACATGCAAGCTGTTTCTAAACATTGGATTCATGATTGTTAATTTTTAAAGCGAGAATTTTAAAAACCATTTTTTTTTTTTTCCTTTTTAAGAAAAATGGATACCCCTTTTTTCACTTCTACCCTCCTTATGGGATTATACACAAAGTGCTCTGAAATCGATTTTTAGATATACGTCAGTGTTATATTTTACAGCAAGAATTTTATGGATATCTCTGTTATCCTTTGAGATCACGCAGGATATGTGTAAAGAACGCAGGATATGTGTCTTTCCTTCATAGATTACGAATTTTGGAAAATGTTCTCCAATCTAGCACCTACACGAAAAAACTCACTTACGTGCCGATTTTCGTATTATTAAGTATAATTAAGTATTTCGTATTATTTTGTATTATCGTAATGAGAACCTTGTCATATCAATAATTAAGAAATTAATCCCCCCCCCCCCCCAGGAGAATGAACAGGGAAAAAGTTCATAATGAAAAAACACTGAAACATATAGAATCTTTCAAGCCCATTCTTTCTATATTAACCTAAAATTTTTACAATAAAAACGGTACTTACGCTCATCTCCTCCGTTGGAAAGTGTGTGAAACTCCTATCATCTTGTAGCAAAACACAATAATACGGTTTCCACGTTATCGGCTGCGATTTGCTTTGGTGGCGCCATCTGCTGCTTTTTAATCGACTCACAAGCGATTCCTTATCTGTAAAACAAGATAGTGAACGTGAACGAACGAAGGCAAAAAAAGGTAACATCAAAGGTATTAAAATAAAAAAGAATTGTATAAATATCTCTTTTACATAATTAGGGAACCTCACTATAAAATTATGAATAACATTTTAAGTTGAGCGAAATTGAAAATTATCATTTTATTCCAGCATTGTTGAATATATTTCTTTAATGTTTCAACAACAAAACGCAAATATTTAACGTAGATACTATTTAATTCTATCATACTTTACCAAAAACATGTTTGCCCAGATTCATAATGTAAAGAAATGAACTTAAATATTCTAACTCATCACAATTTAAGAAAGAATAGCAAAGTTTTTGCAGTGCTGCCATCTGTAGATTAAAATATGAAACTAACGTGGTAACAAAATATACACTTAGAAGCAGGAGACATATTTTAGCAGGTTGGTGGTTGATCAAAGGTAATTAAATTGTAGGTGCTAGCCCTGAATAGAAATTATAAATAATGATAAAATATTTGATAGTAGAACTATGAACATTAATCCAGGGTCGCTCGCCAATAGTTGGCTCCCTTACAACGGAGTGAAAGTCAAAATTTCAATATTGGAAACAAGCTTGTAATTTTTGTGAAATTTCAAGAAAAATTTAAAGTCAAGCATTATTATAGTTCTAATGTACTTACATCTAGGTTAACAATAAGATCTGAAACTTCAAGTTCTTCTATACTGATTTGTTACTAAATTATTTTTTATTGTTTTACAGCACTGGCCTTGAAAAGTTTTCTTATTGCGTTACCTTTTAAACTGCTTCGTTTTGCACAGAAAATTGGATAGTTTTCTTACAATAAGTTCTGGTACTTATTTGAAGTGCATTTTCTTTTGAGCATCCACTATGTTTTGGTAATTAACTTTTCTACCTATTATGTATGTATGCATATGCACAATAGGTAGAAAAATATTAGGTATATATATTATGACATTATTATTAGTCTCGGATGTAATTTGAGAATATTAGAAGTATTTCGGATACATATGTAAAGAAATTAAATGAGTAATATCTATTGATTTCTGTTAAGATCTGAAATGAAAAATGCAAAAACCTATTATAAAAATATTAAACAGACCAAACTACATGACATGTCTTGTGGAACTTAATAAGGAAAATTTACAGGCGAAAATTGCAAATAAAACATTATTTTTCCGACGGACCAACAAAACTTGCATTCTACTTTATGGCTCGATACGTATTTTAGATTTTGCCAGATTTTTTGACATTTAGCAGGTTCACAATTTCGCAGTGGATGTGTGGATCATTAAAATCATGACCACAAATAACTTGAAAACACAGTTTATTAGTGCTGGTTTCATCACATAAAAAATATTAAATATAAGGTAACGTACATACATAAGGACGCTCATATGCCCTATACAAACTAAAACAATTCGGCAACTGGCCAGAAAAGTTACATTTGCAAAAATACAAGTTATTTTAATTGATTACGCAATACATGCTAAGTTTAAACATTGATGATAATTATCGAGTTTACGAACAGTGGCGATAGTTACTGAGTTTAAGAACGTACGCGAGATGTCGGAGGTTAGGAAAGTATCGCTGCAAGCGATAGCTATTTTTCCTAGCAGAGGTCTCGGACCGCCGGACTACCGTTATTACGAACCCCGTTTTCTCGGAAAAACTTTGTGGATCTCTCCATGGAGCCGTACAATTCGATAATTCGGAACACATACATCCGATAACGTGTACATTATACCTAGAGACGAATATACGGGGTGGGGTGGGGGGTGGGGGAAGGGGTGGAAAGATCAGGCGAACAGGCTAAGCATGGGTTCAATAGTGGGTTTAGGTGCACTCAAGTGGAGTGCACCTAAACCCACTATTGAACCCATGCTTAGCCTGTTCGCTCTCATCACTGAAAAAGAAGCAACAGACAGAACTCTCCTTTTTTGATCGATGTTGCTTTCAAGAATGGTTTCTCTGAACGCCTTACTGAAGTCCTGCGATTGAGTCTTTCTCGTTGTGTTCTTAGCTTAAACAAGGGTCCAAGATTAACAAGAAATCAGCCATCGCTTATAAAACACTTTTCAGCACATTATTTTTATGCCAACTTCGTCAATGTATTGTACTTAAACCTGGCGAGATTTTGGAGATAATCTATAAAAAAAATGCTGTATTATTCCTAAAAATGTAATTTTAGGAGATCCTGTAAAAGGGCTTTAAAAGCTTTTTCCACAGTTTAACTGAAGAGTAAACGATTAAAAAATGTTTATACTTTGTACTTGAAATGGATGAATGTCTCTAAACTGCCACAGATCGTAATGTATTGGAATTCTTTTAAGTGCTTCTGTAGAAGAACTATTAATAATATTAATGATACAGACACTATTTTAGATGGAGAGCTTTATCTTGTAATTTTTAATAAAGTGTATCAATTTCGTTTCGTTTGAAATAGCTGGATAGCTCGGGGGACGCTTTAAAGGATTACGCTTTAAAGAATGACTGCTCATAGAACACGATTAATTGAAATTATTTTGAGTGCTCCCGTAGAAGAACTATAAATTGTAAATACTCCATTTTCAATAAGGTACATGGTAAAGTTCACGGAAATGTTCAACATGTATAAATTTTGTACTAATGGATGCATATTTACGGGAGTTAGAGAGGACTAACAGAACAGACAGACAAATTCGAAATCATAAACAGAAAGTGTTAAACATGAACAAGAAGAAAAAAATGCTTTGTGCTACCCATTGCCCTTTTGAAATTTTTCTAGATCCACCATTGCTAGCGATATAATATGATCTCTAATTAATGTTAGCCCGTTTTATTATTCATAACCTATACGTTTTTCCTACAACACTAATAGGCACATTTATCACTGACATTCACTTTCCATCAACGCCAACTTATAAATGCTAGAACGTCACCTCCAAGACCGTTCATTCTATTCATTTTTAGAAACCATTAAGTTATGAAATAGAACACAAAGAGTCGGGGGGGTAAGGGGAGGGGAAAGAAAGGCACAACCAGCCCCCTCAATTAGCTTGTCTGGACACGCTTATGCCTTCCGTTGGCTGTTAAGCGTCCTTGGATATTAATTATGCCGGGCGCACGCCTCGCAGCACGTTCCGCAAACAGTAGGGGCGCTAACAAACCGCGTTTGGGTGAAACAAAAGGCGCTGCCTCCTAGAGTGTCTGGAGGTGTTGCCACGGACGGCAGGCAAAAGTTAGTGGGATGATTGCGGAAGGTTCAGTACCAAGAACCGGAGTCAGAAATTAAAGAGTGCTTTTCGTTAATTCATAATAAATGGAGCATTTCGTTCGTAAATTAGGCTGAACTGCGATTGAGAAGTGTTAGTTCAGCACGGTTAGCCCTTTGAGGCGCAACCCTTTCCCAATGCTGAAAAAAGGGCAGCCTCTGCCATCGCTCGACTGGCTGTGCCGCACAGCCAGCTGTCGTCAAAAAAGGGTCTCTAGATCTGTGGCACGCGATGAACGTTTCGATCGTCCGCCATCTTGCTGGTAGTTAAGTCGAGCGATGGCAACGGCTGCCCTTTTCTCAGCATTGGGCGATCTATCCAGCTATTCTCGCATTCTTCCCTTTTTCAGCAGATGTCAGTGCTGTTAAAAAGAATCGTGGCCATTTTTTTACGGGAAATGACGTGCTAAAAAGTAAAGAATTCTCGTGGAGCTATGTCACCCGCAACTATTTTTATAGAAATCAAATCTGTTCTTCGTGACTAGCAACAGTCAAAACGTCTGTTTGAGTTTGGTGTTCCCAGAGCGGGAACACTGCGCGTTGAAGGGTTAAAATTTACCGAGCGGGTATCGCATCAGTTTGTTAATCCATTGAAGCGCCACCAATGCCGAAGCAGTGGAGCCGTTGCCATCGCTCGATTTAACTACCAGCAACATGGCACAGCCATCTGTGTCAAAAATGTCCTTGAGATTTGGGTCACACGATGGGAGATTCGATCATATGCTATGTTGCTGGTAGTTAAATCGAGCGATGGCAGCGACTGCACTGCTTCGGCATTGGGCAATCTAAATCGAACTTTTAGTATTCTCTTTTGAAATTACCGGACCAACAAAATATATTATCGTGGGATTACTTATCTTTTTAGTAAAGCCCCGTTGAAGAATGAATATAGCAAGCATTTTAAATTTAAAATATACGAACTATTCAGTAGCACAGCACATTGTATTGTGCTTTAATCCATGTTAACGTAACAAAACTTTCATTTTTAAAATTCATTAATCTAATGTTGCTATTACATAACAAAAACCATTAAAAAATTATTGTTTGAAAATAGAGGCAATTTATTCGAAATCTGAAATGCTTAGTTTAAATATTTAAAGCCTCAATAATTCAGAAGAAAAAAAAATATTTATTTTAATCCCGTGAACAACGTTAAACTATGTCAAATGGAGAAGTCATTTAGAATCGCATAAACTGCGAATTTACTTTCACAGGACGTAAATTTTTCAGCAGAGTTGTTCAATATCACGCATATTTTAATTTTTGACATCACGTTTTTGACTGACGTAATATGAAAGTTAATTACGTGAGTCACTGTGCCTTCGACAACGTAGGAAAATATTTCTTCCTCTCTTTACATAGGGCCGCTATGCAGGAACTTAATCCTACGTTGAATATATATATATATATATAGATATATATATTACGCTGTTAAATGAAAACATACACAACACAACCACACTTTCAAATTAAGAGTACCCTTTTCAACAACAAGAGAGATAAATTATGTCAAACGGATCGATTGTAAAACGCTTTAAAACACCATAATCTTTCTTGAGCCAAACCTGGCGATGTATTGTAGACAAACTTGGCGAGAATTTGGTGATAAACTCAAAACCGCTCAACATTACTAATAACTTAATTTGGCAACATGCCTGTAATAGAGCTTTAAATGTAA
Organism: Cheiracanthium punctorium; assembly: GCA_038373885.1. NCBI lineage: Eukaryota > Metazoa > Arthropoda > Arachnida > Araneae > Cheiracanthiidae > Cheiracanthium > Cheiracanthium punctorium. The sequence goes on along the minus strand of JAWZYV010012330.1, from coordinate 1,066,137 downwards.
TCTACATCCTTTAAGTGAAGATTAAGCAGGTATAACCGTCTATTTAGGTATTGAATTGTGCTTGAAAAGGATTGATATCGCTAAAACTGCCATAGACCGTAATGTACTGGAATTCTTTTGAATGCTGCTGTAGAAGAAATATCAATGATATAGGTACTATTTTCGATGGAGAATTGAATTTTCCTTAAGAATCTACATCATAATAGTCCTTAAGAATCTACATCAACTTAGCTGTTTGAAATAACCGAATATCGCTAATGCTAAAGAATGGATGTCCATAGACTGTAATGTATTAGAATTCTTTTGGGTACCCCTGTTAAAGAACTTTAGATGTTACATACACTGTTTTCGATGAAGAGCTTTATTTTGTAATACTTAATAACGTATATATATATATGTATTGTTTCGTTTGAAATAGCCGAATATCTCTAAAATACGCTTTGATGAATGATTGGTCATTGATCGTAATGTATTGGAATTCTTTTGCGCACTCCAGTAGAAGAACTATAAATGTCACATACACCATTTTCAATAAGGCACATGGTATAGTATAAAGAAATAAATATAGATTTCGTAGTAATCGACGCATATTTACGGCAGTTAGACAAACTGAAATCATAAACACTTTTCAACCCTATTTGAAAGTGTTAAAAACACGTTTTTTGTACCTCCATCCCGAAGTCGAATTCTTTTCGTATTCGATCGTACGCACTTCAGAAGTCTTCTCGAACGTGCGAAACTTTAATTATCCTGTCGATAGGTTAGGTTCTCTACCGAAACGCGCCGTTCGGGTGTTAATGGAATGGGAACACGCCCTCGCATTTCAGGTACGTACATGCTGCCACAAGACAAGAACAAAAGGAACAAACTACACACTTGGGGGATGCGGCTAACACCACGCCTCTGTTTTCGCATTCATCCGAAAGTGAAAGGATTGGTAATTGGAAATTGTTTTGTCGCACTAGGCATGATGGGAGTGAAATGAGGTGATATGACTCAATCAAGGAAGTGCAGTATGGCATCGATCTCTGCCCATGTCATAAACACCTAAGATGCAGTAACAAGGACACGCCACAACAACAGCAAAAAGCAAAGAAAAAAGAAACACATCGTTGTTAACCCCTTATCGGTCGTATTATTTTCAAGAAAAGAGTCGTAAAAGTGCCTATATTTTATTCGAGAAAAAGTTATGTATTTGTTTTAAAGGTTTCGGACAGTGGCGGCCCGTGGTCAAAACTGTTAGTGCAGCCGGAAGCATATGAGCTCCCCCCCCCTTTCCTCCGGACAGGATTGGAAAATCTTTTGTTACTGAATTCGAAAGCTGGCGGATTAAGCCCTCACCGAGGAAAAAAAAAAAGAAATTACATAAAAAATGTAAGAGTTCCTATTTTACTTCCATAAAATGGACATAAATTTCAACCAGCCGCTCTTATCCTCAAAATTGCATTAATCCGTGTCTGATTCGAAGTTTCCTTAGAATTTTCTTTTGTAACGATAACTTGAGAAGAAAAGAAAAAAAAAAAAAAGAAAACTTACTTATTTTTTATAAGTCAAATCAATCCTCCTTTCTTTTAAACATGCGAATCCGTCAGTGATGTCCCCATAGAAAGGCGTTGTTTTAGTTCAGATATCAATAATTTTAAAAGCTCTTTAAAATTTCCCATGTTTAAAGAATTTTCTCGCTCGCCATGTCCTCTAAATGCCAGTTCTTGCTTATTTAAAATCAATACTACTTTGATGGGTCATTGTCCATTCATAAGCGTCTATTCAGGCTTACCTTCTTGATAAATTCAGCAATATAAAGTCGAGAGTTTTCCAAACATATATTCTCCTTAACCCCTCCCTCCTTCTCGTCCGAGCCAATCAGTTAGTCGAGTTCTCAAGTTCAGCCACCGTTAAAAAATCCTTCATCGGCTGTATCAGCTGCATACTCCCTATGCCGGAGAGGCTGCTTACGTAGTCGTTGTCATGGCAACGGTGCTGCCAATTTTCTTTTCAGCGCTCTGGGCTGAACCAAAGATTTTCCCAATTGAATTGCGGGAAGATTAAAGTGCTTTTTTTCTGAATGAGCGATCCGGCCACAATACGTTTTTTGTGTTTGGTTTTTTTCGGAGATTTTTTTTAATTTACCGTAGGAATTCCACAATTCTAATCTGAATTTAGGAAAATTAGTAGAATAAATTATTTTAAAGTATGTGCTGATAATTTCAAGTGCAGCCCGGTTGTACTTGCTGTATCCCAAGAGCCGCCACTCGTTTCGGACACTCTTTTATCGCGGAAAAAAAAAAAAAAAAAAAAATAATAATAATAATCTAGGAAAAGCCAGCATTCAGGGTTATTGTCTCTGAATGTGTGTTTTGTACTAAGCAGGGAATCATTAAAAATATAGATTTTAAACGCTAAAGGAGAATTTTATTAACCTTCTCGTCACCCTGAGCCTCATATGAAGCTCCTACTTCAAATTGCAATATTTAGAGAGAAAGCAATTGAATTTAGTATTTTTTTCTTTCAGTGATATCAATATCATTCATTCATGTAGAAAGTATATGAGGCTCTTAACTAGATGCATAGATCGTTCCTAGATTGCAGTACTAGTCGATTTAGATCATTTTTTACATTTTTCGCTTCATTGTTTCGGGAGAAAAATTAAGAAAATATTTACGCTGCTTTACCGTTTTATTTTTCTTTTTAAGGTAAGTATAGTTTTTTTCTTATTCCTCAACCTTTACCTAATATGTGCATCCTTTTAAATTCATTTTAGCATAATAAAATGCTTCGAAAATGCAGAAATTAATATTAGAAAAATCTAATATTAATCGACATTGGAAAAAAATATTTTTGCATGATTTATAATAGTATTTCAGATGCATTAAATGCTAGGCAGATTTTTTTCTCTGATTTTTCATAATTCGGTGACGACAGGGTTAAACTTGCTTCGTAAAATAAATAAATATTTGTAAAGTTTTCTTTGAACATAAATAAAATAAAAAGTGAGCTAAGATTGCACAGCGTATATCACAAATAAACGTGTATAGTACTGCTACCATTTATTTAAAAAAATTATCTCTGAATTAAATTAAAAATAGTCTGGTATTTGTTGTGCAAAATGAGATATAAAAAAAAAAAACGTGCATGAGAATTGAAATGCTCTTATCGCTCTAGCACATAACATTTGCACACTACAGTCCGGAAATGGACGGGCACGAGAAATAAGAGGGAGAAAACTTAATGCGTGTTTTGATGGGAGCTTGGCTTACACCTTTGAGGCGCAACCCTTTCCCAATGCTAAAAAAAGGGCAGCCGTTGCCATCTTGCTGGTAGTTAAGTCGAGCGATGGCAACGGCTGTCCTTTTTCCAGCATTGGGCAATCTATCCAGCTGTTCTCGCATTCTTCCATTTTTCAGCAGATGTCCTGGCAACAATCAAAACGTCAGAGTTTGATGTTCCCAGAGCGGGAACACTACGCGTTAAAGGGTTAAGGGGTTAAAGGAACAAGAGGCGTTGATAGAGCTGAAAATTGACCTTCGTTTCACAAAAATCAAACCTTAATGTAGAAAATAAAATGTTATCTCTACTGACAATTTTCTTTAGCACTTTTTTACTCTTTAACCAGTAAACTTTTAACAATACACAGAAGTTATAATTTTTGCCAATATGCTAAATTCCATTCTTTGTGCTCTTACGATGCTGACGAAAATTCAAGCTTTTTGGAAATCTGTATTATATGCAACGACGGGTATTTCAGCTGTTATTTTATAAATGCTTTGTAGGGCTCCCCTTTGGTAACACGGACAACGCCTAAGCGGCAGTCCACTTCAAGCCGTACATTCTGAAGCATATCTGCAGTCACCACAAGCGCATTGCAAATGCGCATTTCGAGTTCTAGGACTGTTTTCGGCAAAAGAAGCACATATGCAAAGTCTTTCACAGCTCATAGAAAGAAATCAGTGTGGTAAGTTTGAAGATCTCGAGGGCCAAAGAGCAGAACAGATCGTCTTGCGTTGGCGATTTACAAATATGCGAAATGAAATGAACTACCGCTTAAATGCATTCAGTGCCGACAAAGGGAATCACGTAGGACATTTATAAAATAATAGCGGGGGTACCCCCTCCCCTAGCAAGCGTGGACATGCAACCAGTGTTATCATATATACCAGTCTCAAATCTAAGCCTCGCCAAAGTGCCAACATACATCATTTAGCAAGATTTTTTTCAGAGAATCATTCGAAGCATTCACTTAACAGCAATCAAAATGGGAAATATCTGTCACTTATATGATTCGATCGCCAAAAAGTAAAGCAGGGATTTATTTGAAAAGTTGCAGCATTTTTAAAATTATCAACAACGTATAACGTTCTTATTCATCGTCGACTCCGATGTACTAAATGCGAAGATTTGAATTTTCTGAAATTTGGCGGAATTACCCCCCCCTCCCACAACTTAAATTAATTTACTCAATTCGGCGAGAGAATTCTGTAGATAGATCACTTGAAATCCCTTAATAACTGCATTATTTATGCACGGATTATTAAAATTTAACGCTGTATTCTAATAAAACCTATACACTTGTTTTCAAAAATGCTATTTCCTTAAGCTCTCGGTAAATCGCGCCAAGCCTAAAACTGTGATAAAAAACCGCTAGAACTCACTTTCTCAAAATAAGCCTATCAGCCATTTTATTTTTCGCCAAACTAAAAAATTTTACATATTAGCCTCGGAAACATTCAATCCTTTATAAACTAAAAAAAAATAAAAAATATTTTTACATTAAGGGGACAGCCTACTTTTAAGAATGGGAAAATGTAGAAATTTTAGTTCAACTTTCATAATTAAAAAACATGCAGAAACACAATTTTTTTTCAGTTAACTACTATGACATTACTCTACTGATTAAAAATATTATTGTAGTTTATTATAAAGGTGATAATTTAAAAAATATTATTTTACTACACAATATTGTAAAAACAATTCAAGGGTACTTTCCCACTGCGCGCAAGATATCTCAATTAGAATTCCTTTGATCCTCATAATTTTTTTCTAAATTAAACAAAACATTATAATTAACAATCTAAACTAAAATGGTTTAATTATTTTCATAATTTAAATTAAAAAAAAATATTTAATCTAAAAGTTTAAATTATCATAAAAATTTTGATAGTTTTACAATCATAACTTTTTTCTATGAAACACAACCATTTCATTTTAGTTCATTTTGTTCATTATATTAAAATAAATGCCTGAGAAAAATTTCAAGTTGATATCTTAAATAGTTTTTAAAATATCATGCGCGCAAACTTGAAAAACAGTGTTTTGAAAAAACGCCAATTAAAGTTCAAATTGTAGTTTTGGAACATAAATTTAATTTTTAAAAATTAAAAACATTTTCTATTCAAACATTTACTATTTAAAAATAATTTTACTGAGTATTTAAAATGATTAACCCAAAATATGTTTTAATATGGCTTAAGAAACATCAATCTAAAGAAAAGCTCGACAATTGTAAATATGAAAAAATATGTACATACCTTAACAAAAGATACATTTTTAGGATATAAAGGCACGAATATTGGTAAAGTACATTATTTGAAGTTATTTTAATAATTATATCCATGTATATATTTTTTTTACTATGCAACATAAAGATTTGATTTTATTTCACTTTATGAACTTTTCGATTTAAAATTTTCCGCTTTCATGCACATTGCCTTCGTTTTCTTTTATTGCCTCAAACTGAGAACTGTTGAGCATTTTTCTGGCTCTTCGAGTTTCTAAATTAAATTCTGTACATTTCTTTTCTGCCTCTTTTATGCTTTTAGTGTCAACATTAGTTGCAGCTTCTACAGCATGCTGCCCAACTTGCGTTTACATTTTCCTTTTTATCTCAATAAATAATTGTCATACAGAAAAATGGTTGGTATCAATCTTTTTAGAATAAAGTAAACTATTTAATGAGATAAAAATCTCAAAATCAATTTTTGGGGCATTTTAAAAGTAGGCTGTCCCCTTAAGAATTTAAAACACTTTTTTTTCGGCAAAATCGCCCCAAATGGCAAACACGATGCTTATTTCACTCTTTTTTCATGACAGAGGTTACAATTACAGAAAGCTTTTTGCGTGGAAAACATTGAAAAATCTCTTTAACTCCAGGGAACGGGTAGACTTTCAAAGTTTTAAAGTGGACTATCATTTATTCTATATTATTTTACAAATCTGTGCAAAATTTCAGGCTGATAGGTCCATTTTTGTGGATTGGTATATTAAACAAATACACAAACAAACTGACAAACAGAATTCCATTTTTATTTATAAGGGTGCAAACAAGATTTTGAGCTCCCTTTTAGATTCTGTGAAATTCTTGTGGACAAATCATTTTTAGTTACATAGTTATGAATAACTGTCAAATTTTACTTGTGTAAATGTTTTTTCGGAAGAATATTCACCACAATTTCCAAATTTTATTTTGCACTAAAAATTGGGAATTATTTTAAATTCAAATTACTGAAAAGAAATTAGTGGTGGCTATTCTTCCGATAAAAGGTTAAAAGTTGGAAGCTGTGGTCATGGCTGTTTTTAACCGCTATATTCATTTTCAAATCCCCCTGTGTTTTATAAACCTTGAATCCTACTTAAATAATTCACTTAATTTATTTGAATAACTAAATAAATCAGAAATAACTTTTTACACATGAGGAAGAATAACCATAACAATGGATCAGCAGAAAAGGAAATCTAACAACAGAGAAATAAAAGTTTCTGCAAGTTTCAAGAGCTTTCCATTTAAAAAGAAAACCTTTGTCCATTTAAAAAGAAAAAAGAAAGAAAGAAAGAAAAAGAAAAGAAAGAAAGAAAAGAAAGAAAAAAACGAGAAAAAAGAATCCATCATGATTTTCAATATATCCAATATTTAAAAACCAATTTTTAAAAGAAAAAGCGGCTTTCTTATAAAAATGTAACTTAAAAATGTAGCATTAATGTAAAGTTTGTCAGTTTAAATAATTGTGCATTTAACAGCATGAAGAACATAGAGCTATTAAAACTCATGAAAAAATAATGCCCGAAATTTCTTACAACAAAGACAACATAAAACACACAGTGCTATGCATGAAAATTATTTTTGATTTATTCAGGAAGGTAGAAGGATATCCGCTAAAAAAATGAAAAACATGTTCATGTTAAGCCGTCTTGTTTTTAATCATCACAGTGTAGTTATACGATATACAGGATGAACATAAATCGTATTATCATCGAGAAAATAATTAATGCAATATCCCTTTTTCTGTAAAAAATACGCAACTGCTTTAAATAAATTTAGAATTGCACATTAATTCTTAGTTGCAAAAATAAGTAAATACATATAAATTAATTAATTAAATAACCTGAATATTGATCTCACGAGTGTTTTATGAGAAACTTAAATTTTATATTTTAATACTTCTGAGTCCATAAATATTTATATAGAAGCTGTTTCGATATGTTTTCATCTATGCGAGATAGCTTATATTTTTACATTGAATTATGAAATATCTATTCTACAGTGAATTAATTTTAAAAAAATACGTGAAAAAAATGTCTAAACTTTCATTTATGAGTGATAGGTTATAATTTTATGTTGAATAAAAAAATATTTAGTCTAAAGCGAGTTCATTTAAAAAAAATCATCATGTGAAACAATGTCATACGTTTATGTTTATTATAACTACTTATGTTTATTATAGTTTACAGTTTATTTTTCTTAGTGGGTGGTCTGAGCACTTATCACCTATTGGCCGCTATGCGAGCAGTTTGTTCTCGGGTTCAAATCCCGTAAACCCATGAATGTATGTGTTTGTCCGAATATTTTTTTTTTTTTTTTTTCAGCATTGGGCAGAACTTACCCAGTTGTTCCTCTATATCAATGTATTTCCATAGTATTCTTCCAGTTTTCAGCAGATGCCGGTGCTGTTAAAAATAATCCTGATAATTTTACAAATAATCGACAATTTTTATGGGAAATTATGTGCTAAAAAGTAAAGGATTCTCGTGTAAGTACGTCAACCTCAAGTACTTTTATAGAAATTAAATTTATTCTTTGACTGACAACAATCAAAACGTCAGAGTATTGTGTCCTCAAGGCGAGGACCCGATGCGTTAACCCTTTGAGGCGCAACCCTTTCCCAATGCTGAAAAAAGGACAGCCGTTGCCATCGCTCGACTTAACTAACAGATCTAGAGACCCTTTTTTGACGCGGGCACAGCCAGCTGTCGTCAAAAAAGGGTCTCTAGATCTGTGGCACGCGATGAACGTTTCGATCGTCCGTCATCTTGCTGGTAGTTAAGTCGAGCGATGGCAACGGCTGCCCTTCTTTCAGCATGGGCAATCTATCCAGCTGTTCACGCATTCTTACATTTTTCAGCAGATGTGAGTGCTGTTAAAAAGAATCGTGACAATTTTTTGACGGGAAATGACGTGCTAAAATGTAAAGGATTCTCGTGGAGCTCTGTCACCCGCAACTATTTTTATAGAAATCAAATCTATTCTTCGTGAATGACAACAGTCAAAACGTCAGAGTTTGGTGTTCCCAGAGCGGAAACACTGCGCGTTAAAGTCTTAAAGGGTTAAAATCCCCCCTTTACAAGTCTAGTATCACATCAAATCTCGCGCGCGCCCAGGTGAACAGCCTGACGCGGAGCACTTAGTGTTTAGTCTCCAAGTAAGCTTGGTCCTCATTTTATCGAGCTATTCAAGGGATGAAAATCTGAGTCAATCTTGCCCAGCCTGGAAATCGAACCCCAGACTTAGTGATGATTTATGTCGGTTTAATTTATTCTCATGTCGCTGAAATCAGAAATTCGCCAGATGTTTATAATTTATAAACACAAATTAGGTCAAGAAAACCAAATTTACCGTACGCAAATAGTGAAATAACAAAAATAAATAAATAATAATAATAATAATAATAAATTCTGCGTAACACATTTTTCTTTTCGTTCAGAAAGTTTATTTACATATTCGCAATTTAAATCAAACATGCTTTCGTTTGCGGAAAAAGAAAATGGCATACATATTTGAAGATCAAAAGAAAATATTTCCCTTCCGAAAGTTCAATATATAGTTTCTGCTGCATGAGCGGAAATTCAACCGACAACTAAGAAACAAGAAAAGTAATTTGCATAAAATTTAAAGTCAAGTAACAGAACGGGGAGAGGGTAGAGTAATATGCATTATTTAAACAGAAATGGCGTCGTCTGGAAGTTTAATTTTTAAAAAAGTGAAAGGAGAAAGGGGGGGCGGGTACTGTGAAAGAATAGTGTTTACATATCAGCGGCGGAAAAAGCGATTGGATAGAGTTTTGCATCAAATGTTGATTAAATAAATAAAAAACAAATAGGAAAAAGCATTGAAAAAGTAAAAAGATGCATACGTCCTATGTTGATTATGAAACAATTTGCAGCTCAAATGGTTGGTGCGTTTTCTCTCTCTCAATAGGAGTTCTATAAAAAGCAACCTATCTTCCCGCATTATACGGAAGTCTCATATTTTGAGGTTTTGTCCGGTATTTTCATCCCTGTCATCACCGCCAGAAGATAGCCATTTTTTTAAAATTAAAAATCACGATTTTTGGGATGACACAGTTTCATTTATTTTTACTTTTCGAACATGTACCATGTAAGGAGTATTTGAATCACAAACGAGACTATGTTATTTATACTTTCCATAATAAAAAATCATAATATTTAGCAGTTGATCAACTATAAGATTTTATTTAACCTTTGCACATTGCTCGGGTGAATTTTCAAATTTCTAATGTAGCCTGTTTTACTTTCCGAACATATACCATGTAAGGAAAGTATTGTAATCATGAAAAAATTCGACTTCGAGATTTTGGTGTATTGACACGTTTTGAGGTCTTCTGAGTTCATTTATGCTATTTTTACGAGATGTATGTGTGTGTGTGTGTGTGTGTGTGTGAGAGAGAGAGAGAGAGAGAGAGAGAGAGAGAGAGAGAGAGAGAGAGTGAATACGATAGCTCCTAAACGGGGCATTCGATTGAGCTCAAAATGGGCATATATGTTATAAACCACCGTCGCAAGACCGGTATTGATTTTGGTATGTATAGTACTTATAGTTTTCGTACAGGGCTACGACAAAGATTTTTTTTACATTATGGCCTACGTGGGGGGGAATTCTTGAAAGTGCGCTAGCGTTTAAACGGTACATTCGATTGAGCTCAAATTGTGTATATATGTTATAAACCACCATTATAAGACCGGTATAACTTTTAATGTGTATAGGACTTATAGTTTTTCTACAGGGCAACGACAAAGTTTTTTTTTTTACATTATGGCCTATGGCGGGAAATTCTTGAAAGTGCGCTAGCGTTTAAACTGTACATTCGATTGAGCTCAAATTGGGAATATATGTTATAAACCACCATCTTAAGACCGGTATTGATTTTGGTGTACATAGGACTTTCTACAGGGCTGCGACAATGATTTCTTTTACATTATGGCCTATGGGGAGAAATTCTTGAAACTGCGCTAGCGTTTAAACGGCACAATCGATTGAGCTTTAATTTGGTATATATGTTTGAATTATTCATCGATTAAAATTTATTTAAATGCTTGGTAATGATCTTAATCGCAAGTGTTCGGAAAGTCGAGTGGAGTCACTCCAAATATTTTTTCTTTTAATTTGCAAAGGATAGCGAAAAATTAAATCTGCGCAAGTAAATATCTGTCTGTGGGATTGGGAATTGTATTCTGTTGGCCATAAATTTGCATTAAATATTATTTCGAAGTTTAAATACTGTTATTTTAGTAAATTTTACCCCCTCCTCCAGGTTTTAACTAAAAATGGTAAAATGAAAGGAAAATGTAAAAATGAAGGAAGGGAAAAGACAACAACTTAAGAACGATTTAAATAGCTTGGAGAGAAAGCACGCAGGCTATTTAAAAACATATACAACATGACACAATGAATGAACACTAATTAAAATTTATCACAAGCCCAATAAGCACAGTTCTTTAGGCTGTTTATGGACCACAGTCGACAACAGACAACCGGTTTGGTGTCGGTGTCAGTGTGATGAAATCAGTGAGGTGTCAGTCGACTGTTATCTGTCCTGTTACGGCTAAGAACTGGTAACTTATTAGGATGCACAGCTGGTACTGGATCATTATCTGTTGTCCGGTATCCGCGCAATCAGTAAAGCCGTCATCGGTAAGTTCCAGATTTATTGTCGAACTGAGAACCAGCTTTCGCTCATGCAGTCAAGGAATATGTATCAATGTATCTGTGTTAGAGTAGAGTTTCGCAATGATATCTTCAAATGTGGCAGGGGAATTCAGTCGACATGAACAAGTCTATTTGTTGAAAAATGGACATAGACTCTTATGAAGAAGAGACTTTTTTTGTTAGGGGTGATTTTAAATATTTTAGAAGGTTTACTTTTCGAAAGTCATTGCGTACAATGACAGAGAGTTTTAGTGTTGTAGAATAATCTAGGTAATAGTCACTTTACCAGGCAGTTATACAGACACCATGTAGCGATGAATACACTTTATTTTTTACGTCTTAAACGATGCATAGTAACAGGATAGTAGTGACTGGATGACGTTTAGCTAGGATGGACAGAAAAGGGTCTCTCTAATCTCCAGTGAAAATTCAATCGAACAATGATGAGGAGGTTGGTGAGAAATGAAACTTGGCATAGGAACACCCAAATGAGAGCCAATAAGTACCTTCATTATAGGTGCCGCCGAAAGACCGCAGGATAAACTTAACCAACAGAGAGATGGCAAGACGTAACAATGAGAGCAGAGCACCCAACTAATGAAATAAAACAAGCTAAATTACAGTAAACCCTTGTGACAGAAAATTAATTCAGAAGATTTTAACTAACGTGGGTCTACATTTGGTAATGAAAGAAATAAAGTACTATACGCGTATAGGAAAACGTTAGATATAATTAAGTGTAAATGTTTTGCATGAGAAACAGATGTTTCTTAATAGCTAGGAAAGTGAAATAAATGCAACCAACTTATTACTGACATAGAGAAACGGGTGAAAGAATAATATAAGCATGCAATTCATATACTAGATAAGCAATTAATTGAAACTGAATATGTGGGGGAAAACGCAACACAAAATTTTGAAAGTCGAAGTAATTATAAATCAGAAGAGAAATTAAGTTAAAACGCTTGATTTAAATATATTAAATTTAAGATAGCGAAAACAAATGACAATTAATATTAAATATGTGATCTACATCACATCTCTGAGTGTTGGTGAGAACTAATTTTTCTCAGGTGAACAAATCATTCGTTAAAGTGCAATCCATAATCGAAAATAAAGATAAAAGTACCCCCCCCCCCCAAAAAAAAAGGGCATCGCACATTTTTTTGGATTTAGTTCTTTCGAAATTTTTGTTTAACTATTTCAAAATCAACAAATTTTAAAACAGTTTTTTAAAATTCTGATTCGAACAGTACTCTAAACATACAATGTTTTGTATGCTTATATTTTCGCAAAAAAAAGACCTAAAAATGTAATTTTAAAAGGCAAAGTAAACTGAAAAAAACTCTTTATATAAATTATTGGCCATACCAGAACTTCTAAACAAAGCAAGATCGTTTCCACTACTAACTTTGATTCATTTGAAATTGGAATTGGGTATTCGCAATTTAAATCAAATGCATTCTTTTTTTGTAGAAGAAAACATAATATATTCGTATTTGCTGATCAAAAGGGGAAGGTTTTTCTTTTGAAAATTCAACATCGTTTTCCTTCCGCATCAGAGGTATTTCACCAACTAACGAGAATCAAGGGGGAGAAAAATTGATTTGCATAAAATTTTAAGTCAGACACAGAAAGGGGTGGAGTAAGCTTATCATGCATTATTTAAATGTAAATAGCGTGGTCTAGAAGTTCAATTTCAAAAAGTGGGAAGGTAGAAATATATGAAAAGATATTGCATGTCATGTGTAAAGGAACAAAACGTGAAGAAAAATTAGGCACTAAGGATTGACTGAGTAAGCAAATAATGGAAAACAAGCATTAGAGAGGGAAATAATGGACGCTATGCAAATGATAATGAGAAAACTTTCCTAATGGATTAGTGGATTTTGATTTTTTTCTATGATTAGTTCTCCTAGTAATTAGAGAAATCTAATTACATATAGCACTGTGACGTCGTAACATGTATGCATACTGGTCACTCTGTGACTCTGTGCTGACTTCATGTGACAATATGTCTAATGTGGTGACCATTTGTGGCACACGAGATACCAAAATGTCAGCTACGTCGATGACATTTTGGTTGACACTTCTATGCACAGTCAAAGAGTCATGTGAGACCAAGGGTGGCCCGACTAGTGGCCAAGCGCGTAGCGCTTTGAACTGGGAGACGGACGGTGGCTGTTTCAAAACCAGGTCGCTTCCGCCGACATAATCGTTCGTAGTTTTCCCTGGTTTCCTCCGAAACTTAGCGTAAATAGGGATTAGAACCCCTTATAAAGACCCACACGGAGGGCACCCCACCCATAGGTCCAGCTCTCTAGTGTAGATAATTGGCCTTAATCCCACAACCAAACAGTGACCTAGGGGGTGTGACCGTCTTAGCATAGCTATCTAGGACTGATATAGTCACACACCCTTAATCATATGACTTTTCGGGTGCAAAGAGTCTGACTAACATATGAGCGCCGTAGCTTGTAATTTCGTTAGTCATTGTGACCATTTTAGACGTCAGAGTGACCTGAATGGATGTCTCTGGAAAGTCACATGCTTGTCACAGAGTGACTAATTGAGAAACACACTGCGAAGTTACAGGTTTGGCAATGAAGAACACAGAAGGCGGGCATTTACATCATATTTGCGATGGGATGAATGTGACAAAATATAACGTCGCCGCCACTGCCAACATGAGTGCTGTGTGGGATGCAGGGGGGGGGGGGGGGGAGGAAGGAGACAGGTTCGCTCTCTTTCGAACGTTACTGAAGCTGACTATTTGCATCGTTAAAATTTAATCAGTAAGATTTCAATTATTTAACAAAACACATGAAAGTATATAAATAAAAGAATATTTTTTATTTTATTTTAGTTATGAACTGCGGCAGAATTACTCAATATTTGGGTTGCAATCCTGTTTGGGGTCACGAAAATTAACTTCGGGGTTAAAATATGGATTAAAAACTTAAAAATAAATTTAACTGAATACACACACACACCATGGAATTTTTTTTTTTTGAGAGATAAAATATTAATTTTTAACTGTAGAATTTCATTAAATGTCTAAATTAACGGCACCTCACACTATAAATACAAAAATAGTGCATGGATTTTTATTAACAATATGCTTATTATTTTGTTTTTAAGTCATGATTGCCGGGATGTTACCTCGATGTTCCAAATCTCAAGTATTGTGGCACTGCCGAAAAGCTTGAATACTTTTGAAAGACAGTACCTTTTTGGTGATAATGTATTGCTTTTTAGAGGTACGCAAATTAATTCAGTTGTCTTCAAGTAATTTTGAAATAATTTAAGAATTAGGAAACATAAAAAATATCCCTTACAAAGCATCTAAAAATATTCCTTACAAAGCATCTAAAAATATTCCTAAAAGCTCTTTAAGGTGAATAGTTGTTAAAATCCTTTCAGGTCGATACAAATTTCCTACTTCTTTAATGAGTTAACGAGGATCAATATTTTACTAAAATACTCATTACCGACCAGATATTGCAAATATATTTATTCCATGCGAATACCTTGTAAATATCTTAATATTTTGGGGTAAAATGAAAATGTTGAAATGATTGAATTATGATCCTGCTACTGAAAAAAAGGGGGTAAAATGAAATACTTTCTCCTATCCATGCAGCCTAGTACTGAATACTAGTCTAATGTAACAAACAAACAAACAAACAAAAAACTCAAAAGAGCTGGTGCTTAAAAGTTAAGATAATTAAAACTTTGTAAAATAACATACATGAAAGGTAACTTGTCAATCTGGATGCACGTTTCGATTGAAAAAATTTCGATATTCATCAGTAGCAATAGTCCATTCACAATAACAAAAGGTTATTTGTCGAGCTAGACGCACGTTTCGATCGAAAAAAATTCGATCTTGATCACCCTTTCTGTGAATCAACGACAGCTATTGATGAAGATAGGAAAATTTATTTGATCGAAATGTACGTCTAGCTCGATAAGTAACTTTTTATGTGCATTATTTTACAAAGTTTTAATTATTTTAAAAAAGTTTTAATTAATTTAATGTATTCTTCATACACATAATGGAGGGGGGGGGGATTCCCAACAATTATCAATCAAAAGTAGCGTAAGTATTCTAATGCGTTTTCATGAGAGCGATAACGTAAACAACGGTCGATTGATGTACACGCCCCAGAGTTATAAACAGAGTTCCTTCAACCCTCATGTTTTTTTTATAACACATTACTATTAAAACAATCTTCGCATACTAGCTGGGAGTCTCGGCCTTTTGTTCCGGGGAGCGGGAAGTTAATAGACCCCCCACCTCCCGCTGCATAGAATAATTAGAGTGTGTGGGCGGACACAATGAGTGCAACATTTAACGCGTTGTTTAGCGAAGTCGACAGTGTGTCTGTGGATCCAGTGTTGGAGGAAGAACATGAAAAAACATTGGCACAATAATCTCTTGCTATACTTGCCAATAGTTGTGAGTACTAAAAAGCGCCAGCAGAAGCGCGGAGTACAGCATTATTCTGTGCAGTACAATATAGTACAGTTATAATTATTCTTATTTTACTGTGTCATACTTAGTAATTATTGTTATTACAGTACAGTACAATGGTTTACTGAACAATACGGTATCATTATTGAAGTGCTACACTTTATTATTATTACTGCATATTATACGTACAGTACAGTACTTTAGGTCTCTCCTATTGATCATAAATTTTGTGCATTTACAGTACAGTAGACTCCCCTACAACACGGATTCATAGAACACGGCGAAAAAATTGCGATCGTTTTCGTATAACACGTTAAAAAAGACGCGTACAGCAGATTTTCAAAATACGCAAAACTCGATGTTTATGGCAAAAATTCGTATTAATTGACGAGATGGGATAAAATATATAGTTGACGATTTCCTGAAGCAATGTAACGGATTTAGTTGGAACACCGAGTCAGCTTACTCCTTATTCAATGCGTCTACTAGCCCCCATGATACGTTTTTTCACAAAACAAGACATAATCATCTTAGAGTAAATAATTGAAACAAATCAGATATGGAGTAGGTAGAAGTAATCATATACCACGAAAAATTACGCAAGCTAAATCGCAATTACTAAGATGTACATTAAAAATTAGTAAAAGAATCAAGTAACAAAATTTTACTTGCCACAGAAAAAAGAAAGGAAAAATCGTTATAAATATCTACTGCACGGAGATAATGCTACAAAACTACAGTAGCGTTTATAGAAGAAAGCTCTTCTGTGATTGGCTTCTCAATCTGTCCACAAACAGGTGAATTAGGACGATTGCCCCTACATAATCCTTCCACCAGAGACGGATTAATGCAATTTTGTGGGTGGTGGCGGCTAGTTGAAATTTATGTCCATTTTATGGAAGTTAAATACAATGTTTTACATTTTTTAATGAAATTTCTTTCTTCTTGGGGGGGGGGTGTCACCGTCTGGCCCTCCTCCCTTAACCCTTTGAGGTGCACCCCTTTCGCAATGCTGCAAAAAGGGCAGCCGTTGCCATCGCTCGACTTAACTACCAGCAAGATGGCGGACGATCGAAACGTTCATCGCGTGCCATAGACCCTTTTTTTGACGACAGCTGGCTGTGCAACAAAATTGCATTAATCCGTCAGCACAGCCAGCTGTCGTCAAAAAAAGGGTCTCTAGATCTGTGGCGCGCGATGAACGTTTCGATCGTCCGCCATCTTGCAGGTAGTTAAGTCGAGCGATGGCAACGGCTGCCCTTTTTTCAGCATTGGGCAATCTCTCCAGCTGTTCTCGCATTCTTCCATTTTTCAGCAGATGTCAGTGCTGTTAAAAATAGTCGTGAGAATTTTTTTACGGGAAATGACGTGCTAAAAAGTAAAGGATTCTCGTGGAACTATGTCACCCGCAACTATTTTTATAGAAATCAAATCTATTCTTCGTCACTGGCAACAGTCAAAACGTCAGAGTTTGGTGTTCCCCGAGTGGGAACACTGCACGTTAAAGGGTTAATCCGTCAATGCCTGTAACCAACTAGCCCCGGTCTTCTCCAATACAATTAATATTCTTGCTTTTATAGTATATTTTTTTTTCTTTTCTTTTCTTTTTAAATGTCCTCATTTTTTGTTCAGCGTATTTAGTAATCTCATAAATAAACGATTTTGTAAATTTCAGAGAATCTTACTATTCGCAATAACTTTAAAACGGTCAGAGATCGGGCAGGATTGGTACATTGATTTATGTTCCACTTCAGCTCAGGTATTGCCACTATGAATTTGTTACTATAATAAGGAAACACCCTGTATATTGCACGCTATCATTATTCACCACTTTACGAATAATGAATTATTCATACGCGAATGTGTATTCAGGTTTTATATTTTTCATGTAAACTCGCACAAGCACACGGGAAGTATTTAATAGCTTTAGGTTTGTATTCTGCAGTAAACGATAATCATGAATTTTAGATTTATATATTCAAAAACCACCAAAGCAAAAAATAAATAAATAAATAAATAAAATAAAATAAATAAATCATAAACCGCGTGATAAATAAAACATTGTTTTTACTGAGTTTGGATTCACCCCCAACTGATTTCACACCTTATGAATTAAGCATTTTCAGATTCGTTTACATCAATCATCCCTCAAAGATATTCGCTATTTTTTTACTTGCAAATAATTCTTTACCCATTAAAAAGCTTAGGCGCCACATATATCACCTAACGCCGACTACAAAACATCAGGGATAACACTCATTTGCACCTCTGTCTACATTATTACTCACACCCCGTGTATATTATAGCATCAAAAACACACTTCTTACGGAGTTGGGACCTGCTTCTCCTTGACCGTAGAACCAGAGGTGCGCCAGAGATCTCACGGGATGAATTGAGTCAAGGTCTTGCCAAAGATGCATCAGGTGCCGTGCGCCGGAATGATGTCATTCTGATGTCATTTAGCACACTGGTGATATTATTAGAAGTTTGAGAATCAGTTTGGGTATTCCGAAACCACAAATGATCGAAATAAGAATTTGTAGTTCAATTAACAGGGACAGGTTTGGGTTTTATCATAAAAAAAATAAATTATACATCGAATATAAAACTTCAATACGAGCTTATCTGAGCTTTACACACCTGATGAATAAATGGTTAACCAGGGGTCGATCCAGGAATTTTTTCCATGGTCCCATTTTTGTGAAAATTGCTTATTTTTGTGAATTTCAACACTATTTTCATGAATTTTCATATCAGTTTTCAATAAAGGCAACTTTTTGTTAAAACAATTGATAAATAGATTAAAATGTAGGGTAAAATGTCAATGAAAGGCCGTTTTAATAGTTTGTATTTTTCTGAAAGGGCCGTTTTAATTGTTGACAAACGTATTAGTGAAACGTGCACTAGCTGCAACCCAATATGTCTTCATAATCGGCAATCGTATGTGATTTGCGATGTCTATAGTGCTGTAGCTTCTGACGTCACTGGTAAGCAAAACAAGGCAGACTAACCAATAGGCAGTCTTGTTCTACAGGATGTCAGGTAGGCAAAACTGGAATGTAACCAATAGGCTTGCTCTATGTGACGTCGTGTTAGTAAACATGCTACAGCCCTATAAAGTCCGACGTTGACGTAGAAGCAATTACATCAACCACTTTCACAGGCGCGCGCGGCCCAGCTGCAGATGTACTGATGTCATTTTTTATCCCTGGGATGCCTTCATTCTTTTACATTCCTGGCACCGCTTCACTCTATCATATGGTGTTTTACGGGTATCACTGAATTGCTCTTCAGAAGCCCCTTCCAACCGTAAACGTTTTCTATACTTTGATTTGGTTTTTCGACGAGTGCAGGACGACATTGCATGATTTATTCTAATTTTTTACTTTAACACTATATACATTCACTACAATTATTTCACAATCTCCCGGCAGTCGGGGTTCGATCCCCGACTGGGCGTGGCTGTCATTGTGTCCGTCCCTTCATAGGGGGCAACGTTGGTCCACCTACTAGGTATCCCCATAATAAAGAGATCAACAACTCCGGCCTTTAGCACTGGCAAATGCCTCCAAGGCAGAGGCCCGCCATTGGGGAAAAAAAACTATTTCACACTAATGTTTTATATAAGCAATCAGTAGATCTTGACAAGATTTGACGACTGAAACGCAAACGAACGATCTAGCATCTCCGAGTCAAAATTTATACAGAACAGACGTTATGTGACGCATCGAAACAACCTCAAAATGGCGGCGGTTCTCCCTCCGCCGAAAGCGACGCGTCGCAGTCCTCACTCAACGTAACGAATTCTTTCATTCTTTAGTTATCGAGTGGCGTAATTAAATTACGGCATTCTTTAGTTATCGAGTGGCGTAATTAAATTACGGATATAGATGATGGATAGGTAGCTGCAACATCAAACTGTATCCCCGATGTTGTTATCACCAGTTTTCTGAATTGCCACCCGCAAAATTTAGAGACGTATTCACGTCTAAAATTATCTCAAACAGGAACAAGACTTCTTTATCTTATAAAGGTTAAAATAACAACAACAAAAAAACTGCTGTTTTCTGGTACTAATATTATTTTATACTGATAATACCAGTGTTCTGCCGCTTGTCTTCACTCTCAAAACTTATTTCTTCGATTCACGGAAATTTTACTGCCAGCAGTGCCGCCAAAATATTTCCGTTATTTGACGAATATCGGTTTCTTTTTTTTTTTCTCCTGTCAGTTGAAGAAAGTTCTTCAGATTCAATGATTTTTTTTCCCTCTTCTTAAGATTTCGGGAAGAATAATTCATGGAAGTATCACGTTTCCGTGGGGTACGGAAATCATTTTTTGAAAAATGAGGGATCAATTAGTATATCAAAGGCGAGTTTTTCTGAGAGTGTTACAAAAGCAAAATATTTCGTCCCTGATATCTTTAATGGGGCCATTCCTTCATCTGCTTTACTACGAAATATTAGCAACGGGACATCATAAACTTTAAATACCAATTTAAAAAAAAAATCAATCTTATCTACAACTTTAACCCTTTAACGCGCTGTTTTCCCGCTCTGGGAACACCAAACTCTGGCGTTTTGACTGTTGCCAGTCACAAAGAATAGATTTGATTTCTATAAAAATAGTTGCCGGTGACATAGTTCCACGAGATTTCTTTACTTTTTAGCACGTCATTTCCCGTAAAAAATTGCCACGATGATTTTTAAACAGCACCGACATCTGCTGAAAAATGGAAGAATGCGAGAACAGCTGGATAGACTGCTCAATGCTGAAAAAAGGGCAGCCGTTGCCATCGCTCGTCTTAACTACCAGCAAGATGGCGGACGATCGAAACGTTCATCGCGTGCCACAGATCTAGAGACCCTTTTTTGACGACAGCTGGCTGTGCCGCACCGCCAATTGTCGTCAAAAAAGGGTCTCTAGATCTGTGGCACGCGATGAACGTTTCGATCGTCCGCCCTCTTGCTGGTAGTTAAGCCGAGCAATTCCAACGGCTGTCCTTTTTTCAGCATTGGGAAAGGGTTGCGCCTCAAAGGGTTAAAGGGAAAAAATAATAACTTACGAGATTACCACGACATTAAGTTTTTCACATTAAATTAGTATCTATCTTGTCTCTAAAAAACACACTGAATGAAAGAAAATTAATTAGACCCCATCCATTCTGTTGCGGTTTTGTTTTAGCAAGTCACGGCCGGCGTTCCGTTCACCAGAAGGAAGTCACAACGCACGCTAAGTATAAATACATAAGAATACATAAATTCTCCGATAGCAATCTCTGCTCCCCTGCCACACTTTCCAGGTTGGGGCATGCCGTGATGTGAATTTTTTTTTTCTATCTTCACTATAGCAAAAGAAATAAAATAAAGTAAAAGTAGATAACAGAGATAGAAAGAGGCGTACGTTCTTTGAATGTGTAATTTCGATAACGTCCCTGCCTTACGTGGTATCACGTGTGCTGCGGGCATGAATATCACATAACCCGGTGGATAGGTAAAAATGTATAAATAAAGCTGGAGACGTGCCTTGCTTTCGCGGAACAGGTGGCGAAGGGGTTTTGTGGTAGTTGTAGGAACGAGAATGGACGATGTCTTTAGTTTGGTGTTTGGCTTATTAAATATTGCTCAAGGTTTTAGTCTTTACTGTATCTGCCTACGGTGTGGTGCCTTGGCCGATGGGGATTTTTTAGGGGTTCTAACGCGCATTCATGTTACATCTGGAGAAAACCACCCAAAACTCCAGTCGATGGCCCGAACCTGGCACCTTCATACTTCAGCCATTTACCATGTTCAGGGTCTTTGTCCAATCGGCCATAGTGAGACCTTGAGTCTTTAGAATGAAGAAAGAAAAAAGTAAAGAGAAATATTAGCCAAAATAGTATAATAACATTTTTTACCAATTATTATCGAGATCAGAAAGCAATGCCGCCTTTTTCGCTTTTACAGTATTTTGTCTAGCCAAACTACTAAAGTTAATAATATAAAATTTAGCGTGCTTGTGTGATTTGCAATGTAAGAGTTCGATAAGAGAGGTTTTTCGCAAATTTTCTAACTTATGAGGAATAGGGGGCCAAAAGGCTCTCTTCACAGATCCCTCTCAAGCAAAACAAGAAATGTCCATTAAATTCTTGCTATAACAAGAATGGTGCGTGGCCACCCTCATCTTTTCCCGAAACATATTTCTTAAAAGAAAAGAAAATCTGAAACACTGTCATATTTTAAATACGCATATTTTAATATTTTCTTTATTCCATTACATTCGAAAGCGCACCATTATTCATAAGTGTGCCGTATTCGTCTTTTTTGTTCGTAAAACACTTCTTTGGAATTGAAATCTACATTAAAATCGCCTACTAAAACTGTTTTACAATCTTCGTCAGACATATTCTAACTATACTTTTGCTTTGTAATTGACTGTAGGGTTACCAGTTTCTCGCCAAATATGGAGGACATTGCCAAGCTAGTTTCATTTTTGGTTACTTATTTTTTGACGACACTCTTGTGATAATACATAAAAAATTGGAAATCTTGCCGACTTCCAAAATTTTACTCTCCCCCACCCCCACCGGCTACACAATCCTACTGGAAAACGCCCACAAATTATGTCCACAGGAAGTACCAGAGTGAATAAAATAGCATTGTAGTGCTAAAAAAGATACATTTATCTGTTAAAGAACGCAATAAAAAAAACGGAACTGTTTTGAAACAGAAAAATAATTTGAATCCATTTTCTAAGATCAACTTGTTTATAGTTAAAAAATGTTGCAATTCATTTGTTTCAATCTCATGTACAAAATTGACATTAATTTCCAGTATACCTGTTAAGATACGGAAACAAGAATTCATCATTTTAAGCATGTTTTCTAACGCTTCTACGCCACACTATCATTTTAGTATAAGGTAGGCCTAGCCTTGGATCTCGCTGTAACAGCATGAGACACGGGTGGTGTAGAAAAAAATGAGGGAGCAAAGAAAGTCGATGGATAATTGCTTGCATCTCGTTAGCTAATCCATGTTGAAATTTTTGTTGCGGCTATTTCTTCAAAAATTTAATGAATAAAAGCAAGCTTTGCTGTAAAGCAGGCCATAACAGAAAAGTCATAGCCAGCATAGTTTATGATCGGATAATTTCTTGAGCAGGAAATTAAATGTGTATTCGTTCATTAATTTGAAAAGGTAAATTGAACTTTTATGTTTATTTTTTTTCTATTGGCGGGCATTTGCCGTTTATAGGCATTGGCCACTTCTAGACTGGAATTATTGGTCTTTCTAATATGGAGGCACCTTATAGGTGGGCCAGCGTTGCCTCCTATGAAGGAACGGACGAAATAGCACCCAAGCCCATACCGGGAATCAAACCCGGGCTCGAGTTGAGGTAAAATGGTTCTATAGCTTTTAGTTAGTAATCCGACTAATAAATCACCCGACTAACGATATCGTTAATCGCAATTCCTGACTAAAATTTCAATCGTCAGTTATTAAGCGTGATTATCTTTTATCAGCACTGCTTTAGAGGATTAATGCAGGTACACAAGTATGAAAATAAAGAAGACCCTTTTCACAAAATACGTTCGCACGAAAGAAAAGTCACACTACCAAACACTATTTATACGCACATGCAGAAGAACCTTTTAACTACAATCCACCCTCTTTTATTGTTTCCACTTCTGTGCTTCTCTCAGCCTTCTCAAGCAAAAGCCAGCATGCATGAAACATCAAATAATTCGATTCCTATAAATTTAGGCAGAATTTTTCATACTCCCAGCGTTTTCCATTTCTTTTCAGATGGAGAGAATCGTCTGCGAATGACAGACCATGGAGTCTCTGAGACAAAAAAGAGAAGTTGAATGACCTCCTGCACACCGTTGCGCCTCCCGACAAAATAGTCTGTCGTCTACAGATGTCGAGAAAATGATTTGAAAGCAACAAAAGTCGGCAACAGAAGCGTGCACACACAAATCTCAACTGTGGACCGCGCATGCAATGACGTGATAGGTCTCTGTTGGTCACGATTTTTATGCTCCTTGGTCCGTAGAGTTCTCTTTAGAGCTGTTGCACTATAGTCTGTTCGCGGAAACGAGAGAACGAAAGTAAACAAACGGGTTACCAAAGAATTACATATTTTTTCACCAATCTCTAGTTTGGAGTTAAGAAAGGTTAAATGCGCCTAACAGCGTAAACGGAAGAAAGCAGAAATTCATACTGTGTTTGGCGCTTTGGCAAAATGCCAGGTGCTTACATTTCGCCAGTTTACATGTGCCATTATTTAGTTACGTTCTCTCGACTCGGCGAACAGACTATATATCTTATGTGTCAGAACTCAAACACAGTACAACATGAAAAAATATATCGCATTAAAATCGTTCTTATAATTCGCAAAAAGAAACTTCAAAGAAGTTCTGACACAGGAAATTTGCAGCTAATCTGCGACAGCAGGGCAGCTAACTTGAAACAATAATATTCAAAAATAAACAAAACATCAAATTTAAACCAAAATTCAAAACTAATTAACAATACTTTTAATGAACACTTAAAATACAATGCGTATACTTAAATTTAGAAAACACACAGCTAAATATAATCTATATACATTATATACAGTGAAATAATCATGTCTAGCAATCTAATCAATTTTAACTTACTCAAACGAAGAATGTGACGCAGCGTAATTTAATCCTCAATACGCAAAATTAATCCAAAACTGCTGAGCGAGCAGTGATTTCAATTTAAATCTTTTTATAAAACAAGGCTATAAACGCAGCCAATATAAATGCCCTTTTTGAAATAATTGGCATTAAAACTCATCTTTCAATTTTACATCATACGCAGCAATTCTTTTTAACTGGGACAATGCAGGGCCTGATTATGGCCTAGGCACAGTAGGCCCATGCCTAGGGCCCCAGATTTTTTATGGGGCCCCAAAAACCAAAAAGTAAGAATTTTTTTTTACAAATTTAGAAAAAAACAATTGCTAACAAAATAAGCTGAGGGTCCCAGACCCAAATGCGGGTCTACGATAACTATGGTGTTTTAAGGCGCGATAAAAATGATCTCACAATCCTTACTTTTGATTATGCTTACGTTTGCTATATTATTTAACAAAAAAAAAATGCTGCCAAATCAGGATGTATAACTTGAAATATTCCATCATATTGTTGGAAATATGGCAGTTTATTGCTTACATGTAATTACAAAAAGTATTTTAATAACAGAAAAAAATTTAAATGTATACAGTCCCTTAAGAATTTAGATTTGAATTCATAATTATTCTTCAATTTGCATAAATTTTGTACATACTAAAAATTTCACGGGGGGCGGCAGGGATAGTCATTGTTGGAGTTGGGGGGGGGGGCGAAATAATGCTGTGCCTAGGGCCCCGAAGTACCTTAATCGGGCCCTGGGACAATGCCCATAAAATTATCCTTTCTTTCTCAACAGAACTTCATTCCTCAGTATCCAAAAAGAAAAACAAAAAACCTCTAACTTAATTGTTTATTACATTCGCACACAGGGAGGCCCCCGTTTTCTCAAGAGGCCCCGCGTAAGGGGCAGTAAGCTATAATTAAAACTCTTTACGGACACGCAGCGTCATCTGGTGAATAAAATTAAAAATCAGTTAAATGATTTGGCTGTAATTCGATTGGCAATCTCCAATAGAGATGGGCGGTTCGACTCATTTTACTGATTCGAATCTCAACTCACTCACTACTTCGATGATTCGAATCAGTGATTCGAATCTTGAATCAATAAAACAACTAAAGAAATTTTCCCTCTCTCTGCGCCGAAAGCCGTACTATTTAAACACCCTTCACCCATACATCGAGTTTCTTCTCCGCTGAGTTCTCGGGCAGCTAGCATCTCTCTCTCCTTGCTCGAGTAAAACTAGTGTTTAAACTGCCCGAAATGAAAATACAGGGGAGCTTCGTATGACCCCCTGGGCCTGTAAGATTACAAGGTTAAGTTTGGTGTCAAAGCATTCGAAATTTTATGCAACGACGGGGGTTCCTAAGGGGGGGTCGAGAATCAATAAAAACGCGCTCCGATGGATAGTTTCCGAGATATACGTTAATTAATTATGGTAATTAGACTAATTAACCATGATTGAGGCTTAAAAGGACTGCAAACATGTAGAAATTGGCTCTGGGATGGTTTCCAGACTCTGGAGATGCCGCCGGAGGAGGCTAGTGTTTAAAATGCCCAAATTGAAAATATAGGGAAGCTTCGTATGACCCCCTGGGCCTGTAAGATTAAAAGGTTAAGTTTGGTGTCAAAGCATTCGAAATTTTAAGTATCGGTGGGGTATTGAGTCTAGGGGGAGTCGAGAATCAATAAAAACGCGCTCCGGTGGATAGTTTCCGAGATATACGTTAATTAATTATGGTAATTAGACTAATAAACCATGGAGCTGTTTTTTCCGCGATCCGGCATCATCATCAACGGAGAGAAAGCAGTAGCAAAAGCATCACAAGCTGGTATTGATCTCAGGATTTTCTTATCGCCGGCCTCAGAGGCGTAGCCAAGGAGGGGGTTAGGGGGGTCATAACCCCCCCCCCATGAGGAATTTTTTGCCATACAAAATGTATATTCTTCACTACATTATCACACACACGTATACATATATATGAGTTGCAGTAGTCATAACCCCCCCCCATGAAAAATTTCTGGCTACGCCCCTGACCGGCCTGTATTTTTGACCTTTATCGAATTCGAGATTTCACTGAAATGAAAATGGGAATATCGGATATTTGATGTTGAAATAAAACCGATATGTCGATATTTATCGATTTTTGGCCCAGTCCTACTGAGGGGCTGCTGCCCCCCCCCCAAAAAAAATGGGACCCTTTACTTAGCTTACAATTGAACTTTATCTTTAAATTTGATACCAAGCCCACCCCGAAATAAAATCCTGGCTACGCCACTGTCAATAACACTAACTACGCCACTGCTTTAGACTCTATTTTGTATTTCTCTGAATTACGAAAGAAAATAAAATCATTCCCCTTAAACGAAAAACAAGGTAAAAAAATATCTTAAACGAAATCTGCAGCAATAAAGCGAAATGTTATTTTGCTTACTACAAAGTCCTTTTGTGAGAGCGCTTAATACCGCCCCTGTATCCTTGATTAAAAGTGACAAGCACAATCCTAACTTTATTTCATTCTATTTCCCTTCACATGAAAACCCGCCACAATGAAAACTTAACGTTCCGTTTTTTTTTTTTTTTTTTTTTTTTTTTTTTTTTTTGGAGGGTGGGGGCAGGGGGACATATATTGAAGTTAAAAGTAGAAAAGGGATGTTTCATTAAATTTTAAACAAATATTAAATCAGCCAGACAAGTTGGAAGGAGGGAGTCCCCCCGAGGGAAAAGGGTTTAAACAACTTTGAGACCCCCCCCCCCCGCTCTTCCACGAGCATTGGCGTAAATTGGCATGTAATATTTGGATGGGGTGACAAAATGTTTCCGATTGTATAAAATATCATTATTAAAAATAGCTCTGACACTTGAATTTTCTTAATTTTTTTTTCGGGAGGGGGGATTGACGCCTCTTGCCCTTAGGAAGTAACGCCTATGCCCCCCGCCAAAAGTAAACGATGTTCGACCCACTCCACACCCACAGACAGAGATAAAACTTTAAATCCGACCACCAACCAAGAAATGAAACACCAAAGATTCGAAAAAAAAAACTTCAATTAAATGAAACATCCTTTCAACTCTTTTCGACTCCTTTCGACTCTGAGTCGATAGAAGATTCGAAAAAAAAACTCCAATTAAATGAAACATCCTTTCAACTCTTTTCGGCTCCTTTCGACTCTGAGTCGATAGAAGATTCGAAAAACTAACGAATCTCAACGATCGTATACAATCACCGAAACAGAGCGAAACACTGAATCAGTAAAGATTCGTTGCTGCACCAACTCAGTGACCAACTCACCCACACCCACTCATTTACTGTTTCAAATCATCTATCGACTCAGAGTCGTAAAGAGTCGAAAAGAGTCGAAAAGAGTCGTAAAGAGTCGAAAAGAGTTGAAAGAGTAAGGGAAAATCTCTGGGAACGGCAAAGGGAAAATAAGTTTTCCTTCCCTTCGCACTTGGAATGTATTTCCCTTGAGGGCTTGAGATTCGAATCAGTAGAGAGTGAGTGTAAAGACTGAGCCACTCAGTACCAAGATTCGAATCACTGATTCGACTCATCGAATCATTGGCCATCTCTAATCTCCAACAGTATGTCTGGCAGCATCCTACTACATAGTTACGCTGATCCCTGACTCTCTAACAGTTCCGGGCAATCACTTTAAAATAAAACTTTTGCCACCATTATTCCAAAAAGATTTAAAAGGTAAACACAAAAAAGCGCAATAACAACTACACAGTTTGTACAATCCGCTGGAAATTTTTCATAATTATGTATAAAAATACAGAAAATAATCTGCACTACTTTAAAAATCTGAAAACCCACCCGATCCCTCATTTTTTAGCGATTTGTTGCTACTTTCAATTTTATTTTATTTCCGAGAGTAAAGAAAAAGGTTAATCATTTGCGTGACAGAATTTGTTGTCGCAATTCACATAACGTTAAATTACTCACAACAAAATCGCAGTTTTGAGGCTTTAAACTGAAAGTTGATATTTCAAGTCGTTTTAAACAGTTTTTCCCGAAAACATAGCTTAATTTAATTTTATATAAATTAAGTGTCTACTGAAGCATTGGTATAAGAGAGCCTGTTTACAGAAAACGAATCGTTCGAATGCGAAAAGTTACCGCTCGTTTCCGGAAGAGTATGAAATTCGATTTGAGTATATAATAAAAGCTGAATATAAAGCTATTTATTTTAGGTGGACGAAGGTTAAACAGATTGAGAGTAGACGTATTTTCGTGTAATGGTTTTTCTAGTGACGTTGTAATTGCCTCCACAACGGGCTTTGGCTTCAAGCATTAAATATAAACGATTAAAAAAACATAGTGCGGTATAATAGTAATAGTTCGCTTGTTGCATATTGCTATCATTTTGTATGCGTTTTTCTCAAGTCTAAATTCTGCGTACTTATTATGCTCTATGGTCAGTATCTTGTTAATCAGGAGTATTCTTAACGTTTTAGCGCTTTTCCAAAATTCTGTACTGGTTCTATTGCGAAACTCCTCTCAAAAATATATACAAATAAATTAAAAAGACTTTTTTTTTTAAAGAAAAAGACGTCTTTTACTACCGAATTCACGAATATTTCTATCATAATACATTTCTATAATGTAACTAATTAACTCTAGAATTACAATAAGTGGTCATTTTTAAAGTTACGTAAATTATAAATGTATTACAACTTTTTCTTAACAAATATGCAAAATGGTAAAGAAAAATAAGGTAAAATGCGAACTGGAGTTGAAACTACATTTCTATAAAAATAGATATGTTGTTAAAGAAAAAAAAACTTAAAATTAGAAATTCAAATGAAATTATCTACAGTATATAAATTAATTATAATACCTGTGAAATATGTTAATCTAAAAAATTACAGCAAGCTTATTTTTCCAAGTTCAGTTACGTAGGATGTATAAGAAATTGGACACATAATACAAGCGTACAGAAAAAAACTAAATGTGTACTTTTGAACCGAATTTTTGAACCGAAAGAAATTATTTAACCCTCAGAGAGTTGATGTTTCACTTTTTTTTTTTTTTTTTTTTTTTTACAAAACTCAACAAGATCACTGATTTTTTTCTAACGTAAATATGCATAAAATATTACACTACAGACAAGAATCGCATTTGCTTGTTAATATTCAATTTGTCCGTGTTCGTTTTTCTTTTCTTTCTTTTTTAAATTTGAAATGTTAATTCGTTTTTCTCGTGCATTTCAATTACGCTTAAGTACAAAATGATTTTAATTGGGATTTGCCATTATTACAGACATTCAAACGTTATATTTCTTTTTAGTTTGTTGTTTATAAATGATAAAAGTCCGTTTAAGAAAGAAGAAAAAAAGTATTATTAAAGAAAAGCACAGCTGCATTAATTTGGCAGGAAATAATTAAAGTTTTAATTAATTTCATACGTAATGAAAGTTGTGGAGTGAAATATGCTGGAGTTTTATTTAATGAATTTTGTATCAAATAAAAATGTATGTAATTATCAAAAGAATTTGTTCGTGATGCAGTAACACAAATTTGATAACAAAATGCAATGAGAATTTTATAAAAGGAAACCACATACATGAATATAGGTAGTTGTCGATAATAATTGCTTAACACAGATTCCATTTGTAAATTTTACAGTATCTTTACAATTTATACCACGACGTATGAGGACACATTGACAGTGTGGGCAAAGATACACAAGCGCGAATCAGAACTGAGGATAAAATTATTTAAGAAAAAGGTAAGATGTACTGAAAGGGTTTAGAAATACATAGAAATGAAGGGTCTCTAAAGTTTTAAAAATCGTCTATCAATTATTTAAAAATCTTGATGTCAGTAAAATTTTTAACCACAGTTTGCATAAAAGTGCTTTTGAAAATACACTCGACCAAGATCCAGCGAAAGATCTAAGGTTGCTTCAGTCCCCTAAAACCCTTGAAAAAAAAAAGTAAAACATTGCTTAAGGGCGTCATTTTGCTTTATTTAGCTTTAACTAGTGAAATGAGGTTATCTTTTTACAAATAAGCCCCTCTTAGAAAAAAATTGCTCTATTGCAAGAAACATTTTGCTATATTGTACATTTTAATTAGGGCAAATAAGCTTTTTTACAAAATTAGACCCTCTCAAAATAATTTCTTTATGCACTAGTGGTTATTTATCTGCTTTATTTTTAAATGTCAATTTCCTGGAAAATATCATTTTATAACACATCGGTCAAAAAGTCCAGGGATTAACTACTAAAAAGACTAAATTTTTACAAAATTTGATTTTCATCATCAACATGCCCTCTTTTTAACGCGATAAACTCACTTCAACGCCTCTCGAGCATTTTGATGCTTTTCTTGTAATAAGAATTGTCAAGACCTCCAAATAAAACTTCAGTTTCCGTTATCACTTCCTGATTTGTGCGAAATGTATTTCCTTGGAGCATTCTTTTTAGACTTGCAAAGAGGTAATAGTCGCTAGTTGCCAAATCTGGAAAATAAGGTGGGTGGGAAAGCAATTGGAAGTTCAGTTCATAAAGCTTTGCCATTGTAACCATCGACTTGTGATAAGATGCATTGTCTTGGTGAAAAGAGCACTTTTTTCTTTGTCACATGTGGACGTTTTTTCTTTATTTCTTCTTTTAATTTGTCTAGTAATGCTACATAATACTCATTTTTCCTTTCTCTGAATAGTCTATGGAAATTATGCCCTCTGCATCCCAAAAAACACTCACTAGAACCTTCCCGGCTAATTGTTGTGCCTTTGGTTGCTTTGGACTTTCCGCTCAGCTGATTGCCGATTTGGCTCTGGAGTATAATGGTGTATCCATGTTTCATCCATTGTCACATATCAATGCAAAAAATCCTGTTTATTCTTCCTTAAGAGTTCCAAACAGTGTTCTGAATCATCAACACGTTGTTGTTTTTGCTCCAGCGTCAGCACACGCGGCACCCATTTGGAAAACAATTTTCTCATATTCAAATGTCTGTGTAAAATATTATATGCACTGCCTTTGGATATTTTAAGTATGTCAGCTATCTCCTGCAACCTGACTTTGAGGTAATCCAACACGATTTTGAGAATCTTTAGAATATTTTCAGGTGTGGTCACCACATTTGGACGTCCAGAACGTTCGACATCATCAGTGCCCCACGGCCCATTTAAATTTGGCAAACCAACGACAAACAGTTGTTTTCGATGGAGCAGATTCTTTATAACATTTTTCAAGCCATTGCTGCATTTGAACAGTATTTTTTGTTCATTAAAATGCAGTTTTTAATCAACATACGAAATTCTTTTTTTTTTTTTTCTATTCTTTGAAAATTTCAATTTGAGCGCCAGTAAAACTATTATCTGGAAGAAAAAAGTTCGAAAACTTTCACCCGTATCTTTTGAAGGTCACAGCTATTTGATACGCATACGGGGTTTTCACCTATGGCATCATCTGTGGGTTAATCCCGGGACTTTTTGACCGATGTGTTAAACCTTGTCAAAAATTAAGTTTAATTATTGCAACAAATGTTGAAGATACTGTTTATTATTTTTGGGGGAGGGAGGGGGGATTACGTTAAATTAAAGTAAATATTATTAAAACGTAACTCTGGAATAAATTTAATAATCTTTAGATAACATTTAAGTTTTTTCGTACTTTTTAAGGGGAAAAAAGCACATTAAATTCCCAAACGTACTCTATGATTAAAAATGCCAATTAGATGAGAAAAGTGCAAAAAATTAGTGAATTCCACAGTGAATCACAAACGAAGGAAAAAAAGAATATTTAGCTTCAGCTGCAACTAAGTGTTCAGTATTTTGACTCAATTTTTAAATCCTAGCTCATTCTAGCGTTTTATTGGTCGAGAGGACTTTCATTCCGGAACATGGCAACAGAAAAATAAAGCAACGTCGTTGCCTTAGCAACCGCTTCAAAGCATTTTTTTTTTTTTTTTTTAAAGGAGAAACAAGAATAAAGATTGCTTTTCTTTTCTTTCTTTTTTCAACGTTAGCTGTGAAATAAGCTCATTTTTACTCTACGAAATATATTGACGACGATATTTTAAAGGCGGGGAAAAATACTTCTTACTATATTCCGTACGAACGTAAATGAGATATACTAGACTGAAAGTTCTACTGTTTTTTCTTATCCCCCGTTTTCACAAAGGAAATCAGAATGCTCTTGGGGGCGGGGGGGGGGTGCACTTTGTATGCACACAAATCAACTGTGTATGTTTTTAAAAACATGTATGTGGTTCTATGTATTTTTACTATTGGAGAAAAAAAATCTATGATAATGAGATCATGCAAATCTGAGCCCCTCTAAAATTCTATCTACGTATCAGCGAGATTTTTTTAATATTCAGAGATTTTCAGTCAAAAGAATTTTTATAGTTACAATGTAATCTCGGTTTATCGAAATTTATTTTATCCCCTCCTCCTTTTTTTATCCGAAATCACTTTGATAACTGAAATCAGTTTTTAAGCTACTCAAGTGATAGAGCTGCAAAAATAAAAACAAACTGAACTGCTTTAAACCAAATTTAACTTCTTAACAAAATTTAAATTCAGGTATGCACTATACTACTATACCACTAACGAGTATTTGTTTCTATTTTGCTATAACTTTACGGGGGGGGGTGTCCGAGCCTGGAAGATGTATGTTTGTGTCCCCCTAAAACTCTTTTGGCACATGCTGCTGCATTCGGAACTTAACGGAAATATGATTTACCATCATCGTGCGAGAATACATTTTTGCACTGATGCTGTTAAATCATACTTACCAATATTGGTCTGTGGCATTAGCTCTCTCATTGGTATTAGCTAACGTTTTTCTTTCTCTTGGTCTCTTGGTCACATAATTAGAAATAAGCTTTATTCATTTGGCTTAGAATTTCATAATAACTTTGCTTTAGTTTTCAAATAACGAGTACTCAACATAAAAAAATCTTAGATTTAATTGTATGTCAAGTGATTACCTGCATACATTATGAATTTAAGAAAGAATTTCAGAATTATATGTAAATTACTTTAACTCCTTGCCAGTGACGCCCGAACTCAGTTCGGATAAAGCAAAAGCACCGATTTTGGAATGCCCGACCGTAGTTAATTAACAGGTTTAAAGAGATAAAAAATTCCATTTTTTGGCACTTTTTCCCCCCCTCAAATGTATTCCACAGGGAAGAGGTTAAAATAATTCTGACAAAATGCAATTTGATGGAAGTTTTATCATGTAGAAGGTTTTGTATATATGGCCTACGGTAAATTTAAAGTGCACTAATCCTAAAGTGTTTAAAAAACTTTCCTCGATAAAAAAGTGGAAAATTTTTTGAGGGGGCAGGACCCGTCGTAAATATTTGCTCTGGGGCCCGAAACTCCTCTCAGCGGCCCTGATTTTACTTTCCA
Source organism: Cheiracanthium punctorium (assembly GCA_038373885.1). Taxonomy (NCBI): domain Eukaryota; kingdom Metazoa; phylum Arthropoda; class Arachnida; order Araneae; family Cheiracanthiidae; genus Cheiracanthium; species Cheiracanthium punctorium. Next base: position 1,032,430 of record JAWZYV010012330.1, on the reverse strand, counting down.
TAAAACACTCCTGGTCACATAATTAGAAATAGCACAACTTTACATAATCTCAAAATTGAAACTTTCTTGATTACAGCGTCTCAGAAATAATGAATTTGTATTCTAAAAATTCAATACAAAACAAAATACGACTATTTAACTATTCATTCTAAGTTATATCTAAAACAAAGATACTTTCTCTAAAATCTTTTCAAGGATATTTAAATGCTTTTTTTAACGCTTCTTTCAGAGTAATTATTAACGGATGCATGAAGACAGCGGGAGGGATCATACGTTACTATATATGTTTCCGAATCGTCTTGATATACTCTACCATTCCTAAAAGTTTGTAAGGAACTTTTGAAACACCCTATATATGCAAAAACGTATCCCTACAAAAAACAGAATAAAAAATCAGAAAGATCTTACATCAGCAAACAAGAAAACGAAGTCAGAAAAAAGAAAGAAAAGGAAACTTGCAACTAAAGTTCTAAAATGCCATCACGAATCTAGAAACTTTCTCTCCCACCTAACTCACATCAACGTGCGAATCCAACAAGTATTTAACAACCGCAAACTGGCATCGATGACAGAAGGAGGCGAGAAAACCCGGCGCTAAACGCGGAGCTAGCGATGACAGGGCCCATGTTTCCAAACGCCAGAGCTGGAACTCCCGGAGAACCAAAATGATAAGGAAGAGATGACACGTACTGATAAACGATAAGTGATGTTCATCAGATCGTTCTGTGATAAGGACCCGGCAAGATTTCGGGTTCACCAGCCCTGATTTCCGAAATCCGTCGCTGTGACGGCTAACTACGCTCAAATATGTAATTCTGAAAGTCAGATTTGATAGCCAGATAGCCGAACATCATGGTGATGACAACAAATTAAAAACGTATTTGTTGGAAATGCAATAACTTTGAAGTTGTGCTGGAACGTTGTATTTCAAAGGTATGCGTAGGCTTCAGGCGCGCATATGTTGTTCTTTGGTTAAGGCAAAGCACACTATTCGACAAAGAGAGGAGTACATTGGGCGGGGGCTTTTTAATACTGCCCAATGCTGAAAAAGTGCAGTCGTTGACATCGTTGAAACATGGTGGTCGATGGAGTCGTGGATCGCGTTCCACTGAGCTAAAGAACGCTTTTGAAACAGCTGGCTGTGCGTTTTTGCGGATCCAGCTGTGTCGAAAACGTTAAGTTTCTTTCCGCAGAAGAGCTAATTTTTAAACCTTTTTTGCCTATTTTTTAGGTTTTCTTAATGCAAAATGTAATTTATGTAATTATATTTTCTCACAATTTCTTTAAAAATTCAATAAATCAAAATTTAAAATTTGAATTAAATTGTTCATTCTTTTCATTAATAAACTGACGCAACATTCAGCTTTACAATAGCTTAATTAAACAGCCATACGATATTACGTCAATTCACCGTGCTTTGAATTCCAAATCACACCATCAAGTTTCAAACATCTCCATTCTATTCAAGATCCTAGCGCCTAATTTAAATATCCAAACGTATCAATTAACGCGCAGACAAACATCTCAATAGTTCGAAATAAATTGGACTGCTTAAAATTTCTGACCAGTATTACAATGGCAAAAAATATTACGATCATTTTTAAACAGTATTTATGAATGCAGAAATTCAAATGCCATCACACCACCAGAATACAAATGGTTTCGATTAAATAAAAAATAAAATAACCCTCCATCAGAGATTGTGCTTAGTGACCTATTTGCAAAGTCGTGAGTCAGAAAAGAAACATTATTGTACAATAACGCTCCCCCAACAAATGGTGTTGTTACCATTGCGAGGCCATTGTCGATTTTATTGTCTGATTCACCATAAACTCCCACCCGAATGAATGAAAACTTTTTCTCAGACCCAGTGCAACGAGATGTAAACTTAACAGTTTTAATGTTAGTGATAGATGGGAGAAGTTCAGCCCTTAACGATGTTTCTTTACAACCAAAAGCGTGTTGGAGGAAATACAAGAGGGGGTTATTATCGTGTGTGGGAAAGTCACGAATGTGAAAGTATGTGTAAAAAAAAAAAAAAAAAAAAAAACGTGGATAATTCTGTGTCCATTTTCATATGGACACTGGACAGGCATAGGTGTCACCAGCTGCTAAATGTAAGGTAGGCTTGTGTGTACTTGCGGTTCGGGTCCCATCGCACGTCCGTCGACCTAACCTTTCGGAGTTTTCCGTGGTTCTCCGAAACGTACCGTAAATACGGGTTAGGACCACTTATAAAGACCACCACGGACGGCACCCTCCCCAGTGTTATCTTTCTGACGAGGATTTATAAGCGGACTTCGAGCCAAGCACAGAAATCCGATATACATGTTCTGAACAACTAAAGGATATTTCTGACACAGCTGACTGCATTTCGTCTGCATTGGGCAGTCTGTCTAGTTTTCTGCAGCAGATGCCGGAGTTTTCCATGGTTTTCTCTGAAACTCAGCGTAAATACGAGTTAGTACCCCTTAAAAAATCCACACGGAGGGCACCCCGCCTATAGGCTTAGGTCCCTCGTGCAGATATTTAGCCTTAATCCCACGACAACAACAAAGAGCTATACGAAGAAACAGCGATGAACTTGGAAGGGAAAAAAAATCCCAGAGTTTTTGCATGGTCAAGATGTTGGTAACCAGAAGGTTGCGGGTTCGATTCCCGACATATGCAACTGCAGACCACAGTGTACATGCGGTGTACCTGCACGTTGAATCCGTGTTTCGGGAAGTCCCCTCACCGGTCGCTAGCAGTTTCCGAGAGGTACCAATATTCAGAAGACCATCCCTTCTTATCAGGATCGAAATTGTAACAGTAAACTTCTGGAAAAACGCATAACGATACATTCGATGATTTAGGGAGAGGGGGGGGGGGAGAATATGCAATGATCCCCCCTGGACTACGCTCCTGCTCTGAACGCTAATAGGCGTTCAGGAAACGTGCAGAGAGCATTACTGAACGTTCTCTGAATGTTAACAGACGTTCAGAAAACTTCTGCTGCCACGGTAAAAAAAAAAAATATATATATATATATATATATATATATATATATATATATATATATATATATATATATATAGAATGGCCCATCTCGCCATATTTATCGCTCCCACTTTCCTCTAACACTTTAGATTTTTTGATTCCCTTACTGAATTTAGCTGTTAGTTTTAGTCCAGAAATTCACTCAATGCAGGCGTACTGCAAAACTTGAACTCAGGTAAGGTAAGTCTGATTCGCCTCAATCGTGCAGAGGGGGTTAATATATTTACAATTCTAGAAATTGAATGCTATCTCCTTTTTTAGGTGTGAATATCCATTGTCTACTATTCAAAGTGTAAAGGATCATGATATTGCAAATAAATTCAAAAATTACAATAATTGCTAGTGAAGTATAATTTCTCAATAAATAACACTTTCACACTGGAATAATCTAAAGATTTTTCTTATCTCAACTTTTAGCAAAAACGAAAAATAAGTAAAGATAAATTATTTCTAAAAGATAAAACAGCATTTATTGATTCTAGGGGGAAAACATTTATAAATCGCATATGTCTTTTCCATTCGCTTGCACATTTCTAGGAAATGTTCAAATTATCTCTGTTCATCTGCTAAAAACGTTTCCATGGAGAAAAATATTAAAGAAAATTGAAAAAAAAAAGAGAGAGACACATTTTTATCCGTAATCAAGCATCATCATCATCATTTACGACAGTCATTTTATTACGGAAAAATCAACTAGCGACATAATATTGCAGAATCCGCAGTGGCAACAGCTGTCCGTTGCTATAGATACGGCGAGACAGGGTGCCCTTGTGATAGTTCTGAAAAATAATGGAGGGCGATATTGCATAAGGGACGAAAGACCTTCAACTTGCTGCGGGTTGTGACAATTTATTTTTGTTTTATTTATTCATTTTTTTATGTGTGCGCGCAGACAGTGTCATATTGAAGTTGATGGAAGCTATTAAATTAGACCTGAAAGGTGTGTGTAAATTTATGTTATCTCTATCGACTTTTTTTAATTTATTGTTTAGAAATGGAATAAATAGTATTTTAAAACAAGTAAAGAATTTATACGAATGATTTTATTTTCATTACATCGATAGCCCAAGATAAAGAATTTCAGTGTTCATGGCAGTGAAAATATTGCAAGAATTCACTTCCATCCTGGCTTTCTTTTAGCAGCTGCTTGCCAATAATGTTTTCTCGAACAGTGAACGAGGAAGGAAATTGAGGGGATGTCCGTCCTGGGGTCAGTTCCAAGAACTGGTAAAAACGGAGAGACTGAAAGAACTCTGAGATTATCGAGGAGAACGGGAGACTTTTTCCTTTGATACGAGCCTTACCATGTATTTTTACGTTCGAGTTACAAAGAACCCAATCTTCAAGTTCAGAAGACGTGTTCTGGACGTTTTTTGAACGATTAAGAATTAAGTAGACTCGGCTATAAACCGATGACCAATGTTATATCTCGGTTGCATTCAATCCATAACATCGTAATGCCGTTTGCCATTTTCATTAGAGCGAAGCATCGTGGGTTTTATTTGATGTGTAGTTTGCAGTTTCTTTAAATAGCGAGGAGGTTATAGTTATTTATTAATAGGTTTAACGACAATATGAGTTCCAAGAAGAGCATATTCTGCATCTGCCAAAGTTCAAATTACAAATTTCAAATTAGACAACACGTGACGGATCTTGACTACAAGGTGTTAATAATAATATAGTCTTTTTCCTTTTTAAAACTAATTCTAGCGAATATTCGCGCTCTGGAGTGAATTTCCAAGGACTAACATTTGTAGCTTCAAGGATTACTTCGTCAGTTTTTGGCTGTAAATAAATAAATAAACATGTGACGCATAATGTTTTCAAGGAAATTAACATGGGTCTCGCGAATTCAAGATGACAGCCATAAAACAGCCTTAAACTTGAAAATTCAAAGAAGGGGACTATGACCTTTTAAACTTGATTCTCAGACCGGAACCTGTCTCAGATATAATACTTCAAAATGAGAAAAAGAAAAAATCTATATGTTTACATTAACAATTCACGTCATTATGTAAGGCACACCACCACAAAAAACACAATACAGCAAATGGGCGCCGATAACTCCTACTAGAGAAAAGAGAAATGTGACAGCTAGAGTAAGAGAAACGAAGCGAAGCTATTATATATCACGGATTCCCCTTGATCCTAATTAGAAGCTTCTCATTCGGAGTATTGTTTCATTTGAAAATGCCACTTAACTGTTGCCACTTAAAATTTCGATACTACGTTGTCATTGGAGACGAAAAAGCGATAATGTTCTTTCAACGCAAAGAAATTCTCTCAATCTCTTTTTTTGGTTCTATTGTTACGGTTAAGAATAATGGAAGAAAATCGGTGTGTGATTGCGTTCCCAATGAAATCTAAGTTCTTTTTTTTGTGCGTGTGTGTCTTCTGTAGACATTTTTTTTAATGCGGAAGTTCGTTTTAATTGGACATGGGGGATGGTGATGGGAGATCTTCTGTCGATGAAAGTTTTCTGTGGATATCTGTTTCAAGCATTTGTTCTGGTTCGGGGTTTTGGCAACATAATTAAAGAGCACATATCAAGTTTGAAGAGAAGATGTGATCTAATTGGAATTGAAATGTTCAACTGATGTGCATAAATTCCGATTATCCCCAGAATTGAGAGTCACGGCATCCACAATTAATTGAATTCTTCTAATAATCTACAAAATGGCTGAAAAAGTGCACATTTTTTTTTTCTTTTTTCACTTCTACCTACAGTAGGCTGATGGGAGTCTGCACAGTGTTATTTCTATCGTCATCGTGGAGCAAAATATGTCACTGAGTCCTCTTAATGAATTTTAACAAATAGCTTAAATAATATTTATATTTATGTAGAATTAAAAATCAAACTAATAACTTTACTAACAGTAAACAATTAAACCAGAGAATTTTACCCCTTGTCATTTAAAAAATTATTCCCGTAATTACTTATTGATTCACAAACTGGTAAAATCCGAAACCAACAATTATATTATGCATACGCAAAAAGTTTCTATTAATTAATAGCGATTTTAAAAGTTTACTTAGTTTTTCACGAACACAGAAATTAGAAAAAAAACATTAACATTTTTTTTTTCTTCTAAAACACCTGTTCTTTATTTGAGATTTTTTAAAACATAATTTAAGCATCATTTTCCCGTAAAATGATACCTTGTTTTGTTCTTCCAGCTATTGAACATCTCTAGAATTAATTGCAGATAATCCACAAAGTGGTTAATCTGCCTGTACATAATCAAGATTTTGCAATGTTCAGCCAAACCTCGATGTGTCTTAAAGCTCTATATCTGGAAAGATGAAAATTCCTCTGCTTTTGAAGAATTAGCTTGAATTTAATCATTCAGAATTACATAACATTAGTATTTTAAATAGTTTTGCATTTAGCGCACACGCTGAAATAAAAAATTACAAATAAATTCCCAATTTTGCAACGGTTCTCTCTTCTTTAGAAGCGAAATTACGTAAAAATCTCACAAATAAAAAAATGCAGATAAAATAAATATTTTGCTTGAGTTTAATCTACATTTACTGTGCCTATATTAATTTTAGAGACAACTCAAAATGCTGTTATCCTAAATCAGGTACGGGCAACCTTTGAAAAGTTGAGGGCCAAACTTCAGGATATTAGCGAAGTCGCCGGCTGTATAATTAGGATTTATATGGGATTTTGAATGGTCTATATGGGTTTTATATACGGGGTTATGAAATGTTCTGCGGGCCAGATCAAAAGCCGTTTCGGGCCACATCCGGCCCACGGGCCACTGGTTGCCCATATGTGTCTTAAATAATGATGATGATGATGATGGTGATGATAATACTAAAAATCGATTCAGTACTTTTTTTCTAAGTGATTCTAAAAAATATTTTCATATTTTTTTACAAGTAATTTAAGTAGATAGAATTTAAAGTTTTAGATAACTTGCCTCTCTTCTAATGGTTTTTTGTGTTTAATCCTCTAACTTATCAATAATTGATAAAATTGGAAATACGCACACACACACACAAACCAACAAACAAAATTTGTTCATCATCACCTGTTCATCAAAAACTTCAATGGACTTCTTACGTCCATTGAATTGAACATACATATCTTTGGTGCACTTTGTTTAAACTTATCTCATTTAAAATTGAGGTATAGCACTTGAAAAATATTTAGGAATACCAATTTAAAGATATATCGCCCAGCTCGATTCAGTTTTAAAAACTTATTTTTGGCACGAGATTGGGTGGCATTTCTGTAAAACACGCCATTGTTTGGCAGCGGTAGGCGAGATTTTGGGCATGGCATAAACGATGAACTCCCACTCTATGACTTTTAATGCATTGAAGCTGGACACAGGCTTTAATGTACTGAAAGCCTTTTCGTTGATCCTGTCAATAAACAACAGAGTGGATTGGAATCGAAAAGGGAGGTGCACAGCTAGATGTTACAACAGTCCTAGATATAAAACAAACGGCGACTATCCGTAACTATGTATTGAAGTTGGACACAGGCTTTAACGTATTGAAAGTCTTCTCATTGATCCTGTCAATAAACTACAGAGTTGATTGCAATCAGAAAGAGAAGTACAGCCTTAAATATAAAATTTCAACGTTCTACTGCTAATAGTTTTTGAGTTATGGAAATAAAAACTGACGAAAGAAGCAGTTAAAATGGATTTTCGGACGTACATACATACATACGTCGACACTGCATATCTTTGGTGCATCGTGAAGTAGGAACTCCTGAAAGTAAATTTAGAGATGGTCAAAATCGAATACTTCGTCAAAATCTGGATGCCAAAATTTCTCTCGATTACGGTACATCGGAATCTTAAATTAAGCGAGGGATACGTTCCAGGACCACTAAGCTTTATTGAAAATTTCGGTCAGTGATCACTGGAAAAGAAAGACTTAAGTGCAGTACTGTACGTTCAGTATGCATTATACGTTCTGTATGTTCAGTATGCAGTAAAGTGTAGCACTTTTATAGTAATACAATACTGTAGCGTATAATTATTGTTGTACTATATTATTAATTTTTGCTCTACTGTATTGTAATAATCTTAATTATTCTAAAGTATGACACACTACTGTAATAATAAATAATTATGTACTATACAGAATAATATTGAACAGTATTTATCACTAACATTGTACTGTACTTACCGCTCTTCAGTTGGCGGAAATTCTTGTGTTGCGGGAGAGGAGTTCACATACACGAACATCACTCTGAAAATCACGCGTTAATATCGCGTAAGATAGATTGCATTGTAGAGAGAGTCTACTATACTTCCTTTACTTCGCACAGGAAAGTAAAAAACGTTTACCTGAAAGCCGGCAGCAACTATAAAAAATTCCGAAAATTACCACCAACTCTGTGCCTTGCTTCCCAGGCGGTCGCAAGTAAACGAAATCCCACTGCAGCAGATCTATTAGCAACAGACTTTCCAATTTCTATACCAGGATATACGAGGCTAATTTGCCGTGGCACATGTGCAAGATTAAATGCTGGTTCCCCCACCATTCCAATAACAACTAACCAACCTAAGAATTCCCATCTGTTAGGCAGAGAAAATGCTCTTGTCAGAACTCATATTGGCGTTAAACCCATTAGGCCTGACCACCCTTTCGATGTCTTTGCATTTTCCCGGATAGGGAATGTCATCTTCTCTGGATGTTATTTTAAAAAGGGATGGAAATAAACTGCCAGCAATGAACACGCGACTACATAAGCTTATGTAAATGAGATAATTATTTTGAGATTTTTAAGGAAAATGATGTTTGACGGTATAATTGTTTGTAGCATTTGCAATTTAACAATATATATATATATATATTTGTTTGATAAATGCCAGTAGTTTTATTTATTTATTTATTTATTTTGTTAATGAGATTTGATGATTGAAAATGTATACTTGCTGTAGTCACCGAGTTTTAAGATTACTAACTGTAATCAGAAAGCTTAAAAAACTTTTTATTTAAATAATTGTAACCTCGATTTCTCGAACTTTCATAGCTCGAATAAATGTGTTTCCCCATACAAACTTAACCCCTTTTATTTTACCTCGTTATCTCGATATCTCGATTTTTTCAGTGTCCCTTCGACTTCGAAATATCAAGATTTTATTATTAAAATTAATGAAGAACTTGTGAGTAACAAGCACATATACACATAAAATAGCGCAATGCTAACGTTTCATGTGGTACAAAGTGTCCAACTTTCTTAAACTATAAAAGAGGTGGGGACCCTGTGTACCACGCGAAACGTCCGTGATGTATTTTTTGTGATAATATGTGTTATTTACGAAATTCTTTATTAATTTTAATATCGATTTTTTTTTTTTGTAAAAAGCAGTAGAAACGAAAGTGTTATTTTTTTTTTCTATTTTGTTAATTAGATTTATACGGGCATACTTTTTCTTTGCTACATAAAATTTCTTTTATTTTATTATTTAATAATAATGGGAAAAAATTATTAATCAGTAATTAATTTTTAATTTCTTTTTCTTAACATGCTATATATACATTTATATATTCTATTTTAGCATATTTGGTTCAGTTTAAAGTACCATTTTACTAACATTTTTTTAACTTTAAGGAAAACATAAAATTTTTGAGCTTTGCTCGTGGACTTTCCCAACATTCTCATCGCTGATGAAGTCATAGTGGGTTAAAATATATCATGGTGGTGATTGGTTCACTTTGAAAATAATCCGACTTCTCATATAACCCGTGTTCCTGTTTCAAGGTACTCAGCCGCCCCCCTTTTTTTAGTGTTGATGGTCTCTGTCCATTTTGGGGGGGGGGGTCACAGCCGATACAGCGCTTACCCTTTACTGACAAAAAAAGAAAGGGCTCGCCTCTTTTCTAAGCATTGATTATTCTAAAAATGCAACTTTCTTTTCATGGAGGGGGGGCGGGGGGGAGGACACGTAGTTCTGTCAGAGATTTTTAATGTGGAGAAAGCTAAAGTTTGACATAATGTATTTTGCACACTTCTACACTTCTGCTCATAAAATATCATGAACAAATACCTGGCAATAGGTTACAAAAGTGCCTTAAAAAATAAACTAGCTCTACAGAGGAAGAATCCAGTGCACGGAAAAAATGTTTTGTTGAAATGTACAAAATTTTGTTGTTAAAAAAATTTGGTTGGTGCTATTTTAACCAAATAATTTTGTTGGTTTTTAACAAAAGTTTTGTAAAATTAAGAAAATATTTTTTTGAATTGACAAAAAATTTGTCGATTCAAAAAAATATTTCTTTAAAATAGAGTCAACCAAAAGTTTGTTGAATCAAAAAAACATTTTTTTCATTGCGAAATGTACAAGAAAATTGCCCTTTTTCTCAATAGAAAGTGTCTTTTTTAATCCCTTTTATATTATAATTCCTTTTATATTATAAAAGAAATATGAACATTTGTTTGAATTTAATATAAAGGAACCCCATTACTTTCTGGTACTTTCCAATCGTTTATTTGGATTAAATATTAATCGTTTCTTTTCAGCTGCTAATGAAATTAAATATAACTCGTTATTTTCCAATCGTTGATTGTGATTAATTTCTTTTCGAACACTGTGTTCTGGGATATACGAAACTAATTTACTGCTATCAAGGTGTCACCACCATCAGGAGGTGAAAATAATAGCTTTTTTTCTGTAGTTAAAAAAATGAGTATTTGAGATTGCAGTGTTAAAAAAAATCTGTGAACACCACATGACATGCCACCACATGAATCTACTAAATTATATAAATTTTTAATGCACTTCAAACTTATATAATTAGAAACTGCGATGCAATATTTCAATAATATGAAGGCTTAGCGATTTCTTTCCAAAAAGAAGACATATCACCAAGTTGGGTTCAATTTTGGAAACTAATTTTAGGTGCAACATTAGGTGACATTTTGCCAATTGGCAACAGTTGACAAGATTTTGAGTGTAGGCTAAGCAATAACAATAGTCATAATGATAAAGATCAAAACTTGTCTTCTGATCGGTAAATTAGTTGCTTAGATTCAAGCAAAAGTTGCTGAATATTTGAAAAAGTACAAAAATGGCATTTTTTTTAAAACCAAAAAAGGATCCCAAATTGACTAATCTTTAATTTAGTAGCTAAAGTCTCCTTTTTAGTGGATGGTGGACAACGTGTGTTATACATACGCAAGATTGAACAGTAGTTTCTCTCCACCCAATAAGATAAATGCGACCTAAGAACTCTCATCTGTCAGCGAGAGAAAATGTCCTTGTCAAAACTCATCTTAGGGGATAAACCTATTAAGACCTGACCACCCTTTCGATGTTCGTGCATTTCCCTTGACAGTGTGCATGTCATTCTCCCTGGATGTTACTTAACAGGAAATGGAGATGAACAGTTCTCTAAGAACATGCAGCTTCATTAGCTTATGCAAATAAAATAATGATTCTAAGACCCTGAAAGAAAACTGCAGTTGTAAAGGATAAATTAATTGTTTTTTTTATGTTTTGCCTTTTTTGTCATTTGGGAAAAAAAAATTCCAAAATGTAATTGCAATTGTTGTTTTTAAAAATGATGATCCCTTTGAGTTGTTAAACCTTCTCCCTTCTCTCTCTCTACTCGATTTATAAAATCATTTTATTTTATCTGACTAAAATAATGAAGTAAAAAGAAATATTAATTAATGTTAGTAACGATTCTAATGAATATTTTTAGCATTTTTGAAATAATGATTTTTTTTTTCAAAAGTGTACTGAATATATTTTAAAATAAACAATCGATTTCCATACAATTAAATAATTTTCATATTATGAGTTTAAATATAAAGATTATAAATATGATTCAATCAAAATTAAATATAGTAATTTCAGACATGATTTTCATATAATGAATTTAAAAATTATTTTTCATATAATGAATGCTGATATTTTGGAAAAATAATGTTAAGTTATACGTAGTTTTTAAAGTAAGCAAATTTACATTATCTTTAAAAGTTACATTATAGTGCACCCTTCTGATTGAAAATGTATTACAATTTTGAAACATTGGAGAAAAAAAAAGAAAAGAAAGTACAAGACGATTTTGTTGCTTGCGTCGTGATTTAGATAATTTTCTAGTTCAACGTTTAAGAATTTTTTCAAAAGACTCATAAATTATATAGATTCATAATTTGGACATAGGAAATGATGTTATTAAGACATAATTATTAACAAAAAGATTTGAAAAATTTTCTGTATCGCAAGTAATTAATTTATACTCTAACTGTTCAAAAGTTATATCCTCTAATTCGCTTATTAAAAGAAAAAATTTAAATTAAGTCATAACAACGAAGTTTCGTGAAACTAGTATGAAAAAACCCTTTTGTAAAAGACTTTTTTAAATATAACATAGTTTTGGAAAATAAAAATACAATTGAACAGTATCAAATAATTATGACAAGAGGTCAGTATTTTCGCAATTTACACTGCCCACTCACCTCTAACAGATAAAGAATTAAAGCGTGTTACCACCTTTGTGGGATACCCTGTATACACACAGATGCGCACACACACACACACACACACACACACACACACACACACACACACACACACACACACACACACACACACACACACACATATATATATATATATATATATATGTATGTATGTATATGTATGTATGTATAAATGCCATGAAATTTGTTCTAAATCCATTTATTAAATGTCCTGAAAATCTGCTAATTTCAAATTATAATTTCAAAATTTAATCGTCTAATTTTTTAAAAGTGTTTTTATTTTAACCAAAATGTGTGATGTCACATTTCTTGTTACATCTCTCTCGCCCTTGTCACAAACTTTCAAGAACTCCTCACTCCCCAAACCCCTCACAAATTTATGTCCAAACCTGACATTAATTTGTGGACGACTGCACCTTACCTATTATCAACACTGAAGAGGCGAAGCTTGCTTTTCGACATCGATAGTTCTGTGAAGGGCAAAACGGTTTTACAGGCTAATGCGGTAGAAAACCAGTTTCGACCCAAAAGCCATCTATGAACATTGGGCGTAAGCTCTCTGATAAATTGGTGTAGCATATTGTTGTTAAAACCGCTCATTTAGCTGTAACATTTATTTTAACATTTTATGAACTTGCTTATACGACGAATAGCTCATAATGAATAGCTAACTAGCTTGTTTACTAGAAGTTGTCTAGAATACTTCACAACCCTTGTCCAGTTCTTTACTCTAAATATCCAGCCTCAGGGCCCTAGCTAAGGGGGGGGGGAGGTATCTCCTCCCCCTACCCCTTGTAAAAATTAGACTTAGCAAATTGATTAAAAAAAAAACTATATTTCTGATAGACTTCATGACGCTCTAAGCTTTTTATTAGCACTTGGGTGATTATTTCGCTCAATCTCAGAATTTTGTCTACGCATTTTTGTCTACGCGATCTTGTAGACACTTTTTGTAGATATGAACTGTCACAGTGAAGATCTTTTCAAATGTTTTTGCCAGATAACGTGCAGGGAGGGGGGGGGGCGTTGTTAAAATGTTGAAAGTCGCATAAGGTTTTCAATTTTTGTTAATGGATCTCTAAATTTGGTGCCAAAACGCGACAATTTATTATAAATATATTACGGGTATAGTTAGAAAACGCCTGGCGAATATTGTAAAATAGTTTTATTTGGCAATTTTAATATATATTTCAATTAAAATGAAGTGTTTTATGGAACAGAGAAGACAAAAACGGTACACTCATAGATTATGATACACTTCCCAAGTGTATTTATAAAGGTGAAGTCTAGTTTGACTATGTCTGGCGAAAATTGTTAAGCAGTTTTGATAATCAATTTAGAATAGATTTCAATTCCGAAGAAGTGTTTTTTGGAACAAGGAAGGAAAACACAGTACACTCATGGATTAGGATGCCGTTCTAAACAGTATTTAAAATGGTAGAGGATAGTTGGGATATGCTTGGCGAAGGTTGTAAAACAATTTTAGTGGGCGATTTTAAGATAGATTTCGATTCCAAAGATGTGTTTTATGGTACAAGAAAGAGTTAATTCCTATTTTAACGCCCCCACTCTCGCCAACCTCAAAAATCGCCGCACTTTGGCGAGATTTGCAGTGATGGGCCTCTAGGAGTTATGCACGTGTTTCAATGCTCTCAAAAAAAAAAAAAAAAAAAAAAAAAAGATGGAAACTAAAGTGAACAAATTATCGATAAACTCACTAGTTAAGGAATTTGGAGACACTTAATTATTAAAACTACATTAATTTGCAATTGTTTCAAATCGCCATTTTAATTCTAAACTACTGTTGTCGCATAAATACAAAAAATCGCCGTGGTAACTGCATATGTTTAATGATCGCCACCTTGGCGAAAGTCGGGGCGTTAGAGTAGGAATCAATCCAAGAACGACAAACACTGCACACTCATGGACTATGATGCACATTCGAAACAATATTTAAAACGGTGAAGTATAGTTGGGATATGTTTGGCGAAGAGTGTAAAATAGTTTTAGTAGGCGATTTTAAGATAAGATTTCGATTCCAAAGATGGGTTTTATGGAACAAGGAAGAGAAAAATGCAGCATACTCATGAATAATGAAACACTTTCCCACTTAATAGAATAAGGAAGAAAAAAAAGGACCGACTAATAAATTATTATATGCTTTTAATATATAGCACTTTAGTACGAATTTAAAATCTGAAAGTGTTTCAGATTTTCTTACTTTGTTTTTTTATTTTTTCAAAAAGCAGTAATATATAGGTATCCCAGGTGGTAACACGCTTTAATTATTTATCTATTAGAGATAAGTGGGTAGTGTAAATTGAAAAAAATGTTCAAAAAAAGGTAAGCAAAAAGATTACGCTACGAAAAATCGCCTCTCTTATTTTTCAAAAAGTGGCATTTTTTAAATATGTCTATAACCCCTGTACGAAAAAATATCAAATTAGTAAAATGTGTCAGTAAGTTGCCCTAAGTGCTAGCACGCTAATTAGGTGATGTAACAAAATTTTAGAATTATATCCTAAAAAGAGTCAGAGATATGAAGATAAATATATGCTGACTTAAACCAATTTTTAATGGCTGTAGAAGGGGGGAAAATCACGTAGGAGGTCGTGCAGAAATTAAAGAAAATATTTTTTTTTCACTTTAGCATTAAACGTTCATATTAAAATTCATGTATAGCCCCATATCATCTTTATTTAAAGATATCTCTCAAACGTTTTATTATAAAAGGCTGAAATCTATGGGGCACATTTTACTAATTTTTTTTTCTTTCTTCTGGGGTTATATAAAAATTTAAAAAGTGAATCTTTTAAGAAATTGGCGAGTGGAATTTTTTCTCAACGTAGTCTTTTTTCCTGCCTTATTTTAAGCATTTTTCAATTTACTACGCCCACCTATCTCTAATGGCTAAAAAAAATAAAACGTGTTACAATCTTTTGGGTTATCCTGTCTTTTCTAATTGTGGAAGCCTAAAAAGAATTTTAAAAGTATTGGGAAAATTTGTAAATCTTTCTCTTTTTCTACAATCAAGAACTAGTAAGTTTGGCAAAATTACAAACTTAGTTGGAAAATTTTAAAATAAAAACTTTAGAAATAAGAACTATGCTAGTTTCTACTCCTTGCAAATTTGTCAAAAATTTTAATAAGTGGATTTAAGCCGACATTTGACTTCGCTTTTTAAGACTCACCCCTTCGTAAAAAAAAGTCTTAGCAAAGGCCAATGGCCTTGTACAACACTATTTTGTCTTAGCTTAATGGAAATGCATAAATAATGGAAAATATTCGCTCCATTAAATTTAGCAGAAATGTCTATGCAAATAAAACTCCACGAGAAAACTATTAGTATTGATGGCAAAAGAAGGATAGAGAAATATAAATCATTCACTTTAGTGAATAACATTTTGGATATTTTTAAGAAATAGAAATTTTATATCATAAAGATGATTTATTACTAGAAATTTAACAAACATAGAAAACTGTATTTTGAACAAATAAGAGCAAATTGAAAAATATCAACTCTATGAAATCCCCCTCCCCATGATGCATGCTTTATAAAATACAGCAAGAGAGACGTATATAATTTTTTGGTTTCTTAGTATAAAAATCTACTCCATCAGACCAATCGATAAGAAAGCTTGCATATTTATTTTGTAGTTGTTTCTAATGACCACTCGCTAACCTCAGAGGTATACAGGATCTTCCATTTAGGAAAGCAATGGGTGAAAGGGTCGGCTTCCACTTTATTGAGCTCCAGTGAGAGGAGAACCGATTTAGCTCCGGATTTTCTACTTTTGAACCAATATCAGATGAGAGACTAGCACCTGGATTGGCTGCCCCAGAGGTATCGTTCGAACAGGAAGGACATTGGAGCCACGAACAGATTTTACGTGCATCAGCTCTCTTCAGCGTACACGGTCCCACAGGAGTCCAAGCGAGAGATGTTGTCAGCTCAGACAAAGGGCGACGTTACTTTGCACTTTCGGTGTTCTTACGGAAACCGATCTTAAACCGACAGGGCTACTCGGGAGGCGTGTATATGTAAAAAACAGAAATATTTTTTAAAACCTAAAAATCCCTCCCTGTCAAAAATTTCCGAGACTTTTTAAAGTTTCAACTTAAAACAGCCTTCACACCGATTTGTCTATATAAATTATTTAAACTAAAACTTGTTTTCTACTTTTTTACTGATTTTCTTGAGATTTTAAACTTGGAAAGAATGCTCCTCCAACACAATAACACTTATTAACTTTAAAATTCGCACAGTTGTGTAAAAAGTGAAGAAAATAAGTTTTTTAATCTGAAAAATTCACTCGCTCTTCATTTTTTTTTTTTTTTTTTTTTTTTTGGCGATTTTTCGAAATTTCAATCAATTTCCACATCCCCTAGATAAAAAGTTTTGAAATTTCACACAAGTAGCTCAGAAATATATTGAAAAAAAAAGTCGCTCATAAAAATTTAAATAAACTTCATTATTGTTAAAATAATGGGTATTCTGCTAGTTACGTATAATTTTCTCCTCTGAAGAGGTTTTCTTCAAAGGAGGAAAAGAAGAATTCTCAGAACAATGCATGCCAGTGAATACTTAAAATATTTTAATTATATTCCACGATCATTTTTTCGCCATGCGAAAAAAGAAGGAATAATTGAAAAGAACAAAGCAAAAGCAATTAAAGTTAGTTTTTGCGGAGAAACAATTTTAATTAGTTTTTTCAGCCTGTTAGGTTTTGGTTATTAGAAAACAGAGAATTAAGAAATGGATTTACTTCTCTTTAAAATTATGGCAGATTTCTAAAAAAACATTTGAATATATTTTTACGAGTAAACTGAAATAAATATAGCGAAAATTACTGAATCTCTAAGAGAAAATGACCAATCAATGTGGATTAAAAGGAAATTTAAAATCGCAACCCCTAATTTTTTTTATGTTTGAGTAAATTTACCCTAAGTCTGTGTTTTAGGTAATTCCCAATGGATTTCTATTGTTAAGTTTAGGGAAATGTTGTACAAGGATAATAACTCTCGGTTGAAATACTTTAACTACATAACAAAATAAATTTTCTTTTTAAATTAAAAATTTATTGTGTGTAACGTGTGCTTTTTAAGGTGAAAAAAAATTTAGAAGAGATTTCGCATTAAATCGAAAATTAATTATATGCATCTATTTAAATTATGCCTAAACAATGAAACAATTTATAGCAGCTATACACGGGGTGCCCCTAATAGGTGACACACTTTAATTCTTTATATATTAAAGATAAGTGGATGATGTAAATTGAAAAAATGTTTAAAATAAGTAGGAAAAAAGACAAAAGCAAAAATTCCTCTCGTTAATTTTCAGAAGTTACACTTTTTAAATCTGTGTACAGCCTCGTAAAAAAATTCCCAATCAGTAAAAAGGACTCCATACACTAATGAGGTAATATACAAAATGTCAGTGTTTCATCATAAAAACTCTCAGTGCTATCTGTGAAAAAAAGATGGTCATTGGCTATACGTGAATTTGAATATGAAAGTTTAATGCTAGACTGCAAGAAATTATTTTCTTACGTAATATGTGCATTATCAATGAAACGCCAGAGCCAGTGAAAAGTGGTTAATGGCTACCTTTCAGAAGAAAATTTCATTAACAAAACTTAAATTCTCAGGACTTCTGCATCATGAAAATGCTGTACTGTTTCCACATAGAAATTCTATATATTCATTCCTAAATACAGTTTCGCAATTTAGGAAAGCAGGTGCAGTACAATTCAACTCCGCGTTCCAATAAACCTATTTTGAGCTCCCGCAGCCTTTTTGATATCTCCTGCAAGTGGGGGAAAATCCCTTTGTAAGACTGAATAATTCATTTCGTAGACGCTTTTACACAAGGGAGGAAGGGTACTCAGTAATGAGACGAAATGGCGAGCGAAAATTCCGTAACCGGGGACAGAAATTCATTTTGCAAAGCTACAGGACGTAATGAATGAAGAATACTGAACTAAACACAAAGCAGAAAGTAAAATGATATTTTACTTTTAAAATCTTCTCATGTCACTTAATTGATTTTGTTAGACACATAATAATTTTAGATTAAAAGAAATAATTTACCTAAGAATACTACACATTCTTATTGAAAATTATAAGAACAGTTAATGCAGCGGTGTCTATAAAGCCGTGCACAATTTAAATTTGAACAGGTAGGATCTATAGAGAAATCGATGTTTCAACAAGATCGGTGTTTTTCACTTTTAATTCCATGTGGAAACAATTTCAACTTGTTTTTTTTTTAACAGAAATTTCCCAGCAGTTGAATGCTAAAGGATGAAACACTGCTTATTCGACAGAATTCGCCTTTTTATTTCATTTTTTTCTTTGTTCAAGAAAAGTGAAAACTCATGCAAGATCCCACTCTAATCATAGGGATTTTTAGGGATATTTGAGGGCACTTCAAGAATTGTCAAGCTTAGTAAATTATTTTGTGATTTTACTACATAGAGAAGATGCCTCGGAATAATTGTCAAGACATCAGATACACGCTTTTCGTAAATAATTAAAAAAAAACTTTTTATATAAGTTATTTTGATATTATTTCGCAAATATTTCGTTTAGATTTAACATTCTGAATCAAAAAGATTAATCTTCTACATTTTAAATATTAACATGAATCTTTAAAATTCTGTGTGAATAAGTTTTTTGGTCTTTAAATAGAAAACAACGAATTTTAAAAAGAAAATAATACAATATCGTTACAAAATCTGCTAATGGGTACATGTTCAGTAGCACATTAAGCTCGAAAAAATGAAAATAACCCTTTATTAGACGAAATGAAGCACTATATCTCACAATAAATACAGTATTTTTATACCATGCCACTTTGGATCATTAAAATATCACAGCGATAACACTATTCAAACAGCAATATCAAATCGTATAGCTCTGTTCTCAATATCAGCAGTCCATCACACATTCACTCGACAATGAGAGGGACTCCTTTATTTATAGATTTCCAAGGGGACGTGACATCACATAGGCTGTGACATCAGTTTTCTAGATTCTTCCAGTAGCGCCTTTCCGAATTCAGATACAGCCAAAATCCAACCAGTTTCGAGAGCTTTCTTATTGTCGTTAAAATGGTTGCCAAGTTTGTTGCCAATTTCAAGGGGACACATACACATTTCACTTGCATAATGATTGCACAACTGTCTTTCCCGCAATAAACATCAATGCGGGAAAGTAACATTACAATTTTGCGACACTATTCAAATCAACTTCAACAAGAAAAATGTGGGATTTAAAAAAAAAAAAAATATTTTATCAACTATAGATGTTTCACAATATAATCAAATAAATGTTTTACAAATCAGAAATAGACTACAAAATGTGAATCACTACATTTTATAACTTTTTGAATACTTTATTGTTCTTTTAATCAACTTTATTCAATTTTAAATTTTGTTTTGTAGCTGAAAAACAAAATTATTTGATCGAAAAAATATTTTAAGTCGCGAGAGAATGTTACGCTATAGGAAAACTATTTTACGAAAGAATTTTGAAGGTCCTTTAGAAGAAAGATGGAAAGAATATTCCTTTTCAAAGGCTCTTTAAAGATTTTAAGGACCTCCTCTAATCTAATTTTGAAATTTAAGGGCTTTTTAGGGTTCTTTAAAGACCCATGGAGACCCTATGTAATGCTTACTCAAAACTAAAGAAAATTTTCCAGCGAGAGGTGATTTCTTTTATAATTGGCATTTAAAATAAACTTTAAAATGCTTTTCGAAAACTATAACGCCTAAGGACGTGTCTAGGAATAATGCCCAGTGAGCCCTGTCCCTAATAAAATATGAATTCTTGTTAAAGAAGTGATAATAATCAAACGAGTGCAAAATTCTGCCATTTATTTTTTGTAGGAGTTCCCTTCTACAATATTTTTCTTGGCTACATGCCGAATAGAATCTTATTACGCTTCATATATCAGTAATAATGATGGACATGTTGATAATTAAAAATAAAATGTACTTTTATATTTTTCAGACGGGTGCTGTTACTTCTTTAGGAAGAAGCTCTAGATATACATAGACTGAGAGACAAAAATAAGTTAAATTTGCATAAAAGTCACCAGATAAGTTTTGTTAACTCACCACTTGAGTGGGCACACAAGAATATCTTAAAAATACTCACCTAGAAAAGAAAAGAGAAAACATTGTTAAAGAAAATAATTATGACAAATAATGTTAGACATAAACTATATGACGAAAAAAATCTGTTCACATGTCGATATTACATGTCTTCTTTTTGTACGTCTGTTAAATTATATAAATTTCTGATGCATTTTTTATAAATTTTTATTCAAACTTATTTAGTTTGAAACTTACGATATTTAGATATAGTTTGAAACTTACGATATTTCGATAATATTAGGATTTGGTAATTTCTCATCAAATTTAGAATATATCGCCAAGCTGGGCTCGATTTTGGAAGCTCATTTTAGATGCCAAATTTGGCGATCTTTGGCCAAAAGTCGCAGAGCTTGGCAACAATTGACAAGATTTTAGACATGGCCCAAGCATATATTCGCCATAAAATTTTAATTTATTCAAGATGTCCTCAGACATTAACATATTGCAGTCTTTTGGATGACTCTGTAAACTTCTCCTGTCGAGAGAGGTGCCAAACTAGACGTTACACCAGTTTTAAATACATAATTTGAACATTCTATGGCTAATCGTTTCTGAGTTATGCAAGTTACATACGATCGTACGTACAGACGACACCACAACAGTAAGTAAAAATAGATTTCACGATCATTTAAATTGCGTTTACTGTGTTTAAAGGCAAACCTGCACGAGGTTATCTGCAAGCAGAAATATTACGGGATACTGAAGATTTTTTCCTGAATATTTCATAACTTACAGCGGTTGACCGTTTATAAAAGTGTATAGTGTACCTCAGAAGAGACGTTCTACATTTTTCGACCTTCCAGTGTCACTGGTTTTTTGAAGAAGCTGCTCAAAATTTGCATTATCCCTTTAACGCGCAGTGTTCCCGCTCTGGGAACACCAAACTCTGACGTTTTGACTGTTGCCAGTCACGAAGAATAGATTTGAATTCTATAAAAATAGTTGCGGGTGACATAGCTCGATGTACTTTACATTTTAGCACGTCAATTCCCGTAAAAAGATTATTTTTAACAACACTGACATCTGTTGAAAAATGGAAGAATGCGAGAACAGCTGGAGAGATTGCCCAATGCTGAAAAAAGGGAAGCCATTGCCATCGCTCGACTTAACTACCAGCAAGATGGCGGACGATCGAAACGCTCATCGCGTGCCACAGATCTAGAGACCCTTTTTTGACGACAGCTGGCTGTGCGCGGGCACAGCCAGCTGTTTTATAAGTCGAGACCAGAAATTTTATAAGTCGAGCGATGGCAACGGCTGCCCTTTTTTCAGCATTGGGAAAAGGTTCCGCCTCAAAGGGTCATTTCGTAAAAGAACAGCCTTAAATTAAAGAATAAGACTTCTACAGCTAATTTTGTTTGCGGATAAGGGTGCTACTTCTAATAAAAGAATGCACTCGCTGATGCCATTAGCCAAACATAACATGATTTATTTTGCCTCCTCTTTAACTGCCACACACAGGCAGCTCTTTCCTATCTTGCGCAATTAAAGTCAAAATCTTTGCGTACGTACAGTTTCTTCTTTTGCGCTGTAAAATGGTGCCGTCTCTCTTCTCTAATCTCGTGACAGGTCACGTAAAAGAGGCGGCAGTTCGGTAACGAGATTAAAGTAAAGGCGGGACGTGCAGCGCGTGTTCGATAAAATGCTTTTATTTAATTTTATTTCTTTTTATTTACTTTTAAAAGGCGCAACCCCGAATCAATTTGAGGACCCCCCCCTTCCCTGCAAATGGTGGGTGCGTTTTAAAACATTTTTAAATCGCTTTCTGTTTGCGGAGAATGGGGACGGAAGCAGAATATTAAAATTCCGAAATTTTATTATTTATTTTTTATTATTTGAAAAAAAAAATAGGGAAATGTGGAAAGTAGACGTAATGTTAGCACTAGAAATTAGATTTAATGTTTTGTATTATTTTGGTTTTGTATGCTGGAGATGGCTTACAACACGAGCTTATGCATGAATTTTATTCAGTAGAAGCATATAAAATATGTATACTCTTACTGTGTTTAAATGCTATTCAATAATATTTAAATTAAATTATTGTTTTTCTACTTTTCTTTTAATGACTATGTCATTTTATCTCTCACCCCCTTTACTGAAAATTGTCTCAAAAATGCGACTTAATTTTTACATATATTTAAATACTATTATCACACAACAGCTTTAATGTATTGTTACAATATTTCGTAAGCTGTAGTATATGCATCACATGTATTTTTTACATATATTTAAATTCTATTAGAGTTCAGAACAGCTTTAATCTATAGTTACAATATTTCGTAAGCTGTAGATATGCATCGCATGTATTTTTCTATAAATAGGTTACAGTCCTAAAAATTTCAACATAGGGTTACCAGGCGAAATACACGAAAGATGAGAGATAAAATGACATAGTTAATTAATATCGTTTTAATATGGCAATAATGAAACTAAAAAATTGGGGGGTGGGTCAGGAGGATCTCCCCCTGACGAGTCTCGAACAGCCGGGTTTTATATAAATTCCTTCAATATATTTTATAAATTTGTGAAGAAATAGTATACTGATATACAGGTAGAAGATAATTTTTATTCCAGATGAGTAACAATGTAAATTGACCATCAGTTTCAATTTTTGCTGTTTATTCAGGCATTCACTCAAAATTAAACGATATAAAGAAATTTGAATAAGAGTGAGTATAAAGAAAGCGTTTTTTTTTTAAAGATAAATTATCTGACAGTCTCAGTAATATAGCCTTTTCTATATCGCATGCTGTTTAATATTAGTAAAACAACAGCCAGGAGTTTTATCAAATACAAGCAATATACAGGGTGTCCCCAAAAGGCGGTAATGAGCTTTAATTCTTTATCTATTAGAGATAAGTGGGCGATGTAAATTGAAAAAAAAAAGTCCAAAATAAGTTCGGCAATAAGACTCCGTAAAGAAAAAATTCATCTCGTTCATTTTCAAAAAGTTGCACTTTTTAATTTGTATACCACCTCCGTACAAAAAAATTCCCAGTTAGTAAAATGTACCCCCATACGCGGAGGTGTACAAAATTTTAGAATTATGTTTTAAAAAGTGTCAGAGGTACGAAGATTAATAATATGCTGACTTAAACCACTTTTCGATGGCTTTCGCAAGGAAAAAAATCACATCGGATGATCGGATTTCAGAGGTCATACAGAAATTACGAAAGAATTTTTTCCCCACTCTAAAAATAAGCATTTACATTCAAATTCATGTATAGCTTTTGATCTTCTTTGTTAAAGATATCTCTGAGATATTTTATAATGAAAGGCCCAAATTTTGTACATCACCTCAAACTGTATGGGCACATTTTACTAATTGGGAATTTTTTTTTGTACGTGGTTCGTATACAAATTTAAAGTGTAGCTTCTCAAACATTAAAGAGAGGAATTTTCTTAACGGAGTTTTGTTTCTTACCGTATTTTGTACATTTTTTTCGATTTGCATTGTTCACTTTTCTCCGATAGATAAAGAATTAAAGCCCCTTATCATCTTTTTGGGACGCCCTGTATAGTATACAGCTAACTAAACTGCATATTGACGCAACAGCCAAACTAGGGTCCAAGGCCTGTGCTAGTCATCCACAACTTTACGATCATGGGCTCTCGAGTGCAGAAGCATATGTACAGGCAAGGTGGTCAACTTAACGCGGAGCTCCCAGTGTTTAGTCCCTAGCAAGCTTGGTCCTTATTTCAAACACCCACTCAAAGAAATGAAAGGCTCAGTTAACCTGGCCCAGTCCGAGAATCGAGCGCTGGACCTGTGGTTCGGCAGCACAATGCGCTAACCATAATTGTGTTAACTATTGTTACTTAAAGTGGCACATTTTTATTTTGTGTTTTTATGACATTAAAAACAGACTTTGCTGATTTTGAAAATGTAGACTGTTAATAGAAGTAGTTCAACATTTCACCATACAATAAGCTAAATTAGCTGCAACCTTTCAATGGAAGAACTTTGAACCATAATTTGGTTCCACCGATCAGTTTAAGCACCAAATCAAGGTTATCCATAGAAAAGTTGCAGCTAGCTGTATTGCATGGTGAAATGTTGAACTACTTCTATTAACAGTGTAAATAATCTGCTGTAAATATACTTACTCTGACACCTATTTGTAAAAAAACTTTTAAGAGTATAAAGACTGGAGAATACTATGCAATAGTCATGCTTATCCACATCCTAATGTCCCACTTTTAAATTTCGTTTATTCCATCAAATGTAATTGCTATGTTTAAAAGAAAAGAAAAAGAAACTTTTAAAACGTAGAAAGAACCGTAACGTATTAGAGAGCTACATAAGTTATTCCGCTAATCAATTTTAGTCTTGCATATCCTGATTGTTTCCTTTTTAATACGCTTAAGAGACTTTATCCTATTAATATAATTAAAATCCTAAACAGAAGTCTTCTCCTGAATACTGGTAATGCTTCGATAATGATCAATATCACCAATTTTTAGCGAATTTCGTAGTCTTCAACAGGGGTCGATCCAGGAATTCAACAGGGGTTTTCCAGGGTTCCATTTTTTTGTAAAAATTGCTTATTTTTGTGAATTTCAATACCCAATTTTGTGAATTTCAACACTAATTTTTGTGATTTTTCACACAGATTTTAATAAAGACATTTATTTATTTTTTAATAATTGATAAAACATTAAAATATAGGGTAAAATGGCCGCTTTAATCATTTATATTTTTGTGAAGGGGCCGCAAAACGGACCCAATTTTCATCTGCATCAATCGCTGTTCGATTCAGAGCTGAAATGTTAATTAAATAATGATGTACTTTAACTGATAATATAATACTATCAAAAAATAAAAAATAAAAATAATAAAAATTAAAAAAATTACGCCAGTTTTAAACCATATTTTAGCCGTATATAATAATTTCACAACTTACCATCGTGGGTCAATCTGATAACTGCTAATATGTGAATCCTATGAGTAATCACTATGGAAATTTAAATAAAAATATTTATTTAATTTTTTATTATATGCAGATAATTTATTAATCTATTTAATAATTACTAAAGCTTTTTGTAAACATTCATTGTGACAACTCTTTCAAAGCGTATAAATGCCGACTGCGAAGACTATTCCATCTCCATTCGAATTATTCAAAGACGAACGTGATAAATATTTCAGCAAACCACAATGTGAACTGGGAAACATTTACACACACACAATCGGCGTGATGCATTTAATCGTAAATTACATCGTATGTGTCATGATTTCGTGCTCGTAATAATCAACTTTAAATTATCACCTCTTAATCCCCAAATCATGAGATTCAAATTAGGGAATCGTGATTTCTCGCAACCCCTGACAATTAATCTGGTAAGAATGTTCAAGAGGATATATGCAGTCAGTGTATTCCAGAGGGGATGGTTTTCAGATTTCGGGACCGAAGATTTTCCGTTTACTAGCTCTGCAAAAATAATGAGGCTTATATCGCACGATCCTCTAAGGATAGAGTAGTAAACTATTTGTTTCTCTATTTTATTCTACTAGAAGTCAAAGCCCGTTGTGGAGGCAATTACAACGGGCGCTAGAAAAATCATTCCACAAAGACATGTCTACACTCTATATATTTGATTTTCGTTCACTTAAAATAAATAACTTTATATTCAATTGAAATCTTAATTGCATTTTTATCTAAATGCTTGCGAAAACTTTTCGCATTCGAAAGATTTAATTTCGCTGGGAACATCCCCTCTTATATCAATGTTTCATGCAAAGAAAATCATTTTATTTGTGAAAAAAAAAAAAAACGCTGAACTGGATAATCTGAAAAAACTATTTTAAACAAATCGAAATCGGAATCCTCCCTTTAAAGCCTGATAACCGTGACGTCAGTATGACGTAATTATCACTTCGACACCCAATTTTGTCACACAAATGATTAACTTTTTTACTCGTCTAATGATTAACTTTTTAACTTTGTTAGCTGAAAATAGCAAAAAATCGCTTGAAAATTGGGGAATGGGTGGATTTTCATATTTTTAAAGTAGCGCAGATTATTTTCTTTATTTTTATGCATAATTATAAAAATTTTCAAGCGTATCGTACAATATCTATGGATGTTATTGCGTTTTTTATAAACTTTTAAAAATATTTTTGGAGTAATGGTTGTAAAAATTTTATCTTGGAGTCGTTACCCGGAATTGTTACAGAACTAGTGAATCAATGAGTCAGGGATCAGTGTAACTATATGGTAGGAATTAGGTGTACTGGAAAGTAATGTCTTTTTGCCCTAAAATTCAAACAAATACATTTTCAACGAGTACGGAATTACAAACAAACTATGCCTAAGTATAGGACTCATATTTGTTAAATTTTAAAGTGAGAATTTTATAGATAACTTTCAAGAAAAAAACGGCCCCCCTCCCGTTTTTTCGCGTCTGCCCACCTTGGAGGGTTATATTCGAAATATTCTGGCATTCGTAAGTACTGTATTTTACAGCATGAATTTTATGGATATCTCTTTTCTTCTCTGAGGTTATATGAAAAGAAAAACGTTCTTTCCTCCATAACATACGAATTTTGTAAAATGCCCTCCTATCTATCACCTAAACGAAAAACCTCGCAGATGTGCCAAATTTCGTATTACAAGCTTCAGTAGTTTGGACCAGGCAAAATATTTACTTACGAAAACAATGGCATTACTCTGCGGGGGATACACCTAATTTTTTTTCAGTAAATATTCTTACCAACTGAAGTAAAATAAATTTGTAGTTCTCAGATTATTATTAAGAAACACTACAGCTAAATGTCATTTTTTAATAATATGTAATATCAGATTATAAGGATGTGGTATTTGATAATTTATTTCAATAAAAGGTGTCTCGTATATAGTGGTACAAGACTTAACCCTTTAAGGCGCGGTGTCCTCGCTGTGAGGCCACAACTCTGACATTTTGCTGTTTTGATTCACGAAGAATACATTTCATTTCAATTAAATAATTAAGGAAGGCATCTAGATAGGCTGCCCAATGTCGAAAAAGTGCGCCTTTGCTATCGCACGATTTAACTACCAGCAAGATGGCGGTCGATCGAATCACCCAGTGCGTGCCACAGAACTAAACAATATTATTGACACAGCCGGCTGCGGATCGTGCGATGGCAACGGCTGCACTTTTTCGACATTGGGGAATAGTTGCTCGTCAAAGGGTTGAGAGGGGGGTGGAGGGCATCAAGAAAATTGAGAATTGAGAATCATGTAGTTCGCTATGTAGGGTCAAAAACGCCGTTTTATAACGCTGGTTATTATTGACACAGCCGGCAGTGCGGATCGTGCGATGGCAACGGCAGCACTTTTCGACATCGGGGAATGGTTGCGCGTCAAAGGATTAAGGGGGGGGGGGTAGAGGGCATCAAGAAAATTGATAATAGAGAATCATGTAGTTCTCTCTCTATGCAGGGTCAAAAACGCTGTTTCAAAACACTGGTTAATAATAAATGCAGAAAAGGTTCTCAAGTATAAGTATTAAGTTTTAAAACAAACGAAATTATCTTCAGAAAATTACTTTTGATCCAGATTGCTCGTGCATTTTTTTTTCTTCTGAGCTTACAAGCTTTGAGATTAATATTTCCAAGTTTATTTACGCATTCAATATTTTGGCATCTTCACTTTTCTAGATCTTTAGAAACAGCTGCAGAGAGCCTGTCAAAACGTTATTTCCAGACATTTCGACCTTGGATATGTTGCCTCTTGAGACTACTTCGTTTGATAGATTATGGGCAGAGTCAGCAGACAAGCCGTATCAACTATTAATCTAATTCTGTTCAGATGAATCATTAGATGTTTAGTCTTTAGGGTAGATTTGTCTCAGTTACTGTTTATCACGGACTGCAACTTAAACAGCTTTCATTGGGAAAAAAAAAAGAAAACAAGTAAAGAAACGAAAAGGATGAAAATCACGAATTTTTGTCAAAATCAGAAATAAGTTTTCCAAATTCATAAAGCTATTAATAAATTTGTCCGATTTCCGATATTTAAAAAGGTAATGGGCCACGGTCTGTGAATATACATATGTATTTATTCACAAAAATTCGAGAATTATATCCTAGAGTGTGTCAAATGTATGAAGATAAATATATGCTGTCTTAAACCGCCTTTCAATAGCTGTCAAAGAGGATAAAATCACGTTGGATGATCATGCTTCAGGGGCCGTACAGAAATTACGAAAGAAAATTACTTTTTACACTCTAGCACTAAATACTCATATTCATATTCATGTATTGCGTCTGATCACCTTCGTTTGAAGATATCTCTGAGACGTTTTATCATGAAGGCTAAAATTTTGTACAACACCTCATTAGTGTGTAGGGGTGTATTTTATTAATCGGGTATTTTTTTGTACAGGGGCTGTATACTAATTTTAAAAGTGCTACTTTATATTTTCAATTTACACATCGCACTTATATCCAATAGATAAAGAATAGATTAACACCCTTTACAATTCTATGGTATATTAAAGGTAATATTTCAAATCTGAGTTACACTTGAAAAAAAAAAGAAAGAAAATTGGTATCAAAACTTTCAACATAAACCTATAAACACGTCTCTTGCAAGCTCTTTAATTCCTTAGAGTTATCAACAAAACTTGGCAGAACTCCGCCTCGTTCTTAAAACACGTTAGCCTTTTATCCATCGATAGAAGTAACTCCTTGCATCTCTACTCTTACTACTAGCGGTGCTAGGCAAACAGTAACATTAGTCCTTGCCGAGTTCCCATATAATCTCATTACGGGAACTTCCAGGACTCTTTGTGTTATGTCGCGTGTGTCAAGCTTAAGGTATTGGTAATCCCACGAAAAGATCGATATTAGAAACAAGGTTTCCAGACATATGCATTTGTAAGGCAGAAGGGTTTTGCGGAGGTCATGTAATTTATTTAGTTTTCCCCACTCTCGCACTATGTCAGCGGGTGTCCTAGACTAGCGAAATTAATCTTTATGTCATCGTACAAATTAAAGAAAGTATTGCAATCTCGAAAAAAATCCGGTATTGGGATTTTTGACGGAAACATCTATTTTGACCATTCCTAAATTTACCTCGACAGGTTTCGAGAAAGCTCTGCAAATGTCGCCCTGGGAACTTAATGACGTCTCTTGGACTGGTAGAGTCAGGTGACTGTCAATTCGATTACAGATTGGACGTGTGCAGTGATTCACGACCAATCAGCAATCCAGTGGAAAGTCGCATGACCCTAGTAGTCCTATAGAAATCATTGAGTGACTAGAACGGTATGAAGATCGGCAGTGGTCTATAAGTACCAATGCACGGGCGAATCATTAAATTTTGAAAAGTTTAAGTTTGATGTCTGTGCTAACGTATGAAAGTAAATGCATGTACATATTTCCCGCAACTAAAAAAATAGTCGTACAATGTCGGAATCTTGCATTTAGAACTGTCGTAAAAATTAGATGTGCACCGCCATTTTTGATAGCTATCGACTGGGCAGTTTATTTACAGGGTCTCACAAAAAACAGACTTTCAGTAAGTTAATGTCTATCAGTCATTCTTTGGTCCACGTCCGAATTTCGCCAAATTTGGCGCCAAAAAACCGTCACGTTACCGAAACTGAACCCAACTTGGCGATATCTTCTATATTTTGAGAGAAAACTTTCAACTATAATGTTATTTAAGAGAGAGTAGCCTTGTATCTTACTTTCAAATTAAATAAGTTTAAATGAAGTGGTTAAAAAACGTGAATAAATTAATATCCTTGCAGGAAAGTCATGTGCGCCATTTTGTAAGTGCAAGTTTTAATTGTTCATACAAATAAGAAATATTCTGCGAAAAAAAAAAAAAATTTTTTAATTCAGGGCGCTGCTCTTTTCTTCGTCATCCTTGTTCAAGAAGTTGACATCAGAAATTTATCTAGTATTTCTGATACCAGTAAAAATCGAAGAAAGTCGAAAAAATATCAAGGCACAAATGGGTTAAAATCCATCCGACAAAGTATAAACACTTCGTGTGTGCATAGAAAAAAAAATTAACGTGGATGATGTCCAGTAGTCAACGCATAGGTGATCAGATAGATGGATCAACACTGAATTTTATTAGGAATCCGATTGTTTTATTATTAGATATAAATTCTTGAAAACTAATGATTAAAAGAGAAAATATGAGAAATTTTAGGAAAAAATGCCCTAACTATCTATTTGGTGTCCGAAAAACCATCTGAATGTACAAAGAAGTAGCAATCAATTAGACAGTAAACGTTCAGAAGATATAAATAGCTTATCACAATTGACTAAAAGACTATTTGCGTGGATCTGTAAGTTCTAAACATGACACCTTTTAGATGGCATTAAGAATTAGCCTTTCGAATGATACAAAGTTGCAGTCGTGGAAAAAGTACGCAAACATTTTCGTCAATTTTGATCCCTTATTTCACGAATGATGAGTCGATTTCAAGTAAAATGTCCAATCCAAAATGACACTTGACTCTGGCATTTGGAAAGCGGAACTTTTTGAGACAAAATTAATTAATTAATTTAGAACGGAGGTCGGAATCCATACGTTTAAACTTTTTTTGTTTTATCAGCTGCAAATAGGAACGTATAACGGAAAAAACACTCAAAATACTGGTGTTAAACGATAAAGTAAATAAAAAACTTTGTAAAAAACATACATAAGATGTAACAGGTAAGTAGATACGTATGTTTCGACTAAAAATTGTTTTAGTCTTCCTGAGAAAGACTAAAACAATTTTTAGTCGAAACGTACGTATCTACTTACCTGTTACATCTTATGTGTGTTTTTTACAGAGTTTTTTATTTACTTTAGGAACGTATAACTTCTACACTTCATAAATACATCTTGAGTACAGTAATATTCATCTACCATTTTTAGCTATTCGCAATAGAATTTATTAAATTCCCAAAATCATTCTGCAATACATTTGGCATTATATATTCACTTATCTATATTTTTATTCCGAAATGCTTCTCTGTGCGTTCGTTTCTTTTTCTTGTGCTTATTTTTATTTTCTTTCCCTGCTTTTTCATCTTTTTCGACATTTTTCGGAATGTCAGTTGTCATGGTGACAGAACAGCTGCTTTGACTCAAGCAATGATAAATCCATTAAGAATAAAAATAGCTGCTGATGGTTCTGGGAATAAATGCATGCAATGTGAAGGTGTAGGATAAATTTATGTTAAACGCATTCTATACTAGTTAAACAACGACGAACTTCCAAAATAGAAGGTAGGGAAATTTTTATTGAAATTGTCGTTTGAGAGAATTTTGAAATTTAAATGTCATACGTTAAAACATTAATTTGCGAACATTTTGCATATATTTTATGTAAATATATGCTGTACTTTGAGAATGGAAGAAAGAAAAATCGTAACAATATTTTTGTAAGCATTTTTTTTAAATATACAGTGAAACTTATGAGCGACCACCTCTATTAAGCTACTCCCTCCCCGAACGACCACTTTTTTTAAGACACCGATTTCTTACCCTATCTGCTTAATGTTAAAAGATCCTCTAGAAGAGACTACACAACCCTCTATAAACGACCGGTCACGGTGCCCTGTCCGATTTTTTTTTTTTTTTTTTTTTTGCATTTTTCAGGAAGTAAACAAGAACAGCATTCCAAATTAGTTGCTCTAGTGCAAATTGACAGTAGGTGCATGTACACTCATACATTACATACAAATCTTGTTGGATGAAAAGACACGTGTCGAAGAAAAGAGAGATTTTACTGCTGGAGCAGCGCATTGATGTCATTGAGTCACGCGAAAAACGAAATTCGGAGAGGAAGTTAACTGTTACTTTTGGCTGTAGGAAAACCCAAAAAGTAAGCTTTAAAGCAAATACATTTTATTGTGGCAAAATCAGAATGCCTATACAATGTCAGGATAAATGCTTTTTTGTCAGATGTAAAAAATTAAGTAGAGAGCAAAGTTATCTCTGAGAGAGGAAAAAGAATGAAACAATCTGAATTTCTATATATTTTATTAAAATTTAAATTTAGAAAATATGTTTGTATAATTGCTTATGTACTAGTATACAATTTCTTAAATAACGAGATATACAATACTTTTTAGCTTTTTTTTTCTTGGCTACCAAATGTTCATACTTCTTTGAGCGACCACCTATCTTAACGACCAATATTTGCGGAACGGAGGGTGGTCGCTCCCAGAAGTTTCACTGTATACTGCAATGAGGGACGTAGTAGCATTCGTAACGTAAGGACGTAAATGCATTTTTATTTATTACATGTCAACAATAATTTTCACTATTCCTGAGAAATTTTACAATTTTCAAGCATCAATACATGAACTCTATTAATTAAAATCAAATCACGAATCGATTTACTCAAAATACACACAAATCTTTCTTAAAAACCATCGATAGCTGTCATTGGAAGAAATTCAAAAGTTGCTTCACTGTGCTAGACTTGAGAGACTGCGCAAATTGATCGTGGACTTTGAGTATAGGCTATAATGAACAAACACTAACTGAAGTAAATGAGTACCGATTGAAGTGATTGTTACCTTAATGAGAGTTTCTTAATGGGATATTTCAGCGGAGTTTGTAATCTCCCGACATTTTAACAGGGATATCGAATAATTATAAAAGCATTCTACTATAAACTTCAGTACCTCGCAGGTTTAAGTCTCAGTGTGTTTGTGCATAATTACTTTTAAATAAACCTTTATTTAAAGTATAACTGATACATATATCATGTTAAACAAGACAAATAAATCGTACAAAACAAACGGACTATAAACACAACTGCCTTACTAGTGCATAAAAAACTGAATAATGAATAACAAAAGCAAATAAAACAAGTCCCAAAATTTTTTCTCATAACAACCCCTCTGACAGAAATCAATTGCTTAATTTGTTTGAAAAATAATAAGGGTCCTCTGCACCTCTAAATCCGGTACTGTCCATTCCTAACCGATATCGATATTCAGAATACGATTCTGTTTAGTATTTAAGAGTCTCTCAAATACATTTTTACACGTCCACATAGATGAGTGTACTGGCATTACTTTGTGTAAGGAATATGCTGACTATCCCAAAAAGTGGGTAACAAGCTATAATTCTTTATCTATCATAGATAAGTTGTCAGTGTAAATTTAAAAAAAAATTAAATAATATGGTAGGAAAAATGATTGAAAAAAAAGTTCCTCTCGTAATAATTTTCAAAAAATACGCTTCATAAATTTGTAAACGACCCCCCCCCCCCGGTATAAAAAAAAAATCCCAATTAGAAAAATGTACCGCATATACTAATGAGGGGGTGTACAAAATTGCAGCCTTTCATCATAAAACCTCTTAGATATCTTTAAACAAACAAAGATGTACTGAGGATATACATGGTTTTTAATATAAATGTTTCTTGCTAAAGTGAAAAAAAAAATATTTTCTTTCGTAATTTATGTAGGCTTTTCTAAAATGCGATCCTTTGAAGTGATTTTTTTCCTTCGAGAACCACCGAAAAGTTAATTCAGCATATATTTATCTTAATATCTCTGACTCTTTTTAAAATATAATTCTCAAATTATGTGCATCACCTCATGAGTGTATGGGGTACTACATTTTACTGACTGGGATTTTTTTTTGTACGGGGAGTCGTATACAAATTTAATAAGTGTAACTTTTTGAAAATTAATCAGAGGAGTTTCTTCGTAGTAGTCTTTTTTCCTAACTTATTTCGAATATTTTTACAATTTACATTGCCCACTTATCCCGGAGTCGATGCTTACGAAAACTGGGTCCATTTTGCGACCCCTTCACAAAATTAAAATCGATTAAATCGGCCCCTTCACAGAAATGCAATCGATTGAAACGGCGCCTTCACAAAATTTCAGTAAATTAAAACAGTCCTTCATTAGCATTTTACCTCACATTTTAACCTGTTTTATTAATTATTTTAATAAAAAACTGACTTTTATTAAAAATTGGTATAAAAATTCACAAAAATTAGAGTTGAATTTCATAAAATTAGAATTGAATTCACAAAATTAAGAATTTTTAGAAAAATGGTTCCCTGAAAAAAATTCCTGGATCGACTCCTGTTATCGCTGATTGATAAAGAATTAACCCTTTAACGCGCAGTGTTCCCGCTCTGGGAACACCTAACTCTGCCGTTTTGACTGTTGTCAGTCACGAAGAATAGGTTGGATTTCTATAAAAATAGTTGCGGGTGACATAGCTCAACGAGAATCCTTTACTTTTTAGCACGTCATTTCCCGTAAAAAAAACTGTCAAGATTATTTTTAACAGCACTGACATCTGCTGAGAAATGGAAGAATGCGAGAATAGCTGGGCAGATTGCCCGGTGCTGAAAAAAGGGCAGCCGTTGCCATCGCTCGACTTAACTACCAGCAAGATGGCGGACGATCGAAACGTTCATCGCGTGCCACAGATCTAGAGAGCCTCTTTTTTGACGCAGCTGGCTGTGCCCGCGCGCAGCCAGCTGTCTTTAAAAAAAGGGGTCTCTAGATCTGTGGCACGCGATGAACGCTTCGATCGTCCGCTATCTTGCTGGTAGTTAAGTCGAGCGATGGCAACGGCTGCCCTTTTTTCAGCATTGGGAAAAGGGTTGCACCTCAAAGGGTTAAAGCCCGTTACCACCTTTTCGGGGCACGCCGTATGTTGCTGACATTCACACCATCTTCAGTAATGATGTACGGAGATTGGGAATTTAGCAAAAAATTCATTGCAAGTTTCATCCCTGACATACAGAGTGAATTAAATAAAAAAGTTAAAAAAATACAAGATTGTCCTTGGTTTCCATACTTTTATTTAATTGTATGCTTCTTAGTTCAAAGGCGGTATTTCTGATACATCTGTATATGAAGAAAGGAGAATGACCGGTAATGAAAGTGATAGTATTGTAACCAGAATGTCTCACATCCTTTCTAAAGCTAAGCAGCGAAGTGGAACGATAGAAAAAAAAAACCAAACCTGCATCGCACAGCACGTAAAAAAGTTGTCGATAGTTGTAAGAGAATAATCAGAGGAAACGCGATTTTTTTATTGTAAAACATAATCAAAAGAGACGAAAATGAAATGTTAAAAAGAAAAAAAAATGTCGATTCACGTTTTACCTTTCGGACAATAATAATGACTATCAAAGTAGCCAGTAATTTGTAGCCAGTAATTAGACGTTTTTATTACATTTTTTTTCCTTTGATAAGAAATCATGAAACTTCCGCACAAGTTCATTTGGTAATAAATTATATTTTGGAAAAACGCTAAAGAAACACGCTTTTAAAGAAATATGAACTAAAAAGCAGAAACGTAATCTTTAAATGTTCACATTTCGTTCAACAGCAGTGTGATGTCCCACAATACGGGAAAATTTAACACTTGGAACTAAGTTTAAAGTAAGAATAAAGTGATTGACTATAACAAAAACAAAAACTTTAATGTTAGAAAACTCGTAGGGTGCTTGATAAAAGTTGTCTTTATTCATTTTTTAAAATTTATTTAGAGTTGAAAGTGATAAACCTCTCTAAACGGCCATAGTTGGTAATGTATTGGAATTCTTTTGAATGATGCTATATGGACTATTTTGTAGGGAGACTTTATTTTGTAATCATTAACAACATATTTCAATTGTGTTTCTATGAAATACATGAATATCTCTAAACAACGACTGCTTATAAAAATGTTTTTGAATTCTTTAGCGTGCTCCTGTAAACAAAACGCAAATGCTGAGTACATCATCTTCAATATTATTCTATTGTGATCTATTCTTTATGCACCTGCAAAATTTCAAGTTAATTGGATATCTGTACATTTGGATTTTTTGTGTACATTTTTGCGCAAACTTTTCTCACATCTTTTATTCGCTAAAATTTAATTACAAACTTTTTCTTCATCTCATGTATTATAAATAAATGTAACTGGTTTTAATAAATTTAAGAACAGTAAACTCCCCTATAACACAGTAGATGCGTTCCGTGTAACATGAATGTTTTACAAATCAAAAACACATGAACCGCATCAGCAGTGTTAACAGGTAATACAGAAACGCCTGCTTCATTCTTTTACTATGTTGTATGAGTTTTTTTTTTTTTTTCTTTTTCTTTTTTTTTAACATGCTATAGGAAAAAAGATCGCAATTTTTTGCCATGTTAAACTAATCCGTATAATATGAAGCCGTGTTACTGTAAAATCAAAACAATAAGCAAAGAATTCGCACATTTTTCTTTAAATGAACCATATGGTTTAAAATGGTATATTTATTTCATCATTATGGACCTAATAAATTGCTGTGACACTGACAGCAATGAAAACAGTGCATGAAAAATAACAATAGTTTAAAATACCTATGATTAAATAAAAACGTTTAGACTATATCATGAATTAAATTATAAATTTATCCTGATTAAGTATTCGAACATAATGTGCACTTATACTGTGCCAGTGCGTACTTAATAACATACTTTCCAATTGGATTAATTCATATTTCTAAGATAATTGCAAAAATTAGCTGTTCACATCAACGGAAAAATTTACATATTTGAAAACAAAAATGTTTGTAAAATTTAATTTATTTTGTAACTGAAAGTATTGGGAAGAAATAAAAATACAACTTTGAGGTAGGTACAAGCAAAGTCCTATTTCTAATTAGATTTGCCTCTCATTTTCTATTGCCTGTAAATGTAGTTTTTCCTTTATAAGAGTAACACTGCTGTAAAGAATCAAAATGTGCATACGAGAAAGTCCATTGCAAAGCAATTTATACATGTCACCGCTATGGACTATGCCTCTTAACCTATTAAAAATAGCAAATGAAATTTTTAGACATTTTTTTTAAATGTAAGTAAGAGCTTCAAAAGTTTTCGTTACATTACTCTGTCAGCCATAAGGCAATATTTTACAACGTTCATCTGGTTCAAATAAAACAAAATTAAGAAGTTTTTCCCTCCATATTCATAAAATAAAGTGGTACGAAAATCATGTATGTAGCATTATGTATTTTTTACAGGTTCAAATAAACTCATAATTTAAAGTCAATGTTTAAAAAACAAATCTTTATACATTCAATAAATAAAGATCCGGAGCTTGTAAGGCCAAGTCGGTTTTTGGCTCGCTATAGCAATATTGAATGATCCTAGTAACCTGCTTAAACCTTGTTCTCTCCAAACCGTCGGGTCTACGCAACGATGGAAGCGAGCAATGTACACGCGCAAATCGTATCATGTTGGAAATTGTTTTATAATAGACTGCTTCGGGTTGATTTGCCTCTCTTGTCTTTCTCACAGAACAAATATTCAATCCTGTCTATTACCAACATAATTGTTACAGAGTAACATTTAAACTTCAAAGAAAACAACACTATTATTTAACGCATGAAAATAAATTTAAACAGAAAGAAAAAACTAGTTCACTAAACTCCACCAAGTGGTTGGCAAACAGCCCAACAAGTGAAGGGTGAAAAAACTCACCTAATACGCACGCCAACCAACCTTTTTTCTTTCTCCCCCTTCCACCATGCATTTTTCATTTTTATTTATTTCCAAAACAATCAATCATAGAGGACTCGCGCTTTAGTGTATCCGGTTGGGATAATGATCCACAGGTGGTGGGGTTCCGGAGATACGGAAAGGCTTGCACATCCATTTTTTATTCATTTATTTATCCACTTTATTTTTTAATGCGCCTCTCACCCCCTAACTAATGATACGTTGTCAAGCTTACCGCTGGCTACCTTTTCGGTTCGCCACATCCCTCTGATGCGAGCTGGTTGTGACGTGAAATCACCTTATTTCACGGCTTTTACCAGGGCCTGATTATGACCAACAGGGTCCCTGGGCATTGATGAATTTGGAGGCCCCATCTATGAAATTTGTTTTATTTTTCATAAAATTTTGATATAAAAAGAATATTTCAGAACAACATTTGATATTGAAGGCCCTTGGCAAAAACCCGATTTTCCCATGCGATAATAAGGCTCTGGCTTTTACTGTTAGTCGAAAAAAAAATAGGGTTAAATGGTACCAAAGCTGAAAAAGTGCATCCGTTGCCATCGATACATTTAAATGGCGGTTGAAAATCGTCGATAAAATCGTCCATCTGGTGCCTTAAAGAAGTTTTCTGACACAGATGGCTGTGTGACCGCATAGCCAGCCATGTTGTTGATAGCTAAATGGATCGATGGCAACGACTGCGCTTTTTCAGTGTTGGGCAGTCTATTCCAGTTGGTCTTCTACAGTGACGTGAAAATGGCTGCACTTCATACGGTTATATGCTGACGATTGGTGTGCATGGTGGGTGGAAAGTTTTAAGGTTGTCTCCCTGACGTACATTCAATAATACGCTTAGCACAATGTGTGGTATCATTTCGAATTTGTTGCGTTATTAAGTTTATACCATTCTCACACATTACTGAGTGTACCAGGGTATTACTTCCTCATGCCATGTTGGGGACTACTGAACTGCCGGTCCGTGGATCAAATGGTACCGGGCCGCCCAAGGAGCATTTAATTATTTCCATTTTATTTACTATATTTCTCTCGGGTTTCGACTTTGTCTGGTTTGTGCTAATTTATACCTTTGTAACAGAAGGAATCTTGTAACAATTTTAAATTAGTTTATTGTTTATTAAACATTTTAAGATTGTGATTTAAAATTGCAGTCCCTTAACCCTTTAACGCGCAGTGTTCCCGCTCTGGGCACACCAAACTCTGACGTTTTGACTGTTGCCAGTCACGAAGAATAGATTTGATTTCTATAGAAATAGTTGCGGGTGACACAGCTCCACGAGAATCCTTTACTTTTTATCATGCCACTTCCAGTAAAAAAATTGCCACGATTATTTTTAACAGCACTATGACATCTGCTGGAAAATGGAAGAATGCGAGAACAGCTGGATAGATTGCCCAATGCTGAAAAAAGGGCAGCCGTTGCCATCGCTCGACTTAATTACCAGCAAGATGGCGGACGATCGAACGCGATGAACGTTTCGATCGTCCGTCATCTTGCTGGTAGTTAAGTCGAACGATGGCAATGGCTGCCCTTTTTTCAGCATTGGGAAAGGGTTGCATTAACTTTATCAAATCAAAACAGCCTAAAATATAAACAATCAACCAGTGGCGGCTCGTGACCTGCTTCAGTGGTGGGGCCCGAAAAAAATAGTGCCAGTTCAAATCGGGAAAATACATATATATAGAGAGCTGTGGTGGATCGTCACCCATTTCAGTGGAAGGGGCATTTTTTTTTTTTTTTTTTAAGCTCGAAAAGGTAAAACATATGAATCGCTTTTCTAAACAGTGTGAGTACATAAAAACTTTCGAATAACAAGTTATGAAAGGCGTATTGATTTCTCCTTTAAGTTTTCATTTAAAGACAGCCAGGGGCGTAGCCAGAAATTTTTCATGGGGGGGGGGGTTACGACTACTGCAACTCACATATATGCATACATGTGTGTGATAAGGGAGTGAAGAATATACATTTTGTATAGCAAAAAATTCCTCA
The DNA here is from genome assembly GCA_038373885.1 of Cheiracanthium punctorium. Lineage (NCBI taxonomy): Eukaryota > Metazoa > Arthropoda > Arachnida > Araneae > Cheiracanthiidae > Cheiracanthium > Cheiracanthium punctorium. The sequence continues at coordinate 992,303 of JAWZYV010012330.1, read as the reverse complement.
TGGGGGGGGGGTTATGACCCCCCTAACCCCCCCCCCTTGGCTGCGCCTCTGAAGACAGCAGATTTATTTTGCACCAAAAAAAACCTTTTCCTCCATTTTTCTTTCTCAAAAAGGTACAATATCAATTAAAAAAAAAAAAAAACAATATCAAAAAAGTATGATTTTCTTGAATACAATATTAAATTCAACAATTGCATGTGTACATGTTGAAAAACGAATTGGTCCATAATGTTTCATCTCCAAATAGCAAACAATAAAAACGAAAAAAAACAGAATTTTTTGCTTCACTTATTGAACGTCATGGTGCTTTACTGTACCATTCTAGTTGAAATGATCGTGTCCTTTTGCCATCTTTTTGTCTAAGGACAAAATTTTTTGGTTGATAGGGTCCCAAGCGTTTTATTTCAAGCTTTTCTGCTATTTTTAATCTGCTGAAAGGAACTTGTAATAAACTGTCAACAGAATTCATAGTCGTTAAATATATTTATAATTTGACAAAATATTTTAATCTACGACCATTTCTCACTCAATTGATACTTTCACTATATTTGAAACCGAAAAAATAGTAAAATTAAGTCTGTTTTAAATGAGATAAATAAAAATTCCTAATTCTTAAAGATGATCAGCGATAAGAACAAAAATCACAATCAGCAGCTTTTTTCGACCATAAGAACAAAACTCGCCAAATACAACTGTTTCCATGGAAACACTTTTATTTCTCCTATCGGGCCAATGCTAAGGGGCCCTAAATTGGTGCTAAATTAACTGTGTTTTCGCATTCTTTTTTGTGATTACCAGCCAAATATGTTCATCTTTTGAGAAATGATCAATGGTACTAACACTACGCTGCTGTGCTTGGCGCAAATATATTGGAGCTTCATTTCTCGGGCCCCAGAGTGCTCCAATGTGGAATACATTGAAGATGCCGCGGCGCGGCCGTAGGATTTGAATGATGGCTCGCTTTACATAATTGGATTAAGGGACAAAACTGGCATAAAAATGCTCCTTTAAATATTCCTTTTATCCATTTTAAATCAAAATAGAATAAAATACACGCAGACACCTTTATTAAAGTAAACTGATTTTAAAAAGTACAATTTTTGCATTATAATTAAAAAAAACTTTTGAAATATCAGGTGAGGCCAGGCCCCTCTGGCCCCTAATGACGAGCCGCCACTGCAATCAACGATCCCACATCAGCGGGCCGCAGTAAAATTATGAAACTTTGACCGGTGTGCGGCGATAAAAAAGTTGGGGGAGCACTGCCTTATGCCAAGTAAAGGTTGTGCTCGCTAAATATTTTGGTATTTGGATTTTGACAGAAAAATCGATTTTGACCATCGATGAATTTGATTCGACAAGTTATTGTGTGACGTCTGTATTATAGTATGTATGTATGTAGGTATGAAGGCATGTATGAACTATTTTCACCGACCGGGAATCCATTTTGACTAGTTTTGCAGTGACGTTTGTATTTGCGTATGCACGTATATATCGAATTAGCCGTAGAATGTTGCAATTTTATTTTGGAAACTATTGCAACAGCTACTTGTGCACCTCCATTTTTGATTGCACACTGAGTATAATTTATTTACAGGGTCAATGTGAGGTTTTACTGTACTATAAATACACTATAAAACTTCTCCAGTCCCATTGCATTTGGGCAAATAGGAGGATTAGTAGATTATTCTGCATGAAACCCGTATGCTAGAAACCGTGGCAGCTGCACTACCTTTTTCAACTCCATGACATCAGTAGCTAGCTAACATTCAACTCCAACGTGTTTACATTTTGATTCGCTGATTCGAGTACAAGATGCTCGAATCTGGTGAGAGCTTCTATGCGGTAAGGTTAATATCATGTGCGTTTTGAGTTTTTACTATACGATTACATTTTATACTATACTTGTTGCTCGTAAAGTATGTATTCAGAATAAATAATATTATTTTTGTAAAATCTGCTAGTTTCGAATCCGGACACTTAAGTTTAATTTGATTTGGTTTAGTTTACGTTCTGTACGTTACAGTAATCGTTGAACTAAGTGGATAAAACGTTCTATATATAAACAAACATTAATTAAAAAAAAGAGTGAAAAATAAAAATTTCACAATGAAAAAAGTTTTGTAATTTTGAAAGACGGAAGAATCGCTCGGTTAATCTCAAATAAAATTATCCGTTACATTAAGAGAATAAAAAATACATATGCAAACATAAAAAAAGAGAGAAATACAAATTTTACTGTGAGTAAAGTAATTTTAAAATAAAGTGTTTTGTCGTTTCAAAATAAGGAATATTCTCAGACCGTATTGCTTATTCCACCTACAGCCCTGTAAAATTACTCGACTGCCTTATCCCCCAACTCCGCATCAATATTTGAAAGCGCTTGATTTTTCAACCCTCCCCCACAATCTGAAAAGCAATTACCGACCCGTAATTAATGGAAAGCTGCTGATGAGCGGCCTCATAAGCGGTTGAGTGGTTGGGTGATGTTGGCGAAGAAAAAGAAGAGTTGACTGCAGTCTTCCACCAAAACCTCCAATAAAGAATCGGTAAGATTCCCAGCACTGATTTCGTTCATCATGCGTAAAAACTGTATTCCTTTCTCTTTTTTTACCCTATGCATATATTGGGCTTGTAAGAACTAGTATTTAAGAGATGGACCGCCAATTTTTATTTACATATTCGAACAAAATGAAGGGTGCGTTTAGGGATGAGAATACACGATGACGAAAAGAGAATAAAAGTGTGCGAGATTGAATTTAACTTTTAAAAAATTCCGATGAGTAACACACAATCTTTTACATTGAATTTCAAACACAAAGTAAATCATTTACTTTTATCCTGAAAAAGAAAAAAAAAAAAAAAACACCCAACCACTCATGCATAAATAAATAATCCATGCACTAATTTTAAACAATTAATAATCAATTTTAGTTCCGAACACTTACGATTAAGAGCATTACTAAGCATTTAAATAAATTTTAATCGATGAATAATTCAAACATATATACCAAATTGAAGCTCAATCGAATGCAACCTTTAAACGCTAGCGCACTTTCAAGAATTTCTCCCCATAGGCCATAAAGTAAAAGAAATCTTTGTCGTAGCCCTGTAGAAAAACTATAAGCCCTATACACATCCAAATCAATATCGGTCTTGCGACGGTGGTTTATAACATATATATCCAATTTGAGCTCAATCGAATGCCCCGTCTAGGAGCTATCGTGTTCATTCAAATACACACACACACACACACATACATACATCTAGTAAAATAGCATAAATGAATTCAGAAGACCTCAAAACGTGTCAACATATAAAAATCTCGAAGTCGAATTTTTTCATGATTACAATACTTTACTTACATGGTACATGTTCGGAAAGTAAAAATATCTCAAGTGCTTGATATTGGAGAAATTTATAGAATCAGTGCATGCAAAAAGCAATCTCCTGATAATAAGATAATCCTTATTTCTGTTAATATAAACTACACTAAGTACATTTAATCTTTTTAGACCAAAAATAGGTGATTAATTTCATATTCTAACATCCCGGTTATGCAGCAGTAAGTGGAAAGTTTGACACGTGAACTATCACAATTGATCTTCAATTAAACAATGATCTCTTTATGTTCATTAGAGACAAATACAAGGTGTTCCAAAAAGGTGGTAACACGTTTGATTCTTTATCTATTAGAAATAAGTAAGCGATGCAAATTAAAATGCTCAAAATAACGGTGTAGTTCGAAAAAATCATGTGGTTTTGGTACACTAATACAAATAAACTAATTAAGTCATGCACTTCAAAATTTTTAGATTGTCTCTTTACAATCTGTACTATACATCGTATTAAACGATAAATCTGTATCAGTTACGAAACTTTCAGAAAAAATTCTTAAAAATCGAAAATTTAGCAGGATGTGTGACTCTTCGACAATTTTTGCTATATAATTCCATACTGTAGAATTTCTTGCGAAAGTTATAAAAGGCACCGTTGTTTCATTTATTAAGATGTACAATAGACCTCAGAAAGAATAATCCTGATTTTTTTCGAGTCTCTGGTGCAATTGGTTCATTTTAATTTGTGTACTTAGACCGTGAGGGAGATTTTGTTTCTTCGAACTACCCCCATGAGGTAGGGAAAAAGACTTTGTTAGGAAAAATTTCGTATATTGTTAACTTTCAAAAAGTTAAACTTTCTAAATTTGTATACAACCCTTAGGGAAAAAATAATTAGCAAAACGTGACTCGTAAATTAATGAGGTGATGGACAAAATTTGAGAATGTTATGCTAAAATGCGTCAGAGATATGAAATAAATACTTGCTGACAAAAAAACACTTTTCAATGGCTCTCGAAGGGATAAAAATTACGTCCGGTGATCACGTTTTAGGGGTCGTGCAGAAATAACTTAAGAAAACAACTTTTTGCACTACAGCATTAAACGGTCACATTCGAATTTATGCCGTCCCTGATCACCTTTGTTTGAAGATATCTCTTGAGAATTTTTATGATGAAAGGCTGGAATTTTGTACATTTTATTAGTTGAAAATTTTTTCGTACGTGGGTCTTATACAAATTTAAAAAATATAACTTTTTGAAAAATAAGGAGAGACATTTTTTCTCATTTTTTTTCCCTACCTTCTTTTGAACATTTTTTTCAATTGACATTCTCCACTTATCTCTAATAGAAAAATAATTGAAGTGTTTTACCACCTTTTGCGGACACCGTGTATATGTATAAACACCTGAGCTTACTCCTCAAATAGGAAAACTCAAAATTAATAATTTTCTTTACTTCCTCACATATTTCATACAACCTAAGTTTCATCAACCTAAACACATGAACATGATTAAGGTTTTTTGCGTTGTCTTTAATTAAATTAACCATTTTTTTCACAAGTTAATTTTTACCTGCCAAAACATATCAATTTTACTATAAATAACCCGGTACTAATGACTAAAAGATAGCAGAAAATGGCGATTAGAGAGAGGGAAACAGCAAATTGAGAAAGTTTTTCTAATTCCGTGATAAATTGCGAAGAGTTTCTGGTTATAGCGCAATTTCTTTTCGCTTTTATTATCGTTAAGTCGATGAAATTTCAGATTAACGTTTTTAATGCCGTCGTGACATTTTGACGTCCGTCTTTATAACGTAAGGGCGTAGTTACATAACGTGAGGAGACAGGGCGTATCCCGCGCTAATCTTAGAACCTACTGTCCCAGATAAAAATGCATCCTCCATAGTAAAAATTATCGATCACAAGCGAAGAACGGGCGCCATGGGATGAATAGTTTGAATAGTTAACGAGGGTGGTAAAATGATAATATTTTAGTGAGATAAGATATTGAAAGACGGGAAATGCCATCACGCATAGATGAGTATATTCGATAACAGTAAAAAAAAACTACCTGCGTTTAGATAAGTGAAAATGAGTGAATTAGTAATTTATTTGTAATATAAGATTAAGAATTATATTATAGTATTAAAGTAGTATTAATAATTAAGATAATTAATATATTAGTATAGAAGATTAGTAAAAAAAAAGTAATTGTTATGTGTACCTGAAAGTAATGTCCTTTCTGTACATAAAATTCAAGCAAATAAATTTTCACCGAGTATTGAATTACAAATAAGCTATGCCTAGGCATAAGACTCCTATTTGTTAAATTTTAAAGCGAAAATTTTATAGATAACTTTTTTTCTTTCCAGAAAGATGGTCACCCTTCACCTTTTTTCACGTCTGCTTTCCTTGGAGAATTCAATTTGAAATGTTCTGAAATCGATTTATAGGTATTCATGAATTTTGTGTATTTTACAGCAAGAATTTTATGGACATCTCTTTTCTTCTTTGAGATCACGCAGGATATCTGAAAAGAACGTCGTGCCCCCAATTTCCCATATAGGGATGCATGCAAGACAATTTTTTGCGAGACGAGACAGATATTTACAGCTTTTTTGCGAGACCAAACAAACATTTTTACATTACGATATAGGGATTTTGCGAGACGAGACAAAGCTTTTAGGCCGTTACACGAGACGCCTATTTTCTGTCGCGCGTCCATCCCTACTCCTATAAGTTATGAATTTTGGAATATGTTCTTCAATTTAGCACCTACGCTACTAAACTCACAATACTTGCCCTATTTCACACTATTAGCTTTAGTAGTTTTGGCTGGGAAAGGTACTGACATAAAAAAAAATTACATTACTTCCCAGAGCATGTTCAGTTGACTAAAATTAGCTGGATGGATAAGTGGATTTGAAAATGAATAAAGAAATTTTAGTTTGATGAAATTATTTTTTCTTTTAACTCAAGGAAAAATAAATTAAGCTATTTGTTTGGTTAGTATGTTTTCATGTATAAAAAATTAAACAACAGAAAATGGTAATCGTTCAATCATATTGAGATAATATTATTCACAGGCAAATAAACACATCCTAACACGATGAGCAATTAATCACGTATCTTTCATATCCAGCCAAAAATATTGCATTTTTAATTGGAACTAGGGATGACTTAAGTAGTGTTTTAGACAAACAGCCAAATACCGAATATTTGGTTAATTTTTGGACTAGAAATCATATTTTTATTATTCAAATTATGAGTCTGATCAAATATAACAAAATTCATAAAGTCATTGGTTACTTAAGCATGAAATGCGAGAAATATTTTGAAATTTAGTATCAAAAGTTTGCAATGATTATAACTGCATGTGATGCTTACAAATAAGTTGCAAAAGTATTTTTGTTGCTGTATTATCATTAAATACACTTATGAAAATGTCTAATGTGACTAATACTTTAGTAAAGTTGATAGATTTTCTAATATTATGTGCACCGGAAAGTAATGTGTAGTCTTTTCCTTTCACATTAAATTCGAATAAATAATTTTTAACAAGTTTTTTAAGCATCTAAACGATGGATTCATATTGGTTACATTTTAAAGCAAGAATTTTATAGATCACTGTAGTTTTATTTCAATAAAGATGTGTGGAACCCCTGCCCTTATCGATGTCTAGATTATTATGGATATTTCTTTTTTTCTGTGATATATATAGGGATATGTCAAAAGAACGTTTCGGCTTCATAGTTAACAGGTTATGAATTTAGGGAAATCCTCTCTATGTTGCAGACCTCACATATATGCAAAATTTCGTGTAATTAGCTGCAGTAATTTCGGCTAAGCGAAATACTGATATCTGAAAAAAACGACATTCATTTCCGGTTCCCCCTAATATATAATGCGATGAAGAATGATTCGGCAAATATATGCCTTATACAGTTCAACTTGGTTACTATTAGTGGATTTTATTACCAGATTATTTATGACATTATAAAAGAGTACCGTAAATTACGAGTTAATAAAACATTGATGATTGCGGATGAGCGATTAAACTAAATGGAGTGGACTGGTTATGGATGGGGACCTTTTTTACGAGGGGAGTGTGAGACGAGACAAACATTTTAGCATTACAGTGTAAGGATTTGCGAGACGAGACAAAGATTTTCGGTTGTTTTGCGAGACGCGAGCCGCCTATTTTTATACTCGCGTCCATCACTAGATTAAACGTTACCAAATATTCCCACGTTGTGAGAGAACTGTCATTTTAAACGAAGTTACTATAACCCGGTTGAACTCAAAATTACATGTTCTTCGCGTGAATAGGGGCTAAGGCCATTGCCCACAACGAGCGCTTCCCACCGTACAATGTATTTGAATGGGGATATTTGGTCGCGCTTTCCGCCGGGCGACAGCAGACTGTCCTGGACCGAACAATAAATGGGAAAGGTGTGACACCGCAATATTATCCACGGTCCCCAATTACCTTTTGGCGGTTTAATACCGGAGTATCTCCCTCTTTCTCTGCGGTGGGAAAAATTTATTGCTTACAAGCGAGAATTAGCCACCCCTATTGGCCCCTACTGGTAACGGCAAGTGGGAAGCGCTCGATGTGGGCAATGGCCTTTAGGATCTCTTAGAACCCCCCCCCCCCTCTCTCTTGGCCTAGATCCCTCGTGAAGATAATCGGCCGTATTCCCAAAATCAAATCACAGTTACATGTTTAAAAAGTATTTTTGTTAGTCAAAAATTATTCATCTGGAAAACGAACAGTAGCTTGATATTCTTCAGACACTTTGAACTGAAATGAAAGAAAAACAGTAATAATAAAAATAAAAAATCTGTAATTAGCATATTTTTAACAAACTCCTTAATCCATCACCGGTGTTAAATACAAAGCAGGAAAAAAGAACTATTCCCATTTGCAACTATTATAGATTTCCTGCTGAAAAGCTTACAAGCTCAAATTCCAAAATTGCACTGATTTGCCCGAAACAACTACATTGAAAACACACATAAATTGACAGAGCACGAAGAATATGAGAATATCATCCTTCAAAAATTACAACTTCCTCCAACACAAATAAAACAAAATCTATCATATTGTGCGAGGGATCTTTACCATCATCATCTTTTCGAACATGCATGTCACAACTCTGAAATTATTATACCTGGTCCACCATTTCAATGGAGAAAAGAGAAGCCTGTCCTGACAATGGTTGGCTTGCAAATTGTCTGCCCATTCCGAGCAATTTGGTTCTGTGACTTCCTGTTTTGGAAGTTAATAGACGGACGGCGATATACCAGCCCTATATGAATAGCCGGCAGACGATATTGCCGTCAACGATGCCTTATTATTAGAAAAGGAAATGGTATATCAATCATACGACAGCTGGTGATAAGAGACAGTTGCTGTTATCAAATAACACAGATAATTTCGTGTGCAGATGGGAATGATAAGTAGTAGTTTTTGTTTCGAATTTCAAACAGCCAGATGAGAGTGAATGGTCTGGGAACAGTTGTTATGATGTTAAATTGTTTGCCTAGTGAAGTTTGAAGTTTTAAAAAGCATGAACCAATGCAAGGGTAGGTAACATAATCAGAGGATGCATATTCTGCAAAGGGTTTTATAGATAAGCGCATGTAAAAAGCAATAATCTGGAAAGCAAAATAATTTTTCTTTGTATTAATATGAATTTTCTTCGGTTCGTTCCATCTTTGCTCATTCAATATAAAAAATTAATTTCAAGTTATATGTTTAAAATTACAGTAACTACAGTGACAAAATGCAATGCTCCCAATTACTCTGTTAAATTTAATAATGAAACGAAAACTGGAGTCATTTCAAGAGTTCTTATAAACTAGGAAAATAAAAATACCATAACTATTATACATATGTAGAACATTAGCTTAACGGTGTTTTAAAATTATTCCGATTTTTCATTGCCATTCAGCTATTTAGCATTTTATTTCCTCCACATTGTGTACCATGTGTAGCAACATTTATATCGTCCTAGCAGAGGCAGTGACGCCTGTTGTTGGAAAAATCAGAATCGTTTTGAGAGTTTTACCCCGTAGATCAACGATTCTCAACCTTTTAACATTGTGCTCTCCCAAACAAACAATAATTTCTCGAACCTCCCTCCTCCCTTACATACATACATTCCTCAGCATACATACAATTTTTATTCTTCAACCATGAACATTTAGGCCTCTTTTCTGCAAAATAATGTTGTCGGTAGAGTTCGAATAAACATTTTAACCCTTTGAGGCGCAACCCTTTCCCAATGCTGAAAAAAGGGCAGCCGTTGCCATCGCTCGACTTAACTACCAGCAAGATGGCGGACAATCGAAACGTTCATCGCGTGCCACAGATCTAGAGACCCTTTTTTGACGACAGCTGGCTGTGCCGCACAGCCAGCTGCGTAAAGGCTCGTGCTAAAAAGTAAAGGCTCGTGGAGCTATGTCACCTGGAACTATTTTTATAGAAATCCAATCTATTCTTCGTGACTGGCAACAGTCAAAACGTCACTTTAGTGTTCCCAGAGCGGGAACACTGCGCGTTAAAGGGTTAAGCGAAAACTGGTATGTTTTGGAGGAAAAAGAAAAAGAAGGGGCAATTTTTTAAAACAGGCATTATTACTTGCTCTTTTCTTGTTTTTCTCGCCCGTCCCTGCAAATTCTCTGCGGACTCCAAGAGGGGGCTGCACACCACCGGTTGGAACCTCTGCCGTAGATTATACCTATCCTTAATTAATAACCCATGTATACAAGACAGCTTCATTGTTGGTACTGGCACAATGGAATTTTTAAATAAAGGTTCTTCTTCTTCTTCTTTTTTTTTTTTTTTCTCAAATAATAAAATCTTACAAAACTACAAACTTCTCTATTCATTCACCCATAACTCTGAAGTTTCAGGATTCAAAAGCTTTGGAAAAGTTAATTTCTAAACTTGAAATGACTTCCAAAACAGATTCTTTTCTCAAAACCCCGAAATTTTAAAATATTCATGAAAGACTTAAATATTTGATCCTCAAAATTGTGTCAACAATCTGCCAATTGAAATACTTTTTGGGAAATACTACAAAAATACGCAACACTCCAGATAAACAAAAATGTTCTAATTATTTAAGCATGGTAAACATGGTTAAGGTTTATGATACATACCTTAAAAATCTGTGATGAGTGCAGTGCATTAGGTTTTATATGAAGTTTCTCTGAAATCTCTTTTTTAAGCATTCGCTGAAGTGAAAGGGAGATATTTCTTCAGGCATTCAGTAACTGATCAGAATCTTCAATGTTTATTAATAGGGATGGGTGCGAGACAATTTTTTGAGAGACGAGACAGACATTTTTAACATTACGATATAGGGATTTTGCGAGACGAGACAACGCTTTTAAGCTGTTTTGCGAGACACGAGACGCCAATTTTCCGTCTCGCGTCTATCCCTATTAGGTCGACAGTTCAAATGGTCATTTTAAAAAAAAATCGAAAAGTGCAATTTTGAACTTTGAATTTAATTCCCAATAATTATTTCATGAATATCAGTATTTTATCTTGTGGTAATCATAGAGTTCTTTATACCAATAAACATAGAGTTCTTTAAATAAATAATCCTAATTCATAGAGTTCATAGAGTTCTTTAAATAAATAATCCTAATAATAGAGCATCTATAAATACTCGAAAAATATAGAATTATAAGTAAAAAATTCAAATCTTATTTCTTTATTTTTCGCATCCAATCTTACACGCAATTTTAAATAAAGATGAGAAATCTGATATGTATTTTATTTACTTTTTAATGATATACATTTATGTAAAACAAATTCCTTAATTGCAAAACAGCTGTGGGAAATTTCAATTAAGTAGTTTTAGTTTTAGAGATGCTATCTGAATGTGTTTATTTATATTTACATTTTTTCCCCACATAATTGCCTCAAGACTCAGAACATATTGAAGTTGAACTTTTAGAAGCAACCTCCATTTCAACCTCAATAAGTTCGCAGAACTAGTGAGTGCGGGAAGAGAATTCTCATAAAATCTTTTTTAAAACCCCAACCGTAACAGCCATCTATTCCATTCCAAGGACTTTAATTTTGTCTTTGTTCTATCTGCGAGACGTACGTCTTAACAAAAATGGCCACCAACCTTAATGAAGAGAAAAACGGGATAAGCTATTATTCTGTTGCTGTGGCAACGAATGGCTTTGTGACGTCACTGACGGCAGTTCTTTACTTTCTGCTATAATTATCTTTAGCCGTGGTTCTAAAAAGCCTGGCAGATAAAACAGCCATTCTCACAAATCCCGGTTTGTTTATGTTATTGCTGAACACACATGGTTGTTCAGGTCTAAAAATAAAAGAAATAATGAAAGGTCTGTGTAGGTAAAAAGTAAAACATCAGAATATTTATTTGAATGACGTTGCGGTGGTAAGGAATCAGAATGTAATTATATTCAGAAGTAAATCCCAAAATGTATACAGTGGAATCGCGCTACAACGGGATTTGACATACACGAATTGGATTTTACACGAGTTTTTCATTATCTGTCAACTAACGCCAACTTCCCTTTCGCAACACGAGATTTTCAGCCAATAGTAAGAAGCACCTGCAGAAGCTCGGGGTACAATGTTATTCTGTACAGTGCCGTTATAGTTATTATAACAGTACTGTGTCATACTTAGTAATTATTAATGGCATTTACAATACAGTAAATAATAATTATTACTGTATAATACAGTAGTATTATTAAACTGCTGCACTTTATTATTATTACTGCATATTGAATCTACAATACTGTACTTTATGTCTCTTTCTACTGATCATAAATTTTGTGTTTTTAAAATACTCTACTGCGCAGTATTATGTTAAATAACACTGCCTTTTTTATTTACATTGTTTATTCACTACTTTATATGGGAACTGATAATAATACAGTTAGGAAACGGTTTAAAACAGTTTGAGAGGTGTTTATACGTGTATAAAATAACTGTTGTTGCAGAAAAGTCCGCTTTATTCTTATGTTCTTCGTTCTAAAGACCAGCGTATAAAGAAAGTTCTAGTAATAAGTCCACCTGTCAGGATGGAACACAAATTTTATTGCTTCTAGAACTTCATCGAACAATCAGCTGTACAAAATTCACAGGCACTAACGGCCAGTAACTTGCTTATTACAGTCCGCTCAGTAGAGAAGCTGCCACAGATGCTGTATTTCTCACACAAAATAAAACACTTCCACAAGAAAAAATTCAGCAGAAGCTTACGAGAGAATCATAAACAGTCCCCCAGGACTCAGCAATGAAGAATTCACACACAGCACTCAAAAACAAGCAAAATATCGCTTACAATAGCACAATTCTCAGGCTAATGCAGTGGACTGAACGTGCGTTCGAAGTCAACGTAAAATTTTGATTACGTCATAGGAATACAGTTGAGAATCACTGGGCTATTGCGTTACATTAAGACCGGAAAACAAACATTACAGGCCCCATTGGTAAAATCGTGCCAAATGTTCGAAATCTCCGAAAGCTTGGCGAACTTTTGGCGAAATATTGCGAAATTTAGCGCCAAAAATAAGTCCCCAAAAGTGAAGTTAGTTAAGCTCTAGCAATCTAGCACTGATATTTCTCGAAATTTCAAGAAAAACCTCTGTTGAGCCACGGGGGAAACACAAAACTCCCTATCTCGCATTCTAGTTAACCGATTTCGGTGCAACAAAATGCAAAATTTAATTATTTGACAAGTAGAATACGAGTTTTAGACTAATTTTAACCTCTGTGAGGCAGAACAACCGAGAATTCGTAACACTGGTATATGTGTTTAAAAACTTGGTATATGTACCCTATTTCACAACGCGAGGGGTCTTGAAACGCATGACTGAGATAAATTTACGCACATGCGTACCGCGAAAAGTTATCCAAGTTCAACATTATTTATAAAATAAACCGGCTTTTTTTTTTTTTTTTTTTTTTTTTTTTTTGTTTGTGAGTACATACCTTAGTACTAGCCGCCTCATACCTTACTGTTCTTTATACTCAGTCCAGTGTTGGCTAAATTTCTGGACTCACTTCAATGAAAACCATTGTTCTTTGTTTTCACAGTATTTGTTATTAAATTTATTTGGGTTAGGGTTGCTACACATTTTGGGTGTTTATCGTAAAAGCCGATGTTGAAACAGCAAATGCCTAAAATGTGCTTTAGCCCAATGCATGGTGACATTTTTTAGATGGGCGATTATTGCGCCAAGAATTGTAAATTCGATATTTTAAAGCTGTGAAAAAGTCCGAGAGATCTTACATTTTATACGCAAGTTCCTCGTTTTTCACGTTTAAGATTAAATATTTTATGCGTAGGTGGGCTTATTACAACAAGATCTACACATTAGTAGGTACATGAAAACTTCAAGGAAGGGACGGTAAGAAATGACGAAGCATTTTATCAAAGATGGGCCAGCTGCTCCACCACCCCCTCTCAAATTAGTTTTTAATCCTGAACTCAGGTTTAGCCTGTTTACTTCTATCACTGAAAAGACACACTGAAAAAAAAAGAGTTTTATTAATTGAACAAAATTTTTGTTAATTCAACGAAATGTTTTGTTAATTTAACAAATATTTTGTTAAAACCAACAAAATTATTTGGTTGAAATAGCGCCAAACAAATTTTTGTTGAATAAAAAAGTTTTGTTCAATTCAACAAAGTATTTTTTCCGGGCAGAGAAGACTTCCCTGTGATTAGTGATGCTTCGCAACATAAGTGTGTGATTGCTGCATTTCGCTATCTTTGGGCTCCGAAGGAGCCTTCAAACACCTATGTTGGGCAGCAATACACAGGTCACAGAAACAGAGTCAAGTCGACGTAGCAGGGGCGAAGGCAAGGGACGGCTGGTGGGCCTACAGCAAACCCTTGACATGAGTAAACATAAGATATATACACTGCTGGCCACCCAAATTGCAACACCAAGAAAAACAAGAGATATCACAACAAAATTTATTGTGTAGATAACATGTTGACCAAGTAACAAATGATTAAATTTACAGCATTCTATGAAGCGTGGTTCCTGCCAAAATCAGTACCCAGAGTAGCCGCCGTTGTTGGAGATCACAGCTGCCACACGCCTCGGCATTGATTCAAAGAGACTTTGAATGTGTTCTTGGGGTACAGCAGACCAAGCAGCTTCCACACGTTGCCAAAGTTGATCTGGTGTGACAGCTGGGGATGAACTCTGGGTCAGTCGTTGAGCAACCATGGACCACATGTTTTCTATCGGCGAAAGATCCGGAGAGCGCGCCGGCCAGGGAAGCAATTCAATCTGGTGATTGACGAAGAACCCTTGGACAATGCGTGCCACGTGTGGCCGTGCATTATCCTGCTGAAATATGGCTGTTGGCAAGCCCTGAAGGTAAGAAAGGACAACTGGCTCCAACACCTCGGAGATGTAGCGCTGGCTGGTTAAAGTACCGGCAATGCGTACTAGAGGAGTGCGAGAGAGATATCCGATACCGCCCCATACCATAATACCCGGTGCAGGACCAGTGTGACGGTGCATAATGCAGCTGTTCAGCATCCTCTCTCCACGGTGTCTCCAGACTCGAATCCGACCGTCGTGGTGTTGCATACAGAAGCGTGACTCGTCAGTAAAGAGAATTTCATTCCATTCTGTCGTCCACATCCTTCTTTCATCGCACCATTGGCGGCGGAGACGTCTGTGGTTCCGCGTCAGAGGTAGACAAAGCAACGGACGTCTTGCGGACAGACCATTCTGCTGTAAACGACGTCGAATGGTACGCGCAGACACTGGATGATGCGTTACAGACTGAATCTGCTGTGATATGGTTCGTGATGTGACTGAGCGGTCCGTCACTGCCATGCGTACAATCTGCCTGTCATCACGTGACGTGGTGCACTGAGGTCGATCACGTCTGTCCGTCGTACCCTCCTGCACCCAACGATCACATATCCGCATCACAGTTGTTTGGTTTCGTCCAATACGACGACCGATTTCCCTGAAAGATAACCCACAATCTCGGTATGCCACTATCCTTCCTCTGTCAAACTCGGATACTTGATCAAAAGATGATCGTTGTTTCCTACGAGGCATAATTTATCGTTTTTTTGAAAAAAAAGCAAGAAAAACACAATTGCTGTACTTGAAACCGTCGAAATCTCCAAGCCTTAAATAGCGCTTTGAGGTGGCGCCACAGGCGCGCTTGATGTGCGTCTGCGCTGAAATTCTAATCATTTGCATATCTCACCTCAGCTAATGCATGTTGTAAATTTCATATTATTTGCATGCTTCCTTCAGGGTGTTGCATTTACGATGGCCAGCAGTGTATTTAAAAAAAAAAAAAAAAAAAAAAAAACGAATTAGTGTATAAATTTGAATGTCTCTTCAGAAATTTGAGGTTCAGTTACGAATCTAAGCTAAACTTAATTTTTTTTTTTCTAGTGCATATTTTTCCAACTGTAAACTCAATGTATAAATTTCTTATTTTTTTTTATTCATTTTGATGTGCTACTAATTCTATGGCAAATAAAGGGGCTCATTCCCCTTACACCCTCAACCCCCCAAAAAAGACGTTTATTATAAGTTATATTATATTGCATTCTGGTTCTTGAGTTATCAACCAACCCCGAATAAAATCCTGCTACGCTACTACAACGTTGCGTCTTTTCCATTTATAACAGCCGAAAAGTTAAACCTGAGTTCAATGGTGTGTTAAACTTTGCAACAACTCCACAGATTTTTAAGTGAGCTCTAGCAAATAATAGGGAGTTTTTGTATAGCGGTTTCACCAGCTTCATGTGTTTCACTTACCGTAACGCTAACGTTAAATGTCAGAGGACAGTACAGCGCATGCGCCCGTATAAGTTTACGGTATCGGAAGTAAAAACAAAAAGAGAGTTTTTGCATAATGTTTTTGCTCCCAGAGCATTTATCAGATTACATTCTTCTTTTCTTTCAGTATTGCCATCTAGTGGCAAGAAAATAAAATTTTTATGCGTTTTTTTTTCCCCTTGAAAATTTCCCCCGTAATTTCATTGCATTACTTTTAGAAATTATCGTATAAAATGTTAAGCAAAATGGATTTATAGAATTAATGAAATCCTCAGAAAATAGTTAAACAAATTAAAGCATAATTTTTTATTTTAAGCAAATGAAAAATTGAAATACAAATTTCTTATTTATTTATTTTTGCACGCATTTTTTCGTTTTGAATTTTTTATGTATATGGACAGTTTAGGTAAATACGGTTGAATTTTTCACGAAATTATTTTTTTAAATAATTAAAATCCCCATAAACTATTTTTTTTCAAATGCAGTACAAACCTCTAACATGGAGCATTTTGAGCAGTAATTAGAACTAGAACCTACAAAATATTTATAAATAAATTAAACCCACTGAGAACACTACTTCACAAACCTGAATTTTTAATTCGTCTACAATAATATTTTAAAAAATCAAGGTTATTTTACAAATTTGTAATTTTAATAAAATAATTATAAAAACCTGGATTTTTAATTCGTCTATAATTATTTGTAGTTTTTGTGTCTAGTGGTTCTTACTGCATAAAAATAACAAATAATTTTTGTATGAGGATTTTAATTTTTTAAAAACTAATTTCGTTAAAAATTAACCGCATTTTCCTAAAGTTATTCAAATAATCAAAAGAAAAAACATACGTCTAAATTAATTTTTTGCTTTAAATTTAAAATTTTGCTTTACTTTGTTTATAATTATTTTCTGAGGATTTTATTCTATAAATTTATTTTGTTTAAAATTTTAAACGAAATTTTCTTAAACCTTCGCAAAACGAAAAAAAAAAAAAAAAATGCTTTGGAAAACAATTTATTTTCCCGACACTAGATGGCGATACCAAATGAACATGCAAGAATTTAAAGATCGATGAATTATAGAGATTTCGAGCTAAAAACTCCTATAGCACTTAATAAGTTAACTTTTATAGTAAATGTCGTTCCTTTGTTGGCTATATTTATTCATATTTTATTAAGAATGTTAAATCACACTTGTTTGGCGGCCATTTTGTTTAGATACCGTGTACCTGCCGTTTACCGTTATAGTCTTCCGCTAACCTTGGAGAGGGGCGGGCTTACGTTAACGTTATGCTGCCGCCCGGTATACGTAAGCATGCGCAGTACGGTCGAAAACCAGTTTAAGGGATAGCAGTACCGTCAGCGGAGGAAAATACGCTATGCAAAAACTCCCTAATATGTACTTTCAGGTGAAAACTTCTGTCGAGCCACCATAGCTCAGTGGTTAGAGCACTGGTCTTGTAAACCAGGGGTCGTGAGTTCGATCCTCACTGGTGGCTGGAGGAGGTTCCTCTCGCAAAGGGTACGGAGTCAATTTTTACATATGTTTGTTTTGAAAAGTGGCTGATGGGGCTACAGCCACCCTCGATATGAGTAAACATGAGATATATATTTAAAAAAAAAAACCGAATTAGTGCATAAATTTGAATGTCTCTTGAGAAATTTGAGGTTCAATAACGAATCTAAGCAAAACTTTTTTTTTTTTTCCTAGTGTATATTTTTCCAACAGTAAACTCAATGTATAAATTTCTTATTTATTTTTTTTTATTCATTTTGGTGTGCTACTATGGAAAATAAAGGGGCTCATTCCCCTTACACCCCCTTCCCCCCCCCAAAAAAAAAACAAAACATTTATTATAAGTTATATTATATTGCATTCTGGTTCTTGAATTATCAACGAACCCCGAATAAAATCCTGCTACGCTACTACAACGTTGCGTCTTTTCCATTATAACAGCCGAAAAGTTAAACCTGAGTTGAATGGTGTGTTAAACTTTGCAAAAACTCCACAGACTTTTTAAGTGAGCTCGTGAGTAAATAATATATACTTTCAGGTGAGGACGCCTTTCGGGCCACCATAGCTCAGTGGTTAGAGCACTGGTCTTGTAAACCAGGGGTCGTGAGTTCGATCCTCACTGGTGGCTGGAGGAAATTCCTTCGCAAAGGGTATGGAGTTAATTTTCACATATGTTTGTTTTGAAAAGTGTAAGGCTTGAACAAGCACTGTAAATTTAAAGACTCCAACGATTAAAATCGTAGCAGTCCGCCAATGCTGTTAACTTCTTGCTTTGGAGAATATACCTGGAGATTTTTTTTTTTTTTTTTTTTTTCACACAAAACTATTTAAACTTTCCAGCAAGTTGCGAAATGAAATTTAAAATGTACGAATTTCGAAAAAAATTAAAGGAATTAGTATTTCTCATTTTTGCACAGATGAGGCATTTCCTCCCCCAATTGCTATGCACTGCGTTGACAAGAAATGCACTGTCTCGAA
This sequence comes from Cheiracanthium punctorium, assembly GCA_038373885.1. Taxonomy (NCBI): domain Eukaryota; kingdom Metazoa; phylum Arthropoda; class Arachnida; order Araneae; family Cheiracanthiidae; genus Cheiracanthium; species Cheiracanthium punctorium. Next base: position 973,633 of record JAWZYV010012330.1, on the reverse strand, counting down.
TTTGAATCTTGAAATACTGATAAATATCTTACTAGAAACTGATCATAATTTAAAGGCTCAGATAATTTATGATAATAGAAAGTAGAGAGTCTGCTTACTCTATTATCTTTCTTTCTCCAGAGTAGATAATCAACCAGAATAATTTCCAGCCATATCTGGATTTAAAGCCAAGCTAATTTTTAATGTTAGAAAGTAGAGAGTCTGTTACTCCATTTTCTTTCCTTCCCCACCACAGGCGCACCCGTGGAGGGGTCTACGGGGGGCTCAAGCCCTCCCTAAACGTGGAAAGTTAATAGTGAAAAGCCTTAAAAATTGAAAATTGTCCCTAATGAATTACATTTTTCTTTTTAAAAATTGTGTTTAAATTATTTCTAAAGTACTTTTTACCCCAAAAAAAAAAAAAGTGTTTTTAAATAACTACTTAAACTTAACGTACGAAACATAGTTAAAACTCGGTTTCAACGATATTAAAAAGATCAGATATGTATTTGACTATAACGAGTTACATTACTTGTGCGCGTGTTGTTCTATGGGCAAGTCAAGTGGCACAGAATATTTTGACGTTGTAAGAGAGTTATTCATTCATTCCTATAATCGAGGTCAGTATAACCGAGTTCAGCAGAATTTATAGTCCAGGCCCCGCACTCTCCACCCTAAACTAAAATCCTGGAAACGTCACTGTTCTCCACAGTTTTTAATACAAGGTAACCAACCAGAATAATTCCTGGCCATATATGAATTTATGGCCGATGAAATGGATCATAATTTAAGGCTGAATTAATTTTTAATAATAGAAAGTAGGAAGTTTGCTACTCCATTCGCTTTCCTTCTCCATGCAGTTTTTAATAGGGGATAATCCACCGAAATAATTTCCTACCATATTTGAAACAAACTTCAACTAAAAATCTGCCTGCAAACTAAATCGTGTGATTCAAGCTGGTATGTAGACACTGGCAAAAGTATTTTGAAACAAATAAAAAGAGTTAAGGTACATTTAAAGTCTTTAGAAAGTTGAAATGATCCTTAAACTTTATCGACTGATCAAGCGGGTATTGCACTAATAAATCCTTACTACTGTACCAAGGAGCATAAATAGTTTCTAGCTTTAATCACTGATTTAATTCATTTTCACCGCAGCTGAAAATTCCAGAAATTCTAATAAACCTCGTGTTCTAATAAACTCAACTATCTTCAAAAACCCATTCCAGACGATTCAATTAAGGGTCCATGAATCGATTTTATCCACACACCCCCTCCCCTTCACCCGTTTTCATTTTGAGTCATCACAAAAGGGGAAGTCCCCTCCCCGACCCCTCTTTCTTCTTCCATTCAAATCGGGGGCCACTCACTCATGGGGTTGGGTTGAGATATCTTCAGCTTAGAGCAGAGAGTCGACAGGATGGAATCCCAGCCCCACTCAGAAGAGTAGCTGCTTCCGTAAGGGGTGGAGAAGGGAGAGTGATTGGAAAATTCACTGAAATTAAAGACTGGCACACACACAAACAGGAGGGATCATCGTTGAGGGCCTGTGGTGTTTGCCCGTCGAGGTGGCACGAAAGGGGTTTTAACTTTGTTGCATTATATATATGAGAGGATCGGGTGGGTTTATTCTGCCCGGAGCTTCCGCATTTTCCTCAACGGATGCGTGGAATCCAATATGAAACTCGCCGAAATTAATAAATAGATAGAAAGGTGCTTATGAGATGAGGGGAATATGCAAACTTGAATATTACTTCGAGTTCAATAATGTTTCATTTCAGTTTTGGAGTGCCTTATTATAGGTAATTTCAATAAAAATGAGTAAAAACGATGAGTATTGCAGCTGCGAATTTCACAAAAGGCGTTCTCTCTTATAGTAAAGTTTTCCTTGCTGTCAATACTAAATAAGAATAAATATATGAATAAATAAATAAAATTTGCATTCATATCAGGTTTCATTTACGCACTAGAGTAAGAATAATATATGAATAAATTAATAAAATCTGGATTTATTTCTGGTTTTATTTAAGCACTAGAATATATTTTCTTTTCAAAAATGCATATTAGCATAGGATAACAAAATGTCTTTAATGAAATCCGACAACAGAGAGCATTTTCTCTGCTAGAGGAACAACACTGGATTTTTCAAGATAACAATGTTAATACTGATACAATGCCGCCGGGATTGTGTAATGGCTAAAGCACCATTCTACCACACCATGGGCAAGTGCATAAAACATACTGAATCTGGTAGACAGCTCATATGTGAAGGTGCAGAGTTCTATCCTACCGCGTGGCTATCGATCTAACAGTTTGGGGAGGTTTTCTCTAGATGTAACGTGAATTCGCGTTAGAACCTTTTAGAGAGTCCTCCGCTCAAGATCCTCCCTCCTTTGGCAGATACCGCTCGTGCAAGTTTGCCTTAAACACAACAAAACAGTACCAACACACCACGGGTCCGGGTTGTATTTCCAGCATGGGCTTTAGTGTCATTTCGTCCGTCCTTTCATAAGAGCCAAAGACGGTCCACCTATTAAATGCCTCATATAATAAAGTGACCAAACATCCGGTCTACGTAGTCATCCAAAGCCTGAAGTTGTGCCAGTATAAAAAGAAAAAAAATGGTACACTTGCTCTCACATTTAGACCTTTTATATCAGTGGCGTAGCCAAGGGGGGGGGGATAGGGGCGTCATTACCCCCCTTGAGGAATTTTTTGCCATACAAAATGTATATTCTTCACTCCGTTATTACACACACCTACACATATATGTGAGTTGTAGTAGTCGTAACTCCCCCCCCCCCTCATAAAAATATCTGGCTACGCCACTGTTATATATCTTTCATACATTTATAGACAAAAACCTACGTATCATATAATGTGGCACGATGTACGGCCTTTCCAGTTCCGGCCTTCACAGTTTGGATTCTTAGTATGAAGGCGGGGAACTTCTGAATATTGGGACCCATGGAAACTTCTTAATGACCTCCGAGAGGACTTTCCGAAAGACAGATTCCTGCATGAATCCGGTGGTACTTATTAGTGTGTCGGAAATGGAGATTGTAATCTTCCGGTTCCTAATCTAGAGGTCTACTCTCCCCTGCTTCATAAAAGTACGTAGGAGGGTCTCTTGTGGTAGGATAAACCAGGACTACCGGCTATAAAAAAGTGAACAAGATAATTGATAACTAACAACAGGGCAAAATCAGTTACTAAATTATCGAATGTATGGTTAACTTCTGAAAGACCGGAGATTTACTGAGCTACCACGATCTAAAATCTGAATGTTATTTTTCCTAATTCAAGTTCGTTTTACAGAAAGTAAAAGAAAAGAAAAACTTTGTATAAATTAAAAACTGTAAAATTACTTTATAACGAAAACAAGTTTACGGCCTTTTACAAACACAGAGGTTCAACAGTGATTTTAGATTAAAATAAAGCCATCCATTTTTAATAAAATCAGTCACAAACTTCTGCATCCATAATCAAGTTGTTTTCGACGTCCCTCATCATAAAATACAATAAAACGAAATCAGCAATAATTTATTCACAGTCAGCATAAAAAAAATATAGGCCATTATGAATAAAAAACAAGACACGAAATTCAATGCGACATCTTTATGCAATAAAACGCATTATTAATTGCTTTCTCCTGCATGAAACTGCCTCATAAACTGCATGAATAAAAATTGTTCAACCTGTTAGCCTATTCCTAGTAAACCAGAACGGAAGCTCGGAAGGATGATTGCCCGTTTTTATTGGATTTTTCTTTCTTATGAGACAACTGGAAGACCAAGTGGAACGAGCGCTTTCTAATTATCCCGAGCCGATAAAATAACCCTTTTTGACGTCACCAAAAATCCCTCCCTCCAAAATGACAATAATTAGCCGCACGCGCAGTTCTGAATCAGCGTGGATACAAGAAAGGCAACTTGAGATAGACAAGTTGTTTTAACCCTTTAACGCGCAGTGTTCCCGCTCTGGGAACACCAAACTCTGACGTTTTGACTGTTGCCAGTCACAAAGAATAGGTTTGATTTCTATAAAAATAATTGCGGGTGACATTGCTCCACGAGAATCCTTTACCTTTTAGCACGTCATTTCCCGTAAAAAAATGGTCACGATCCTTTTTAACAGCTCTGACATCTGCTGAAAAATGGAAGAATGCGAGAACAGCTGGATAGATTGCCCAATGCTGAAAAAAAGGGCAGCCGTTGCCATCGCTCGACTTAACTACCAGCAAGATGCGGCACAGCCAGCTGCGTCAAAAAAAGGGATCTCTAGATATGTGGCACGCGATGAACGTTTCGATCGTCCGCCATCTTGCTGGTAGTTAAGTCGAGCGATGGCAACGGCTGCCCTTTTTTCAGCATTGGGAAAGGGTTGCGCCTCAAAGGGTTAATGATGATTAATTCCAGCAGTTCCTACTAGGGATAATAAGACAAGAACGATAAATGACGAATGTATCGATCAAGACGATGTATTGAATATGGATCAGTCTCTCCGCATGTATTACTGCATAATTGACTTGCTCACTCCTAACTGTACAAACAATCTGTAAGATGAATTGGAAGTGATTGCCCTTCTGTGCTCAAAGTAGAAGAGCATTCAAAGGCTCCGGATCATTCGGAAGGGGGGCACTGGACTTTTTACATAGGTCCATTAATTGTTCAAAACCCAAATTCAACGAGTAAAATCGTGAACTAAACGAATCTTAAGTTCTTAAACTAAAGTCCCCTCATTGGAGCCACTTTTGATGAGTTTCGTATTTTCCTATCCGAAAGCTACAGTATTTTTTCAACTGAATATTCATTCTTATGAAATTCGCTCTCATTCTCTGTCAACGATAGCCAATGTCTGAATGAGTTTTGTACCTATTGTTGAAGTTTTGTACCTATTTAGGCCCTCCTTTTCATGCACTCTTTTGGTAAGAGTGAATTTTCACTCTGAGCAGCTTCGATATTTGCCAACTCTCAGGCTCTGATTATCGCATGTGCACTTGGCGCCCGCGCCCTGCGCACTAAAAGCAGACACAGGCCAAAAATAGAGTTGCCACTAAAATCTCCGCATCAACATGGTGAGTCGATCTATACAAAGGGGTACAAAATTCGAATTTCGTGCCCGGGCAAAAAAATGTTATGGTCAATGCCTGCCATCCCTTCTCGAGTTTACAGTCTTTGGCGATTAACGCTTAGTTATAATAGATAATTACGGTTTGTTGCTAAAGCAATGTTACGGGTGTTTCCTGCATTAGGAACTAAAAGAATAGCTTTCATTAATGCAATATATGGAAGCTGTGCCAATCATATGAGCTGTGTAAACAGCGCAGGTTGTGTAAATGTGCTGATAACTTCATGGAAATAGACTTCATTAAAGAGCACGGTTCTACATCTGTTCACAACCAAAGAATGGACCACAGACTGGTTCTGATTAGAGATGGCCAATGATTCGATGAGTCGAATCAGTGATTCGAATCTTGGTACTGAGTGGCTCAGTCTTTACACTCACTCTCTACTGATTCGAATCTCAAGCCCTCAAGGGAAATACATTCCAAGTGCGAAGGGAAGAAAAACTTATTTTCCCTTTGCCGTTCCCAGGGATTTTCCCTTACTCTTTCAACTCTTTTCGACTCTTTACGACTCCTTTCGGCTCCTTTCGACTCTTTACGACTCTGAGTCGATAGATGATTTGAAACAGTAAATGAGTGGGTGTGGGTGAGTTGGTCACTGAGTTGGTGCAGCAACGAATCTTTACTGATTCAGTGTTTCGCTCTGTTTCGGTGATTGTATACTATCGTTGAGATTCGTTAGTTTTTCGAATCTTCTATCGACTCAGAGTCGAAAGGAGCCGAAAAGAGTTGAAAGGATGTTTCATTTAATTGGAGGGGTTTTTTCGAATCTTCTATCGACTCAGAGTCGAAAAGAGTTGAAAGGATGTTTCATTTAATTGAAGTTTTTTTTTCGAATCTTTGGTGTTTCATTTCTTGGTTGGTGGTCGGATTTTAAAGTTTTATCTGTCTGTGGGTGTGGAGTGGGTCGAACATCGTTTGCTTTTGGCGGGTGGCATAGGCGTTACTTCCTAAGGGCAAGAGGGGTCAATCTCCCCCCCGAAAAAAAAATTAAGAAAATCCCTCCTTCCAACTTGTCTGACTGATTTAATATTTGTTTAAAATTTAATGAAACATCCCTTTTCTACTTTTAACTTTAATATATGTCCCCCTGCCCCCACCCTCAAAAAAAAAAAAAAAAAAAAAAAAAAAAAAAAAAAAAAAAAAACGGAACGTTAAGTTTACATGGTGGCGGATTTTCATGTGAAGGGAAATAGAATGAAATAAAGTTAGGATTGTGCTTGTCACTTTTAATGAAGGATACAGGGGCGGTATTAAGCGCTCTCACAAAAGGACTTTGTAGTAAGCAAAATAACATTTCGCTTTATTGCAGCAGATTTCGTTTTTTTTTTTTACCTTGTTTTTCGTTTAAGGGGAATGATTTTATTTTCTTTCGTAATTCAGAGAAATACAAAATAGGGCCTAAAGCAGTGGCGTAGTTAGTGTTATTGACAGTGGCGTAGCCAGGATTTTATTTCGGGGTGGGCTGGGTATCAAATTTAAAGATAAAGTTCAATTGTAAGCTAAGTAAAGGGTCCCATTTTTTTTTGGGGGGGGGCAGCAGCCCCTCAGTAGGACTGGGCCAAAAATCGACATATCGGTTTTATTTCAACATCAAATATCCGATATTCCCATTTTCATTTCAGTGAAATCTCGAATTCGATAAAGGGCAAAAATACAGGCCGGCCAGGGGCGTAGCCAGAATTTTTTTATGGGGGGGGGGGAGATATATAAATCGAACGAACCTTTACAGCAAATACACCGCGGAAAAAACGTTTGTTTGAGTTAAAACTGGATTACGTAATAAGTGACGTTTATAAAAATAATGATCTCCATCTAAAATAGTGTACATATTATTTATAGATTAACTCTTATAGAGAGAAAATGGGGTTTCTTTCGAGAGAATTTTGCAATGAAAGCATCCACAGTATTAATTCTTCTTTTTATTTATTGCCGGATGTTTTTTTACTTAAATGTTTTACCAGCCAATTTTAGCAAAAATAAATAAGTATGACTGTAAGTTCTCTTCTAATATTTTTGTTTTAAATTCTATTTTATTATTTGTGGCGTCTAAAATCTCGGGGGTCCTAGGTCGTGGCTTAGTTGGCGTCTGAGGTAATCATGCTATGACTATTGGAAAGTCCGCAAAAAACTATAATTCTACCTTCGCGAAATGGATTAAACGTGGAGCCCATTACGCATTTTATACTTGCCCGGTGGCATTAGCATATTAAACCGCTTGCTTGTTCTTCTTTTTGACAGCAAGTAGAAACAAGCATCTCCCAATTATGTCAACTCACATAATGTGCTGTCTTTTAGGCAACAAGATACATTCAACAACAGAAGACCATTATTTACAGCACGCGCTTCTTGAATTAAATACAAAGCAACGCTACATGAAATGCAATCACAGAAGAAAAAAAAAAATAATAATAAAAGTAATCGCAGATAACTCGTTTCCGCCGACGGAAAAGTCATACGTATCTCTTCCATATCGTTCATTCGCATGCCCGAGAAGTAAAAACAAAACGAAGAAGGAAAGAAGTACCCAACTGATTAATAATAATAAAAAAATAAAGAAGAAAAAAGATCTACGACAGACATGCTGTCTGGGAGAAGATTTGAGGCAGCAAAAGGGGGAAAAAAAAAAGAAAATAGTTCGCATGTAAGTGTATAAAGTGAACTTTTCCAATGGGAAAAAAGGGGGGCGGGAAATGGAACATTATGCAACACGATTGTGCGTAAATAATGGAAATTGTGCCGGAAGTGGTTTACTTATGCTAAATTTATGTGGAATTGTATTTTTGACTGTGAATCAGGAGATTGTTTTTATGTAGATTTTTGGAAAATGGTGTGGTGTCTGAAATATATTTCGGGAAATTTATAAACCACGGGTGAACGGGTGCATTACACTTGGTAAAAAGTGTTTCTGATTGTCGGTACCTTATAATATACTTTAAGATTATGAACTCCATAAACATAAACGTATTGGCAAATGCAGGTGGCGAATCAAGATTAAGCTCTCTTCAAAATAAGTAAATAACTCAATAAATGAAAAGGTGATTTCCTTTTAAACTCGGATTTTTGTGATGTGAGTTAAAACATTTCCGTCTTACAGAAAGAGTGAGACGAAATAGTTTCAACTCACGTAGATCAGCAAAATAAAACATTTTTCTTTCAATACATACAATTGAAAAGCCTTTATATAATATAGGACAAAATATTTAGTATAGTGATACTCGTATTTAGTTCAGTTAAGTGGCGGATTTCCATATAGGTTATAGCGTATGGCTGCAGCTTTTTGAAGGCGGTAGAATAAGTGATGCCCTGGTTCGCCTACATGTGGAAAATTTGTAAATCCTTCTCACTCTGGTATAGTAATAACAAATATTTTGTGATTTATAAAGTTACAAACTTTACCAACAAATTATACTACAGCAGGAATCGATTCCGGAATTTTATCTGGTTTTCTCATTTTTGTAAAAACAATTTATTTTAGTGACTTTCAAAGTCTTTCTTTTTTTCTTTTCTTTTCTTTTTTTTTTTTTTTTTTGAGAATTTTCATCGCTACTTATGTAAAGGTGAATTTCTTTTTGTTAAAATAATTTACAGAACTAATCACAATGTAGGATAAAATGCCAACGAATTGGCAGTTTTAATCGACTATAATTTTGTGGAGGGGCTGTCAAATGGACCCAAATTTCATCTGAAAAGATCCCTGAGTAGTTTAGTAGCAACTATACTATTAAGTAAAGCTAGTTATTCTATTATTTCTCTTTAACGACTATTACAGCAGTGACTCTGAAATAGCATGGATTGAAAAATACAAGCAATAACTTTTCATAGTTTAAAGTGCACGGAGATACATTAATGTATAATTAAAGCTGTAAATTAACTAATGCATTCTAAACGAAGCAAAAATTTCCTAATCTAAATTTCATATAGCCACCAGTTTCCACTATCTTTATATTTTTCTGTGCTCAGAATATGACGTGATAATGTAATTACGCAGCCATCAGAATTAAAAGCTCTGTCGTTAGAAGCTGGTAATTAAGAGGTCCACTTTGAGCTGATAAATGAATTCGGGAAAATGAGTTTACACGAGAGAGGTACATTAACGGGTATTAGTAAAGGCACGGGTATTGTTATTTAGGCTTGAAGCAAAATTAAGCGAATTTCAGTCGGTTGATCTAAAAAAGATTTTGGTAAAAGCCTATATCTGAAGCTAACCCACTTTGGCTCCACCAAAAACTGCCTCTAAATGGAAAGCACTTTTAAGTAAATGGCTTTTCTTTCTTTCGTTTTTAATCTGTTTACAAAAAGTGCATTAAAACTTCAACAAATGAAATTTAATTAACTTTATGGCACGAAAAAAAATTAACATCTTAATTTAATTTTTTTATCTTTATGGGAGAAAAATTAGAAAAGTAAATCATGACGAACGCATTAAATATCTTAATTCCCAACAAATTAATGCTTGCGTCATTTCAAAGAGGCGTTGGCGGAGACTGCCTTCTGCTACCAGCGTTGTTTCACACTGGATAAGTCTTTCAATGCTCATAGATGCCTAGCATTGCGAGGCATCTATGAGCATTGTTACTACAATTATTACTACTTTCAATTTATTCTACTACTGTCGATTTATTACTACTTTTTATTCTATAGCCTAAGACTGACCACTTAACTTTGCCCGGGCTGCTATAATGCTGTTCCAGAACAATTCAACCTTTTACAAGTCAGTGTTCCTAATTGGGAACATCAAATAAAAAAATTATTTAAAAATTGATACTATTTAAAAATTGATACTATTTAAATTGATACTATTTAATTGATACTATTTAAAAATTGATACTATTATTTAAAATTGATACTATTATATAATTTTTCAATATCGACTTGAAAAAATTTTCAGATATCGTTAAACTGATGACTTGATTTTTTAAATCAGAATTTGCATTTCTATCATTGGTGGGAAACTGGATAAAAAATCATAAAAATAGCCATTTTCATAATCTTTTACGGAGCTCTCTTGATACACCCCCTTTCCCCTTCAAACTTAATTCATATCTTTACTTAAATTTAAAAATAAATCTTTCATTTATTCTCAATATTTCACACATTATTTGAACTACCATTAAATGCATAGTCAAAGTATGGTCTGAAAAGATCAATGTTCCCAATTGGGAACACAGTGAAAAATGGGGGGGGGTGTACAGTATTTTCCCCCATTTAAATGACTAATATTCTTTAATTAACACATTAGAAGGAAAAATATGCAAAAATAGACAACAGCAACTATTTAAAATATTAATATAATATTTTTATAATTAAAAACTAATAAAAAATAAAAACTAATTAAAAAGATTCTATAATAAAAAATATTATTTAAAATATGCCTGGATCTGAATTCGGTCTGTATACTATAAGATTAATAGAGATGTTAATATAGAGAGATAAGAAAAAGGAATGTCTTGCCTTCCCCCTAATAACAGCAAAACTTTTGTTTGCTTGCAAATGGAGGACACGTCACTAAATGCGCCGTTTAGAGTACACGCGTTTTTACCGGAGTTTACTGTTACAATTAAGATCCACATCAGAAAGGAGGAAGGAATTCTGACTATTGACAGTTCTCGGAAACTGCTAGAGGTCGTCCAGGGAATTTCGGAATCACATATTTAACGTTCCCGTATACAGGATGTACACGGTCGTCTTCAGTGGTTTGTCGAAATTGGAAAACAACCTTTAGGTTACTAGTCCTCTAGGTTGTTGTTCCAAGAAAAGAAATTTCCCTCACAAAATTTATACATAAAAATAAGTTAACTAACTGTGTCAGGGACTCGAAAAAATTCAAGATGATTCGCCATAAGTTGCACTGCACACTGTAATAAATGAAACAACAGCGCACTTTCTGAAAAAAATTCACAACATGGAGTTGACCAGCAAACATTTTCGAAAAGAGGTATATCCTGCTAAATTTTCAATTTTTACTGAAAATTTCATACTTAATACAGGTACATCATTTATTACTATGTACAGTACAGCCTGTAAAGAGGTATTCTAAAGATTTTGAAGGGCCTGAATTAGTTTATTTGCATTTATTTACCAAAATCGAAATATTTTCTCGAAACTTTTAAGCACTTGAAGCATTGAGCTACCACGGGCAAACAGCAAAACTCTGTCTCGCCTTGCAAAATCCTTATGTTGCAATGGAAAATAGGTATTTCTCGTGTCCCATAATGCAAATATCTTTCTCGTCTCACCTGGCATTCATCCCAAATTTAATGATTTATCTCGCGAGTCATGAAAATTTAAAAATAGCAGGGATGTATGTAAGAGCGATTCAGGTTAGGGGTGTCTGCTCCCCCCCCTCCTTAGTCCACGAAAATTCTAAAGAAAAATGCTAATTTTGTCCGAATATAAACCTTTAAGATCTATATTTTAATGGGTAATAAAAAAATATTATAAAGATTAAAAATTTGTAATATAAAAGTATTTTTTCAGTTATTTATAGTAAAATTCACCGTCAATCAAATTTTAGAGTAAGAATGACAGCTGGACCCCTCCTTATGAAACCGTAGCTACCCCGTGAAAAATAGTAAAATAAAATAAACTATCTCTCAAAAATAAAACATAACAAAGAAACTGATGCATCATCTTTGCAAATGTCAAATATTTAAAGATAATGTCGAAATTATATTATTTAATACCTCCTCCTACTTCATAAACTTACATTTAGAAACTTTTATTGCAATGAAAGCGGTGGCGATTGAAAAACACCCACTCAACTTGGCCATTATTTGCATGTAGATGACCCGATGGCTTTCAAGTATGTTTAAAAAACGGTTTCTACATGGCTGTTAAAAAGAGTTGTTTTGTTGCTGCAAAGAAAAATATGACTCACCTTACTTGACGACGAGTGATGTCATATCGATTTCCCGAAGCAGCAGCAACATTCCTGAACTTTCGCGAAGGTGTGCACTAAGTACCTTTTTTAAAACATTGTATGTTGTGAGCAGAATTACTTTTCATTCTATATTAAGTTATATTGTGGAAGGCCTTTGTCATTTTTTGAAGCTGGAGCATCTTATTTCAGTAGATTTATTCAAATAGTTCTGTAAGGAATTGAAATTTAATTTTTAAATGCAAACAATATTTGTACTTTTGCTTAAAGGCTGAGCAGCGGTTGTTCGAAATTTTCTGTTGAGCTAAATTATGCATAAAATCTATCCATTTTAATAGTGGCGGTAGCTGAAATATTTTGGTGGGGGACTAGATTTTATTTTAAATATTTTTTTTTCTTATGGGCGGGCACTAGCTTCCACAAGCCTTTGACACTACTAAGGCCGAAATACTGGCTATTACATTATGGAGGCACCCGATGGGCGGCCAGCATTACTTCCCTGAGAGATGAACAATTTAACACCGGTTAACCAAGCCAAAGACTAAAATCGAACCCAAACCCAATGTGTGATAGAATGGTTCTTTAGCCACTACACCATCTGGATGGCACTAGATTTTTTTAAAAAAAGCTCATTTGTCTTGAACAAAATGTACAATAAAGCAAAATGTTATCACTTGTCAATTTTCCTTAACTTATATTTCTTTGCGTTAACCTTCCACATAAAAAAGGAATCAAAATAGCCCAGCAATTGGATGAATTAGAATTCAAAAGTATTTAGAATTAGCGAGGCCCCACCATGGCCGAGTGGATAAGACACTGTACATTGTAAGCATCTGAAAGTATTCAGTGTTCTTGCCTACCTATCGGTCTGGAGTTTGGGGCCGAAAAAGTCCTCCTTCAAAGGCATACAACCCCTAGGCAGATACCCTCGTGTAAGTTTTCCTGAACGCAACATACCCACATCAGAAATCGAAATCACACCTCAACAGTTTTTGATAAACCATCGCTTACAATATTAATATTTAAATAAATGCCATTGTTTTTTAAAGTAAAATGCAAAGAAAATTAAGTGAAAAAAAAATATGAATATTGAAAAGCAGTAGTAGATTTTAAAGTCTGAAAAATGCATCAAAATGCCACAAAAAGGAAAAAAAAAGGGAGGAACCAATTATTATAAAACAATTCTACCGATAAAATGAACTACTAAAAACGGCTGGTGCTAAGTATTCATAGCATATGCGTAATGGTGCAAAAAAGGTTCTCCTTCACATAGCATTTAGAAATGCCATCTGTCCACTTCTCAATTATTGTTATACTAATTATTGCAGCGGCGTAGCCTGACATTTTTCATGGGGGGGGTTACGACTACTTCAACTCATATATATCTATAGGCGTGTGTGGTAAGGGAGTGAAGAATATACATTTTGTATGGAAAAAAGTTCCTCATGGGGGGTTATGACCCCCCTAACCCCCCCCCCCCCTTGGCTACGTTCCTGAATTATTGTAATTATTTACCAAATTTATTAATTTTCAACTTATACCTTCAAAAACAGTAAATTCTAAGGCAATTGCCTGTTTCCCTGATAATTATCGATTGGTGATTACCCTGTTCATGTTTCCGTAACAAAGGCAGCTTGTAAAGTAAAAAATAACGATGAAAAAATAATTTTTGAAAAAATAAAAATAAAAAAACTCACTTAAAATGGCAAGTATTATTGAAAATAAATTCAACCAAACCTTTAATGAGAAATCGAAACTTGAAATCTGTTTTTCGTGTTTCAAGAAAGAATGTATTTAACGTTTTTAAGTTTCAAAACTAATGACAATGTTCATGAATTATACATAATTACATATTTTATGTGTGCAAATGAATTAAACTTAAACTTATAGTTTGTAAAGTTTGAATAAATTAAACTATACCAATCTAAATTGTTTAAAAAATAAATTAATTCAAAAATGTGTGGTATTTTCAGGTAACGTGAATGTAATTTTTTTTATGTCAGCATTTGAGTATGTTTCTAAGTATTTGCCAGTTAAAATGTAACAAAGTCTTGCAAGTCACATGCATTTTTTAGTATATCATCATTATTGTTCAAGTACTTCTTATACATTCATCATATTGACTAAATTTATCTTTTTATACTTTAAATATTTCGTGTCACTAATATTTACTAATAGTGAAAGTGAATATATAGATAATTTTAATTATATTGTCTACTTATTCTACATATAGATAAAACTGTGTGCTGCTTTTGAAATATTTATGAATGTTTAAATACTGGATAAAAGCATATATAGGCATGATTCATTACCTAATGTAATATTCATCAACAGTTATAAAAATCTTTAAAAGCCATTATTAGGGTCCAGATTCTCAATTCGAAAATTTTTCGAGCTCTAAACATTGAGGTAATATTAGGAAAAAGTACTTTCCTTAATTTATAAACCAATGTTTATATAACCAATATTTTAACAATATTATACCATTAATTGTTTTATTAGCTCAATATCAATAACAATTCCAATGAATTCTCAATACTGCGTAAGTATTGGCATAATGTTGGATATAAATACAACGTAGTGCAAAATATTTATAACGATTGTGGCTCATGATAAGCTGATATTAATCTCTTTAGAACCAAGATTTTTAAAATGTCGTTTTTTTATCTATAAGTTAAAGAATTAATTGGTCAACATCCACTCTCTTTCTCTTCCCACTATTCCAGTTCTCTTAATTATAAATTTTTGCTGCTCTCTGTTTTCAAAGAAAGCAAGAAAAAGACAGCTCAACAATCTTGTTAACAAGTTTTTAGGTAGCTTGTACATCGGACATATTTCAAAAGCTTTGTTAAATCAACCTGCCTTGAACAGGTACAAGCGTCCAGTCGTACTAAAGATGTCCAAATTCCACGTTACAATACCGTCTGCTTTCTGTTTGCCCATGTCACCTCTTTATTTATTTGAATGTTTCTTCGTTCTTTTTTATTGGCGAAACTCGTTTTTCTTGGTATAAATCTTCAGGTCACAGAGGTTCCTTGGAGATTGCGTGTAAGCAAGCCCGTCTAGTGAGGGTGTTTTCTGGTGTTTCCCACTATATGCAATCGTGCGCGCAGTTAACATAAAGGAGTTTATGGATTTCATCAAAAGAGATTTTCGAGGTCAGATCTGACTGCAATAGAAAGTTGGTTCGTTCTTGTTTCTTACACAATAGCAGTATTGTAGTGAAAGGACAAGCTTATTGCATAGTTTATGTGTTTGTGTGTAAACAGTTAATTGAATTCGTGATTTACAACAATAGTTTTTTTGCAATGCTTCCCCTTACTAATCATATAGAATTACTCGGTAAAAATATTTCTGTTTGTTACTGATAGTCCAAACAAAAATGTTACGTGCTTAAACTGAAAACTCCCCAGTTTTCTGTTTTCTGTATTATTTTTATTTTATTTATTTATTTATTTTTTTGTTGAAAAAAACAAAAAACAACAAAAAACAGACATCCTGCACTTTAGAGGTGAAAAGTATTTATATAAATTAAAGCTAGATGAAATAAATGCTTATTACTCCCATTTCAAAATATTGTACATGCAAAATGTTGATTTCAAAATAGTCTCTCTGTTATAGTTTCAAAACATTTTAAATGCATAAACTATATGCATTTATTACAGACGAAAATATTGAATCAATATGACGGTTATTATATGTTGTACCAAAAAATAATAACCGTCTAACAGATTACAAAACTGTACCATAATTTGAAATTTTCGAAAAATTGCTAAAAATCCGTAAAAAGGTGGACGTTTAAATTGTAGAGCAGTTAAGATTTCGCGCATATATGTAAAAACGTTCAAATCCATCGGATTAAAGGTGTAAATTTTTATGCAATACAAATAAATGAAACGATCAAAAAAATTTTATGTACAGATATACCTTTATGTATTAACAGCAAATTAGTCTGAAAACCACAACCTATCATCGTATTCCAAAAACCAAAAACTGCATTTTGAATTGTAACATCTTATTTAATACTCGATTATATAGATATGGATATAGATATAGGTACATATACTTATAGATGATAAAAGATGTGAATCGCTGGGAAATGATTTACAAGCTTTATTCGCCTTAAGAAAAGAAAATATTCGTATAATTCCGTATTTGGAAACTAATTCTCTGTTTGGAATCTATCCATCTTATAGGTATTTAATTTATTATGCAGTTTATATTCCCATGATGTAGCCTATAGTACTAAACTTTGATTATTTGAACGACTTACTTAAGATATTTAACGGTACGTTATGATGTCTACTAAATGAAAAAAGCAGTTGCATTGAAAATAATGATTCAACTGCTCTGACCTGTAATATAACATGTGTGTGCTATAATAAATTAAGAAAAAATTATTTGTTTTACTCCAAAGAGAAAATTTCTTCAATGCGTGCGCCTGTAAGCAAGTCCAGATATTAAGATTGCTTTCGTTTGTTAAGTTTGATTGTATCGGCAATTTTTGCTTTGCAGCATTAGCAGTGCTGTAAAGGTCAAAACAGTTTTACAGGGTTAGGAATGTTGTTAAGTTGGATGTTATTGATAAGTTTTGCTTTGAAGAATTAGCACTGCTGTGAAGGTCAAAACAGTTTTATAAGGTTAAGAATGTTGTTAAGTTTGATGTTATCGTATAAGACTGGAGAACAAAATTTTTGTTGCATCTATACAAGTACTTGATCCTACCTAATCCGGGTGTGCTGATTTCAAATCTGAAATTAGTTTTTATGCGAAAGCTACAGATTTTTCAAAGTGCCATTTTTAATTTACTCTAGTTCATGTTTTCATGAATGTACAAGGTTATAAAGAACATATAGGCTCATATTTATGCATATAAAATGACTTGAACTTATGTCAAAGGCAAAAACTCACTGTATAAGTGCTTAACCCTTTGAGGCCCAATGCTGAAAAAAGGGCAGCCGTTGCCATCGCTCGACTTAACTACCAGAAAGATGGCGGAATATCGAAACGTTCATCGCATGCCGCAGATCTAGAGACCCTTTTTTAACGCAGCTGGCTGTGCGCACGCGCTCTCCCGTTCATCACTCTACAATTCCAAGATTCTTGGGAAATTGATCAAGGTGACTAAACAGATGAAATATCGTTTGACGAACAAGTTTTTAGCAGTCATACACACAACGAAATCAGTCAGAGCTTTTTAAACATCTACTACTTGAAGAAGACATCGAACTTACGTGAACCAACGTCTACAAAACGCACTTGTTTGCTCCTTTAAAAATAACACTTGAGAAAACAAATATATGACCTTATCTAATCGCATCATAAATTGAAAAGTATTATGCCTTCTTGAGGATATGCCTTACATGCCAGTGAAGTGGCAACAGCCATTCAAATGAATTTTCCATCTTTTGCTAAGGACTATACTGTTAAATTATTAAATTGCATAACAATTATAGTTTGTAGAGAGAAACCGATTGCAGATTTGAATTCAGCAATGCAAAAGTATCCAAGATCTGTTAAAAAAGCTCATGCAACAGGAAAAAGAAAAAGAAATCGTTACCCAGTGTAATTTTTCCTTTGCAGCCTTAGCAGTGCTTGAAAGTCAAAAGAGTTTTACATTCGTAAGGTTGCATGAAGTTATAGCAAGATGAGTTATAGCAAGCATACACGAAGGGCATCTGCCTACGGAAGGGGGGAGGGAATAGCCTAGGTCGGGGGACTTTTTAAGGGGATCTAACACGTATTCACATTACATCTGGAGAAAACCAATCAAAACTCCTGGCCGTTAGATCAACAGCCACGTGATGGGCTCGAACCCGGGACCTTCACTCTTCAGCTATTTACTATATGCTCAGTGTCTTATCCACTCAGACATGATGGTGATGCATGAAGTCGAGATAACTAGTGCAATATATCTCTAAAGCCACAAGAGCAGGAATTCCAACTTTTTATGCATTATTAAAGAAATATGTTTTCACCATGTTGTAAAATTTAAATTTAAAAGCGAAAGTTATAAATTCCTGTAGTAATGTGAACACTAGAGAAAAAAAAACTCATTCCGCATTCTTTGTTAAGAGTTTTAAGAAGAGATTAAAAGGAGCTTTATCTCTGAAAATTAAAAACAAAAATTCCTGACAAAAGAATGAAAGTATGTTACGCTGGGCTGAGGCACAAGGAGAGCATTTTCGTTTAACTTATTCCAAAAAAAGACTGGAAAGTTTTCAAATTACGTTAGCAGTTGCTTTATCTGGGGAAAAGAGCTTTTCTGTAGAAACAAACAGTTTTGGAGAGAACTGTTGAACAGTTTTGTCTGAATTATGCCTATTGTCACGCAATTTCTCTGGTTGAGAATTTTTGAGAAAGTTAAGCACTCCAGTGGTATTTTCTTTCGTAATTTTTGCAAGTTATTTGAAAGCTGCAGAAAATGTGTGGTGCGCTCACTTTTAAAAGTCCGAAGGCATATCGTAGTTGTGTAAAAATACGAAAATTGTTTAAATAATACGGACTCTGCATGCTTTAGAAAATTGATATTGTGAATCTGTTACATCTACAAAGAAAGGATGCAGAATATGTCCTAACTATGGCGTCCTACATGAGATGGGGCCCTTTTTGCTCACACAAACACTTTATTAGCCCTTTAACGCGCAGTGTTCCCGCTCTGGGAACACCAAACTCTGACGTTTTGACTGCTGCCAGTCACGATGAATAGATTTGATTTCTATAAAAATAGTTGCGGATGACATAGCTCCACGAGAATCCTTTCCTTTTTAACACGTCATTTCCCGTAAAAAAATGGTCACGATTATTTTTAACAGCACTGATATCTGCTGAAAAATGGAAGAATGTGAGAAGAGCTGGATAGATTGCCCAATGCTGAAAAAAGGGCAGCCGTTGACATCGCTCGACTTAACTACCAGTAAGATGGCGGACGATCGAAACGTTCATCGCGTGTGACAGATCTAGAGACCCTTTTTTTGACGCAGCTGGCTGTGCGGCACAGCCAGCTGCGTCAAAAAAAGGCTGGTAGTTAAGTCGAGCGATGTCAACAGCTGCCCTTTTTTCAGCATTGGGAAAGGGTTGCGCCTCAAAGGGTTAGGCCGCACATATAAACAAATAAAAGAGTTGGAAATAGTTTGTTAGATGGCTGGGTTCACAAAACAGCCTTTACAGGCCTAATCCCAGAGGAAAGTATCTCTGCACTGGTCACAGTCCGAAACCAATCTCTTCTTTGTCTTGAGCTCCTCATCTTGGCTCTGGGGTGGAATCTTGATCACGTGGGATGCTTGAAGTAAGTGTTCGTAAGTTATGAGATTCGCAAGTCACTATAGTGCCAAATTGTGAAGAGCCTTTGACACACTTAGGGATTTATGCTTTGTATAACTTTAGAACTGCACATTATCAAAGATCTATTGCTTCTTGTCAAATTCTTTACGATACCGCCCAGATCAAAGGTTATCGGAGAGAGGCAAGTAGTGAGGGGTAAGAAAAAGGGAGCGTCACAGATATATCTCTGTAAGTTCTAATTATTCATAATTATTCGGACAACGTCACAGAACGCAGGAACAAGGCTCAAGGTGAAATGCTGAAGCGCTGGGAAATTTTTTGTCAGGAGTATATTTATAAGGGGGGGGGGAGATTTTTTGTGTATATGCAGCTGTTATTAAAGGTAGCTAGCCTGCTGAGAAGGGCAGTTAGTCTGAAGGCTAAAGCCAATTGCCTTCTCCAAAATTCACAGCCGTCCCACTAGATTTTCGATATTTTTTCGACCCTTAAGGAAAAAAAGATTGAGAAAAAATGTTTTTATGGGGGTTAAATGACTTTTAAAAATTATATATTGTTTTACATTAAAAAAGTTAATATTTGATGAAATTCTTAAGGATCTCGGCTGGTGATCGATCAACAAGGCTGAATTGGTGTGTTGCAATAAATATTTGAACTTGAAAATATTCTCAAAAATTTATTTATACCTTTTAGTCTATATTTAAATAAAAAGCTTGATTTAAAGAACGTTTTTCTTATCGTAGATTTTTCATTCAATAACTACTGTAATTCTTTCATAGTTCTAATTGTCTAATGTGAGTAAAGAATACAAATAGTCGCTTAATCTAGAACTGAAATATGCTACGCTTTTGGCGAACTTTGGACACACACACAAAAAAAAGTGTTCTATATAAAAAATATTTGGCCCTGAATATTTTCTGCACCCCTGTTACAGGGTAATATATTTTATACATAGATCACGGTCATTCTATACTTCGCATGGTGAAATCACCAGACGCTTCTAAAATGCACCTCTCCCACGCGAATAATTAGCACCCATTCATTGCTTGAGATAACATAGCAGAAGTTCAGATAACATGGCGAGAAAGTCTTCCGCATGCAGAAAATATTTTTTAAAATGCGAACAATAATGTGTCTAGAGATCTGAAAAGAGATATATTACTAACAGCAGTAATGAAGTTGAGTGCATAAATTTTCGGCGAGCTGTTGCTATAGCAACAAAGAGCAGTTTCCGAAGTCGAAAATTAAGATAAATTGATTTAGATGACATATTTATCACTTTCTGTATGTTCTTATATAGATATATATCCTTCAGAAAATTTCACAAGAAAAGAGAAAACCAAGAAGTTTTGTACAAGCATGTAAAATGTTGCTTTTGACATTTATTGATGAATACAAATTCAAACACGGGGATATTTAATTCTGAGTTACCGGCTTCTCTAAATTTGTTTATTTTTTTCTCGTAAAAAATAGAAAATGATTTCTTTTTAAATATCACAGATTTTTGTGATAGAAATGTAAGTACTTAAATCATGCTAACAAAAAGTTCGGCTGCATGTTAAACACCAATAAATTACAAAAAATTACATACTGATTTTGACAAAATGTTATCAGCTGTCATAACGGTAAACGTTCCAGTCAAAGGAAAGAATTTTTTTAGAAAGCATTTCTGCAGTTTTATAGAAAGAAAGAATAGCAAATTCAAAATAAACTCGGCGTTATTTAGATGTTTGTAAATATTAAAAAATTCGAAAAATTAATCAAGAAAGCAAAGTATTAGTACTTAGTTTTTCGCAGCTCTAAATATTACAGCAGCCGCTATTTTTATTTTTATTATTATTAATATTATTATTTAAATAATGCAAATCGTAGAAGACGACTTTCTAAACATTTATTTCAATTTATGCTTTAGAGTTAAAAAGTACATAAGTGTATGACTATATGGATGTTAGTACAGTCCATTTAGTCCAGTTAATTCACCGATGCTAATTAATAAGTTTATTTACAAATATCTTTTGAGATTTTTTTTCTGCGAAATCGGATGTGGAACGGTCATAATCTTCAAAAAGCGTGTCACACTAAATTCTATAAAAATTGCACTATTTTTCAGTTTTCATGATGGTTTTCAAAACGTTTGAAATTCATGCATTAGGTTTTATTCATCTCTAAATATGATACATCTTTAAATTCAAAGGAGATAACGACGAAACAATTTCTTACATAAAATAAAAGATTGAACTTGTCTTAAAATTGCTAAAATTCCAAACTTGCTCCTATGTACTGTAGTCATTAGATACCGTAATTTCCGGCTTATAATCCGCGGATTATCCACTAAAAAATATGAAAATTTATCCAGTGCGTATTATGCATCGCTGCGTACTGTCTACTGAAATTTTTCCTGAAACCTCAGATTTTACAGTACAAAACTTTAAAAACAAAACAAAAGTTCATTTCTTTTTTCCAGTAGATTTAGACCCTGAAAAAGATTTAAGTCTGTTAATCAAAATATTAGACTTAAATTTTGATGAGTATTGGCCGCATTGATTACTTATTGAATATATTATTCCAGTAAAAATGTAGGTCTCATTTTAGTTTTGTTTTTCTTATAATAATGTCACTTGACTAAATAATTACTATGTTACAAAATGTGCGATAAGTATTCTGCATGCTACCATACATTTTGTTTTGTTTGTTCCGAAAGAAATGTTCGTTTTTTTATTTTTTATTAATTTCATAATACAGTTATTTCTTAGTGCTTAAAGGTAGAATGCCTAGCTTAAAAATTGTGTATCAATTGTGATTTAAATTGACAAAAGACCGTCCAAGTATGTTTGATAATTCTCATTCATAACAATAGATTTTTAGTCGGAAATGTTTTACAGTAAGCCAATTCTAATATTAATACTGTGGTTTTACTCTACATAGATAATAATCACCAATTTCGTCAAAGCATCGCCATATTATCCGCGGATAATCTATCGCTGCGGATTATCTAAAGAAATATTTTTCTTCTACTTGAAAAAAAGCACCTGCGGATTATCAATTGCTGCGGATTATAAGCCGGAAATTACGGTACTATCATATTTCGTCATGTAGTCATTAGAAATAATAAGAAATAATTCGTTTCAAAGCTTTTGCAAAATGACTGCTGAAAAAATATAAATACTGCTGAAATTATAAGCTTCTGATATATACTGCTGAAAAAATAAGATATTTCATTAAAATATGGAAGTTTAGCAAATTCAGATAAAGTAAGACCCTTAATTAAGACTGTGAGCACAATTTCATTTCAAAGCAATATTACAACTATTTAGATGAATGCCAAAAGTTAAATTTTAAAATGAATAGCATTTCTTAACGTGAAGGAAATATAAAAGCTACTGTATAATTAACCAAATAAATTACACTTTCAAATGGCTCTCAATTCACTCGCCTTCTACTTGAACGCCTCCATAAATTAAGACCGAGTATATTCAACGGCTAAGCCATCTACAATTATCCGCTACAGTTCAGACGAAGCCTTAATTAACTCCTATATAATCGCCAGTTCCATTTCCCCAAGTTGGCACAACTGTCTCCGTGTTGTTAGTCTACGTAGTATGCTAACCTTATTCTGTTTTTATACCATTTGAGAGGCAAAGCAAGAAAAGAACGTGTCATTTCAAAAATGGCTACTCATTTTAAATGGTCATGTCCAGATTCGATTACTTAATTCTCGTTGCGCACAGTACATGAGGCAAAGCAAGAAAAGAACGTGTCATTTCAAAAATGGCTACTCATTTTAAATGGTCATGTCCAGATTCGATTACATAATTCTCGTTGCGCACAGTACATAAGCCACGCGTCTTCATGTACGGGTGAAGCAAAATTTGAATATGAATGCTTTTGTAATTTTGATTCTTGAACAGTTTGTTAATTTTCTGTTAAGAACTGAATTCTGTTGTCGTGTTGACAGTTCAGTGTTATTTGATTAATGCACAATAAGAGGAAAATCACTTGTGTCGTACTAGACAATAACTGAAAGCTGAATTTTGAATCTGAATGACTGTTATGCCGTTAAACTTTGAATTGCTCTTGATTAATAATTTGACTAAGCGAGTATTTGTAAGAATGTAGCAGGTCGACAAAAGCGCTATTTTAAGGGAAATAACTTATAAAAGATTAATTTTTACACAATACAAATAATTCACTTATCATAGCATAATTTTTGCTGACTGCAGCTGAAGGCAAAACCTATCTATCAGTTTAGCCTGCAAGAAAATAACGTGTCAATTAACTTATTTATAGGCTTAGCCTATGAAGGCTAAGCTGAAGGTATGATTGAATCTTGCGACTTTTATAATCTTACTATTGTTGCTCTTTTCTCGATATTCTGACCAAATATGGCACAGTAATAGCGGTCATAGATTATATGATTTACAAAGAAAGACTGTAGTGAACGGTCATGTCGCTGAGGAATAATCACTGAAAATAATTTCCATTTGTTTACTAATTCCTCCTTGACCGCTAATTCGATCTTGACCAAATTTAGAACAGTGATAGCGGCCATAATGTTTATAATTTATAAAGCAAGACTGCAGTGAACGGTCATGTCGCTGGCTGAGGAATAATCACTGAAACAATTTTCCATTTGTTCGCTATATTACTCCGAGACCTATCGTTCGATTTTGACCAAATTTGGCACAGTGATGCTATGGCGGAGGCTATGGCGGAGATAGTACCGAAGCGAAATGGCACTGATCGGTCATGTCATTGAGGAATGATCACTGAAAACAATTTTCCATTTGTTTGCTAATTCCTCCTACACCGCGTATTCAATTTTAAACAAGTTTAGTGCAATGATAGCGGCCATGTCGTAGATGATATTTAAGCAAGATAGTAGTGATCGGCCATGTCGTTGAGGAATAATCACTGAAAATTCTTTTTCTATAATCACTGAAATTTTCCCATACACTTAACACTTCCCTATTGTTTTGTATTTTGCGGACTCACGCCCAATATTTGTTTTTTTTTTCGTCATTCTTTTAAAACAGTGCTTGATTTATCTAAGGCAGCGGTTCCCAACCTTTTAAAACTGTGCCTCTCCCCAAAGATAACTTTCAATGCCCCCCCCCCCCACCCCGCATTACTCAGCATACATACATATTTTCATTCTTCAACAATGAACATTTAATTGCCTTTTCTACAGAATAATGTTATCGGTAAAGTGTGAATAAACACTTTAAGCGAAAATAAATATACGAATAAATAAGATTATACGAATGAATAATTTTTTAAAACATGCATCATCACTTGCTGTCTGCCTGCTTTTCTCGCCCCCCTGCCCTGCAAACATTCTGCGC
The DNA here is from genome assembly GCA_038373885.1 of Cheiracanthium punctorium. Lineage (NCBI taxonomy): Eukaryota > Metazoa > Arthropoda > Arachnida > Araneae > Cheiracanthiidae > Cheiracanthium > Cheiracanthium punctorium. Next base: position 949,023 of record JAWZYV010012330.1, on the reverse strand, counting down.
TCCCTAAAGGGGGGCGTGCCCCACCAATTGGGTATCGCTGTTCTAGGGAATAAGCAAATTATGCAGTTACGCTCAGCAATTCTAGCACTGCCCCACCGTAGAGTCACCCCGAGTAAAAGATTTGATAAGCTGTTGATTTAAAAATAATTTTTGCTGTCGTCTTCGTGTGAAAATATATTAATCAATCAAAAAATATCTCACGCATTTTGGCGAACTAAGAATTTTTTTTTATATCAAAATAACTTGGCACTATCTATTTTCATTCATAAAATGCCGCACTTTCCCGATAAATGTACTACGATGTAACCTTTTCTAAAGTTCTTTGTACACGTCTGTAGGACAAAAAAAAAATGTTTAAATTGTAATTCTCGAACAGAATAAAAAAGAATCTTTTGATACAGCGTGCGGAAAATAGTTTTTAGCAGCTCAAACAAGCATGAAATTTATACTGATTCGTACAACTGAAACAACGCTACAGACATTGAAGGAAAAAATAAAATACAATAAATCTAGAAATTGTTTCTTTTATTCAACATAAAAAATGCGTTGCCATTTTATACGGGAAAAATATATAATGACACAGCATTCAAATCCACCCCCACTGAACTGATTTATTGCTTCAGCTATGGAAGCTGGCAAGGCGACGAGGGATCGCTCAGTCGTTTCCATGGAAACGCTTCTGTCGTTACTCATCATGGTAGAAAGAATTCTCTCAATTTGCAATTTCAAGGCTTTCGCGTAGCGCGGGGTAGCAATTCCTATGAATTATCCTTGTCAAGTGTTTTTATTGAGTCATTTCTAAAAATTATTAAGGATGGGAGCCGTTTTGGGGGAACATAGACAATCAGGGTAAATCATTTCTGGTACAAAATGGAGCTCGTTCCAGAAACGGCGACATAAATTTGGTTCGAATGTAATGTACGTTTTTGACCAAGTAAAATGGCATGAATATAGCTATATATCCATTGATACAATGAAGTGATGGCGAAAAATTTCGGTATACAGATTTTGATCAAAAAAATAGATTTTGACTATGTATGAATTTACTTTTTTGCGCGAAGTCATTGTTTCGGCCATGGCCAAAATCTCGTCAACCTGTCATCGACCTTCTCGAGTTTTTCCGATGTATCACCAAATTTGCGCAAAAAAATACAAAGTATTTCGTAAGTTTTTAATTGCAATCGACCAATCGATTGGGTAATTTATTTACAAGGTCACCAAAGACGCAATACAATAAAGTCTATGGATACCTTCAACTCATTAAAACTCTGTGGTCAATCACTATTTGAGCTATGCTTAAAGTCTCGCAAAATAATCTCAAGCTTGGCGGCTATAGACAAAATATCGCATAATAAAGTGTCAAAAATAAATCTCTAAAACTGAACTCAGCTTGGCGATGTCTCAGACATTTAGCTAGAAATTGCTAAACCTTAGTATTATTGCAGTATTGTGTCTCTTTCAATTTAAATAAGTTTAGATGAAGTGTACCAAAAATATTTATGATATAATAGACAGACAAGGAAGTTATGTGGTGTCTACATCAGATTTTTTAACTCATTTTTTTAGCAGTTAATAGCATGGAATTCATTCTTGTTAAATTAAATACTCAATTTTAAAAATAATTTATGCCTCAAAGTGATAAATAAAAACTTCTAGGAGGGATGGAAATAATACACTTTGATAAGTACCTTTTATGAGTGTTATTTCACAAATTTTTAATTATTTTAACGTAAAACAATATTTCGTGAATTGCGCTAATCATTACTTAATATGCACGCAGCCGACATCATGTCATTTGAATCACTATTACTATTTTCAAACATCCAGAACAAAGTACACTGCTGGCCACCCAAATTGCAACACCAAGAAAAACAAGAGATATCACAACAAAATTTATTGTGTAGATAACATGTTGACCAAGTAACAAATGATTAAATTTATAGCATTCTATGAAGCGTGGTTCCTGCCAAAATCAGTACCCAGAGTAGCCGCCGTTGTTGGAGATCACAGCTGCCACACGCCTCGGCATTGATTCAAAGAGACTTTGAATGTGTTCTTGGGGTACAGCAGACCAAGCAGCTTCCACACGTTGCCAAAGTTGATCTGGTGTGACAGCTGGGGATGAACTCTGGGTCAGTCGTTGAGCAACCATGGACCACATGTTTTCTATCGGCGAAAGATCCGGAGAGCGCGCCGGCCAGGGAAGCAATTCAATCTGGTGATTGACGAAGAACCCTTGGACAATGCGTGCCACGTGTGGCCGTGCATTATCCTGCTGAAATATGGCTGTTGGCAAGCCCTGAAGGTAAGAAAGGACAACTGGCTCCAACACCTCGGAGATGTAGCGCTGGCTGGTTAAAGTACCGGCAATGCGTACTAGAGGAGTGCGAGAGAGATATCCGATACCGCCCCATACCATAATACCCGGTGCAGGACCAGTGTGACGGTGCATAATGCATCTGTTCAGCATCCTCTCTCCACGGTGTCTCCAGACTCGAATCCGACCGTCGTGGTGTTGCATACAGAAGCGTGACTCGTCAGTAAAGAGAATTTCATTCCATTCTGTCGTCCACATCCTTCTTTCATCGCACCATTGGCGGCGGAGACGTCTGTGGTTCCGCGTCAGAGGTAGACAAAGCAACGGACGTCTTGCGGACAGACCATTCTGCTGTAAACGACGTCGAATGGTACGCGCAGACACTGGATGATGCGTTACAGACTGAATCTGCTGTGATATGGTTCGTGATGTGACTGAGCGGTCCGTCACTGCCATGCGTACAATCTGCCTGTCATCACGTGACGTGGTGCACTGAGGTCGATCACGTCTGTCCGTCGTACCCTCCTGCACCCAACGATCACATATCCGCATCACAGTTGTTTGGTTTCGTCCAATACGACGACCGATTTCCCTGAAAGATAACCCACAATCTCGGTATGCCACTATCCTTCCTCTGTCAAACTCGGATACTTGATCAAAAGATGATCGTTGTTTCCTACGAGGCATAATTTATCGTTTTTTTGAAAAAAAAGCAAGAAAAACACAATTGCTGTACTTGAAACCGTCGAAATCTCCAAGCCTTAAATAGCGCTTTGAGGTGGCGCCACAGGCGCGCTTGATGTGCGTCTGCGCTGAAATTCTAATCATTTGCATATCTCACCTCAGCTAATGCATGTTGTAAATTTCATATTATTTGCATGCTTCCTTCAGGGTGTTGCATTTACGATGGCCAGCAGTGTATCATTGTAGTAGCCAAAAAAGTAAAAAAAAAAAAAGGGGGGATTGTTACATTGTATTCTAGCGTCTCGCCAACACATTCTTATATTAGTTAGAGAAATGTATTTTTATGTATGCATCAGCAGAGCGAAAAACCTATAGTTTAACATTTAATACTTGTTGAAAAGAGCCAGACAATGACTGCTTGTCACATATAGAAACTAACTGACCGCGATACACATTCTAAATTTATTAGAACATGTATTAACAATCATATCATCTCGTTAAAGCCACCAATCATTATTTGCCATGCACACAGACGATACGATATCATATGAACGTCTATTAATATTTTTCTGCATCAATGATAATTGTAAATGCCTACGAAATCAAGATAACAACATCAATATGTACACACGTCAACCTCCAATAACACGGCACGGTTACGAAGGAGGATGCCAATCCGTGACTATCCAGTTACAAAATCGATCTTTCCCGAAACAAAACACAAGCCGCACTTTTTCTCCTTTTGAAATCAAAGAGAGTCAATTCCCTTCGCTTCCCCTTTCAACATTCGTTTCTGCATAACAATGAATACTAACAAAGGGGGGGCAAATCAGAACACGACCTTTCTTTCTAAAACAAATAATGGCTGCAGCATAATATGTGTACCAATCGCCGATGCAGCAGCGGCGGCGGACAGTTGAAGTGAAGATAAAGAATTGGAGAACGTGATGCCAAAGAGAGATTGGTTGCTGTAACAAGGAGTAGGGCGAGATGCGAAAGAGGATAGAGAACCACTGCCTTGTAGATGAAGGTGAAAGACACGGATATACTGTTACATATACAGGGTGTCAATAAATAATTCAGAATAGGAGATAGAGCTACTTTAACCCTTCGAGGCGCAGTGTTCCCGCTCTGGGAACATCATACTCTGACGTTTTGACTGTTGCCAGTCACGATGAATAGATTTGATTTCTATAAAAATAGTTGCGGGTGACATAGCTTCACGAGAATCCTTTACTTTTTAGCATGTCATTTCCCGTAAAAAAATGGTCACGATCATTTTTAACAGCACTGACATCTGCTGAAAAATGGAAGAATGCCAGTACAGCTGGATAGATTGCCCAATGCTGGAAAAAGGGCAGCCGTTGCCATAGCTCGACTTAACTACCAGCAAGATGGCGGACGATCGAAACGTTCATCGCGTGCCACAGATCTAGAGACCCTTTTTTGACGGCAGCTGGCCGCCATCTTGCTGGTAGTTAAGTCGAGCGATGGCAAGGCCAGCTGCCGTCAAAAAAGGGTCTCTAGATCTGTGGCACGCGATGAACGTTTTGATCGTCCGCCATCTTGCTGGTAGTTAAGTCGAGCGATGGCAACTGCTGCCCTTTTTCCAGCATTGGGAAAGGGTTGCGCCTCAAAGGGTTAATACAGGCTGAATCAAGGCCGTACCCAAGGGGGTGGATCAGGGTGTCCGGACCTCCCCGAAATTTATAATTTTGTTAACAAAATAATAATGATGAAGTCTTTTTGTGAAAATTTCTGCCTCCCCCTCCGAAATTTTAGAACCCTGCCCAAAATTTTTTTCTGGGAACGGCCCTGGGCTATACCCCCTATATTTGTTTCTCATTCGGTAGCAATACGTTTTGAGGTTTAGAAAAAAAATTGAGTGGTTAAAATTGAATTTTCATTTTCATTTATTTTGTTAAGATTGCTCTCATCCTGCTTAAAATACTAAATAATTGATTAATTCTCTCTTCGCACTGGCATATATTTATCAGCAACTACTATCTTCAAAGGAAACAACATTAAAAGGAAAGGAAGGATTAAAAAAGGAAACAACTAAACTCTTTTGCTTAGTTCATATCATTACTTATTTCCAGAAAAGGAAAATATATATACTAGAGGAAAATTTTAATTAAATTAGATAACAAACCCCGGATACTTCCTGTGAAAACAGTATTTCAACGGAAATTGAATGTAAATGTGGAGAAAAAGAAAAAAATTTCAAAGCAAGATGTTAAAAGATAGAAGGTACCAGAGGGATGAGGGAAAATGCGCATGCGCAAAAGCAAAAAGATGTTTCCGGCAGCGGATGAAGTTAACTAACATTTTGAAGACACATAATCGATACAGAGAGCGAAAATTAACAGCAAAGTTTCAGAAAATAAAGTTGAATTGACGATTAATTTCAATTCTAATTAATTGCTGTGTAAAATGTTTTTAAACACTTTGCGTTTGAAAGGTGTTTATGATTTCGGTCTGTCTGTCTGTGCGTCCATCCATGCTCCAACTACCATAATATTCATCGATAATTACGAAAATTACAATATTATTCCTTTGTTCTGTATCATGTACCCTATTGAAAATAGTGTATGTAACATATAAATTTCTTTTATAGGAGCACCCAAAAATTCTAATACATTACGGTCTATGGCAGTTTAGAGACATTCATCTATTTCAAATGCAATACAATAGGAACAGGGCACCTCGTCATTAGGGACTAGAGGAAAGAGACCCCCATCTTGTAATTTAAAAGCTTTTTCCCATTATACAGCATATTTATTTGAATCACTTGCTTTTATTTTAAAGTGCACAAATTTTATTCTACTTGGAAATTATCAATTACAAAATATCTTAAAAGAAGACCAGATGAATTTCCCTCTAGTTTCAAGCATACACAGGTGGGCTCATCGCTGACCCTAGTTGGGCGTGTTTTTCTGTGCATGGAGTCAGCATTTGGCATATTTGGCTATTTATCACAAAAGATACGACATTGAAGCCCGGTTATCTTGGCTTCAGAGCACTTTAATTGGCGTAATCTTTAGGGCCGGCTACTGTATGACTCCAGAATCGCGTTCTTCACTAGTAGAGGGGTACTTCATTGGCAAAATTAGCCCTTTCAGTAAGAAATCATTTTTTTGTCTCGTGATCTTCCTCGTCATATATTTTATAACATATATTTTACTAATTTATTTTCCAAATTTACAAAATTCATTGTATAAATGTAAAAGCTACTAATTCGTTATATAAGACACTAATAATTATTATTAATGCATTATATTAGATTCAAGTGCAATGAAAAGTCCCTTAATTAAGCGACAGATCGCGCTGTAGCCCGTAAATAAGTTTAAAATGAACAAGTATCCACTAAAATTGACATTGTAAATAATAATAATATTCCTAATAATAATAACAATAAACAAAATCCGAATACGATATGCTTTAAATACTAACTTTTTCTTTTTTAATTAGTCAAGTAATAACGAAGATTTACATACTATACATAGAACATAAAATATAGAGCAGTTTTATATAGGAACGCACTGATTATTCAACCAATGTTCCAATAATTTTTCAAAGGTTTTTTGCAGATAAATGCTCAGAAAAGGGGTAAAAAACGGATACTCAGATTTTCGAAGAGGTCAGATAATCGGAATTTCAGTGTACTTAGTTTCATCCATTTTTAAAACTACCAGAAATAGTACAGAAAATTAAATCCATCTCGTCCAAAGATCTGAATTCGAAATCGTTCGCAGTTAAACTGAAGAAGTAACAACCTAAAACTCTACGGAATATTATCTCTCCGAAATAAAGCTGTGAACAAGCACGTATTGCAAAGTAAAACTCACATGGGAACCATTTATAACTAGTTAAGCAAGTCCACGGTATTGCATCCTTTCAAGTAGATTGCCAGTGGGGAATACTTATTTCTAAAACAAAACTTCTCCCCCCCCCCCCCCGTAAAGTAGTTTACCTGAATTGTGATAGTTAAGAAGTAACTAGAATAGAGCAAAATATCTGCGCAAGATTACCTAGAGGGCGTAAAACAGGCGCCGGGTTTATCGATTGACGACTTTTCGTTTATCGATTTAATCGACAACTGTTAAGTTTGATACGGCGACTTTCGTATATGAATCTGGGGAGGCGAAAGTTCAATGCTTCAGCATACAAACTTACATTTAAAAAAATCTTTCTAAAACTTTTTTGTGGGATTCAGCGTATTTTTAATTGAAAAAAAAATTAAACAAACTTTAAGGTATGTGGTAAAAATGTTGCTGCATTTTGGATTTAATGATTCAGTAAAACCACAATTTGGGAAGTAATTTATACAATTTTACACTGCAGATTTAAGTAAATTTTGAAATTAATTTTTGTTTGTGTTTTAGATATTTTGCAAAACTTTGTTTACCTTTTTTATTTTCATTTATTTATTTTAATTTATAATAATAATTATTATTTTACTGGGATCGAATATTGTGTTATTTATTGAGATGAATATATTTTGGAAACGGCTACAAATAACAAATACTAGCTGCCAATACTGTATAATATGCCTGATTGTGCATTTCTGAATATGCTTAGTTTTATGTACTTTATGACGTCCAATGGCTTCGAATAACATTCTAAAAACATAATAGGATTTAACGGGATAAAACATAACATGATTGCTCAAATCAACTAAAACATTTCCATATTTTATAATGTTTAGTTTCAAGTTTTTATATTTTATTATATACCTTAAATATTATTACCAACCAAAACTCGGGGGATGGGTGAATGAATGAAGTTAGGAACAATAAAGAGGGGTAGCTCTATTGTTATCTTTTACCCTGGGACAGACATGGCCCTGTTAAACCCTGTATTATGGTACACTTACTAAAATATATCATACAAAATCAGAGCCGGGCGAAGCCTTACAGTGTATGAGGGTAAATTTTAAGAGATGTAAAATATGATAAGATGTAAAGAGACCCGGTCTACAAAAATTGTCTGAGAGCCCCGATTGAATTTTTTCTTAACGCTTCTGAGCCAATAACTAGGCATAATGGTGTAACCAAGACCAGCTCCAATACATTGATTGCTACAACACATTTTAAAGCTATAATATCCAAAAGTTAAAACATACCTCAAAGCTAATAATTCATATGCTGACTAGCTGGTATGGTGGATAAAGCACCGTACTACGGTTTCGGGTTCACTCCCGGCAATCGAGGTTCGATAGCTGACTGGGCGTGGATGTCATCGTGTCCGTCCCTTCATAGGGGGCAACGTTGGTACACCTACTAGGTGCCCCCATAATAAAAAGACCAACAACTCCGGCCTTAGCGGTCTCCAAGGAATTGTTAAGGCCCGCCATTTGAAGGGGAAAAAAAACCTAATAATTTATCATGAAAATAATTTCATTAATTTCGGCCTCATCATAAATATAATAACAAAAAAACTATCTTGGCATTTTCATTTTACTATTTTTCTAACTGGATAGCTCTTACAAAAAGCAATGCTTTTTTTTCCCGAGAAAGACATACTAAAATACAATTTTACAGCTCTGCATACGGACAAATGGCTTGTAAATCATTTAATTTGCAATGAATAATTCAGTCAGTGTTATTTCGGTCAGCATGCATTGTCGTTTTCGCAGACGGCGATGTCGTAAACTGTCCAACAATGCCATAATTGGACGGAAATAAGTTGAAATTTATTTCATGAATATACATCACCGCGCTAACAAACGGAGCATTGGATGTGGGAGATGGCAAGAAGTCATTCGTTCCACCCATTTTTTTTCAGATATGGAAACTATCATCTAGAACATCTTTGTGTTTTCGTTAAAATTGTGTATCATTGTTTTTAAAGTACAATTATTTCTCAAGATATCCGGGTTCCACCCTTTTGTGCATAGAATATCGAGAAAAAAATATGAATTTTTGATGAATGGACAATGATGGATGACGTTGTTTATTCCAGAAAATAATAATTTTGATTCAATATATGCATTCTTTACCAGTCAAGTTTAGATTCATGTTTTCCTTTGCGATTTCTTTCAAATTTCGCCAAAAAATATTGTTTTGCGTGACAAGTTATTTATGAATATTCTTGGATATTTTTAAATGGTTTATTTACTATAAAACTTTTGGTGACCTAATTTTGGTTGGCATAATTAAAGAAAAGCGCTGCTAAAAGACATTTATTAAACGGTATTTTGTATATGGATACATTTGCAAACGATATGTATCTATATGTGTATGTATCTATTTTTGTAATGTAAAAGAATTGCGTATTGCATTGGACGAATAATTAAATATAATGAACTGATTATATGTCATATTAAACTGACTGTACAACTTTTATATAATCAATTCTCCATTGCATTATGTGAATTTTATAATTATTTTATAGTTATCAACTGAGAATTACTAATGTTTTGTTCAAAATCAGCAATTATAAAAATAAATATCTTAAATTATAACATACTTCGAATTGTTAGCAGTTGCTTTCTTTACCATTCCCAGAAACCAAAAGCACAGTTTTTCGAACTGCAGTTCGCAGTGTAGTGTTTTTTAAACTGTAGTGTTCCTTTTAGGTTTTGAAAAAAAATAAGAACGACAATAAATTAGTATTTCACACGCTTTAAATTGTTAGATTATTACAACTACCCCTCCCCGCGCACCAGGAAAAAAAAAAGTAAATGTTCAAAAATTTGGAAAAGTCCGAAATCGAAGTAGTTGAGGTTCGGAGGATTTCGAATTTTCTACTGAAATCTGTAAAACTGAAATAGGCTTATCCGAACATATGAAAGTTTTAATTAAAAGAAAGACACAGAGCATGATCAACCTATATTTAGAAATATTAAAATAAATACTTTCTGCTTGAGCTTGGATTACGGAAGAACCTGTGCGTACAAAATATGCCATTAGTCTTCTGTATAGTTTATTAAAAACTTAAAAAAGTTATTTGCATACGTTGTTTAAATATTCTTATCATGATCACTCAAAATTAAGACACAGAGAAATTTTTTAGTTTAAAAATTATAATTTCTTACCGTCAACTTTAGATAAGTAACAAATGATGAAAATTTAAAACTGTAAATTTGTTTAATGTAAGTTTGTACTATTTTAACTGATTTCTAATAATTATTTAAATTATTTTGGTTGATTTTAAAACATAGTTTCAGATGTACACATTTGATAATACTTATTTATCAGGATTATACAGATATCAAACGCATCATGTCATTTTTTTTATCTATGAAAGTGGTGCAACAGTTACTTAAGGTAAGGAGGCTATGTGGGGTTCAATGGGAAAAGGAATAAGCGCTAGGAAAAGTCAAACTGCTGTAGATTTTTGTATGTCTTCTATCTATAAGTGTATTTTTCTGACAGATTTGATGTTGGGAAATAGTTTTTATCTTTTATGTTCTGTTGTTTCCTTGCAATACTTCAATGTGTGGGTGGGCCCTCTGTAGCCAGGAGCCCCGCCGCACTGCGGGGTTGCGAGGGCTTACAGTACGCCCCTGTTTGTTATATCCATCATTTTTCAATGGGCCCTGACACCAAACTAAAGGATTAGTACAGAAAAAACATTCAAAATACTGGTGTTAAAAGTTAAAATAAATAAAAACTTTGTGAAAAAACACACACAAAGTGATACTTTGAAGATGCTATCTTTTCGACTGAAAATTGCTTCAGTCTTCATCAGTCGCAACACTTTGTCTTACTAAATAGTTCCTACTGTTGATTTGTTACGACTGATGAAGACTGAAGAAATTTTCGGTCAAGACGATCGTATCTTCACATAAGTAGAGTACACAAACTTTTATTTATTTTAAACAATTAATAATCCAACGTTAATATACATACCGTAGTAGTTTCAACAGAAGACACTACCTAACCTTTATTTTTTTTAATTTTTATTATTTTTTTAATGACAGGCAGATGTTTTAGAAATTTTGTCGTCGAACCACCGGCCAAGTAAAATCGCATGCAGACGATAACTCCGCTCTGAAGCATTCGAACGCTCATGAATAATGGAAAAAGTACACGAAAAGTAAATGTTTCTTCACGTTTTATTTCACTTTTTACGTTCCCACTCCTGTGTGGTCAGCCACTTATCTGTCATATCTCTCTTCCTTTATGAGGGCTGAGACAATATCGTCTGCTGCGGGGGAGGGCCCTGACATCATCCGTGGAAGTGGGTGGCAACGTCTGACGCTTCGTCGGCACATGTACTCACATGGTCTTTTTTTTCTTTCCTCTCCTAAAATTCATGTTGTGTTGTTTTCCGGAAGTTTTAGAGGGGGTAGAGAGGATCACAAGTGATTACAGTCCGATTTTTTTGAAGAATAATTGATGTAAATGACCGAATGGCGGAGAACTGCGGAAATATCCCTTTTGTTAAAAGAAGTTCATTCATATGCTGAAAATTGTGTTTGTAATTGTATTTTTACGTTCATTCAGCAGAAATTTACTGTGCAGAGCCGGATAATCCACTAGGCTCATTAAGTTGCAGTCTATTGGCCTTGCACATTTCAGGGGACCCAAAGTAAATCTCTCAAAGGAGGAAAATTGTACTGAAAATCATCAAAAACTTTTAAAAATTATTTTAATGGTATATTTCGAAACTATCTGATTTCAGTACATAAATACAAAAAGCCTAATCATGTCAAACATTTCAAAAGTTTTAGAAAGTCTCTTTATAAGCTGTACTGTACACTAAAATAAACAATAAACGTGCATCAGTTACGAAATTTTAAGAAAAGAATCTCAAAAATTGGAAGTTTTACAGAATGTGTCAGTCTGAAAAATTTTGCTGTGCAGCTCCATGTTTTTCCTGAAATTTTCATAAAAGGCACTGTTTTTTTTTTTTTTTTTTTTTTTTTTTTCCATTTATTCTATTGTGTATCTTCCTGAAAAATCGTCCTGAATTTTTCCGAGTGACTTGAACGGTTAGTTATTTTAATTTGCTCTCCAAGACCGTCAAGCAGATTTTATTTCTTGGACAGACACCCTTATACGTAAATGGAAAGTGCGGTAGAAATTATAAATTCACGACTCATATTTGTACTATACTGATATTCAGTTAAATGTAGTTTATCTAAACTAGCGGCCTAAGCGGAAAGCTTCGCCGCCCAATACATTATTTGTTTTTTATACTTGGCAAAAATTAGTTAGCAAAAATTATAGGACTCGTTTTAACGATAATAATGTTTCTTTGTTTTAAAAGTATTTACCATTAAATTTATTTAGGATAGGATTGCTAAAAAGTTTGGATAAAAGCCGATGGCAAGTACTGACATAGCGAAATGTACTGACATAACTGATGCCATTCCCATTCATAAAATATTTATAGAAATAACTGTATTGGGCAATAACGTGATGCACAAATTCCCACATAAAAATTTCTAAATTACAGCAGAACTTTCTCCAATTAGTACTCCGTGCGGTGCTGTTCCCTTCATGACAAAAGCAGAATAAACGACAACGTGGTACTACACTTCACTATCTAGAATCCTATCTATTAGAATTTTTGTGGCGAAAGCAATATCCCCAAAATAAATTATTCTTAAAAATGCTGATAGACATTGTAAATTTCATGATTCCTTCGTTGGTTTATATTTCAATGCTAATGTATATGGTTATAGTTAATCAAATATGCCAAGAATAGTAACCTTGTATCTACACTTTTTATGGTTCGATTTTTTTTTTTATGGCAGCAGCGCAAATAATTTAATTTGTTGGCGATGAGTGGTGTTTAAACGGAAAAGTACGCGCTAATGTTTGCATCTATAGTTGTTGCCATTCCCGGCATAGAAATATCGTTGTTTTTGGTACCACGTATGTTAGTATAATGTATAAGGAGATAGGAAACTTTTCTATTTCATAGCATGACATGCCTATAGACTCGCAAGATTTAGGATATTTAATTAACAGCTTTTAAATTTGTTCCACCAAATTCATCCTCCCTCCCATAAAAGGTTTTAACAAACATTTGGTGCAAAATGCATAATTACTGTTTTTTTCTGGTGGACGTTTTTAAGAAAAAATTATTATAATTCGAGAGGCTACTGACAGGTAATAATAATTTCCCAATCCCAGTTTCTTTTTACGGAGAAGTATTTGAGAAATATACTTATAGCATTAATATAGCATTAAATATTTTAATTAGCATTCAGGCTGAATAGCATTAATATAGCATTAAGACTGAAAGTAGTTCTTCCAATTTTGTATGGTTTTCCAAAAAAAATATAACAAAATGGAAATATTTTATAACTATGGTGGTTTATACGTTCGTTTGAGAATCGTAAAGTCAGATTGTGAAGAGACATTCGGAAATTTTTTGGGACGATATACATTTTTGTATGTTAAACTGTTTATAAGTCAAACAATTTGTTTTAAAAAAAACCTCCGTAAGTAAAAATATTAATAACTCACCACACAATCACAAACATTTTTTACTCACCTGTAAAAGAAAATAAAAAATGCATTAGAACTTCGTACTCACAAAAACTTAAAATTCATAAGAATTTTATTTCATACATAAGACATATACAACATCTAAAACCTTTTACGAGCATAAAAGCACAAAATAAATAAATAAATAATAATAATAATAAATCACTCTGATTCTGATAAACTCTATAAATACAGTATTTCACTTTCTGAAAAATGAGATAAAGTAACTAAAAAAATCATAAAGTATATCCATATCAGCACAAAAGTATAAAAAGAAATGTAATTTACTAGACGAACATGAAAGAAATAAAAGGTAATACTTTCAAAAGGGAAAAACGTTGCAATTTTAGGCCGAAGCTGAAATAGGGAAAAAAAACAGAGGAAATATTTTTAGAGCGGAAAATTGGAAAGAAATGTAGCAGCTTTTCAGTCGAATGTGAAAAAGTAGCAGAAAAGTAACCACTTCGATAAAACGTTGATACTTTAGTGTGGGAATAGAATGTTTAAAAAGTTTTACATCCTTAGACAATTTCCTCATTTTTTGGTTTAAAATTTCTTTTCAGAGCATTAAAACTGTTAAATTAAAAAAGAAAATCATTATTGTTACTATTTTAGAAAATGTTTTTTGGAGTTCGAATACACATTTTATTGCCCTTTATAGAAAATCAGTTTAAACAATAACTGTTCAACAGCTAAAATGAAACTACTGCAAATGCTTTAGCAATGTTCAGAATAAAAAAAAATTTAAAATCTTTATTTTCTCAAACTTATCATTTTTTTTTCACTAACACCTCCTGCATTCAATGCCACAGTACTTAAATTTAAACGAAAATTAGGCAGTTTTCAGTCAACAGAGCAACACCCATTGCCAAGCTAAAAATTTTGCTCAAATATACAGAATCTAATATTTTGGTGCACAGTAATCGTTAAGCCATTATAAGTCAGTTCATTACCGAATAATGCAATAGGATTACATGGATATGGTTCGGTTATAGCTACTTGCGCCCGTAGTATTTGCCCTCCAAACTTGCTACTAGAACTGGTTTTTCATAACTATTTTAGTGTCGCTCCCCTTTAAAACCATATTGAAACTTTGAGTTACAACACCAAAGTCTACAAAGTGCGTGACAGTCCATTGTTCGGTCCCGTAGTTAGCTATCCAACGATTCTACAACACTAAGTACCTAATCTATCCATAGATGTTCATATGCTCAGCCTCAATTTACTGTTGGTATTTCCATGTTTATACTCAACACTTAAAAATTTATCCCTCTCAATTTTATTGTTTTGCTGCAAATGAACAGTGTCGAAATCTCAATTGTTCATAAATAATGACGATTGCTATAAAATAATGCAGGATTTAAAAATGTTTTGGGGTTTCTGATAATCGGCTTTCTACATGCTACACAGGAAAACATGATTTATGCATATTTTTAGATCCGATAAGCCATTTCTAACGGCGCTGCACTCATTTGCATGTCATATTGTCATAGAAAGGAATTTTCAACCGATTTTATCCAGCATCCCAGACACCTAAGCTTTTCCAAAAACATACATGTAGAATTAGCAGAAATTAGCTTTTAACGAATTAAGCTTAATCGTTAAACCACTAAATAGTAAAAACGGCTACTTTTCAAAATGGCAGAAGTAAGTACGATTCTTTTTGACATGTTAATAACGCATAGAAAAGTAGGTGTATTACATACCTCCATTATTTTTACGTCATTATCTTAGTACAAATGAGGTTAAAATTTGGTAAAATGTTCCCGTTTGTATAATATTAGGTTCACTTATTTTTATCTTGAAAAAGAAAAGACAAAAACGACAGATCACGAGAACTAATTTAGGAGAAGGTAAAGGAAGCAACAACTATCAATTTAATATTCAAAACACGAATCAGGTAAATGTTTTTTATTGTTACTGATATCGAAGTTATTACTATCATAATTTTCATTAGTCCATTACATATTACAAATGGATACTTATATCTATTTATAAATGAAATTTAGCAGAGATTTGGTCGTTCATAAAAAAATTATAGTAAATAATCTACACCGTCCTTTACATCTAAGCATGTCGTAAAAACACCTTTAACCCTTTAAGGCGCAGTGTTCCCGCTCTGGGAACACCAAACTCTGATGTTTTGACTGTTTTAGCTCGTCATTTCCCGTAACAAAATTGTCGCGATTATTTTTAACAGCGCTGAAATCTGCTGAAAAATGGAAGAATGCGAGAACAGCTGGATAGATTGCTCAATGCTGAAAAAAAGGGCAGCTGTTGCCATCGCTCGACTTAACTACCAGCAAGATGGCGGACGATCGAAACGTTCATCGCGTGACACAGATCTAGAGATCCTTTTTTGACGCAGCTGGCTGTGCCGCACAGCCAGCTGTAGTTAAGTCGAGCGATGGCAACGGCTGCCCTTTTTTCAGCATTGGGAAAGGGTTGCGCCTCAAAGGGTTAAAAAATGACTAATTTATGTTAGTAAAATAAAATATTATTTTAAAAATAATCGCTAACTAAAACATGCATACAAACAACTGAACGGCAGGAGAAAAAGGAAAAAAAAAAAAAACCTCCCTCACTTTTGTACATTTGGATAAACGACAGGCTTGTGAAGATGGTGTCTCGGCGAAACTATGGTATTTTCGAGTAGTTTTCATGCGTGCACTTGGAATAATGATATAGTTAGATAATATTTCACGAGCTTACTCTAAATTAAGTGGGTGGACAGGCTCACTCGATCACCAAGACGACATTTTGGAATATCATTTACATTTCATATCACATTAAACATGTAGTTACCGTCAAAATATTTTGAAATAAAATTATACGCACAACGAGGGAGCTGGAATCATGATCAGGTTTAAAGTTTGAATTACAACCAGTATATTCTTTACAAATGAATTTGGAGTCTGGTACTTTGATTATGTGGAGACGGAGCGGAGCCACAATGGTAATTTTAACCTCTTAAAGGTGGAATTATTTTCAAGAAAACGGTCGTAAGTAAAAGTGCCTATTTTTTTATTCAAGAAAATTTTATAAAAATAAATATATGTACTGTACAATATATGTATTCACATTAAAGTTTTGGACATTTTTTTAGCATGAAATTAAAAAAAAAAATTTTTTTGGAAAAACGAACATTTAGGATTATGACTGAATGTGTGTTTTTCAGTAATCAGGGAAAAATTAAAAATATATGTTTTAAACACCAAACGAGAATTTCATTAAAATTACTTCATAACATACATAAATATATACTTGTACAATTTTCTTTGAATATAAATAAAAAAGTAATCTAAGATTGCAAAATGCATATCACAAATACATATATTTGAGTAGCGCTACCATCTATTTTAAAATAGACTGTATCTCAGATCAAGTTAAAAATAATCTGGTAATGTCACTTCTTGTGCAAAATAAGATATAAAAAATCCATATATAAGAATTGAAATGCTCTAACCTTCCTGGTGCATAACTTTTGAACACTCCAGCCCGAAAATATCCCGGGCACGAAAAATAGGGAGAGGAAACTCAGCTCATGATTCAGACAGGAGCGACAAAAAAGGGAGTTAAAAAGTAGCCGGTGTAGCAGAATGTGCGATAACTTACATGAATTAAATTAACTAACATAAATTAGTGTTTTTTGCTTTTCCTGCTTACATGAGTGTTGGCGGTTACCTTCCAGCTGAGGAAGAAAGAATAATCATCCCCCTTAAAACGTACGTATGATTTTTATAACTCTTTAAGTATGCTGCTCATTTATTTTAATTATTGTTTTTTAACTTGGGATTTTTATGCAGCTTATCAGCTGGAGGTTAAAAAATTGTGATAACGTTTTTTCAGAGTATCAGCTAAAATAAATGTTATTGTTTCTAATCCTCCAATGTCTGACGATGTCAGATAAGGTCCGAAAGACCGTTCACTCAAAGGAAGTCTTTGACAAGGAGGGGATTTGAGTAAATTTTCTCCTTGGAGAAGCCCAAACATTCAAGAATGTGTTTAGCTGAAGCCTCTAGATTTCAGAGCTTTATGAAAATGGCAAAGATTTTCATACCGTCTTTGAAAGAAAGTCTCCTAACGTAGCCACCATAACCAGGGATCGCCCTAGGATATGTGGTGCCCCCCTGCAAGCGTAAAGCAGGCGCCCCCTTTTATGGTCTAGATCAAGTTTTTCAGTTTTTTAGTTCGATATGGCTCCCCTTCGAAGATGGCGTCCCGATGCGATGCTTACCTTGCTTACCGCGTCGGGCCGCCCCTGCCACTAGCTAGCCCCGAGAGCGCAATTTGAGAGCTTCGGTCATAAGCAAGACTTAGAACTTTAAGTAAGGTTTACCCCGGCATACTACCCAAGTACCAGTGATGAAATTGGGGCACCAACTATTCAGTCTTGAGCTGCACTTTTTCATAGAGGATAATTCTTGATAGGTTAGAGCAGTAGAAGAAGGAACTGGATGGCTACAGATCTCCTTTGCGAGTTCATCCTCCATCTCGTTACCATTAAATTCACATGCGTGGGGATCCACTGAAAATTTATATCACAGTGTTGAGAAATAGTGTGAAGTTTTAGTAGAATAGCGAGGCTGATACGATCGTCTGCAAGTATACAATTATGAAGATATTGAAGAGGGCTACGACTGTCTGATAAAATCCATAATTCATCAAAATTCCCTTCAGTCCGTCTATAGTATAAGTCTCTCATGGATTGCTATAAGTTTACTTCTGAAGACAGAACAGTGAGCTAAAATAAATAAGCAAGGGCAAATACAGAAAGGGAAGAAAATGGAAAGCAAACGCCCTGAAAGATTTTTCCCTGACTTTCCAACCAATTCAATTGACTTTTCACACCTCTCTACAAAAGAAAGAAAAACATTCTTTTAAAATGAAAAAGAGCAAAATAACCTGGAGATAAAATGTCCTTCTGTCGTAAATTAACTTTTGGTACGAATGAAACTGCGGAAGGTCTGTTTTTGAAAAGACCTAACTAAATTAAATTTCTTATACGAGCGTCTTTCCAACGAAGGAAAAAAAAACTGCAAGGGGGAAATGTTTCTTTATTAATCGATATCTTCGAAAAAGAATAAAAGTTTGTTTGCTTTGAAAGGTGCCAAGATAAACACCTTAAGGAAAAACTTGTGTTTGTATTCTTTAAAAACTTTTACAGGACAAATAAAAGAAATGTCATACATTTAAGCTCTAAGGGAGAAATTATTAATATAAATTGATTTTATGTTTTCGCTTTCACAATTGTGTCTTTGCAACATTGGAAGCAAGCATTTCAACTGTGCATCAAACTCTTAATATATGCGCTTATAAAACTTTGTTGTAAAGTGTTTATAATTGATATGTTTTGAAAGATTAATTTTGTTTTTGATTATTACAACTTCCCTCATTTTTTTATTATTTTAAACTGTGAATTTGAAGGTAGTTATTTTGAGAATTTAAAATTATATAAATTTTAAGCTGCGTAGTTACTAAGGTGTTCCAGCACATTATGGTCGTTTCGGGGAGTGCTCGTTTAGGGGGGTGGGTCGAACTACGAGAATTCATCCCCTTCTTCACGTGTTGAATTTTCCAGCTGGCACTTACCCAAGTCTGTCAGATTGATTAAACATAGAGGATCTCCAACGAGTGTTAAAAAGATAAAGCGTCTTAACAACTCGATCAGCTAAATTCTCTTAGCTGTCTCCTTTATTTTTCGAAATCATGTGAATTTTCACAAAACAGCAGACAGAAAAATTAAACTTTAAAACGACGCAGAAGGCTAAATAAAGATAGAAAACAATTTCCTCCTCGAGATGCTAATTAAATTTGGGCCCGGAATAAACTGTGAAACAAGCGCTTTTCAAAAGGAGAGAGAAGAACTCAATTAAATTATTTCTATGAGTGTCTTCTGGGATGAGCTTTCAGTTTTAAACAGTATACTTTTGTCTTCATTAATCGATATTCGAAAAGGAGTGGAAGTTTATTCTCTGTCTATAAGCCAGTACGATAGGTGCCGTCAATTAAGCTAATCTGAGTTATTTCCAGTCACCTATTAACAGTTTTGAGTTAAAAGCTAAACATACAATAATTACCGAATGGATTAAGGGAGAGCAGTGGCTCCCGTCCGGTGGGGAGCCCGCTTCTTAGGGGGCTTACAGCGTTTGCAAGGAGGCGCGAGAAAAACAGGCAAAGAGCAAGTTATAATGCATTTTAAAAAAATCATCTTATTTATTCTTATTTTTACTCCAAACATATACCGGGTGTTTCAAAATAGATGTTACAGCGATTATATTTTAAACCGTAAGTGATGGAAACATACTTTCAATTAGAAAAGTTAGTCAAATAAGGAGCAGATTTCAGATACGGCAATTTTTTTACTGGGGGCTGTATACGTATAAAAATACAAAATTTAATTTTTATTCGGTCCCTCCTTTCCTATCACTTATAGTTAGAAAAGCACTTCCCTTTATCTAAGAAAATTAATTAAAAAAATCCTGTCTCTCTAAATGAAATAGTTAGCGAGAAAATTAATTTTGAAATGATGACTTACACCTACAGGAAAATTCTTAGCAAAATTATAGGATTTGAGGAGTCACCTGTGTCTATTGAGTGACTATTAACATAAATTAATATGAGTTGAAAAGTAATTACATTTTTCTCCCTTTCAGACATCTCCTTAGTGCTTGGCGACACGTACCAAAAATTTCAAATTGAAATATCTCGCTAACTGTTTCACTTAGAAGCACGGGATTTTTAAAATTAACTTTCTTAGACAAAGAGCAACATTTTTCTAAATATAAGTGATAGGTAAGGAGGGACCTTATAAAAATTAAATTTCGTATTTCAAAATGTACACAGCTCCTAGTAAAAAAAATTGCCTTATCTGAAAGCTAGTCTTAATTTGACTAACTTTTCAAATTGGAAGTATCTTTCTGCCACTTACGGTTTAAAAGGTAATCGCTGTAGCATCTATTTTGAAACACACGGTATATTTCCGCTTAAAATGTTTATTCGAACTTTATCGATAGCATTATTAAATAGAAAAAGCAGCTAAATGTTCATTCTTAAACAATAAAAATACTGTATGTATGCTGAGGATGTGAAGGAGCGAGGGGAGGAGAGCTATGTAAGTTACCCTCTGTCGGGGTGCACAGTTTTAAAAGGTTTGGAACCGCTGCGGTAGAGGATATAACTCAGTATTTACGATGTTACACCTCAATGAAATCTGCGACCCCGACACTTCATCTACTAGAAGGTGCAAGCAGTGTGCAAGCGTAACTTCTGGTTAAAGACCTGTTGCCACTCATTTACAAGAAATAAAACGCAAAATATCTATATCAGCATTAAATTATGAGTACTTTTAAATCGCCAGTAAAATTAATGTTCATATTTGTTTCATGTATACGCATGTTATATTTCCCTGTTGGTCAATGTACCGCTTAACAACAAATATTTAGTAAAGGAACTATAGATATTAATTCGGTCCTATAGATTAATTGTTAAAATTAACACTTAAAGTAGCTGATGAGAAAAAAAGCTCTCTCGTTTCTTACGGCAACAACAAAATTTCGTATCGACTCCGAAAATCTTTATACAGTTATAGAAAAGGTCTTGCAGTGGCGGATCTTCTATTTGAGCACACGAGTACATGAACCCCCGACGGAAAAAATAAAAATTAAATACACTAACAAATTAACTAAAAAGAATATATTAAGTACACTTCTAGATTTTTGTGAATTTAAAACATGAGCTTTCCCCCCCACACACACTATTATTAAATATGCTTAACTTATCACAGCTAACGCACTGTATTGTAGGTTACTACAGCACAAAATCCCCGATCGCACGTGCGATCGAAGAAATGCCTTTCTAAACCGTTCTTTGAGAACAGAAGTGGATAGAACTGCGGGGGAGGTAAGGCTCTGCTGAATTCATTCCGTTCGCGCATTTTCAGTGTGCGCACGGACCATTTTTTTGCGGTTATCTCTTCTGGATTCTTCCTTGGTTTGTTATGTTCGGTTAGTTAATCCATTTCCCCCATTATTTTCTTTATTTTTATCCTTTTTCAATACAATATTTTTTAGGAACTAGTAATTATTAAGATGGGAGTAAAATATAAGTTTCGGAGCTAAAGCAATTACATTTTTCTACATTGTCTTCGGAAAGAAAAATTGAAATAAAATGCTCAAGCCAGTACCTTAGCTAAAACTGAGCCAAATGACGAAATGTAAGACTAGAGATTATTATTATTCGTAGTAGTATTATTATTTTGAGTTGCATGCATTGTTTTCCTTAACTGCTAAAGGCGCAAATATATTTCAACTAGCAAGTTGCGTCGTATCTGCATATTTAATTTTCGAAATTTGTTTTGTGAACCTCCATTTATATAACCTACGAGCCGATACTGCTTAAAGGTAAGGAAAGGCGTAAAAGTTGAAAAATCGCCGAAAAACGAAAAAATACGGGGAAAACTTAAGCCCTCTCTCAATGGCATCCCTATCAGAGGTACCCAGGCTGAGGTCTATTTGGCCTGTGCAGTAATCAACTGTGTGCATATACACAAATTTAAATGCATTACAAGCGTTCGCCGTCAGATAATCAATGTGAATCGGAATTGCAAATCGCTCGGAACATTTTCTGGCAATTCCGATTCAGCGAACTGGCAACAACGATTGGCTTTTCGTTGTGCTGTCCGTTAAACCTAGTATTCTTTCTCGCTCGCTCTCTCTCTGGCATCATTTTGCATTGCAGATGCGAGACACGGGGACTTTCCAACCATCCATCCCGTCGGGTTATTCAAATGGTGATAGTGTGGGCTCGCTGATCGATATAACCATTACCAGGGGTCCACCCCCTCAAGGAAGGTGTATCGATCTTTTTCGAACGAAAAGAGAAAGGGGAAAGGGGATGATCCTCTCCTCCGAAATTTGCAAATGACGGAAGTTCGATCTCCTCATCACACTTTCTTATTTCTGTTTCAGGAGTAGGTGAAAGTCGTATTCAGGAATAATTTAACCCTTAACCCAGGAATGGGCGAACTACTGCCCGCGGGCCAAATCCGGCCCGTGGATTGAATTTTAATTTGCCGTTCCAACGAAAATCAGTAAAAGAAAATATATATTTATTTATTATATATCCATATTAAGAATCATGAAGATGGCTTGAAAAAACTGCATTTTGAGTTCGAACGCAGATTTCAAGATTTCAGTGCCATTCAAACAGAATTGGATATTTTTACCATGCCTTTCAACGTAAATTGTGAAGCAATGAGGTCAGATTTGGAACTTGAATTAATTGAATTGCAATCTAACAATTATCTCAAGCAGTTGTTTCTAAATATGCCAAAGTTAGAGTTTTACAAATCATTGTCGAAAGTAAGTTTTCCAAATTTAATATCTCACCCCCAGAAAATAAGTGCTATGTTTGCTTCATTTTATATATGTGAACAAGTGTTTTCAACGATGAACGTTAGAAAGAATTCTTTCAGAAGTAGACAGACAGATGAACATATAGCCTTGTTCCTTAGAACTGTAGCCTTGTTCCTCAGTGCATCTCACTTCGAATATCAATACAAGGAACTTTAAAGACTGAAATCGTAATTTCGTCCATCTCATTAACATTTAAATTGTATATTGTTTTTAAAATTTTAGTAAAATGTATCTTGGCCCGCCAAACTTTTTTTTTCGATTTTTGGCCAGCGACCGAAAAAGTTTGCCCATCACTGGGCTAACCTGTTAGCGCCTGACTTTTTTCAGCACATACTCCAATTTATGTTGATGCCAGAAGTGATAAATAAATTTCCGACATTTGTGGGGTATGAACGATACATTTTTTTTCTAAACATATTAATAAAACAATGGAATACTAACATTTTACTTTGTTGTCACTGAGTATTTTGTGAAAAATCAGATTTTATCCGAGAAATGAAAATAGGAAAAAAATGAATGTTTGAATATTTTTGCGACTTACACTTTTTGAGACCGTCCTAAAAATACGAAGCTGGGCGTTAATGGGTTAAAGGCGCGGTGTCCTCGCTGTGAGGACACAACTCTGATATTTTGGCTGTTTTGGTTAATAAATTTGGATTCAATTAAATACTCAAGGAGAACATCTAGATAGACTGCCCAATGTATAGACTGCCATAAAGTGCAGCCGTTGCCGTCGAACGAATTGCCCATCGCGTGTCACAGAGCTTAAGAACATATTTGACACAGCTGGCTGTGCGGCGCCGAAGCCATGTCCAATCCTGCTTCCTGTACTAAAATCATTTAGGAATAATATATGTATAATTACTTTGATTCTAACCATTTCTTTTATTATTTGTTTTATAAACCTTATGAGTGTTATTTATCAGAAACAATCGAAATATAATTTTAAAATTTACAAAATTACAAAAACAACATATCTTTTCGGTGAAATTTAACGTTGCGTTAAAAAAAATCTTCTGATGTCTGATTTTGAAGAGTTGCCATTCTGATAAAAAGAAACTTTAAAAATAAATGAATTTGCAGTATTCATTTTGAATTAAATAAATGATAATTATCTAATTAATGAGATCAATTCGTAAAAATGTTGATTGTGAATATAAGAATAAGCTAAAAAAATAAGAAAAGGAAAAGTAAAACTTTTTTTTCTGAATTTTCCCATCATCTAAAGAGTTTTTCAATTTAGTAATCGCTAAATATATACATATACGCATACACCGCGTATTTCACAAATTATTCTGGCAATGCTTGACGCATCAGTCAAGTAAATGCATTTCTTTTTTGAAAAAAAAAAAAGGATTAAAATAAATTAGATATGGCATCTTCAGAGTTATCGTATGACCTAAAGTTTTTTTTCCCTTTTTTCTTGTTAACCCTAACTTGAAAGGAAGATATATAGTTCGGAAACCTGTTGCTTTAGTTGCTGGTTCAAACTTAAGCCGATTTGTGAAGCATTTGCATTCTTGTAAAACATTCTCTTGATTAAACATAAGCCGGATTATTGTCACTGATGGGTGTTGTTGATGCTGTCTGTACATCTGTCTTCATTCTGTATTGCATTCACCTACTGTTCATGTCTTCAACACTTTCCAGCAAAGTTTAAAAGCACTTATGATTTTGGTTAAAAAGCGATTGTGCTATGAAGTGGCTATTAGCTAGTGTGTCTGTCCGTGCTCTAACTACTGTAAATATGCACCAGTTACTACGAAATTTATATAGGCTATTTCTACATACTTTTCAATGTACTCTACTGTAAAGGGTGTATGTAGCATTTATATTTTTATTACAAAATTGCGTAAAAGAATTCGAATACAGTACACTCTGTGGGCAGTCATTCTTTAAAGTATTTTAGGGATATTAGGCTATTTAAAACAAAACAAGATTGATATACGTTATTAAAGATTAAAAAATAATGTTATACACCGAAAATTGTGTATCTGTCCCTAGCAGTTCTTCTACAGGAGCATTTAAAAGAATTCCAGTACATTAGGGTGTATAGCAATTTAGTGACATTAATGCATTTCGAACACAATTCACTAAGTACATAAATGATTATTCCTCTTTACTTTTCATTTAAAGGATGTGAGTAACATTTAAAGTTCTTTTACAAAGTGTCTCTTACAAAATTACATTATTAGTTATATTACGAATTAAGTGAGGAAAAATGCGAAAAATTGCATAAAACATCATATTAAAAAAATCTAATTTGAATTTTAGAAAAAAAATCTCTTCGAGATGCACAACTTCATGTTTAGATCTTCCTGTGTGTACCAAGTTTGGTAATTCTACGTGTAGCCGTTTGTCCGGAACTCCCTAAACAGACAAACATATTCTTTTATAATAAGTAGAGATATAAAGCTGTTTTGAAGTTATTCCCAAATACAGTGCACTCCCGATTATCCGGACTAATCACCGGGAAGGATCACACGGATGATAGAAAAACACAGATATTTCGAAAACTTCTTTCTATTAAAGAAAAAATCAACATCAATCAGTACAGAAATATAAAAATTACTTACATTTGCATGCTGTATATCATCAAATTAGAAATTTTCCTTTCAACATTTACTGCTTGAAAAAATCTGTAAAGCGTGTTTGCTTCTGTTTGTACATCTCTCGTCGTATATCGACTCATATTTTATGAGCAGCAGTAATGTCACCGTAATCAAATCCTCTTTGTCCCATATAATAAACATTGATATAAGGGGGGATGCTTCCAGCGGAACGAAATCTTTAGAATGCGAAAAGTTTTCGAACGATTTTGGAAGAAAATGCAACTACGATTTTGGCATATAATAAAATTGAATATATGAAGTTATTTATTTTAGGGGGATAAGATAAAATATATTGAGTGTAGACCTACTCTGTAAACTTTTTTTTCTAGTGTCCGTTGTAATTGCCTCCACAACCGGCTTTATCTTCTAGTCCTGCATATTTTAAAATTATATTAATAGCATTAATGTTATGTTATATATATCAAGAAGTCTTGATAAATTGCCCGGGAAAGCAGGCTTTAAAGGAGTCATCATCAAATTAGCGCTATTCGGTGATTTTAAAGAAATGTTGTTAAAAAGAATTAGTTTGAAAAAATTAGATTAAAAAAATAGATTTGGCGCTCCAGGCATATTCTCCTCTTTTATGGAGGCTAATTCACGTATAGAACTAGATTCGTTGCAACATTTACAACTATTTCAGAATATCAAATATTTATCGAATTTTGAAACTTATGAATCGTGTGTGTATCATTGAAGATATTATTGTATGTTCAATCGATACTTGAGTATTGTCGGACAAAAAACTCTCTTCTTAGTTCTTGAAATTTCGATACTCTCTCTTCATGTCCATGATTCTCAAATTTAAATAAAACATTCTGGAATTTCCAGAATTTATTCCATTCGTTCGGCATATAATATTGAGTTTGCAACGATTTAAGTCAGTAGTTGCGGATACGAAAAATATGTTGAAATAAAAATAGAATGTCGTATTCGCCATTTTTTTTTTTCTATCCAGTAAATCTGCTGAACCATCTGAAAAAAGGGAATCGATTATTGCAACAAAAACAAACTCCTCTCGAAAGTTGGTTCGAATGCTTATCGATCGGGTAGCCCCAGGACAATGAGGGATGGCTGATTTTTTTTTTCTTAAATAATGAAACCGTGCAAAAGCTGCCCCTCAGTTCCCAAGAGTGTCGCCATTTTGTCGCTAGCGTGCGAGTGAACATGGGGAGTTTTATGGGATAATAATATAGGCCCGCTCTTTAATGGGTTTGTTTTTCTGAGGTTTGTTATGATTTCTCATACATGCACACACAGCCTACTGATTATTGCTGGTGCTTCACAGCACAGCATCATCACGTGCTTGATGCTTCTCCACAACACAGCGCAATCAGTTGCTGCGATGAGCAGAGAGTGGTCAATTTAAGGGATCTTGTACTCTTTAAAAATGTGATGAAAATCGAAATAAGTGCTTTCATGTGTATGATTTCATATTTAAATAAATAATTTATGTATATGTAAGAAATTTTGCATATCAATTCAGTGGCCTTTTCTATTTACAGTAATGTCTTCAAAATCTTTGAATTTTTATAAGGAAATTTGAATGAATTAACAGCTTAGAAGCAACTATTTTCTGTATGTGGTTCACTGCGCGCAGCCTAACACACGCAAAAATCATTTTACGGGCTCAATTTTTTTTCCACATACATTCTGATAATGCATAATTAAAATGACCAATTTTTAGACCCTACATTATATAATTTTCTAATTTACAATTGATTTAATTTGTTAATTAGCTAAAAAATAAATAATTATTATTTTTCTGTAGATAGGTATGTAACATCTACATAATACTATGGTCATTTTAATTAATATATTATCGGAGTGTATACAGAAAAAAAATTGAGTCTGTAAAATGAATTTTATGTGTGAGTGTTAGGCTGCGTAGTGAACCCAATATGTTGGTTGTTGCTTTTAATCAGTGAACGAATTAATTCTTCGTAATTAACTTAGGAAAATTTTGAAGACAACAATGTAAACAGAAAAAGGCTATTGTATTGATATACAAAATTTATGACATGTAAATAAATCATTTTTGTAAATGCAGGATGCTATACATAAAAGAACTTTTTTCGATTCTCACTATTTTTAAAGGGTACAAGACTCTTTAAAAGAGTGCCTGTTGGTTTCTCTTAATTACCCTTAAATCTGACGGATGTGGCAACTATTCTAAAACTGAAATATATAATTGTTTGAACGTTGTTTAACTCTTTAACGTGCAGTGTTCCCGCTCTGGGAACACCAAACTTTGACGTTTTGACTGTTGCCAGTCAAGAAGAATAGATTTAATTTCTATAAAAATAGTTGTGTCTGACATAGCTCCACGAGAATCCTTTACTTTTTAGCACGCCATTTCCCGTAAAAAAAATGGTCACGATTATTTTTAACAGCACTGACATCTGCTGAAAAATGGCAGAATGCGAGAACAGCTGGATAGATTACCCAATGCTGAAAAAAGGGCAGCCGTTCCATCGCTCGACTTAACTACCAGCAACATGGTGGACGATCGAAACGTTCATCGCTTGCCACAGATCTAGAGACCCTTTTTTGACGACAGCTGGCTGTGCGGCACAGCCCGAACGTGGGACCTTCACACTTGAGCCGCATACTATGCTCAGGGACATATCCACTCGGCCGTTGTGGGGAAATTGTAAAAGTGTATGTATATATATATATATATAACACAGCCTATTTAATATCCTAAAAAATCTGGTTTCAAACTATGAAAACTCTCAGGAGTAAACCAGTTTATCGCTTTTCTTATTCATATCAGACCATCATATAATAATTAGTGCATAAAAATAATTATCTGTTTAGTCTTTTTTCCCTTTGTTTCCCTCAGATATTTATTTCATTCGTAAGCAGTGCAAATGCAGTAAGCAAACAATAAATTGTCCAGCAGTGCGCCCGCACCTGTCAATTATCCAGTTCCATCGGAAATTTCTCTTGTTCTAATTGGGTAAATTTACGAGCGGGTCACACGTAAACGCCTCTCTCTTGGGAAAACAATCTGCTTTGTCAAACGAGGAAAGAAAACGGATAAAATATATGTTAATGAACCGAGTTTGTATTGATGCAGGAAGCGAGAAACACGATCAATGCACGGAAAAATTATCAAGTGAATATTAACATATTTATTTCTGAATTTACAGAATAACGAAGATGGGATTGCGACTTGGCGTGATGCTATGGTAAACGAAACAGAAATTCGCATTCATGTACTCAATGATCGTAATATGCTAATGGAAATTAACATTGCTCTAATTATTATATGCCGGACTAATATTTCTTGTAAACTGGGATTTATCTAGACAGACCGACTTAGCCAATGTTATGGCTTGTAACCCAGTTGGTTGTGGTTCAAAAGGGTTCAAATGGTTCAAAATATCCAAAGTAAATTTTTGAGGATGCAAGAAGAGACTTTGTATTTTAAAATTTCTAAAAGGACGAAAGAGAACAACCAAAGGAAATGGCGTTTAAAAGAAGAAATAATTATAACTTTGCAAAATAACTCACATGAAAGTTATTTATCAGTCTGTGCCTACGTTTTGGGAGAAAAATTTTCTCCTGCTTAAGCAGAAGTCTACAGACAATAGACAGAGAAGAGTTGAGTTGTTATTTTACAAAGAGACAGACAGAGAAAGTGTAATTTCTGAAACCAAGACACGGAAAATGAAAATTTTGAGAGCAAAAGTGAAATTTCTCATGCATGAAAGAAATCTTAATTTTTAAAAAGACACGGGCGAAGCGCAATTTAAATGAGAGAAATTAAAAAACCGTGATTTCTAAATAAGAGAGAGAGAGCGTTTCAGAGAAATAGTGATTTGAGAAAAGAGG
Source organism: Cheiracanthium punctorium (assembly GCA_038373885.1). NCBI lineage: Eukaryota > Metazoa > Arthropoda > Arachnida > Araneae > Cheiracanthiidae > Cheiracanthium > Cheiracanthium punctorium. The sequence goes on along the minus strand of JAWZYV010012330.1, from coordinate 919,709 downwards.
AAATAAGCAAATAATCTATAAAACATCGAAAATGTAATCTCGAAAGAGGTAGGCAGTTAAAACTTTTAATTTCTAAAACTTTCTAAGAGTCCTCTGTACAAGATAACGATGACATCAATTTGGAACAAAATTCTATCAAAACTATTAGCTTTCCAACGATATAAAAGTTTTGTAAGTGAATCCAAAGCCCTAGCCAGAAAAAAAAATGGAGGTGGAGGGATATTATTGGAGTAATCTGGCATGCAGAGCCTTATTATCGCATGGGCAAATTCGGACTTTGCCCAGGGCCCCCCCCAATATCAAATGTTGTTCTGATATATTCTTTTTATATCAAAATTTTATGAAAAATAAAACAATTTCATAGATGGGGGGCCCCCAAATTCATCAATGCCCGGGGCCCGGCTGGTCATAATCAGGCTCTGCTGGCATGTAACTTTTTTTTGGGGGGGGGATTTTATTTTCAAATAGGTTATATCCAAATTTTCTTGAATTTTAGGGGGGCAATAGCTCCCTCTTTCTCTTAGTAAGTTACGCCTATGGTGGATATGTGGCGATAAAATTTTTTCATCGTTAACTGATCTCCAGAATTTGCGTAAACGAAAAACTAATTCTATGCATTGACTAAAATTTCTAAAGCATTGACTAAAATTTCGGGGGTGGGGTGGGGGTTATCAAATCTCTATGATCTCCCCCCCCCTTTTACCGCTTTGAGAGTGAATCAAACCAAAAATAAACAAAACGCAACATTCTCAATGTTTAAATACAGTACACACGCAATAAAATCATATTCCAAATGCAAGACATATCTCAAACATTAAACTTAAAAAAAAAAAAAAAAAAAAAAAAAAAAAAAAAAAAATTTCGCCATACTCGTGGCAGTATTTCTATAACGATTTAAGATGGTTCTGTTTCGTGTTTCGATCCATTTTATTTTTCAATCCTTCAAAATTCTCTTCTTTTTTTCCCGACCCTTCTCATTTTTACGCATGCCTCTTTCCTCTCCTCATTAGGCAGATTTCTTTTCTTTTTCTTTTTTTACGATTTCTGAGATCGCGTGATATATTTATTTCAAAGAGAATTTCAACGAGAATCTTCCCGTCTTCAAAGAATATTCCAATGAAATAAAAAGTGTATATTTTCATCAGAAAGCGAAACGCTCGGTTAGAAAGGTTGAGCGTAAAAATTGATATGCTTCGAAGATGTTCAGATAATGATCACGCTTTATAACGTCTTCAAAAAAGGGAAAAAAAAAATTTCTGCAACGGCTGCCCTTTTTTCAGCATTGGGCAATCTATCTAGCTGTTCTTGCATTCTTCCATTTTTCAGCAGATGTCAGTGCTGTTTAAAAATAATCGTGACCATTTTTTTACGGTAAATTACGCGCTTAAAAGTAAAAGATTCTCGTGGAGCTCTGTCACCCGCAACTATTTTTATAGAAATCGAATCAATTCTTCGTGACTGGCAACAGTTAAAACGTCAGAGTTTGGTGTTCCCAGAGCGGGAACTCTGCGCGTTAAAGGGTTAACAATGTAGTAAAAAAAGCAGCGTTATCCAACGTAATACTGCACAGTACTGTAAATACACAAAATTTATGATCAGTAGAAGAAAGACTCATACAGTACTTAATAATAAAGTGCAACTCTTCAATAATAAAACTTTACAGTAATAATAATAATTACTGTGAAGTATGACACAATGCTGTAATAATTATCACAACTGTACTGTACTGTTCAGAATAATACTGTACCCCGCGCTTCTGCTGGCGCTTCTTACTATTAGCAAACAATCTGGTGTCGTGGGCGGGCGTTGACTTCGCGTTAGCTCTCATGCGTTACTTGTGAAAAACCGTTCTCTTCTATTCGCGTAAGACAGATCGAGTTGTACCACGAGTTGACGGTACATGAAACGAAATTCAATGTTTGTGTGATTCTAAATAGCTCATCGAAAAGACGCAGTCTGATCTTTTTCTCGAAATTAAAAGAAATAAAGTATTTTCTTCTGCTGATTCAAAGAGGATTTAAATATTTAAGTTGTGCATTCCGCATGAACTGTTTTTAATTTTTAGACTTAATCTTTTTATCAGTTTAGTTTGGCAACATTTCAATCCTTGGCTTGGAAATGAAATTTGACATTGTGATGAAATAAAATGAAATTTGGTATTGTTATATCGCAGCTGTATATCAAACACTAAATGCTAAAAATTCCCAAATAACTGTATAGATTATGCAAAAATGTTGTAAATTTTGATGGCGTCAATGACTGCCAAGACTAGCTATTAGATTATGAATTTTTAAAATAGAAAAATTGTTACGATCGTATGGATTAAAGCACTATGTATCGTGTTAATAAATATTTCGTGTCTATTAAATTAAAAATGTTTGTTACATTCATCCTTTCTCAGTAGGTGCCATAAAACAAATGAAACGATAAGTAATCCTACGTTAATATATATTACAGTATTTATTTGTCCAGTCTCATTTCCTTTAACTTTCTTTAACCTTGTACAAGTTTCATTATATTGAAAACTGAAAAAGATTGAGAGGGGAGGAGAGATTGATTCAATATTTATTTCTACAACTTAGGAAGCCTGATACGATCACGAACAGAATGGTAGAAACGTTCCCTGGTCCAATTTCAACTATATTAGTAGTTGTTAACAAAAAACACTCAGAAACTGGAGTTGTTGTTACTGTTTTTTTTTTGTCGTTCTCTCTCTTTCTATCTTTTTACACTCTTCTGTTTTGTCACTTTTATTATCTTTATTTATTTTATTATTTTTGTTCTGTGTTTTATTTTTAACCACCCTCTTTGCCCTCTTCTCTTATTCTCCCTGGTTTCTTGCTTTTTTCCGATTGGCAGCTTGCTCTTCGCTTCTGTTTACTTTTTTCAGTACCCCCCTATCCTAGTCTGTGTATGGACTACCGCTGATGAAGGACGAAATTTTTTCTCGAAAACCGTGCACAAAACGATAAGTACCCTTTATGTGTATTATTTTAGAAAGTTATGATTTTCAAAACTAAAAGTCCAAGTGGAATCAAAATTAATTTTCGAAGGTTTAAAGGATTCCTGTAAAAACAAAAGCTATGCGTGTAGTATGACTTTTTAGAAATGTGAATTAATAATAAAAAAAATTATAGTTCAAAAAGAGTCAGTGATTTTCGATTTGCATAAACTTTTATTATAAAAAAAATTGCATCTTATATTTTAGAAGTTAAATTAAGCGTCATTCTTCTATTGAAAATCAATTCTTACTACGCCAATAAAAAAAATTTTTAAAAATAATCTAAAACAATGCTTACGGATAGTGAAACTTATATATATAAGGCTCACATCTGTTGAAAATAAGGCCTTCTAATTTTTGTGGACATTTCTCATACCCAACCTCTAGAGGAAACATATAATCAACGAAAGAAATCCAAAAATCCTCTCTACCCCCCCTCCCCGTCCACACACGCACATACAATCGTACTCTCAAGGGTGTAGAATACTTCGAAATATTTTTAGAGTATATATATATCAGATCACTTTTTAAAATTTCAGAAAGAAGCTTTCACCGTACATCTTCCGATATTTCAGTTCTCTTTCTGCATGCTTTTATTTCCGTTTGCGAAAGATTGATATAATTTTATCTTTAAATGTATTTCTGCGAGAGTTGCAGTCAGCTAAAGTTTGTTTTTGATAATGCGAAGAAATGTTAAATGTGTTGTAAGGAAATGTTTTTAATTTATTTGTATTAAAGAAGTATTCCAAAAAACTTATTATTTATCTAATTTTTATTGCATAGCTAATTTCACTGTACTATAGAAATGTTTATTTAAAAGTCAAACATACGTAATTTTTTAAATCTAATTCCTAGGCATTTTACAGTGAATATAAAATTTATGAAAAAGAATTTTGGAAGGAAAAATAGAAAAAGTTAAGTATTATTTATAAAACTTGAAGGATGTCAATGAATGTCTTAACCCTTTGAGGCGTAACCCTTTCCCAATGCTGAAAAAAGGGCAGCCGTTGCCATCGCTCGACTTAACTACCCCCCGGATGGCGGACGATCGAAACGTTCATCGCGTGCCACAGATCTAGAGACCCCTTTTTGACTCAGCTGGCTGTGCCCGTTGCCATCGCTCGACTTAACTATCCCCAGATGGCGGACGATCGAAACGTTCATCGCGTGCCACAGATCTAGAGACCCTTTTTTGACGCAGCTAGCTGTGCCGGGCACAGCTAGCTGCGTCAAAAAAGCGTTCCCAGAGCGTCCCTGCGTCAAAAAAGTGTTCCCAGAGCGGGAACACTACGCGTTAAAGGGTTAAATCAGGATTACTTATGCTAGGAAAAGTATTTTTTAAAAATTTGAGTATGAAGCCTTCCAGAAAAATCATGAAAAAGATCAAATTCGAAAAATTAGAATGTCCACCCTATAGTTCCCATAAAACAAAAGGAAGTAACATAGCCTAATTCTACTTTATTTAGTCTAATACTACTATTTTTAATAGTTTTGTATTAGTATTCATTTAAGAAGACAAGGGGCGTTAATATTCAAAATTTTCAATTTTGAGTTTTTACTTGTAATCACATGTAAATTTATTTAACATAAAAGTTTGCATGTATATTGAAACTAAAGATTAAAGAATAAATAATCTTTTTAATGAAAAATTGATATTTATTTTTTAAAATACACCTTTTATTTTTTATTTAAAATATCCCATGCGCATTTCAAATTAATAAAAGTCTGTAATTTTTTTAATATGCATTCCCACTATATGTATGAACATATCTGTGCATTCAGTTTTATGTGTGACGAGGGTCTCTTTATAGAAAAAATAAATGCATATTTGATGTAGCTTTTTTTCAAATTTCCATCCTATTGTTACATTTAGATTCCTATATCTCTATTAAATAACTTTTGTTTGAAAATGTAATGTACAGTTACGTTCATACATATATTAAAAGTGTATACTGAAAAAAACAGCTTTTTATTTATTTGGAATGCGCATGGGATATTTTTTATCAAAGATATTAATAATTTTTTTTTAAATCACTTAATTTTGTATTTTTAGTATTATTGTAAACGTAAACCTTTGTGTTAAACTACTTTAAGTATGATTTAAGAGTAAAAATTAAAAATTGACAGTTGTTAATTTTAAAGTCTATTGTCCCCTTGACACTAAAAATTAAAAGAAATCAAAAATTCGGGCAAAAATGTGTTCAGCGAACTGGATGCACACGCTATGAGTTCTTTTCTTGTTTGCTTCGAATATAATGTTGCATACACTTTTAAAAACTAAAACTTATTTCTATAATGCTCTTATATTTATTTTAAATGCATATATATTTTAGACAAAAACTACAAAAAAGTTCTTTTTAACCCATTCGTGCCTGGATATTTTTGCGACTTTCTTCGATTTTTGCTAACACCCGCAGTAATTGATAAATTTCTGATGTCAACTTTTTGAATAAGGGATGATTTCTTTTAAAATCATTATGTATAAAAATTGAAATGTCAACATCCTACTTGGCCATATTAAAATATTTTGTGGAATTGAGGTTCAATACTCGCGAATAAAGTCTAGGAAAAATAAATAACGTTTTCGACTGATAGCGATATTGCCGTCCCAAAAAAGGGACACTAGGCATAAATGGGTTAATTACGCACAAATGAGAGTGTAGCCAATTGTCTACAGTCCGCACAGTAGGATTAAAACTTTAAAGAAAGTATCTTACATTATTTTTATAGTTTAAGTTAAAAGAATTAATTTACGTTGGTTTGAGAGAGAATTGTTTACATTCTTCCGTTTTTTCACCAGAAATAATTCATAAAAAAAAAGAAAAACATTGTATTTGTGAAGGATTCTACAAAATTGGATAGCATAACTATCATTGTTTAGCTTTTTATTTCAGAAAGAGTTTCTAAAAGGTGACATTTGAATTTTTAAATTTTCATGTCAATATCTATCTAATAATACGGTATGCGTTGAATTCAAAATGATATTTACATTATAATGATTTTTTTTTTTGTATTTACGACATTTACAAAAAGATTTTATGATTTTATTGAAGTCTAAATGTTTCTTCTTGTACACCTACTCAAAAAAGTAAAAGAGAAATTTTCTATTTTAGCTTTCCGAATAATTAATTAATTTTTGAAAAACGAACATTTCGACAGAAATGTGAAAAATAATAATTAAAGTAACCCAATTCATATTTTCTGATAAATAATTCTTAACTTATGAAACCAATGTAGGAAATTTAACTTTTACTCGAATAACAATTTTTTGAGATGGTGCATTTTACAAACTAAATTATTATTTTCACAGCGGAATTCATTTGTATTTTTAGACTTAAATTAAAATAAAAGAAGTGTCTAATAACTAATGAAAAAAACAAACCACATTGTACATCATTTTATTTTTCTGGCTGCTTTTGTATCTTTCCTTATTGAAACGTAACTCTATCCTAAAACTAATTTAAAATTGTGTTGAAACTTTTTCAGCACATCCAAATAAAATCCTAAAACAGTAATACCATCCAATTTGCGTTGACATAAAATCTTTTGGGATAGTACAATAACAAGCCGACGAAATCCCCATTTCTCTCTTTCTTTTTCATGTCGTCAGAGAAAAACAAAGTTTGAAAATATTCTTTTTGAGATAAAAGAATGTCTAAGAAGCGCTTATAAATTTTAAATGGGGCAAGAATTTCTAGGGATAATATTTCAATTTTGAAAATCACTTGAGTTTGTTTTTATGTCGGATTTTCTAAATACCACTCTTTTACGAAAATAAAATAAAATAAAAAACGCGGTTTAAATATTCGTGTAATGTTTAAACACAGTAGAATCCCGCTGGACTTTTTTTAGTAAGACTAATACAAAAAATATTGTCACTTTAATTGAAAATTTAACAGATCCTATGTTTGAAAAATCCCGTAACTTTTTTCTTTTCCCTTTGGAGAATAATTTATTTTTTTGCGATTGAGCCAATTAGTATGGCATGATATGATGAATAAAGCTTCACCTACTATATACTATTCAGCCTACCTGACAAAGTTAAAAAAAAGAAATATATTTTTCCAAAATACAGAATGTCTGTTCATAAGCTATATTATACAGGGTGTCCCAAAAAGGTGGTAATAGGGCTTTAATTCTTTATCTATTAGAGGTAAGCGGACAGTGTAAATTGAAAAAATGTTCAAAATAGGGTCGGAAGTAAGACTCCGTCAAGAAAAATTCTTCTCGTTCATTTTCGAAAAGTTACACTTTTCAAATTTTTATACGACGCCACACAAAAACATTCCCAGTTAGTAAAACGTGCCCCACATATTCATGAGGTGACGTAGAAAACTTAAGCCTTTCATCATTCGAAGTCGCAGAGATATTTTTAAAGAAAGATGACCGGGGACTAAACATGATGACTATGATTTCGTATGTAAACGTTGTTTATTCCTAGAGTGGAAAAAAAGATTTTCTTTCATAATTTCTGTAGGCCCCTGAAATGTGACTATTCGACGTGATTTTTTTTCTTTGAGAGTCATTGAAAAGTGCTTTAACCCTTTAATGCGCAGTGTTCCCGCTCCGGGAACACCAAATTCTGACGCTTTGACTGTTGCCAGTCACGAAGAATAGATTTGATTTCTATAAAAATAGTAGCGGGTGACATAGCTCCACGAGAATCCTTTACTTTTTAGCATGTCATTTCCCGTACAAAAAATGGTCACGATTATTTTTAACAGCACTGACACCTGCTGGAAAATGGAAGAATGCGAGAACAGCTGGATAGATTGCCCGATGCTGAAAAAAGGGCAGCCGTTCCATCGCTCGACTTAACTACCAGCAACATGGTGGACGATCGAAACGTTCATCGCGTGCCACAGACCTAAAGACCTTTTTTTGGACGACAGCTGGCTGTGCCCGGCACAGCCAGCTGCATCAAAAAAGGGTCTCTAATGGACATGGGCAAAGACAAATATTGCCCATGCATGACTGACTCTTAATTCTGTAAAATGGCGATAGCATGAATGAATTTTATATGTGCACTTCTATTATAAAATTTTACACGTAATTTAACCCTTTCCGGACGGGCGCCGCGTATACGCGGGAGCGTAGTATGATTTAAAGACTTGCATAGAATACCACTGAAAATCCTTGTCATATAGGATAATTTTCATAGTAGTGTTTTTTATAACTGCAGTAACTTCGACGAAAATTGGCCTCATTTGAAAAGGGTTAATGAATATTGCGTGTATATTTGTAAAAAAAATGCATTTTTTTTGTCTTTTATTCTCTCTGCGGCGTATTTATCGAGAAAACATGCATGCATCGCATGCATTATGATACGCTTTTAATATATAGCACTTTAGTGCATATAAAAAATATCAAGGTGTTTCAATGGGTTTTTTTAATCTATTTTTTCTTATGTTAAGGATATATATAACTTATTAAAGAATGCAAAATAATCTCTGTGTATAAGTGGTAGTTCATTGAATACTAAGTTTTTTCAAATTATTTCCCATGCAGTAACATGCAGACATACAAATAAAACATTCTGAAGTACTACATTCAACGCTTTTGCCATTTTTTAATAATCCTGCCGTGATAGAAAGTCAGATATGCCAAAACCATTCGTTCTATGTAGGCTTCGAAGCGTGAATTAACCGTATAAATTCCTCCAACTTCGTCTTGGAATGCTAGACGCGAATGCACATACAATCGTGAAAACAAATACAAATCGTTTCTCTTATATAAAAATATCTTACGTTTAAAAAAAATCTTTGAAGAAGACGCATTATCATTTTTCATCTCTCTTCCAGAAATAAAAGGGAAAAAAAGCTTTTATCGCCCCATGTATGCAAAGAATACCTTACATGCATCGGATTTAGCTGGGCATCATTTTTATCTTGCTCAGCACATGCGGGCATAAAGATATGGATATGCGTTATATGGAAAGGTGGAAATAGAAGCTCCTTTTTTTTTTCTTTTCTTTTTTTCTTTTCTTTTCTTTCTTTCATTTGTTTATTTTGAGATATGGCGCAGCCAGCGAAAAGTGTTAATGGCAGAAAAGTGCGTGCAACAATAAAGATTGGAGGTGGTTTTAAGGGTCTGTTATGTTCACAGAAATAAACTCCGTACATCACGTACGCTTTTTAAGAAGGGATGAAAGGGGGAAAAAATCGATTTCGTAAAGTCTTTTCAAAAATACACCTTTTGAAACTTTTATGAATCATGTTTTATCTTTGTGTCAATACTTTGTAGAACACCTCTTTATTGTTGAATTTGAAATGCAAATTTTTGAACAGGGTCTGAATATTTTTCTACAGAGCTTCGATTTAGTAGCTTGGACATTATAAGTCTGAAGTAGGAATTTTGGTTAAACATTGGAGCGATGTTGTGCTAGAGTCAATTGTTCTTATTGTTTTGTTAGAACACTCTAGGACTGTCTGCCGGAAAGGCCTTAGGTAAAAGACTTTTTAATGGCTTCTTAAGCGTAAATCACGTTGCATCTTGAGAACCGCCCAAAACTTCAAGCCTACATCGACAGAATTACATAAACAAACGCGCGGTCATGATATTTTATCACTTATGCATTTTTTACCTTCCTTCAGATTCTCAAAATTCACATTAATTAGGTAATATTTTAATTTTTTAAATTAAAGATTAAATTGAAATTTTGATAAAAAGGAAATATTCTGAGCAATGATGTTATAGGTCGACTATGGATCCTCTTTACATATCTAAGAATTGTAAAAAGAACTAAAACTATTTTAAAAAATCCATGTCAAACTGAAGAACTAAACTTCTGTTTGTAAAAAATGCAACACCATGAAGGAATTCTCAGAATCAAATGAAGTTTAATTCATAAACGACTTGTATAGTACAAATAAATGATTGAATTTTCAAAGTAAAAATCGAATATTAAGTGCCCGAAATCAGTATTTGTTGTGGCCACCATGCATTGCTTGCAATAAGTGCTGCTATATGAAGTGGCATAGAGTCAAACAGATTTTGAACGTATACTTGGGGAAGAGCATTCCATATTTCTAGTAGACGTACCCAAAGTTCATCTGTTGAAGCTGTAGGACGAAGATCACGAGCGAGACGCCGACCAATGAAAACGACAGAACACATTTTAATAGGTGACATATCCGGCGAATAAGCAGGCCACGAAAGAAGCTGTATTATTTTCTACTGAAAAGAAGTCTTGAGCATTCCTTGCCACATGTGGGCGGACATTATCGTGCTGAAGGAAAGCTCCAGGAATGCCTTGAAGGAAATGGCTCTAGAACTTCTCTAATGTGTCTGCCACTGTTCAGATTACCCACAATTCTTAGCAGCTGAGATCGTGATGATACGCAATCGCACCCCAGACCATAACTCCGGGTGTTCGTCTATACTACGGCGTTGGATAATGCAGCCCGGAAGGTAGCGTAACATCTACCATGAATGCAGCCATCATGGTGCCACAAATTAAAGTGGGATTCGTCAGAAAACACCACTTGTTGCCAATTTTGCACGCCAATCTCTATGTTCATGAACCCACTGCAGCCGCAAGAATCGATGGTTTCACATGAGGGGGATCCTGTATAAAGGAGTTCGCACACGCAGTCCACGCACTGCAAAAAAGGTCTGTCAAATTTACAACAACAACAAAAAAGCTGTCAGCTAGGACGCCAGTTTATTGCCGGTTTTTTAAGAAGTCTTCTGTAAATTTTAAGATTCTGAGATCATTTTACAGAAATCTTCCGTATACGGAAAAAAATGAAGACTTCTGTAAAATATACGGAAATAAATTGGCGTCCTGGCTGACAGCTTTTTCTATGAATTTATCAGACTTTTTTTCCAGTGCAGCGCAGCACACGTCGACGAATGGATGAAGCAGACAATGATACGCCTGTAGCAGAGGACCAATGTGTTGCCAACGATCTAGATCACATACGAGCAACCGCCGGCCGGCGGGCCGGATGTGGCCCGCCACGGCTTTTGATCCGGCCCGCGGAACATACCAAAACCCATATAAAACACTCAAAATCCCATATAAATCCCATTTATACGGCCCGTGAATTCGCTAACATCCTGTAGTTTGGCCCGCGACTTCGCTAACATCCTAAAGTTAGACCGGCAGCTTTTCAAAGGTTGCCCATACCTGGTCTAGATGAAGCTGTTCGCTCCATCAGCGCCATGCGAACCAAGTGTCTATCATTGCGCACTGACGTCATTTTTCGATGTCCACTCCCGGATTTTTGAGTTGTCGGGTTCTCGTCTATCCACTGCTTCCAAACTCGCATCACTGTGTTGCTGTTACGTTGCAAACGGTCTGCTATTGCGCGATAGGAAAATCCTCCTTCACGGATGCCGATGATCCTCTCCCGTTCAAACTCCGTAAGTTGTTCGAATTTCGTCCTCTGCCGTCGACAAGGCACAGTTACGCCTCACTTCACGTTTACCTCAAACAGACTATTTTAAACATGCCGCTTACAGCCCTTTATTTATACGATTTTAGCAGCAGTTCAGAGGACGCTGATCAGCCCACGCATGCGTAGTGGATTTGAAATTTTATTCATTCGCTTTACACTGTACAATTTGCAATTCCTGAAAATTTAAGCTCAATCACGTCATTCTTTCATACTGTTGCATTCTTTACAAACAGGAGTATAGAAATTAAGGTGCTAAAATACATACATGCATGTTTAAATATTTCTTATTTGTTTTCTAAGAGCATAGCTATCTAAATGTTGTAGCAAACTATATTGAATGACTGTAAATTGTGAGAAATAACAAAATAATTGTAATTGTAATAAGAAAAAGAAAAAAAATGACCACGGGTTTTCCGAGCTCGTTTGCCGGGATGGTGACGTTGCTCGGCGGTTGGTAATCCCTTTAAGGGTGTAGTGTAAGGGTCCCTGTAAGGCTGTATTCGAAGAAACCCTCCTTTTTAAATGAAACAGCGGTGTCTTTTATAAAACTTTTAGTAAAAAATATGTAACATGGAATTGCACAGCAAAAAATTTTCGAAAAGTGACACATCCTACTAAATTGTCGATTTCTAAGAATTTTTTCTGAAAGTCTAGCAACTGATACATGTTTATCGCTTATTGCAGTGTATAGTACAGCTTGTAAAGAGGCCTTCTAAAAATTTTGAAGTGCTTGACATGATTAGTTTATTTGTATTTATGTACCAAAATCACATGGTTTTTTCGAACTACATCGTTAAGAGTAATTTCAATGCCTTAAATATAGTCGGTAGCCTACTCCATTAACACTTTGAGGCGCAACCCTTTCCCAGTGCTGAAAAAAGGGCAACCGTTGCGATCGCTCGACTTAACTACCAGCAAAATGGCGGACGATCGAAAACGTTCATCGCGTGCCACAGATCTCCACGTGCCACAGAACTTTTTTTTCAATTTACACACTCACTTATCTCTAATAGTTAGAGAGTTAAACCCCGTTACAACCTTTTTGGGACACCCTGGATAAAAGAGATAAAATATCTTCGGACACGAAATTATTTCAAAAATCTTCGAATCTGTATCAAAACAATAAGTAGGCATGCGATTCACCACTTGAAAACATCGAACGCATCAGGTTTGGCGCATGCGCCGCGATCTGCACCCCTGCTCTATGTGATGGGATAGGACAGCCAAGAACGCAAATGATGATGACTTAGCTGGGGATTTCGAGCCGATAAAAAGATAAAAACTATCAAGCATTTAAGCTACTGCTCACGTTCACTTACTAACCCCGTAACGTACGATAGGAATAGGCAGCGAGTGCTTTCTTTCTCCCGCTCGGCACATAGATCATGCATCTGATAGGGAATTTATATCCAACGCGCCGATTGGAATCGGGAGTCATTAATCGAACGCCTCTTTCTCGTAAATAAAAGGATGATTACACAGCTCTGTTCGCTGGGAGCGCCTAATTGCGCCCTTTATAGGAAACGGCGATAACGTCCGTGATGCATAACCCAAAATAAATAGCCAGAGCGTGTGCCATTCATTTTATTTGTGATCTTTCCCGCAAAAGACACCACTACTGAGCGATAGCCGATGATGATAGCGTCGATGTATCGACGGAGCAAACGCACGATTCCCGACTGCTGGCGAAAATGAATGCGCCGTTTATGGAAAGATCAATAGAGTAGTATCTGTCCTTATCTTCACTTTTCTTTACTAAATCCTTATCTTTATTTTACAACGACTAAATAACTTTTTCTCATAGGATAACAAGAGACTTTTGAGCAGAACCGACTTATACCACTTTAAATAAATAATATTAACATTTTCTAATGAAGTTGAATTTTGTTTATGATTTCAGTTCGTTTGTCTGTCAGTCCGTGCTCTAACTGTCTTAAATATCCATCGATTACTATGAAATTTACGTGCGTTATTCCTATGAACTGTACCTACGTACCTTATTGTAAATGGTGTACACTATTTTCAGTAAATTTTGACACCTCCCTTCGCCTATGTCACGACCTCCTACCCCCTACCCGATCTTCGTGACTTAATGACCTTAATTATCATTTTTATAAAAGCCTTTTACTCAATATTAACTCGTAAACTGTATTTATAAGGTAAATCTCCCTTCCTGAAATGACCATGCAAAGGCCAGCACTGTAGCTTTGACAGTGTTGAAGAACGTCAGCAGCAGTATTTGTTATTCTTTCGTTGTTAATTAGCTTTACGCATTAGGATGCCGCACCGGCTGCAGTTATTGTGGATTTTTGAATTCAGATATTTTGTGTTGTTTTGAGTATAAATTTTTAACAACGGAATTTAATAACTACGGAAATGTTTCGGCTAATACGCAAGATATAACAATCTTGAAAGCACAAATGCTTACTAAGTGATGAGTGTGACGTCACAGGGGGCCACAAATTAGCCACATTGTGATTGACAAATGACGGGATTTCACTGTGAAGCTTCATTGTGACTAGTCATCAAGTGACGTTAGTGAAGTCACAAGGTGACTGCTCATTCTTGTGACTCTAAAATGACCGGTTTTGCGACTCTTGAATGTGGCTCGATTGTTTCGCATTTTAATTTGATAATAACGAGAAAATACGATGAAATCTTGCTTTAGGAACATTTTGGGGAGTTTTTAAAAATTAATTTGAAAAAATAAAAATGAGTGAATTTTTATGAATTTGAAAATAATCATTCTAGTGCTTATATACATAATGTTTATACGTCTAAAAATTATGTGTATGTTTATTTTAACTTTTATTTTTATTTTTATTTTTATTTAATACTAGCTGAAGTACCCGTTCTTCGCACGGGAATGAATGGACTTTTTGATATTACGATTTGTGGTGATTACTATTCATTGTAATAAACAGATATAGCAAAGTGGATATCGCGTTACATTGTGTCCAATAATCATGCATACCGAATTGCAAGGCAATCGTTTGTACGGTGCAGAAGGCCATGCGGCGTAGCGCAATCTAGTGGCGAGTTTTAGCAAAACGGATACGACGAAAATATTTTTCGCATTCAGATATCGATGTATACGAATTTTCATGACTATCGGCTGGACAGTCCTGAAGTTCATGTGTTGACGCGACATTTAGTGGCAAGTTATAAGAAAATGGATAGCGCCAAACTCTTCCCCGTGTTCAAATATCTATGTATACCTATTTTCATAGCGATCATTTGCACAGTCAAGAAGTGATACACTGCAGGGCCATCCAGCGGTTCAATAAAGTAATGATTTGCTACAGCGCCGTCAAGTGGCGAGTTATAGCAAAATGGATAACGCCAAAATATTCTCATTGTTCAAATAGCTATGTATACAGATTTTCATAGCGACCGTTTGAATGGTCAAGAATTTGGCCTGCTGCAGCGTCATCTAGTGGCGAGTTAAAATAATAATGCATTGCAGTGTCATCTAGTGGTGAGTAACATCAAAAGGAACGCAGTTAGAATATATTCTTCGTGCTCAAATGTGTAAGTATAAAAAATTTTATGCTGGTCAGTCGAACGGTATAGAAGTTGATGCTTTTCAGCGCCATTTAGCGGCAAGTTACAGCAAAATGGATAGTGAAAAATATTCTCCGTGTTCTAATATTCGCGTGTACCAAATTTCATCGAAATCGGTTGGACGATATTCGCATAGCAAACGGCTAAACGGAATAGAATTCGACGTTCTGCTGCGCCACCTTGTGGCAAGTTAGAGGAAAACGGATAGCATAAAAAGCTTCTCCATGATAAAAGACTTAGGTGAACGAAATTTCATGGTGCTACGGTGCTCAACGGTGCTGGAGTTTTTCAACCTCATACACTCATACCAACATTCATTTTTATCTATAACCAGTGTCATTATATATCCCAGTCTCAAATAAAATCCAGTTTCAAATCTAAGCCTCGCCAAAGTGCCAACATACGCCATTTTGCAAGCGTTTTTTCAGGAAATCATTCGAAGCATTGACTTAGCAGCAATAATATATGGGAAATGGTTCGACCGTGAAAAAGTAAAGCAAGCCTTTATTTGAAAAGTTGAATCCCTTAATACAGCCGAATTTTTTAAAATTATCAACTATAACGTGTTTTATTCATCATTTCTCCGATGTACTAAATGAGAAGATTTCAATTTTCTGAAATTTGGCGGAATTCCCCCAACTTAAATCAATGTACTCATTTGGCGAGAATTCTGGAGATAGATCAATTGAAATCCCTTAATAACTGCATTATTTCTTCACAGATCATTAAAATTTAACGCTGTATTCTAATAAAACCTTTTCAAAAATCTATTTCCTTAAGCTCTCAATAGATTGCGCCAAGTAGAAATCTGTGCAAACCGCTATAACTCACTTTCACAAAATCGGCATTTGAGCCATTTTATTTTTTCGCCAAACTAAAATAATTTACCTATTAGCCTCGGAAATCTTCAATTCTTATTGTTTTGCGTGTAAAGCATTACATTCCTGCTCTGATTTCCCACGCACACGATATTATAATTTAAAAAAAAATAACCTTACGAATATAAACTAACAAAAAAAAATCATTATTATTCTTTTATTTTTACTTTGAGAATTTAAAACATTTTATTCGGCAAAATCGCCACACATGGCAACCACGATCCTTATTTCATACTTTTTTCACTACAGGGGTTACAATTACGGAAAGCTTTTTGTGTGAATAGCATAAAAAATCTCTTAAATTGCGGGAACGGGTGGACTTTCAAAGTTTTAAAGTGGACTACGATTTATTCTATATTATTTTACATATCTGTGCTAAATTTCAGGCCGAAAGGTCCATTTTTGTGGATTTGTATACGAACGGCATTTTATTCGGCAAAATCGCCACACATGGCAACTACGATCCTTATTTCACACTTTTTTCACTACAGGGGTTACAATTACGGAAAGATTTTTGCGTGAAGAGCATAAAAAATCCCTTAAATTCCGGGAACGGGTGGACTTTCAAAGTTTTAAAGTGGACTATGAGTTATTCTATATTATTTTACATATCTGTACTAAATTTCAGGCCGATAGGTCCATTTTTGTGGATTTGTATACGAATCAAATCCACAAACAAACAAACAAACAAACAAACAAACAAACAAACAGAATTTCATTTTTATTTATAAGATTTGGTAACAACTAGTGAACATTTTTCTTCTATCTATTCTGTAGAAAAAATAGTTTTTTTTTTTTTTTTTTTTTACTTACAATGAAAGCAGTGTACGAATTTTGGTTCATTTTATTAGAAGAATTAATATTCTGGCTATTATTAAAATAGGTGTAGGAAAAAGAAAAAAAAAATCAACACACCTTTGAAACAGAAAAATTGTAAAATTTTTGAGAATTACTCTTATTCGATTCAATTTTTACAATTGATCCAATAAAAATTCTACTGTGCCCCAATATTTTGTAACATCAACCCATCATAATGGAAAACAGTTAGCTAAGAATCAGATGCTGTGCATAAAAAATCTCATTTCTTAACAGTCTCCACAAATAATAATCATAATGTTGTTTGTACTGCCGCTGTAGAACAACCAAACCGCTGGTAATCGACCGAACAAACCCGTCCACAGTTCCGCTAAATCTTCCAAATTCTCTCTAATGAGTGAGACCGGCAGCTCGCATTTCGAACATGTGATCTTCCTAACCCACATTTTGGAATAAACACCGCATCTTTCCGCGGGTAGCCCAAAAGTAGCAGTGTGGGAGCACGTGGCTTTTTTCATTTCGTCACTGTGATGCCATTCGAATCGAAGCACTTTACGGAAATTCCGGGAGCGACCTCTTTCCTCGCAGTGTGACGTCACCAAGTTCACATTCGGAAGAAACTCGTTTCATTAACGTTTCTTGCGAATTTGTGCGTAGGATTTTTATTTTATTATATTTTATTTATTAATTTATTTTGTACTTTGGTTTGTGTGTAAAGTTTTGAGTGGTAATTTCCGCGTTAAAACACGTTCTCATCTGACTGCCGAAGGCTGATGGCAGAGTTGTTATTTTTAATCAACTGAAATGTTAGTGTTCCTAGTCTTGTACATTAATGTTCTTAACCCTTTGAGGCGCAACCATTTCCCGCTTTGACGACAGCTGGCTGTGCAGCCAGCTGTCGTCAAAAAAAGGGTCTCTAGATCTGTGGCACGCGATGAACGTTTCGATCGTCCGCCATCTTGCTGGTAGTTAAGTCGAGCGATAGCAACGGCTGCCCTTTTTTAAGCATTGGGCGATCTATTCAGCTGTTCTCGCATTCTTCCATTTTTCAGCATTGGGCGATCTATCCATTGCTGTTAAAAAATAATCGTGGCAATTTTTTCACAGGTAATGACGTGCTTAAAAAGTAAAGGATTCTCGTGGAGCTATGTCACCCGTAACTATTTTTATAGAAATCAAATCTATTCTTCGTGACTGGCAACAGTCAAAACGTCAAAGTTTGGTGTTCCCAGATCAGGAACACTGCGCGTTAAAGGGTTAATCATACTGAAAGGTAAAAACTACCTTAAGCTATTACATGATGTAGAGTTTAAAATTTAAATTTAAAATTAATTAACTTACCACAATAAGTGCTCAGAAATATTAGATACTCACCTAGAAAAGAAAATATTTATATATTAGATTAAAAATTGCAGTAAATATTCAGTGAATATGAAAGTCAGAATTCAGCAACAAAATGCATATCAAGTAAAGACTAAAAATTATCAAAAGAAAATGCAATAAAGTGTTTCCTCAAAATTAACTGTAACGCGTAACATCTCTTTTTCCTTTCTAGTTCCTAGTGGGACGGTAATTTATGATCTGCATGAAAGTAAAATTTTAATTTTCAGTATTATAATTTTGAGTAACATTATTTAGTAACAAAAAACAAATCTCTCTTCAAAATTTTAAAATTTAAAATGAACAAACAAACAAATAAATAATAAAGATCTGTTTTGCAGCTTGAAAGACTCCCAAGAGTAAAAATTTGTGAGCACGGACGGATGGACAGACAGACAAACTAAAATCATAAACACTTTTAAATTTTTTTGGACACAAGGACGTACCAGGGGGTCCGGACTCACTCCGAAATTTCAGTTCTTGTTAACAAAATAATAATTATGAAGTCTTGCTGTGAAAAATTCTTCCTTTTCACCGTTTGGACTCCTTCTGAAAATTTTTGGACCCTCCCCGAAATTTTTTTCTGGATACGTCCCTAGTTGGATACTTCAGCTATCCCTTAGATACTTCAGCTATTCCTTAGATACTTCATCTATCCCTCTAACTGTACTAAACAATTTTACTGAGATCAGAATAGGAAGATCAAACCATCAGAAGTCCTATAAAACTCTTAAGACAAACATTGTCTTTCCTACAGAACCGAAGGATGAGCTTTCTGATAGGCCCACATGATTCCCTCCCCCAGTCTCCTCCCCCCCCGCCGCATGTTATGTTATCCTAAGCCTCTGGGGGGTTTCAATTAGGTTCTTACAAAAGGGGAGAATACATCCTGCTGCATCTTTTATAAAGGGAAGATGATCGTAAAATCTAGCAGGAGGAAAAGAGAGGACGTGGGATGGATTCTAATTTTAGCTAAGTAGCGTAAAGATATTGCGGCCATTTATTGTAAAAGTTGGGCTGCTATGGAGAAATAAAATTCTCCCCTATGCAATGTGATAAATGTTGGATGGATCAAAATGTTTCTCTCCTGCTGTAACCCTTTGAGGCGCAACCCTTTCCCAATACTGAAAAAAGGACAGCCGTTGCCATCGCTCGCCTTAACTACCAGCAAGATGGCGGACGATCGAAACGTTCATCGCGTGCCATAGATCTAGAGACCTTCTTTTTGGCGCAGCTGGCTGCACTTTTTCAGCGTTGGGACCATTTAAACTTTTTTTTTCACGACTAGCAGTGAAAGCGCTGAAATAAGATGCCGTCAAAAAAGGGTCTCTAGATCTGTGGCATGCGATGAATTGTTAGTGTGATAATATATCACACTAACAATTCTTTCATCGAAGGGCACAACTGTCTGTGGTGAGTGACAGTTTACATTGCATTTTGCTGATGTGACTCAATTTGAAGTAAATAAACTTAATGTATATTTTATTATTTAGGTTTATTTATGAAAGACTGTTCCACTTTTACATAGCAGTTATAGTACTTTTATAGGCGCGTACAAAAATGTCCCAACACATCATACTAAACAATTGTTTCAAGTGGAATTAATTTATATCATTACTTTTATGATGCAATGCTCTACATCGAAAATAATAAATGTAATATTTATAATACTTTTCCAGGGCTCCCCAAATTGCATTCGTAAGTGACGCTCTAAAAATGGTGATGGAAAGATATTGAAGTAGTACTATATTATTTGCTTTTCCATTTTTTGGATTCATTTGTAAGCGCATAGGTAAGACAGTTGAGTCGAAAAATATTTTATATCTGATGTGCGCTTGGCATTATTTTTCTGGTTTTCTTTTGTAGTAATTCATTTTGAAACAATGTCAAAGGAATATTAAATTTATACATACAGTTAACACTATTGGAACTGTTATAAATAATAACTCTAATACTCTAGTGTATTAGAGTAGGATACATATTATTTTTGCTTTTTTATGACTTCAAACAAAACTTTCAGGTCCAATAAATTAGAAAATTAAAACACATGACATCAAACTTCTCATTCACTGGCATGGGCGCCGGCAGCATAGGGCAAGGGGGGCAATGCCCCCCCTGGAGTTTTGTAGGGAGTGTTTTTCCTTGCTTTTTTGCTCTTTCCAACATGGTAACCATACGTTGAAGTAGTCTTTGCCCCCCCCCTGGGAAATATTCTGCCGGCGCCCATGTTCACTGGATAACCGACACAAGTTTGCTGGATTCTTTGGAAAAGCCCAGACGGCCATTACGAAATTTGGTCCAACGCACTGAGCGACAGAAAAGACAGACGATGAATCACAAATTCCATTACACAGCGACAGAAGATAAAAATACTTCGGGGGAACATATCGTCAATACTCCCAATCTGATAGCTTAAACAATCTCCCTATAATGCGGTACTGTGAGGACGCTTGTATGCATAGGCGTAGAGTTATATGGGCCCGTGGGGCTCGAGCCCCCCCAATAAATTGTGAATAGGGGCTGAGCCCACCCAATAATTTACCACTAAATACAGAAAATTAATATATACTAACATAAAAAAAGTATTTCACGCCATTTACAAACGTTTAAAAAAACCTTTACTTGGACTTTTAAAAATTTTCTTCTTTTGATTTCAATCATGATTTAGTATTCATTGTGACGCCACGTAACACACAATGTTACTATAAGCTGCCCTCGCCAGGCTCTGGTTCATTAAAATCAGATTATGCAAATGTAAAGTATGAAATAAAGAAAAGTTCAGATGTGTCTAAAATGCACTATCTCATCGAAAAAGGTTTTTTTCCTCCTTTGGATTTTTTACACTGCTTCTATTTTTAACTTATAACATGGTAGGAAGATACTAACATGGATACTTACCTTACATAGGTGTAGAATTTTATAGACCCATAGAGCTCGAGCGCCTCCAATCATTTACACTTATATATAGTAAGTCATAGCTGCCAACTACTACGGAATATAATTAACCATTTTTTGTAAACAGTGTATTTTTTAATTATTTTTTTAAAATAGCAACCAGCTCGCGCGCGCAGCACAAAAATTTTGCTATATTTTAAGCCGAAAAATCATGTACAAAAAGTGGTTATATATATTCCATGGTAGTTGGCAGCTATTACTAAGTTATATGTACGTGAATCAGTGGCGTAGCCAGAAATTTTTCATGGGGGAGTTACGACTTCTGCAACTCACATATATGTATACGAGTGTATGATAAGGGAGTGAAGAATATACATTTTGTATGGAAAAAAATTCCTCATGGGGGGGTTGACCCCCCTAACACCCCCTTGGCTACGCCACTGACGTGAATATATGTGGTTGTGGGGCCCGTCCCCCCCAATAATTTTGAAAACTTTACGCTTATGCTTGTATGTGAATCAAACACGAAGAACTTATCAAATATTAAGAGACAGTTTATTTATTTCTTTATCGATACTTTCACTTATACATTCTTTGCCATTTCAAACATGGTACGATTTTAATAGTTCAAGCAATTATTTTGCACCACTTTAACCTTTCTGTAATTAAGTTGTAGGCTTGTCTGTCTTCAATTACAATACTTCCGTTACTTCATACAAGAAAGTAAAAATGAACATTTAAACAAAATCCCGTTTACATTTTTTGATTTATCTCCATAATAATACCACATCGCAATCTATTGCTATACAGATATATGCAACAGTCATGGTCTTCAGCAGCATAAGGCAAGGGGGGGGGGCACTTGCCTCCACCCGGGATTTTTGTATGTTGTGTTTTCCCCTACTTTTTGGGGCTTTCCGACTTAGTAACCATATAGAGAAGTAATCTTTTCCCTCCTTGGACTTCCCTTGGAAAATTTTCTGCCGACGGCTATGGCGACATTTATGAAAATCTTGTGGGTTCTACTGCTTCACATAATGAAATGTTAAGACTTCTTAACTTTGCCACAACCCTAATTTTAATTTAATTACACTGTCAACTTGTTTTGACAGATATTTCAAGCTCAGTGAAATGTTTCATGAGTAACTACGGCCCCGAATGTTATGATTGAACGCTTTCAGGGTGTCCACCATTGTCAGGACACAAAAATAGTAGCAATAGCCTCAAAAACATGAAAAGTTGACAAAATAGCATCCTTATTCTAAATTTTAGTAGCTAAAATAATAAAACGTTCTTCAAAATTTATTTTTAAAATGTATTATTGCCATTGTAGCATGAAAATACAAAATGAAATACTTAAATTAACTCTCTTTTTTGCTTGCTCATTATATTTTCGAGGTCTCTCTTCCTATATAATTATGCATCTCATACAGTGGCGTAGCCAGAAATGTTTCATGGGGGGAGGGGGGGTTACGACTCCTTCAATTCATATATATGTACCAGTGGCGGTTCCAGAAATTCTCTTTTGGGAGGGGCTAAATTTTGAAAAAAGCTTATTTCACCCGAACAAAATATACAATAATGCAAAATTTTAGTCTAAACCAATGTAAAAACTTTTGGGGGGGGATGGGCTATGTGATTAAAAAAATCCTTTTACATATTCAAAGTGCATAATGAAGCCGCATGATACCCTTTAGAAATCTCTTTGGAGGGGGCTGAAGCCCCCTAGCCCCTCCCCTGAATCCGCTACTGATATGTACAGGTGTTTGTAATAAGGGAGTGAAGAATATACATTTTGTATGGCAAAAAATTCCTCATGACCCCCTCAACCCCCCCTTGGCTACGCCACTGATCTCATACATCATACACTAACTGAATTAAATACACTGATTGAATCTAATGAATATTTTCCAATAAATTTAATACGCTATATGGACAGGTAGTAAAGTCTCGCGGACCAGTGGTAGGTAAACACTGCACCAAAATAGCTGTGACATGCAAATAGACAGTTCTAAAGGCACTTCTAAGGAGTCACTCTGATAGCGGATAAAATTTGGAAAATAAATAAAAATAACGTAAGAAGAAGACGCCCCCTATCACCAAATTAGTTGCCTGAACTAGAGAAGTTGCCAAATGTTTAACCCTTTACCGCGCAGTGTTCCCTCTCTGGGAACACCAAACTCTGACGTTTTGACTGTTGCCACTCACGAAGAATCGATTTGATTTCTATGAAAATAGTTGCGGGTGACATAGCTCCACGAGAATCCTTTACTTTTTAGCACGTCATTCCCGGTAAAAAAATTGTCACGATTATATTGAACAGCACTGACATCTGCTGAAAAACGGAAGAATGCGAGAACAGCTGGAGAGATTGCACAATGCTGAAAAAGGGGCAGCCCTTGCCATCGCTCGACTTAACTACCAGCAAGATGGCGGACGATCGAAACGTTCATCCGTGCCACAGATCTAGAGACCCTTTTTTGACGACAGCTGGCTGTGCGCGGGCACAGCCAGCTGTGTCAAACAAAGGGTCTGCGTCAAACAAAGGGTCCCAACACAGCTATAGATAATATTGCTGAACAAAATCAAAAAACTTAATGTAAACCACGAATAAAGACTTCGCATTTTGCAGACAAAATTATAAAATGCCTATCTTGGCAGTTGTAATAAATTAAAGCATATTGTATAAAATACATTTAAAGGCAACAAATTGTTACGTTTCCCCCCCCCCCTCAGCATGCTTTATACAACTTTATTAATTTAAACACAATTTTTTAAAAAGTATCTTACTAAGATGAAGGTTTCTTTTTTAATAATTCACTATTAGTATATTCTTTTAACTTGGGGGGGGGGAATTGAAAATTGAATTTGAAAAGAACTAAAAATGACCTGAAAATACACGCATTTCACTAAAATGTCAATGATTTCCTTCAAAAGTTTAAGACAGGCTTGTGAAATAACAAGTACACATGCGAAAGCTAAGAATATTCAACTCTATAAAAATCTTAATTGAAATACGTGCTGACTAATATTTACTGACTCTGTGTTTATTTCTTGAATTTTTTCTCACAAAACGGAACAAAACATTTCTCTGAAAACAGTTTTCGCCTGTGAAATTGTTTTCTTGGTTACATAAAAGGTTTTCCTGAAAAGCAAACATTCCTTCTTTCTCTTAACGATGGATTTTGTGGTTGAATATGAATTCTCACTCGGTTATCGATAAACAGTGGATCTCTGTTTTTCTATACATTCTTTACTGACATGGCTCGTCTATACAAAGGAAATAATTATCTTAATACATAATTTCGTCATAAGATGAAATTGTGCGTTAAAATAAAATTCTATGCATGTTTCTGGAAAGTAAAATGCTTTCGCCCTGCTTCAGTTTTCTTTAAATTATGCAAATTTTATGTTTTTATGAAACATAAAAAAATTAATTTAATTTAAACACTAAAGTTATAGCTTTTTATGTCACATTGTATTGTTTTTGTATTTTTACAAGTTTAGTCGTTATCTTTGTGTTTCACTTTTGTTCTTCCGTTGTTATTTATATTTTTTTTTTATCCGTTATTTCGTTCTCTAGTATTTTATTTTAAATTGACTGTTCGACCTAATACTTGTCCTGTTTTAGCTGCTCTTTTTCTACCTTCTGAATGGCAACATTATTTTCCTTTTCAGTCCCCCACCCCCACTATTTTTTGTTTAGGTTAGTGAATATCACTGAAAAAAGGAGGACCATTATTTCTTTAAAGTTTTTTTACTGTCATACGTGCAAAATTATTTTATTCGACACATTTTAACCCAATTTTTGAGTTTATTTTTAATATACCTGTGTGCTTTGTGTAAAATAAATGGAACATATTGCAATAAACCTGACAGATTTTACCATGGTCTAAACCCGAATCCCTATGTACACTCTAAGAACATTCCAAAAACGAATGGCATGCCAAACTGCCACAAAAAGAAACACCCAAACATTTCTCAAGCGTTCTGCAATCTGCTTATTTCCCATAAAATAAACAATGGAGTACCAAGGAAACAAATTCTCTCCCCTTCTCCCCGTATTGGGGTTTTCCCCATAAATACGATATAGTATCTGAAATATCTAGAAAAAGACAAAAACTCCTCACGAATTCAGCACAGTTGTTGTCTTTAAGTACCTTGGTCATTCCCCAAGTTCTATGTCATTCCCTTGGCGGGGGTGTAGGAAGATTTGAAGGTGTGTGGGGGGCAGGGGAGGGGGGTATCAAGGGATGAAATGCTCAATTTTCCTCTCATACCTGCTGGGGAATCATACATTGCAAGAACTTGAGGGGTAAAAGAAAAAACCTGAACTCGAATAAGAATCAGATAGAAGATCGAGGCAATAAAACAGAAGACATATCTGATGTTTTGTTTTACGGCAAGCCTACAAGAGACGCATCTGCCTACGGCGACAGTGCCTTGGTCGGAGGACTTTTTAAGGGGTTGTAACGGGGGTATTCACGTTATACCTGAAGATACCGACAACACCTCCAGTCCAGACCGTTGGATCGACAGTAGTGCGGTAGGCCAGAATCTGGGACCTTCACACTTCAGATGTCTATCATGTTCAGCGTCTTGTCCACTTGGCCATGGTAGGACCGATAATATTTGAATTTATACAAGAAAAATTAAAGACAAGAATTATTAATGTCAATTTTATTTTGTTTGAAATAATCGAATACCTCTAAAATACGCTTTAAAGAGTGATTTCTCACACAGTGTATTAAATTGGAATTCTTTTACGAGCTCCTGTAAAAGAACTATAAATGCTACGTAAACAATTTTGAATAGAGCACATGGTACGGTACATAAGAATAACGTCAGGGGCTGTCCGACACGGTAAGCAAGGTAAGCATCGCATCCGGGCTCCATTTCAAACTCAACATTTGAGAAAAATTTGATCTGGATCATAAAAGGGGGCGCCTTTTTTTACGTTTGCGGGGGGGCACCCCGTACCCTAGGCTATCCCTGAATAATATACATACATTTCATAGTAATTGATGCGTATTAACGGCAGTTAGAGCCAGAGCATGATCATAGGTGGTCGGGGCGCCGGGGCAAGAGGTTATTTTGGGGCCCCTATATTATCACAAGCATTTTAACTTATTTTTGTTTGCTGTTGAATTTTCCCGGCAAAAAAATAAAACATTTTTAAAGACTACTAAAATTGAATTCAAAATTACCTATTTATTTATATTTATTTAGAACAAGACTATGTATTTAAAAGTGATTTTAATGTTTATTTAGTCCGTTTGTATTATTAGCGCATAGGTGCGCTAATTCAAGGAATGGCAATTACGAGGCACGGGAGCAAAGTTTATCACTCCAAAAATTTTTCTTGATAAACCAAAAAGTTCAAAATCTTCTTTCCTTCATCACGAAACAGAAAATGTTAAGTAATGGATATTTTGTGATAAGCATGTATAGGGCCATACTTACGTTTTCAAAAACTCCTAACTTCTTGTTTATTGATCCATGAGTCTTAAAAGACCATTGGATTAGAAGAACAGAAAATAAATCTCAAGTCCATTTATTGTTAAAAGTTATGCTATAGATATTACAAAGGAAATTTAATTGCAAAAAAATTATTATTGCTATATATATGAATTTGTAATAAATCATGATAACAATAAATCGGGAGATTTTGGAGGCCCTTATTTTTCCGGGGCCCCGGGCTATTGCCCCGCAAGACCGTGTGATAATCAGGTTCTGGTTAGAGCAAGGTCTGACTGACAGACAAATCATAATAATTTACAACCTAGTTTAGAAAGTGTTAAATTCGAACAACAAATAAATGAACTAAAATGACACGTAAAAAAATACAGGTTTTGGCTTTCGTACTTCGTACACGTTTTCACATTACGCATTTCGTCCTAAATAGAGTAGGTAGGCATTTTCTCTAAACTGTATAATGATACCCTTGGGATTTTTTTCCAGTATCCATGGAAGCTATTTCCCTTCCCACCGGGGACTCGAATTACGTACCTGGGGGTCTGGCAGGTACGGCGATCGCAAGATAAATATGCCCTGATTTTTTTATGAGCCCGGTCTGTTCAGTGCACACAAACCATGGGCGGTTGAGCACCTTAATTGCCTTCACGATTCCCAAGTAGCAAGTATAAAGTGCCACTTGTTTTAAGTGGAAACTTAGAGGTTACTGAAGTATCTCTATAGAGTGGTGCTTAAAAAAAAGGATCTGATTTTTCTTCTCTGAACATTACACAAGAGTTAACCTTTGCAGGCAGTATAACTTAATTTAAAATAATGTATTGAGTTAGTTTACGGATAACAGTAAGGTGCAGAGGTGCACATGAAAGAGTTCAAACTGCTTTACGTTGAAGTGTGTGACGCAGAAAATGGGCGCACCTATTTGGTCTAGTTCGCATGTCCACTCCCTTTTTTTTTTCTTTTACTACTTGGGAAAATAATTGCATTACAAGTATTGATGCTCTTGTGCAGTTTAACAAGAGCACCCAATCAAAAATTAGAGCTAAAGAATCACATCCCCGATTGAAAATAATAAACAGGGAACTGAATTATGATGATATGTCGTCTCAACATAAACAATTTCACCCTGATTATAATGAATAAGAATGTTATTTTAATTCAACTTTTCCAAATGTTTTATTTTTCGTTTGTTATTAAAATGACCTCTCAGTTGTACGACTCTCACTTATACGATTCACTCGGTTATACGCCAAATTCACTTCGTCTCGTCCATGCCAAAATAATGCTAAATTTCTTTCAGTTATATAACTCTTCTCTCACTTATACGACGTTTTATACGGTTCGGGCAATTTTACATTTCTCAAACAAGAATTCATTTTATAATCTTTAAAGTACAAATCATGTACGTTTTCTTACCTTTATCCTTTCACTACTGTAAAAGTTTATAAGCAATAACGATTAACATTTCTTATGTAAATTTCGTTGTTATTAACGATGAAATCTTTGGCGAGAAAGTGGTTGTATGCCTATCAAAAATGATTATTTGCAAAAAAAGCTTAAAGGCTTTATCAGACTTAGAAGAAAACATTTTCTCTTTTCGTCGACTACAGAGACAAACTAATATCACTTCATTTTTAAAAAAATCTCACCTGTAAATCTTTAAAGTAAACATAGCGATAACTAAAGTGCAACTTAATTTGTGAACTTTTAAAAATTATTTTACGTTTCATCTTCTAATACATTTTATAAATTTTGTTAAAATATGTTCTTAGTATTCCAAACTTAGAGCTTTTTAATATTGGTAAAATAATTAATCCATATAAATTTTAAACTTCTTTAATAAGACGGTCTCTCATTCATACAACTCTCTCAGTTATACGACCTTTTTCTAGCGTCCACTAAAAGTCGTATAAGCGAAAGGTCACTATTTTGCTTATGTATAAACAAGGAAAACACAGATATATATCTTTAGATTGTTAAAAAATATTGATAAAATATGTGGCTTTTTTAGGCGTATTAAGTATTACGAAAATTATTAAACACCTACACCATTACGCTAAACACTGCTATAGACGTGAAAATGTTAGAATGTTGGCATCCTAAACATGGGTTTATAATGCAAATGGGTTACCTTTGATTTTTGAGTAAGAAGAATAAAGTGGTCTGCTAAAAACTTTCTGGCTTATAAAATTGGTCCAAAAAAAAAAGAAAAAGGAAAGATAAATCATGCCAAACACATTTATTATGAAACATTTACCAACGCGTGCGATCAAATCCCTTAAGTCCTTGCACAGCTTTGCCTTAACACAACACAACACACTAAATCGGTTAATTGGAACGCGAGAAATAAATTTTCAAGATTCCCATTGAAATCACCATACCTTAGTATTTCCACATCAGGTATGTTTTTGATTTCCCGCTAAATAATGAATATATCGCCACGCTGGGTTCATTTTTCGAAAGATTTTTTCTCACCCTATTTGGCGATCTATCGCAAAAGTCACCAATATTGGCGACTTTTGGCGCAACTTTTGAGCGAGGTATTACACAGTATTTATTACACAGTAAGACAGTATTGTGCTTCAAATGGATGCCTGTCTCTAAACTGCCGTTGAACGTAATGTGTGTGGGAATTATTTTGAGTGCTCCTGTAGAAGAACTATTAATGATACAGACACCATTTTCGATGGAAAGCTTTATATTGCAATCCTTAATAACATGTATCATCTTTGTTTCATATGAAATAGCCAAATATCTCTAAAATGTACTTTCAAGAATGACTGCCCATAGAGTGTAATGTATTGGAAATCTTTTGAGCTTTCCTATAGAAGAACTATAAATGCTACATACACCATTTTCAATAGGGTATACATGGAGGTACATAGTCGAAATAACAAGTAGTCAATGCATATTTACGAGAGTTAGAGCACAGACGGACAGACAGAGAAACCGAAATCATAAACACTCACACAAATTAGCATTATTCTTTTTACAAATAAGGCGTCAAAAATTAGCTAATATTAGACAATTAGCTCACAAATTAGCTAATATTACACTTTTTACAAATTTGTTGTCACAAATTAGCATTCTTTTTAACACTTTTCAACAAGGTTGAAAAGTGTTAAAAAGAATAATGCTAATTTGTGACATGATTCACGTTAACAAACACTAATGAAGAAAAACAAAATGGAGTCCATATTCCGAATTAGAATTTCGAAATTAGCCTTTGCATTTCTCCGGAAGTTGTGCAACGTTTAAATTATCAGCAGAGGAATGAGGAATTCAGCGTGGGTTTCTGCAAGAGTCAATGTCGCGGCGATAGATAATGTTGAAAAATTTTACATCGATAGAACACAGTTTTTTTGCTTCGTTTATCATTTCCGTTCGTTAATTTACTCGGAGCCGTGAGCTCTAATACCTAATCTCTCGTGGAGTCAAGGCCTCAACTACTACAAAACAAGGCAAGAGGTTCGAACTCCCTTTAGTATCTTAATCAAAAACGTCTAACGTGGTTTAATTCCTTCCATGCATGCATTGCTTGTTAGCCACCAGAGGACAGATAACGTCACCGAATGCATCGTTCAGAGCTACATGCATCCTTCCTGAAGTTTCCCACCATAATTTGGTTCCTCATCAGAAAGGAGATGACTTCTGAGTATTGTTATCCCTCGGAAATCTGCTAGAGACCGCACAAAGAAGAATTTCTGAACCATGGATTTAATGTGCACGTACACGGTGGTCATCACAAATACGTCGCAATGAAACCCGTAACCTTCTGATTACCAGTCCAATGCCTTCAACACTGGGCTACCACGCAAAGAGTTGTTCAAACATCAGAAGAAAAACAGAGACCAAGGCACGTAGCCAGAGATAAATTTCAAAGGGGTGGGAGGTGTTGCTTAAAAGATTGTTCAATGTGTTTGCAGAAGGCAGTTTGTGCATCAAAAGAGGGCAGCTCCCATCACCGAATGCGTCGGTTAGAGCTTTTAGTGCGCACCTTGGGCATTTTCGTCAGAATTCAAGTGCTCATTAGAAGTCGCTTCTGAAATCTGGCACCTTTCGAAAACTGACAAGGATGGCAAGAGGGCTTTTAGGGTCATGGATTTTAGGATGCACGTGCAGTGTTTTTTTTTAGAGGTCAGTCGAGACTAGAAATGACAGTTTCTTAGATACTATTCCGACAGCTGAAACATTGGGCTATCATATTGTAGGCTCAACAGCGGGAAATCAACTCCTGCGATCAATTTTGTGTCCCCTGCATTGATCATTGAATGCTCCAACGACATTCAGAGCATTTTTCATTTGGTATTTTAGTAATAGTAGATAATTCAACGTGAATAAAATAAACTCAAACATCCTTGAACAAAACCGCTGTTCAAGCATTTGATGATTTGGCCATGATTTTTTTACATTCCTAGTCAATTTCTGGGCGTGTGTGTGTGTGTGTGTGTGAACTATTCACGATTTGCTCTTTTTTCCCCTCCATTTTTCTTAATTTATAATTCAATAATTTTGTTAATACTTTATTATTTAATCAATTAATTTTATTTTTTATTTCATTGTCCCTTTCTACTAACTTCTACCACCCTTCCTTTTATTAGCGCTTACTCTCTCTGGTTATACTGCTTTTCCCTTCTTCCGAGTGGCAACATCTTCTTCTCATTTTTTATTTACTTTTATGTTCTCTCGCACGGATACTACAGGAATGTACACTCTCCATAACTGCTTGCTGGAATTTGTGGTACCCAAACTAAGTTCAGTGGCGGCCCGTGGTCAAAACTGTTAGTGCAGCCGGAAGCATATGAGCCCCCTCCCCCTTTCCTCCTGACAGGATTGAAAAATCTTTGTTACTGAATTCGAAAGCTGGCGGATTAAGCCCTCACCGAGGAAAAAAAAAAATAAAAAAGAAATTACATAAAAAATGTAAGAGATCCTATTTTACTTCCATAAAATGGACATAAATTTCAACCAGCCGCTCTTATCCTCAAAATTGCATTAATCCGTGTCTGATTCGAAGTTTCCTTAGAATTTTCTTTTGTAACGATAACTTGAAAAGAAAAAAGAACCAGTTATGCAATAATTTCTCACCACCTGTCAAACGGATGAGCTCAATAACATATCAGCTTTATTTTTCATAAGTGTTCTTAAAAAAAAAAAAAAAAACTATCCTGAAAGAAAATTTAAGCTATCATGGCTACTTTTAGGGTAACAAATTAAATGATTGTTGCTGAGCTTCACTTAATCTTTTACCCTCGAAAAAAGAAGAAAAGAAATAAAAAAAGAAAACTAACTTATTTTTTATAAGTCAAATCAATCCTCCTTTATTTTAAACAAGCGAATCGGTCAGTTATGTCCCCATAAAAAGGCGTAGTTTTAATCCAGATATCAATAATTTTAAAAGCTCTTTAAAATTTCCCATGTTTAAAGAATTTTCTCGCTCGCCATGTCCTCTAAATGCTAGTTCTTGCTTACTTAAAAACAATACTGTTTTGATGGGTCATTGTCCATTCATAAGCGTCTATTCAGGCTTACCTTCTTGATAAATTCAGCAATATAAAGTCGAGAGTTTTCCAAACATATATTCTCCTTACCCCCTCCCTCACTTGTCGTCCGAGCCAATCAGTGAGTCGAGTTCTCAAGTTCAGCCGCCGTTAGAAAATATTTCATCGGCTGTATCCAGCTGCCATACTCCCTATGCCGGAGAGGCTGCTTACGTAGTCCTTGTCATGGCAATGGTGCTGCCAATTTTCTTTTCAGCGCTCTGGGCTGAACCAAAGATTTTCCCAATTGAATTGCGGGAAGATTAAAGTGCTTGTTTTCTGAATGAGCTATCCGGCCACAATACGTTTTTTGTGTTTGGTTGGTTTTTTTCAGAAATTTTTTTAATTTACCGTAGGAATTCCACAATTCTAATCTGAATTTAGGAAAATTAGTAGAATAAATTATTTTAAAGTATGTGCTGATAATTTCAAGTGCAGCCCGGCTGTACTTGCTGTATCCCACGAGCCGCCACTGACTAAGTTTCAAATATGCAAACACTGGAAATCGAGTGACGTGCAGCGATCCTAGCGGATAAAGAATAAATTTCCCGCGCTGACCGCACCTAGTATTGCACATTTTAAAATTCTCAGCATACGAGTTATGAACGAATTATGTCTTGATAAACGAGATTATGAGAGCGAGCATTAAATTTTAATAATAATTACTATTATTATTGCTTTTGCCGTAGTAACAGATGAATAAAAAATGGAAAAAGATCTTATATCTTGAGATGTTTAAAATATTGAGTTTATATTTATTCAGAGTGTGTATGTGTATATTTACGCCTGAAAATGGTTTTGATTTCATTACTGAGTTTTTTTATGTAACATGCAATTTACATTTTAATACGAATTTGAGATTTCACTAAGAGTTTGAGTTTAGCGGGAATTTAAAACTGATAAAATTTAGCGCCGCATGAAATAAATGGATATACTGTTTGTTTGAATGTCATATTTATTGTAAATAAACATTTTATGAATAATTTTTTCTCTTCGATGGCTACACTCGCAGCTACCGAGTGATGTGTTTTGCCATATGTGTGCACAAATGGCGTTATTCAGTTTTCTAAGGGTAGTGCAGTCTCCTAAAGGTTTAATTTCACATCTCTTATTTTCTGCCAATTTAGAAGGAAGAATATTTCATATATATGAAGAAGAGTTGGCCCTTTTGTACCTCCCGAAACATTCGTACTGATCAATTTTAAATACAGGGTGGTTATAATTAAACTTTCCTTATAAACAGGGTTCTTTAGCTATAGCGGGTGAACGGATTGTAACCAAATTTGGTATATAGACATGAAATGCGCTCAAAAAATGTCCCCTAGTGATTTGCTTGAAAAAACACCAAATTTATTAATGGAAATGGGTAATTCGAAATATACAAACAATTTTAATATTTGTTCAAAAAAGGGCCGTGGTGGCCCAGTGGTTAAGGCGTTGGACTCGTAACCGGAAGGTTGCGGGTTCGATACCGGCGCACCACTAAAGACCATCGTGTACATGCGGTGTACGTGCACGTTAAATCCGTGGTTCCGAAAGTCCTCTCGGCGGTCGCTAGCAGTTTCCGAGGGGTGCCAATATTCAGAAGTCCCCCACCTTCTGATGAGGTTCCAAATTGTGGCGGGAAATTCCGGAAAGGACATATATGTAGCTCTAAGCGGCACATTCAGTGATGCGAGCTGTCCTCTCCTGGCAAACAAACCTCAATATTTGTTCAATAGCTTTTTTGAATATTCAATAATTAATTTAGGTCATTTATTGACCCTAATTCCCATCCAAAGCACCACCTAGCGGTTATTTTTTTAACTAAACCTTTCAAAAAAGTTTCTTTGAGAGCATCTCGCATCCAATCAATATTCCAAATTTGGTGCCAATCTGCACAACCGTTTCAGCTGCACACTGCTGTTTATAGAGGTAGTTCAATTGCAACCACCCTGTATATGCGTGTTATCTACAGAGTTTTTTAATTAGTTTAAACTAATTAACACCCGATATTTTAAATGTAATCAGGGACCGATCTACACACTTGGGGGGCCAGGGTACAGATACTTTCGGGGCCCCGAGCACAAATTTTTTCGCAGAATATTACTTAATCAATTATCATTCCTAAGTTAACAATATATAAGCATTTACAAATCAGTAAAATGTCACGACAAATACCACTTTTTTGAATTTTTGAATTTTGAAATGTTTTTATGGGTATTTACAGTCGTTACACACCTTAGAAACGTTAAGAGGAGAAGCATGCTGAGGTGTCCTATCGAATTTGCAAATATCGTATCAAATGCATAATTTTTAACATTACAAGTTACATTAAATTAAAAATTTTGAATATTTGTGATGAAATGAAGAAAGTATTCAGAAATTTTACTCTTGAGAGATAATTTTAGTAGTTATTATGATTGCATAAGAGGAAGTTTTGGGAGCCCCTAAAAGTCGGGGGCCCAGGGCATGTGTCCCGAATGCCCCGCCGTAAATCACTCCCAGAATGTAATAATTATATCTGATTCCAGTTACGCAGTGGTAACAACATTTCATAATATCATATGCGGAGGCTGTGACACCGCATTCATCAAATCCACAGTCTTTCGATTCAAGACGGTGGGTACACGAAAATAAAAACCCAACTTCGTAAGTCCTAAGAGAGAAAAAAAAAATGCCAGGCCAGGTGCTTACCGTACAGAAAGAGGCAGTGAAACGGAGGAAGAACAGGTGTTCGGTAACTTCCCGTCTCACAGGTAACCTTAATCCGAAGCTCAACGTTGGAGATG
Source organism: Cheiracanthium punctorium (assembly GCA_038373885.1). Lineage (NCBI taxonomy): Eukaryota > Metazoa > Arthropoda > Arachnida > Araneae > Cheiracanthiidae > Cheiracanthium > Cheiracanthium punctorium. The sequence goes on along the minus strand of JAWZYV010012330.1, from coordinate 884,990 downwards.
TTCAACTAGTAGACGTATGAAAATCAGTAGTGCGGTTAGAGCTTATGTTTTTTTTATTCATTTAACACTTTCAAACGAAGTGTTTTTGATCTCGGTTAGTTTGTCAGTCCGTCCGTACTCTAACTGAAATAACTGTGCATCGATTGCTACGAAATTTGTATGTTATTCATGTGTACTGTACTATGTACCCTACTGAAAGCACAATGTGTATCACTAGTGTTCTTTTACTAGAGCACAGGCGCGTAGCCAGGAAAATTTTTCGGGGGATATGAACTTATGTGTGTATAAATAGACGGAATTTCATCACTAAACCAAAAATTTCGGGGGGTGAATATATCCCGATATCCCCCCCCCTGGCTACGCCTCTGCTAGAGCATCCCCCCCTAAAAAAAATCCTGTACATTACACTCTTCGAGAAGTTGTTGTGTTAACCCTTTAACGCACAGTGCTCCCGCTCTGGGAACACTAAACTCGGACGTCTTGACTGGTTCCAGTCACAAAGAATAGATTGGATTTCTATAAAAATAGTTTCGGGTGACATAGCTCCACGAGAATGCTTTACTTTTTAGCACGTCATTTCCCGTCAAAAAATGGTCACGATCATTTTTAACAGCACTGACATCTGCTGAAAACAGAAGAATGCGAGAACACCTGGATAGATTGCCCAGTGCTGAAAAAATGGCAGTCGTTGCCATCGCTCAACTTAACTACCAGCAAGATGGCGGACGATCGAAACGTTCATCGTGTGCCACAGATCTAGAGACCCCTTTTTTGACTCAGCTGGCTGTGCCGGCACAGCCAGCTGCGTCGATAGTCCGATAACTACGTTTCGATCGTCCGCCATCTTGCTGGTAGTTAAGTCGAGCGATGGCAACGGCTGCCCTTTTTTCAGAATTGAGAAAGGGTTGCGCCTCAAAGGGTTAAATGTGCCAGATTTTAATACGTAATTTTTCAAAGGAAAATAATACATTTCAAGATATCCAGGAAAGTGCGGGAATATGAATTTATGGGCACATTGACTTTTAGCATTTTGCCAAATAACAGTATATATTTCGTAGCAATGGATGTAGTCAGTGAACGAACGGACAGACTGACAAACCAAAAACACAAACAATTATTTATTTGGAAATTGTTAAAAACAATGAAATAATCAAAATTTTCATTTATAATGTTAAAATGCTCAATATGAGTGCATCTTATCCCACATGGGTTTGTCAAAAGGAAGCAGCCCTTGGCGTGAAAGCATCTGCTATTCATCTCCAGTGAAAAACGCATGTGCAAAAGAAGACCTGACGCGGCAAGATTATACACGAGCCCTGATTAGGAGGTCGGTCGTCTTTTGTTTTTGGACAGGACAGGTGGTCGGAGAAGCTGTTCAATTAAAAAGGACGGCCGTGCGAGTATATATATATATATATATTATATATATAAAGAAAAGCAAAGTCATCTGCAGGTGGAGTTCTCAGAACTGCTCACGACCAATGTATAGTACAGAAGTTTGCCAAACGAAACTCGGAAAATGTTGGCAAAGGGTACGTTATTTTTTTCCTGATAAATAGACGAAGCTGAGTTTGTAGAGATTCAAGATTGCGTATTCTTTCATTCGAGTGTTTCCTCGTTTTCCTTGGATAAATGAAACGAAAACCCATTAAAAGGAACATTTTCGATACAACAGATATCAATTTGAGATTAACGAACATAAATTTTACTGATTTTGAAAGTGTAGTAATAGAAAATATCCCTATATAGATCTGAAACTCTAATAGTTGCACAATTATAGATAATAATAATAATAATAAACTCAGAAACTAAATAAAATAGGGAAGATGAGAGACAGTGAGAAAATGTTTACTTGTTTTATAATAATTTCCATCCTTTTAATTAAAGCTAAAAGTTAAATACAGAACACACACTATTCTGACAGCCTTTAAGCTTTCAATGTAATTTTTTTCTAAATTTATCTTAATTTTATTCCTTGAAAAAAAGTTATCTTTTCTAAAGGTAAAGCTAAAATAACGTTAAAGCTAAAGGTTGCCAAAATATTGTTCTGTATTTAATTTTTAGTTTCAATTAAAAGAATGGAAATTATTGTAAAGTAAGTAAAAATTTTCCCACTGTGCCCTCCTCTCTCCTATTTAGTTTCTGAGTTTTATTTCGTTTCATTTATTTTTTATTTTATTATTATTATTATTTCGAAAGGTGCTCAAGTTGTCACATTGTGATCCTTAGCAGGGACAGGGATTCAGCGGCAATGGCACAATAAGTAAGGCAGATACAAAATTAGCTAGCTATATTATGACAACATGTAATTATTATAATTAAATACAAGTTAAGATATTCGACATTTAAGAAATGAAAGCAGTAAGATGGAAAATACATAATTTCCTCTTCATTACTTATTTATTTTTTTTTCCCACTCGTTTATTTGAGCATATCATGACCTACCTCCAGGCTGAATGTCGATTCTACTGTCAATATTTGTTTACAAATGGCCTTTCCGCTTCGGCATCTTCTTGACCTTAAGTAAGTGCATTTAACTTATTCAACGGAGCGTAAAGTTAGTGGAAAAAACTATATCCGCAGAAACAAACAGCAAGAAAGTTTCTAAACAATAATAACGTGCCTAGACATCCGCCGGAAACTAACTTATACACTTTATTGCAAAATCTGAATATCTGACAGGGGAGGTTTAAATTCCCTTAGCTGCACGTGAAAATGTTTTTAAAGGCAGATTATTTAAAAATAAATTTTTCACCATTACAGTAATTCATTATCAGATCATAAATAAGTTTAATTTTGAATTTCACTAAATACTGGACATTTTTGGTGGATTAATGTAACATATGCGCATTATATCTGTAAATTTCCTATGCCCCTGATAATGCGGAATTGTTGGGTAATTTGGCGGTTGTCTGGTCCTATATATATTGGATTATCAAGATTGTACTGTACTCATAAAAATATATCACAATGCCCATTTAGTCACAACTCTTAAATAACCAAAATATCCACTGTTTAATTAAAGTACAATCTTGATAATCCGGCTGTTGGTTTGGTATTCCGGCGTCCTTGGGAAACACGTGAAAAAAATGCGCATTGTATGTGTAAATTTCTTATACTCCCCATAATCCGGAACTCTTTGGTAATCCGGCAGTTGTCTGGTCCCATATATGTCGGATTATCAAGATTTTACTGTACTTATAAAAATACATCACAATGTCAATTTAGTCACTACTCTTAAATAACTAAAATACCCAGTATTTAATAACAGCACAGTCTTGATAATACGGCACGACGTTTGGTAATCCGGCCCTTTGGGAAACATGTGAAAAAATTGTTTAGTAATCCAGCTGTCGTCTGGTCCCATATATCTCAGATTATCAAGATTGTACGGTACTTATAAAAATATAAACTATTTTGCATTTTGTTTATGTAAAACTTTCTCATTTTCAAAATTTTTTTCTTTATTATTAATGCGTTAAATGCCCTTCAATATGTTACACTAAAAACTCGGGATAGCCTAAAGTATCGAAACTCGCCAAAAACACAGGATAAAAACATTGCAAACGTGCTCCCCTTAGAAATAAAACCTCATAGTTTTATAAGTATACACAGAATCCCGATTAAAATTCCTTGCCACCTTCTTAACTTCCGAATGGCTGCTGCTATATTCAAGCAGCCGTGCGCTACTGAATGAAACCACCTACTGCCTCACCGGTGGAAAACTGTGGAGTTCGCATTCTTATCTCGAAAACGGAACGAGATAGGGGGAAAAATTGTGATTTACAAATTGCAAAATTCATAAATATGATCGAAAAGAACATTAAATTAAATACACGAGAATGAAGAGAAAAATGTATCCAGAGAATGAATTAAAATATCCCGCACTTGTACAAATAAATAACATATTTGGAGGTTATCTGAATGTAATATAAACAATTTGGTACTGTCAGAATAGTAATACTATGCATAATGAATATTCTTTCAGTATATATTTTTTTAAAATACTAATTAATAGAATAAATATTTTGTAAAAATAGGGTGAATTGATTTACATTATGATTTTAGAAGGACTGAATGCTGCATTTAGACTAGTGTTGAAGAAAATGCATTATTGCAGTTTAAGAAAAACATGTATAAAATATTAAATAATGAATTTTACGTTAATTATGTTTAAAATTTAGACTTAAATCTTTCGATTCTTTTAAAAGTAATTTGCAAAATTTTCTTAAACTCGCCTTATCAACATTTTTCATACCTTAATTTTTTGTAATATGAAATACGCTAAAATATACTTATAAGTTTATTCCTTCCACTGGTAGGAAAAAGTTATGACTGATTTTTTTAAAGCAAAAAATGCCAATTTTTAAGTTTTTGGTTTTTATTTTAATATGTAATTTACCAGATAATGGAAGTATCACCAGATAGATGCTAGAAAAAAAAATAGCGTACAAATGTTTATATCTTAATGTTTCACACAATTATCTATCAGATAAGTACACTTCAAAACTGAAAATCTAAAAAATTAGTTACTGTAACATTCATAGAAATTATTTTTCTTTTATGGACGGACTTACAGAAAATCTTAGAGAATTAAGAGAAAATATCTGCTCACCACAACAGTCTGAATGGAAATGCATACATCAACTACCTCATCTTTATGGAACAATGACAGTGATATAAATCAATAAATATGGACCAGAATGTTAATTAAACATTTATTATTAAGTATTTGACTTACGTAAAATTACAATTTTAAACATTAAACACCGTTGGGATTTGATGAATAACTTTCAAAGACTTAGGAACTATTATATCTTCAAGCTAATTTGACCGTAGAAATGCATATTTAATCGTAATAATTCTGAATCCTCAAATCAAACATCCATCTCTTATCGATAGCAATTCTCAAAGGGCGAGTCCACTCGATAACATCGATAATGTAATTTGCATTTATGTGTGAATTCCACATCATTTGCGTTACTATTACAGTGTTATTTAATCGAATTATATAACTTAAAACAAATATAATAACGACGTTGTGTGATTTGAAATTTTTAAATCCACCCATTTCGCAGCACTGTTTTACTTACTATTTACTTTGCCTGTAAATGTGTTTTCTGAGTCATAAAGGTATTGCTGCAACAAAGCAAACATCCAGCTTTTCCATAATAACAATTTTCACGAATTAATCGATCATTCAAAAACAACACAGTAGTCCATACTTTTCCAAACACAATTCATGTATTTATTATTGACTATGTCATTTTATCTCTCACCCCTTTTATTGAAAATTGTCCGAAAAATGTGTCCCAAAAAAAGCGACATAATTTTATATATATTTAAATACTATTAGTTCACAACAGCTTTAATCTATCGTTACAATATTTCGTAAGCTGTAGAATATGCATCACATGTATTTTTTACATATATTTAAATACTATTAGTTCACAACAGTTTTATTCTATTTTTATAATATTTCGTAAGCTGTAGAATATGCATCACATGTATTTTTTACAAATATTTAAGAACTATTAGTTCACAACAGCTTTAATCTGTTGTTACACTATTTCGTAAGCTGTAGAACATGCACCCCATGTATTTTTCTATAAATAGGTTACACTCATAAAAATTTCAACATAGGGTTATCAGGCGAAATACACGAAAGATGAGAGATAAAATGGCATATTCAATTAATATCTTTTTAATGTGGCAATAATGAAACTAAAAAAAATTAGGGGGGTCAGGGGGCTCTCCCCCTGACGAGGCTCGAACAGCCGAGTTTCATTTATAATAGTAATTATCTTTAGTAATAGAGTGCTATTGCTTTCATAGACCTTTTTTTTTTTTGGTTCAATGGGACTCGTGACTCCGAGTCACTTTTCAAACGGTACTTGTGAAAGTGAAGTTTAGTTAAAATATGCCCGAGAGAGATTGGAAAACAGCTTTTAGTAGGCGATTTTAATATAGATTTTAATTCTGAAAAAAGTGTTTAACAGAACAGGAAAGTCAAATACGGTACACACATTGATTATGATACACATTCCAAAATAATAGAACAAGGAAGACAAATAGGGCTGGCACATAGATAATGTTGTTCCAGCCCTAACCAACCCTTGTTCCCTTAACCCCTCAACCCTTGTTCCCCAACCCTTGTTCCCTTATTCCATTTTGTTGGAAAGTGTAACCACTTTCCAACAAATGGAATAAGGGAACAAGGATCATAAATATGACACAATCATGGATTATGATGCACTATCAAAATTCATATTATTATTGCTATTTTCTTTTGCGGCAACTTCCTTAGAGGTAAATCTATACACAACAACATGGTGGTCGATCGAATAGCCCATGTGTCGCCAGGGTGCTGAAGAAGTTTTGTAACAGAGCTGGCTGCTCCGCTGCAATCAGAAAACTTCTGTGTTAGAAAACTTGTTTAGTTTGTGAGGCCAGATTTGCGATTCGATTGACCGCCATGTTGTTGGTAGTTAAATGGATTGGTGGCAACGGCTGCATTTTCAAGCGTTTGGAAGTCTATGCAGTTGGTCCAGTTGATGAGAAAATGCGCTTCAAAGAATTAAAGCGATACTTTTCGAACAAGATTAATTAATTTTTATAGAACCGAGGCCGGAATCGCTCATACGTTTAAACATTTTAGCTCCATCGATCCATTTAACTATCAACAGCATGCGGCAGCACAGCCAGCTGTGTCAGAAAACTTCGTAGCTCGGTGGTGCTAGATGAGTGATCGCGCAGCCAGGAGTGTCAGAAAATTTCTTTAACCCTTTGAGGCGCAACCTTTTCCCAATGCTGAAAAAAGGGCAGCCGTTGCCATCGCTCGACTTAACTACCAGCAAAGATGGCGGACGATCGAAACGTTCATCGGGTGCCACAGATCTAGAGATACTTTTTCGACGCAGCTGGCTGTGCGGCACAGCCACCTGACCAACTGCAAGTCCATTTTGACTAGTTTTTTCTTGATGTATGTACGCAGCTGATATATCTGAAAGACTATTAGTCGTAGAACGTTAAAATTTAATATTTAGGATTTTTGTAATACCTAATTGTGCATCGCCCTTTTTGGTTCCATTCTATGGATAGTTTATTTGCAGCGCAACCGAAAAGAATTTCAATACATTACGATCTATGTACGTGCCGGCACTATATACGTGCTGGCACAGCCAGCTGTCGTCAAAAAAGGATCTCTAGATCTGTGGCACGCAATGAACATTTCGATCGTCCGCCATCTTGCTGGTAGTTAAGTCGAGCGATGGAAACGGCTGCCCTTTTTTTCAGAATTAGGCAATCTATCCAGCTGTTCTCGCATTCTTCCATTTTCCAGCAGATGTCAGTGCTGTTAAAAATAATCGTGACCCTTTTTTGACGGGAAATGACGTGCTAAAGTGTAAAGGATTCTCGTGGAGCTCTGTCACCCGCAACTATCTTTATAGAATTCAAATCTATTCTTCGTGACTGGCAACAGTCAAAACGTCCATTTAACCCTTTAACGCGCAGTGTTCCCAGAGCGGGAACACTGCGCGTTAAAGGGTTAAATGGATCGATATAGCAACGGCAGCACTTTTTCAGCGTTGGGACCATTTAACCTTTCTTTCCACCGACTAGCAGTGAAAGCGCTGAAATAAGATGATTTCAAGGCCCAACACCGCACCTCAAAGGGATAACTTGCGATGACACCGAAATATTTTTTTTTTTTTTCCTTTACACAGCACCGATATGGAGGAAAGCAATCCTACGTTAAAATGTAATTACTTTCAGCTTCCCATCTAATTTATTTTACGTCTCCATTTCCCAGGAGGTACATAAAATACCCACGCATCCCGAAACGCCGAAACAAATCGATGCTATGACATTTCCAGCCCGATACAGCGTCGCTAAGATAACGAACACACAACTATAATCCACGGCCGTGTCCGGCAATCGGGGCGTATATCAGCCAATGAGCGAAGAGGCAGTCTTCACCCCAGGGGATGGCACGGATGCGGAAGAGCAAAATTATCCATCCCACGATCTATCGCGGTTTCTTTTTTCCCCTTCCTACGCTACTACAGTGACGCCCGCTCGAAGCGAAACAGAACAGCTGCTGAAGACGCTTTAGAAGCACAGGTGTGATGAGAAAGCATTCAGCGACATGATTAGCGATCAGTCTGGGTGATTCCACGGTAACTCATGCTACAATTTTTTTAAAAATCGCATTTTCAAATATCGTGCAGTAATAAAAAGTACATTTATTTTCTTTCACCAAAATTCATGCTGGTTACTTGCTTTCTTTTTTTCTTTCAATAAATCATTGAAAATCTTATAAATAATTAATTTTTTGAATTATCAATTCAAATTGTTTGGTAACTCATGCTGCCAAAACAAAAAAACCTGGAGTGACTCCACTCGACTTTCCGAACACTTACGATTAAGATCATGACCAAGCATTTAAATAAATTTTAATCGATGAATAATTCAAACATATATACCCAATTGAAGCCCAATCGAATGTGCCGTTTAAACGCTAGCGCACTTTCAAGAATTTCCCCCCATAGGCCATAATGTAAAAGAAATCTTTGTCTTAGCCCTGTAGAAAAACTATAAGTCCTATACACATCAAAATCAATACCGGTCTTACAATGGTGGTTTATAACATATATACCCAATTTGAGCTAATCGAATATGCCGTTTAAACGTTAGCACACTTTCAAGAATTTCTGCCCATAGGCCATAATGTAAAAGAAATCTTTGCCGTAGCCCTTTGCCGTATCAATCAATACCCTTTGATTGGGTCAATGACTGAATTGATTGAAATCAATGGCCCTTTGCCGTATCGATTTGCCCTTTGCCGTAGAAAAACTATAAGTCCTATACACACCAAAATCAATACCGGTCTTGCGACGGTGGTTTATAACATATATACCCAATTTGAGCTCAATCGAATGCCCCGTTTAGCAGCTATCGTGTTCACTCACACACATACATACATACATCTCGTAAAAAATAGCATAAATGAATTCAGAAGACCTCAAAACGTGTCAATACACCAAAATGTCGAAGTCGAATTTTTTCATGATTACAGTACTTTCCTTACATGATACATGTTCGGAAAGTAAAAATATGAAATAGGGGCAGAAAAGTTAGTTTTATTTCTGCTAAAATTCTACTTCTTAAATGCTACAATTTTTTAAGAGTAGTTTGTAAGTACCTTTCTTATCACAAAATATAATTTAGTTTTGCACGGGATATTTTATGATATTTTATAAAATTTGGTATTGAATTAAAATATACTAAGTATGTGGTAACTCATGCTACAAACTACAAACAAAATCTTCTGATGTCTGACTTTGAAGTGTTGTCACTGTGATAAAAGAAACTTTCACACAAAATAATGGTCACATCCATTTTCATATGGAATTGACCATCAACTTTTCGTAATTAATTTTATATGGATTGAAGTGTTGCCTCACCAAAGGAATGAGTTATTAAAAATGTGAAAACTGCAGTTTTTTTACACTTACCAGCAAAGCTGAAAAGTGTTTGATGTCTACTTGTCAGTCTGTGCTAACTACCATAAATATTCATAGATTACTACGAAATTTATGTATTTCGATGTATTCTACCATACATCGTATTGAAAATAGAGCATGCATTATTTGCAGTTCTTTTTTTTACTCGAGTACTTAAAAGAATTCCAATACATTACGCAAAACGTCTTTTTAGCGGCATTCGTCTGGTTCAAACTAAACAAAATTAATAAACAGGGTGTAGCAAAAAGGTGGTGACATACTTTAATTCTTCATCTAAGTATGCTAAGTAAAATGGGAAAAAAATTTCCCCAAAAAAAAAAATAATAATAAGAAAAAAGGCTACATTAAATTTGTATACGACCCATAAAAAATTTCTCATTTAGTAAAATGTGCCTCTGGTGATGCACAAAATTTCTGACTTTCATCATGAAACGACTCAGAGATATCTTTAAAGAAAGATGGTTAGGGGCTATACATGTGTTTGTGTGAATTTAAACGTTTATTGTTAGAGTGCAAAAGAAAAATAAATAAATAAATAAATAAGTATTTTCTTTCGTAATTTCTGTATGATCCCTGAAACGCGATCCTCAGACGGGATTTCCCTTCGAGAGCCACTGAAAAGTAGCTTAAGCAGCATATATTTATCTTCACATCTCTGACGCTTTTTGGGATATAACTCTCAAAATTTTCATCACCTCATTCGTGTATGGGCACATTTTACTAATTGAGAATTCTTATGTGCGGGTATCGTACGCAAATTTAATATAAATAAAAATTTTCGTGTACGGTATTTTAGAATGAGACCATAAAGTTTTTCAGTATAGTTCTATTGGCAGTCATTGTTTAAAGCGCCTTTCCAAACCCTTTATTTATCTTAAACTGAACAAATTAAGTGCAATGAAGTTTATAAAAGAAGTATTTTTTTCTAAAATAACATATACAGTATAACAGCTTTTTTGAACTAAGAAACAAAAAACTTTCGTTACAAGGTCAGTGATTAAATTGAATACTATAGTTTCTTATTTGTTTTAACTTGATTTTTCCTGTTGACCTTTGTAACGGCGGAAACAAACAAGCTAACCGCTTTTCCAGTTGCAGTACATGCAAGATTAAGATTGCATTAGAAACTGTTTTATGATTCATGAATTCGCATGATTTGCTTTTCTCTTTTTCGTACTCTTAAAACATCAGTAATTTTTTTTATTTAACACGGATAGAAGGTATTACTGTTGAATTACCAAAACAAAACAATTTTTATTTAATAAAACGAAATGTTAGCCATTTAAAGGCGTTCCCAAATTAGGCATCTTAGCTGATCAAAGGTTAAATATTGAGTGACATTTCATGAGAAATCGAAGGGGAAAATGTGCTGCCATAAATTTTAATGGATTAATTACACGAAAGCAAATCAGCTAGTTAGTGTCCGTGTGAGTATATAGTAAATATATGTTAACGACGCTTAAAAATTAACATTAAATACGAATTAAATTTTATATTTACAAAATTTGCGCCTTTAGTTTTTGAGAATATAGTATGAGACTATATAGTTTTTGAGACTCCAATAGGGCTCCTGGAAAAAAAAAAAGAAATATAAATCTGATTAATTTTACCGGTACAATACTAACTCTTGAGGTAAGATTAAAGTAAGAATGACGATTCCTTAAAGGAATTCAAAATAAAACTCAAGTTCAATGATTTTATTTTCGAAGTAAAAATAAATTAAATATTTCAGTAACAAAATAAAAATTATTTTCGTTTTCTAAAACCTCGTATCCTTTTCGAATTTAAAGAATATTCAACAATTTATTTTGAAATTTTATTTAATGATAGACTTAAACAATAATACAAATAAAATATTGTCCTTAGTTCAGTCATTTAAAATACATTATCTGAATTTAGAGTTTTTAGAATTGTTTAAAAAAAAAATAGAGTCCATTATAAATGTCTCGATTTTTCCCCAAAGAAACTGCCTTTTCTTTTTCTCCCTGAGGAAAGTAAAATCGAATTTACGTTAAATGAATATTAATATATTAGAAAATTTCTGATTAGTGCGTTTTTAATTACGAAAATATTAACAATGAAATATTTTTACAATTCATGAAAGAAACGAAAAAAGTATTTTACGTATGGTAATTATTTACAGTAAATTAATGCAAATGCGTTGAGATTTCTGAATTACATTATTTACAACATACAAGTATTTTTCCCCTCATATAACTGGTTAAAATAAAATAAAAATATACATAAATTGATCCAAATTTATACATTATGGAAAATCTCCCACCAGGCATGAAATCAAAGTAATTGATTTCTGTTAACACAATACTTAAAAAGTTTATTCATAAACTTTCATTGAAGCTCTATCAACAATATTTTTTGTTTTCCAGCAGATGGAATAGCATGAGCCAAAGATCAAAAGGCCAGAGACTTTAGAGTCGCAGGAAACTTATTACAACAAAAAATTTTTAGAGCAGAGTCAGCGAAACGGGATACCGAAAAGCAGACCAAAAAACTACCAAGGGTTTTACAGTCGACAATCAATGAAAAAAAAAAAAAAAAAAAAAAAAAAAAAAACACCTCTTTTTCAAAGGAGCAAGTAAATACATATTTTGAAGTCTCGTAATACTTGGGGTGGGAACAGAGACTTCTGTAGTGCATTTCGACGAGCCTAGAATCTCTGCGACACATTCCCTTTCTGAGTGACAACTTTAGGTTCTCATAATGTATTTCAACAGGAAAAACCGGATTTTTAACATTAAAAAAAAAATAGTTTTAAATTCATGTTTCTGAATGATTGCGCAATGGATTGAATTGGTTAAGTATACCTTCGACTTGAATTTAGCAGAGGAATTTTATGTTTTGATGTGATTAATGATAGTCAAAACAGATGTTTCTAATACCCATTTTTGGGGTTGAATACAATCGGAAGACATGGAGAATCTGCACAGAAGCGATGTGCTATCACCTGTCACTCATATGACGTCACTGAAACGTCACGTCGAAATGCTCTATTGTACAGAGCTATGATTCCAGAGGGCGCTGATTGGGTATGGCTTTATCTCTGAAGATAGGATCTTGGCATAGAGACTTCACCTCATCACTCTTCCTATGAAGAACAGCACGGAAAGGCTATTTTAGCATTTGGAGAAGAAAAACTGACGCAGCTGGCTGTGCCGCACAGCCAGCTGCGTCAAAAAAGGGTCTCCAGATTTGCGGCACGCTATAAACGTTTCGATCGTCCCCCATCTTGCTGGTAGTTAAGTCGAGCGATGGCAACGGCTGCCTTTTTTTCAGCATTGGGCAATTTATCCAGCTGCTCTCGCATTCTTCCGTTTTTCAGCAGATGTCACTGCTGTTAAAAAGAATCGTGACGATTTTTTTACGGGAAATGACGTGATAAAAAATAAATTATTTTCGTGGAGCTATGTCACCCGCAACTATTTTTATAGAAATCAAATCTATTCTTCGTGACTGGCAACAGTCAAAACGTCAGAGTTTGGTGTTCCCAGAGCGGGAAGACTGCGCGTTAAAGGGTTAAAGTCCAAAAACAATTTATAGTGCATGATTATGTCAGTTAACAAAAAATATAGGTAAGTAAAAGAGGAAACTGCATTTTAGAGAACATAATTTTATGTTAATTCAATTTAAAATTAATGCGGTTTTTTCTCTGAAAAAACGTTTACTGACAAAAAAACGAGTTACTCAGCATAACAATACACAAATTCTATATTGTTTCAAACACAGCATGTGGCCTAATAAAAGTAATAAGCACCTGTTCGCACTGATCATTCTTTTCTCGTTGAATAGTCAAACACAAACTGACTGATTATTTCAACCACTGTTCAAGAAAAAAAAAAAGAGAATACTTAAAGAAAACAAACGCACTCAGTCATAATTGCCAGACATGTAAATGAGGCATTATGTTGCCAACAATCGTGACGGAAAGTGCGAAAGATGCGCTCAGTGGATAAACCGGATGGTTATCGGAGGTGCGAATTCGAACGTACGAAGAGAAAAAAATTGCGAATATACCAATTTCAATCTCTTTGTGCCGATTGTGTGTGCGTGTTTTTTTTTTCCGGCATGGCGGAGAGAATCAGTTGTGTATACTATTTGTTAAAGTAGGTGAATAGAATTGGGTGAAGAAGTCGTGACGAATCAACTGATAAAATCAGTTAGCGAAAATAACAGACTTCCTGCACATCCAAAGAAGCGATGAACAAAGGGTGAAGAAACACAGATGTAAATGTTGTTTTCATTTAATTTGTCCCTTCATAGTATTTTATTTTATTTTTGATTTTTATGTGGAGTGATTCCTTCGTGTATTGATCATTTGTGAAAACGTGATTTTATTTATTTATTTATTTTGACAGTTTTTCAACACGCGTAAACTTGATAGTGAAATATAGAATTATATCCGATGTAGGCTGACACTGATTTCCGCCAGGGCAGTGGCTGATTAACCCTTTAACGCGAAGTGTTCCCGCTCTGGGAACACCAAACTCTGACCTTTTGACTGTTGCCAGTCACGAAGAACAGATTTGATTTCTATAAAAATAGTTGCGGGTGACACAGCTCCACGAGAATCCTCTCTTTTTAGCACGTCATTTCCCGTAAAAAAATGGTCACGATTATTTTTAACAGCACTGACATCTGCTGAAAAATGGAAGAATGCGAGAACAGCTGGATAGATTGCCCAATGCTGTAAAAAGGGCAGCCGTTGCCATCGCTCGACACTTAACTACCAGGAAGACAGCATGTTGTGCTCGCGCACAGCCAGCTGTCGTCAAAAAAGGGTCTCTAGATCTGTGGCACGCGATGAACGTTTCGATCGTCCGCCATCTTGCTGGTAGTTAAGTCGAGCGATGGAAACGGCTGCCCTTTTTTCAGCATTGGGAAAGGGTTGGGCCTCAAAGGGTTAATACAAGTTTTTTTTTTTTTTTGGGGGGGGGGCGGTTAGTTAGACGATTGACATGTACATCCCTTTTACGGAAGTAAAATAGAATCTTTTACATTAATTTCTTTTTTCTCGGGGGGGGGGGCAGTCGCCTCCTCCCCTTAAATCCGCACTTGCGCCAGGGCATTCGGGGCAAGCACCCGGGCCCCCAACAAAAAGGGAGGCCCCAAATTATCGAATAAGTTTAAAATTTTGCATATTTTTGCTTTAATTAAAAATAAGAGACAGAGAGTTTAATTTTTAGGAAAAATAATAGTAAGAATAGTTACTCTGTTACTATTTCATAGCGCCATCCACAGCTTTTTTTAGCTAAACGGTATAGTCTTCAACGCAAACTTATTATTCAAGCGTGGAATATGTAGTGATGTGTTTTGATTGCGAGAAAACCATAGAACTGATTTTCAGTCGGAACAGATCAAAGTAAATAGCTTCCTAAGTGTAGTGAAGTGACGATCTATCCCACTGTAAATAAATGCTCTAATATAAACATTAGAAAAATGCAAAAATATTGTGAGACGTGTTACTTGATAAATTAGGAATGAAAATTATATGATGATTTGATTGAAATATTTTGTTACACGGTATTATGAAATCGATAATATGTTATAGAACTATTGCATGCGACTTTGCATCTTGATTAAATAATCATTTTTGTGCTTTTATAACATCCCTCTTTGTATGGTGTGATACGAAAGTTGCTTTATAGGGTATAAGAAAGTTTTCGAAAGAGGGGGCGGCCCCAATGAAATTTTGCCCTGGGCCCCCATCTCTGAAAATCGTATCTGGATGTAGAGAAATGCAATCTCGTAGAAGAAAGCTGTTTTTTTAACTAATATAAAAGAAAGGGCAGTGAAATAAAAAGAAGAATAATATATAATGGTTGAACTACAGGATTCTTAATGAGAAAGACATTGGTAGAAAAATAATTTGTCCTATTTCCTTAATACAGTATAACTTGTCTTAAACAGGGATAATTTCTGATACCGAGTGTATGTATAATTTAATTACCCTTTTACAGACTCGTAGCTTAAAAAAGGGAATGGGTTTAAAACATGGAAAAACTAAATTACTCACAAAGAGTCTTGTCCATCCTTACTTTGTCAACAAAAGTTCAAAACTTGAACGAGGGTCAAACTTCTTAACTTAGCTACAGAAAAATTATTTATTTGATCCTTGTTGATAAAGAATTTTTATATCCGCCGCATAATATACGCTTTAAAAATAATCTGGATGATTTTAAAAGCGAAAATATAAACTTATTTCTTTCACAAACATATTAGTAGCTCAAAGTTAAATTATTAAATTCATTCCCTGTTAATAAAGAATTTTTGTATCTACTAAATCATGTTTACGCTTTATTAAAGTGAATGGAAGAATCATGAAGTTTTCTTAAAACAAAAATATAAACTTATTTCATTCTAGAACATAGTTCAAAATGAATTATCATAAAAAGATACAACAAAATAATTGTTACTAGAGATAATCAAAACAGCTCTTCAAAAACCCAATGATAACGAACCGTACAACACGTGTGCCATAAGTGGCACGCGAACTCATTATGGGTGACATTAATTTCCAGAGCCATCGGTGAAGACAAAAAATTTCATAATGTAAAAATATTAGTCTTGCGTAGAATGTCAAACGAATTTCCGCAACGAAAAAGGTCAGAAACATCATGAATAGAACGTGCTTTGCTTACAGTGCTGACAAGAAAGTCGACATTTTAATTTGGCAGTAATAATTTTGACAGTTAAACTGTGCTCCGAAAATCATGTTGCATGTTTTCATGGAAATGCACGTATGAATAATGATCATGAGATTAGTTCGGGAAGCTGGGGGGGGGGGGGGGGGGGGGGGGGGGGGGGGGGGGTGGGGGGGGGGGGTTGGCGTATACAGTGTCGCTACTGGTCAAGAAAACTGAAAATATCGAATAGTCAGGAAATTTTAACAGAATAAGTCAGAGAAAATTAAAATTTTGTCTAAAAACCAGGAAAATTCTAAAATATGATCCTACAAATAAACTAAAGTATGAATTTATAATAATTTTTCATTTTCCATGTATCTGGAACGCGCTCAAAATACTACATCCTATAGTTGAGCAATAGTGGCGGATACAGATTGATTTTTTTTTTTTTTGGGGGGGGAGGGAGAGGGGGGTGTTAGTTAAAGGAAGTAAAACATAGCTTTAGGGTAACATTTGTTTTATTGTACATTTTGCTTATCTGAAATAATCTTTTTTTTTTTTTTTTTTTTTTTTTTTTAAGTAGGCTCTCCTACCCAAAAAATTACTGTATCCGCTGTAATTACTGTATCACTTTTGCGCAACTATGAGAATCAAATTTATTTTTTCCGAACAGCAAATGTAACATTAAACTATAAATGCAGACAATTTTCTAGGTCACTCTTCAAGATTTTCCGGACTTTTAGCCAAAATTTGCACTTTTCCTTGATTTTTTTCTCTTAAAGTAAAATTTCTGACAATTCCCAGTTCTCATTGACCGTTGGCAGACCTTGTACAGTGTACACGCTAAAAAACCTCCCATCACATCGAACTAATCGCATGATCATTATCCATACCAGGCATTTCCATGAAAACATGCGATGGTTTTTTTTTTTTCGAACAATTTAACCGTCAACATTATTACTGACAAAATTTAAATTTCAGTTTTTTCTCCGGCCAATTCTATGTGTATATAATATTTATTTAATTTTCCCAGAGTGCCTATAAGTTTTCGTTTCATTTGATTATAATTGTAATTGATGTTATTATTGAATGTAAATTTCGGGAAAACTTAGCAATAGTAATTTTCTTCACGTGGCACGGTAATGGAGCCAACCTTGAGTTTTTCCAAATTCTGACACGGCGAGCTCAAAAGCTTTGCAATCACTTTTCCAACCTCAGCTCTCTCTTTCTCTCCTGAAAATACAACCAGACTCTCTCCTCACTCATTAGCGTTCCAGATCGGAAAGCTTTCTCCAATTTTTACCAAAAGTCATAGTAAATTTCCAAATTCTGACACGGCGAGCTCAAAAGCTTTGCAATCACTTTTCCAACTTCAGCTCTCTCTTTCTCTCCTGAAAATACAACCAGACTCTCGTCTCACTCATTAGCCTGCCAGTTTTCGGAAAGCTTTCTCCAATTTTTACCAAAAGTCATAGTAAATTCAACAGATTCCTTTGATTTGTCATTTTACATATCATCTTCTACACTCCAGTTACAGTGGATTCGCACTACAACGCGATCTAACTTACGCGAATGGGATATTACGCGAGTTTTTCAGGAATAACGCATCTCAGAGCTAACGTGGACTCTTCGCCCGCAGCACAAGTTTTTTCACCTGCAGCAAGGAGTGCAAAAACCGAAGTGCGGAGTGTGAGGGGTAAATGTCGCCTCCGTGATGTTCCACTGAAGAAGTGAGCCAATCA
The DNA here is from genome assembly GCA_038373885.1 of Cheiracanthium punctorium. Lineage (NCBI taxonomy): Eukaryota > Metazoa > Arthropoda > Arachnida > Araneae > Cheiracanthiidae > Cheiracanthium > Cheiracanthium punctorium. The sequence continues at coordinate 867,080 of JAWZYV010012330.1, read as the reverse complement.
GCGAACGATATTCCATCACTCGAAGCATCACTGAAGGCAGAAGATCCCAAACTATCCCAGTCTATAGCTGGTTTTATTTATTACTTTATGTAGAAAATTGGAATATATAGTTATGGAATGGTTTAAAACTGTTTGAGGGGTGTTTATAAGTGCCTAAAATAACTACGTGTGAGTTTCGAAAAACCGTATATATGAACGCATCCCTCGCGTAAGTCAAGACAACACTGTACAACTAAACATGTGGGAAGAACGCCGTGGAAGAACAATGCCGAAAATCCCCGCCAATCGTTCATCGTCTATTAACTTTTTGATAAATATAATATGATTTGTCAAAAATAACTGTCCAAAACAGCTTTAGCTTCGTAAAAAGTACGTTCAAAAATTATGTACAGACTTTACGGAATCATTTAATTTGTAAAGACATTTAGCTTGTGAATTGGTTAATCTCTAATCTAACAGAAAATAATCGTGATTCAAAAAAAAAAAATACTGTAATAAATCAACATTTACTAGGATACTTAGACAGGTTCTTTCTTATTTCTGTCTGAATTTTAGAATGCATCTTATATTTCTTTCTCTATCACGTACATCGTCTTTTTACAGACACGTATTTCTCCTCAGGATTTCGTTGCCTAAGTAACGCATTTGCGATTCAGTTCTTTTCTTCCTTCAGTGCTAAAGTGGAAAAAAAAAAAAAACTCGTCAGCATAAACTATTTTTTCTTTTCTAGTCCAATGATGTTAAATAAGATAAAATAAAATAAAAAAAAAACAAAAAAGAGAGAAAAAACATCATTAAAGAAAGAACTTAAAACTATTTTATTCGCATAGTTTCTCCGCACAGTATCTCAAAATCTCAAACGAAATTCACAAGCAAATAAAAAAATATATGAAATGTTTTTAAAAAATGGCGAAAGGCTAGGAAAAAACAAAACTTCTTTTTTTGTGCGTGAAAAAGAAGGAGGGGGGGGGGTTGTATCGCATTCCTGTCACTTTCATCGAAATGTTATGCCCTTTTAAACTTTTTCTTTTTTCATATTTGTTCTTCGGTACAAGGACTTTGCTCTATGGAAGAGGTCAGACAAAAATAGAACATGGAGTTTTCACATATTTTTGTCAATCCGACCGACAGGATATTGGATTCCAAGAAAATCTGTGCTTTGTTCAGGTAAAGCCTGGAGTAGATTCCACAAAACTTCGCTCTTTTCGAATGAAATAAATTCAATTTCATGAAGAGAAAACAGTTCTTTATATCCCAATTAAACATAATACATGATTTAATATAAAGCACGGCTCTGTTTTTATACGTTATGTAAATTTAAGGTGACCAAAGATAGAGTCGGTGACAAATTAGTGCGTCGTCTCCAATTCTGCAACAAAAACTGGAGACATTTTAAAAATTCAATGGTTTTTCAAATAAGTACAAGAAATGTATACTCTAGAAGCAATTTTACAAATATCAGTGTAAGATTACGACCCATAATGACATTTTTCTTCAAATTTTTACGAGGCGTTTACTACGTAAAACCACATTTCACAGATATCTTTTTATATAACATCTAACACTTTTAATAGAGACTTGATTGAAATAAAAAGGAGGAAACAGCATTGTGATTTAAAAATTGGGTGAAACTACCAAATTAATGTAGGAAAATGTTGTCCCCGGTTATCTTTTTACTTTCCGAACATGTACCATTTAAGGAAAGTATTGTAATCATGAAAAAAATCGACTTCGAGATTTTGGCGTATTTACACGTTTTGAGGTCTTCTGAATCGAATTCATTTATGCTTTAACGAGATGTATGTATGTATGTGTGTGTGTGTATGTGTGTGAGTGAACACGACAGCTCCTAAACGGAGCATTCGATTGAGCTCAAATTGGGTATATATGTTACAAACCACCGTCGCAAGACCGGTATTGATTTTGGTGTGTATAGGACTTATACTTTTTCTACAGGGCTACGACAAAGATTTTTTTTACATTATGGCCTATGGGAGGAAAATCTTGAAAGTGCGCTAGCGTTTAACGGTACATTCGATTGAGCTCAAATTGGGCATATATGTTATAAACCACCATCGTAAGACCGGTATTAATTTTGATGTGTATAGGACTTATAGTTTTTCTACAGGGATACGACAAATATTTCTTTTACATTATGTTGCATGAGATTAAAACCTTATCTACATTTTTAAAAAACTTTAACCTATATAATTCTTAGATTTTGAGAGATTTTTCACAAAATTTCAACATTTAAAAAATTAACTCCAAACTCACTAGACCAATTAGTTAGATTTTTCGTATAAATCTGCAGTGAAATGCACTTAAAAATATTACTTACTTCGAAGTATTTTTAGGAAATCGAGTCTTTGCCCAGATTTTAGCAATTTTTAACATTCAAAGCATTCTCGAAAACGGTTGACGAATCAGTTTCAAAATTTGTACAGGTATGCAGAAAAAATATAAAGAAATCTTTACTTTTAAAATCTGAAATTCCATCACTTCCCTATATTTTTAATACTTATTCAACAATTTTCATCGCAAGCTATCGTATCTAATGCTGTTAAACATATCAGATTGAAGTTTAACATGCATGTGAAAAAAATATCGGGAAAAAAGATAAAACTCGCAAAAATATGAAGATCTAGCCATTTCCGGATCTTTCATAACAGCCTCATTTCCGTTTAAAGAGGGAGTATTTAGGTAAAGATTCTTGTAAAATTATTTCTTTAAAATATGAATATTATGATAAACAAAAATAAGTTGTGTTTCTGAAAGATTTTTCTACGAATGCGATAGTGATTTTTTTTTCTTCAATGACCATTTTTAAAACCAGTTTGAACATCGCGAACAGTAGCACATATTAGCATTCAGTACAGTAATCTGGTTTTAAAAAAGTCGTATTCGTGCATGAATAAGACTATTATGAATTTCTAATTACTAGCCTTTGCATCATTATACACAGTCGTTTCTTTTTTTAAAAGATCATTCAAGGTATAAAAGCCCTTTAATAAAATGGCAGCTACTTAAAATCTCAGGCTTAGCTTTACATGGTGTAACTGATTTTATAAAGCAGGGATCGATATTAGGAATTTTTTCCACGGTCCAATTTTTGCAAATTTTAATATCAATTTTTTCGAATTTCGACGTCTGTTTTTGCGAATTTTCAAAACAATTTTTATGAAAGCGAAATTTTTTCTTAAAATAATTTGCAAAACAAAGTATAAGGTAAAACGACAATGAAGGGTTGCTTTAATCAACTGTATTTTTGTGAAGGGACCGTTTTCATCTATTGTATTTTTGTGAAGGGGCCGTTTTAATCTACTGTAATTTTTTGAAGGGACCGTAAAATGGACCCAGTTTCATCTGTAGCGAACTCTGGAGAGATTCATTATACCTATTGCTTGTGGTTAGACTTTGAACAGAGCGTTTGAACAGAGGCTCAACGTTTGGAATTATCAATTTCCATAATAGATCTAATGTGTTTGAAATATGAATTGGCGCAGAATTCTTAGCATAATAAATCACAACTTCCACCAAACAGCACTGTATTATGCAATTAATTTTAACGCGAGTTTTAATATGTATTCCTATTTCGGAAAACTTGGCAGTAAAATGATACACGAAAATCTGTACCACATGAGATAAATAAAGCATGATTAAAATTTAGCACCCCGTTCATTCAAATATAACAAATTTTCCGATCATCTAAGCCCTCACATTGACTTCAGCTTCACTGCTAAAATTGCGCCCTAATACTCCATCGGAAGCCCCCTTCCTTGTTACGCATGAATTGCCACAGGAGAATAAATCGAGAGCCCCCTCCGATATAACTCCCTCCCCTCCGCACATCAAGTTCCAGTTCCAAAACGGCTCCTGCTCCCCCCCCCCCCCCCAACAAGGCACAGGGAAGAGGAAGATCGCACCAGAGCTTATTTTGTGTCTCCCACCCCCCTTCCCGCAGGCCTATGATACAGCAGTAACCATGGAAACGAAAAGAAATGGCGGGAGACTCATAGTAATTGAGGTATTGATTAAAAAATGTATATAGAATTTTATATTGGAATTATAGCGAAACTGTACAACAAAGCTTTAACGTATCTCACGAAAGGCTTACGCAGTATAACACACTTTTGTGCAACTATGCTAAATGTAATAAGAATTATTGCGGTAAGAAAAAACATTTTAGTTCCTCCTAAGAGTAAAATTTCTAGTAGAATAAAAATTTACAATAAAGATGCTATTGCCAGGGCCCGACTAAGAGATATGGTGGTTCTTAGGCCTAATACATTTTTTGGAGGCCCGAGACGAGCATACCTTATTGGTACATATAGTCATAGGGTACAAATATTTGTTCGCATTGGCGGCATTAGGAGGTTGGGGTTTAAATCTCCCCATCCTGGTCCAAAAACTTTCAACTTTAAGTCCACAATTTTTATTGCACAGAAGTTATGCTAGTTTCTCCTAAAAGTAAAACTTCTAATAAAACAAAAATTTACAGTAACATAATTTCTAATAAAACAAAAATTTACAATTTTATCTATTGCAAGGGTTCTTTTAAGACATTTGGGGGCTCTAGACCTGATACTTTGGGGGGGGGGGGCTATACGGTCATACCGTATTTTGATACATATAATTAATTATAGGGTACAAATATTTGTACCCATTCGCGTGTATTAGGGGGTTCGGGTTCAAACCTCCTTATCCTTCACTAATTTTTTTTTTAAACTTTTAAGTCCACAAATTTTTATTGCACAGAAGTTATGCCTCAAATGACGTCAGGTCGATGAGAAATTCATGGTGGAATGCTTTGGACCTTAACACGACGTTTTGTCTATAATTGAATATAGTGTAAACAAATACTTTTGGATGGCGACATGAGTTGTAAAATTGTATTTCTTCATTTCTTGCTAATGTTTTATGCTAACGTTTACGGATAGATTTTAAAATGTTTTGATCATTTTGGGGGCATTAAAACTTGGGTGTCCTTGGTCAAGGTCTAGCTGCATGTGCGGCAATAAGGCGCTGGCTATTACTACTTATTAGAAAAAATAAATGAGTATTCCCAACCCCTTTTTTATATAGAGATTATATGGCAGACAACAGCAAAAATGGGCTAAAAATTACTACATAAAACTCTTTTCTTTTTCAAGAAACAAGAAATTAATATTTTCCTAATCCAAGAAGAATGTATTTATAAAAAATAAATACATAAAAGAAAAGAGAAAAAAGGACACAGGGAGAGAAAAGAAAAGAGAGAAAAAAAATTAAGTTGAACTAAAAATATTGCAACTTTAAAAAATTGTGATCCACAAAAAAGTATTGTATGTAATTAAAATATAGTACTAGAATCACAAAATCAAATTTACTTTAGCTGAACAGATGTAATGAATTATTTAAAGTATTCGTTTGTAAATTATTTTTCTCGCCCCCCTCCCCTTCCAGTTAAAAATGGCTACAACAGAAATTACCAAATATTTGAATCAATAATTTTTATTTACGTATTATTATTATTATTATATTTCATTTTTTTACGATTTATTTTGCTGCGTTACTAGATTAGTACTTTTATTTTTTTTAAGATTATACGTGTAGATGTACTATTTTTAAAATGTAAATAATTAAATAAATGTTTTCACTTGTCATAAATTTCGCATTAAATTCGAAGAATGTTTAGAAAATACGCAAAATGCAAACCTCTAACAGAATTTAAATAATTATTAAAATTCAAGTATTTTACTACCTAGATATTATTTCGGCGATGACACCCGCAAACCAGATTTCTGTTTTCAAACCCATATTTGACCCGAAACCGCGATGACAGACTAAACCCAGTTATTTCTGAATGGTTTACACTTAAAGAAAAATCCCATTTTTCACCGAATGTGATGTTTACGAAAATTCTTAAAAATAGACGGTTAAAGTTAAGGGAGAGATAATTTAAGACTTCAACATTTCAAAAAATATACCTTTTTTTTTGCAAATCAATTTTCAAGATTGTAGCTGCCATTACTTTTTTAACCCATAGATTTTTATTTTACATCTTCAAGCTTTTTAAAATTATTTCGCTGCTCGTCTGTACTACATTTTTTAAGTTAAGGAGAAACTAAGCTGAAATGCTGAAGAATAGAAATTTATTTCTTGTAGCTTTAACCGAAAGAATAATAAATCAGGAGAAAATGTAAATTCAGCAACTTACCTTAAATTTAGTTTGAAAAGCACGGTGCGTTATTCAGCTTTGTACTTTTTTATAAAAGCAAAATTCTTATAAATATCGGTCCAATCAAATTGGTTTTTAAAATATATAACGGACAGAAGAAGATATTTATAAAATCAAAATGTAATTTTTCATACACTGTTTTGCTTATTTTAATTGTTATTTGACTAATTATTAACCCTCTTGTTACTAATCTAGGCAAAGTTTTAGTGAAAAATACTATTATTATAATCATATATGTTTGTTGTTCATTATTCTATAAACTTAAAGTAGTTAAACATTTAAACAAGGAATAATTAATCTTTTAATCTTACCTCCCATTTTTGTACCTGTTAGAAGTAAAATTTTCTAACAGCCGACCGGTTCCAAGTAATGGGTGATTTCTAAAATAAGGAAGTAACTTAATGGAATTCATGAAGCAGAATTAAGCAAGCTAAAGCGTATAGTAATAGCTGATTAGTAAATGCTTTGGGTCGGACTTAACGCCAAGTTTAGCATAAATCTTTATAAAATAACTGTACTCCAATCTATCTTTTAATTTTTGATGAAAGATGGAACAAATGAAAGATGGAACGTCCACAGCTGGACACCAAGAACCAGGTTGACTACCCCTGATTAATAAAATTGAATTCGGTTAGGCACCAGATTATTTTTGATATTATAACAGCGATCGAAATAACTCCCGACAACCATGGGAAATGTGGTGAGATTAGCCCAAATAGCTGCGAGCTGCGATGATCAACAGTTCTCGAGGCAAGTTTTGCTGCGAGTATTTGTTAGAGTGTTTTTCTATCTCAGATGTAAGAATAGAAATGAATTTGCAGAATTCTTACAATAAAGGTGAAATATATGTACAGGATGTCCTAAAAAGCTGGTAGCACGCTTTAATTCTTTATCTATTAAAGATAAATGGGCAATGTAAGTTGAAAAACTGTTCAAAATAAAATAGGAAAAAAGACAAGATAAAATTTCTCTCATTAGCTTTCAAAATGTTACTTTTTTTATTTTTATACGACCCCATTACAAAAAAATAAACAATTAGTGAAATATGCCCCCATACCCTAATGAGGTGATGTATAAAATTTGAGAATTATATCCTAAAAAGTGTCAGAGATATATGTCGACTTAAACCACTTTTCAATAGCTCTGAAAGAGAAAATCCGTCGTACGATCGTATTTCAGGGGGCGTACAGGAAACACGAAAGAATTTTTTTTTCCACTTTAGCAATAAACGTTTACATTCAAATTCACAATAAGCTGCCCCGATAATCTTTGTTTACAGGTGTCTCTGACACATTATATGATGAAATCCTGAAATTTAAATCACTTCATTAGTGTATAGGGCGCATTTTACTAACAGGGATTTTTTTTTTTGTGCGGGAGTAGTACGCAAATAAAAAAATGCAACTTCTTAAAAATTAACGAGAAGATTTTTTTCTTCCTTATTTTGAACTCCTTTTTTCGTTCTTCTCTCTGCAGTATTGATACAGTGTTGTAAAGTTAAGCAAAAAAAAAAAAAAAAAAAAAACTGCAATTGCAATATTTTCAGTGCTGAGCTTTGCTTCCTATCATCGGTCCTCTCTGGCTTAGTAAGCCATTCAGACCTGCGGGAGGGAGGCAACGCTCGCGACAGAGAGAAAATCTCAGCTGTTATATTATTGCAGGGCATTGCTTCAGCAGGTTAAACCTGTATTCAAGGATCCTTTTATATGTGATTTTTTAGAAGGTTTTAATCATTTTATCTTTTAAACACCAGTTTCTTTTGAATGTTTTTTTTTTGTTATTTATTTCTTCCTCTGCGTAAAAATTGTACAATTAATAAGCTAAGACTGATCACAAAAAATATTTTGTAAACTTAACTTAATCGTAATCTTACCATGCATAATAGCAATATTTATGGTTACAAGTTTTTATGGTTTGGTTATATGTGACCAACAAAATTACTAATCGTAATCAACAAAATTAATATTTAGAATTACCGTAATTATCTAATCGTAATCGACAAAATTAATATTTAAAGATTACTGCAATCTTAATAGCCATCTGAAAAGGACAATAATCATAATCGATTACATTCCCGCGTAATCGTTTCGAAGTTTGTTTGGGATCTGTAAAAACACAAAAAAATATCCGTTCTTTCTCAACCACTTATTATTCGCTTTGCCCACACTAAACTGCAACACGCTATTATTCCAAAGCTTTACGATTCCTCCTATAACTTTTTAAAATTTTAACGCTAAGGGCTTTTAACTGTATAGGAGTGCCATAGATGGAAGGAAAAAATGTATCATCGTTTCCTTCCATGAATATTAAATTCAGGGTGTGTTTCGAAAGCATTTTTTTAAAAGCGGAATTGTTGTTTTAAGATAATGACTATAGAACCCACACTTTATTTCACAAGGTCATGACCGAGCTGAGCTATGAAGTTTTCAGTGTTACACCTGTAATAAATGAACAAGGACAGTAATGTCATGATTCGACTGCTAAAGCCTGATTTAAATGCGAGTTTTACGGTGCTGCATGTTTTTGATTTGAAGTAAAAGAAAATACTCAAGTGACCATGGTGTAGATGTATTTATGGTTGTGCATGGTCCATCTACAGCTTAGTTGGTGGCAGAATCGTGAATTACGGCATGTTTTTATGAGGTTCGCAAAATTATTCGGTCTTTACCTGTCTGAATTGTGAATGAATGCAGCTGAATTTTATGTTCAGTCCAATAAATGTCACTGAGCATCAAGCGCAGATTAAAGGGGGGCGGAGGGGGCGACCGCGCCCCCCGAGAAAAAAGATATTAATGTAAAATATCCTATTTTACTTCCATAAAATGGATGTATATGTCAGTGTTCTAACTAACCGCCCCCACCGACAAACTAACCGCCCCCCCCGACAAACTTGCATTAATCCGCCACTGCTGAGCATTTGTTTAGGCAGCGGTGCCATCAGGATTATAAAACGTCAATGGCAAGTAGAACAAGCATGTTCTATGAACGTCTGTTAATGTTCAACGTACATTACTGAACGTTCTCTGAACGTTAATTGAAGTTCCGTATATCTTAAAATACATACATGTATGTACCAGGGGGGGTATCGGGATATATCCCCCCCCCGAAATTTTTGGATTAGTGATGAAATTCCGTCTATTTATACACATATAAGTTCATATCCCCCCCCCCCCGAAATTTTTTCCTTGCTACGCGCCTGGTATGTACGTATTTTAAGAAAACATTTAAGAATGTTTTGTGTGTATTGAAATCTGATTTTCAAAAAGAATGGCATTCTCTTATTCAAGTGTAATATCATTACTTGCAAAAATTGTCATCACATTAAAATTATATGCTTATGACCTGATTCTGTGGCCTATTATTCTCAAGTTTTAATGTTAAAAAAAATGTAAAGAATCACATCTTTTCAAGTCATAAGCGATTTTTTTAAATAATTCAATTTTAATGTTATTTATCAATTACTAAACGATATCGTCTTAAAAAGTAATATTTTGATGAGATTCTTCACATTTTCTCTGTAGAATCATCAAGTTATTTGCCGGTGAAATTTTAACGCATAGTACGGCAGTTATGGATTTTAAAAAATGAAAGCTTTCCCTAAATAAATAAATATGAAATAAAATTTGAATCAGTCGTTTCAAAAACCATGTCTAAATTTTTCCGCTGTCGAATAATACATTTTAAACATAATCTTTATTTTTATGAATGTGAAAAATATGTGGAGTAGTACCTATGGTACTGTATGGTAAAATGGGTAAATGAATAATATAAATAAATTGTTTTTAAATTATTTTCTTCATCAGCCTATATTTTCGGACAATAGTTAACAAGATTTGGAATCATTAAAAAGTTTATTAATCGCATTTGGAAACATATTAGATTTAATGTGCGTATTGAATAATCCACGTTCTTTTCTTGTGCTGCCACAAAACTTTCAAAGCACCAATACAACCTCAATTTAGAAAAAGTCTAAACAATTCAACAGCAAGAATTTTAAGTATTTTTCTCCAATTTATCTTTCAGTGTGGTGAGGTAAAACAGATATACAAGTTAACATTAGTGCTGTAAAAGTAACGACAAAATGAGTATCATTATGTATTTGTTACTTAGATGTTCGCTATTCGTTACTAAGTTGTCGTTACTCGTTACTTTCGTTACTACTAATAGAATCGGTAATAGGGTCTTATATGTGCCCCATAACAACACATCCGGGACAGTGTTGTTATGGGTATATGCCGCCCATACATAAGCCCACAACAAACTCCAACCAAAAAGAATTTTTTTTAGCGAAGTTGTACAAAGCAGGTGCGTAGCCAGGGGGGGAGGGGATATCGGGATATATTCTCCCCCGAAATTTTTGGATTAGTGATGAAATTCCGTCTATTTATACACAAATAAGTTCATCCCCCCCCCGAAAAATTTTCCTGGCTACGCGCCTGGTACAAAGTTGTATTTAGAGCTTATTTTCTCTGATTTACAGATTGTTTTTATACACATTTATGGTTTTATACAATGCTAAATTATCCGAATTACTAAGAGTGCACATAGAAATCTTCCAAAGACATATGCCATTCTTTTTTTTTTCTCAACCCCCCCTTTTTTAATTCTGAACGCTGGTTTAACCTGTTCATTCTTATCATAAATGTGTAAAGGAAAGCTTGTGACTCGTGTTTTTCTGAGAGCGGGTTCTCGAATACTGAGATCCAGAGATTGGGCCACATATATAAAATTCACAGGACAGGGGATCTCAGTATGATATCAACTACTTTGCGTCTCTACAAGCATAATATCTTTAATATTTGTGAGTTCTTATTTCATATCATAAACTTCTTTTGCTGGACCATTTTTCGAAGTAAATTAAAAATTACCATATTTTAAATTAAAATTGTTTAATTCAGTGAGAATTATCTATTTTTAAGATATTTCCAGTTCTATTTCTGCACTTTTGGGATGAAAGGGGTTAGCCCCTTCTGTGGGTGCATATATGAGAGCATTCTTTAAACAAAAATTATCACTCCTTTCATACAGAAAGAATGGTTGCACCGGACTATGCGTATTCCATGAGTTCATGGAATAAAATGTACCATAAAATAGGGCAGATGGCCCCCTAAACGCCGACATTTTAGAAACATACTGAACTTTATTGAATTATTTTAATACCAGTGGCTTACGCAGGAGTGGGCATAGAAATCCCGGGTCCCTCCCAATTTTTTATATATTTTTTAAACAATTACTTAAAAAATGTGTTTAGGTTTCCATGCTAAATATTTTTTTTAGTTCCAAATAATATTTTAAATAATAAAAATGTGTGAATTCGTTTACTTTATAAAAATATATTTTTTTAAAAGGTGTATTTAAATAATTTGTTATTTATTACTCATATTTCGATTCTAGCTTAAAAAAAAGAAAAAGTTAAGTTCGCAATCCTGCTTCGGAACCACCCTGAAAGAAAGAATTCTGATTGCACCACTATTTAGTACTAAAATGTTAGAAAGCCCGAAATTAGCACCCCTTACTAACATGCTTCTATTATGGGTATTGCTCCTCTACAATTATAAGAACAACCCCTCCCCCCCCCCGCAAAAAAAGTTCAACTGCGCATAAGAACATACTCTACACCGGATCCTATCCCCCCATTGTACTACCCATATCAATAGAGCAGCAGATACTATATCCATCTCCATAACTGTAACGAAACATACGGATTCTTCCAAACCTCATCAAAACGATACCATTCGGCTCGGCACGAACGAAATGCAACCGGAACATACTACTACTCAAATACCGAAACTCATTTTTCCCATCAAACAGCGAGAATCTATAATACTTCCGGTATCTAGTAACGGAACGGAACATACTATTACTCAAATACCGAAATTGATTTTCTCCCTCCGGCAGTCTTGTATTCGAAGTTCGAACCTGGTCGATCCGAAATGCACACTCGAAAGTCATTTTCCCCCTTGAAACCGCGATCCGATATCCAGTAACAAATAACAGAAGACATTAGTACTCGATTACTGGAACCCGTTTCCCCCTAGTTCCCCTCGCCTGGCAGTCTGTATTCGAAGTTCGAAGCTGCTCGATCCGAAACAGCTTCGGATCGATTAACGATATCAACCGAAAAGTAGCAATTCGTTACTTCGAGTCTGAGTGATTATTCGCATCTCAGTACCGAATACATACGGTTTGCTTCAGCCCTAGTTAACATCATGTTTCCAAATACTCCTAATAAACTTTTTAATGAGTATAACTGTTACCGATTAATTCCTGAAAATATAGGGTAGAAAAATCCTTTAAAAACAAATTCTATTGATATTTTTGAAAAGAAAGAAATATCTGCTTATTTTACTCCACCTTACCATGCAACAATCAGACATGGTGATTAAAAAAAATCTGTGTTATCCGGAAAAAAAAACTGTATATAAGATGGTAATTTACCTAAAGACTGATTAACATATCTGATACCAGCTCCAAAAATAGAATACAAAAAATGAATTTCTTTATTTAAAAGTGTCTATCTTTTATTCAATTATTTACTTATTTATTTCATTTCCTGTTAATTTTCATAACATATTTTGATCATAATTTTGTTTTGACGCTTACAACAATGTAACCTATGTTATTAACACGAATTATAAAACTGTCACTAAAGTTACTTTTTCTCTCTGTGGGCATTTTCTATAATAGAAATTTTCTTTTTCATTAGTTCCAAGCATCAGTTTTGTAACTGTTACATTATCTCAAAATGAGAGGGAATTCATACTACAGTAATAATCGATAAATTCATAATTTCATTCTTTTAAATTGAAAAAAATAAATAAATTACTCACACACGAATGTAGGTGTATATACATAGCGCACCATCATTTTCCAAATTTAGAAAGGAAGAAAAACTAGCTTTGTAAGAGTGAAAGGAAAACAAACTTAGTGAAAGTGAAGAAAGGAATATGCTTGACCTATAGTGGGAGGCTAAAGATAAATTCAGAATAAATATGTTAAAAAAAAGTCTGATGAAAAAAGAAATAAAAAAGAGATAGAACAGGAAAATAGACGAAAGGAGAAGACTCACTTCGAGGCACCTAAAGTAAGTCGCTGAACGTGCAGGAATTTTTAAGGCACGTGATGGCAGTTGAAAAATCCATTAGTTCGTGATTGTACGTCAGGTGAAGACATTCAATATGTTTTCATCTATCTTATAAGCTTTTCATGGGCTTACTTTAAATAAACTTAGTTTATTATATAACAATAATTGATCATTAAATCGCACTTTTACTTTTTGCCGATTTCAAAAAATGACGAAGTGCAAAGTTCAAAGCGTAAATATTGTTTTGTGTATAGAATCAGAAAAACCATATTTTTAAACCATGCAGGATTAAAAGATTAATTAAGAAGTGGAACCGATAAGGATTAAAGGAATTGCCAGTAGCGGCATTGGCAGTAATAAGTCGGCAAGATAAGCGTTGCCAGAAAGTCTTAACTGAAATCGCAAGAGGTTTCTAGAAAATTAGCAAAATGTCGAAAAGTGACGTCACAGCCATTAGTTGTAATGTTGTAGAAAAATCGCAAATCCTTAAATTTAGTAGCATGATGCTTTCAAAAGTAGCAAAATTTGCAAAAAGTTGCAAGATCTGGTAACACTGGGCAAGACTGGTTAATTTTGGCGATTTACTATCTAGTTTGTTGCCAAAAAATAAGTCTCCAAATCTGAACCCAGGTTAACGATATCTTCTATATTTGGCGAGAAATTACCTTTTTACTATGGGAATAATTTTTCGTCTTGGTGAAGTAATTTGAAGGCGGCATTTTTTTTTTAATCATCCGTGTTTACTTTATATTAGTGAATCCTAAAGTCACTTGTATAGTTGTAAAAAAACTATTTTCCTTAGTCATTTGTGAAACGTTCACCTCATACTGTATTGTAGAATTGCACGTGCATTATCACTGTGCATTATCATCCAGATCCAAATGTCAGAAAAGGGCACTACAAAAAACATTCTACAACAAGTACAAAAGGCACTGAGAATTAAATAAAACAAACGCGCGCAAATATTTCAGCTAAATGCTGGTGTAAGGGAACGAACGCTGCGAAACAATAAGAAGAGACGAAGGACTGTTAAAGCTTATCTGCCAAGCAACAGAGCGGAAACACACTACAGGGTGATAAAAATAAAACAAAATAAAAATGTAATAGCAAAGATGGGAGACATGGAGTAATAAAGAGAGTGCCTGGAAGAAAAGGGCATAATGAAAAACGGGCGGCGAGGGACGAGATTTCTAGATTTTACCCTTTGTGGACTTAAAAGAAGAAATAAAAAACCCGAAGATTTAAATGGGTGAGGGGGTTGTGCTTGTATTTATCTTTGAGAATTGAAATGAGGTTTAATTAAAGAAATGACTTTTTAAGTAAAGTGAAATTAAAGGTTGAGGCCTGCATAATAATGCGAGCAGGTCTGAATTTGCATAGGAGCTCACTAGCGCTCTGCGTCTGTACTTCTTTTTTCACATTGAATTTCACACATTAGGCAAAACCCAGCGGAGTTCATGAATAATGCGCTCCGCAGCCCACCAGTACATATACTCTAAATTTTCCCCTTTTTCACACACAAACCAATTTTAGCGGACAGACCAATCAGGACTCGTTTCGCCTTGAACCGATTTGAGAGTCCTCAGACCAACAGATTTTGGTCTTCTACTGAGTATTGTTTATATTTTTTGTCCCGCAGTGGTCTGGGCGCTAAACTCTGTTCCCAAGAACACGGCAAGTGAAGCAGCATCCTGCTTGACCAGGGTCAACTCCCTCTCGGATCGACTGCTGTGGGACTGCGTACGCTAATGGAAGCTGGTGCACGCAAAATCTGTCGTGGTTCCACTGTACTTCAAGTTGTTAAACGAAACCACTGGGGGTGCCGATTTCAGAGGGTTAGTCCCTTTTCTGAAACTGGTTCAAAATTAGGGGACCACGGTCTAAAGTCGGACTTCCTCCCACTGGGACCCAATAAAAATGGATGCCCATTTATAACAACTTAAAAAAATTAATTTAAAAAATTAACATTCCTTTACGAAGCTCGAACAAAGCTTATTTTAAAACAATTGAAATTACACAAAGAATATAGTTCTCAGAAAAAAATTCTGCTCGTGAGATCACAAAATAGGCGAAATAAACCCGAACACTCTTGAAAATACTCTTCTATTTCAAAAACTATCATTCCGATTATTTTTTTTCTTTTACTTTAAAAGCTTTCCCTTCTACTTAGCCAGTATTCCAAATTTGGTTCACATCCGATGACCAGTTTAGTCACCTATAGTGAACAGACATACAGTCCCTGCCCCTATAAATGTGATTACTAGATATTTTCTACTCATAACACTTGTTGCCATTCTAATAAAATTTTGCTGGCAGATGTTCAACAAAGAATTGCCAGTACTGTAAAACAGCAATTATTCATAGAAGGCACACCTTAAAAAAGAAGCGAAAGAAAAATGTTTTTTATCAATATGCTTGTGGTCACATTAATATGACCAGGTACTGTACAACCTCTCATTAGCATATGAAGCTATTGCTAAGGGGTGTATTTTAATTGTAAGTGTCGTAGGTATTTTGGTATTCCTATTCTTTAGTAAGGAGCCATTACAATTCTGCGCGGGCCCCTTTCTCTTTCGGGTTGTAAACTTACCTACTCAGCCTAATCCCTTTCTCTTTCGGGTTCTAAACTTACCTACTCAGCCTAATCAAAATTCACCCTTTATGCAACCTGTCTAAAGTGACTGCCTTCGGGAATAGCAAAATAAAAACAACAACAATGTTTATGTTATAATATGTTTGTTTATGTGACAGTTAAAATAAAAACAGATGTTTAGCAGAGAAAAAAAAAAGTTTTTTTTTTTTTTTTTTAAATACATTTTACGTCCCGTCGTGCTCAAACATGTTACAGGCAACGTACAATTCTTTTACCAAATATTCAGAACGTTCGAATGATTTTTCTTAAACTAGTATCCATGTTGAAATTAATAAAAGGGAGAAACTATTATATCTGTCTTTCCGCAGATGAAATATACACCTGTGTGTTGCCATGCATTTGACAGCATATAAGGAGAGAAAAATTAATGTGTGCTTCATTAAGCAAAGAAGCTTACCTCACCAAACGAATTTCTCTCTTTAAAACTGAATCAAGCAATAAAAAAAAGAACATAATTGCAGGGGAAGCCATTAATTTATCTGATAATTTAATATTTTGTTTATATGGGTTTCATTTTCAGCAGGCGGTTTTTTGCAAAATTTATTCACCAGCTGGTGAATTCCATCGAGAAAATTTGAACAAAAGGTCATCCGGGGACTGGCCATGCTTGGAAGAAAGAGTTATTAACCTCCATTAAAAGCGGAATATTCTAGAAAATAAAAGAATCTTAAAAATGCATTTAATAAATGAGCTGAGATATATTTTTTTTTTCTTTTGAATTTCCGCACGGAAAAATCTTTCTAAAAAATGGTGGGAGAATGAGGTGTTTATTTATTTATTTATTTTTTTTTTTTGCATTTATTATTGTTTTTTTAAAGATACGAAAATATGTATAAAAGAAGTAAGAGTTAATATCTTATTAATTATGTTGAAGTTTAGTCGTCAATAATTTATTTTAAATGCTTTTAGGGCAGAATAGACAAAAAAACAAAATTGTTTTCGTGGAAAGCAAGAAGGTTTTGTACACAGAAACCTGAATTTTTTTACAGCAGCACGTTTAGTTCTAGTTCAAAAGTTACTGGAAGTTTTTTTTTTTTAATATGTTTTATTTAGCAAATTAATTATTCTAAAATTTAAAAATGGATTCTTTAAGTTGATAAAATCAAAATATTGTTTTAGAAATTTTAAAGTTCGGAATTTTAACAATTTAATTTTTTTCCAGAAGTGGAAATATATGTTAGTGCGTTGTCATGCATCTGACAGAAATAAGAGAGAAAATTTGTTCTGATTTTACTAAGGATAGCAACTCACAGAACAGATGAATATGCTCAAACCAAAAGACAAATAAAAATAAATAAAAGCAGGTGAGAGATGACTAGAAGAAAAAAAATTGTCATAATTAAAGGTGAAAGTCATTCATTTAAACCATAATTTAATATTTTTGTTTATGAGTTTTATTTTCGGAAGACAGTTTTCGTGAGATTTATTGGCACTTCGTATTATACCATCGACTCTGCCAAATGGAGGATTTTGTATCTCAAAACTCTTAAAGCTGGTGAAATTAAAAATAATGATGCGTTAAAGAAGGAAACGGCTATACAGGGTGTCCCAAAAAGGTGGTAACACGCTTTATCTATTAGAGAAGTGTTCAATTTAAATTGAAAAAATCTGGAGTGACTCCACTCGACTTTCCGGACACTTACGATTAACATCATTACCAACCATTTAAATAAATTTTTATCGATGAATAATTCAAACATATATACCAAATTGAAGCTCAATCGAATGCACCGTTTAAACGCTAGCGCACTTTCAAGAATTCCTCCCCATATGCCATAACGTAAAAGAAATCTTAAGTCGTCTGTCGTCGTAGCCCTGTACTACGTCCTCTACACATCAAAATCAATACCGGTCTTACGATGTTGTTTTTATAATATGCAAACACAATTTTAAAAGCAAGTCTTGCTGCTATACATTGCTGCTATCTGTGGCAAACGTTCATCGCGTGCCACAGATCTAGAGACCCTTTTTTCTTTACGCAGCTGGCTGTGCGCGGGCACAGGCAGCTGTCGTCAAAAAAGGGTCTCTAGATCTGTGGCACACGATGAACGTTTCGATCGTCCGCCATCTTGCTGGTAGTTAAGTCTAGTGATGGCAACGGCTGCCCTTTTTTCAGCATTGGGAAAGGGTTGAGCCTCAGAGGGTTAAAAAATGAGCCCGAACTCATCTCTAATTCACACCCGTCCCTACGAACCCATCAGCTTTTCGGTGCAGAAGAACAGGGCCGAGTTTTTGCAACAGTATACACTACTGTTCTGGAGAATATAATCCTTTGCCCCTAACCACACGTAAAGCAACACCAGCTTTCCTTTGTGTCGAAAGAACAACAGTATACCCTCTCCCAAGGATACGCATCGAATTCTAATGAAACTCACAGTAAAACGAAATGCGTACCCAGTGCATCGAATAGTATATCCCCTTTTTCTTATCCTTTTTTGCGCAAGAACGTATGCACACACATACAGTGTGTGTCCTCACGCAAAGGTTAATGGGTAAAGGCCACGAGACTGTTCGGGCCAGAGAGATAGAGACAAATTATTAGAATAACAATGACAGAGGTTAAGAGAGATGTTTTTTTTTTTTTTTTTTTTTCATTATCCTGCTATGGTTTTACGTTTTTATGATTTGATTGTATCCCGAAAGTAAAAGTTTTTACGAGTGTTAGGGTTTCGATTTTAATTGGAAACTAGATTTATGTCATGTGACTCAATTAGTCAAGACAGGGACTTTCTCACAGTCGAATGATACTTTTTTTTGTTTTTGGTGATGTCAGTATTAAGTTATTACGTTAATTAGTACGAAATTATTGTTAATTGGTTTAAGTTGTCATTCCTTGGTATTTCCAGTAATTAGAAAGTGCAGTTTGGAAAAGAAATCACGCGATTTCTGGCCATTAGTAAAAATAAACTTTTTTTTTTTTTTTTACGAATCCTATTCACAGCCTGTGCCATATGCTCTGCAAGAAACTGAAGACGATCTCTTTGACGATTGTATTTTTTTACCTTTGAACGGTTTCAATCAACGACTGAATCCTTGATTTTTTCAATTCAATTTGAGCTCAATCGAATGCGCCGTTTAAACGATGGCGCACTTTCAAGAATTTCTCCCTATATGCCATAATGTAAAAGAAATATTTGTCGTAGCCCTGTAGAAAAACTGTTAGTCCTATACACATCAAAATCAATACCGGTCTTGCGATTCTGGTTTATAACATAGATACCCAATTTGAGCTCAATCGAATGTAACTTTTAAACGCTAGAGCACTTTCAAGAATTTCCCCCTATAGGCCATAATGTAAAAGAAATCTTTGTCGTAGCCCTGTACACAAACTATAAGTCCTATACACATCAAAATCAATACCGGTCTTACGATGGTGGTTTATAACATATATACCCAATTTGAGCTCAATCGAATGTACCGTTTAAACGCTAGCGCACTTTCAAGAATTTCCTCCCATAGGCCATAATGTAAAAGAAATCTTTGGCGTAGCCCTGTAGAAAAACTGTAAGTCCTATACACACCAAAATCAATACCTGTTCTGCGACGGTGGTTTATAACATATATTCCCAATTTGAGCTCAATCGAATGCCCCATTTAGGAGCTATCGTGTTCACTCACCTACACACAAACACACACACATACACACACGTTCGCACATACATCTCGTAAAAATAGCATACATGAATTCAGAAGACCTCAAAACGTGTCAATACACCAAAACCTCGAAGTCGAATTTTTTCATGATTACAATACTTTTCCTTACATGGTATATGTTCGGAAAGTAAAACAGGCTACATTAGAAATTTGAAAATTCACCCGAGCAATGTGCAAAGGTTAAATAAAATCTTATAGTTGATCAACTGTTAAATATTATGATTTTTTATTATGGAAAGTATAAATAACATAGTCTCGTTTGTGATTCAAATAAGACTTTCTCTCGCGCATATGAGTGCACGATGCGACTATTCCATATTTTCATAGAGGTTACAAGCTATTACGTTAATTGGTCTAAAATTATCTTTCCCTGACACTTGAATTTTGGACACATTGTTCTCATTGAAAAATTATTTGATACAGATAACTTATTCTATAAAAACGCTTTTTGTAAAAAAAAAAAAAAAAAAAAAAAAAAACGCGTGAGAAAGATAAATGTGCACAATGCTGTTGGACAGCTGTCAATGGCCAGATTAATAAATATAAAACTATGTTAAAAAATATATGTCACAGTAATTGCAAACTTTCAAATATTTTAAAAAGAAAATTATGACACGTCGTAAAATACAAAGAGTTACTTCTGTTTAGATAGCATATTTTTCTTTTTTTTTCAATTTCTTATAAAAAGAAAGCTGAATTTAATAAAAAATTTTTAGAAATTCATGCAAACTTTCTGCTATAAACACATGGCTACGTTCGAAATATATATTGCTTGCACGAAAGAAAAGGTTCAGAATTCCAGAAATTTAAACTTCATTCCAGATTTGATTTTGAATAGATTCGGTTCTTGTTTTTACATTCTGATTCCCTTTATCACAGCGCCATTGTTCATTCTTCTTTCCGTTTTCTTTTTTTTTTTATCATTTATCAGAATTTTTCTCTTTCCATGAGACAATCGTGTGATTTTATATGCATAATTCTTCGTCTATGATTGATAGGTTTGGTTCAAAAACACAAGACGGTAGCATCACGATTATCCGAAACTGTCTGCTAAATAAAATTCCTTTTTTATGCAGTTCTGGGGACAGTTGGCTGTAAATTTTGATTCAAGATTCTGGATTTTTTTGATTCCGGATTTTATATTTTAATTGACGAAGAATAAATAGATCAGGCATGGCCAACACTATGTATAACTTGAGCCATTTTTCCCATGGACGAGCTCAAATGCGCCGTACAACCCAATCACCTTTTTAACTTCCTAAACACAAAAATAATTGCTGTAAAATGTAGCACACACGAATGTCTAGAAAATCGATTTCAGGACATTCTGAAATTTGCCATCCAATCAGGTTGGGTGACCTCTCTCTCTCTCTTTTTCGCGTATCTTTCTTGGAAAGAACAGTTATCTTTGAAATTCTTGCTCGAAAATGTAACAAATATGAATCCACTGTCTACGCACAACTTCTTTATCATTAAAAACGTGTTAAAACTTTATGATTTATTTGTTTAATGGAATAAGTTGACATTGCTTTCGATTTACCTATAATAACAGTCCACGATCACCATTAAAACATATTTCTAAACCAAACTGACGTAAATTTTTGGGTCACACTTTAGGGTCAAGAACCTCAAGAATTTCAAAAATAGCTAAATTACTTCATTTATGATGAAATTTTTGTGTCACCGCATGTTCACCTGAGAAAGCATGACAACATTTAAAACATGTAGTAAAAAAATAATAAAATAAAAATTTTTAAATAAAATAAAATCACCAATTTTTTGTTTGTGGTACTCTTCTACGCCATAGCTAATTGGCTTACGTAGAGGACTCTATTGATTTTATGGTTATAAATCTACATTTTGACACTCGTGTATAATATTAACATTATTATTATTATTTATATATATTACATTATTTAATATATTTCAATGTTCTACATGACATAAATTTTTAAAAGCGAACTCTGATAAGACGCTTAAGACCAACGGAAAATGTTACAAGTAAATCGACTTCATTTTTATCTGAAAACTATCCCTTAAAAATAATAGAATAAAGTAATTTACTTTTTATGGGGTGTCTAGTCATTTTTTCTAGCAAAGCTAAAAGCAAAGAAAAAATATGTATGAGGATGATTCCGAATCATAATCCAAAAAATTACATCAGTATAATTTTCGGCTACGAGCGGAAGTAACCAATACAACACGCAGGCGACTTTTTATCTCCCCTGCATCCTACTCAACTCCTCTTCACATCCCTTAATGGAAGAATAACTACTGGAAAGGGAAAGAAAAATGGTGAGAAATGATGAAAAAGAAAAAGATGGGAAACAACAAACAAAAAAAAAAAAAAAAACAATATAGTTCGGTGCTATAGAAAAAAGAAAAAGAACCCAAAATAGATAAAAGAATATAGCAACATTAAGAGAGAAAGCAGAGAACGGACAAATATAAGTGCATGAAGAGCGAATTATAACTCTATTAAATTGAGATTTATCTTTGTTTATCTTGGTGGAGCGCCAGGAAGTTTGGGAGCGAGATTAGCACAGAAGAAATAAACAAGAGGATAACAATCTGTATTTCCTAATGATTTTTGCAATTTTATTTTCGAAAAGAGAAAAAAAGACACGTAATTTGTAAAGTTAAAATTTACTTTTAACTTTGCTAAAACTAATATTACATATAACATAAAAATAATAAAAGTTAAAATTATAGTAAAGTTCTATTGTTTTTATGGATTCTAAAAAAATTTGAGTTGATAAGAAATCTTCTGTTTAGTTCTCTCATAAGTGTTAAGCATTTTGAGTTCATTTTGGGAGAAAATCCACTATATTAACCCTTTAACGCGCAGTGTTCCCGCTCTGGGAACACCAAACTCTGACGTTTCGACAGTTTCCAGTCACGAAGAATAGATTTGATTTCTATAAAAATAGTTGCGGGTGACATAGCTCCACGAGAGAATCCTTTACTTTTTAGCACGTCATTTCCCCCTAAAAAAATTGTCGGCACAGCCAGCTGTCGTCAAAAAAGGGTCTCTAGATCTGTGGCACGCGATGAACGTTTCGATCGTCCGCCATCTTGCTAATAGTTAAGTCGACCGATGGCAAAGTCTGCCCGTTTTTCAGCATTGGGAAAGGGTTGCCCCTCAAAGGGTTAAAGGTGTCACCTGACCTTTCAGTAAAATGCGCCTATTGCTATAAGTGTAAGGTACTTTATAAAAACAATGAAAGTTTTAAAATTAATTATGCATCAATAACACACTTATAAAATGTCTGATAAAATGAAAGTTACATTACAAATATCCTAAAATTGGAGCGAAATATTCTAAGAATCCTTTTAGTCGTAAAATGTGTGCAGATGCAACTGATCGAAGCCTAAAAAAAAATGTCTTAGCAGAAATTCAGTGGAAATAAGTGATTATGTCAAATTAAGATTTAAATATTAAATACAAAAAAAAAAAATATTCAACTAAAATTTTGTTGATTGAACGAAGGGGGGTTTTTTCGCGACGAATACAGTCGACTGACGATTTAATTAACTTCACGGGACCTCGATAAGTAGGATGTTAAATCAAATGGTCGTTAAATGTAAAGTTTATAAAAGATATTGGAAAACGGTCAGGTCTTCATCAGATGGTCGTTAAATCGGGTAGGGTCGCTAAATCAAGGGTCGTAGAATCGCGAGTTGACTGTAATTTCAACTAATACTTTAATAAGTGTTTTAGCTTTATTAACTGGTAAGACAATGCTTTCGATCCTGCATGTCTTTATAAAGTCATCTCGATGCACTCTAATCTGCCTAGATGTTGGTAGGTAGTGTTCATACAAGGTGAGTTCACTACAGGTCCTGACTCACCAGGTATGTAAAGGGAAGGTGGCCTAAAACGATCCTACAGGTCAAAACGATCCACATATGCTTTCTTAGAGTCAGATAGCGCTACGTACGGGGTAAGACATAAACTAGATGTGCAAAGTGAAGAAGCAATGGCGGTATTCAGGCGATCACAGTATTCCGCGTCTAAACTGAAATCTTTGAGAAGCTGGGTTATATAACATCTGCTATAAAGTAAGCACTGACTTTCTTACTTATTTAGATGTAAAGTCTTACATGTAAAGAAATATGACTTGGCTTACTGAGTGGCGTATGTTTTTAGATGGGAATTACACTTACTAAGTTTGCTATGTTTCTCGGCGTCATCCAGAAATATGACGTAAAATGGGCAGCCACGTTGCCGCATAAAATGATACATTGACTGAAGAAATTCCAGTATCGAGTCCTAGCCATAATGGCAGCCCTCCCACCGTTCTCAAGATACATGACCCCTCATTTCATTACTTAATTCATTTCTGCGTTGATTGTACGCCATTAATCTGAATTATGATTTCGAAATATTCCATTTTAATTGTTTTTGAAACTATTTTCATTTTAAATTTTTTTTTTTAAAAATTATGCGTACTGTATGATTGTAAAACGTATTTTACTTCATTAAGTATCGTCATAATTACTTTAACATCTTTTATTTTGCCAATAAAAAACAATTTACAATTATTTTGAAATGAAGGATTATTTTGCCCTTTGGGTGTGGGCAAAATGATCCTCTGGGCACTTTCTCAAAATTCTATTTTTTTTTTCATTACTCAATGTGCTTTTAAAATGTAATTAAAATATGTTTACGTGATGCAAAATATAGTGTAAAATTTATATAACAAAGAACTAAAGTTTAATTTAAACATTTATTAACATAAATGTTTATACAAGTTTTTTTTCCATAAGGGGATCATTTTGGGCCACCTTCCCCTACATGCTTAAAACCAGTAATTTTTTAAGCTTACATCATTTATGATGTTTAACAGGAAAAGTTAATAAGTTATGTATGACATCTTTATCTCATTAAGGAAACAATTACATTTAGAATTAACTTTTAATAATTTAATTTTTTAAATATATATTCATATATCGCACAAAGTTCGGCGTATGAGTTTCAAACTTTTATATTCCCTAAATCCATTATGTTTGCTTTTAAGTCATGATGACGTCAAAATCCGCACTGCAATCGATGTTTGATATGGATATTAATAGACTAGGAGGAACCCGTCATTACGTTTATCTCGAAAATCTAAAACGGATAAGAACTCCGCTGGTTTGATAACGAAATCCAAGAAATTTAAAATGCACATTCGCGCCGTTGCCATGGTGACCCCAAAAAATCGTCTGCTCATTTTAAAAATGCGTAATTGTCAGCTTTTCTTTTTAAGCCCGTATGCAGGCACAAATGAGTAAAATAAGCTAATTACAAATACACAACAATGCCTTATCATTCCGTACAAAATTTCCCCCACAAAAATTTCCATACCGCTAAATAACAAGTTAAGGCAGTGCACAAATGTAATTGCCGGATCATTTAAGGAAAAATAATGACATGGTGTAGCAAAGCACTATATTGCAAGTTTTGATAATGTTTTCCCCCCCTTTTTTCTCTCTCATAAGTTAATGAATCATAGGAAACAATATTTAAAGTAAATGATCTTTTCAATACACAAATGCCATAACTTCCGTTTAGAAAGAGAAAAATTAATGTGACATTTTTTTTTTTTTTTTTTTTTTTTTTTTTTTTTACATGAGTTGAATAACATTTTCGGTATAAATTTACATAGAAACGAGAAAATTTGCATTTTAAAAACAAAGGTGGTAATATTATTATTTTCTTTTCCACGATAGGTACCTATGTAATGTAGTTTGTTAAAAATTGCTAGCAAGAGTCCAATTCCAGCAACTTGAAGAATTCGTGGCGCCCGAACTGAGTTCTCTAGGGAAAAAGTTAAGTGTTTCTATTCCGCTAATCTTCAGTCGAGTTCATTTTCTTTTTCAGATTTGATAATTAATAGCTTTTACAATAATGAATGTATTTCAATATTTTAAAAATAAATATGTAATGATAAATGTAATGAAAGGCCTGTTTCATCCCCTTTACTGATCTGCGGGGAAAAAATGGCTCACTAGTTCTTTATTATGCACTAAAATAAAGTGTACGAAATGAGGTGTAGCAAGTTAAAATGTACGTTATTCATAAACGATTGATATGTGTAACTTTGTAGTACAAAGCATGACGGTCGAATAAAGGTCAAGTGAGCCTTTTATTTTCTTCTTCTTAATATAGCTGTATGTTTTTTTCTGCATGTGCACAGTAAATCACATTTCATGAATGTACAAACAAAGATAATAAACTTTGTTTTCAATATAATTCGTAAAACTTTAAAAGCGCCATCTTGGCATTAGATACGATCTGGCAAAATGGTATCTTTCCAAGCAGGGTGAATCTAAACTGCGAGTTCAAAAATTTTATAACCCAATATCTTGAAAATGAAAAATAATCAAAATGCAGATTATTTGAAAGCCGGCTCGGTCCAACTGGGGTATTTTCTACCAGTAGAAATATTTGGTGGCGTTAACTATGCCATTATACCAGTTATTGTGCACTTAGGATATTTGCCAGCGCGGCGAGATGATATAATTCGTGGTGCTAAATACGCCAATCTGCAAAGGATTATGTATATGAAAATATGTATAACGGTTTTCCGGGAAGCTTACATGAGCAGTCATTATAGGTTGTGAACATGTGTAAGTCGCCATTGGTGGCAAGCTATCCTAGCTGTTCCGTAGTTTTTATCAAAGAAAACATATGAAGTACTGTTTTCTTAGAGCTAATTATTAACTATACATATACGCAAGTCGCCAAATTATGAAAATTCACCATAATTAGCTAATACGCAAGGTGTTCCATGGGTTTCACATAATTAAAAATAGTGCGAAGTTTAAATTTTTATGTTCCAAGCAACATGTAAGAACCAAGCAATGCGTAGCTCGGTAAAATTCAATCTGATCCAACCTTTAGGTTTTGTTTGTCGAAATTATGTCTTTTTTACGAATAAGCCTTCTTAGGGGCCGAATTCCTCATACGAAAAGCGAGCGTAGCAAGTCTAGGGGCCTTGGCCCCTAGTGTATAAACAAAAATAATAAATTTTGTTTACTGAATTAAAACTCCCCAGGAAATACAATATTGTTGCTTCTGTCCAGTAGTTTTGGAAATTTTTATGTTTCTATCACTTTGATTTTTGTTCGTACTTTGTTTCTTTCGTTTCATTTTATCCGGAGATTAGCACAAATATACATGGTGAATTAATCTTGCTGAATAATTTTTCAATCTGAATGAAATAAAGAACCGTACATGACGAATTTAAAAATTCGTCAACTTTCAAGACAAACAGAGCTACGGAACAACAGTTCAAGAACTTTTTAATGACAGACAACATATCGATAACCTAGAAAATTACGAAGACATCACTTTTTCTGGTTCCTATTTTAGTCACAATAACTGTTCGATAACATCTCTGTCTGGCAAATCTTAGGCAACCCTATCGGTCAATGTTCAATAATTACATCGATAACACGACACTGGAACACCAATTAAAATAAATAAGTACATTACGGATTTCGAACTGATATCGCAAACGTATTGTTTGCTTAAAAGCAGCGCCTGATGCCACACGATCCTATTGAACTGTCAATTGTCAAGCTCAATAAAGAATTGTTTGTTTACTTTTCCTATCTTTTTTTTTACCCCGGGGGCTTGAAACGTCAACTCAAAAAATCTCAGCTTCCTTTTTCCTCTTTTTTTATCACATCCAGATTCCTGAGTAACTGAAACCGTAAATCACCTGTTAAAAGGATTTTTTTTTCTTCTCTTGACGTCTGGATCACGGGTGTCAAGGAAAAAACGAGAAAAGTTGGCGAAAAGTATCCAAGTTTTATAATGGAAAAAGAGAGAGATGTGACTGTGAAATACTGAAAACCTCACAGAGATCGGTTATCGATTGCACTCTGTGACATAGACACGATAGCAAATAATCCTTGATATTGGACAGTACATTCCAAGAAGTGTGTGTCGCATTTGTTATTTTCGTGTTCCTTGTTATATATTTCTAAACAAGAGAGCTTCTGGTGTTTTTTTTGAGAAAAATAAATTTTTACGTTGTCTTTTTGTTAAAGCCTCTTCCTCCATTAACGAAGGATTACTTATTGTTACTTCATTTTTTTAACAGCCTCTACAATTAGGGGTCTGTTTAGATGAAATTTGGATATTTTATCTTAAATACGGACCCATTCTATTTTGCATTTTGAAAACGGACCCTTCACAAAATTCTTCTATTGGTAAATGGCCCTTTCACAAATCTAATTGTTCAATTTGGTAACAGATTACAATTGAGTTGTCACACGCATTACAAGTTTTATAAAATTAATAATTAATTATTTACCATACCATATTTATTAAATTATGAATATCTCAAAATGTAATTATGCTGCTATTAGTGTTTAACTGTGTAAAAGATTTTTTTCATGACCAAGATGTTTTTAAAATAAATAAAAACTTTGTGAAAAAAACACACATCCTCTGCTCTGTATGATGGAAAGGTTTGTCTGACGAAGACCGAACGAATTTTCGGTCGAAACGATCGTTACGCCGTGAAGTAACCTTTTATGTGTGCTTTTTTCACAAAGTTTTTATTTAGTTTATCTTTTAACACCAATTTTTTGAGTGTTTATTTTCAAGATGTTTTTAGTTTTACAGATAATATACTGTTGAGTGTTTTTAAGTACCTAAAAATAATATAAAATGAATTTTAATTTCTTTATTTAATTATAAATGTGAAAAGCGACGTTTTATTTACAATTAAAATAAAATTTTTACAAACTTAATATTCGGCCTAAACTATGTGCCAAGTATTCGGCCTCAGCTATTGCAGGGTTTCTACAGATTTCACAGCTTTTGCATCCCTGACTTTTCCCTCACTTTCCCGGACATCTATCACGCTCTATCCTGACTTTTTATCTAGTGTGCTTTCCCAAATTTTGCATTCCTATTTTTAATATTACACCCTTTAATTAATAACTTTTTTTTATATACATTGCCCTTTTTTATAAATAATAATAATAATAAAATTAATATATACAAGAATTTTATTTGACATCATTGGATTCTAACAAAAACCCTGCTTGATAATAATTTAGGATAAAATTAAGCATATTTAAACTGCATAAGATATGTCCATAAAGGACACATTTTAAAATTATTTATAAGGTTAAATGAGAAAATGAAAATAAAACAATTTCTACAATTAGGTTCAAACAGCAAATATTTTCTTGATTTTGCAGCAAAATTCATTTTTTCTTGCATTTCCCTGATCTTTCTCCAATTTCTTCTAATTTTCCTGACTTTTTCCCAAATCTCTGACTTTCCCTGACCAAAACTCATTTCCCTGACTTTCCAGGTCTGTAGAAACCCTGTATTGGCCGAATATTCGATATTCGCCCATAACAGTATTCGTTACATCTATAGTAATTGTAAACTAACGGTATAGATAACTTTGTTGTAGGAACGATGAACGACGACCAAATAAAGAGCAAGTGCGTGTTTTTTTTCCGCAGCTGTACATGCCAAATTTCGTATGATTAGCATTAGTAGTTTTGGGTAGGCGACATACAGACGTACGAAAAAACGGCATTACTTCATAGATCTGCCAACAGGCTGACCGCTCGCAAAGGTGCGTAACGTAGCTTGTAAAGAGATATTCTAAATTAGTTCGAGTCTCTAGCATCATTGAACTGTTAAGAAGTTGTTCAGAAGCTTTATTAATTCTTGAAAGAACAGTTTTAACAAAAGTGAACAATCGACAATAAAGTACTGCATGCAGAATTTTTCTAGATTTTATTAATATTTTTTTCCCTTTAACACCCCCCCCCTAGATAAATAAATAAAATATATACATAAATAAAACAAATTTCATACTAGAAAACCCAACTATAAAGTATAAAATAAATAAATAAAACAAATCTTACACCGAAAAACTCAAATATACAGTTAATCTAATCATTCTTTGAAGATCAAATTTATTATTAATGAATCGAAGATCAGAAAAGATTTTACAACGGACAGCAGCGAACAAATATTAGCAAACCACTCAAGGTTTCTTTTTTGAAAAAACAATGGCTATCACATGGTTTTTAAAGAATTTTAATTTTAAACTGATTACGCTAGTGACTTAAACTAGTTATGAACACTTCTTACAGTAATTATGAACTTTTTACATATATAAACCTATACATACAGCCTTCAAACCTTCAAAATGATTTCTTAAACAAAAATTGTAGAATTTATTGAAATAAAGTATATTTTAACAAAATTACTGCATGTTAATTTATTTATTTTCCTAAATTATTATACAGCTTTAATAGGATTATCATAATAGTGCATAGTACATTTTTTATTGTTAAAGCTGTTTATACGTTGCTTACATAACAAAAAGTGACGGATACATATTTTCTATTTATTTATTTTATTTTATAAAATGGCTTATTTAATCTAAGCAAATGCATTACGAGGATATGAAAGTAAAATCGTTTTTTTCCGAATGTTCCTATTTTGCTTAGCTGAAACCAGGGGTCGATGCAGACGAAAATTGGGTCCGTTTTGCTGCCCCTTCACTAAACTACAATCGATTGAAACGGCCCCGTCACAAAAATACAATTGATTAAAACGGCACTTTTCATTCACATTTTACCTACATTTTAATTTGTTTTATCAGTTATTTTAACAAAAAAGGTGACTTTTATTAAAAATTTATTTTCTATTTATTTATTTTATTTAAATAGAAAATATTTAAATAAAATAAATTAAAAAATAATATTAGAAAATATTTTTTTTATTTTCTATTATTTAAATTTCTTTTATTTCTTCTTATTCTTCTCTCTTCTTTCTTCTACTATTTAAATTTTCATTGACATTTGGCACTTTTCATTGATATTTTACCCTACATTTTAATTTATTTTATCAGTTATTTTTACAAAAAAAAGTGACTTTAATTAAAATTTATTTTTTATTTATTTATTTTATTTAAATAGAAATTATTTAAATAAAATAAATAAATAGAAAATAAATTTAAATAGAAGAAAGAAATTTAAATAATTTAAATAATAGAAGAAATAAGAGAGAAGAATAAGAAGAAATAAAAGAAATTTGAATAATAGAAAATAAAAAAAAATATTTTCTATTTATTTATTTTATTTAAATAAATAAATAGAAAATAACTTTTTTTATTTTCTATTATTCAAATTTCTTTTATTTCTTCTTATTCTTCTCTCTTCTTTCTTATTTCTTCTATTATTTAAATTATTTAAATTTCTTTCTTTTATTTAAATTTATTTTCTATTTATTTTTTTTATTTTATAAAATGGCTTATTTAATCTAAGCAAAAGCATTAGGAGTATAGGAAAGCAATATCGTTTTCTCCGCATGTTCCTATTTTGCTTAGCTGAAACCAGGGATCGACGCATGCGAAAATTGGGTCCGTTTTGCTGGCCCTTCACTAAATATACAATCGATTGAAACGGCCCCTTCACAAAAATACAATTGATTAAAACGGCACTTTTCATTGACATTTTACCTACATTTTAATTTGTTTTATCAGTTATTTTAACAAAAAAGGTGACTTTTATTAAAAATTGATATGAAAATTTACAAAAATTAATTGATGAAATTCACAAAATCGAATATCGAAATTCACGAAAATAAGCAATTTTCACAAAAATGGAACCCTGGATCGATCCCTGCTGAAATTAATAATACGAAATTGTCCTCTATGTGAGATCTAAAACGTAGGTAAGATTCTCCTAAATTTGTAACTTAAGGCGGATAGGGGACCAAAACGTCATTTTCATTTCGAAGAAAATAAAAGAGATCCCCATAAAATTTTTGCTATAAAACGTAACACTAAAATATATAAAGATCAATTTCAGAACATTTTCATATTCGTTCTCCAAAAAGGGTAGAAGGCTAGCCTCTCCCTTTTTTCATATATCTTCTTTAAGAGATAGAAAAAAATATTTATTCATGAAATTATGGCTTTAAAATGCAACAGAAATAAATTAATTCTTTAGGCATAACTATTTTGTCAATAGAGAATTTATGGTTTGAAATTAATGTTAAAAAAAAAAAAAACACGAGATTACTTTCTGATATGCCTAATTCAATGCACCAAAGATGTTAGCCTTAGGCATTATCTTTTGGCAGAAGGGACTAAAGCCTTTTAGACTCTCCTCTGGATCCCATACCGTTAACAAACAGCCTTCAAAGTTATGAAAACGACTGTGCAAGTAGCTTTGTAGATAAAATATCTGTCTTGTGCTAGAAAATTGTTTAAGAAAGGCGTTTGTAACCAAGTGGTTAAAAGAATTTAAATGTTATGAGATTTTGATCGTTAAATAATTCTATTTAAATTTAGAAAGCAGTTTAATTTACCTATACCACTAAGAGGTCAGACCATAAGAGAGAATTGAGAAAATGTTGAAGCTAATAAAATGTTCATTAAATATGCCTTTAACATTTTTATCGATATTCTTGTTTCATGCTCGTATTTTCAGTATTTTCAACGTACTATTATCTACGCATTTAGATAAATAAAAAAAATGATTAAGTGGTACGATGTTTTATTAAATCTTTTCTCTTACAGGAAGATAAAAACAATCCGATTATGAAAATTATACCAACGGTCTATAATTTATCCCGCGAGATAGAAATAAAAAAAAGAAAGTTTTAAATGCAAATCGTATTGAAGGAGAAGAAAAACCACTATTAGATTCCAGTCCGGTAGATGACCATAACAGGGTCAGTGGACGCTAGGCCTAAAGCACGTCAAAGAGAAGCGACGGTAAACGAGGAAGACGGAAAGCCGGCAAAACACGAAATGACCTGCCGCTAGCAGCTGCCCTCCGTGACCGTACGCTGGTTCCCAAGCAAATGGACTCTCACTCCAGCGAATTTAATTTTCTGGACAGATATGGTTTTCCTTCCCCCGATTAGTTGCTTTGCGAAGAAAACAATATCGATTTTACTTACCAATAACGTTCAGCCAGCCCTCGACCCTCGTAGGATATTCGTACAACATCCCAGCACGTCGAGAATACATGGTGATGATGATATCACACTTATTTCAGCATGCAAGAATGAATTTAATAACAATCCGGGGGGCACAATCGAGCCGGCACACAATAATCCAATGCACAAGTCGAAAGCGCGAACCGAATCGGCAAAAACAAAACAAACCCGCCTTCGTATTTTTTTTAGGTTTGTTCTAATCACTGGGAAAATTCACACAGTTTACATAGTTTTTGTTTTTGCGATGCTGGAGGCATTTATACCCGTCCGCACAGCTGGAGTCGAAATGTTCATCTGCTGCTGCCAGCTCGGATGGGTTTTGCGGGTTTTGCGATCGGAATCCTTCCGCGATTGGACGCTAGAGGGCGCTGCGGCGTTTATTTATTTTTCCGGGCACGTGAACGATCGCCTGCCGCTAACGCAGATCTCGTGTCGTAAAATGGAGAAGAAAAGAACAACAACAAAATCTGGTCAAATCTTTTTTTCGGAAGGGCTATTTTTTTTTCTTTTGGAGAAAGTAAATATTATACGGTAAAATATCCTGCAAAAAGAAGAGATTTTCAGCTTCATCACCAATATTATAATTATGAAAACTACTCAATACAAGTCGGTGTTGAGAAAAAATTAAAAGTGAAAAACTCTGTTTAAATATCCATATACATAAAAGATATATCCTTTTCTTCTGTATATTATTTTTTAGATGTTTATTTCTTTATTTGTTATTATAATTGTTACTGGCTTTCTCACTGATGGGGGCCGGTTCAGAAGTGGATCCAAAGGGGTCGGGGGGTGGGGGAGGTGCAGACACCAGCGGGTTCAAAGAACCATTCTAGGAAGGCAACATCGGTCAAGGAAGGAGTGCGTCTTTTTAAATGATGAGAGCGAACAGGTTAAACGTGTGTTCAAGATAAAATATAAACAAGGTAAAAAAGTTCAAGTACTCCCTTCTGATGATACCGCAGGATATAGTAACGTAGGATTACTTATCGTTTAGTATGTTATAAGGCGCGCGTTGACAACGATGAATACAGTAGGCCCCTATAACACAGGTTCATATAAGGCGGAAAAATTGTGACTCAACTTTCTTCCCCTGCTTATTCATAAATGCGCAATAAACTTTTTTATTCCATAATTAATATCATCAGTTTAATAATTATCATTTAATTAGTTCAAAATGAATACTGCATATTCATTGATTTTTTTTCTTTCATTTAATTTAAATATTCACTTTTATTAGTTGCTTTTCAATCAAGGAAATTAAGCTAATCAAGGAAAAAAAAAAAAACTTAAAGCCTCCGTATGTATAGGTAAATTAGTAACTGTGCCATTGGAATATACATGAGTTGTTGAGTTTACTGCTCTGCTTTGATTTTGAAGTAGCATAAGTTGGGAACAAATATGTAAATAGTTTAAAAACTCATGTTAATTAACTCTGAGCATTAATAACCTATCCTACGTGTTTAATATCTTTGCAGGTCTTATGCACTCGGCCGGAGGCTGTAAAGTAAATTTACGTGTATCCTGCCAAAATCGTCCACCGCTTACGTGAACGTTTACGTTTTTACCGACTTAAAATAGAATCGCTCAGTCGGGCGTTATGTTTTACAACCGATCACTGCATTGCCCTACCGATCGCTGTTTACTTTTTCTACTACTGTTCACAGCCAAAGAGATGATGTAAGAAACTTGTCTATGGTTGAAGAACAATTTTGTCTCATGATAATCTCAGGTCACTGTTGATGTTAGGAACACCAAGTCTAAAGCCAGAATTGTCTACTATTTTGGCGTCTAGGAAACAATTTCACCATCCCCACTAATTTAGATGTTTATGCGTAGTGTATCAATGTGTTATTAAATAATAACTGAATAAAGTAAATATATAGTACATCTCCATAGTAACAACATCTATGTTTTTTTTTTTTTTTTTTTTTTTTTTTTTTTTTAACCTCGAGTGTGTAGTCGGCCCCCAAACTGCTGTTTGATATTTAATGCGGCCCGCTGGCTGAAAAGTTTAGAGAACCCTGGTATAATCTATTAGTATAATCTAAGTGACACGTACAACACGGTTCCATAAATACGGAAAGTTTCTGCTGTGCTTTAATGGGGTCTAGTGCATAACAAACATTTTTGATTTAATATACGAGAAATATTTATTAGCACGGTATATTTTACTTTAATGCATCTTGATCGCAAGAATAAACTGTTTATGTTTTAATAATTTCCAAGCTTGTGTTGCCATACATAACTAAAAGGATTGAAAGATCATGCACCAGTCTAAAAATAAAAGCAATTCATATGTCCTGCGAAATTTCGAATTTAAATATTTAAATCCTCCATGGTTCAGCAGTAAGAATAGAGTTTATTAATCTCGTAAAAATCCCAAAGTGCCATCTCGAGGAGCTATTTAGAATCGCACAAATTGCAAATCTGCTGTGATTTGACATATTTTGTGTCAGAGTTAATTAATTCTCATGCAATTTGTAATTAATGCCGTCACGTTTTTGAATGCCATAAATGAAATTCGGGTTTTTAGTCAATTCATCTGGTGATTTCACCCAGTT
This sequence comes from Cheiracanthium punctorium, assembly GCA_038373885.1. Classification (NCBI taxonomy): domain Eukaryota; kingdom Metazoa; phylum Arthropoda; class Arachnida; order Araneae; family Cheiracanthiidae; genus Cheiracanthium; species Cheiracanthium punctorium. The sequence goes on along the minus strand of JAWZYV010012330.1, from coordinate 831,926 downwards.
AGCTTTCAAACAAGATAATATTAAAAGATTGTTGTAAAAAAATTCTTTACATAATACTGTTATGGAGGAACGTAATCCTTTTTTACTTTCCGAACATGTACCATGTAAGGAAAGTATTGTAATAATGAAAAAATTCGAATCCGAGATTTTGGTGTATTTACACGTTTTGAGGTCTTCTGAACTCATTTATGCTATTTTTACGAGATGTATGTATGTATGTGTGTATGTGTGTGTGTGTGTATGTGTGTGTGTTTGTGTGTATGTGAGTGAACAGGATAGCTCCTAAACGGGACATTCGATTGAGCTCAAATTTGGTATATATGTTATAAACCACCGTTGCAAGACCGGTATTGATTTTGGTGTATATAGGACTTATAGTTTTTCTACAGGGCTACGGCAAAGATTTCTTTTACATTATGGCCTATGGGAGGAAATTCTTGAAAGTGCGCTAGGGTTTAAACGGAACATTCGATTGAGCTCAAATTCGGTATACATATTATAAACCACCATCGTAAGACCGGTATTGATTTTGATGTGTATAGGACTTATAGTTTTTCTACAGGTCTACGACAAAGATTTCTTTTACATTATGGCCTATGGGAGGAAATTCTTGAAGGCGCGCTAGCGTTTAAACGGTACATTCAATTGAGCTCAAATTGGGTATACATGTTATAAACCACTATCGTAAGACCTGTATTGATTTTAATGTGTACAGGACTTATAGTTTTTCTACAGGGCTACGACAATGATTACTTTTACATTATGGCATATGGGGAGAAATTATTGAAAGTGCGCTAGCGTTGAAACGGCGCATTCGATTGAGCTTCAGTTTGCTATATATATTTGAATTATTCATCGATTAAAATTTATTTAAATGCTTGGTCATGATTTTAATCGTAAGTGTTCGGAAAGTCGAGTGGAGTCACTCCAGATTTTTTAATAAAAGAGTGAGCCATTTCTGACAATATTATGCTTCGTTGAAATGCGAAATAATTAAGCATTTGTAAAATAACACACTGATAAGTACATTTCACGTGTGTTATTTCACAAAGTTTTAATTATTTCATTCTTTAAATACCAGTTTTTTTTTCTTTTTGAAATATGCTTTGTTATACTTATCGTCTCTCCCTTGAAACTCTTCTAGATCCACCACTTGTTCAAGCAATGTTGATGACTTTGAAAAATCTCAGACAAAGAAACGTACTTATGAAATTATGTATGCACGTAATAGTCATGAAGTACGTAATATTAAGAATGTGATTAAATCACCATTGTTGCTTTTCACAAAGACTAAACGTTAAATAAATTTTCTAAGTGAACAACAAAAATTCATTCCAAGTAAAAGTCTTTTTTTATTATTATTACACTCTCCGCAAAGGTTTCGCTTACATAATTTAGTGTTTATCATTTAAAGTATCCAAAAATTTCTTGTATTTTAAAATACGTAAACTTTGAAATTCGTTTCAACTGCATTCCACACTTCGAAACAATGTATACGTCGAAAAATAATTATAATGCATAAGATATGTTTTAATCACCTGTCTATCCATGAAATAAACGTATTGTCTATTCTGTAAAGTGTTTATACTTCTTCTGCAAAATTTAGTCGTGATTGTAGGAGAATTGAAAAAAATAGTCCAAATTGCATTTCTTTTTGATAGCTTTACGTAACACGGATCATAATATGAATTACGCTAATGATAACAATTTATGTAAACAGTTAACGTAATGTGTTATTTTAACGCAATCAAAAGTTCTTCATACAACAAAAATTCTCTTTATTTAAAAGAATTCTTTTACAATAAGATTCTTAAATGTAAACAAAATTTTTTCTATCATTATTAAAGCATGAGATAACATGCATATTAAATGATGTTTTGAGAAGGCATTACTCATTGTCATTTTAGTATTCAAAAACAGTTTTTCATAGTTTACTATTTGCTTCTTTTTTAAATTTCGGTCAATTAATATGTTCTGTGCACTTTCGAATATTTTTTACTCATCATAACACAATACACATTTCATGTAAGTTATTTGATTTTTGAAATATATTAAATTTAAAAAGTAACAAACAGGAAAGTAAACATTTTAAATTAATTTTAATTACTCATTTTTTCATTACTTCAAATGACTTACAATATTACCATTTATATTTTTCTAACTATCGTCTTTAATTTAAAACTGCCAAATATCTTTATATTTCAGCTTTTTATTTCAAACAAGGTTAAAATAAAAAAAAAATGAAATAAACAAAAAGTATGTTAAAAGTATTTATTATGTAGAATATTTTCATTAAATTTGCGTAACAGAAATTTACAGAATAATTAGATATAATATAGAGACATTATACGAACATTTTTTTTCAAATTTAATGTAAATTTAGTTACAGATCTTTTAAGAAATGGCAAATATCAGTACAGAAAATTTCCATACTTACGTATTTAAATTAGTATGTTTAAAAGCTTTAAAAAATTTCTTGATGGATAAATTGCTATTTAAATCTTTAAAGTATTTTAAAATGTACTTTTATTTATATAATGTTAATGAACAAAAATAATTTTAAAATATTTGATATAATCTTTCAAGTTTGTTCAAATAAACCTGTATGTAGTATGCAGTAACAAACCTGTTATAATGTGATAAAATATAATTCTTAGATTACTGTCGTGATACAATCAACTTGATTTGTTTTATTTCTTAAATACCCAGTTTTAAATATTATTTATCAAACATAAAAAATATTTAATAGATTAATAAATATTAAGTTTGAATAATATCAAACAGTTAAATTTTGTTATGAGAATCAGTCTTGGACAACTTTCCAGAAATCTCATAAATTGAGATTAGCTTTTAAAAATCCACTTAATACGCAGTTTGAGGAAAAACATTCTGAATTTTTTGGAGCCTCCAAATCCATTTGTTTATTTTTTAAATTATTTAAAATCGTGTGACATGCGATGCTTTTTCCAAACGCAAGGTCAAAAGAATCGGATTTTCAGACAAGCTATGTGGTTTTTCAGCATCAACATTAATGTAAAGGGAAAAGTAGATTTACAGGCAAGTTTAACCGAGATCAGCCTGTATCCCAGAAAGACGTTTCATAAGCTGTTAGTTATCGAGGCGGGAGGAGAGTTATGCACGGTTGGAGTAAACCCAACTTGAATCTGCAACAAAATAAATTATAATTATTAAATTAATGATATTAATTAATTTAACTTAATCAAATAAATAAATTATAATTATTAAATTAATGATATAAAGTAGACAAAAATAGTTAATTTGACAAAAAATTACCCTTTTTTACCTAGTGTCCCTTTTTTGGGACGGTATTTTCGCTATCAGTCGAAAACGTTATTTATTTTTCTTAATCTTTATTCACGAGTATTGAACCTCAACTCCACAAAATATTTTAACATGACCAATTAATATGCTGACATATGAATTTTTATACATAATGATTTTAAAAGAAATCATCCCTTGTTCAAGAAGTTGACTTCAGAAATTTATCTACTATTGCTGTTATTAGCAAAAATCGAAGAAAGTCGCAAAAATATTTGGGCACAAATTGGTTAATTCAGTACTTTTCAGCCAGTGACCTTTTTCAGTCTTACCACTTTATGGTGCTAATCTACTAGATAGATTATATTTGAATGCATATTTGATATTGCAATACATTATTTAAAATGACAATGTAAAAACTGGAAAAAATTATCGATTTTATTATATTTATTTCGTAAATTAATAAGCAGTAAATTTATAGCTTAGCAAGCGAGTAAGGAAAAAAATAAAGCCAGAGGTTGTAAGGTACATTATTACTTTTTTGAATTTGTTTAACCTAAAAAGCATGCATTCAAATCTTTAATTGCTTTATATGTTTGCGTAGAGGCTGCATTTACCAATAAAGCTTTACTACTCTAGAAGTTCAGGTTTAATGATGACTGACAGTCGATCCTATAGGAGAGTTTACAACTGTTAATGTCAGTCTCCAACATTTGTTAGATAATCCAGCTACTTTACAGCCTCCGGCGGAGCCCATAAGGTCAGCCAAGATATTACACGCATGGGATAGGCTATTAATGTTCAGAGCTAATCAACAAGAATTTTTGAAGCATTTACATATTTATGCACGATACATACTACTTCAAAATCAAGACAGAGCGACAAAGTCAACAACTCATGTAATTTCCAGAGTCACAGATACTGACTTATCTATACATATTGAGGCTTTGAGTTTTATTTTTTTCCTTTATTAATTTAATTTCCTTGATTGAAAAGCAATTAACAAAAGTAAATATTTAAATTAAATGAAAGAAAAAGGAAATATAAATGCAGTATTCATTTTGAATTAAAAAAATTATAATTATTAAATTAATGATATCAATTAGAAAAAAAGGTCGATTATGCACTTAATAGGTGAATATAAATTATTTGATAAAATGTTCTGGTTATCAGATGTTCAAATCAAAAATGAATAAATAAATAAAATATTGCTAAGCATCGTTTTTGTGATTTAACCCTCTCGTCACCGAATTATGAAAAATCAGAGAACAAAAATCTGTCTAGCATTTAATACATCTGAAATACTATTATAAATCATGCAAAAATATTTTTTTCTAATGTCGATTAATATTAGATTTTTCTAATATTAATTTCTGCATTTTCGAAGCATTTTGTTATGCTAAAATTAATTTAAAAGGACGCACATATTAGGTAAAGGTTGAGGAATAACAAAAAAAAACTATACTTACCTGAAAAAGAAAAAAAAGGTAAAAAAGCAACGTAAATATTTTCTTAATTTTTCTCCTGAGACAATGAAGCGAAAACTGTAAAAAATGATCTAAATGGACTAGTACTGCAATCTAGGCACGATTTATGCATCTAGTTAAGAGCCTCATATACTTTCTACATGAATTAATGATATTGATATCACTGAAAGAAAAAAATACTAAATTCAATTGTTTTCTCTCTAAATATTGCTATTTGAAGTAGGAGCCTCATATGAAGTTAAGGGTGACGAGAGGGTTGAAGAGAATGATCAGAGTCAGAGGAAGAATTTACAGAACTTGTGAAGGTATTTTGAAAGTAGAATCGGTGTCTTTCTTCATATGTGACGCAAGTGATTACTTCTGTAGAGAGTAGGGATTGCAATCCGGCGGATCCAGCATCATTAGACGTCTACAGGATCCGCTACCAATTTACCGGATCAGGATACTACTAAAAAAGGAAAAGACTACGTATGAAAATGATGGCATTCAAGTACAATACTTGTCTTAAATTCATGACTATTTGTTGACAATAAAAACATGTGTAGAAACTGAAAGGGTATTTTCAGTCGCTGGCTATATTTGTAACTCTAAGAAGTCGATTGACAGATGTCACAATTAATACTTTTTGTTTTCTACGATTCTTTTTTTAAAAACTAAACTTGATTTTTTATAATCGATATACCCAAAATTATAATTTAAAGAAAATTCATTGAAAAATACTCGATATTGTGATAATTTTGCCTTTCTTTAAACAGATCTATTGTAACTGAAATCATTATTATAAGGTTGCTTAGCGTGACGAAATAACGTAATTACTGTGAACTCAGTTGATTAAGTTAGGTTTAGGTAATATAAGAAACTTACGTAATGTAATGTAAGTTACAAGATAATTTCCATTGATGTCATTTGTGAACTCTACTAAGACTGAAACACTGTGTCCCCTATATAGTCAAAATAATCGAAGCTTGTGATGAGAACATCCGAGTGTTTTGTAAAATATCAGATCGAGTTATTCGAAATCCAATGTTTGGCGATTTCTGAAGGGCTTCGCGCCCTGCCATTCTTTATTTTAGTGCTTACGCACCCTACCCCTTTTCTTTAATAATAATGAATATAATTTTTCCCGGTAGGTTTTGTTTGAAGAACTTACTCCTGGTCTACACATATACAGAATGGCTTATCATTAAACTTTCCCAATAAATAACATTCTGCAGATGAAATGACAGAGCAGATCGCCACCAACTTTGGACTATACACTAAATGCGCTTAAAAAATATAGTTGAAAAACATTGCCCACTAGGTAGCACTTTACAAAGAAAACTGGTGAATTAAGCTCAAGAAATGACCCAAACTAGTTTATAAAAGTTCAAAAATTATTAAATAAATGTTGAAAGTGTTTGCATATTTCGAATTAGTACATTTACATTATTGATTTTGCTTTTTTTATGCAAAGCACCACCTAGTGGAATTTTTTTTCAACTAAGCTTTTTAAAAAACTACCTTGAGTGCATCTCGTGTACAGCACACATTCCAAAGCTGGTGGAAATCTGCTGACCCGTTTCAGTTGCAGAATGCTGCTTATACGAGAAGATTAATTAGAACCACTCCGCACGGGAAAAAAAATGTTTTGTTGAATTCAACAAAATTTAGTTGGTGCTATTCCAACTGAATAATTTTTAACAAAATCTTTGTTAAATTAACAAAATATTTCGTTATATTGACAAAATTTTATTGATTCAACAAAAATATTTCTTTGAAATAAAGCCAACCAACATTTTGTTAAGTCAACAAAAGATTTTTTTCCGTGTGTGCAGTAAAAATATTTACATAGTTATTAAAGCCTAATCTCTATAAATAAACCGAAATATGTCCTTGAAAATGCACTTATTGGCATGTCGTTTGATTTCCGGATGATTCGTGGAAAGTTGTGACTTGAAGGGGTTTTATAATGACCGACTTATTTTTTATGTGAATATTTTAGATGAATTATGAGATAAATTGTTCTTTGTTAGATAAAAAAATTTAATGTCTCTTTTTTCACTAATCACGATGATTAATTGCCAACGAGGTCGTCATAACCAGTCATAATCAAAGACTGCGTTGGACCTCGCCCGTAGAATGCTCGTAAGTGCTAAAGTGAACTAAGAGGTGACAGATGTCGTAATTATCAGGTATGTTGAAATCCCAAGAATAGGCATTTTTATTTTCTAGTCTAATAATACTGGAATCAGGCTTTCGTTAGAATGTTGAGTTCAACAGCTTAAGTGACAACAATGGAATTTGCTACAGTGGTAACTATAATGTTAAAAAAATACGAAATTAATAATTTAGTCTAAATGTACTAAGTTAAAATAAACGAGTTCATTTTCTTTGAAAGAAATATTTATATATATATATATTAGGGTGTCCCAAGATGCAATGGAAAAATTTTTTTTTTCGAAATCGAATACGCATACCCTCTATTTTTTTTCTATTTCATCTCAGTAACATAAATACAAAGTATTATTGCAATACGATAACGGTAACCCGTGCCGACTTTAGGTCAAAGTTGAACGTAAAATCTTGTATGGAGAATACTATGGAAAGATTGTGAAATGCATGTTTCTTTGGTACGTAAGACACCATTTTAGTCAAAGAAAATATTTATATTATAGAAGAAGAAGCATATTATAGTAAAAGAAACATGATACATGTTTTTGTTTCAACGTTTGTTTTTTACAATCAGGATAGATTTTCGTGTGTTCTTGTACACAACGTAGCAAAATTGTCTTTGTTCCTCCGACACTGTTATTAAACCATAAAAGTCCTGCATCATTTTTACCGCTCTTTCAGTTGTATCGTTCACTTCTCTAAGCATTGATATTGTTTTTTTAGCATCTAGAAACGTAGCGTTATTATTCCATGAAGAGGGACTCTCATTGAGAAAACTGTCATTAATTTTGAGTCTGGGAAATAATGACGAACAACGATTTTATATCTTCGAATACAGACAGATATAAAATCATCGATGCTTTTTTCTGTGAAAAATAAATTAAAATAACAGGTATCAATTGCGTGATATATATAAATAACTAAATAAAAACTACACAATCAATATATCAGACTCACCATACAAGGACCACGAAGTTTGTCCTTCGATGAAATGTATTTCTTCTCATGGGCTGAGAAATTTTCTCTATGTAGATTTGCCACCATTTTAAATTTTGTTTCTTCGTCCACATCATCATCAAAAAGTGTTAATATTGCTATTTCATCAGTCAAATACTATAAATGCTGGATAAATTTTAGTAAAGCAGCTTTCGAGATATTTTCATCCCCATTTTCGTAAGATTCCAAAGATTTCAAAAAGCACAAACCTTTGTAGGGTGCTTTAACTGCCAAAATGCATTGAAGCTATGGTTTAACGTACATTGTCACGATAAACAAGCAGACGTCTAACAATGCTTCCCTATCGTTTGTGTTTAATTTCATCTGAGAACTAAATAACGATAGTTTTAGGGAGTAAATCGCTCGGGCCATCCATCTAGCTTGGTGCATGGCACCCGGAGGTCTGACTTTTTTTTTGCATCTCCAGCTAAAAATACGATAGAAAGTCCAATCAAGTCTCGATAGCCTTCTCTGGCCATATCAGTTTTAAGTTCAGCCCGGTAAAACAAGCAAATTTTCAAGTTCGGATACAGTTAGGAACGATTCCACTGTATCTCTATAGCATTGCATTTTAGCGGTATCGATATTCTTGCAATTCTCTTTGAGCTTTTTATAGAAAAGGGATATCGGGGCTTGTTGTCACTTGTTTAATTTTGACTTCGAATACAGCCTCAGTTCGTATACATGATGACTGCAAGCGAAAAAAAGCATTTTCCTATCAAACTTTTGCTCTAGAAGCGCGCAAGCGCCATTAAAACGACCTGTATTCGAAGCTGTAGTATCACAAGAGAATATGGACTTTTTCTTCGAGATTCCAATCTAAGACCGAATGCCAAATAGCCTGCGCCAGTTCTTTGCCTGTAGAATTTTCCAGTTTTGGCACAGCAATGTGCGTTCTTTGAGTCTATATGAAATAACTATGGGCAAGCGTTTTTCTTTAAATTTTAAAGCACTCAAAGCAGGTAAGAGTTTGCGTCCCAATGTAAGGTCACTACATCCAGTACTTCGTTTTGGAAATCAATTTTTATGTTTTCTGCGCGTTCCTTCCGTTTTTCTGTTCGGATCCTTTGAATTGAAGACTTACTTATTGGAAATTCGATAATGTTAAGTCCAAGTGCATCAATAGTAGCTTCAAGAATAAACACAGAATCTCGTATACTTAACTGATACCTGTATAATGCAGCAACTAACTTTTGAGTAATGAAATCTTTCCTCATTACAGATTTACTTGTCCCAGGTTCTGAGCTTTCGACTGGTGTTGGGAAATCTTCTAAATCCATATTTTCATTAGAATTCGAAGAGGAATCGTCTTGCAATGATGTCAAAGATAATTCGCCGTCAAATCCGTGCCCTTTCCTCTTTTTTGGCCTGTTTTTTGTCCACTCCTTCTAAATGACTGGGCCGGCCCGGCTTTCTTTGGCGCTGCAAGAACATCCTATCTTCCTTTATTTTCATTAATTTAAGTGCATCCGCATGTGCAATATCGAACAAATTGTCTAAATTACTTAAAAATGCTTGTTGTCGCCGTTTGAATACGGCTTGTGATTTCTTTGAATTTATTTGTAAGTCTCTCCAAACTTCATTCATATTTACAAGCTTCCTTACACAATTCGGCAACGATTTTGTAAGTATGCGTGCCTTTTCCCAAAAGATAGTGCATTCGCAAATAGCGAGATTTGCCCTTTCATTAACAGTTAAATTCACTTCTCGAATATTGTAAAACAAAATCGAGAGAACTTGCCCATTCGACGGAAGTTTTGAACCCTTTATTTTATGCTTTATGTTCCCTAATAAAAAATATCCTTTCTTTAGGACTACGTAATTCCACTTCCATGCTCTGTTCGCTGATTAAAAACTATACAAACATTTATTAACAAAACAGATTAGAATAAGCACATTGATACGTAGACGTACGCTGTCCTGTGTAAACTAATACTGATACGTTTGACGAATAGCCCGTTGTCACTATCGAAGCATTCCAAAACCTGTCTTTTTCCGCTTTGTTTTATTTTTACCATTTGTAGGTGGAGGGCGCTCCGCTACAGACACGCGTCTTCAGCGTTCCCTTGTTTAAGTATACACATGTACTGACTAACGCGTTCAGATGCAAGTCGGCACGGGTTGCCGTTGTTAAAATTACATGAAACTTTGTTTACAATTGTTTTGTCATAAAAGGAAAAAAATAAGAGGGTATGCGAAAAAAAATAACGACTTTCATTTTTTTGGGACACCCTAATATATATACCAGAAGATTGCTTTTTACACTCGCAGTTTTTAAAATCCCTTTGATGAGAAAGTGACCTCTGGAGTCGGATTATTTAAAACCCTTTTTTTTTAAATTATTATAATACCGACCCCTGCATTTCCACTAATGACTTAAACGTCTTGCTTTTCGACAAAACTTTCTACTCTTTATTAATCAGCATGACAAATTAATCGCATAACTCGAATACTTTCCTAGTGTGTAATTTAGTAGTCAGTTTATTTGCTGTGGGAGTTTATTGTAGCTTATTTCACTCGTCTCCAGAACAATGTATTCTACCTCCGCATTACTCTATCTGCCTTAGATAACATCTAGTCGGGTATATTTTCCTGGAAATTTTTGTCGTTTTATTTCAAGGTTAGCAGAAGAGGAGAATGTTTGGGGTGGTTGGAAGGTTGGAGGTGCAGCGTTCTTGCTCAGTCGCCTGTGACTGCCGAACAACCGTCTGCAAAAAACGAGTAGTTCGGCGAAGGGTCTCTGTTTTGCTGTTCGAATTTCTTGATGAGGTTGCTAAATAATTGCGAGGGAACACAATGCGAATGCCTGGTAATTATGTGAATTGAATTTGAGTAATGTTGCAGGCGGATTAGGATGCTTTCGATCGCTATTTTAGATTATGAAAGAGGAGATGCTCTGGATCTCGATATAAGACCGTACAATAGGGTAGAACGAAATAAATGAATTTATTCAAATCGTTTCATAATAGCGAGCAAAACTTGCCTTTTGCCATCAATAACAATTAGCCAAAACCGGATTTCGATGAAATTCAGGTGCTTCAAACATTCGAAAACGGCTCACACATTCGAAATTTACACGATTTTTGTCATTTTTGACACTTTTTTTATTTTATAGTCGTAAGAAAATTATTAATGTGCCTGTTTTCAAAGTATCGACATATCCTTTGTATAAAGAAGAGTGAAGAAAAACATTATTATTTGCTAGAGTAGTAATAAAATAACGCTGTGAACCGTTAGTTGCACACGTTGCAGGCGTTGACATATTGCAGGGAGAAAGTGCGCGGTAATCGCCAGCGACTGCGTTTCCACCTGTAAGTGCGGCGGGAAAACTTCTCTGGAGATTTTTGGGACACTTGAAGTTGCAATGAGACACCTACACTAAATAAATATCAGACACTAAAATAAAATACACAATTATTGAATCCTTGCAAGAGAAAACAACTGATATATCTAAAATAATAGTGATACGGTGTGATCGAACTAATACTAATACAGGAATAAAAGTAGGGTTAATTACTCATCTCCAGAGGGAGTTTGGAAGCCATCTTCAATGATCATTTGTCTTCTACACTCAAATAAGTTCCTTTCAGACATTTCTTGCAGTTTCTGGAAGGGAAAACTTTAAGGGCCTAACATGTTTCTGGGCGGTATCAGCAAACAGCTAGAAACTTGCAACCAATTTCCAGCGGTGGAATTCCAGACAATGCAGGGGTCTCTACCCAGTAGTTTGACTGTATTCAATGACTTAAGCAGTAACGAAAAATATCTTCTTGAAATCGTTCGTGCATTTTCAAATGGTATGTTTTCATCTGATCTTGTTAATAGAAACTCAGGCAAACTTTCCCATTCTTGGTGGCTCCCTGTGGCAAACAGTATTCCTAGACTTTACATAGAAAATAACGAACCATCGGCAAAACCTTCGCGTACTAACAGAATATGTGCTTAAATTGTATACTCCCTTCTACTTCAGCATTAATTCCAAGTACTACTACACCGATGGCTCACGAAAGCTATGGCTGCTGATCATGATATTACTGTACCTTCCCCGGTTAGATGGTACCGACCCAGTAATACAGCGAAACGGGTACTATGCAACTCCTGAAAATCTTCTAGCAATGCTGACAGCTGACAGATAAATGTAAAGACATCCGAGAATTCGGGTTAAAATAAATTGTAAAAGCCAGAACCCAATCTTCAGCACAAGTCAGAAAATTTAAATTCCTAAATAATCAGTTAACTGCTGGCATTGGCGTAGCGAGAAATTTTTAATGGGGGGGGGGGGACGTTACGACTACTGCAACTCACATCTATGTATACGTGTGTGTAACAAGGGAGTGAAGAATATGCATTTTGTATGGCAAACAATTCCTCATGGGGGTGGTTGTGACCCCCCCTCCCTATCCCCCTCCTTGGCTACGCCACTGACTGCTAAGTATTGCATATATTTGACAAATTGCCAGAACTGGCAAGTAACTGAGCCTCCCTTGACTAAATATGCATACAAGATAGAGAGCTTTAACACTTTGTTACTATGATAAAAATGAACTTTTGGTATAATCATGATCAACAGTTCATAACATTTCTGAGATTACCATGTCATAATCAAAATGTCGAAAAACTGGTGAAGGTGGTTACGGAGGCTTCGTCCGAGGTCTGGAATATCAGCGCAAGTTTCTAGCTGTTTGCCGATACCTCCCAAAAATGACTCAAGCTAAGGAGCTCATTTGAGTTTATAGGATAAATGAGTCATTGAAGAGGCTTTCCGAACTCTTTCTGGAGAAAAATAACTAACTCTCCTTTTGTTCCTATACTAGTGTTAATAGTTTGATCTCACCTGTCACTATTATTTTAGATATATTGATTGTTTTCTTCTGCGAGAATTCAATAATTGTGTGTTTTTATATCAAGCGATGGTGTCTGATTGTAAAGTTAAGTGTCCCAAAAAAAAACATGAGCTACGTTTTCCCACCGCACTTTCAAGTGGGAACACAGACTCTGGCAATCGAAGATTACCACGAACTTTCTCCCTGCAATATGTCAACGCCTGAACGGTGTGCAACGATTCACCTCTATATTTTATCACTACTCTAGCAAATAATTTTTTTTTCACTCTTCTGCATACAAAGGATATTTCTCTACTCTAAAAACAATCACGTAAATAATTTTCTTGCTATTATAAAATAAGAAAATAAAAAGTGTCAAAAATGACAAAAATCTTGAAAATTTCGAATGTTTGAAGCAACTGAAGATAATTTTTGATCGAGTTCCGGTTTCGGCTAATTTATATTGATGGAAAAAGGCAAGTTTTGCTCACTACTACAAAACGATTGACAAAATTCATTTTTTTCGTTCCACCCTGCCTTAAAAATCTGAAAATTTTACTGACAAAAATCCATAGTTGAAAAAATATAGTTTAAAAAACCAAAAAACAAGCTTTAGTGATAAATTGAACAAACTAAAAAGCAAAAAATAATTCTTAATATAGAAATACATTAATGAACGAAAAATAGTATTATTGTGAAAAAAGCGTGGGGCGCTTTGTGCTATATTTTTTGTATCATTTTTGTACTAATCGTACCGATTGAATATTCTCAAGAACTGATATATGGAGCACCCCACGCTTTTTTCACAATAATACTATTTTTCGTTCATTAATTTATTTCTATATTAAGAATTATTTTTCGCTTTTTAGTTTGTTCAATTTATCACTAAAGCGTGTTTTTTGGTTTTTTAAACTAATTTTTATGTTTCACTTTTTAGTTCGATTTGCTATAAAAGCGTGTTTTTTAGTTTTTGTTAAACTGTATGTATTTAAAATTTATTTTTAATTTTCGATATCTCTCATAAGACACTAAGGAACACTAAGTTGGAAAGTACAAACTGTGAGATAATTTATTTTCACTGTGCACCAGTGGCGTAGCCAGGATTTTATTTCGGGGTGGGCTGGGTATCAAATTTAAAGCTAAAGTTCAATTGTAAGCTAAATATCAAATTGTAAGCTAAGTAAAGGGTCCCATTTCGGGGGGGGAGCAGCCCCCTGAGCCCCCCCTCTTGCTACGCCCCTGCTGTGCACCAAAGTATTAATCAACCTGCAGTTAAATGCTACCTTCCTCACTAAAAAGGAAAAATAGGTCTCTAATCAACAAATAAAAGCGTGTTAAAAAGAATGGCCTTAACATGTTCTTGTACTCAACTCTTCCATAATGTGATGGATCACGATATTTTGTAAAAAAAAAAAAAAAAAAAAAATATTGCCGTGCCCAGGATTCGAACCTGGGTTATTGCGGCCACAACGCAATGTACTAACCACTATACGATCACGGCCACAGTAAAAAATGTTTTCTTAAGATTGTAATCTTTGGAAGTGTTCTACTTTCAATCAGGATAAGAAATGAGGAAATTATTTAATCCTGGCGATCCTGATCAGGATAATGAGATAAACTTATAAAATTATTGTATTGTCACCGGTTCTTCATAAATGTACAAAGTTTAAATTAAATCTGACCGTTTAAAGTGTGCCAAATTTGAGTTCAAAGGAGTCGGTTACAAACATACATACAGGTGAAGCTAATAAATAAAAGCGTGTTAAAATCAGGATAATGGGATAAACTTATCAAATTATTGTATTGTTATTGTATTGTCGTCGATCCTTGATATATCTACAAAGTTTAAATTAAATCTGACCGTTTAAAGTGGGTCAAAATCGAGTTCAAAGGAGTCGGTTACAAACATACAAGCATACAAACATACATACAGGTGAAGCTAATAAAAGCGTGTTAAAATACTAGCTGCGAATACGTTCTTCGCACAGAAACAATTAACTACATTTTCCTTACTCATATGAGGAAAATTAATTAGACATTCACGGAATGTCAAAATATGTGAAAATTCTTTGACTAGTAGCATAAAATTTTGCCTTAGAAATACTAAATTGGGACGATACATAGCACATCATGTATTGTAAAATAATAACAGAATTTTGGGATAGTTAATGCAATTGTAAACGAAAACGATTTTCAGAAAGTTTTTTTCATTTTTAATTCCTATAACAAAGAAATACCCTATGTTTATCGTTTACTTGGATGTGAAATTTTAATTTAACTTTTTTTTCAGAACACTGATTTACTGCTTTTCTGGAGAACGGTATCTATTTTTTTCTCCAATTGTCATAGATTTTTAAAAATTTTTAAAGTACATTTATTTTAATTTTTCTATTTCTACTGTTTTCTTTCTAAATTCTGGTTTCAAAACAAGCACCCAGTGCAAAGAAAAACTTCTACACCGGTTTCTAAGAAAGCTGTTTCAGTGTAAGTTAAATGTGTGGCCCTTTGCAGTTCAGTCATTCCTGCGAGTGGCCCATGTCTTTTAAAGTTTGAGCACCCTTACTCTACAGATATACTTCGATAGAAATTTCCAAAAAGGCAATCCAGTAACACCAATTACAATCACTTTCACCTATAGACACAAAATATGAGGCCCAAAACGCGTAGGCCCCTGTCCGTGAAACTTCTTTATCAACCAAACAGCCTTCCGTGCGGCCTTGGTAAGTTTTCAAGTTCCATCTACTCAAAAAGGCACGGAATTACGTAAATAAATACTCCCGTTGCTGTTATCGACAGAAAAGAGTAAAAAAAGTTAGGGGAAAAAAATGATAGCAACTATTTATTTTATAATTTTTTTTTTATCGCCTCAGATATGAAATAGTTTGAGTGATTGGAATCGAAATAAGAGATTACTTTGGGAAAGATTTGCTGGATCGAAAATGTGAGTTTGTTAAATGAACCGCTTATTTGAGAAACCCCATTAACTTTTTGAAGCGCAAGCATTTTCAAATCAATGTAGAAGACCAACTGAATAGACTGCCCAAAGCTTAAAAAAAAAGTTTTTCATCTTTGAGACCATTTAACCATATTTTTTGCAACTAGAAGTGAAAGTTCTGAAATAAGATGGTTTTATGGCACAACCAGCACATGTCAACGGGTTAACCCTTTAACGCGCAGTGTTCCCGCTCTGGGAACACCAAACTCTGACGTTTTGACTGTTGCCAGACACGAAGAATATATTTGATTCCTATAAAAATAGCTCCACAAGAAACCTTTATTTTTTTTACCACGTCGTTTCCCGTAAAAAAAGTTTGTCACGATTCTTTTTAACAGCAATGACATCCGCTGAAAAATGGAAGAATGCGAAGAACAGCTGGATAGATTGCCCAATGCTGAAAAAAGGGCAGGCGTTGCCATCGCTCGACTTAACTACCAGCAAGATGGCGGACGATCGAAACGTTCATAGCGTGCCATAGATCTAGAGATCCTTTTTTGACGACAGCTGGCTGTGCCGCACAGCCAGATGTCAATTTTACATAATCGGTGAAAATTGACTAACATGCAAATACGAGGATTTTTTAAATATTTTTGTGTTACTGGTTATAGTAATTAAGGTTATAGTAATTAAAGTATATAAACTTGTTTGTACCAATTTTATTTTATTGGTGTTGAATCAAAAATAATAATATTAAAAACTTTGTATAAAACACATACATAAAATGATACTTATGTCAAGATACGATCGTTTCGATTGAAAATTCGTTCAATCTTCATCAGTAAAAGCCCTCCGTCTCGCAAAACAGTGGGAACTCTGTTCCCACTGTTTTGTATCATTTTATGTGTGTATCATTTTATGCGTGTTTTTATATAAAGTTTTTATTTATTTTATAGTTTAACACCCGTATTTTGAGTGTTTTTTTTTTCAGTTAAAAACCTGCATAACTCGCGTAACCAGACAATTCGATTTCATGGGAGGGGCGCAGTGCCCTCGTTAAGGGTATGAATTTTCAATTTTTTCTTCTATTCGTCCCTCCTCCTCAGCACAGCAGCTATGTCCATATTACAGTCCAACTCGCTTATAACGAGTTCTCGTAAAACACGGGCTTGTGAATAGTCATAAGAATTCATAAGTACTTTCTATAGTACTTACTTTATTTATCTTTTATTTTTGTACTGTGCAATAAATAAATAAATAAAAGATGGTTAATTTGCTTCTAACTGTCTTTTTCTTGTGTTATTGTTCTACGGAGAAGACTAGTAGTCCAAAAAACTTTGTCATTTGCAAACCTGGTTTTAAAAAATTTCATGCTTTTCTGAATCCACTGAGTGTTTGTGTGACATAAGCACCAAACATCATTTAATAAAAAAAAAAGTGTAAGTTTAACCCTTTGAGGCGCAACCCTTTCCCAATGCTGAAAAAAGGGCAGTCGCATAGCCAGCTGTCGTCAAAAAAGGGTCTCTAGATCTGTGTCACGCGATGAATGCTTCGATCGTTCGCCATCTTGCTGGTAGTTAAGTCGAGCGATGGCAAACGGCTGCCCTTTTTTCAGCATTGGGCAATCTATTCAGCTGTTCTCCTATTCTTCCATTTTTCAGCAGATGTCAGTGCTGTTAAAAATAATCGTGACCATTTTTTACGGGAAAATGACGTACTAAAAAGTAAAGGATTCTCCTGGAACTATGTCACCGGCAACTATTTTTATAGTAATCAAATCTATTCTTCGTGACTGGCAACAGTCAAAACGTCAGAGTTGGGTGTTCCCAGAGCGGGAACACTGCGCGTTAAAGGGTTAACACCTGCCGTCGATGATTCGTCTTCTGTAGTTTAAACTCAAAGCTCCCTTATTTATCCAAGATATTGTGAATACGGCATTTAGAATGCTGCACCTTATAAAAAAAAGTCTTATTCCTAAAATAATATATTAATATTGCAAAAATAATTCTTCGAACTATGCATTCAAAAGATGCTACATAAATATATTCAAGGACATCTGTAAAGCTGTTCAACCATTAAGCATGAGAATGAGTCGTCTCCCACACAAATTCTCTCTTCCAAAACCAGTGAGGAGACAACAGCATCTAGCATCTGGGATGCTTTCGATAAACATTTAGCTATATAATTACGAGAGAAAATAATAAGGGCAGTCTTCAGTGATAGAGGCAAAAGCAGACATACATAATAACAACATTAAAAAACAATAACAAAAAATTAATATTAAATAAAGAAATAAAAAAGACTTTTTAAAATAGCATACAGTTCTTCAAAGGAAAATGTAAAAACGGGCAGAGGTTTAAATAAGAGCACCCCTCTCTAAGCACCCACTCCAAGAGCAGGAGATGCTGAAGATTGGCAACCAGGACTGTAGTTGGCGTCAATTATTAATATGTGATAGTCTCTACTTATTATAAAAGAAGGTGTCTGTGTGTGTGTGTGTGTGTGTGTGTGTGTGTGTGTCTGTCTGCAGCGTTACGGACAAACGGCTACACCTAGAAACACCAAATTTGGTATTCGGGAAGATGTAAATATGTAGTTGTGCACCTCGAAGCGATTTTTTCAAAATTCGACCTAGATTTTTTTTTATTTTATGTTTTATGCGATTTTTGGCATTTTTTCTCACCTAATTCGTAATAACGGCGGAAATTACGCTCGCAGCAAAACGGCATTTGTATCATCGGATAGAGGAGAAAATTTTCTTTTAAAAACAGTTTGTTCTGAATACTTAACCTGATTTACCGATTTTTAGGAATTTTTTTACTAAACATCTGCTTCGCGATTGTTTTTCGTAAAATAATTTTAAAACTGTCGCATCTTGAATTCTATCCGTCATAACTTTTAGATATTTTGACAAATCGTGAAACATTCTTTTCTCCCTCTTTTAAAATAAAAACGAAAAAATTATGTAAATTAGATGATTTTTTACGAATTTTAATGCAGCCTAATGTTTAGAATTTAATAGCATCAACGCGATCTTACGCCATTCATTACATTGCGATCACGGCACGAGAATTTATGTTCGGCTGTTGCCACAGAAAGGATTAGAAAAAAGGGTTTTTTCAACCAATCGAGTTTTTAAATGGGATATCAGAATTTCAATTCGCAAGTGAGGATCTATGACGTCAAATGCTTTAAGATACCTAAAAATTACGCCATAATTTTAACTCATTTATTCCAGCTCTATTTTCAACACAGGGAGACGATATTTTGATTAAAATTTACTGTAGAAATAAACTAAGAAATTCACGATTATTATTATTAGAAGTGGTATTTTAATCCGGTGCTTATTTAAAAATTGAAATGTTTTCACGGCGCTGAAAATGTTCATTTTAAAAGTTACAAAGTTCGTTTCAAAGCGCGATATATTAAAATTTTTCTATTTATTATTTTTATTTTTGGCATTTAATTTAGCGCAGGCGTTGCCTAACATACGCATGCAGGTTGCGAGTATAGTTTTATTTTAACGTTGAATTACGTTCCTCCATAAAGGTCACGCAAAGTTTTAATGATACCGTTTGAAAACAATTATGCGAAATATCGAAAGTAACTCCGAAATTAATCTACCGGGGTATCCTTTACGGCAGTCAAACAGTGACGTCATAAATTAAAAAAAATGTGTGAAATTTGTAAACTCTGCAACTCTAACGCCCTGTCACAATTAAAATGGGAATAAGTAGCTCCTCGAGATTACACAGTTTGATGTTTTTCAGGAGACAGGACTATGGAGGATATAAAAGATATCGCTATTGCATATTTAAAATGGCACCCATTGGATATTTTCTCCCCACAGTAAGATGAAATGGTTTACGGCGCTAAATACGCCAATCTTATAAAACTATGTATAAATTAAATATATATGGAGAGTTTCCTTAATGGCAACCATTATGTGAAATGATTATTATTTATGCTAATGCGTAAATTGCAAAGAATCGCCACAGAATCAAAAGATCCCATTGAGGCCAAATAATCTAAGCTGTTTCTTTTAAGGGAGCCTTGAAGAGGGAGAAGCGAGTATAGATAGTATTAATGTACGTAATAGGTAGTATTATTAGATTTGTAAAGATAGTATGAATAAATCGCAATGTACCACGTTAATAAATATTTCATGAAATTAAAAGTGTTTATCCTTTTTCAACGGTTGTCTTACAACCAACTAAACGAAAAGTAATTCTAATTTGCGTTAATATATCCCGCAGTCATTTCAACAGAGGGGATTACTTGAACTTTTTTAAAAATGAAATTCTGTTTTGTCACATGCAGATATGATTTTAGTAGTAAAATATTCCCTTCTTCCCGTATGAAGAGCCGGTGCGCAGCTATTTTAAAAACATCTCTTGAAAATAGCATAAATGAATTCAGAAGACCTCAAAACGTGTAAATACACCAAAATCTCGAAGTCGAATTTTTTTCATGATTGCAATACTTTCCTTATATGGTACATTTTCGGAAAGAAATAAATGGTGCTCCATTTCATGTAGTGTCTTGGGTATTTAATGCTACAACTTGAGCCTAAAAAACAGTATGATGCAGAAATAAGACATTTTGAAAGCCAGGAGTTCTCTGCAAACCATTAAGCTTTCCACTTTTTTGATAGTGAATGACACTGACGTAGTTTTTTGAGTCATTATACTGCAATGATCAGGTTAGTACTCATGACACAAACTTTACATTAAGAGTCAAATAATTTTGCTCTATTTTTTTTAAATTCCACATCACGAATAATTTCGAATTACACATGTAAGGAAAATTTTCGTTTCCTACCGTGCGAAGAACGGGCACGCAGCTAGTTAGAGAATAGTTGAAACAATTTTGTCAAGTAGTGTAGATGCAACTTGAGTTATTGCTCGAACTGGTGTTTGTTCTGGACTTAAAACTTTTGACAGACATATAATATCGTTTTATTTTCATGCTCTTATGGTTAGTTTAAAATAATTTCACAGTAATATCCCGAAAGTGGATATTCTAATTTACTTTTAGAAGTACGCTTTCACTCACACGTTTCTTTAGGTTGGTTACATTTGGCCATTTTTTTAGGTGAGAGTGTTGTAAATATAGGCCCCCATTTAAAGGGAGAATATCATGATTAAAGATTATCATTATACATTATATACAAGCACAACAGGCTCTAGCTATGCCAATTGATGAGACTGCTGAAACATCGCAATGTTCCACGGAAACTTCAAAAGCGGTTTCTTCGTGGACACAAAGACGCAAGGTCGTGCCTCATCACTGGATCCCCGTACAAGGATCAGCAAGTATCATGTCACTTGACAAAAGTTATCTCAAAAAAAAAAAAAAAAAAACGTTCTTGAGTCTTCCTGGGGTAAGTGGAGAGCTAGGGGGCAGGGGTCGAAAGACCAAAGGGATTTAAAAAAAAAAAAGCGATGATATCAACATGGATATCATTGATGGGTATAAGCCAGACTCGAGTAATGCAACTTGCATATTTTGCGATGGCAAGTTCTCTGTAGACACTCGAGGGGAAGTACGGGTTAAATGTGTTTGGTGTTAAACGTGGGCACATTTAGATTGCGCCGGAGCTGAAAGAGCCAGTTATGTTTGCGATTTCTATAAATATTTTTTTTCTGTAATAGATAAGTTCTATACCTTTTGTATAGTTACATCCTGTTTTAAAACATTTAAAACTACTTTTTAAAACTTTTTTGGAGCGGGTCCATACTTGCACCCTATTTTGTCTGGCGCTTTTATAAAGCTTTTTGTAAATCTTCATTTTCCAATTGAAATAATTGATATTAATCATTGTTTGTCCGCCTCTTATTTATTAAACTTTTTATATTTGTTAATGAAGTTGAAAAAATTAGAATTTTTCAAGATGAAAGTAACTTTAAGTCAAAAACAAATTACACCTTTTTCTCTAGTAAAAAAATCGGACCCTTTGTACCACTACAAACGGTCTAAATTGCTTTATTTTACATTTATATCTGTAATTTACAAAGTTCTTTATTAGTTTTTTTTTTTTTTTTTGACAGCGTTGCCCGTGGGCATTACGTTTTAGGGCATAATTTGCTCTCCAAAATTGTCAACTATGTCAATGACTGATGCACTAATCTGTTTTCTCTTCTTTTCTTTTTTTTTTAATCTATGCATTGTTTTCATTTCTATCCGTATATAATTTTACTGCATAAAACTGCCTTTATTTAAACATTTTGAGTTAATTTTTCACTAATAATTGAATCGTATTATATCAATCGCAGTATAATTATATATTTATATTTATTTTATCAGTGGCTAGGACAGTATGATATTCGGTTTTACGTCATGCTTTGGAATGTGCCACAAAATTTACAAATCTATAAAAATTATGGGAACAGTGTTTTTTCTTTTTTTAGGGATTAAAGGTAGCCTATATGTTAATTCAGGATATAAGGTATGTTCATTCCAAAGTTCATCCAAATCCGTCTAGCTGTTTCAGTGTGAAAGAGTAACAAAATTTTGGAACAAATTTTTGCATTTAAAATGCTAGGTGGATTAGTATGAATATCCGGTATTTTTCATAAAAAAATGTGGGATTCACTAGATTTAAAACATTTTTTTTTGAAAAAGCTTCACTTTCACATAAACAAAAATATTTTTCGATTGAAAAATAATTGTATATGTCAACGACTTGTTTGAAGCACTCTGTTACAAAAAAAATGATTAAATACATTTTATTTAATCGTGTCATGAAATTATATCATCACTAGATTAAATAAAATGTTCCTAATGTTTGAATTAAATAATAAAAGTGGCCAACTTCATAAAAGAAGTCGTAATTTTTTTTTTACGTAAAAGAATATGAGAGCCTGAATTTAAGCCTTCTTATATAAATTAAAAAAAAACTGCATTGTTTAATTATCAATTATGTATGATTTTTCATTAATTTCATATTTGTTAAAGCAACAATAGTAAAACAGTAAGGACAAATCAATGCAATTGCTACAGTACAATAATCAAAGTAGACATTGTTTACAACAATCTAAAGTAATGAAATTTCAAAAATCGGTGTCAGTCTATCATAGACCTTTGAGGAAGTATGGAGCTCTTACTAATCTTTTGAGATATTTTATCATATATTTCTTTGTAAGAAAGTTTTTCAAGTTTGTTTGGCCCCCTAATGCCATCTCCGGAGGGCCAGTGGTGAAGGAGGAGGAGTCATATGCATAATAGCACAAATTCAAGCCCAGAACCAATAGAAGACAATAGTGACACAACCTCCGGATCCACATGTCAATATAATCTGATTGTAGGCGCAGAATTGCAGAAACTGTACCTCATCCTACAAAACACTAAATAGTTCCTCCAGCGCATCAATAGATCAGGTTTTACCAGTTACATCACCAGTTTTTTCTGGATATGTTTGGTATGTTATAGTGATACTACCGTCTTCACCAGTTACTTCTTCAACAGTCTCGGCATTGCATTCATCATCACTGGTCATACCATCTGAGAGGTCAACATCAAATAGTGTTTTTCGCCACTAAATATAACCCTGTTCTGTATTTTGCGTGGTGCATGTTATATACAGCCCCCCCCCCCCACATCCACTCTAAGGAATTCGGTTCTTTGTGGTTTATGGCCGCAGACGTAAAAAAATACATTTTGCAGTTGCTAACTTTTAGGATAGGCTGTCAATTTTTTGCTTAAGCCAGCAGTCTCTCACGATAAGACCTTGGCGATATTCTTCATCGACACGTTTTGGTAACTTTTTTAAATTTCTGCGTTTAATTGTTTGTTGGGTTTATTAAATTAATACACTGATTTATTCTTAACCGCTGCGGATGTGTGAGCCTTTATTCTTGTTATTTGGCGTATTTTTGTTAGTGCTGCATCGCCACGTTTGAAGGTTAAATCTACTTGCATCGTTCCGAGAGATCACTTTAGCTCCAGTTGTACAACTAATAGGCTGTAAAATTTCCCAGTCCGTCCCCGCCCCCTTGCTACCCAATGACTTTGTAAGAATTTACTGATCTTCAATAAAAAGCAAGTTAACACCATTGGACGGAGCATTGCCCGAGTTGTTGCTTTGGTCGCAACGCAATTGAAATTTACCTTTTCTCCTGTACTGCACTAGAAGTTATGCATAACCTGCACCACACACCATCATCATATAATCTATCTTCTCTATTACCTTCAGTAGTTTCTTGTCTATGGCAACCACTGATATCATCATCCAATTTAAATATTAAAATCCAGAAAACAGAAATTCAGACGCATCCTCAAATTTTCTCGCAATTCCCCTGTATCCGACCTGACAAAGACTAAATCATCAGACTACCTCCTCACAACAGTCCATCTTCACCACCGAATCACAATAGCATCTATATACAATATCTTCAGTCAATAAGGAACTGCTAAATTACCTGTATGACCACTTGCATAGCAAAAATCTAATCCATTAGTAAGATGAAGCTTTCCGTTTTATGCATCGAAGGAAACTGGACAATTTCTGCTCCTACAATCAGATTACATTAACATATAGAACGACCGAAGCGAAACACATATCATGAACCATCGAAACTGAGCAAACATCAGTGTTTAAAAAACATTGAAAGCTTGACAAAAATAACTGAAGTCAAGCAATCATCATAGTTTAAGAACACCCGAAATTCTGCTGATCTTCAAAAGTCTGTACATATCATCTTCAAATTTCAGCGTCTGCATTCGGCAGTTCTAAAGAACAATGTCTGCCTTTAAACTGATGTTAAGTGTGCGAACTTGACTTTCTGCCTGATCGACCAAAGTTTATGCTAGTACGTTTTTCGAAAAATCTACATCTACGGTGTTACTTAACTGAAGTTTCTTCATGGATAATTCATTGAGTGTCTGAAGAAAGAGCCTTTGAATCGCACCTCAACGTTAAAATCCAATCTGTTAGTAACCAGGCTTCAAGTCATAAATGGTTCCAGGATAGCGAAAATCGTCTATTCTGTGTCACCTTCAAACTTTTTCCCTTTGACTTCCATTGCCCTTTTAGTAATCTACAGTGATTGGACTTCCTATACAAATACGAACTCAATTTTTCTCTATTAGAGAACTAAAATGTTATTGCCTAAAATTGTACAGTAGTTTTTCATTAATACTGGACAAAAATAAATCTTATTACTTTTACCAATTGCTGTGCCCGAGTTTGCTTATTTTTATGTCTGTGTTTAAAATTTCTTGACTTTTTTTAATCGAACTGATGTTGTCAAATAGTTTATAAATTAATTTTCTTTCTCAAAAATTGCGTAAGCAGCATTTATAGTACTCTTGCAGGAACATACAAAATAATTTCAATATAATACGATCTATAGCAGTTTAAAATTCTTTATAGCGCCATTTTTTTCTAGTAACAATATGTTAAAATATTTTTGGGCTTGAGATTGATTTATAAAAAGAAATTCAATTAGCTTATTACCTAAAATTAATTAGATTATTAAGAGCAGTTTCTTCGGTGGGAAGTATGTTTCCCACTGTCCAGTTGGAGTTATTCAAAGATAGGACATCTTACGTTTTGCATCTTACGTCCTCCGACCAAAGCTTCCCCTTATGCATGATGGCCCTTATATAGGCTTGCCATAACAAACAAACAAACAACAATAAGAACAACAACCAACTCTATCACTACTGTATAACGTACTTAGCTGAAGTACCCTTTCTCTGCACGGAATGGACATTCTTAAACCAAGAAATTCAAATGAAAAATAAATAAATAAATATTAAATATATTTTGATTATATATTTATCTCCATATCTCAACAAAATTTTAGTCTCGTAAATGATTTATATGTTATTAGATGGATCCATGTTTCACGCTCAGACAGTCTTGATCGTGGTGCAATTTTTTTATTTTCGTTTTTATCAAAGCTTATTAGCATTTAACTCACAAACGCAGTTTTAAACGCGTGATGTAAAAGTGACGTGAAAGAGATAAATTTAATTTCCTATTTTTTATATTACCATTAAATTACTATATAGGAACACTGTCCATTGTTGTCATTTAAGTCGTTGAATACTACAGTCAAACGAAAACGAAATAATTTCTAAGATTCTTAAAACTCGAAAAATAGAAATACATGAATGTGAAACACGAACCTATGAAAACACTATGATTTTGATGCTATTGTATCTGTTTTTCGTTCAATTTCAGCAAATCTACCAAATTATCCTAAGCCGTAAATGAGCATATCTGCTGGGGCTATGTTTTGTCCGGTTTTGTCCAGTTTTACGAGAATCACCCATGTGCCAATACTCCTATCCCGGTAACAATTAGCCTGTTTGGACCCAGTCGGATCCGTTTGGAAGAATAATCAATCTACATCTTATCAGCCGCAGAATGTGTAATTTGTCCATCGCCTGGTCATTAATTACTGGCTTTCGACACAATCATGTCAGAAAACCGTGCGCAAGGTCGATTCGGAAGACAGAGGCTGTGGTCTGCGTATCAATAATAATTTGCTTATGCAATTGGTGGAACAGCCTCTCTCTGCCGTATCTATATATGGACAGCGGAAGGAAGATGGTGATGGGGGGAAAAAATGAAATAAAATCAAATTAAAGGACACTTGGCATCATTAAGTATTCGGTGTGAAAGAGTGACCTGAATAGAATTTAAACAGGTGTCGATTATCTGCGGTAGATTTTTTTTTTCTTTTAAGTCTGGAATAGTGTTGAAAATGTAATTTTCAAAACTAATCCATAAAACGTAATTTTTTTCTTTGGCTTTTTCCAATTTCAGAGTGTGGAGGGAAGAAAAATCTGTGTGCGATGTTTATGAAAGCTCTTAACAGCGTTTGTGTTTTGCATTTTCAATGTGCGTTGCATCTTGACTGCTTTTTTTTTTACTACTGATGAGCCCTGCCTTTTTTTTTAAATTAATACTGATGAGCCCTGCCTTTTTTATACTACTGATGCGCCCTGCCCTATTTTACCTAATCTCCGATGTGTCCAGCCCTTTATAGGAAGAAAAAATTAGGTTGCCTCTCTTTCAAGCACTTATTTATGAAATCATAACGTTTTAAAAATACTTTTTTAGGTAAATGATACCTATATATGTAGGATGCCCCAAAATGGCGGAAACGGGCTTTAATTCTTTATCAATTAGAGATATGTGGGAAGTGTAAATTGAAAAAAAAAAATGTTCAAAATAAGATCGGACAAAAGACCCCGTTAAGAAAAAATCCTTCTCGTTCATTTACAAAAAGTTGCACATTTTAAATTTGTATACGCCCCCCTCATATCAAAAAATTCCCAATCAGTAAATAGTGCCCCCTACACTAATGTGGTGATGTACGAAATTTCAGCCTTTCATCATACACTGTTTCAGAGATATCTTTAAAGAAAGAGGATCCGGGAGGGGGCTATTTACAATGTAAACGTTTACTGCTTTCGTGAAAAAAAAAAAAAGATTTTCTTTAGTAATTTCTGTACGACCCCTGAAATGCGATCTTTCGACGTTGATTTTTTCCCTTTCCAGAACCATTGAAAAGTGGTTTAAGTCAGCCTTATATTTATCTTCACAACTCAGACCTTTGTTATGATATAATTCTCAAAATATTTTTGTGTCACCTCATGAGTGTAGAAGGCACATTTACTAATCCGGAATTATTTTGTACGGGGTCATATAGATTTAAAAAGAATAACTTTTCGGAAATTGACAAGAGGAGATTTTTAGTGGCGTAATCTTTTTTCCGACCTTATTAAGAATATTTTTTTTCAATTTACGATGTACACTTATCTAATAGATAAATAATTAAAGCGTATTGACATTTTTTGGGACACCCTGTATATATAGATATATATATTAGAGATAGTTTTGTTAGTTTCTTTTAAATGTGAAGTGAACTACTTTACCTTCAACATGGTGGAGGGATTAGAAAAATTAAGAATTTCTCACAACATAGGCTTGACAATTATCATATTTTTAAAATTACTTTTCTTTTTGTGAGGAAGGGCTATTTGGGACACTCCATGGCTATGGCCCTGGTACTTCTTTTTCTACGAAAGTTTGATGCATTATGTACTTTTGTTCGCCGATTCTGTGTATCACATATAATGCAGGGAAAAATACTTAGATAAAGAAAGAGTCTTTTTAAAAGAAAATTAGCTGTATTGTAGAAAGAATCCAGTGGATGTCAGTAAAAAATGCTTTGTCTTAATAGAGGATGTCCCAAAAAGGTGGTAACACTTTTAATTCTTATCTTTAGAGATAAGTGGCCTATGTATAAATTTAAAAAATGTTCAAAATAAGGACGAAAAAAGATTTTTAAAAATTTCCTCTCGACCATTTTCAAAAAGTTACACTTTTTAAATTTGTATACGACCCCCTTACAAAACAATTCCTAATTAGTAAAATGTGCCCCATACACTAAAGTGGCGCGGTACAAAATTCGAGAATTATATTCTAAAAAGTACATATCGTAGTAATGTTATTTCTACAAAAGTAATTAAAAAATACACCTATATATATATATACCGGGTGATCCAAAAGTCGCAACAAACTTTAAAAATTCATTAAAAAGGAGCAAATAATGATAGAAAATTGCGGTTTGCACAAATAGGTATAGGGTATGATGGGTTTTTTTTTTAAATGACAAGAAAGTTTGTAGTTCCAAATGTTACCGATAGGTAGCGCTGACATGTACAATGGGAACCAAATTTCCAATTAAAAAAAAATCCGAAATCTCTGTAATGCTTTCTACGCAAACTGCGATTTTGTATCATGATTTGTTCTTTTTTAATGAATTTTTAAAATTTGGTGCACCCAGGATGCATCAAAAGCTAGTGAAAAGTACAAAAATTCATTAAAAAAGAACAAATAATGATAAAAATTTGCAGTTTGCATAGAAAGCATTAAAGAAATTTCGGATTTTTTTAAATTGGAAATTTGTTTCCTATTGTGCATGTCAGCGCCACCTACCGGTAACATTTGGAACTACAAACTTTCTTGTCATTAAAAAAAATCCCATCATACCCTAAACCTATTTGAGCAAACCGCAATTTTCTATCATTATTTGCTCTTTTTTAATGAATTTTTAAAGTTTGTCCTGACTTTTGGATCACCCGGTATATATAGATTTTAAGTTCATTGTTTTGCTCATCTATCATTCCATGGATATTTAGAATTTTGGATTTGCCAAGTAGATGCTACGTTGATTCGTAAGTTATGCCTTTTTACTATATAAGAAAGAAATGACTAACTTATTGTAAGTTTGTGAGGATGCGGTATATGAGTGGAAGAGGCATGGAGCACTGTGAACAATACTGGAATATAAAAATAACACAATACCAAACATATATTTTTAATTCATTGTAATTTATTCTTTAAATTTATATATATCGCTAATTACAATAATTTTACTAAAAAATAATATCAATCCTTTAACGCAATAGAGTATACAATATTTTTTGTCATCCCATCTTTAGATAACTTAAACAAACTGGAGGCCCACTGTATGATTTGCCCACTCGAGAGCATGTCACGTATAACTGTCCGTGTGAAAAACATGGCGTGCTCAAATCTAATCCAGAAACAGACATAGTTTGGCCTTGAGACTTATTGATAGTCATTCCATAAAAAATTCCCCCCCCCCCAAAAAAAAGGATGAAAATCTGAAACACTTTCAGATTTTAAATACGCACTATAGTGCTATATATTAAAATCGTATCATAATTTATGCGTCGTCCCTATTTTTCGTCCTTATTCTCTTAAGTTGGAAAGTGTTATCATTATTCATGACTGTGCTGTATTTTTCTTCCTTATTTTATAAAACCCATCTTTGGAATCGAAATCTATCTTAAAATCACCTACTAAAACTATTTTATAATCTTCGCCAAGTATATCACAACTATACTTCACCGTTTTATATATTGTTTCCTAATTTAACGCCTCGACTCTCGCCAAGGAGGCGATGATTAAACATATGCAGTTACCATGACGATTTTTTGCATTTATGTAGAAATCGTAATTTAGAATTAAAATGGCGATTTGGAACAACATGTAAGTACAGCATGCCGTTACATTTTTATTTATTTTGGATTACCAATTAATGTAGTTTTAATAATTAAATGTCTTCAAATTCCTTAACTGGCGCGTTTATCGCTAGTTTGTTTACTTTAGTTATCACCTAGTTCTTTTGGGTGCGTTGAAACGGTACTTACGTATTATCCCGGCGGTCACTTCCGCCAAACTACTTTTTCGTAGATTTTAAATACATTGCCAATTGTATTCCAAACGATCAACAACTTCATGTGCCCGGCATTTATCTTGGTGAAAAAATTGCTTGTCTTGGCGGACCGCCGGGAAAATACGTAAGTACCGTTGAAACTTGTGCATAACTCCCAGAGACCCATGACTGCAAAGCTCGCCAAAGTACGGGAATTTTTTAGGTTGGAGAGAGTGGGGATGCTAAAATAGGAATCAACTCTTTCTCGTATCATAAAACACATCTTTGGAATCGAAATCTATCTTAAAATCGCCACCTGAAACTGTTTAGAATTTCCTCCAGGCATGTTCTTCCTGTAGGCATATTCCAACTATACCGCAAAGACATTTTAAATACTGTTTGGAATGGGCATCATAATCCACGAGTGTACCGTGTTTTCCTTTCTTGTTCCACAGAGAACTTCTTCGGAATAGAAATCTATATTAAAATCGCCTTATAAAACTCTTTTACAATATACGCCAGGCGTTTTCTAACTATACGCGAAATATATTTATAATAAATTGTCGCGTTTTGGCACCACATTTAGCGATCAATTATCAAAAATTGCAAACCTTGTGCGACTTTCAACATTTTATTAACTTCCCCCCCCCCTCTCCACATTATCTGGCAAACACATTTGAAAAGTGATTCGACACGCTAATGTCTACACAGAAATCCTGATTGAAATTAATAGCACTCGGGGGCTAAACATTTTGGGGTGGACCGCCCTTATGACTTAGGAGTATGAGACATAGTTAAAAACTTATTCTATGATCTAACGAATATACATAGAAAATTTCATTAAAATTGGTCGAGTGGTTTCGGAGGAGTTAGGTGACTAACACTGGGACAGGAGAATTTTATATATTAGATATATATATATATACATACATATATATATATATATATATATATATATATATATATATATATGTATATATATATATCACTGACAAAGAATTATCCTAGTAAGCTGGGGAATAAATGAGCATACTTTAAAAATTAAATTTTAAGATAATGAAGAAAAAGTGTATGCAGGTATGAGAAGCCTAAACCATTTGCAATTAAAAAATAACACCAGCAAAATTGTTTTTTCAAAAATTGTTTCACTGAAACGAATCTCTGTATCTCTCTATTCTAAAAAAAAAGTAATGGCCGCTGCCACCGCCGTTGTTAAAAGCTTGTTCTGCTATCTCCTCCGAAATTGTGGGGATATGAGTTTCGACGAAGGTGTCTGCGGATTCGGAAAATTCCGGGGAAGCCTGTAAGCTAACTTAAATTTCCAAATTTCAATTACTTTAGAAGATATTAATAAAAAATTGAAAATATAAGCATAATGGCTGTCAGGCTTGGCAATATTCAGCAGCATAAAATCATTTCAACAAAGCAATTTCGCGTGAAATTAACAAACATGAAGTAGAATTACACCATTTTTACGCCAAATTAAAAAAGTAAGTGAAATAAACAAGTCAAAGTGTGTTACACAAAGTTCACAATTTTCAAATATTAAGTTCCCTTAGATAACAGGAGTTTAAAATTGACTCCAATTCGTTTTTCTTATATTTTTTCTAATAATAATTGTAATTGATTTAAAAAGCTCCATTTTGGCATCAGGTACGATCAGGAAAAACGCTGTCTCAAACAGGGTGAATCTAAATACTGCGTGTGTTCCAAAATGTTAGCACCCAGTATTTTGAAAATGAAAAATAATTCAAATGCATATTATAGTAAAGCCGGTTAGATTCAGCTTGGGTATTTGCCACCCGTAGAAATATATGACGGCGTTATTATGCCATTATAGCAAGTGCAGCTTGGATATTTGCCCGCGCAGCGAGATGGTATATTTCGCGGTGCTAAATAGCCAATCTGCAAAGGATTATATATATGTATGTCTGGATAACTGTTTTCACGGGAACCTTACATGAACAATGGTTATCGGATAATGCATGTGTAAATCACCAAATAATGAAAAGTCGGCATTAGTTG
This sequence comes from Cheiracanthium punctorium, assembly GCA_038373885.1. NCBI lineage: Eukaryota > Metazoa > Arthropoda > Arachnida > Araneae > Cheiracanthiidae > Cheiracanthium > Cheiracanthium punctorium. Next base: position 800,026 of record JAWZYV010012330.1, on the reverse strand, counting down.
CAATATATAATAGCTGTCCCGTAGTTTTTATCAAAGAAAACATATAAAGCACTGTTTTAGAAATAATCATTAACTATACGAATACGCAAGTCGACAAATTATGAAAAATCGCCATGGATGCCAAATACGCAAGGTGTTCCATTGGTTTTACACAATTAAAAATAGTGTGCGGTTGTTCCGAGGAACATGCAGGAACCAAGGAATGTGTAAAATAAACAAAAACTTTGTGAAAAAAACACACATAAAAGGTTACTTCTAAGGCGTAACGATCGTTTCGACCGAAAACGGGAGGGTTTGTCTGACGAAGACCGAACAAATTTTCGGTCGAAACGATCGAATCTTTAGGTTTTGTTGATTATGCCTTTTTTATGAATAAGCCTTATTAGTGGCCGAATGCCTCATACGTAAAGTGAGCGTAACGAGTCCAGAGGCTTTGGCCCCTAGTCTTTAAAAAAATAATGATTTTCAGATGCAATCTTTTTTGAAGATTTTTTATAATAGTGTAAAAAGTCTTTTTTTCTCATATTTTGCTTCATAGTTACATTGTTTTTGAAATTGATATAAGAATGATTTAGCATAATTTAGCTGTTTTGTAAATAATAATAATAATAATAATAATAATAATAATAATAATAATGCTATAAAGTTTATGTTCACATTGGGAAAGCGAGTGTCGGGAGGGAAGAATTTTACTTTAGACTTGACATCTGAGCCATCACGAAAAGTTCACATACTGATCATTTGTGAAACTAAACTTGTAAGATTTTTTTTATCTAATAAAGTCAACTGGTAATATTCATTATTTTGTAAACCTTCCAAACCCGGGAGAGAATTATGTTACACCCCGTACTTTACTGTAATATTATATTATTCTTTAACTGTAACTTTCACACCATTTTGGCTCGCAAATCAACTCCAGCTTTGAAAAAATACAAAGTCAGCAATTAAGGAGCATAATTTATGTGACCCATCTCGAGTACTTAATTCTGTAATAAGAACACAGATTAATACAAATTAGGAATTTATAACAAATAAAACTTTCTTGTACCTTGTAACTGCAAGCGAGAAAGAAATAGAAGAGAAATCAAATGAAAAAAAACTCCAAAGCATAAAAATGTAGCCATCAAAAGAAATCGTGCTTGCAAAAAAAATAAAATCACCCCAAGAATATAAAGACACTCCGCTAAATGCAAAACGAGCTAATTTGGAACTGTTTAATGATAACGAATTCTCCAATGACAATAAGATTGAAGGAGCTGCAATTAAAAAAGTTGCCCCAAAAAATCCCTCCTTAGAAGGTGCTAAGAAGGTGCTGCAAGGAATTCATACTGTACTTGAAAAACAGAAATATTTTTCTGCGTTTTATGATAATGATCCATTCTACAATGGAAAAATAACTAAAATTTTGGACAAGGAAAAAGCAGAAATGAAGTTTCTGGAAAATGGTCAAAAATGGTATTGTCCTAAACAAAATAGTTCGGAATTAATTCAAAACAAGTGCATATTCTACGGGCCAGTTAATTTAAATGTAAAGAATCCCTTTGTTGCTCATAGTAACAGGATAAACATAGTGTACAAATGTTACAAGAGATTCTGTCTGGAATTGTCAGCTTAGAGCAAAAACAAATTTTAATAAGCTCGTAAAAATTGTCTTGTTATTTAAATTTTTTTCTTAAATACAGCATTATTAGTAAACAAAAAAAAATCTGTTTGTGTGCCGATTAATGATAGTTCAGAATATTTATTTACTTTTGATATGCATTACTATAAAAAAAAAAGGAGTGACCCATATTTACCCCATATGTGACCCATTATTGCCCAAATCCAGGGTATATATATAATTCCTGGTCACTCAATAATTTAAACAAAATAAGTAATAATTGAATTTTAGGTAACATGGTTATTTGAATAATATGTCTAAATTATTTAAGCTTACTTCATGACAAAATAAGTCATTTTATATTTCATACTTATATTAAGATGTTGCTTTTAGACCCCTAATTCCCTCGTATGACCTAACTGAGTCTGCATACTCACTGAATCTTTTCAAAAGAAATGTGAACACTGATTTGGCAAACATGAAAATTTTGTTTCACTTCGATTCTAAATTTTTTTTTCCTGTAATCAGATTCGGAAAACTTGCAAAGATGAAAAAAATTTCTTTTTCTTTACATATGACCGTTATGGAGTAACGTAATTCTACGCTAAAAATTAGAAAAATTCGAAACGCTATTACGCCTGTAATTTGTGTATTGTGTTGAGGCAAACCTACACTAGGAGTATCTGCATGGGATCTGTGGTTCCTTGAGCTTAGGATTTTTCTAAGGGATTCTAACACGTATTCACGTTACATCTGGAGAAAATAACCCCAAACGCCTGACCGTCTATTCGACAGCCGCGCGGTAGGCTGTAATTTGTAATGTATACTATACATCTCAATGTATAGACAAACACTCAAAATACAGGTGTTAAAAGATGAAATAAATAAAATGTGTAAAAAGCGCACATGAAAAGGTACTTATAGGTTGGGATGATTGCTTCGACCCAAAATATCTTTGGTCTTATTATCTACATTCTTTTTTAACTCACACATCCTTTTTCTTCTTCCTTTAACCTCCGTGGTTTTTCACTCTTTCTTTTTTCCAAGTGGCAACATGCTGTTCGCTTTTGTTTTCGTTTATCTTTCAGTCCCCACTGTTCTGTGAGACGAAGTGTTGACGGCTGAAGAAGATCGACGATTTTTTTTCGCTTGAAACGATCGTCCCAAATAATAAGTACCTTTTATGTGTGTTTTTTACACAAAGTTTTTATTTATTTCATCTGAAAGTATTGCTGCGTTCTATAACGTATATTGCCAGCATAATACATAGCAATTCATATAAATGAGGCATTTAATGGAGTTTTCTCAAATCGATTAAGATTGTGAGGGTTCCCCTACTCTAAAAAAAAAAAAAATTAAATATTCTCCTAAAACCATAAATTATTAATGGTATCTCGAAATATATTTACCTAAAATCATAAACAAAACCACACAAGCTATTTTTCATGAATCCTTATATCGATCGACGAGCTGGGATTTTTATGCATGCAAAACTTTTGACTGGAGTGATTAATCGATTCAACCTGTCAGCGGCACGAATTTTAATCGATTAGCGAAATGATATATGTTTCTTAATAGCTCGGTCATTTTTTTCCCTCCGCTTAGACCATATACAGCTTAAACAATATACAACTTAATGTGGTGGATGCCGATATACCGTGTGGTCATTATCGAAATTGATTGGATTTTTTTTTTCTTACCGCGAACGCTGTGCTTGCTAAAGAGTGTAATTCGAAACAATAGTGTGGTTTGCAAGCATACTCTAAAACAAATTTATTATGTTATGAAAATGTTTAGAACAGTGATTCCGAATGCGATCCAGGTGAACGCCGGGGTCTATGAAACTTTTAACCCTTTAACGCGCAGTGTTCCCATTCTGGGAACACCAAACTCTGACGTTTTCACTGCTGCCAGTCACGAAGAATAGATTTGATTTCTATAAAAAGAGTTGCGGGTGACATAGCTCCACGAGAATCCTTTACTTTTTAGCACGTCATTTACCGTAAAAAATTGTCACGATTATTTTTAACAGCACTGAACATCTGCTGAGAAATGGAAGAATGCGAGAACAGCTGGATAGATTGCCCAATGCTGAAAAAAGGGCTGCCATCGCTCGGCTTAACTGAATCTTTTCAAAAGAAATGTGAACACTGATTTGGCACATATGAAAATTTTGTTTCACTTCGATTCTAAATTTTTTTTCTCCTGTAATCAGATTCGGAAAACTTGCAAATATGAAAAAAAAAAAAAATATTTTTCTTTACATAGGATCGTTATGGAGTAACGTAATTCTACGCTAAAAATTAGAAAAATTCGAAACGCTATTACGCCTGTAATTTGTGTATTGTGTTGAGGCATACCAGTGAGATGCCGGACGATCGAAACGTTCTTCGCGTGCCATAGATCTAGAGACCCTTTTTTTGACGACAGCTGGCTGTGCCGACACAATACAGATTTCCATTTGCGGTGTAATTCACATATCTAAAGGCGATGCTGGTCTGCAATTTCTACTAGAAATTGTACAATATGGCCAGTGACATGCTGGCAAAATACCAGTAATAGGTTTTAACGCCTTGCATTAACGCCTTCAATTTTTAACTTTAATGGGATCAAAACGTATTTTATTAATAAATCGGTGATGCTGCCAGCGTTGTAATTTACTTTTTCGCGTACCACTTTTAAGATAAGAACGCTGACTCCAAATTCAGCCAACCAGGTGGTGCTGTAAGCGTTTTTTTCCGTAGCGCATGGCAACGTTACTATACATCGACCCCACTTTTCTGACTATAGCTCTTACCATTCAGAAATTATTTATATAATTCATTACCAATCAGAGATTAATGACGACAGCCTTTAGCGCACAAGCTCTATAGGTTACAATAGCATATAATTCTGTAAAATTGAAATTGGTTTAATAAAATGTAGTTTTTTTTATTATTGAAATATCCTACAACTTCATGCATGGTGGTTTTTTAAGGTATTAAAAAATTAGAGGGTCTTATGAAAAAAAGAATCTTTGATCTAAGTAGTAAAAAGGTTGGGAACCCCAGATTTAGAATGTCCCTTCACAATCCGTTCAGTACACAGAAACGAAATAGTATATCTACGGCAGTTAAGGTATGAAACTACCTCAGGGGCACCTTTTCTTTGAAAAAACAGTAATATTTTGATGAAAAATCCACGTTTTTAATTAAAACCCCATGCAAAAACCCTTAACTGGTAAAAATTTGTGACGCAGCAATTTACTTTATAGATCTATGAATTTTAAATATGGGTCTTAAAAATAATGATATCAAATTTTGAGTGACGCCCTGCTGTGAATTTTAAAGATTTGTTTTTAAATTCCATTACAGTTACTTTCGTTTTATTTTCTAAAGAAGATTTACGCATTTAAGCAGTGCTTTTAATTATGAAATACACTGTCAAATATATCACACTTTCACTGAATCTATATAATGTATTCAAATGAATTTATTTCAATAATTTAATTTATCTTTTCCGTCACGCTATCCAAAAGGGCAAGTAAAATTTACGTAACTAAGCTTTGGTTACGTAACTAAACTTACGTAACCAAACTAAGTGAAATGTATATGAAAATTTTGCTTGCCCTTTTGTATAGCGTGACGCAAAAGATAAATTAAATTATTGAAATAAATTCATTTGAATATATTATATAGACTCAGTGAAAGTGTGATATATTTGACAGTGTATTTCATAATTAAAAGCACTGCTTAAATGCGTAAATCTTCTTTAGAAAATAAAACGAAAGTAACTGTAATGGAATTTAAAAACAAATCTTTAAAATTCACAGCAGGGCGTCACTCAAAATTTGATATCATTATTTTTAAGACCCATATTTAAAATTCATAGATCTATAAAGTAAAATGCTGCATCACAAATTTTTAACCAGTGAAGGATTCTTGCATGGGGATATCATTACTTTTTAAGGGTATGGTCAGAAGATAATAAATTAGTTTCAAGGGCGAATTTCGGAAGTTTGCTTGACACTAAGTTATGTAAATAAATATACAAACCTGTTTTCATGCAGTATCAGAGTATTTGATTAAAAAAGTCACAGCAAGTTCTTTTGTAACATGTAACAGAAAATTGACATATTTTTGTTAGAATTTTATAATAAGAGACATAATACTGATTATAATCAATAATTTTTTGAGTAATTTTCTATTTATAATTTGGGTCGAGTACACATTAGTATCCCTGCCACCATCTTTGATTTTATTTCATAAATTTGCATTCAGTTTAATGCTAAACGTAAGTTAACTATAATTATATAACTATTGGGCCCCATCAGTGGCCGAGCGCATAGCGCTCTGAACTGGGAGACGGAAGGTGCCTGGTTCGAAACCAGGTTGCGTCCGCCGACCTAATCGTTCGGAGTTTTCCGTGGTTTCCTCCAAAACAGCGTAAATGCGGGTTAGGACCCCTTAGAAAGACCTCCACGGAGGGCACCTCACGTCTCGGCTTAGAGCCTACGTGTAACTATAATCGGCCGTAATTCTAGAATAACAACAACAATATATAACTATTGGTTCTATTGTTTTAATGCATTGTGATTCATTAATTTGCATTCAGTTTAACGATAACCGTAAGTTAAGTTTCGTTAAAATTATTAATTTAATAATCTCGTTCTTAATTAATGATAATCTAGTTAATCGTTCTATTATTTTAATGCAATGTAATCTATTAATGCAATGTTTGCTTTCAGTTTAAAGCTATCTCTGTTAAATTTTTAACTATATTATGATACACTAAGTTTTTAACTAAGTTAATGATGCATCTCAAAATTGTTGATTAAATTAATTAATGACTATAATCATTAATAAAATAGAAAATTACTCAAAAATTTATTGTTTATAATTGGTTTTATGTCGCTTTTTAGAAAACTAACTTCATACTATGTTTGTTTGTTTTTTTATAAGTTGATAATTTCATTTTTTTAGAGAACGTTTAGATGAACTACCAGTTTAAGAATAAGGGTCTTGCGTGGTTGACTTTCTTAGTGCTTCTGAAGCGTATTTAAGTTACCTCGTGAGAAAAACCGTCCAAAACTCCGAATTTTTAGATTATCAGCCATCCGGTAGACCAGATCCCTGGGCATTTATACTTCAGTTATCTACCATCTTCAGTATCTTATCAACTCGGCTCGGGTGGGCACAACATCTTGTTTTAGATGCCATCTCCGGCCATCAAATGTCTAATACAAAATATAGTGCATGTATAAATTTAGATTAATTAATCAAATTTCTATCTGAAAAGTATTGAACAAAAGTTTAAATCTGGTATTTAATAAAAGTGAGAAAAATAAATAAAAGTGAGAAATACCTAAGATTTGGAAAAAATATTGATTTTAAAATTATAATTCAATAATTTCAATAAATTTTATACATACATGAAGAGTAAAAGAATTATTATTAAAACTAGTTAGTATGTAAAACTACTATTTATTTTCCTTTGAATACTAAATAATTATTATTAATTAATTATGTGAGCTTTCTGAAGAGAAAAAAAAATTCATTGAAATATTAATTACATATTGAATTTTCCAAATAGAATTAATAATATTAGAAAAATAAAGACTTAATTTAACTAGAAATAGCTATCAAAATACTAGGGAAACGAAATACTTAAAGAAAAGGTTAGGAAGGAGTTTTACCAAAAAATACATAAATTAATTTTATTTTTAATTCAAAGTCTTAACTATTTTTAATTATAAATTATAGCAAAATAAATTACAGAAAAAATAAGTAAAGTATATAATAATCTGTTATTATTTTTTAAAATGAAATAAAACAAAAACGACAGTAACACAAAGCTCATCTCGCAAAAGTGCTACATCGGGCACAGAACCAAAGTTTTCTGGTCAGAAACCGGAAGCGAATCGCCCTAGCTTCGACCAAACTGGTTTAGGATATAAGGTAACTTGTACAAATCTTGTTACGGTTCTACAGCACTGTATTCCTACTCCCTGCCTTGTTTACCGCCTTTGAAACAAGATCATGTTCCGTATTTCCTTACGCGGGTTAAATAGTTCCCTCTTTGAACTGGATTAAATAAAAAAAAAGTTTTCCTAGCTTAACCGGCGACTTCACTCATCGAATTTGGCACCGATTAAAATCCTATATTAATTGTAAAAAATTCGTTAGAGCCGATTCCGAGATCCAGAAGAGAACTTTTGAAAATAGAAAAGTTAGCTGTAATGTATAAGTGCCGCGAAATTTTACGGTTGGTTGGTTGGGGCTGGCTGCGTCACTCGTAGAAACTGCCGTTCTACATGATAGGGCGTAAGACGAGAAATGTAAATGCAGTTTTAATGAAATTCAATGTAAACTTCAAAATAGTAGCAAATTTAAGTAAAAATTCGGTAAAAAATTGCACGTACGCTGCACCATCCGTAAACAATTTTTAAAAATATTTTTTATTAATATTAATACTGTACATAACTAACATATTTATCCGTGTTATGAACCAAAAGATTTACAAAAATGCTAATAGTTATGAAAATACTTCAAATTTTGTATGAAATCTCAGTATTTTTTCGGAAAAAAAACCAACATATTTTGAATTAAAAAATGGTCATAAAATCAATAAATAAACACGAAAATATATTTTTTTTTCTTCATAACATCGCTAATAACGACCAAAATTTCCGGTGAAAATTCCAAGGCAATACCTTTAACAAGTTATGATATATGACAGTTATCGTAAAAAAAATTTACGAAAAACACACATTTTTCAGAAAATGCGTTCAAAGATTTTAGTACTGTACAGAATACAATCCTTTTGGTTCATTATTTCTTGTTGAACTTTGTTCCTAGTTATCGTAGAAAAAAAAAATAACAGTTTTGGATTCCTAATTGTGTGTAACCTATAAGATAAGCTAATAATAAAAAAAAATTCGAAATTTTTCACAAAACTGGGATTTTTTGAGTAGTCGCATATCTTAAAAAAGTGCCAGAAAAAATTGCCAGATACGCAGTTGTTCGCCAAATTGTCGCATTTAAGAAAATTTTATAATATTTAAAAACTTTACTGCGCGTAAGAATTTACCTTAGAATGTTTCATACGATTCAAAGGTTTATCGCGTTCTACAAAGTATAGTACAACATTTCAGGATGTATTCTAATATTTTTGAATTTGCCAAACTTGGCGAAATATGACGCGCTTTAAGTAACTACGAGTCTTAGATGGTTTACCCCCCCCCCATTACAATAGTAGTGAGCAATCGAATTATTCGAGAGGTATGGAAATGTCTGCTATAAAACTGCGGACGAACATTCCAGAAAATTCAGTGAGTATGTAGGAGGGCAGGTCAGTCCAGTCGGTCAGTTCTGAATTGTCGCTTGCAGAGCGCGTTGCTCAAGGGCGTAGGAACCGGGGGAGCTGGGGCTCCCCTAAAATATTTCAGACGGGCTCAGATCCCTCTTGAGAAATTCTCGCACCATATCTATTTATGGTACATTGTTTACCTCGAACCTGATTTCAAAAATGTAGTCGACTTTCTCTAAGAAATTCACACAATAAACAACAAAGAGCGGAGAGAGAAAGGGTAGAGAAGGCACCTGGTTGTACCTTTAGCCTTTTTATCATTGTTTACAGCCCATGGGCATTACATAGCAATAATGATGGAAATTTGCACTTCTCCATTTTATAACTTTTTGTATTGGTGAACTCGTTCAGTGCGACAATTCTCTTATAACGCCAAAATATTCCGAATCATTTTACCGGTAAGACAGAAGCCTGCTTTTAACGTCCCTCGGTTACAGTGTCATAAATGATCTCTTTAATGACGTTCTAGCACAGTTCATCTGCGTATTATTATCTGTAAGTATTTATTAAAAACTATTTTTGTTGTTGAAGATACTTTCGAAATAATTTGAAGACAATTTTAAAAATAAATATTTGAGTTCATAAATTTATAAAAATTTGTCAATTTCACTTTTATTTTTTCAACTTTAGGGGTGGTAGGAGGGATTAGCTTCTATAACCCCTTTGTGGGTGCGCCTTTGCATCCTGACAACTCGACTGATGCCTGGTACTTTCTAGGCTATCTAAACTTTCAGTCATTAACACCCTAAAAACCCCTTCAGCAATTTTCCCGTCGCGTGCAGAAGAAATAACGTTCAGCAGAGTTTTTGAAACGATATACTAGTACAGGGGTTCCCAGCCCTTTTACTTAGACCCTCTTGAGATTCTTTTTTCAGAAGACCCTCAAATTTTTAATACCTTAAAAATAAAAAAAAAACCCTGTTTGAAGCTGAAGGATAGTTCAATAATAAAAAAAAGCACTTTATTAAACCACTTTCAATTTTGCGGAATTATATGTAATTGTAACATATACAGTATGCCTGCTAAAGTCTGTTGCTACCCCCAAAAAGTTCTGAATGGTAAGTCATAAAAGTAGGTCTAGGTATAGTAATGTTGCTATGCGCTGCAAGAGGAAAAAACGCTTACAGCGCCACCTGGTTGGCTAAATTTGGAGTTTGCGTTCTTATCTTAAAAACGGTTCGCGATACGCGAAAAAAGTGAATTACAAAGTTGTTCAGCATCACCGACATCTTCTTCCCACTAATGTTAAAAATTGAAGCCGTAAAAACCTATTACTGATATTTTGCCAGCGTGTCATTAACCATATTGCACTATTTCCAGGCGAAATTGCAGACCAGCCTAGGCTTTAGATATGTAAATTACACAGCAAATGAAAATCTGTATTCTATTTATAAATAGTAAAACGGATATTATTATATATCTCAATTATATTCCTTAAAAATTAAACAAAAATTTTAAAACAAAATTTATCATCGACTCCCCCATTAGATCCTTAGAATACTACAGAACCCTTTAAAAGTTTCACAGACAAGCAAGTGGTCCACCTGGACTCCGTTCTGAATCACTGTACCAGTACTCAGATGATTCGCGAATGATTTTTAACCTCGGAATTTCAAAATGGACAGTCTCATCAAATTTCGAAATGTGAAAGGCACAGTGCCCCTAATATTTGAAAACGAATGATATGGCAAGAGTTATTTTTATTGGTTTCTGCAAGAGTGACGTTATTCCCAGACCGAACGGAGAGAACACCTGCCTCTGCCACAGCTGCATGTGGGTGGCATGAAATCGGAACAATAAATATCTCATTGATCGATTGAGTTTAATGGATTCAGGTATGTACACAGCCCTTATGAAAAGAGAACAAAAACGCAATATGGAAGAGTTTTTGTTACCAAAATTTAAACTTTGCGCATATAGACAGTAATTCAATGGAGACTCAGTTTCAACAAGCTGAACTAAATGCTTTGACATAGAGTTACATAGACCTGTAAGTTACATAGATCTGTAAAGTTTGAATAAACATTTTAAACGCAAATAGACATGTTCTGGTGTAAAAATAAAAATAAATAAGATGATTTTTTTAATCTATAGACCTGTATCGACCCTATAGACCTGACTCTAATCTATAGACCTGTAAGTTACATAGATCAGTAAAGTTTGAATAAACATTTTAAACGCAAATAGACATGTTCTGGTGTAAAAATAAAAATAAATAAGATGATTTTTTGTAAAAACACGCATTATCATTTGCTCTTCACCAGTTTTTCTCTGCCCCGCCCAAGAGGGCACTCCCCACTGGTTGGGAACCACTGCTCTAAACTTCATGTTCATACTCAGTGGCGTACTGTAAGCCCCCGCGACCCCTGGAATGCGGAAGTCGGTAGCACATTCTATTAAAATAATCAAAGATTTTCCTATGTAGTAGTTTTTGGACATTATTTTCATTTTTAACAGATCAGAGAAATGAAATGAAATAGTCTGAAATTAGCATGAAGAAATCTATACAATGCACAGTAGATAAAACTCAAAATTTGTTGGCTTCAGGACTGTCACATCGGTTCGAGGCGAAACGAGTCGTGACTGGTCTGCCAGCGAAAACCAATTTGCATGTAAAAATGTGGTAAATTTTCGAGTTAAGAGGCCTCTTCACTGAGCTTCCGAGGCTTTAGCGTCAATGTTAAGTCAATGGCAAATATTTTCTGGAATTGCTCGAGCAGATTTCAATATTTTCAAGTAATTATTTTTGCTTTGTGTACACTAGAGCTTACTGTATAAAGCTAGCTAAAAAATATTTAAGATTTTAAAATTTTAAAGTGTTAATCAGAGCTGAAATTTTCAGATGATCTAAATATGAGCTACTTTATTATAAAACGTTCTAAATGTAACAAAGTATAAAAGATAAAGAATTTTGGAAAAGTTAGCGCTCAAGAGTTAAGTTCTGTCTTTTCAAATACCTTTTCCTCGTGGTTTTATGTGAATTACGTAGAGAGTAATTTGAGCAAACATCTGAGATAAATTAAAAAAAAAAACTCCGGAGCGCACTACTCGCGAGATCCGCTAGGTTTTGTCTAATATGCAAAATTTCCCTCTGCAAAAAAGAAGTGCAGGAGCTGAGTTCCGGTGAGCTCCTATGCACATCAACCCTTTCTAAGACTAGTTTATGTGCAGAGAGTCGAAAGTACTTGGGATTTTTCTGGCCCATTTTTTAGGATTCATTCATATATTTTCCCTCTACTGTAATATCCCACGTGAAAATTGGAGAAACAAGTATTAAACAAACACAGAAATTTTGCAGGATAATACATTAATTATTCACAAAATCTAAGTCGGAAAACTACCTGCTGCTTGTACACGGAATTAAACGCAAAAAATATATAATTAAAAAATGATTCTTATGCTCAATTTTCGAGTCATTATTCGAGCTTCTTTTAAAATTACGAATAAAAGAAAAGTTCATAAGCCAAATATAATTTAGAATTTAGATGTATGGAAAAAATATACATCCAATATAACTGAACAAAAACCAGAAAATACTTACCTACCCCCAACGGTCTATTAAATACAGAACAAAAATGATAATTGATTTCTGTATTTAATAGACCGTTGTGGGTAGGTAAGTATTCTTACCACGGCCTTATAAAGAGTTAAGCCCTGTGCATGGGCTAATCACTATTGGGCTATATCCAAAATGTCGCAAGCTATCGTCAAGCTTGTGGACACTTGGCGAAATTTCAAGGAATTCAGCGCCAAAAATGAGTTTTGAAAACTTAACCCAGCGTCGTGGTATCTTTTGTATTTGAAGAGATATATATACTTACTTTGGAGAGATATACTACTATCTGAACCTTTATATTATTGCAGTGGCTTACATAGCTTTAATTTCGGAGGGGGCCGATCTAGTATTGAGCTTTTTATTTTTTTAGTTTCGGGGTGAGGAGGGGGGGGGGACATTATCTGTACAAAAATGGTTTGAAAAATATCTAAGACTTTTTGACTGTTTTCCAGCCATCAGAGAAATTAGAAACTCCATTATTTTTACGCGTCATTCAAAATCGGATAAAGCAACCTAACTAAATGATTAGTACGGCTTATAACGTTTTAAAGTTGGTTTATTTTAAGTCTCAATGTTACTGGAGTTACTTTAAATGTTTTCAAATAGCAGTTTAACATTTGTTGTACATTTTCGGGAGGAGACCGGACCCTCTCGGAACCCTTCTTAAATACGCCAGTGTATTATTCGAATATTGTATCGCAAATTAAAGTGAAAAAAATTTAGATAAAGTACATCCAAAGCATGTTAACTTAACAGACGTACAAAGAAAGTCATGAGGTGCCCACATGAAATTATTATACTTATAATATTTTTTTTTAATCCTGGAAAATGTATGGACAATATTACTTTGCATTTCTTAATTCTTTTCTTTTTTTTTAATCTTTCATTAAAAAAATGTGTAATTAATTCTAGGATAAAGACGCAGGGTTGACATGTGAATTATGATATACCTCCCAACATAATGAAGCAAGACCGACAAATAGGACCGACACATGGATAAAGAAAAACAAAAGATGACAAGAGAATGACAAAGGTTAGTGACAAGAAAAACAAAAAGGCCCATGGATGGATTGTGATGCACTTTCCAACATAATGAAGCAAGCATGACAAGTTTTACCCACTGTTCAATTACGATGAACTTTTCAACTTCATAAAGTAAGAAACACAAGTAGGGCCCACGCATTGATAATAATACTTTTATATATATATATAACAGTTTAATGCGTATTTAAAATATAAAAGTGTTTAAGTTTTTTTTTTTTTTTTTTTTTAATTCTCCAAATGTCTTATTTTTAAAGAAAATAATTTCTCAAATGGCAAAATTCAAGTCTTTATAAAAAAATAGTTCAAAATGGTTTTAAACGAAGAAATCCAACAAAAGCTTGTACGATAAAACAAATATAACTACATGCTTCTTATATTTTCAAAAGCGCTTCCATAATTTATCTCATGTGGCACAGAAATTTCCTTATCGATTCGTTATCGAATCTAAATGCGGAAAGTTTTTTTTTTTTTTTTTTTTTTTAATTATTATCGCTAGCAAAACAAACGGAGCAATAAAATCTTATTCAAATAAATATATGGATTACCCGAGCCTTGGTGCTTAGATATTTCTGAAAAGGTCCCATATGGGTTTTCTTGTATATTTTTTATTTCATTCTTCTATGAAAAAAGTTTCGTTTAGATAGGAAAACAGGATTTTGTCACATTCATTTCACAGCTGTCAAAATAAAATTGCATTTAAACACGAAATTGTTTGTATGTATGCGTGTGTGTAGGGGGGGGGGTAGAGAAGCAGAGAGAGAAAAAAGTGCCAAAAATATGAACCTAAAATTAGGGTGTGCCCCTTATTCCAGGGCTGCCACTCTAAAACTTATTTGAAATATTTGCTTTAGTAACTTCAAATTCAAAAATAGAGCATAACACGATGAGTTTAGCAGCAAAATAGTTGCATGCAAAGTTAACAAAATACCACTGTTCTCAAAATTTAAAATAATCAGAATGCTAACAGTAAAGCTACATGTTTCACGGAACTTTCAGAAAAAATTCATAAACAATAAATTGCCTTCAAACGTGGGCCGAAGAGTCACCTGATTAGGGAAATATTGCAAAACCCCGTTATGTTTAGCATTTTTATTTGAGTGTTTCGTAACTCCTATAGGATCATTATTTGTAATAGTTCACAGTACAACTTCTACAGGGTCATTCTAAATTTTTTTTAACCTCTAGTGCAATTGGATTCCTCAAAACCCTGTTCAAAAGTTGTGTAACATACATTGTACCTGATGTTTGTTATCGTAGTAATATAAAATTTAATAAATTTTGTAATTTCTTTTCTGCAATTATTATTTGTACTTCAAAGAAGCAGTGAATTATTTGGATAATTTTTATATTACTTTTCCTCACAGGAAAAAAATCGAAAATTAATATTTGAAATACTTCAATTTCAAACTTTGTTCGGTTTTAAACTTCAATAATGCTCGTACTTTCTCTTATAATTATTATTAGGATTTAAAAAAACTATTTGGTTATTTTGTTTACGTTATCTTATAATCACAGAACAATCGAAAATGAAACTTTAATATTTCACTTTCAAACTCAGTTTGATATTAAACCAATAATGATTGTTATTACTCTTTTTTAAATATTATTATGACTTTAGAGAAAATAGACTAATTTGTTTCCATTATTTTTTGTCCACAATTCACGATCTCTGTGTGTGAGCTGAACTATTCTAAAACAATCTAGAAATTCATCACTTGATTAAAAATCCCTGAAATGCACTTTTACAAATGACTATCACAAAAACTCTTAATTTTTTTTTTTTAAGTGAAACTTCTTTAGGCACGTTGGGCACTTTTGGGACTGGGAAAAAGCATTGAATTCGCGTGACCGTCACGCTCAGATACCTAGGGGGGGGGGGGGGAAGTGGGTTGTGATGTCATAGCTACACCGTCTCTTGCCTGCTGAGATTTCTTCCTCCATTCTTTGAATTTTAGTGCTGCCATCTGTTACCATACGTAAGAATTTCAAGTTTCTTTTAAACTGCGTTCTTCTAGCTTCCGTTACTGGTATCGAACTGTGGACCCAAGGCGTGGTGGGTGAGCGTTCTAACCACCAGACGGGTTCGAATCGGGACGAAATGACTAAAGTTTGAAGTGATTGTTTTTTCAATTTCGGGATGGGAACTTTTATGTATCTAAATAAATAAAATTAGATTTTGCCTGTATCCTACTTGGTATCAAAAAATTTTGCGATTTCTATCCGTTTTAAGTATATAATTTGCAAAACAAGTGTATACTTTCAGAATAGTCAAAAATACCTACTATTTATGTACAAATTGCGTACAATCTATTGCAAAAACAGTGCAGACTTTTCTCGCTGGGTAGGTGCCATAATTTTCAATTACTAATTTTCAACAACTGTACTTAATTTGGATAGCTATATAGTTATTGTGCAATAAAGTTGATTTGATAATGCGGAGAGTATTTTAATAATTATATACTGCATATTATTTGAATTATAAGTGCTACAGTGCATTTGAATTTGAATTATAAATCCATCACTCATTTCAAATAAATAGGATTACTGTTCATTACAAAGTAAGTACAAAATTATTGATAATTAATAAATTCACGTACATAATTATTAATTAAATCGAACAAAATCCGACACGTGGAGAAAAATGTGTATCGCTGATGTATAGCGTACGCATATACCAGCTGTGTCGTGCTGCGGCCTGTACGCGAACTTCGAGCAAGATCGAGCAAGAACAATCGAGCAAGAAATTTGAAACGAAATTAAACTAAAAAATTAAAAATTTTCAATGGTAACCCAGTGAAAATTGCGTTAAAATGTCTACTAACGTACAAAAATATGTGAAATTGTGAGAATATCATAAATAAATGTGCGATCCCCTTTACAGCCTTCAATAAAACATTTAAAATTTTTTACAAAGAATTTCAAATGTATATAAATGTGAATAAACGTTCATAAATGTTTATTTTTTGCCAATAAAAACACAATAATCTGTAAAAACTGTTTAACTGCATAAATGCAAATTTTAGAAAGCTTGACAAGAAGTTTTCACTTCTGACGTGCAGTCCTACGACTGACTGTTTTTTTTTTTTTTTTTTTTTTTTTTTAAATCATAAGAAAGAACTGGTTGTAACATCCTAATCCTATCCAACAGCAGTTACAGTCTGGCAAGATGCGCATATTTTATTTCATTTTTAAGATAAAATACAGATTTTTCCAGCATTAAAACGTTTGACATGAGTCACTAGTCCTTGAGAACAACACGATTATTAGATTAGAAATCGCAACTCTCTCAAAAAGCGTCAAGCTCGGTCGACTGAGCAGAACTGTCCGTTAGCTCGACCCTCACGTTTCGCTATCCGCGAAATGTCACTGATGGGAAACGATTCCATTCTTTAACGATTTTCTCGATTCTTTATTTACGAGTGCTCCATTCATTTTTTTCAAAGTATACTCGAATTCGAGTAAAAAAGAAGAAGGAAAAGTATTTAAGCTGAAAAAAAAAAAAAAGAAAAAAAAAAACATTAAAAATGCTCGAATGGTTGTGTTGTTGTTTCTGGTGCCCCCTGACAACTGCAAACACGGTGCCAGATCCTCCCCCCAAAGGGAGGAAATTAGGATGATTTGCATTCACTTCCTTCATCTCTTCAAAAAGTAGTCGAATTCAAACAAATCGATTTGACGAAAAAAAGTAAAAGCACTTGAATTAAAAAAAAAAAAAATCGAATGCAAATTAGAAGCGAGTTGGATATTCCCATGAATATCTGTTTAAAAATGATATATACAGTGTGTCTTACCTAAAGAAAGCCACCTTCATTTTGTGCCGTAACTGAGTACGAAACAGACGAATAAGAACGAAACAAATATATTAAGAAAGTATGCACAGAAATACTTATTTACAAAGCAAAAACGCACTCCCTGCCCCACCTGAGCAGGAATAAAAAATAAATATGTAATAAACGAGAAAGAAAAGTGTCCCGTCGAAATAAAGCCAGTACTATTAATAGCTAATATATTCGATATGTTTACATCTGATTTCGAATAGTCGATGTAATATATCATTTACCAATTCTTGGAGGACAGTAACATCAAACTTACCCCAGTGTTCAAAGGCGACGGTCTTCAGTTCTGCCGCAGACTGAAATTGCCTGACATTTGCATATTCATCCCTACTGAGGATACCCTAAGCATTTTCTTGAGGATTGATATCAAGCCAAAAGGGAAGGACAATTTCATGAGATACAACCCATCACTGGAAAACCATTTTCAAAAGGATTTTGCAACGTCAATGGGTCGTTGTCCTGATGAAAAATCAAACTACGGCCACCAATTCTCCTAGCAAATGGCGGTAAGAGGGTTTCCAGCATTTGTTGGTAATCATTAGCTTTTATTGCCTGAAAGAAAAGCCAAGGTAAGTTTACCACTAGGTAACGCCTCTCCACATTGTATAATGAGCTTTTCTTGTATTTTGGAGACGAAATAACAGCTCCTGAACATTACCTACAAGCTAAGAGCAGATTTGACCAAATATCTTCAAACCGGGAAGGACCAGTGGTGTTGGGTTATGGTCTCGGATGAAAATAAATAGTAAAAATAGTAGTTTGGATGGCCCACATGGAGGTTCCGTTGTAATGACATGACATATCTTTTAGAGAAAATCTTCTCTAAAAGACAAGAAGATGGAGGCTTACTGCTCACTGTGTGGAGAGGCTGTAGCTGCTGACCCCGAAATTTTTCATCAAGATAATTAGAAAAATTCTATGTTTGGGCTTCGAATTTAGCGCGAGTCAGGTTTTTAACGGGCAATGATCAGTCAAAAAACACCGCGTTATATTCGGGCCAATACAGTCTGTCATAAATTGTCCTGCTCTTTTAGCTTGATCTCAATCCCTACGAAACTGCACGAGGTATCCTCAGTAGGGAAAAATGACAGACTGTTTCAGTCTGTGGCAGAACTAAAGGCCGCCATCTTTTGAACATTCTGGTAAATCAGATGCTATCGTCCTCCAAGGATTGGTAAGTGATATGTTACATCAACTATTCTGTCATATGTAAAATTGCGAATATATTGGCTATTAACAGTTCTGGCTTTATTTCGGCGGGACACTTTTCTTTCGTCTTTTTTACACATTTATTTTTTACTAGCCGCCTCCGGCGACCAGTTGGTTCGCCATCTCAATAAATGTTTTTCGGAGGGAATCCTGTTTCTCACCGGCTTCCATGGCACTAAAATCTCTCAGATTCTGAATGGAATTTAAAATTAAGATGGTTACACAAAGGGGCGGCCCTGGGTAATTTGCGCCCCCTGCTAACGTAAAAAAGGCGCCCGCCTTTATGCTCTACATAGTTTTTGAGTTCGAAAGAACGATCCTTCGAAGCCGGTACCCCGATGCGAGCTTACTTTGCTTACCGTGTCGGGCTGCCTCTGGTAACAAAAATAAGATGGTTTAATGATAAAAACCTACAAAAGGTACAAATAATTTTCGTCCTAT
The DNA here is from genome assembly GCA_038373885.1 of Cheiracanthium punctorium. Lineage (NCBI taxonomy): Eukaryota > Metazoa > Arthropoda > Arachnida > Araneae > Cheiracanthiidae > Cheiracanthium > Cheiracanthium punctorium. The sequence goes on along the minus strand of JAWZYV010012330.1, from coordinate 780,993 downwards.
ATTAATTCTGAAGAGCTTCTAGATATATTGGCCGTTATCAAAAAACAGAAAGGGAAAAAAAGTAAGAAAATCTGAAACACTTTCAGATTTTAAATACGCACTGAAGTGCTATATATTAAAAGCGTATCATAATCCATGCGTCTTCCCTATTTTCTTTCCTTATTCCATTAAGTTGGAAAGTGTATCATTATTCATGAGTGTGATTAAACAAAATTAAGATTGATATTTCTAACATCTTTTTTTCTGAATATAACACAATAGAAATAAAATGGCGAAAAATATGCGTAGAAAAAGGCACAATTCGAACTGAATGAAAGTTTCGAAAATTTATTTTTAAGTTGTTTGTGTAACATGTATTTCGGATTTGTGTGCTCCGCTCGAAGTCCACTTATAAATCCACGTCAAAAGTAAAAACTAATTGAGGTGTATTCTTTATCTAGGAATAGCAGACGATATAATGAATTTATTTATTAAAAACTGTGTATTCTATAAATTTGCGCCATCTGTCGACTGCCCTGTAAAATAAAAACTCAATTGTATTCTTTTTTTTTATAAAAGATAGTTTTTTTGTGTATATTATAGGAACAGTGTTTTTTTGTGCGATAAAAAGTAGCCTTATTAATCCAGGACTTAACAGTTTTTATTCCAAATTTCATCCAAATCCGTGAAATCGTTTCAGCGTGAAAGAGTAATAAACATACATACAAATATTGACATTATAATGTTAGTAGGATTCCTGCGCAGGAGGGGCAGGTAGTAAGCTTTTTTGTGGTACGTATTTCTGGGTATACTTTCTTAATATATTTGTTCCATTCTTACTCGGCTGTTTCGCATCCAGTTGAGGCACAAAATCAAGGTGGCTTTATTTAGGTGGGATACACTGTGTATCCATTTCTTTTCAAGAGATTTTAGATGGGAGTTTTATTAGAATAAAATTAGAATTGAATATTTTAATAAGCCTCCTCTTTTTATCCGATATTGCCTGTCTGTCTGTCTTGCTCTCATGGATTATGGGAGGCTTAGGCACTTCTGCTTTACAGCATTTTGTGCCAACTCCAAATACAGATTAGATCGATAGTGACATTATCTGCGAAGGATGTTAATTTCTACCAGACTCCCGAACAGTTTATTTCTATCTCATTCAGGAGCCGATAGCTGGCAGCACTACCGATCGTAAGCCGGAGGCTTCTTAATTTTGAAGCAAATACCAAGCAGAAGACCCCAAGGCTTAGACTTGTCACCCCCAGAGGTATCGTTTTGTATTGGAACTTGGAGGGCATTGCAACCAGGACGTATTTAACGTGCTCCAGTCGCCATTAGCGAGCACGACGGTCTTTAGTTGGTCACAGGATCGAACTCACAATATTTCGGCTGCGAGATCTACACCTCTCCCAACTGGACTACCGCGGCCCTATCCAATATTGATGCTTTCATAATCCGAGAGAAAGTTATTAGAAAGAAAACATCCGACATTTTTCGGTTCTATCCATTGACCAAAAAACAATTTTGATTGGTTATTGTAACCCTTAAATGCCTAATGTACTCTAATTTTCATTACTTTAACAGTCAACACAGAGCTTTAAAAAGACAAAATTTTCTCGATAAAATTCTGTCCAATTAAGCACACATGAACTTTAAAGACTTTGCAACTAAAGTTTCAATTTTTTTTTTTTACCCTCCGCTAAAGAGTCTAATAGTTTTGGGCAGACAAAAAAAGTCGTGGATGATAATTGATAGTAAATAAAATCTTACAGATCTCACGGAAATTTGAAACACACCAAGATCCGACACATGATTGGAATAATGGATACTTGAAAAATTTCAAAGTAACGTCAGATGAAACAAAAGGGGAAACTGTAAGATTTTGTCAGAGCGTCTGCGACTGGCTGTCAAGTTCCCGAGGTTCCGATTTCATTTTTCAGAACTTGGATTTGTTTCCAGAGTCGCGTTCAAACTTTTGTCCCTCCTCGGAGCAAGTGGTGGTGTTCTGTCGTGGCATTTCTAAAATTTTCATTTTTGCGGGATCAGTGTGAAATAGCTCGTAGGCTTGGTATTTCACGCTCTACTGTTCAGTATTACATCGTTAAATATCAGAAGAATATACCCGGGACTGTTGTTCAAGGCCGCGCTGGCCGTCCTCGCCAGTTGTCTGATCCGGAAGAAAGTCATCGTGAAACTAACCGTCTATTTATGCAAAGAAAAAGGGAAGATCCAGATTTTCGTGCTCAAGAAGCGGAATCCAAATCCAGAAGACAAGACAGAAAACGTTTACGACTCTGTCTAGATATACCATCGAAAAGACCAAGAACAGATACTGATCTAAATGTAAGGTGTGAAGAACTAGAATTTCGTAAATTAGCTGAGAAATTTTTCGAAGCTGTTGCTGATGGTCCAATCCACCAATGCTATTGTTGTGATCGACTGTGGTTCAAAAAGTCAATAAGAACCCATTCCAAAACAACTTTACTGTCCAAAGGAGCGACAACGGACTTTATAAAACTAGTCTTTTACAAAGATATCGATGATATTGGCAAATTTTGCAAAACATGTTACGATTGTTTGATTAAATTGACAATACCAGAATTAGCTATAAGCAATGGCTTCGAATTCCCCGAAATACCGGATTGTTTAAAATACTTGACACCACTGGAAGAACGGTTGGTTTCTCCCCGTTTGATTTACATGCAAATACATCCTGTACATGGCTGCCAATACAAATTAAAAGGTTCTGTCAAAAAACCTCTTTAGCGGAGGGGAAACTAATTTCAGCTGAAGGCTGAATATTTTTAAATATTTGGGATCTCGAAGGGATAATTTCTTTTATTATCTTCTTTATTCGCGTCACTAATCTGCATTTGAACTAAATTGCTCTGTGCACGCTCTGATCTTCTGTTATGGAAATTAAGTGAATCGCTTTTATTTTGCTTTGTGTTTATGAAATAAATTGGGCAATACTAAATTGGGTTTGTGGCCACAAGGCATTTAAGGGTTAATGCCCACTCAAAAGTTTGGGGATATTATGACTCAAATGTTGCTGGAGTCGAGCTGAAAGATCTTCTTCTTCTCCTCTGGAATTCATTTATAATAAGGAAGACCCTCATACCTATCTATACTATAATGGTACGGTAGTACGCCTGATCTATTATGTGTTTCCTCTGATCTGAGCACCACACGGAAAGTTATTGTAGACCCGGGCTCGGGCCACAAACTATTGTTTCTATCCACATTAAGTCAGGCTTTTCGGATCACAAATACAGGTTTGGATGGCCCACATGGAGGTTCCGTTGTAATGACATGACATATCTTTTAGAGAAAATCTTCTCTAAAAGACAAGAAGATGGAGGCTTACTGCTCACTGTGTGGAGAGGCTGTAGCTGCTGACCCGAAATTTTTCATCAAGATAATTAGAAAAATTCTATGTTTGGGCTTCGAATTTAGCGCGAGTCAGGTTTTAACGGGCAATGATCAGTCAAAAAACACCGCGTTATATTCGGGCCAATACAGTCTGTCATAAATTGTCCTGCCCTTTTAGCTTGATCTCAATCCCTACGAAACTGCACGAGGTATCCTCAGTAGGGAAAAATGACACTGTTTCAGTCTGTGGCAGAACTAAAGGCCGCCATCTTTTGAACATTCTGGTAAATCAGATGCTATCGTCCTCCAAGGATTGGTAAGTGATATGTTACATCAACTATTCTGTCATATGTAAAATTGCGAATATATTGGCTATTAACAGTTCTGGCTTTATTTCGGCGGGACACTTTTCTTTCGTCTTTTTTACACATTTATTTTTTACTAGCCGCCTCCGGCGACCAGTTGGTTCGCCATCTCAATAAATGTTTTTCGGAGGGAATCCTGTTTCTCACCGGCTTCCATGGCACTAAAATCTCTCAGATTCTGAATGGAATTTAAAATTAAGATGGTTACACAAAGGGGCGGCCCTGGGTAAGTTGCGCCCCCTGTTCAGTCTCTAAAAGTTCATTGTAAAGAAATATTTCTTCAGCAAAACAGAGGACAAGAAGAAAACCCGGCTGATATTTTCATTGCTCCTTTTACAATTCATGAACTGGACTTACCTCAAAGTGAAGAAGTCCCCAGGTGAAGACCACATCCATGCTGAATTTCTTAAACACCTTGGAGAAGTGGCAAGGAGAACCATTCTAAGAGTATTTAACTACATTTGGGAGAAAGGAGTGGTACCCTCGCAATGGAGAAAAGCTACTATCATTCCTATACTAATGAAAGACAAAGACCCTAAGCTGATTAGTAGCATAGACCTATTTCTTTGACGAGCATTATGGGCAAGACAATGGAGAGACTTTTAACAAATCGGCTAAACTGGTATCTAGAGAACTATAACTTGTTACTTTCCCTGGAACAAGCTGGTTTCAGAAGAAATCGATCAACAAATGAGCAAGTGACTAGATTTAGCCAGCCCATTAAAGATGCTCTGGATAAAAGAAATACCTTGACTGCTGTGTATATTAATTTCAAGAGTGCGTACGATTCAATTTGGAATAAAAAGCTCTTGCTGAAGCTGTTAAATCCTGGCGTATCTTCCAGCAAGTTCAAATGGATCCAATCTTTTCTATCTCAAAGAATATGCAGAGTCAAATACGTGGACAAATTCTCCAAGTTTTTAAGTTACAAACTGAGCTTCTCCAAAGAGCTGTGAGCAGCTGCACCCTTTTTAATGTGTACATCAATGATCTGATTGAATCAATAGAGGATATTGATGGCATCCAATGCCTTCTATTTGCAGATGAATTAGTGATCTGGTCTGAGGCAGCAAAGAAAAATGCTATAACCTTCGTGGAGAGGACTCTGGACGTGGCCCTTTTAAAGTAGATGTTATGACAATAATATGACTGTTAATTCAGAAAAAACGGCTACTCAATCCTTTTCCCTCACACACCAGAGCTTGTGCCCAGTTTCTAAATACAGAAACAATCCTATAGCAAGTACAAGTGTTTTTACTTACTTAGGTGTAACCTTTGATAGAAAACTGCTTTGGACACAAGACATTGAATCTATCTTGGAGCGTTTCGCAAAGAGGCTGAACATTTTAAAGCGCTTGGCTGGTGCAATGTGGGAAGTTCACATTCTACTATCAATATGACCTACAAAAATTCATTTTATCATTGTTAACATACTGCTGCGAACCCTTAGGGATGTAGTTCGAAGAAACAAAATCTCTCTCAAGGTCTAGGTACACAAATCAAAATAAACTATTTGTCATAGGGACTCGAAAAAATTCAGGATAATTCTTCATAAGCTGTATTACCCACCACAATAAATGAAACAAAGGTTCATTTTATAAAACTTCCAGAAAAAATTCTTTAACATGGAATTGCACAGCAAAAATTTTCGAAAAGTGACACATCCTACTAAATTTTCGATTTTTAAGAATTTTTTCTGAAAGTTTCGCAACTGATACAGGTTTATCGCTTATAGTAGTGTACAGTACACCTTGGGAAGAGCCATTCTAAAAATTTTGATGCGCACAACATAATTAGTTTATTTGTATTTATGGACCAAAATAACATGATTTTTTTCGAACTACATCGTTAATTTCAGCTTCACTTTCTCAGCAAAAAAAACTGGAAATCTTGAAAAACCAGACACTAAGGCTCATAACTGGAGCCGTGAAAACAACGCCCATTGAGTCAATGCTGTTTTTGACACGAAACAGACCTTTTCAAAGTATTGTCCAGGAGAAGGCCCTATTACTTTATGAAAAACTTATTAGGCTGGAATATAACTTCTGGAGGGAATACCAAATAGAAGCAAGAAATCTCAAGACCCAAGATGGTTTTGTCCAAAGGGTGCTGGCTATTAAGAGACATGTTTTGATTTCACTGTGAAATCCAACCACTGTTGAAACTCAGAAACCCCTTGGAATCCTTGACTTTGAAACAAACCTAAATCTTACTCAGCACTTGATAAAAAAGGAAACTTTGCTGGAGATCTTGAGATCTGTAGCTTTGAAAACAATTGAGATTCTCTATCCTGAAAACGATTGGTTGCATGTCTGCACGGATGGGTCTCAGCTCTCGAAAAATATGAATGTTGGAGCTGGAATAGTCTCTAAATTATTTGCCTTCGATGTTCCTATTGGAAAGTTTTGTACAGTCTTTGACGGTGAAGTAGAGGCTATTCGCATTGCACTTCAGCAGCTATCTTGCCTCCATCAGAAGTTTACAAGGATTGTGCTGTCAGATTCACAGGCTGCCTTTCAATCAATCGCTTCTATCTATGCCCCATCATCAAATGAGATTGCTTAATGCCAGGAGCAGCTGTTTTTCTTGAGATCTCAATGCAAGTGTGTTGTCTTACTATAGATCCCTTGCCATTATGTTTATGGTAATGATTAGGCAGATTTTCTTGCCAAAAAAGGAGCCATGGTGACTCAATGTACAAATAGAAAAATTTCTTTCATTACAGCAAAACTATTTATTAGACATATTTTAGAGAGTGATTCTATCAACCTTTAAAGTTATTAGGCAAGTTGGGGTGTATAGGCTGATTAATTTTATTTTTTACCAACTATGCAAAAAATTCCAGAGCTGGGAATCGAACCCAGGACTGCCGCATAACGTGTGGGTGCTCTACCATTGAGCTACTCTGGGACGATTCCCAGATGAAATTTCTCGCATTAGAACCGTTGGCATTTATCATCTTCCTCTGCAAACCACAGATAGAACAAATGTTCTATCTGTGGTTTGCAGAGGAAGATGATAAATGCCAACGGTTCTAATGCGATAAATGCCAACGGTTCTAATGCGAGTTTTGCACTCAGGGTCAGATGACCCTCCTAGCTATGCCTCCTTATGTTAACTCTTTTATATCAATAAATGTTATTTATAACATCATTTTAACTTATTCTCTCCAAAATTTTATGTTCTATTGAAAATATAGCCAGTGATGACAGACGTTTTCGAGAAGAACAAGGACACACAAAAAGTTCTACATCATCTTTAATTTTGAAAATTATAGAAATGTATAGATAAAATACCAACTCAACTCTCCTTATGCCTTGTGCCATCGCACAATTCATACATATCACACTCACAATGAATGGAAGCCACTGTTTTTTAATAAAGGAGATAAAATGAGTAATTTCAAAAACAAGGTATGAGCTGCTCCTAGAATACATGCAAATCTCAAGAGATTTTAATGTAAAAATTACATATTTGAAATAATAAAATTAAGGGAAATGCCGTAAATGTGCAGTACAAATTTGCATTGTTGAAATTTAAAATCTTATCTTATATTTTGCATTACGTATTTCCTGTACGCAGATCCTTAAAAATGCAATATTTGCAAGTCCTTTTCGGTAATAACAAAAAAATGCAAATAATGCTTGCAAAAGTATAAATTGGGAATTGTGTAACATTTTTCCAGTTTCAGCACTAATTGTTCCACCGAAATTAAAAATAACATGAAATAACAATATTTTGGCTTTACATAGGCAGAGCAGCAATCGTAAAAAATAAAATTAAAAATCAGGCAGTATCTTTTGTTGAAACTACCGCAGGATATATTAGCATAAGATCATTTATCATTTAATTAGTTGTACAGAGTCCATTGTAAAATGAATATAATAAGCACTTTTAATTTAATATATACATGAAATATTTACAAGCAAAGTATATTCTGGTCCATATTATCATCACAAATTTTCAAATTCATAATCTAATATTGTCATTACATAACTAAAACAATTAAAAATTATGTCTAAAAAATTGATTCAGATTGCTGAATTTAAATACTCCAGCAGAAGAAAATTTATTAATGTATATCCTGGCATATAATATGCATCAGTAAATTTAGAATATTTTAAGAAATTTATTTTATATTTTATGTTATACATCAAATATAAAATGCACAACATGCACACGAAAAAATGAACTAATTTTTTGAAGTTGGAAGTCAGTGCTATATGCCGAGATATACAGCATTTATATTTACTTTGATGTAAACTTCTCTAGAGAGCTTATCAATTTTTTTTTAGTGCCATAAAAGAAATTTAGTTAGTTTTAACCAGTGCGTTTTCTAACAGAAAAATATTGTAACTTATAACAATGTTCAAATTTTTTTTCTTCCTTTAATTAGATTGTTATAGGGGAACTTAATCCTGTCTTAAAACACACATTCAGCCACGATAAAAATGATTTTTGCATAGGATTTCTCATTTCTCTATTCATCAATAATATATGGCAGGAAATTAAAGATGCAAAATTTGATGGGTTTTTTCTCCGTCACATCCAGCTAATTTTAATGAGAGTCTTCCTACTAACCTTCAAACTTCAAAAACACAGTTTCCATAACATCTCAAACAAGACTACTGGAAAATAACAGCAGACAAAGTTTAGGAAACAAATTTATTTATCACATTAGGAAATAAAAATTGACAGAAAATGAAAATATATTTTGAAATTGCTGAACTAATTTTCTGAAATCACACTTTAAATTAAGCATTTTGTAGCTAGAAAAATTGTTTTTTAAGCTTTGTGAGATATTGGGTCATCTAATTTATTAATTCAGCAGAACCAATGTAACACGTAATAAAGTTACAGAAATTTTTTACTGTTATACTTTGAAATCTACACAGCTATCCATACCTACCTACATAAAATGTTTTACTTCAAAACTACAACGCTGCTAAAGTGATAGTCAAGGTAACAGCATATAGGCATTCATGATTGTAAAACACTGATATTACACAATTAGGTAAATTGTAGTAAAATAAATTTATGGAAATAACCATTATGAAATGGCACAATGTTAATTAAAATATGTACTTTCATCAATTCTATAGTATTATACAGTTATACTTTTGGACAACAGATCACAGATTTATAACAAAATATAATGTCAAAAACCATCTTTCACTATGAAAATTTGTAGCTGTAATTATTGGAATGCCACAAAATTTTTATCATTTAATAGATGAATAAGTAATATTCTCAACAAGAAAAATGAATTTCTTGAAGACTTGTTAAAAAATTCAAATACAGCATTAATGAATTTTTAGGTTATCATTTGGCTACTGGTAGCAGATATTGGAAGAGGGGCACTTTCAGCAGAGTCTGAATTGACTAATGTTTTTCTTTCAAGTTATCAAACGATCATTGATAGTGGATTTAGTTAGCATACAAAATAAAACATCAGTGTGTCTGGCCACTACTGTGGGGAGGATGAGGAAAAGTAACATCATTATGTCTGGTTACCACTGTGGAGGCCTCCTCAGAAATCTATGCTAATGGCTAGCTTTCATAAGCTAAAAGTATCATCTAGTTTATTTGATAAGCATTTAATAATTCATCGACTGAACCAAATGGCGGAAGTAATAATACACAATCTCCAGATTTATTATATTCATCTTTACACACATACATACCTATATATACAGGGTGTCTAGTGCTAACGGTGCCCAATGGCTGTTTCCTAAACTGTTACTCAGAGACTCATAGTTCCAAATGCAAAAATGCTTTAAATTGCATAATCTATTATATCAGAAACAATCAAAAACAATAAATCAATTTCTATAAAAAGTACAAAATTTTAATTTATATATACATGACTTTCCATCAATTACAGCTACAAGGTGCAGCAGATGGTGAATTTCATTATTTCAAGGTAAAAACTCAAATAACTGAGCTCTTTAATTAGGAAATTTTTGTTAAATAGAAATTTCAAAACTAGTTAACATACACTACTGATGAATGACATCTGAAAAGCTATAAAGTATAATCAATGTCCTTTTTAATTAAAAGAAATATTAATAAACAAAATGAGAAACCATTTCCTGTTTAGTTAAAATAAACATCATATTTTGTTTTCACTTTATGCAGATAACTATCAGTGTTTAGTCTCAAATGTATACAAATTACTTGTATTTATGAATTATTAAATATATCTTAGAATTTGTTTTAGTAAAATATTTAAAGTACAGCAACAGAAATTCACTCTGGCAATCTGAATTTATACAAATAATTAAAAAAAATTACATGGTGAGATAACTTCATTTGACTTAAACAAGTAATTAAGTGTAAAGTTTAAAGTAACACTATTAAATATTACAATTTTCAAAAACATTATTGTTCCAAAAAGTAATAGACTACGTTTATGAAAAGCAATCAAATTATGCAAAATCAACAAAACGAATTTAAAATAACAAACAATTGACAGTTTTGCAATGCTCATCTAGCACAAGGAATACCAATTACATGATAGAATATTGAAGCTTACAATCATTTTGTTTTTTAATTCACAAAAATATCTCATAAAACATAATAGCTGACTAATTCCATATACAAAACCTAGGAAAATTTTATTTAAGCTCCAAAAAACAAGACACATATCTTGTACATTCTGCACATTAATTCATTCACATCTAAATCCGCTACAATCCATTATATGAATTAGTCACTAAATGAAATATATATGACATAATGTCTTAAACCCGAAAGCAGCCTTTTGATTTTAATGTGAAATAATACTTAAATTTTACAAAAGTTGCATAAATGCTACAAAAGAGAAAAAAAGACCCTGAGAAATATAACAAAATATTAAAATACATTTTCTGGAAAAGTAAATAAAATACATATCACTCACAATACAAAACAGCACTGAACACAAAGATTTCACACATGTTAAAACCTCAAATCAACAACAAAACTTCACTAAAACACAATACTTAAGATACATTATTTATGCCTATGTACAACAGTTGTCAAAAAATAAGGGATCAACTATTTTATTTACAGTATATTCAGTTGAGATATGTTTAGCAAAGGAGCCTTTCTATGAATTGTTTAAAATGGAAATATTTACATATTTGATACCAGAAAAAGTTTAGCTATTGTAAACCATTATTCCCAGCCTACAATCAGATTATAATAGAAGACAAACTGCAATATTTCAAAATATAGAGAAAATACAACTGTAGTAGTATATATACAGTAATTTGAAAAAATAACAATGTTGCAGTAGTAGAATGATCTATGTATTGAAAAGCACCACAGAAATAAACAATTAGATAATTTACCAAAAAAAAAAAAAAAAAAAAAAAGTGTTCTTGGTAGTATTTATCATAAGGAAACAAGAAAACAGACTGATTTTATGATGTGGCTTGATCATAAATAATTTAAGCCTGTTACTGAAATTTGTGAAGACTTTAAATTATGATACAGTAAAAATTATTCTAGACTGAATTACTAGGGAATTAGACCACAGAGCCATGTGTCCACGAAATAAAGAAGCATTATGGATCAGTCATTAGCACCAACAACCAAGAAAGGTTTCCACATTATAAAGGATTTGAGAAAGGTTATGTATGTTTTAACTGTGTAAAAAATCATGATGTGGACACCACATGACTTTCTTTTATGCATATTATGTTATACACATTTATGAAGTATATTGCTTAAAAAACTTATTTCATATGAAATTGAGATTTGATACTTCAAAAACATTAATGATACTGAAGTAGTCTATCTGAAATAATACAGAAGCTTTTTGTTTTCTCATCTGAAAATATTTTTTGCCAACCAGCAATTTGCAAGTGATGATGAGATCGGGGTAATCATCCAGAAGTGACAGGTTGAAGGTAGGCAAATTCTACGAAGCAGGCATTGCAGTTAGTGGAAAGAAATGCCACATACCTTAATATGATGAATATAGTGAAAAGTAGTTTAAGATGTGTAGATTTTTCCGTAATGAAACACAAATCAAAACAAACAGCTAATTTTTGTAACACTCAAATGCTCTGGATGAGCTTTATATTAGGCTATTTCAATTTGTAGTGCTACAGGAAAGAATCGAATTTTCGAAAATTGTAAAATTAAAATATAGTAAAAAAATATTTTTTGATATAACTTTAAATTACATTGGTCCAGTTTCTTTTCTGCATATTTTATTTAATACCAAAACAAGATATAAAAATACACTGCATCAGGCAGAGGATGAGGACCCTATTTTAAATGATAGCACTGAAATACATTTTACTATTTATTTTCAGAAAATAAAATTCTTTTGTCAGTTACTGTTTTTAAGTGTTAATTCTGTAAATGGTTAATTGAACAATGTGTGCAAATCATAGAAATTTAAATGAACTTCATTATTTTGAAACTCATCTCTTACAGAGACTGTAATCAACAGGAAGAAAATAGATAAACCTTTACAAAACTTACACAAATTAATTTGTTCACACATAACATACACAAATTAATTTGTTCATTGAAAAATACATATATTTAAATAGAACTACTTTTCATGCGTATTTGAGCAAAGTATCTTTGAGGAAGACTAATTTAATTAACTACGACTACTAATTATTTTATAGCATTATACCTAGTGTTTATATACTTTTGTGAATAATCATTAACTATCAAAAATAATTCAAAATCAAAATTATCTTGATTAAGTTTTCTTGCAAAAATGACATTGTACACACATCTGGAATGTGTGAAATGTAAAACATATTTTGAAGTAAAATATTTAACAAAATTAAATTCTTTTAATTAAAAAATTGGGATGAATAACTAGTTTTAACATAAGCTAACTGAAGTATCATTTAATATATATATATATATATATATAACTAATAAGTAAAACACAAAGTATACACTGCATGAAAAAATATAAAACAGCAGATGCAAGAATTACAAACCTTGAGTGGGGGGGAAGAAAAGAAAAGAAAAAAAAAAAAAAAAAACAGATGCTGAACCAAACAAAGTACAATGTGATAATAGAATGGAATGGAAATTATAACCCCTGGCAGCATCTTCAGGAACCATAACCAGTAGATTATAATTAAAAACAATCAAAATAGTAGGATTTCGGTTGTGTGGCATATCAAAAGAGATGTCATATTTGCAGTATATACTTTGTGTTTTACTTTAGTTATATTCTATTCTGTTTGTCATAGCTGCATTTGTGCGTTACAAATAGGATATCTTCTCTATAATTAATTATGGATGCTTGATTTGAATCTATATGCCATTTTTGCATTGTGAAATTATTTTATATATATATATATATATATGTATGTATGCGTATATAATTACTGAATTTGATCGAAGCTATATATATATGTATCAATAAACAGTTACAGTATTTTTTTGTTCTTCAGTTGAAAAAGTGGGATAAGGCAAAAAGAAAAAAAAATTCATATAAATTAGAAATCTTACAGCCAAAGAAGGTTGTTTTTATTATGTGTATCAACATAAGTTATTATCAACTAATATACGGCAGATAGATATACAAGCTTTCCAAAGTGAAGCAGAACTTATACAGAAAATGTTTAGATTTCAATTCACATATCCCTCAAAATATTGTTGCAAGAATGTCCTTACTTGAAAATCACAATTTTTCAGGAAATGCATTTGTAAAGTGAAGAAACATATCATTGCCAAACAACAATATCCTGGGTAAATTCTGAAATGATAGTCTACTAGTTTAAAGTTCACATCTACCAGTTTTACTAGACTACTAATTCAGAGTTATTAGCGTCAAATCCTTCATTGACATCTTAGTTAAATCTGTTGGTGGCCATGGATTTCTGCACTTTTGGACTTTAAAAGCATTATGTAGATGTTAACGTACAATCTTTTTGGGAATCAGGAGAACTGTTCAAGGAGTAAGTCGAAATACCTCTTTTGATAGATACTATGAAAGGCATTAATGTGGAAACATAGTTCTGAACATTTAAAACAAGCGTTTTACATAAGTTATTACAGTAACAACCATGAAATCATCTAAAATATGTGTGAAGACACTGTAGTACCAAAAAATGGACCCCCCCCCAAAAAAAAAAAAATAAAACAGATATTTTACAGTTATATTATCGCTATAAAAATTAATATTGTTCTTCTTTTTTGTTTAGAAAGTTTTAAATATAAAGCACCTATATTATAAAAAAGGAAAGAAACAGTGAAAGTAAGTATTTTAAAACTAAGTGAACTAATCAAAATTGAGCTTAAGACAGCACCTACAAATGTGCTTCAATGAATTTTTGTAGTGAGCAAGTTTCAATGAGAACAAACATACAGGTACAAATGCATATTTGATTATAAGCTGGAGAACATGGTAAATGTAGGTCATGGGGTAGGATTTCTATTGAGTTTCATCTAAAGATATAATATGGAACAGTGAGATATATACTGGGGAAGTGGAAACATTTTATTCAACAGGTGACATCATCACCTAATAATCCAAATTTATTATCTGAGGACGGAGCACTATCTTCACTATCTGCTTCGTCATTCCTCGAATCTTCATCTTCTGTTTCAGAGTCAAATTCTTCTGTATCATAAGATACTTTCATTAATCTAACATCTGATGGCATCCCTTGAATATGTGTATCATCATGCTTTTGGCGATGAGTTTGAGTAGCGATGATTTCAGGAAGGTTGGGGTGATTGGACCATAATTCTAGAAAAAGAAAAATTGAATATGAAATATGGTGAAAATCATTCATAAAAGTTATGTTCCTAGGAAACTTCTTTGCTGTTATCTAAATTGGAAAGGATTAGGTTTCATAAAATTTTAGTTACAGTGACAGGAGATTTTAAGAAATACATTTATTTGCAATAATATAGGCATTAGCAAACTTCATTCACACAAAGAATACACACAAAACATAGTTTTTTGTTTTTTGTTTTTTTTTAACTATCGTTTGAAAAAGTATGTTATTTTCAATAACTAGTTAATGAGGTGTTCAGTTTTATTATTGTTTGTTTTTCTGCATTATTTAAAAATATGTATCAGCTCTTTTAAGTAATTATGTTTTACAATAGTTCACTACAATTATCTCATTGCTATTTTGCTTAACTCAAGTTGTTTATAATAGTGTGCACTCCTCCTTTAATATTTTTCTAAATTAACTAATTATTTCTTTTTCTTTTTCCCCCCCTTAAAGTCTGTTTTCTTTTATTGCTAACTGGTTGCCCTTATCTCTTTCTAGTTTCACCTTATGCTGCCCCCCCCCCTTGTATGTTCACATCATTTAAAAGATTTTTCTTAATTTTGGTATGATTTTTGACACACAATGGCGTTTAATTTTAAGTTGCGGGTGTTTTTCTGTGCAGTTTACGCTATTTTTGTCGGCTTGGGGACTGGTTCTAATTTTCACTGAACTTCTTTTCAGTCCGCATAAGCTAACAAAATTTTTTCATCTTGGGAGTTTTAGAATTTGGCATCTCCCAAGAGGGATCTTCCTGTGAGATGACTCATGATTCCCAGAAGACACTATCTTATTGGCATATGCTGAATGGCTGAAAAAAGGCATGCATTGGAGGAAGCAGCTTCGGTTGCGTGGGGCAAAGGGTTCAGTTGAGTTTCGGATGCCTGGTGAAGTGGTCACTTTTGGAGTCTGGCACCTAACATTCATGATTCCCAAAAAATGGCAAAACATGACACTGTGCGCAGAGGGGATTTGAAGCCCTGCTAATGTAGCGAAGTAACGCCTGAGCAACTTGCCCAGTCAGCAGATCCATGCATCTAAGTTATGAAGCAGTAAAAAGTAAAATTTAATCTGTTGTTTTTTTTACTCCAACTGTTCACAGATCCGGGAGTGTTTGCACCCAAGGCAGTTGTGGAGCGATCCAAAGCATCCGAGGTATGGCTCGTCATCCATCAGCATGAGAAAGGTTTAACACAACATAATCCATGCAATTTGATATCATTGATTATTCCTTTTTTTATCCTATGACCAGCCTGTTACTGCATCGAAGATAGTGTTCCAGTTCCCTACTTGCCATCTGTCCCATCTGATGGACATTATGAAGTCAACTGCTCACCTTTAATCACCGATGTTTTCGGAAGGCTGATGCCTCTATGACTGAAATTTCATAATGTATCCGTAGTTAATACCAATCTGCTGAACTGTGCAAGAAAATTGCTCACTTAGCCCTGTATAATCACTTTTGCCATTTTGGCATCAGGCGAAACACCTTTCAAACCCCCCCCCCCTGACGTCACATTTTTATTTAGTTTTCTGTCCCCAATTTTCTTTTATTTTCTCCTTTTAAAAAAAATATTAGATCTCTTTTTTTTTAAGTGACCTTATTTAAATTATCAAATTTGTGAACGTAAGAATTTAAATTTTAAGATGGAGTTGTAATACTTTACATTTGTTTCTTTAGAGAGGCCTCTCATAGCTCATCCTAACATACAATAATAAGCTTGCTGACATTTTGTTAAATTTTGGTAGATCATAAAATGTTATTTAGTTTGACTTCATTTATGTGTGTTTAATTGAAAATTAATTTTCTAAAGTAGACAAATTTTGACTTGTGCTACCCTTTTAACTGTAATATGTTTCAGTTTGAAAAGTTTAGTGATATATGTGATTCAACCTTACAGCTACATGTTCTTAACAAAATCATTAATTAATTAGATGATGACAATAAACTCAAGGCATGTTTAATATTATGTTAAGTAATGGAGATAAATTTCAGTAATCAAGCTTAGATTTTTTTACACTTACAAGTCCTTTTTGATAACCATTGTTTTGAGATATTATGTTTTATTATGTTTGTATTTGAGGTTATGAAATTAATATGATTTTGAAGTAGCAAAATGTGATTTATTTTTATTGTTAGCAAATCATTTTCTTTTTTTTTTTTCTTCCAATAAATAATTGTCAATATGTCATTTTTTTTGTGATGCATGTTACACCTACACCTTGGCTTTTGATCTTTTGGTGCAATTTCATTTCTGTGCACACAACGCAAATGTCTCCATTCTTTAAGATTTGTAAAAATTTAGTTATTTCCTTAAACGTCAACACAGCATTAAAACCCGTTTGTTTTAGAAATTTTGTGAAAAGATAGAGATGAATCCTCAATATCCCATTTAGACTTGATACATCCTACAAATAAAATATTTTTCAGTAACATATTTTGCGAATAAGTTCCTAAATTTAAAATTCTATCAATCGGAACAAAATATTTTATGTAATAGCAAACATATTTTAAAAAGTAAAAGAATTGAGAATGAATTGTACATGCACATAAAAAAAGGCCTTTTCAAAATATTTTTTCAAGTTTTATGCTTACATTACTGTAATTGTTCGGCTCCATACTTTTTAATCAAAAAGTCACAAATAGGTGATGCAGACACAGTTTAAATGTGACATCTTTTTGCATTACTGATATTACTGGCATGAAAAAACCAACATAGAATTATACTAAACTGTAGACTATAAATAAAATACAAAATATTAAAAATTACAATTATGATGCATTTGTGGATGCATGAAAATGGAAATGTGAGTTATGGCTAATTATCTACCCTAGAGATCTAGTTCGGGGGTGAGATTGCTCTCTGTAGGGGATTTTCTAAGGGGTCCTAACCCGTACTTATGTGAAGTTTCAGAGAAAACCACAGAAAACTCTGAACAGTTAGGTCGGGGGACGTGACCTGGTTTAGAACCGGGCAAATTCTATCTCCCAGTTCAAAGCGCTAGTGCTATGCTACTGGTGGGGCTGTAGATGCATGAAGCCTAAGGTGTAATACTTAATTCAGAAAACCTTAACCGATATGTGTAAGTACACACCTTATTTATAAAACATGGGTCATTCCATATCATTGCAACCAAAATTTCTAAAAATGTTATCCACTGTCACTAATTAGAATGAAATTTGAACTGATTAGAAAAAAGATTACAAATATATTAACTAACCTGAGATTACAGAAAAAACACTCAAAATACTGGAGTTAAAAGATAAAATAAATAAAAACTTTAAAAAAAAAACCCACATTAAATGATACTTATAACAAGATACGATCGTTTCAAAGGAAATTTATTCAGTCTTTATCAGTCGTAATCCTATGTCTCACTATGACAAAGTAAGATGAATGACTGATGAAGACTGAATAAACTTTTAGTCGAAATGATCGTATCTTGTTAAAAGTATCATTTTATGTGTGTTTCTTACACAAAGTTTTTATTTATTTCACACTGACATTAATTAGTTTTCAAAAGTTATAAGCTTCTGAAATGATCCATGTTTGAAATTACTTCATTAAGATATTAATGTACAACCTAAACTAGTAACATGGAATTAGAGTGGGGGGAGAAGAGAAATATTTTTACAAGCTGTGTATTACTTTTGCAAAATATTCCACTTTTAAGCAATTCTTTCAATCTTTAATGTTCCTTTGATACATGTTTATCATTTTTTACTGTGCACAACTTGTGAAAAATTTTCTACTACCTCATATGATGAGTCTATTTTGAAAAATGATGGTTAGTAAAGTGCTCTGAAAATATCACTGCATTTATGTGGGTTAACTAAAGCAAAATTTTAATTTTAAAGGAAATCAATATGATAAAAAAAAAATTAAATCTTTCATTTCACAAGCTTTCACATTAGTATTTAAAAGAACACATTAGAATTTAAAAAGTTAATTTCATAAATATGTAAATTCTAACCGCTTGTAGTACTGCACATATTTTTATCTTAAATACATATCCGAAAGAAAAAAATATTTTGTGTTTATACCTTTTTCACTTGTGTAATTTGGAGGATAAAATGCTAGGCATATAGTTCTTCCATCCAATGCCATTCTCAAAATATTATTAGCTGCTCTATAGATATCAGGTCTGGAAGTTTTAGCAGTGTGGAAGCCACGTTTAGTTGCCCAAGCTAAAAATAAAGTTTAATGGAAATAGCATTATATGACAAAGTTTTTACTATTCAGCTAGATAGAAAGGATTCATAATATGCAAGTGAGCACTCAAATATAAAAAATGGCTTAGTGTCATTTGTTTTCAGGTGATTTCTACACATATACAAAAAAGTATTAACCTACCCTAAAAAAACAAGACTATAAAAAAAATTTGTGATCTTCTGGGATGGTCAGTCGAGTGGTATTAAGAAACAGTCGAATGTAATTTAATTGAATTAAAGCAATGAAAATTACATATTAATATCTTTGCAAGGCAAAACCCAATTTTATTTGCTTTACATGGATTAAAAAAAAAAAATTACAAACTGTGTTGATGATCTGAATTAATTGTGACCAGACCCTGTCTGGATTACCAAAATGTCTGGATTTTCGAAAATAATATTCACAAAAGAAAACTTGCTAAAACAGTTAATAATTCAATGGCTCCTCCACAAAAATATTATCAGTTAAAACAACCTTTCAGTCGCATTTTATAATATATTTTAATTTGTTTTGTAAATTATACTAAGAAAAAAAGTGACTTTCACATAAATTGTTATGAAAATTCACAGAAACAGACATTGGAATTCATAAAATGGGACTCTGAAAAAAAGTCCTGGATCAACCACTTGTACTTGAAAATGGTATGTACATTAAATAAGCATTAAATTACTATAGCAATCAAGTACATTGTGTAACTTAACTATTTTATTTCCATAACGATACTTGAAACAGAGCTGATGTCTTGTCAGTGTTTGTTTTTCAGCGAAACAAAACTGGTGGATTACACAGGTAAAACTCTGAGCTTAATCTTTATTTCCTTACAAAGTTACATATCAGCCATCATGAATAATGTGAAAATGAATTTTTTTTAAATTAATATTACACAAATGCTAGATCATTAGAAAGAGCATTTAAAGTGGAACATTTCATGAACTTGCATCTTTTTTATCACTTGAATAGTTCAAGAAATATCTGCCTTTGAAAATACACCAAAATAAAATGATTCGTTCAATTTTCTTTCTTTCTGTAACTAAACTTTACCTTTTCTGTTCTAAACTTTACCTTAAAATACAAACTAATTATTTGTGTACTACTTGCTTAAAGTACACAAATAAAAGTGGTTTTAAACTACACTTAAAAACTAAATCATCACACAGAACAGACAAGGAAACATTAAAATGAAGTGTGGAAAGTTAAAAATTAATATTCTAATTCAGTTAAATGTAATTTTAAAAACACTGATTTAAAAAAACATACCTTCACATATGTCATAGGCTGACCACTTCAGTTCATTTCCTTCTTCAGCACAATCTGATGCAGGATGTTTTAAATTTAATATATTTTGAAGTGGAAGTCTTTGAGCAAGAAAGCCAATAGCTGTATAAGGTTCTCGGAGTTGTGCAATAGGATAACATCCCATAAGAACCTACAGTGACATATTTGTAAAATAATCACATTTTTAGTTCAAATGAAACAAAAATCATTTGTTATCCTAAATTATTTTTCTAATCAAATAATATCTTCTGCCTTCACATCGCACTTGAAATTTTGCAATTTTTGACAAAAAATGCATTTCTTCACGTGTTATAGAAAAGCGATGAAACATGCAAAATAGAGAGTACAATCATTCATTATTCATGAATTATTATACAAAAAATTATTTTCTAATTATTAAACAATTGCTAATCACCACAGTGCTGTTTTTTTTTTGTTAAGGCGAAGCCCACTAGCACTACCTTACAAAGGAAGGAATGCCTCAGACAGAAGACATTTTTTCTCACAAAACAATAAAATTGCAGTGCAACACAATACCACAACAATACAATACAATACAATATTTGGTGAGTATGTAGTAACTATAAAATGCTATCATTCTGATGTGAAAAGAGTGCTTGCACTTAATCTACAGGGAGAAAAAAAAAAAATCATTATGATCAAATCAGGCGTGATTGGTTGAGAAAAAAATTGAGAAAATTGTGGATTTGAGGAAGTTGTCTATCACTTTAAACGCTCACCTATACAATTATGTAGGAGATCTACATCTTCTCAAAAAGTACTTAAATGTAAGTCACATTCCTTGAGTAGATTTCATGTATAAAATATTATTCTTCACAAGAAATGAATCATGAATAAAATAATAATTTCTTATATTTCTTTTAATTTGTGAATTATTAAAAAGCATTAATTAATTATTCTCAAAATGATGATAGAAAATTTATCTTACACTCCAATACTTTTTTGTGCGAATAAAACAAAAAAAAAGTCCAGATCCTAAAGCAGGAATGGGCAAACTACAGCCCGTGGGCCAAATCCGGCCCGCTGGAAGGTTTGATCCGGTCCGCGGATAGAATTTTAATTTGCCAGTCAGCCGGAAAAATTAAAAGAAAATATATATTTATATATTATATATCCATATTACGAATTATGAAGATGGCTTGAAAAAACTGCATTTTGAGTTCGAATGCAGATTTCAAGATTTCAATGCCATTAAAACAGAACTGGATATTTTTACCATGCCTTTCAATGTAAATTGTGAAGCAGTGAGGTCAGATTTGCAGCTTGAATTAATTGAGCAATCTAACAATCATCTCAAGCTGTTGTTTCTAAACATGCCAAGTTAGAGTTTTACAAATCATTATTGAAAGTAAGTTTCCCAAATTTAATAACTCACACCTAGGAAATCAGTGCTATGTTTGCTTTATCTTATATACATGAACAAGTGTTTTCAGCTATGAACCTTAGAACAAATTCTTTCAGAAGTAGACTGACAGATGAGCATTTAGCCTCGTTCCTTAGAATCAGTACATCTCAGTTCGAACCTCAATATAAGGAACTTTTAAAAATAAAATCGCAATTTCATTCATCTCATTAACATATTTAAATTGTAATACTTGTATATTGTTTTTAAAATTTTAGAAAATTTTATTTTGGCCCGCCATACTTTTTCGCTTTTTGGCCCGCGACCGAAAAAGTTTGCCCATCCCTGTCCTAAAGCATGAAAGTCTGATTCCACCAACTCTTTGCGTATGCTTCTGTCACTAATTTCACACACAACAATATTAGTCCAGTCATTTGGTAGTTTTACCTGGAAATTTTTCCGGGAGTTTTGAAAATGGGTAATTTTATAGATTTCGATGTGCTCTTTCCGAATTTCAACTTTGTCCCCTTGTATCGTTGCCGCTCGCGCCGCCACATTCGAAAAATGGCGCCTAAAATTAGTTTTTGGACAATATCTCCTTTTCAACTCGTTTCACGAAAAAAACAATTGCA
Source organism: Cheiracanthium punctorium (assembly GCA_038373885.1). Classification (NCBI taxonomy): domain Eukaryota; kingdom Metazoa; phylum Arthropoda; class Arachnida; order Araneae; family Cheiracanthiidae; genus Cheiracanthium; species Cheiracanthium punctorium. The sequence continues at coordinate 759,039 of JAWZYV010012330.1, read as the reverse complement.
AAAAAAGAAACTACGGAAAATTTCCTACAATTTACGTAATTACTTTTTTTTGTAAGATCAATAGTTTTCGCGTACGAGCTCCGCAAAGTGTAGTTCCATATGCGTTTTGGCCAAAACACTCATTCCCAGTAGACCTAATCCACGTGCATTTAACTAATTCAAAATTTAGCGCATTCTCCTTCGCTTCGCTGTTCTTGATGGACCAGGTGTTGCGAGTTCCTTGTCCCTAGTACCGTTCGAAATGTCACAGCCCAAAATTTCTTCCACATCAGCACGATGGGATTATCAATTTCATCGCAATCCTCTTCGTTCTCGATTTCATCATACGTTTGCTTGAAAATAGTCTCCGATTCTTCCTCTTCATCGCCGGTGCACTTTAACTCAGCCTTTCTGCATCCACAGGCTTTCTAATATCTCTTTCTGAATTTGCAAGAAATAAGTTTGAACAAGCTTTCTGGAGCTGGGGCCTCGAGTGTGGTGACAGGAATTAGCCCAACCTTGTTTCTTGTCCACCCCCATTGCTCTGCATTTTGTTCATTCCCATACCACTGCTGAACCTGATGATAAGTTTGGAACGAATGTTGTCTTGCTGCTCCTTCTGCTGGTGGTAGCGACGCAATATTAAATTTACTTTTATATGCTGATGTTGTGAGGCATGCATATCTATGGTTGTTTAAAGACATACTTTTCACGTTGCTGTAACTGTATAAATCAAGAAGGAAGCATTCTCCAGCAATGATCTCTGGATCAGCATTCGGATTTTTGATTACCTGGATAACCTCGTTTAAATCTGGATTTTTTCGGAGTACATTAATAAAGTTCATTTTTCCTTGATTAAATAATGATGATGTTGTATCACAGCCACTGAATGCAAGCAAGAATAAAATATGATCTGCGGCTGGTTTGTCTATGATACTTTTTATTGAATATATTTGTTCCAAAAAACGAAAGGGACGCATTCACAAATACCATTAGTTAAAATTAAATGTCACGGGTTGGTGTTGAACACATGGAGGCACACACAACTATGCAGGTTATATATAAATAATGACAAACGGATTAATTATAACGAAATTTTAATATGGACATCGCAATAGCGAAACAATCGAACACATAAAAATATCTATCAAAAATGCGGAAAAACAAAAATGGTTACAAAATACCCAGTTCCAGGTATATTTGGCAGTTACAATACTTACAGCAACACGAGAGTTCAAATAAATATTTAATAATTACTTATACAGCGCGTGATACAGTAACTCATAGTTGTCTTCATGTCAGGGTCGCGTCACGGCTGTTTCCAACAGGTTGGCTTATATGGATAATGGCTTACGGCGCTCGTACGTGAAAACTATTGATGTTACGAAAAAAAGGAATTACGTAAATTGTAGGAAATTTTTCGTAGTTTCTTTTTTTGCAGTTGTTTTTTTCGTGAAACGAGTCGGAAAGAAGATATTGTCAAAAAACTGATTTTAGGCGCTATTTTTCGAATGTGGCGGCGCAAACGGCAACGATACGAGGGGGCAAAGTTGAAATTCGGAAAGAGCACATCGAAATCTATAAAATTGCCCATTTTCAAAACTCCCGGAAAACTTTCCAGGTAACCCCCTTTTTTTGAACCAAATGACTGGACTATATGTGTGACATAGAAAGTAAAAGAAGTCCTAGTTTACATGTCTTAGTTTGGGTTTTTCTCGTCTGCAGAAACATAACATGGGATTGTGGAGAAGTAATAGTAACTGATAGTAACAGATTTTTTAGATTGACATATTATGACTCTCTGTATCTAGTTTTCATTATACAACTCGCAGAAAGATCTGTAAGTCATATGGTCATTTGTTAGTCAGCATACACAGCAAGATATTATAAGTGTGAGAAAATTACCGATTCCGATAAATTATTTAATCCATCAATGACACTTTTTGATATCTGTAGTTAACATCTAAATCTAGAAATAGTATTTCATCTGGGATTAGCTCCACCCCTCAGCGAATGGTTGAAATTTATTTTAAATCAGTTTGAAACTTTCATGGCAAATTCAAAGACTTACTTCAACTTTAATGCATTGGAGAACTAATATATAGGGTCAGAACTCTTGTTTTCCAGGGATCAACCAGTATGATTGCAAGATTATGCTATGCAGGTCGCGGAAATAATTACCCCATCGGACCACTTAATTTTTTTTTTCTAATATGCAGTTTTTAATCTTTGCTTAAATAACTCTAATCAGTTGTTACTAACTTGCCTTCAGTAACTTCGAATGCTTTCATTGCATTACCTCACTAGGTAGTTTTTCCTTACATTCTATAGACTGCAACATGCTTCACTACTGCTTCATTTGTGATCAAAATTCATGTAAGGTTTGTCCAAAATGAGCATAAATTGCATTTCAATACATGTTACAGCTATAAATCATCAAATTTAATGGTTTACCTGTATAGGTTTAGGAACTAAAGATGGAAACACCAATCCAGGACAATCACATAACCTGACATTTTTTGTAAGTACAATTGTCTGATAATGCTTTGTATGACCTGGTGTTCTTGATACACTAACAACCTGAAAATACACACAAAAAGAAAATTCTTCAATAACCATATATAAGATATTAAAAATCAGCATAAAGCAGTATCAATTATTCAAAATAAATACTTAAATTACTAAAAGCTTTATTATTTTTATTTTATTAGCCAAGAGTGGAATTGTTTTTCAAAAGCAGAAGTGTCAGGATTGGCATATTCAGAGTATGAGAAATGGTGAGAGAAGCATTACAGTAAAATCTTGCTATAATGAACTTCAGCATTATGAACATTTCAGATAAATGAGCAAATATTTTTATAAAAAGAGTATTATACTGTACAAATTCAACAACCCTGAAACTTTTTTTAAGGAATTTTTCAGAATAACAATTTGATCTCCAGTCTCTTGAAATTCGTTATACTGAGATTTTACTGCATTAAAGCAGTCTAAAAATTTGTGATGCTATGAATACAACCTATCTAATCATACCAAAGAGCATCCAGAATTTCTGTTACATTTAAAAATTTTGTGTCAGAAACATGTTAAACTTTAACCACTTTTAAATTAATAAAGTATATCATGTTAGTATGTTATGAAGAAATGACCCCATACAGCTTTCAATATTTGAAATAAAGACTATTTGAATAAACAAAATAAATCATTATTCATGAAAATATGTACCTTTTTGCCGCACACAGCATTCAGAAAAGATGACTTTCCAACATTTGGATGACCTAAAGAAAATTTAAAAAGATTAGTCATTCAAGACAATTTTAACAAATTATCATAAAACATCCATATTAATGAAAAAAATTGGAATCTTTTCCTAATTTATACTGCTTTTAAATTATTACTGTACTGACCTTATATTTCAGATGAACATTATTAATTCCTTTACAAAATAAATTAGATATTTGCATAAATCCAAAATATATTTAAACAGATGTATTTTAATATTTGAAAGCAAAGCAAATTTTGCATTACCTCAATTATAGTACCACTACGGTCAAAAAGTGTTTTAGATTTTGTACTTTTTCACACCCTCATTTATTTATAAATTTTTAAGAAATAACATGAAGATTATATAATTTACAAACACTTACCAACAAATCCAATAGTCAGAACATTATCTTTATAGCGTACACCTTCATAAGGTGAATCGTCATTGTCTAAAACTTCATTTTTAGGTAGTTCATCATCTGAACCACCATCCACATAACCCTCACCATCAGCACAAATTTGAGAAGCTTCTGAGTCTATTTTGGCCTTCCAGCTTGAAAGATCAACTAGGAAGGGAAAAGAAAAACATCTTATGACTAGTTGAAATAAACAAAAATAATAATTAAAGACTCTTTTGAAAATGCATGGAAAATAAGTTTATGTACACAACACACAATTTACTCAGACGTCCCAGCATAAAAAAACACAATTAACATTTATTTATTTATTTGGGGGGGGGGGGGCAGCTACAGCGCTATTTGAATATTTTAATTTAATTTAATTTTTTAACAAAAATCTTATCTATTTAAAACATTAAATAGATAAGATTTCACATAGATGAATCACTTACTTGTTAAAAGGTAAACAATTTCGCTATGCACGAAGGTTAAAAATCCTTGATTATTGGAGATGGCAGGCCAAGGTTTACATTCAGATGTGGGTCATTTCATGTCAAAACCAACTAAAATTTTTCGAAAATGACACCATCCATCACAGATTTTGATGAAATTTGATACTACGTACAACTTTTGATGCTGATTACGAATTTATCAATTATACTGAGATTAATCGAGGGATTCAAAAGTTATGAGCTTTTAAATTTCAGCAGAGATGACCTGTCAGCTGCCATCTTGAATGACATACACTTATAAATAAAAATGAAATTCTGTTTATCAGTTTGTAGATTTGTTTAGTATACAAATCCATAAAAATGGATCTATCAGCCTGAAATTTTGCACAGATATGTAAAATAATATAGAATAAATCATAGTCCACTTTAAAACTTTGAAAGTCCACCCGTTCACAGAATTTAAGAGATTTTTTATGTTCTCCACGCAGAAAACTTTCCGATACCTGATTGTGTAGTAAACACTGTGATATTTACAAGCAAAATCTACGTCACTTTGGTGTCAAAAAACACATCACGAACAAAATAACTGTGAATCTTTTTTTTTTTTTTGTTATTTCAATTAGTTGGATTACACAGATTGACTTTTTTTTTTCTAAAATAAACACCCAAGAACATAAGATGTTTTTACGAATTCAAATACCAAATTTGAGGGATGTCATTTTGATGTGACACGTTTGAAATTGCTCCCAAAACTTAGTCATTAAAAGACTGACCATGGATATAAAAATTTATATAAATAAGCACGGTGAATGCAGAAAAAGAAGTTTTATGAACACATATCCATTAGCTCAGCCGAAACACGAGAATTTAAAATCGTCTGCTAATTAATATCTGCATTAAAAATAGTGAGCTGTTACATATTAAAGTAGTTTTTTTATTATGTAATTTTCGGAATTTATTTATTTTGCGTTTGTGAACCATGGATATAAAAATTTATATGAATAAACACAGTAAATGCAGAAAAGGAGTTTTATGAACACATATCCATTAGCTCAGCCGACACATGAAAATTTAAAATCGTCTGCTAATTAATATCTGGATTAAAAATAGTGAGCTGTTAGATATTAAAGTAGTTTTTTTATTATGTTGGTATGTCTGTATGAGGTTGAAAAACTCCAGTACTGGTTGACCGATCACCATGAAATTAGGTGCACCGTTGAGCACCGTTGAACGATGAAATTTGGTTCACCTAAGTCTTTTATCATGGAGAAGATTTTTATACTATCTGTTTTCCTCCAACTTGCCACTAGGTGGCACACCAGAACGTCGAATTCTATTCCGTTTAACCGCTTGCTAAGTGAATATCGTCCAACCGATTTCGAAGAAATTTGGTACATGTGGATATTTGAACAAGGAGAATATTTTATTACTTTAACTCGCCACTAGATGATGCTGCAGCACTCCAAATTCTTGACCATTCAAAAGGTTGCTATGAAAATCAGTATACATAGATTAGGGATGCACCGAATATTCGGTTGGTATTCGGTATACTGCCTATTTGGCAGACAAACCGAATATTCAGTTCGGCCGAATACTTAAATATTCGGCAACCGAATAGTACGCAAATTTAAGTATTCACCAAATGGTAGACAAATACATATTTTTTATATCATGAATGAAAGATATGGTATAGTACCATAGTACTAAATTAATTCAAGTCATTACTTACTAATATCACATGTGAATACGCGTTAGAAACCCTTAGAAAGTCCACCTACCAAGGCACCACCCCATCCTTGGCAGATCGCCCTAGTGTAACATTGCCACAATTAGACTAAAAACTAATATCACACTAAAATTAGTTTTAATGTAAGAGAAAATACTCAGATGCTAAATTTAAATTTTGTTGATTTTCAATTTTTCTTAAATCTTATGACGCATTACATTAACCTTGCTATTACTAACTCATTTAAATTTAAAAGTAACCAGGAAAAAAAAAAACCTCATAACACTAAGTGTTCATAAATATGTAAAGTCAATTAACTGTTAATTTTTTAAAATAAAATATGCAGGTAGAAAAGTTACCAGCATTTCACTAATATTTAAAAAAGTTATTAATAATATATAAAGGAAGTACTTGGATATTAAATTTTGCAGCTTTTTAATTTATGAAGTTTTATACCGTATGAAATGAAATATTGTTTCAGAACAAACTAATCAAATTAATCATTTTTTTTTTTTAATTTCCAATGCAGCAGGCGAGCTTGAACACAATTCTATCGCCAGGTGGATACAGAGCACAAATTACACAGGAAAAGCACAAAGAAAGCACACAAACAGACGAAATATCTAGACAGTGAAGGCAGAACATATATAGAAAATCAAGGCAGCAAACGAAGTAAAAGTTCTCTTGCTTCCCAGTAGTGGGAGTAAATACTCTCTTCCTTTAATGCGGGACAGAGGAGGAGGTGATCCGCAGTCATCACCCGATTGCTGCTGCAAAGGGGGCAGGCAGGGCTACTCACAATCTTGAGCCGGTGCAGATGGGCACAGAGACAGTCGTGCCTTGTCAAATTAATCATTGCAATCAAAGTTTAATAACGGTTAAATAAGTTTAATAAATTTTAAACAAGTATTCAGTATTCGGCCGAATATTCAGTTAGAATTTTAACCGAATATTCGGTATTCGTTATTTGGCAAAATATGGTATTCGGTGCATCCCTAACATAGATATTTGAACACTGAGAATATTTCCACATTATTCATTTTGCTATATCTCGCCACTTGATGGCGCTGTAGCGAATCATTACTTTAATTAACCACTAGATGGCGCTGAAGCATATCACTTCTTGTCTGTGCAACTGATCTCTATGAAAATAGGTATACATAGATATTTGAACACAGGGATTAGTTTGGCGCTATCCATTTTTCTATAACTTGCCACTAGATGTCGTGTCAACACATGAACTTCAGAACTGTACAGCCGATCGTCATGACAATTCGTATACATCGATATCTGAATGCAAAGAATATTTTCGCCGTATCCGTTTTGCTAAAACTCGTGAGTAGATTGTGCTACGCCGCATCGCCTTCTGCACCATACAAACGACTGCCTTGAAATTTGGTATGCATAATTATTGAACACAATAGAATGCGATATCCACTACTACCATAAATAATAATCACAACAAATCGTAATATCGAAAATTCCATTCATTCCCGTGCGAAAAATGGGTACTTCAGTTAGTATACTCCTATAAATGGACATAGCTTTCTAAACTTTGTCCGACAAACTTAATTTTTGTTTTGTTTTGATCAGAAAAACACATTTTCACTTAAACAAAATTACATTTATACATCCTTTTTAGAGTAACTGTGAAGTCCATTTATTTCTCATTTTTTGTCTGACAGAAGGAATAACTTCCAACAGCTACATAGCTGCCATACTTAAAGAATGAAAATTAGGGTGATTTTATTAAAACATTAGGTAAATTCGAAAAATCCCTAGTTAATTAATGAAAATTCACATGCACATGCCTGATGTATTACAGACTGCACATTTACACATGCGTTGCAAAACCAATTGATAGTATTTAACACTTTTTTTATTGAAACATGAAACAATCAAATTTCAAAAAGCAGTTTTGTAACACAGAGAAAAAGGGTACTGTGGTAGATCATCTAAAATGAAGTTAAAAGGGAAAAGTATGAGCAAGTTACAATCTTGTTTGCTTTTACAAATATTTCTTTCCTTGACAAAATATTCTTTGCTTTAGAGCTTTTACTTTTGTATCATTGTCTCTTTCATATTAGAAGCCTGACCTATGCAATAAAGTGTTTTTTTTCTTTTTTTAAACTATTTTTTTAAGGGAAAAAAAGTTTTAAAAAGTAAATAAATTGGAAATAGGAGTTAATTTTTACTATTACAATATTGCAGATTTGTCTAAAGGAATGCTAAAGGAAAAATATTCATTATCAAGGTGGATGGGAAAAGTTTGACATTAGGACAACGATACAGCTTTATACTTTCAAAATTTTTCCTGCTGAAAAATTTGAGTAAGAAAACAATGCAACTCGTAAACCTACAAATATAAAGAAAGAAGAAATGGACTGATCTGTAACCTAAACAAAAAGGCACATTTTCGCAAATCGTTGCCAAAAAAATCTCAATTGCGGACAAATGTCTCCACTGGCCTGGTGAATTGACATCGTAATGGCATTATTGGCAATTTCAGCAAAATGTCACAGCATGGTGTAAATTAGGCTGCAAAACATGTGAATGCTGCAAAATGGCACAGATGACTGACAGTGTTCAATGAGTTCCAGAAGATTTCACCAAAAACTGATTATTAGTTAAATCATGGGATGATTTTTGAAAAATTTGGGAGTCTCTTGGAAAACTCGGGACTATGCAGCTGATTTCATGCAGTGTCCCCCTTTCAATTTCATCAAATTCTAAAGAAGAAGTGAAAAATATGTTATACAGTATGGAACCTCTTATCCGGAAAACCAGTTATCCAGAATCATTTTTCAATCGATTAAATTCCTATTTTTTCCGAAAGAAAAGCAAAAAATAAGTTTTTTAAATGTTTTTGTTCTTTTATTTTGAGTTCTACAGCTGGAATTTATAAAGTAAGCAATCTGGTATTTATCTTGATCATATTAAGAGTTTTTTATATTATTTTATAGTATATTAACAATTAATGTTTAGTTCTAATCAAAAATAGAGAGTAACATTTATGCTACCAGTCAAATCAGTAGGTGTCATGTTAATTCCCAACCAGTTATCCAGAATACATCCGGTCCCAACCATTCCGGATAACAGGTTCTATACTGTAATATCTGATTAAAAATAATTGATAGGTATTTTGCAGCTAAATCACTTATAAATGATATTCTGAATGAGTATACACAACCTTATTACAATACATCAGATTATTTCTTTAAAAAAGATCAATTATACATATAACATAATGTTTTTAAGTATATACAATTTTACTGAACATACAAGAATAATTTTTGAAAATTAGAATTTCCATTAATTTTATTCTAACAAGCTTTGTAGTTTAAATAAAGAAACCCACTAAATGCAAACAGGAACACTTTCCTTTTCCCCTTTAAGAAAAATATTTTTTATAGGAAAAAAGATAAACTTTTGCTGATAAACTACATTTTGAAATCAAAAACCCCTCCCCCTCCCCTTCCTCCAAAATAGTGTAATTTTACATGAAATCAATCAGCATTTTTAATTACAGTAATTTTGGCCGAGATGGTATGAGCCCATGTAAACACGGCCACAGTTGCTGGAGCTTGGCAGTCGCCATGAATTATCACTTTAAAAGTGATTAAAAAAACTTAGAGAAATCAAAAATTCATTAAAAAAAGACCTTACATTTATTGTTCACTTCACCCTTCCAGAAATGTGCTCTATCTTCTATTTTCTTTCGCCGGCTTAGCGTCGCATCTATTTTCTCTCTCTGACTTAACATACGTAACCACCTGCTCAACTAGAAATGCTGACATTGTCCTTCTTACCAGGCAATATTCGGGGAAATTCTGAGTAATTAAAAAATTCAGTTACTTTCTTAACAGTTTCATCAGAAATTTTCTTTCCTGTTCTTGGTTCTGGCACTGCCAAAATCCCTGAGATTTTGCGATTGTCTAACCGTATAATCAGTATACCGTTTTTATCTTTTCTCAAGACCAGCTTAATGGTGTTATAGTAAATAATTGAATTTTTAATTTGATACTTTCCATTAAACTGTCAAAAGCAATTTTTTTTTTGCTGATAAGCTTTCATTTTGGTTATACTTAGAAGCAAATTAATTATCTTATGCTTTTGTCCCCAAATATACTCTAACTATTTTGTTTTTCAGGATTTTGGATGCTTTTTCTATTTTGTGTTTAGCCTTACTTGCTCTGCTATGTTATGAAATAGCATGAAATTTAACTGGTGATACACCTAAAATTTGCTAACTTTCATTCAATGAATTTTTATCTTCAATTTCATCTGGACTGCTGCTTCAGGACTAAAGTCACTTAAGGTATTTTGGTCATCATGTTTAGATTCTACTTCCAGAATATCTGTTTTATGTCTCCAATTTGTGCATAATTTGTTACCTGGAACAACATATTTCCCTTTAGATTTTTAGCTCAAGATCAAGGGTTATTATTCTTAAACTAGAAGATTTTTTTTTTAGAATGATAAATGGGTTGCAAATTTTTTTTTTTTTTTACACAAAGTAAAAATCTGTGCAGATATTTACATTCAGGATGAGAAAAAAGAGTATCTGTTTCTTTCAATTTCACTCTATTTCTCCAAGAAAAGATTTCTGGAATTTCTTTACTCAAATTTTTGGGCACACTATTTTTCCTGAACATTTGTCAGATAAATTTTCACCCACGGTACACCAAATACTTGTATCCATTAGAATTTCTTACAAAATATCCTAGTTTTAATTAAAGCATATTAATTTTAAAACTAGCAGATAACTAAACAAAAATTCAGTACTCCATCAAAGAGATTTAAAAGCTAAGCAAATAATACTGTGAATTATGGCTGAATAAAGTGAGTCTTAAATGTTGCCGAAGTTATTTGCAGCTGCCTATAAAAACAACAGTTATAGTACCTGCTCTCTGAAAGGAACTACTAAAGGGTGCAATATGAAAACTACTTATGATTACTGAGCAATTGTACTTTCATTCTTGCCTTTTACTGGCAATATGCTGATATAGTTCATGAAAAGAGAAAATGTGATTTTATAAATCCAAATAGAATAACATAATAAAAAGCTCCAATATATCAAGAAAATATTATTATATATAAGAACAAGGTTATTTTAAAGTTCGTTAAATTTTTGATTTTATAAAAACTGTAAAAGTTATCCCAAATGCCTGAACTCACATGCAATTTAGATCTATATAAGTTACCATAATTTTTGGTATTCAATTCACATATTAATTAGTATTTTAACAACATATGATTAGCTATCATTTATGCACAAATAATAATAACTATAGTTTGATGGTAAAAATTGCCTTTTAGCCTTTTATTGTAAATTGGTATAAAGATTGCAAAAACTATATCAAAATTACATTTTTATAAAATTCAGCTGTAAAATACCCATTAAATTTTTAAAATCAGATATTATAACATACTTTTAACTGCCTGTGTACAAAATTTGGTGGAAATTGAAAGGGGAGCACTGCAAGAAATTAGCTGTTGAAGTTATTCCCTCTGTCAGACAAAAAATGAGAAAAATAGACTTCACAGTTACCAAGAAAAAGATGTATAAATGTTATTTTGAGTGAAAAATGTGTTTTTTCTTGATCAAAACAAAACAAAAAAAAAAGTTTGTAGGACAAATTTTAAGAAAGTTATGGCTACTTATATGAGTAAATGTGTCACTCAAGATGGTGACCGATGGGGCATCTCAGCTGAAATTTAAATGCTGCATCAACTGTTGAATCCAGCAATTAATCTCAATAAAATTGATATATTTGTAATCAGCATCAAAAGTTCTAGATATTGTTTCAGAAACCTCGGCTTGTTTCCGGGGTTCGCCGTTCTGAAGTCCAGTTGGTACAGAAAGTTCTAATAAAAAGTCCACTTGTCAGGATGGAACACAACTTTATTGCTTCTAGAACTTCGTAGAACAATTAGCTATTCAAAATTTCCAAACACAATCTAACAGTAACGTGCTTTTAACAGTCCGCTAAGATCAGAAACTTTCACAGATGCTGTAATTCTCAGATAAATTAAAACACATCCACAGGTAAAACTTCAGTGGAAATATTCAAGGGATAACACTAACAGTCTCTCAAGAATAAGTAGTGAAGAATTTACACACAGCACTTAAATTCAAAGCTTCACAAACAAGCCCGAAACACCGCTTCTATCACAGAGCAAAGCACTTCACATCGGCCACTGGATCACACTGAACGGGAGCTACTCTACACTACGGGTGCTCCACTCACACTGAACTGGGGCTTCTGAAGCGCTTCTATTTATAGCCGATGCAGAAGGTACAAGAAGCTTCCAGAAAAGTATATTTCACGAAGATTCCACAAAAGGCGGGAATTTTAATTATGCCATAGAAGATTATGCGTTTTTAATGCAGGAAAACCAACTTTCAGGCCCCATTGGGAAAAACACGTCAAATGACCAAAATGTTGCTAAGCTTGGCGACTTTTGGCAAAATATCGCCAAATTTGGCACAAAAAATAAGTACCCAAAAGTGAAGTTACCGAAGGCCTACGACCAATATTTCCTCGAGATTTCTAGAAACCCCATAGAAAAACAAAGGGGAAAACGAAACCTCCGTATCTCCGGTTCTAGTTGACTGATTTTTATGCAACAAAAGGCAAAATTTACTATTTGAAGCGTAGAATATGAATCTTAAACTATTTTAAGCCCAAGAACAGCGAGTTGCTCCAAAAATTCATAACAATATGTACCAAATTTCCTCAAAATCTGTGACGATGGTCTCATGGCCTGGTTGATCTGACATGAAATGACCCATGTGGAAAATATGTGCACACTAGATAAATAATTGGAGAAGTTTGAGATTCTTAATTTAATTAGGGGTGAAGAAAGCCGAAGAATACTGACTCTTAAAACTTCACTTTCCTGGAACATAACTTTAAATTCATTACCTTCATCACCAGCAATTTCTTCACACAGCATCAGTAGATTTCTTGCTCCAGCAACTGCCATGTGTAAATTACCAATTCTACGTCCTGAAAGTAATTACCACACATTAAAACTTATAGTAAAAATGAACAAACTATTTTCTCAAAATAAAAATTTATAATTTTAGATTTGATGCAGTGCATAGACAGTTATTAAAATTTTGTATATAATTACAAAATAAGGAATAAAACAAACTTATACACACCTCTTTTACCTTCTTTAAGAATCATACCAGCATATGAGGCAAAACACATTACTTTTAACATAGGAAAATGATTTTTAAAATATTCCTGCCAAGCCAAAACTAATGGTGCAGGCACTAAGTCAATTTTATTTAATACAACAATCATACTTTTCTTCAATTCCTTTGTTACATAATCATAAAGAGCTGGTGAAAAGTGATACACCTAATAAAATGAAAAAGTAATTTAAATAGAAATAAAACATTGGTAATAACAATAAGTTATTTTACATTTGCAAATGAGAAAGACACATTATAATTCGCATAAACATAAAAATAACAATCATATTTCTAATAATAAATTATTTTTATCATATTGCAAAATACTAACTTACTGGATATCGTATATCAATAACTTGCAGAACAATATCTGAGAATTCTAAAACCCTCCACAACTGTCTCCATGTCTCAAGATTCATTTCAAAATGACTTAATTCTTTTTCACCAAATTTTGACTCCAAAGAATCCAAATATTCCTACAAAAAACAAAGATTATATTGCGATAATTCAAATTCATGATTCAAACAGTAGTTAACACTGAACTATTAAACAGCAAAACTTTTCAATTAAGAAAATGTGGTCCTAGAAGAATACTGTAAGTGGGCTGAATGATTTTGTATATCAGAATATACAACAAATAAAAAGATTTCAGTATTCAATAAATACATGCACACATACATACAATCTACTTATATAATACGCTAACGTATGCTCTTAATGCAACCATACCATGGAAAAACCGGTTTGCTAACCTTGGCACATTAACACTCGTGTTATTAAACTAGAAAAGAACCCATTAGCTCAATCATGGAGCTCATATGAATGGAACGGGACAGCACACTAAACACCCATTTGAGAAAGCCTGCAGCTGCTGTAATTAAGAATTATTTCTGTAGGAATTAGTACAATACGTTATCACACAATACAGTATTTTCATAGTCATTTTACAAATGGAAATGTCACCAATTATGTCTTTTTATACATTTTGCAATGTTAATACTTGGCATAGCTACCATGGCCAACGTCGGCTTTCATGATGACACCCAAAATTTGTAGCAATCCTAACCTAAATAAACTTAATGACAAATACTGTTAAAACAAACATGATTTTCGTTGAAATGAGTCCAACAATTTGGCCAACACTTTACTGATTGTAAAGAACAATAAGGTATGCGGTGGTGAAACTGGCTGCCTTGGCGGCTAGTACATTGTAATTTAGCTGGAAAAATTTGTTCATTTCTTTTAAAAATTGGGCTTTTAGAAGTAATAAATAGTTTTTTGCAAGCTGAAAGCAATCTTATAATAACAATTATGACACTATAGCAATTATAACAGTATTAACAGTTACAGGCAAGAAAAATTTTTTTTTCTTTCTTTGTGCAAGAAGGTCCTAGGTTCGGGCCCCATTGCATTGCTGTCGAGCTAACAGCACGAAGTTTTGGTTGTTTTTCTCCAGATGTAATGTAAATATGCATTAGAACCCCATAGAAAGTCCGCTGAATAAGGCATCCTGATCTTAGGCAGATCACCCATGAGTAGCGTTGCTATAACACAAACCAAAATTTCTTTTTATAGTTCACAAATATGTCAATCCATTATTTTTAGCTGATCGAGACTAAGTATTTATTTAGAATATTTTATAATCTATCAGCAAAGAATGATTGCTGCCACAGAATTTATTTTGAAATATATTTTATGAATAAAAATATAAAAAATTAATATTAATAAGAAAAAATTATAAATAAATAAGCTTTAAAATTAAACTTTGCATGTTTAAAAGCCAATGGTCATAGTCATTTTTTAATTAATTATTTTTTTAAGCATGCAAAATTTGAAAACAGATCTCTAAAACAAAAAATGATAGTTTACAGTTCAGAATAAACTAGTTAGAAATTAACAGTTTTTCTGTATTTGTCAACAGGTAAAACAATAAAAATAAAGAGGGGAAAAAATTCAAAAAATGGCAAGCTTGATTTCTACTTAACATTTAATCAGGCTTTTTGAGGTACAGTTGGCTCTCGATTTAACGACACTCTTTTTAATGACAATCTATATTTAAAGACGATATTTCAAAGTCCCGGACCCTCCGACATAAAAATCTCTATTTAGAGACGATGCTGGTTCTGTTTATAGACGATTTTTACGTTTTTTTTTTTTTTTTTTTTTTTTTTTTTTACACCTTATTATCTGCAGCAAGGGAACCTTCTGTGGACGAACAAGTTTGGTTTCAACAACAGAATAGAACTTTCCTTGATGTTTGCAATGCTTGAATTCGAATTGTTGCAATGAGAAAATGGGTAGGAGATTACTGTTTCTCTGAAGATGCAATATCCTTTACAAAGCTTTTGGTACGGTAGTCGAGTCAATCAATTGACCCTCCCTTTTGTCATGTGACTTACAATAGCTGTCCTGTACAATAGCAACCCTTTATTACTCCTTCCAAGAAGCAGGTCTTTGGTTATGTGTTCATTTTAGAGAATTCATGGTTGTGTGTAGCAGCTCATTCTTGTACGAACACAAGGCGAGCAGAGAAAAATGCCATCAAAGCGAAAA
The DNA here is from genome assembly GCA_038373885.1 of Cheiracanthium punctorium. Lineage (NCBI taxonomy): Eukaryota > Metazoa > Arthropoda > Arachnida > Araneae > Cheiracanthiidae > Cheiracanthium > Cheiracanthium punctorium. The sequence continues at coordinate 743,463 of JAWZYV010012330.1, read as the reverse complement.
CATCTTATGCTACACGAAAAGCTGAAAATAATTGAAGAGTGAGAGAAAAGTTTTGGAATTTCAAAAGTCAAAGACAATTTCAGATACCTGAGTCTACTCTCAAGGGTATTTTAGCAAGTAAAAAAAAATTCTTGAAGTAAAAAAAAAAAAAAAATGTGGTTTGGGAACCAAATGACAGAAAATTCAATGTGGCCAATAAGAAGAGCACATATATATTTAAGATATGTGCTCCTGGATAAGGCACTCCTAGAATGGTTTCATGAAGCAAGAGCATCCAACATTCCAATTTCCTGTGTAATATTTAAAGAAAGTGCTATTCTTTTGACAAAAAAATTTGGAATGCAAAATTTTCAGGCTTCAGTTGGCTACAGATTACAGAAATATAGAACAAATTTATGAATAAATACAAAACGAAAACAAAGTGTCAGACGACGAAAATGAAATTGAGAACACGGATGAGACACTGCCACCATCTTACACAAATGCGACATCTGCTCTAGATGTTCTTCGAAGCTATACCATCTCATGGAAGATGGAAAATGACACATTTAACATTTTAGAAAATCTGGAAGAGAGAATAATGAAAACAAGGAAAAAAATGAAGCAATCAACACTTTTAGATTTTTTTAAAACTTAATTTTATTGTAATATTTGTTTGTATTCTTTTTTTAATGTAACTTAAAATATTTCTTGTGAATAAAATAATATAATGGTAATAATAATAAAAAAAAAAAACATTTTTAAACACACCAATATATTAGGAAATATATTGGCAGTCCTAAGCCTGTGTGAAGGGAAATGTTATTTTTTTTACAAATTCTGTTTAAGGACGATCTCTATTAAAGGATGATTTTTTTTTTAGATTCCTTGAGAGTCATTAAACAGAGCCAACTGTAGTTTCAAAAGCAAATAAGATTTTTTCAAGACCACAATGCTTTTGAATAAAATGGAACAAGAGCTTTTATCTCTCTCTCTTTTTTTATTTTTTATTGAATATACAGCAAATGTAATGTAAAAACTAAAATGAAAAAGCAAAAAGTATTTTATTTTTTAATCTATTATTTTATATTAAAAATAAATAAATAAATAAAAAATAGGCTGTTGGAAAATATTACATGAAAAATGTATGAAATAATTTAAAGAATTGTATGACTGGAAATCAGGGGCGTAGCCAGAAATTTTTCATGGGGGGGGTTACGACTACTACAACTCATATATATGTATACGTGTGTGTGATAATGTAGTTAAGAATATACATTTTGCATGGCAAAAAATTTCCCATGGAGGGGGGTTATGACCCCCCCCCCCCCATGGCTACGCCCCTGCTGGAAATGCATAGACACAAACTACTAAAACAGAAAAATGCATCATTACTCAACATCATCTATATGCACTATGGATTATTTTGTCCCCTTTTTAAATGCAGATTTTTTGCACTTTATATGCATATCGAATTTATGGAAGTTTAACTACCATGAATATTTCAATTTATATATCCCTGAAAGGCTAGAATTTGTTAAATTAAAAGACAGTGACTAGGTGCATTTCTGGTTACTAAATAATATATTTCTACGTATGAGCACAAAATTTGAAATTTTGTGTTCAAAGGTAGTTTGTTAAATTTCATTATGTAATATGCCTTCACTTAAATTTATTGTTTGGAAAATACACACAAAAATTTCATGGTTTATTGCTACATTAATCAGAAAAATTGAACAAAATCTCAACAACATTTTATATTTATATGTATACATACATGTAAACTGTTTGCATTCAGCATCATAAAAAATAATAAAAATATCTTACTCTAAAATATTTTTGCTCATTAGCTTCCAAAACTTCTTTACTTAAAGAATGATCCCAAGGTGGCCTCTTTGGCATGTCAAGCTCAGAACCAGGTACAAACACTTCTTCATAGCTCACTTCAAGGCTTGCCTTTATAAAATATTTAATTAAACTTTGTTTTTAATAACATTTTATTAAAAATAAAAATTTATTAGTAACAAGGTTGAGTTTTGACAGCAAAAATTTGTGTTTGACATGACAGTGGTTATGTCTATCAAAGGCATATGTGCTTAATTTGTTTTAAATGATGGATAAATGTCATATAACTTAATAATTAACAAATTTTTACTTAAATATATATCTTAACACAAAAACTTCATTTACTCCTTGCACTGAAATGATATTCAGGAATGTTTAAGCATGTATAATAAGAGATGAACTATGCCTTATCCTCTTTAATAATAGCGTAGTATGCTAATGAGATGTATGTGTGTGTGTTCGCTATAGGTGGCCAGAGAGCTTGTCGGATCCGGGTCAAATTTGGCACAGAGGCTAAATAGGTAAAAAAAAAAAAAAAAAAAGCCAGTGCTGTAAAAAAAAATTTTGAAATTCGAATTATTTAGAAGATATTAATTAAAAACAGAAGAAATGAGCATCTAGGTTACCATATTTGGCGACCTTGCTCCAGCAAAAAACGATTTATGCTTTCGCAACAAAGCAGGAAAGCTCTTAAAAGTATGTTGGATTCGAAAAAACATGAAGTTGGAATTACGCCAAGTTAAGATTCACGAGAAATAAATATGTGTGTTAACATAAAGTTAACTATTTTCAAATAGCAAGATTGTTTGGATACCAGGAGTTCAATATTAAAGATGACGCTTTTTTTTTTTTTTTTTTTTTAAACCAGTCATATCCTTGGCAACGTTCTGTGAATATATGGCAACCCTTGTGAAAGCCGCCATTTTATTCCTTGTGCTATGATTGAACTAGATTTGATTGCCACTGAAAGAACATTCCAGCGTTTTCGTTAATAAAAAAAAAAAACATTTTAGATTTCAAATGATTTATTTTACCCTTGGGAGTGCTTAACTAAGGTATGATTGCGTCTGGAAGAAGATTTTACCATATTGATTTAGATTTTACTACATTCATATTAGGTATCTAAAACTTTGTTCTAAAATCTAAAAAAAAAAAAAAAAAAAAAAGAAATAACAAGAAATATACCAAAAATAGCGAAATGCAATCGGAAAGTAATTTTATTTTGCAGCATGCATATGTTACGTAATGTTACGGTTGTAGCATGGTTAAATACAAAATTAAATGAGTAAATGGGAAATTTTTAATGCATCACGTTTCAAAAGTGATTTTGCAACATTCAAAATGAAGAACATTTTCAGCTGAGTGAGTTAAAGTAATTAAATTCATAAACCTACGCAACGGACTAAAATGCCACCTATTAATTCTAAACTCAAGGCCTCCTGCAGACGATAATTCTGAACACAGAAGGACCAATGCTAGAATAAGCTTGACTTTTAGTAGTCTTAAGAGGCATAGTGATGTCAGCTCAATGTATTCACAATCGAATCGATTACCAATGTTAAAAAGATGTTCTTTTTCTTTTTTAAATAAAAGAAATTAATAATATTACTGAAATGCAGACTTTTCTACTGGGTGACACTGCTTGACTTGATTTTCTAATTTCTGTATTGGGTGGTGGTAGAAGGAATTTTTTCAGATCTTTAATTACGAACATAATTTTGAAAAGCTGCTAAATATGTTTTGCTCAGAGTCTGTAAAGCCCAAAACATGATGTGATTATGTACAGTTACCAAAAAAAAACGACTGAAGCGAATGATATGAAATTCAGTGACATGATAGGTGGTCACTCAACTTAAAACATAGGCATCCAATTTTTAAAAAATCTTGATTGGATTTTGAGATTTTGCGAAAATCCTTTCAAACTGCATAAATTTGTGTTCAAGCATCACGTAAAAACGACTGAAGCGAATTGTATGAAATTGGGTGTCATGATAGGTGCTCACTCAACTTAAAACATAGGCATCGAATTAGAAAAAAATCTTGATTGGATTTTGCGAAAATCATTTCAAACTGCGTAAATTTGTGTTCGCACATCACGTAATAACTGCAAAGGTGAAAAAATTATATTTGGTGAAATGATAAGTGGTCACTCACCTTAAACTATAAGCATCTAATTTTAAAAAAAAATCGATCAGATTTCGAGATTTTGTGAAAATCGTTTAAAACTGAGTGAATCTTTGTTCCCGCATTACGTAATAACGACTAAAGCGAATGATATGAAATTTGGTCACATGATAGATGGTTGCTCAACATAAACTATAGGTGTCCAATTTTTTAAACATTTTTATTAGATTTTGAGATTTTGTGAAAATTCTCTCAAAATACATTTATATTTCTTCAAACATCACTTCAAACATCATCGACTAATACGAAATTTAGCGATATGATAGGTAGCTGATAATCTTAATTTAAAGGCGTTGAATTTTTATAAGATTTTGCAAAAATTGTTTTAAAATGCTGAAATTTTGTTCCAGCATCATGAAATAAAGATTGCAGGGAATGAAACGAAATTGGGTGACATGATAGGTTGTCACTTAAAAAAATTTTCAAAATTTTTCAAAAATTCAAAGGCTTCAAATTTTTCAAAAATGTTGATTAGATTTTGAGATTTTGTGAAAAATATTTCAATATGCGTAAATATTCATTCGCGCATCACATAATTACGACTCAAGCAAATGAAATGATATTACTTAGTTACTCTCTAACCTGTAATATTTTAACAATGCATAAAAATTATAACTTCGCTTTCTGTACTTTGGCAACATACTACATCCATTCTGTGTACTCCTACAATGCTGACGAAAGTTCTTGCTTTTTGGAAATTTGCATTCACTAACCCGTCAAGGACGGGTACTTCAGCTAGTCAATAAATAATAAGTAACTTGTAGAAAAATAATTATATGAGTAACTTGATCAGAAAAAAATTATACATAGATGCAATTAATCTAACTAAAGAATTAAAAACCAAACTACTAACAAAGTAAATCAAATTAAAACTAACAACGGGGAAAAGGGGAAAGGTCTTTAATACTGATTGTTTTTTCACTCCTTTGCAAGTTTGAAATTTAAAATATTTAGTAAGCGATATTTATTTATTTATTTATTACTTCCCTGTACGAAGTATAAGGAAGTAATGTGATCCCAAAAAATTTCGGAGGCCAAATTTCGACGAAAAAACCGATTTTGACTACCTGTAAATTTACTTTTAAGAATTTTTTCGATGCATCTCATCGTCTAGCATGCACGACCATATAAACACGTCTGCAACTCATTCTGACCAGCGGCGAGTCTATTTTGGTCAGTTTTTCCATGCCGTCTGTATGTACGTATGTATGTATGTAACTCGCATATCTCAAAAACTATTGGTCGTAGAATGTTGAAATTTTATATTTAGGATTGGTCTATAATATAGTTGTGCACCTCCCTTTTTGGTCTCAATCGAATGAATAGTTTATGTACAGGATCACTGAAAAGATTCAAAATACATTATGCTCTATGGGCCGAAATTCATTAAACTCGTGTATCTCAAAAACTATTAGGCATAGAATGTCGAAACTTTATATTTAGGATTGCTGTAACATCTAGTTATGCACCCCCCTTTTCAGTTACATTCAACTGGATAGTTTATCTACAGGACCACGCAAAAGATTTGAAATACATTACGTTCAATGGGCTGAAATTCATTAAACTCAAATATCTCAAAAACTATTAGGCATAGAATGTTGAAACTTTATATTTAGGATTGATGTGACATTTAGTTGTGCACCCCTCCCCTTTCGGTTCTATTCGACTGGATAGTTTATCTACAGGACCGCCAAAGATTCGAAATACATTTTGCTCTATGAGCCGAAATTCATTAAATCATATTTTAGAGGTATTGGGCTATTTCAAACGACTCAGAAGTGATATATGCTGTGGTCAATGACTATTTTGGCTACCCCTAAAATCTCTCAAACTATCACAAGCTTGTCGGCTTTTGGTGAAATATCGCCAAATAAAGTGTCAGAAGGAAATCTTTCAAATTGAACTCAGCTTGGCGATATCAAAATATTTGGCTAGAAATTGCTAAACCTTACTATTACTGATATTTTATCTCTTTCAAAGTTACAAAATGAATTTCTTCATTAAAAGAGTGTCTTTATCATTTATAGTTCTGCTACAGGAACACTCAAAAGATTTCCAATACATTACGGTCAATGGCAATTTTAGGGGCATTCATCGATTTCAAGCACAATACCGTCTGACCACGGTCACGTGCCTCCCTCAAGAAATCGCCAAGCTTGACGACTTTTGGTGTATGTGTGTATGTATTTAACTCTCAAATCTCAAAAACTATTAGTCGTAGGATGTTGAAATTTCATACATAAGATTGTTGTAACCAGGGGCGTAGCCAGGAGGGGGGATATCGGGATATATCCCCCCCCCCCCGAAAAATTTTCCTGGCTACGTGCCTGGTTGTAACATCTAGTTGTGAATCTGGATTTTTGGTTCCAATCTACTGGAGATTTTATTTACAGGACCACCGAAAAGAATTTCAATACTTTAATGTCTATGGACACCTTCAATATAATACAACTGTAGACAGTCATTGTTTGGTCCATGCCCAAAATCTAGCCATCTGTCGTCGACCTTGACAAGTTTTTCCAAAATATCGCCAAATTTGGCATTAGTCAGTCATTTGATCCATGCCCAAAATCTCGCCATTTGTCGTCGACCTTGGTGAGCTTTGCAGAAATATTGCCAAATTTGGTGCCAAATATTATTTCATATTTTGTATAGCTCTAAAACTTTAACCCGTAGAATTTTGAACTTTTGTAATATCTAACTCTTTTCAATATCTTTTTTGACTGCAATCGACTGGGTAATTTATTTACAGGGTCAGCCAAATGACTTTAAATACATTAAGGTGTATGGATGCATTCAATTCATTGAAAGTCAATGACTACTTTGGCTACCCCTAAAATCTCGCAAGCTATCTCAAGCTTGTCGGCTTTTGGTGAAATATCGCCAAATAAAGTGTCAGAAGGAAATCTTTCAAATTGAACTCAGCTTGGCGATATCAAAATATTTGGCTAGAAATTGCTAAACCTTATTATTACTGATATTTTATCTCTTTCAAACAAAATAAGTTCAGATGGAGTGCGTTGAAAATATTTTTGATTAAATAGACGTGCAAGGAAGTCATGTGCTGTTCACATCAGATTTTTTTAATAAAGCATTTTGATATTTCAATGAGTTTCTAAGGTCAAACAAATATAAAACATTTGTGTCAGTTTTAGATATACTCTTTTTTAACATTAAAATTAAATACATCATTTAATGAAAAGATGTAAACCTCATAATTTTTAACTATTATGTTAATCTTAGTAAATAGTATCAGTTTTATTCCTTCCAACAGGCAGATACCGGAATGATATAAATTTATTAATTAAGTATCAATATTGTCATTTCTATTTAAAGTTTAAAACATTTTTTTAAAAGGTTTTTAACTGATCCTGACATTTAAATTTTGTAATTTTCGGATCAAATTAACAAGAATTGAATAAAATTATTAGCTTTAAAAACTAAATAAAAACAGGTTAAAAAAAAGTTATATCACAGATTTTGGGAAATAAAAGAAAATATTTAACATACTTCAGGCAAAGGCTCAAATGGCTCCATAGCAAGTGCTAAACGTTGCTTAATTTCTTCATTCTTTTCCTTTTTAAAAACAAGGCGATACCTATGAACAAAATTATTAAAGAATTACTTTAATAATATTATTAATTTAAATAAATGCAGTCTTTCAAAGGTGGAAATTAAATAACTTGGTAATAAGTGTGAATAATTTGAAGAGAACAGCAATAAAACATTTTATTAATTTCATTAGTAAATTTACAGGAATTTATACTAGCAATGAGAATTAGGTTTGAAATGCAAAATCTGCATAACTTTTCATGCATATTACAGATGGCTGTGCCAAGGATTTAAGACTAAACAGATTTTAGGGAAAGTGGAGGTCTGACCATATTCATTTTAGTCCATCAGGTGACTCTATAATATTACAGGACTTTATGAGATATTTCGAACCCGGATCACATGTCCCCATTTTAACTAAGCAATGTTTTTAGTATAGTGCTGTTCTCAAAGTTCAGAGTTGAATTACCTTGATACAGTACACTCCCTCTAATCGGCCCAGGTTAGTACCAAGGGCTGAGGGGTTTATAAAATGATGCAACATCACCTAATTAATGCAAAGGGCACATTTTACTAACTGGGAATATTTTTGTATGGGGTCTGCATAAAAATTCAAATTTATTTTGTTTAGATTTAATGTTCTGAAAATGTTAATCAACACTATAAAATTCTGTCCCTTATGTAACCTGAAACATGTGTGACATCTTTATAATAAACATATAAAAGCAAGCAAGCATACAAATGAAATGTGGTGTCAAAATTTCAAAGCAATTGGTACAGAACTTTCAGCGAATTAAGGATATGAACAAACAAATATATGTGCATTTTTATTTCTATAGATATATGTAAAAGATAAAAGCATCTAAAAACATGTTTAAGAATTATGATGTGTCCACCAGCTGCTAAAAATGAATCATGTACCAATCAATTTATGAACATTGCTTTTACATAATATAAATATAGAGAACAGGGGGCACTAAGTATTTTTTATGGGGACTTTGATGTGAATATACCGAAAAATTCTTTTAATCTTGCTAAGATGATGTAAATCTAACAGATAAAATACTGATTTAGGTACTTACGTATTATTGCGGTGGTTCACCAAGACGAACAGTTTTTCGACAAGATAAATGCCACACAAATGAAATAATTCATGATTAGAAATATGTTTGTCAACAGTTTGCCAGCACATTTCATACAAAAATCGTTTGGTGCAAATGACTGCCGGACAGGGGCGTAGCCAGAAATTTTTCATGGGGGGGGGGGGGTTACGACTACTACAACTCATATATATGTATACGTGTGTGTGATAATGTAGTGAAGAATATACATTTTGTACGGCAAAAATTTCTCATGGGGGGTTATGACCCCCTAACCCCCCCCCCCCTCGGCTACGCCCCTGCTGCCGGGATAATAGGTAAGTACCCTGATTTATTTTTTGTGTTTAGTAACCAAAATGTTTTTTCTTTTTTTTATAAGACTAGCATCATGTATACAAAAATACCATTATTGTACCTATTTGGATTATGTTTGGCACTTGTAGTTGGTTGCTCATTAATGACTTCAACATCTTCAAAGCTGTCCTTCTGAGAGCTCTTACTAGATACTAGAGTATCATTTTCTAAACCAGTAAAAGAAAAATAACTATAAATTAACATAACCTTACATAGCAGATAGTTAACATAACTCATAGAAGTACAAAATGGGGGAAATTTCGTAAGTGGGTGTCGTCGCCAAATTTGAAGTTTCTTAGTTTGTTTACTGTAGCGATAATTTTAGATATCTGTAGTAACCTGCTGATGGAGTTGAGTTGTTGGTTGGTGCTGTATTTTGAAGAAAAATTGATTGGTTGATTGATTCAACGATAGCATGATTTTTGGTACAGGAATTTTGTGATTGGTTTAGGCAGTTTAACTGTAACTGCTAAACCGAAGAAGTTTTATAAGAGGCAGATTTGGAGTTTCATGTGCCATTTTCAGTTTTGTGCTGTGGGGTACGTGAGTAGTTGTTCTGGGGATTATAAGGCGTTTTTTTCTTATTTGGAAGCATTGTCCATTACTTCAAGGTGTAATGAATGGTTTTAAAGTTTTAATTCTATTTGTGGTTTTAAGGGTTTTAAACATGCATCCTTTATTGGTGAATTTTAGCATTTTTACCATGTTTTTAAATTTAGAGTATGACGAGAAGGTTGCAGAATTTTTAACTGACATAGGATTAATACCTGCGCGGACGACTGATTTTTTTTTTAAATGTGCGGGTTGGAAATGGCATTTTGGAATGATAATGGAAGGAAAGTTGGGTTCAGATTTGTATATAAAAATAGGAAGAAAAGTAAATGCCCGGGAACATTGGACCCCTTAACAAATAATTTTTGGGGGAAAACTCAAATAAGTATAAGAGATATTTTGGCTGTAATTTTTTGTTTTGTTTTGAAAATTCCTATTTTGCTTACTTTAAATGAGGTTAATGCATGGTGTGCGAAGAGGGCAGAGAAGAGTATGTTGGCGAGGACTGCGACGGATTATTTTTCACTTTGTCATGAGGTTTGTGAAGTAATTGTTTCTCATGAAACCAAAAAACTGGGATGTCCAGGGAAAACTATTTCATTAAGTAAAATGTTTTTAACAAAGAGGAAGTATTCGAAAGGCCGAATGTACGAATCCACTACAATAGTTGTTTTGGGGATATATTGTCGGAAAGTAAAGGAGATTTTTTTTTTTTTTTTTTTAAGTTGTAAATAAAAGCAAAAGGGAATTGTGGCCTTATATTAAAAGTTTTATACAGCCTGATAGCTCCGTAATTTGTACAGATAGTGCACCACAATATAGTGGTGTGGAAAAATTTTTCAACCAAGCAGTACATAAAGTAACGAATCATTCAAAAAGGCGAATTTGTTTCAAAGAAAGATAGTCAAAACACCATTAATGATCTCGAACAGGAAAATAAACAATTAAAAAACATATTAAGGCCGAAACATATTAAGTCAGAAGGGCGAAGAATACTCTTTTTCGATTTATGGCACTTTATTTTTATCCACGCACACAGCTCAATAAATTTTCATCAAATGGGAAAAAAAAATTTTAGTATTTAAATGATATCAAAGTGTACCTGGGACCTGGGAAAGAAGGTCTGAAAATGTGAAAGTTTGATCATACCTATTATAGAATCTGAAAGGAATTGTTCCTGCGAGTTTTAGTAAAGTTGTTGAAAGTAAAATTGAAGTATTTGATGATAAATATTGGAAGAGTATTGAATTTTTTTGGGATGAAGGACACAGTTTTAGGTATTTTTGTAGTTTGAGGTTGTTGTTTTTTTTATATATGAAGCAGGTGGTTTTGAGGCAGTTTTTGGTTTAAAAAATAATAAAATAAAATAAAGTAGGTGTTTTGGCAAAAAATTATGTAGTAATGGTTGTTTATAGCAGGTTTTTTCTATTTAGAGTAATAAAAATTTTCCATAATTTTTGAGTGGAAAATGTATTTACCTACCCTACAGCCAAGTTTCCTTTCTTTTTTAAAAATCTGATGAAAAAGCGCACCCCTAGCAACACAACAATGTTGTTTCAATGTGAACTTTCAATGTCGTTTCCACATGATTTTGTTCAGTTTTCTTCCAATGGTTTCAACATGGACATTGATATAATATTGAAACAGCATTGTGAAATCACAAGAGGAAAACAAATTAAAAAAACAAGATTCTATTTCTTTCATGCAAAATTATTAAAATCATACGGAAATTTACGAAAAATAAGATTGTTGATAATTATCTACTTGAAAACATCATTTTAATTCGTATTAAAATATAGCATTGTCACAATGCATTTTTACAACAGTAAATACGAATTAAAATGATGTTTTCAAGTAGATAATTATCAACCATTTTATTTTTCGTAAATTTCCGTATGATTTTAATTTTGCATGAAAGAAATAAAATCTTGTTTTTTTTTTTTCCTCTTGTGATTTCACAATGTTGTTTCAATATTATATCAACGTCCATGTTGAAACAATGTGGAAGAAAACTGAACAAAAATCATGAGGAAAAGACATTAAAAGTTCACATTGAAACAACATTTTGTATGTTAGCATTTCACATTTAAACTACATTGAAACAACATTGTTGTGTTGCTTGGGACATTTTAGAATGTGGATATGTGAATGTAAGTGATTATTTTTTGGTTTCTGCTGTTCTGCAAAGGTGTTTTGTTTATAAAAAAATTGGCGACAAAAAAAAAGGGCCAAAATGCTTGATGTTGGCAACAAAAAGTCGCCTCCAAAAATAGGCGACAACTGCTTGCGAAATTACTCCCTACAAAATGAATATAAATAGATACAAACAACATTATAGGTGATAGAAAACAAGTAATTGATAATGACTTAATACAACAACAACAAATCAGATAAATTTTGGTTATGTACAATTTTATTAACAAACCGGAGGATGAATATAATTTCAAACACAACAAAACACTTTATTATCAATTACTATTTAAAGTAATCAAGACTCAGTACAATTTGAAAGAAAATTCTCCATAAACCATAAACTTCACATTAAAAAAAGTTGATAGCGATCGTTCAAAATAAAGAAATGATTACATATATAGAGATAATTATATAATCATTGCTTCATTATTGTACAAATCAAGCTGTTCAGACAAATGTTATGGACAAAACAAACAGTGTATGTTTATAAAAGAGCTTCAGTGACATAATCATAAGGAGCTTACTAGAATTACTGCTTTCATGTTTTCGCTCTCTTCTGTGTTGAAGCTGTAATTTCTTCTGCTTGGCACTAAAAGGCACTTTTCTTTTTCCTTGCGGCATTCTGGAAATACAAGAGAATTAAAAATCGACATTAAGAAAGAACTTCAAAGACATAAAGATGATTTTGTGTGAGGTAAAGTTCACTTTTCAGTACCTTTATTGCGTTATTTAAAGTTCCGAGTCTAATAAAACACTTAGCACATTCCGCAACCAGAAAATTCGAAAAATTCTAAATAAATAAGGACGCGACTATCGTGCTAACATACCGGCTGCACAAATTTTACTTTACTTATACCGGAAGGCTCCAAGGTAGTGGTACATGACTTTCCATAAATGCAATTTGAAAAATAAAGATAGAAAATCTGAATTTGTAAAAAAACTTATTCAAGTTTAGCACTTAAATATTTGAATTATTTAAGAATTTCAAAACTTAGTGGCTTTAGAAAATCATTTTACTTTCCTTGAAATATGTCCCTCACACATCAAATAAAACACAATTAAAGCTCATATCAGTCAATAGATGGCGCAGCACTATTATCGGTACAAGGAAAGGAAAGTTCTTGCGTCGGTTTGTTGGTTCAGTTATTTTACATGGTTTTTAATAAGCAAAACAAAATAAATCATGAAGCTCTAAGGAGACTCATCGGGAATGGGCGATCAGGCGGGAAAACGGACCAGGATCCATTTTCACCGGCAGGAGGCGCAGCGCACCGCTCCAATAGGGATTTAGCGTTGTTTTGATTGTGAACGAGCTATATTTTTTTAATAAAATAAATTATTTTAATAGAATATGGGTCGAGCGAGTCACTGCTTTGCACCTGGATGTGACAGTAGATATCCAGAAGCCAGAAAAAGAAATGTATCGCTCGGGAAGAAAAATCCAACGTTATTTAAAGCTCCAAACAGCATCAATATAGCATCACCATAATATTTCTTTAATATGGCCCCTTATAAATGTATAACATAAAAAGTAACACTATGTAAATAGAAAACCTTTTGTACATGTTAGTAGTAGTATAATGCTAATATGAACACTTTAAAATTGGCATTTGGCCCAATAATCAAATTGAAACAGCAGTATAATACTTTGAAATTGTCCATTTTTAAAAAAATAATAACAGTTTTATGAATAATATTTTTCTGTTTATTAATTTAATTAGGGTGGGGGAGGGGATTTTATAATATATAAGAGATACACAAATGAATAGATATTTTTGGCATAAGTCTGCAAAACTTATACAGAAACAAATATTTTCAATTCAAAGTCTGTTTTTTTTTTAAATACAAAATTTTTCAAAATTAAAGAAATATTAGATTTTTTCTGATATGTGAAAGCTTGCAAAACTGATGCAAAAGAGTCAATCACTGAATATGCGTGTATTTATTGAATTAATATTTTTTTTCCTTTATGCTTTTTATGAAATTTTTTGTAGTACTGAAAAATGATATTGAAACTGAAAAGACATTGATTTTTATGTAATTTTTTGTGGTACTCAGGTCCTTATTATCGCACGGGCAAATCGGGACTTTGCCCAGGGCCCCCCAATTTCAAATCTTGTTCTGAAACATCCTTCTTTATATCAAAATTTTATGAAAAATAAAACAAATTTCATAGATGCCCCCCCCCCAAATTCATCAATTCCTGGGGCCCTTGTTGGTTATAATCAGGCTCTGGTGGTGCTGAAAAACGGCGTTAAATGTTTTTCTCTTTCCATATTTGTTTTGGTTTTTTGGTTTAACTAACCAACTTTAAGACTAAAGACAAAAAAAAAAAAAAAATAATAATAATAAATAAAATATAATGTGGAAGAGCGGGTATATAAGAGGAATTTATAGCCTGAAAGAAGGCAGGGAATATTTTTTAATTTTTAGCGAATTGCTACCAAAAATATTTGTCAAAAACTGATCTATTATATCGTTCGCATGCAGTTTTAAAGAGAATTTATTTAAATTATTAATTAATTTATTAAATTTTCAAACTGATGTTACATCGTTGTAACTAAGTAATATAGAAACAAAATTATTATATATGCATATTAATTATCATATTTATTTATTCAAATGTTAGTGTATACTTCATGAAATTTCAGCATAAATGAATAAATCCCAATTAGAGAAGCATTAAATCGCGCGCGATGTTGTTTTCCGCTACCGTCAATAGATGGCGCAATCAATGGTAGCCACAGTTTCGTGGGCAATTCTCATACTGCGTAGTTGGTCCAAGTTGGATAACAAGTCGATGTTTCTCCTCCCGAGCTTCATGAAATAAATGAAAGTGGGCTCTAAAAATTTAGGTTTCGGTTGATTGCATAATGAAGTGACACGGTGTTTCGAAGAATAAACAGGTAGAAAATGGGTTAGTTAAACTTTTATGATACAATTTCTTTTATAAATTAATCTTCTATTTCAGAAATTGCATCTCATTTTGCTTTTTTTTTTTTCTTTCAAAATATAGGCGTAGTGACATTTGTGTAGAATGGAGTTTCCGTTTGACGTTGGAAAAGTTTTGCCTGGATTAGTAACTGTGCTAGAAAGTGACATTCATGGATCAGATATTAAAATTTATGCGTTAGACGTGACGGATACCGAAATTCAAGATTCTACATCTTCATGGATTTACCATTCGTCTGCTAACACACCATGGGATATAAAGTTAAAAAAGTATATTTATTTCTTTATCTATATATTCTTCTCACTTAATTTTAAATAGTACGTAAATATATAATGCATAATTTATGATGTATTAATATGTAAAGTATTCTTCTCATTTGTGTGCTAAAAGTTCATTTTATTCCACTAGAAAAAAAGAAGATTTAGCAACTATTCTTGATGAAATGGGATTGGCCTCTGCTCAAGTGAGTTTGCATAAAACACGTATAATTTTCATGCCATAATTGAATTAACTTTTTTCCTGGTAAAATCCACCAAGACTGTGCGCGCCCCTATATAGCCACTGGAGCTTGGTGGTCACCAAGCTCCAGCGACCATCGCCAGCCATTTTGTCCGATCAACAAAGCAAAGTCAAATAATTAAAAAATTAAAATTGCACGTAAATTACACAGATAAGAACACCATATTCATTACAAAATTGTTCAAAAATCTTAACCCACCGGTCCATGTTTAACTTGAAAAAGTCTGCAAAATCAGGAACAGCTAATTTAAAATAAGCAAACAGTGAACCGTTTTTTCACCAAAAAAAAAAAAACTACAGTGGATTAATCAACTTAGTTGTACAGCAAATATAAACCGGGCAAACACTGCCCCATTTTTAACTAAAAAAAAAACCACTGCAGTAGATTAATCGACCTACCTTTGCACCTAAGCTTAATTCAGCATGATTAGAATAGCAGATAAATAGCACTAATAAAAACACCAAATATCACTTTAAAAGTGATATAAAACCTTAAAGAATTCAAAGATTCACTAAAAAAAAAGCACTTACCTTTATGTTCTTGCTGCAGTCACTTACTTCAATGTCTAGAAATGCCCCTTATGTCATCTTCACTGGCTGGGCTTTACTATTTCCTCATTCTTTTCCCCTTCTGCTTCACTTACCAGCTTAATTTATTTGTATATCTCCCACTTTCTCTTTCACCAACATCTTTTTATTTAGCTTCATATTCACACCACATTTCTAACAAACACATACACTTCCTTTTCATACAATATCATATTTATTTCATTCCTTTTCCATCCACAACATGAAACAATCCCAAACCGAACTGATGATACATGTTTTTTTATGATTGCCAGTCAAAACTACCAATGGCAGGGTACTTCACTTGTCACATCTATCGCCCGAGGATTGTATCAAAATCGTCAATAAACCGAAAATGTTATCATATGTGAACAGAACACCATCTTCTCTATAATAGCCTTTTTTCCCCTAAGTATTTTTGGTATTTACGTATTATCCCGGTGGTCCACCAAGACGAGCGATGTTTTGCCAAGATAATTGACATGAAATTATTTAATGGTTTGGAATACAATTAGCAATAGTTTGCCAGCACATTTGACAAAAAAATTGTTTAATGGGAATAACCGCCGGTATAATACATAAGTACCATATTTTCAAATTGTGCATTACTGTACTCGGTCACTTTTCAGTTAGCCGGGATCAAGGTAAAAGTTGCTAAATGATAAAGACCTGCACCAAACTAACTGCATTCAAACCTAGTGTGAATCACTTAGTGCCATTTCCATATTATAATAAAAAACCACATCAAAGAAGGATCTGTTGTTAATTTCAATTCCTGGATGGGATACTGTACCACTTAAATGGTTTAAGTTGGTATGCAGCATTTCAGAGTCAACCACAAGTGTTTTTATGTCAATCCCATCGCTGGTATAAACAACAGAAAATCATACGACTTTGGGGCAGTGCCAAATAGAGAAATAAAATATCAAGGCACTGCCTTTGAGTCATGCCCTGCTGATTTGTGTAGAGGAGAGGAGTTGATAATTTGAGCAAATTCTCAAGGATATTTCTGTATATTGGAATATTCTTTAGTCTGTTGATAATTTTGTATATAAATACTTGGTAATTTCCTGTAGAATGGTGCAGACACCGTGTAAGCATGGTGATAGTCGCTGGTGCTTAACAATTGCCAAGTCCTAGCAACTATTACCACTCATTTTGCATGATCAACAAAGCAAACTTGAATAATTTTAGTAAAGAAATTAAAATTGCATATGGATTAAACTAACAAAACAGAGAGAAAACATCACACTCACCACAAAATAACTCAAAAATCTTCAACCATTGGACCATTTTTAACCTAAAAACACTTCGGTAAAATAAGCAACCTAGCTATACAGGTAATCTAAAATAGGCAAACACTGGTACATTTTTAACCTAAAAGAACTTCAGTGGAATTTGCAGCCTAGCTATAATGCTAATCTAAAACCAACATGATTAAAATAGCACATAGATAACACTAACAAAAATACCAAAATATATCTCATTTCACTTCAAAAGTTCACTGCTTGTGACAAAAAAATACAGAAGCATTAGTAAAATTTCCTACCTCTTGTTTCACTATAAAATAATAATCAATTAATTAAAATATAAAAATACCTTCAGCTTTAATATAGTACCATCTTCTGGTATTCATGAAAGGTTCCTAATTCATTTTATGACCATAGATAAAAGTGTATTATTGTTCACTTAGAGAAATATGTTGTTTTTGATTGGTTGCTTTCTATTATTTTTTTAATTTATAAAATAACTTTTTTTTACCTTTTAGTTTTTTAAGTCATAGTTGCATTTTCTAATTAGAATAAAAATTAGTAAACCCTTTCCAGGCCAATTTACTGCAGAACTACTGTTTATTTAATAATTTTTTTTAATAGTTATTCATTTTTGCTTTAAATATATATATATATATATATATATATATATACACCGTATTTTCCGGTAATAACGCTGCAAATAGATAATTATTTCTATTTATAGAACTAGTTTAACGTCGCACCGTGAATAACGCCGCACTTTTTTAGAAGTATTATAGAATCAAGCTTATCAAGTTTAGATGTGTTATTTTAGGTAATACTATAAAGTAGTACACATAAAACTAAACAATTATAATTAAAATATTTTACCATGTAATATATAAATTTGCGATGTTTGTCGATACGTCATTACTAGTACAATTTATTTATGTATTTTTAGAATATACATATGCATATATATATACTACAGACTGTTTTCTACTTCAGAAAATCCTCGTTCTCAGTGTCACTCTGGAACATTTTTAAGTGTTCAGATGCAAAAAGCTCATCAACATCTGAACCGTTTTCATCATCGGAAGACACACTAGAAATTGCACGAATCCCATTAGCGCTATTTTGTGAAAAATCGATAATTTCGGTTTTTTGAAAGGCTCTCTCTACCATACTATTCGGAATTTTATTCCAGGAGTCCAAAATCCACTCGCAAACTTCAGTATAAGTTGCTTTACGGATCCGGCCTCCTTTCGTAAACGTATGATTTTCTGCCGACATCCACGATTCCCAGTGATGACGCATGCGAGCTTTAAATGCCCGATTTATACACAAATCCATGTTACTATACGTAAATGTTACTAAAACAAATGTTACTATACGTAAACACCGTGATGGGTTTTCGCCATGCGAGACTTTTATAGGAACGGAAAAAGATCATGGATTATTTTGTTCCTTAACCAGATTTAAGGGTTTTTTTTTTTTTTTTTTTTTTTTTTGGGAGAGGGGGTTAAATGATCAGCTTTAGCTTTGGAACTACTTACAAGCCGCACCCAGTTATTGGCCGCATTTTTGTTTCGGAAAAAGAAAAATATTGTTTAACGCCGCGGCGTTATTACCGGAAAATGCGGTATATATATATATAATATTTTACTTTAAAAAAATCTAGAATTAACATGTCTAACATTAAATCCCATATAAACAATGTAAAATGAATTAGTTTTATTAGTTAAAAAAGCTGGGTAAGTGTCACCGTATTTTAAATCAAAATCAAAATGTTTAATCAATCATGTAAATTTTCATTAAATAAAATTTATAACGCAAAGTAAGTTTGCACTTATTTCATGTAATTTAGTACTTTATCATAGTTCGAAATTTACTTAAAATTTATTTTTAAGTCATTATTTTGCAGAATTAAAACTACTAACAAAATATTCTTTTTTTTAATGGGAAGAGAAAGTAGTATGCTAAAAAATTAATTTTTAATGTTTTTTTGTTATACTGATAATTACCTATTTTATTTGTATTTAAAAGCTTATTTATTAAAGAATTAAATTACTAAGTTATATATCTCTGCCTGCACTCAACACCTGTTCATTTTAAAACAAATATTGCAGATAGAATTTCCTCAAGACATTATCATTTTTAAAAAGGTGATTGTTCTTTATGTTGAAGTTGGAAAAATAATTATATATAAAATTAAACTGGTATATATGTGTTTTATCTAATATAATGCACTAAGTTATGTAGGTAATATTAGGTTTTTTTTAATGTCAAATAACAAATGATTTAAATGAAAGAAAGGGAAAATTTTGATAATGTTTAATAAAACCCCCCAAAAAGCTCATTTCTGTGTGGGTTTTATAGAGTTTTTAAAGTGAGTTTAAAAAAAGAAACAGGTTTTTTGGGTTAGTGGGCAGGTCCAAAACTCTGGTGGATCCTCAGTAGACAGATTACATATTGACAACTGTTTTGCACTTAAAAGTTTTAATTGTATTATTCAAAAATATTGAGAAGTCGGAAGGCTAATGACTTGATTGCTAATGCTAAAGCCTGGCATTTGTCATAAATATTTTCATAGAATGTAATTTCTTCTATCCAAAATTTTCCCACAAACCATAGCTTATTTTCATTCAAATTTAAATGACTATAATTAGATTAGGCTATTATAACTATTTTTAAAAATCCTAATATTTATTGAATGAAAAATATTAAACTTTAATTGATGGGTGACAATTACACTACGTTCCTTTGGAATGAGTGGAACGGGTGATAGCCATATAAAGGATTAATATAAGAAGAACTGCCATTTTTAACAGACTGGCTTCTTTTGATGACTACTGCATTCCTTCAAAAATTTCACTTCCCCCTCCTCCCTTTAAATACACTTAGGGCAAAAATTTCCCAAGCACTATAGAATTTCCCCTTAACCCCTTTCTCATGTTTGGATATATTCTGTACCCCTGACTAAAAGTACCCTGTAATTTTATTTAACCCTACAGTGCATATTTCAGCCAATTGGCTACACTCTAATTTTTTTACATAACTTTGTAGTTTTTGTCTGAAATGTTCATTTAAAATAAATATAAGACTTTTATGGAAATAATTTTTAGTTTTTGAAAATGTGTAACAACAACATCTTTTGAGCAGCAAAGCATGAATTCATAGTTTGTGTATCCAGTTCACTGTAAAAATTTGCCCAAATTTCGAATTGCTTCTAATTTTTATATCTAAATGAAGATAAATACAAAATTATTAAAAAACAGTAGTAGTAGAACTACAGTAGAATTAGGCTGTATTACTGTCTTTCGTTTTATGAGAGCTATAGAATGAGCATACTGATTTTTTGAATATTGAACTTTTTTCATGATTTTCTGGGAAACTACGTACTGAAATTTAAAAAAAAATATTTTTTCTGCCATAAGTAAGCTTAAATGAAGTTACAATTTTATTTTCGCTCCTTGAAGTAGTGTGAATAATACTTAGTTTTCTATTTTTCCCTCCAAAATTCTTTTTTCATAAATTTTTTATTCACTATAAAAATTTCTACTGATAACTGTTCTGACATTCTAAGTGCTAGATTACTTTAGCTTCTTAGTTCCAAGCTATCTTTTGGCTTGTCTGTCGTTAAAAATAATAATCTTACCTAATAGAATGTTTAATTTGTGTTTTAGGCCCAAAGTTTACGCAGTCCAATCACTACTCTGAAAAAATTGCTTTCATCTCAAAAACAAAAGATTTACATAATGAGAGATTCTGAAAACAGCAAGTAAGTACATGAAATTATAGCATCGATTTATTATAATATTTTTTTCCCTTGAAAGTTTTTAATTGTTGTTAAGATCATAAATTCAGAAAATTTTATTACATCATAGATATTTTCTTAAAAATAGCATTTCTCAGCGAAATTTGTTTCGTAATGTGCTACTTTAAAAAAAAATATGTTATCAACAGTTAGTGAATTTATTGTGTAATTCTTGTAAAATGCTAATATGAGGGATTAAAAAAATCTTTTCCCTTAGTTTGGCAGTATTTAGATGGTAATATACATGAAGTATATATTTAAAATTAAAACAAAAATAGCAATATAAATTTTCTATGAATGAATTCTGAAATGTGCCTATATTTTTCTGGTTCAGAAGTCAGGTAAAATTGAATATATTGCATTTTGCATTATTTTCAACTGCTTAATAGTAGAATATGCCATGCATTTACTTTTAATACATTTGTTAAAGTGTGTGTAAAAGCCAATTTAAGATTGGAAGTTCCCTCAAAATTTGAAAGTTGAACAAGAAATTATTTCTTATGAAAATAATGTTTTTTTAATTATAAATGAGGCCTCACTAATAGTCATCTTGGCTACAAAATTGAAAAATATCTCATCAGAGACATAGTATCATTTGTTTAAAACAATGAAAACTGAATCCCGGGATTTTAGCCCTAAACTGCCTTGTGCATATATATATATATATAGATCCAAACTTTTCAAGCAGGTAAAATACTTTTTTAGTCTATGCATTAGCCTAGAATTTTTGAACATTTTGAAAAACTTTAATTATGAGGGCCAGCTTCCATAGCAGATCTGCCAATCTTGCATGAAACATACATTCATATTTACTAGGCAAGAGAAACATTAATGCAACTGACTGGGGGGATAGGGTGGGCTAATCACCATCAAGGCTTTATTATCGCATGGGCAATTCGGGACTTTGCCCAGGACCCCAAATGTTGTTCTGAAATATTCTTTTTTATATCAAAATTTTATGAAAAATGAAACAAATTTTATAGATGGGGACCCCCCAAATTCATCAATTCCCGGGCCCACTGTTGGTCATAATCAGGCCCTGATCACCATAGAAAAATTAGATTTTCTATTGCAAAAATAGGGAGAACTTTAGCTTTTCTCCCCCATAGAGATGGCAAAAAACTGCTTACCCAACTATGCTCCTCACAGAATATGAGTATAGCATCTATTTAGTTTTAATTTATGTTTTACAAGTTTATGAACAAAACTATTGGGTTGGAGGGAAAGTTCTGTCGTATTTTAAATAGGCAGGTGATTTTTCTTGTAAATAAAAAAAACATCTGGCTAGTGAGTCGATCGGATTTTTTTTTTTTTTTTTAGCTGCTGTATAATATAAAAGATGCCCTTTTTTTACCGTTCATCATTTACTTGTGATATTTAAAGTGAAAAACATGTCAGTAGATAATAAAGTGCATTACGAATTTGTCTGATCATGTAAGAATGTGTTCATCATGTCTGATTAGACACAATGTGGAGCCGTTTTTGGACAGGCTGGTTACTGGAGATGAAAAGTGGATTCTTTACGAGAATGTTAAGAGAAAAAAATCTTACTGCAAACCAGGAACATCACCAGCAACAGTTCCAAAACGAAGTATCCATCAACGAAAAGTACTGCTTTGTTTGTGGTGGGACAGGAAAGGTCCAGTGTACTACGAGTTGCTGAAACAGGGAAAAACCATCAACGCGGATCTGTACTGCAATCAGCTGGATAAATTGAATGCAGCTATCAAAGAAAAAAGGCCAGCATTAGTGTCCAGAAAAGGAATAGTGTTCCACCACGATAATGCTCACCCGCATATTGCAATGGTGACACAACAAAAACTGAATACGTTAGGATGGGAAGTCGTTAGTCACCCACCGTATTCACCTGACATTGCACCATCTGATTATTACCTGTTCAGATCTCTGCAAAATTATCTAACGGGAAAAAAATTCAAGTCTTTTGAAAGTGTTTCTAAGGCAGTTGCTAACTATTTAAACTCCATTTAACCAGGAAGAGAACTTCTACAAAACAGGAATTCACAGGTTACCTGAAAGATGGCAATAGGTTGTAACAAATAACGGAGTGTATATAATTGATTAATATTAAACACATATTTTTATAAATGAATTCAAATATTTTCTTTAAAATACGACAGAACTTTCCCTCCAACCCAATAATTTTAACTAAAATGAAGTATTCAATTATGAAAGTGAGTCTTTACTTAAATTGCATTTTGCTGGTTTGTTGCTATAATGAGAAATTTGAATGGCTATAATGAATTGTTATGAAATGAATATAATGAATTATTTTATAAACATTTTATGAATGGAAATGACACTTATGTTTTTCATACATTCGTAATGTTAGTACTTGACATTGCCACCATTGCCTTTTAGGATGACACCCAAAATTTGTAGCAACCTTAATCTAAATAATAATGACAAATACTGTTTAAAAAAAAACATGGTTTCCATTGAAATGATTCCAATAATTTGGCCAACACATTACTATGTATAAAGAACAGTTAGTAATGGGGTTATGTAGCTGGCCACCTTGGAAGCTAATAGCAATAATAAAGGAAAATTAAATTTGGTAACTTACTTTTTAGGTGTTTTTAGTGAAACCTTTTACACATTTTGGCTTATAATTAGGTTTTGAATGTTTGGGTAAATTTATGAAGTTAGAGCATACCTTTGGCTTACATTCTGAAATATACAATAGTTGTTCTTGAAACATTTTTTCTTCCATCTTTATTAGGTCTGTGATTGGCTTCCTCAAGGTAGGAGAGAAACGTCTTTTTGTGTGTGATGATGCAGGAGCCCACCATGAAGTAGATCCATTGTGTATTTTAGATTTTTATGTTCATGAAAGTAAACAAAGGTGTGGATTTGGTCATAAGCTGTTCAACATTATGCTTCAAGTAAGAATTAAAAATTTTTTTACTTATAACAAATATAAAGAAAAATATAGTTCTAATTCTTTTTCAGAGTGTTAAAAATATTTTCTTTACACATGAAAACTTTCAAATCACTTTGTAATTCTGTGGTTTATGAAACTGACATGCACTTCTGTTCTCAATAATTATATCAATATGTTAGCTTTTTATTTTCTAGGAATTTACAAAAACCGAAAATTATAAAATTCTGCAATTTTTTTTTTTCTCTTGCCTGTTTTATTGGCTGGTCTTAATTTGATTTTCAATTTTTATTTTTATTTTTTAGCTATGCATATGTAACTTTGTATTATGCGCAAATACTTTTCACAGTTCTTGAGTTATGCAGTTGAACACATGTATGGCATTTTTTTCTGTGTTAAAATTTTCATGTTTCTTAGCCTGCCATTTCAATTAGGGTTGTAAAAGAACCCCCCCCCCCCTTTTTTTTTTACAAAAAACTGTTTGTTTATTTATTTAAACCAGGTTATTTTTATTTTATGCAATTTTAAGGAAAAACAATATTAAAAAAAAGTAAATATTAAATAATTATGTTAAATTTACTATACAAAAAACGTGTAATGCAATCTCTTGTAACTTCTTAATTGTTTTATGTGTATAAAGATGTACTTTCTTTTAATTGAAAATATTAATTTACATTATATTTTTCATTTTAATGATGTCAGTGATTTCTAATCAGAATTAAATCATTATATAATCAGTCCATTAAAGAAGAAGGCTATCAAATTTAATATTTTCCATTTTAAAAATTTATTAAAATCAAATATTAGGATATCTTTCAAACTTAATACAGTAAAACTTCAATACAACAATATTTAAGGGATCAAATAAAATTATCGTTCTAGAGGGATGTATTGTTATAGAGGGATTTATTGTTGTATGAAATATCGTTATAGTGAGGTTTTACTATATCAGATTTAAATTTGTATTCAGTTAGATCTACTACATGTCTTAATTGGAATAATGAAACTATTTATTCTATTATTGGATGAAAAAAAAGTTCAAGAAATACAATTAATTTTACACTGTAAAATAATAAAAGGTAGACTGTGTGGTAAGTGTTTTAAGGTATGTAGCCAAAAGGAGGAGGGAGCTGGTATCTGCATGAAAATTATTGTTTATGAAATATCTGAAATCTACAAGAGTATTTTTTCCCCCATTACATGAAATCAGTGTATGAGTATGGATGACTTTGGGCCTTATCATCTTCAAATCAATAGTTTTCCTTAAGCATGTTTATAAAGGGTATCAAAGAATGATGACTATGAATTAGGGTTTAAGTGTCAGACAAAGTAGGCCAGCAATGAGAGAAATAAACCCAGATTAGAAGAAAAAAAAAACTTTCAAGCATCACGATATCAATCAACTGATGAAATACACTATAAATAATTATAAAAGATCATAGATTACTTGGTTTAAAAAAAAAAAAAAAAAATTTTTTTTGAAGGAAAACTGCTTTATTTTTGACATTCAGACCAAATAAACAATGTTTTGTTCGTATTAATTGAACAAAAATACTGTTTTATTAATTTGTTTTTGTTCCTAGACTCTTGTCTCAAATAAGTAGAATCTACTGTATATAGTATTCCACCCTTAAACTATTTTTATCATGGTATGGTTCCATGCATTACTGGCATTATGTTCAATATCAGTAATAAAAGTTTTAAAAAAAACTTCTATTTTTAAAGTGTTATTTTGAAATTATTGTTCCCATTGATTTATTCGATTAGTTTTGGCAAATAATATTTAGTATGTTACCAATAAAAACTGAAATTCCTGAATATTTGCATAGGCTGAAAAAGTTACACCTGAGAAAGTTGCTGTTGATCGACCATCGTTGAAGTTTTTGGCCTTTTTTAAAAAGCACTACCAACTGAAAGATCCAATTGTTCAAGCAAATAATTTTGTGATTTATCCAGGATTTTTTCTTGATAGAAAAGGTAAACAAAATATGCATAAGTATGGTAAATTTTTGGAATTTTCATGTTCTGAGTTTAAATCAACATCAGTGATATTTACTATACTTAGTTAAACATTGGCGCAACAGCCCCATGTGGGGCCAAGGCCTGCACTTCCCAACCATGTCTTCGCAATCATGAGCTCTGGGTTGCGGAAGAATATGCCAGGGCCTGCTTGTCAGCCTAAAGTGAAGCCCCCAATCACAGATACTTCATATAAATAACTTTAAAGTTTATCTCTTTCCTTATTTACATGTATGAATAAGGTGATTTTATATTTAAAAAGCAATAAAGAAAATATGTTAGAATGGCAGTAATTGTTCAAATTGGCCGTTGGATATGACAAAATCTATCATACTTTATTGCATAGTTATCTTTGTATGAAATGTAATGAGACATGTGATTGATTTGTTGGTTCTATTACCCTGTTTTCAGTATACTTTCAGCCCTTATCATTTAATTTGAATAAAAGTCTCCTAAAGGTGAATTTTTGTTATCATGCCATATGATTAATTTCTGTAGCTTGTATGACATGAAACAATTCCACATTTTAAAATGTAAAAAATTAAATGTTACTTTCCAATGTTAATTGGAGAAACTGCAAATGCAATTTGTATTAAAAACTAAAATATTTTCATAATTAAACTTATAAAAAAGTGTTCTATTGTGCTAATAACATTTATGTATGAGGTGATGATGTAAATTATGGTCATTTTTCAGTTTAGCTGTTCCAAAGTTCCATGTAAAAAAAAATTTCTTAAAACGGGTGGGTCTCCTCCTCACCCTCTAAAAAGTTTCTTCTACTCTTATAATTAAAATAGATGAAACTCAGGGTTTTCATTACGGAAAAAAAATGGGTGAGGATTTTTCACCCTTTACCCAAAACAGAGTGAGATTTTTAAAAAATGGGTGAGAATTTTTCACTATAGATTTAGGTTGGATAAATACCCAGTGGGTAAGGTACTTATAAATGGATATTTATCCCTGTGTTAGGCAAAACACTCAGAATCTGGGTATTTGTGATGTTTAGTTATTTTTATTGCATGCAGCTGAAACTCCAAGTCAGGTGCTGTTAGGTGCAATAAAAGTAATAGTTGAAGAACAACTATGTCCCTAGCCTCCATCCTCCTTTTTTTTCTTTCATTGACTTTAGGAGTTCTTGAGAATTTACTTTTGCAGTCCGTGTTAAACTTACAACTGTTTTCATTATTTTCTAATTATTATTATTATTAATTTATTTTATTTATTATTATTATTTATTTATTTTGTTTATTATTATTATTTATTTATTGAGAAACCAATTTGTAGGGAGCATGAATTTCTCACAGTAATACCATATTAGGCTGAATATAGCACAACCCCGAAATATTTCATCAATTAGAAAAATTTTATATTTAGATCTAGAATTTAGCATTAGTCAGCTTTTTAATGGGAAATGATCAGTTAATAACACCACTTTATATTCAGGCCAATATGGTAATTTTTGAATGTGAGGGGAAAAAAAATGTGAAATTCCCATGCTCTAGGGAAAGCACTGAAACTAGAATTAATTTGGAAAATCACACAAATTACATAGATTATGAAAACATCTGGAATTTTGATGAAATGCATCAGTGTTCATGAATTATAATATTAATTATTAATATTTTTATATAATACAACAAAATAATAGTGAACATAATTAAATATAAAAACAGTGTCTACTTCTGTAGAGAAACATCTATATTCAATTTCAAACCACTGGCATCAATTATTGCACACATGTTGTTTGTTCTACTGTATATATTACCTTTTGCTGTATGTGGATGGATCTGGATAAACAAAACATAGCCTTTTTACTTTTGTATGGATGCTATTAATTTGAAGAATAAAATTAAAAAAAAAATGTTTTATTGTTCCTCTTCAGTATAATGGCAAAACTGAAACTAGGAGTAGGAATAATGATTAATATGATATTCTACTGAATCAATATTAGGCTCGTGTTATGACCAATTTTGTATACTTTCACTATACTGAAAAGCTTTCAATCAATGATAGTGTTGTTCTTTTATGCAGTAATGATATATCCATTATGGAAAAATCAAGGTTACCAATAAGACATAACCAGCATATCTTGAAAAAGATCCAAGATTTTTATGCCAAACGTTTAGGAATAATGATATATCAATAAAAGAATAATGCAAAAGACCAAGTGAATCAAAAAATGTATAGTGAAAATCTGGTTTTCAAAATAGCTTATTAAAAATTAAAGACTGTCGGTTACATGGACCGTGTGTGTGTTAAATTTGCTCAAATAATGTAGTATACCCGGGTTAGCGAATTTATTTCTGTTTTTCTTACTGTATATGTGCATAAAATTAAATCATACTGCTATTAGTTCTGAATCGCTGTTTGTAATGCATATTGTGCATTTGAAACCATTTTTATTTTTGAGGTGTATATTACTAAACAATATATTTTTCTCTGTCCCTTTCAATTACTTCACTTACTTGACATAACTTAGTTTAGGAAGTAATGTTACATTTATGTTATTACTTTTTGTTAATTATCAACCATGCAATTTACTTTTTTATACTTAAAATTCTTATAACTGAAAAGCAAATAAAGCACAAGCTTACATTTTTTATTTATAGCATTCTAGTTTAATGTTTGTTTGATTTCCCTTTTTTATTTTCATATTCTGTTTATTATTTTGAGTTTGTTGTTAAAGTTTTCTTTATTTTTTACTTAAATTATATTGTTTTTTGTTCGTTCATGTTTGATTTGGTTCCACAGACTCAAGACCCCCAATTTTTCTTTATAGTGGAAAGGGTAAGAATTGCCTTTTTAAGTTTGTGTGAATATTTTTGATTAAGTTTTTAATCATTTATTTTTAATCATTACATTTTATTAATGTTCATCTATTTTAATTTAATTACATATGTGCACCTGATTATGTTTTGTTTTATTTTGGTTAAAAATTAGTCAGCTTTAGAGAGAATCAAATTTTCTTTACATTTTTCTGGAATTAATGAATCATTCATTTTAGAATTAAACAAATTTAATATTGTTCAAATATTTTCAGTTTAGTGCAAGACACCTTATAGGATTTCAATTTTTCTTCCAAGATATTAATATATGAAAATAATGTGTTATGTGCTTTCTTCTTAGTCTATGAAGCCATGAAAAAGCAGTTACTAAAGTGTGTTGAAATTATAGAAGTGAATTAGCAAATGGGATGTAATTTTCACATTTTTAAACAAGGGAGCTGTAAACAGAGTTGTTCATAAAATTATGTTTAAAAGAGGAATTGATAATATGAATTTTATTAAATTAAAGAAAAAGACAAAATAATCAAAAACTAAAAATCCTATAAGTACATTGTTAAAAGCATTATCAATGAGTAAACATTCAGTTTAAAGAGACTTTCTGTCATTAGAACAGAGTCTGCAGTTTATGACTTACCCAGTTTGAATGGGATAGTGTGAACTGTCCCTATACCAATCTCAATTATTGTAAAATTTATATCTTTTACATGCTTAGAACTGAGTTAGTACATCTGTCTGCCAGGGGTGCAGAAAATGTTTAGGGCCCAATATTTCTCCAGAATACAAATTGTTTTTTTCATAATTTACCCAAAACGGAAGTGTATTTTCATTTCAGTCTAGTGTAAGCGACTATCTATTGCTAGCTTCTTTTGATAACAACTGCATCTCTACAAACAAAAAATTTTTCTTTCCACTAAATACATTCAGGACAAAAATTTTCAAAGTGCTTCAGAATTTTCCCCGAATCTTGTCCGTATCTTCGGACATATTCTGCACCCCTGCTGTCTGCTATATTTGTTACCTTATATATGTTTCTGGCAGTAAGGTTTTGAAATGTTTTTAGTTATACAGAGTCTCTTTCATAATTTCGCAGAATTTAATAATGCACTGTATGGCATAATTTGAAAAAATAAATTAGTCATTGCGTAAGGGGCTTCATTATCATTTCTTCAAATATATGTAGAAAAAAAAGATAATGTTAATGTATATATTAAAGGTAATCTTTTCTTGTGTTTTCTACTTGCTTTATTGTCTAACAAGTTAGTGTTCCCAGAAAGCACCTACCATCTGAAAAAAAAAAAAAAAATTTAGTTAAAATTAGTGTTGTTCCAATTTTTTAAAAAGAATAATGCATAAAACTTGAAATCAATCATTGGTATTATCTTTGTTCATACAAGCATTTCCCTTCTTGTGTGTTAGTAAAAACTCTAATAATTTTTTGCTGGAATTTGTTTACTTAAGATTTTATGATTGTGTTAAGTAAGCTTTGCTGTATAATTCGCTTAATTTTAAATGGAAAAAGCAGGCACTATTTAACAATCCCCACTGATTTGACATCTGTCCAGACCACTTTAAAACTTTAAAATATGTTTTTTTTAATACAAAAACTTTGGAATTGCTAGTTTTTTAGTAGATGAGATAGACTGCAATACCATATCTAATAAATTTTTCATCTTTGAGTCACCCTTAGTTATGCTGATTAGCTTTTCACCTTTTCAAACAGAAAATTTTTCTGTTTACAGCTATATCTAATTAATTACATGTTTAGTATCTACTTTGCAGAATCTTCAGTCTATTTTCCCACACAATGATAAATATGTAATTTAAATTTATTTTTATATCATCATTTTATATTTTTAGTTTTTTTCTGCTATGCTATTAATCAATATTTGAGAATTTTCAGTTTATTATGCCGCAAAATTTATGACCTTTTTTCAAGGTAGATATTTATATTTTCTTGGTGATCTTTTGCACATACTTATTGGCTTCAAAAAAGAACTTCAAAGCAATTCGCATTAAATAGATCATAATTAACATACTTTAATTTTTTGTCTTTAAAGTATCTGAAAAGAATATGAATTGTGCATCTATAACTAAATACTGAAGGAATTCATTTCATTCAAATCTAAAAAACATTTTGTTTGATTCTATGTTGTTTAACTATTTTTGAGTTTGCTTGTTCAAATTATCTTTTGTGTTGTCATTTCACTTTGAATTAGGATCACTTCTTCAGATTATATCTTTAACTATCTATTCAAACTGTCTTGCATTCTATTTAAAAATTTGACCATTTTCAAAGTATAATAATCTATGTGTAGATTAAATCAAAATTATGAACACTAACTTTT
This sequence comes from Cheiracanthium punctorium, assembly GCA_038373885.1. Lineage (NCBI taxonomy): Eukaryota > Metazoa > Arthropoda > Arachnida > Araneae > Cheiracanthiidae > Cheiracanthium > Cheiracanthium punctorium. The sequence continues at coordinate 712,567 of JAWZYV010012330.1, read as the reverse complement.
GTAAATAGTTGTAGGTACTTTGTTTTATTCGGATGAATTATTAGACAATGCTTCTCAATTTGTTAACAGCCATACCTAAGTCTAATTATATGTTTAAATGAAAGCAATTTCATTGTTGTTAATTAAATGGAGTAACATTGCAGTATATATTTGAAATTATATACATTTGTCCTCTTTATCATGTTCATAAGACTTCTACTGTTTACTTCAAGTTTTTGAGTTGTATAATTTTAATTAGCTTAAATCAGTGTTACCAAACCACTGGTCCTAATTCACATATTATATCAAAAATATAAGTAGTAAACGCCACTCTAACTTAAATTTATATTTGCATAACATTAAATTCAATTAATAAAGTGTATTTTTGGGGAGGAAGGAGGTTAGGATCGTATCCCTCCTGTGTTGTCGCAACCTGTGAGGACGTATCCCTGCCCTCCCAATATTTAGCCCTAATTGTCAATAGATATAGGAAAAAGAAAGCATATTTTGGTCTTCATACGCCCCCCCCCTCTCCAGTAAGCAACAGACAGCAATGCTCGTGAATGGTTAGGAAACACTGGCTTAAATTATTTAATTCCTATTACAAATAGTAATTTTTCTATGTTTTTGTTCTTTAGCTATGCAACCTGAGAAAAGCAATAATAATAAGAAGCAATATCCTCATTCTAGCTTTGCAAATGAGGTAAATTCTAATTTTTGTATACCTTTTAATGTATTTTAAATGATAAAATTGAGATATGATGTAAAAAGTTGTAATTTACACAATTTATAAAAAACATGAATATTAATATGAACACTAAAAGAATCTTATGTTTAAAGGTTCAACTTAATGAAGAACTTTGCAAAAACATGTATATATAAAAAATAGTGCAGTACAAACACTTCAAGGGGTGCAAAGAAAAAAAAAATTCTTTTATTTGTTGTGTTTATGGTTTGTTCTCTCACTTTCCTGCTTGTGTGAAAATGGGAACTTTTTAGACCTGAAAAAGGATGGACACTTTATACCACTTGATATGTTCATACTGTATAATTTTAATATATATGTATAAACCATGAAACTCATTATTAATTAAAAACAGGAACATCCTTAAAAATACACTTTTTGCTAGGATTCACTTTTATATTTTTACAAACATAAAACTAGTACCTATTGCACATTAGTACACAACTGGCACTCTTTTTAATCCTATAAATCTTATTGTTAAAGTTATTTTAAATTGCTTTTTGCAGTTATTTTATATCTAAGATTGAACATGAAAAATTAAAGTAATAAGGTCACCCTGGTAAAATGGGTATAAAATGAGCATTTTTAATGTTCCATAGCAGGAACATTATGAAATATAATAGTGTTTTTATTCAATATTCTTAACATTGTGTATTTTAGGTCTAAATTTAACATAATTCATTTTTCCTTTTTGCTTAAATTTTTGTATAAAGGGCTATACCCATTTTACCCCGTGGTTCAAGGTAAAAATGAGTATCTGCTGGTTAAAGTTGAATTGCACTCTAATTAATGAAGAAAATGGGAAATTAAGTAGCCTAAAGTTACGATTGAAAATCATTTTTTATCAAAAGCAATTATAATATATTGTTAACTGCTGAACCAAAGTTTATGAACAAAAGGTATACTGGCAACAACTGTTGCATCTTGGTTAAGGTAGCTTTCTGACAATTTGTGATGCATTACATCAGCTATGTTATCTTTCTCGGGGAAGATATAGAATAATCCTCCAGATTACTTTGTTGTAAACTTTACAGTGTATTCACCTTTATCAGGGGTTTCAATAACAAGACATATAAATTCTTGAACAGACTTCTTTATCATAATTCTTTATAAATGATGTATTTAAATAAAATCTGTCATTTTTGTGAGACAGATTTTTTATGTCACTTTTTAGTGACTCCGGCGAATTTCAATTTTCAAGAATTGAATGGTTATATATATGTTTCAGGTTAAAGGCGTAAATTTTCAAATTATTAAAAACTTATTCCCCCAACTAGGTTGGGGGAGGGGTTGTTCCAAGTGTTATCTATTTATTTTCTTTGCTTATTTTTTAGACTGCAGCTCTGAACTCCATAAAAATTTCCTTAAGCTCTGATGAACTGAAGAAAAGTAAAACATATTACTCATCAGCTGCTAAGTAAGTCCCTGGGTATCGTCTATAGATTTTATTTGATAATTCTTTAGTAATATTTCTATGTGTTTAGTGTTTTTTCTTTTCATAAATTTTAATAGGATTAGTATATTTTAATATGCTGCCAAATGGGTGAAAATGTTTTTAATTACCATCAATCTGGCCTAGTTTGGTCCCCCTGTAAAGTGTTACTTTGATCTTACATGAAAAAGAAGTTGTAGTGAACGAACAGTACAAGATAAATAAGAGTTTTTAGGTTTGAAAAAATACTTTGTACACTGTTTCAGTATAATTCAATATTTGGGAATAAATTTAATAATTTGTTATAGGCAGCACTAGGTTTTTTTTAAAAAAACATTTGTTTACATTTGAAGATTTCTATCCTCTAAAAGTTTTTGTCAGGTAAGAGTACTAGGGGAGGGGGGGCTGCACTGCATGTTCCCTTTCCGAGAAAAATATATTTATACTACATAGATAGGGCTTTCACTAATATAAAGTGGGCTTTACAGTGGATAAAATGAGTATTCATGATTTGCACTGCCTCCCAAAAAAGTTTCTTGATTCACCCCCTCTGTGAGGTAATCTGGAAAAGAGTTTAAAAAAAAAAAAGTTACTAAAGGGAATATGTAAAAATATTACCTTTAGAAACCTGTTGCCAGTGTTTGATTATAGTTTGTCTTTGTTTTATTTTATTTTTTAACAGTCTTTTTCGTATTGGACCAAAGTAACCTCAGTTGATGGTATTTTTAAAAAAAATTGTTATTTATTTTACTACATATTAAAATGTAATGGTTTGTGAACATTTGCAAGATTAAATGCCTGAAGATTTGGTTTTAAAACATTAGATACAATGTATTATCATTCTGGGTTATTTTTTGATTGAAAATCTAACAGCAGTATATAAAAATTAGAAGAATAAAATGAAGTTTTTTAAGAATCATTTCCTGTTTGAATGAAATCGCTATAGACATTCTGGTTTTTCATTACTGGAATCTTAATATTTGCCTGATCTAGATAATTTTGTGTTAAAGTATTCCTAAAATTTAAATTATTTTTCATTAAAAATGAATTGTTTCAAGGTACCAAGATACTATGTCCTTTTAATTCTAAGTGACCTGTGAATATTTTAGTTTCTTGAAAAAAAAATTAAGTATTAATTTAATATTAAGTGCCTCCACAAAAATGGTTTATTGTATGGTCAAACAATTATTTATGAAATTGTAAAAGGCAATATTTTAGTTTTAAAAAATAGTGCAAAATTAAATATATTGCAAATGAATCTCTGAATTGAATAAACTGAAGTTTAAATTCAAATAAATAATTTTTGTTTTGGGGGAGTTTTTGGACAGTCTCTCTCAATAGACAATATTACTTTTATGATTTGTTCATTAATTATTTGACCATAAAATGTTCCATTTTAGTGAAATTGTTGTTGTTGATTTTGAATGCCGTTAAAGGTATCAAAATACTTGGAAAACAGAAGTGTTTGCAAGTATTTTGAAGTGCTTAGTAAAATTCTAACAGTTAAATAATTCAAATTATATATATGTTTATACTATGTATGTTTTAGCTAAAATAAAATATTTCATTTTATATGTATGTTTTTAATTTACAGTAATATGCAATTTTTATTAATTTATAAAGTAATACTTGAAAAAACTTTCTTGCCATGAATACTTAATTTTATATCTTTTAAATAGTGAAACTTCAATAACTTCAAACATTTTTACTGATCTTAACAAATTTAACCCTACAAAAATTAACTGCACTTTAGTTTTCTTATTTTGCTTTTAGAAATTAGTAAAATGTTAGCTTTTGTAAGAGTTTTATTTTAGAATTTTAAAATTATCTTATTGATTAAAATTTTCTTTTTCAGATGTCTTATGTGGAATGATGAGGAAAAGGTACGCAATAAACAGCATCTTAGTCCAGACTCATCTGCTCGCTCACTTTCAACTAATTCAAGTAATTAAATATATTTTCTTTGCTTTTTTAAAAAACACAGTTAAACATATATATTAATTAATGGAAATATTAAAATAATTCTACAGGGTGTCTACCGATCAGGAAATGAAAACAGGCCAGGAAAGTCTAGAAAAAGCCTGGAAAATGCAAAATGGGTCAGGAAATTTCACTGAAATAGTAAATTTTCCTTCATATAGAAATTTCTTGCCAGTTTCTTTTTCTTTTTCTTTTTTAATCTCTCCAGAGTCCAGAGAGTGAAAAATGCTGATAAAGATGATTTATGTTTAAATAGAACAAATGATTCATGATGTTTGTTGAGATATGTGATGCTCACACCTGTTTCCTATTCTGTGGTGAGGTGTTTCTTGTGACTAAAGAGCCAAAAAGCTATTTGTCTATGACCAATGATAAAATATAGAAATTATCATTAGTATTGCTCTTTATTCTTGCAAATTTGGAGTATAGTAGACCAAAAGATAAAAATTTATGTTTGAAATTCGCCATCTGCATTTAATATTGTCATTTATATATATCACATAAATACTGCCTGCAACACAAGTAGTAATTGTCACTATTAGTGAAATCTGAACTAACTATAGTATCTTACTTGAAACTCATAGTAATTTTTTTTCTAACTTAAGTACACCGATAATTGTATTACTGTTGAAAATTTATTTCATGTAAGCTGTAGAAAAATATTTAAATATAACAAAGGGGTTATACTGTTAAGGGATTTCCCTATGTAAACTGCATCTATGATCAAGAATTTTTTCCGGGAGCTCCCTAAAGTCTGGAAAAAGTCAGGAAATTGACTTCCAAAAATTTAGTAGACACCCTGTTCTAATTTGATTATTATTTTATTTATTTATTTAATACCCTATCAGCACAACTAATTCAGAAAACACTTATCTTCAGCAATGCATAATTATAATTCCAATATATAAATTAGCCCATTCCCTCCAAAATAAAAAGTATTTTGTAATATTGAAATGATCTATATCCCCCTAGTAGCACAACTTATTCAAAAGACGTATTTTTAGTGCCTTTTGAATGTTTTTTTGAACTAGTTGTGCTACTAGGGTATAGATCATTTCAGTATTATTGAAATATTTTTGACTTTGGGAGAATAATTTAAATGTGTTTAAAATATAGGCTAATTTATTTATTGGAATGATATAGTATTTAAGATTTCTGGCCATAACAATTAGTTTCATACAAATTTTCAATTTCTGTGTATAAATTAAATAAACTCTCAATTTTATGTGACTGAATAGTTTTCAACTGAAGCTATTCAAGCAGCTTAAGTAAATTGTTAAATTTTTAATAAACCACCTTAGATCATGATGACACCTTAAGAAATCTCACTATCAAACTTCATGAAAAGCTTAAAATGCTGTAGTAAAGCAAAATTTTCAGAACAACTTTGGCTTAGAATTTTTTTGTCGCACAACTATTAATTGACCGAAAGCTAAGAGACATCTTCCAAAATACTAGTTATCATTGCAGGTGTACATCTTGACAGCTGAGGACAGCGGATATTGATTATAATTCTTTGTATAGTATTATATAGAAAATCATTCTTCAAGCACATATTTTTGTGTAATAACTGTTTTATTGCTTAAAAATACACAGCATTTTAAATCTCAGATTGTCTTAAATTTGTAAAACATACAGCTTTTTATAAGCATGGTTCTCTGCAACTTTGCTAAACAACACTTCATTGAAGAACCAACAAAATGGGGTCTCGCTGTATTTTTACTCTGAATTTAACAAATATTTTCACACTTTTTTCTGAAGAAAATAAATAATGTTGTGATTCATTTTATGTAAATGTTTGGTATTAATTGAATTGGTAAATATTGTCTAGTAGCATTGTTTATGAATCATTGATATTTTTTGTTTACTGGATGTTAGTTGATGAAATTGTGTTATAAATTATTTTTCTCTATTATAACACAGTTTTATCAATTGGCTTCTCAACTTAAGTCTGAAGTTCAAAAGTAATATCAATCAATGTATGTAATCTTTTTTTTTTTTTTTAATAAACAACTTACTCTCCACTTTTTGGTTTTAGCAAATAGTAAATACGTATTCAAAGCATAAAAAGAGGTTATCCAGAAATGAAATACACCTACATTATATATATACATAAAATTTTTATACACATTTTACTTGTACCTTTGTATTTTCTGTTTTTGCTGCATATAAACTATTTTAACTTCCTTTATCCTACAGCTGCATGTTCTTTTATATAGGCAATGTAAAAAGTAGTGGTAATTGGCATGTACATTCTGCTGTGCAGAGTTGTTCCAGTGTTAATAAGAATCAGGTTGATGGATGGAACTCCAATCATTCAACTCCTTGGTAGTATATTTTGTGTATGTTTGTGTTGTCCATTTTGAAATATGTTTGCAAAACTTTTTAATACTAGCAAAATCAAAAAGTTGCTGCAAATGCACTCTTACATTTTAATTATGTGATATAATCAGATCTCAAAATTTCCTCCATTTATGTTCTTAGAAAGTCGTCTGTTTTAATCTTCCTCTGCATTACTATTAAAGTCTGAAAGTATGCAAATGAATATAATACACATATTTGCTTAAACAAAATATATTTTTATTCAAAACATTATTGTCTCGACTTGAATTAGTTTAATGTAAACCTCCAGTTTTTGGTGGAATTGGATGATTTTGTAAATGATATAGAGGGTAAACATAGTTAATCTAATTAAATTTTAGGATTTTCTTTTTTATTCTACATATTTTTTTTTCTTATCTTTAAAGACAAGTGGCACAATGAACTTGTACCATTTTTGTTGGATTTGTCCATTTCGATGCTGAAGCCAACTTCTCTTAAAGAGATGGCTAGAAAGAGAGCTATGCTTTCTATTTGTAACATTTATTTTCAGACTTGTTTGCTTGGCCTGAAGAAACTGTCTATAAATCCTCATTGAATAAAGTGAACAAAATAAAAGTTTTACTAGCTCAAAAGAAAAAAGTGACAGCTATGTGTTAAGAGATTTGAATCCAAACCTGTGCACTCACAGCCTATTAGTAGAGTAAGTGCTTTAAACCAGTGTTTCCTAACCTTTTTACATCTGCAGACTGGCAAAAATGAGAAAAATATTTCATTGACTTATGCTATCCCAAAATAATAAATACAGTCAACTAGGGATGTAACGAATATTTGGCCTATTTGGCTGAATAGTTGTGGCCAAATACTGCTACATATTCAGCCGAATAATTTGAGAACAAAAATAAAAAGTATATTTTTAACATGTATTTTTAAATGCATTTACAAATAATATTGCTTAGTTATACTTCAATATGTTAATTTCATATTATAAAATATCCTGAGTCATTGAATTTTAAGCAGAATGAAACATAATCCAATGTATTTAATAATATTAAAGAAGCACAAACTTTTCTACTGGGTGACACTACTTGACTTGGTTTTCTACCTTCTTTATTGGGTGGGGGTAAGAGGAATCTTTTCAGATCCTCCATTACAAACATAATTTTGAAAGGCTGCTACATGTGTTTGCACAGAGGCTGAAAAACCCAAAGCATGGTGTATAGTTACCAGACTAATCACATTTACCATAGCATATTTATTGAATTATGAATATCTCAAAATATAATTATGCTCCTATTAGTGTTTAACTTTGTAAAAGATTTTTATTCATGACCAAGAACTTTTAGTTTTACAGATAATATATACTGTTGTGTGTGTTTTTAAGTGCCTACACACAACAGTATAAATTATTCTTAAGACTAATAAAAAATGAATTTTAATTAGTCTTTATTTAGTATTTAATTACAAATTTGAAAAGCAGCATTTTATTTACAATTAAAATGAAATTTTAAAAAATTTAATATTCAGCTGCCGAATATTTGGTATTCAGCTATTCGGCCAAATCACTATTCGTTACATCACTCCAGTCAACTCCGGATATAGTGAACTTTTGGCTGTGGTGAATGCAAATCGTTAGTCCCGATTCACATACATTAGAAATGTGAAGAATTGAATGACATTTTTTAATTAATTTTCACTATGGATATAGTTTGTAAATATAATACTTTATTTTAAATGAACAGTATTTTCTGTTTCATTAAAATTATTTTACCAATTTAATTTTTTAATGTATGAGTATCTAAACAATATTTTGTAGACGTGCTACTTTTATCACTGAAATCATGTTTGTTTGTTTGTTTTTCCTTAGTTCCCTAACGCCTGTAGATAACATTCCAAATTATTCACGAAAAAAGTGGGATCAACTGCAGACTTCTTGGAATATCCTTGGTGTTAAACCTGTGGACTATACTTTCTATGAAAAATAATGCTAACCAAATATGAATATATGTATTACTTCAATTTTTAATTTTGATTTCTGTTGTGCATTACCCCAATTCTATGTTTTGTTTGCATGTCCAAAATTTTATTTAATTATCAATTTATTCTTGTTAAATTTATATATTTTAATGTCTTTTGAAATACTGCCAAAGTTTATTAAAAAGATAATTTATCTATAAAATAAAAAATATTTTTATATAAATTTTGTGGCAATTTATAATCAAGTGTTGTTTACTTAATGAAATTGATTTTATTTATTAAAATGATAAAAATTTTAATTTTATGTGTGTTAATTTTAGTGCAGAAGGGAATAAAAGACATCACAGATTTTAAACTTGGGGAAAATTAAAATAATTAAATTCTGATATTTGAAATCATACCACATAAATAAAAATACTTTTCCCTCTTCTTATGATTTTTATTTTATTAATACAAGTATTTAAAAATATTTTCTCATTAAAAGGAGAACATACATTACTATTGTATGTGAAAACATGCATAGTCATTTATACACATTGCATGTGTATTACTGTGCTTATGCATAAATGTGCAACTTCTACCTAAATTTTTTAACCCAGAATTTACTTACAATAAATTACCTGAGGATATGTTTTATATTTTAATGGATTTATAGAAAACATTGTTTCATACATTTTACTTAAAATGTTTACTTTATTCTAAAAATTTGAATTTGTCAAAACATATTTATATGTTAAGATAATTATATTTACAGTTTTTTATCAATATCTACATTGTTAGTTTTATTCATGGGTTTGCTGTTATCAGAGTTTGTTTCATTTTTTGTTCATACATAACCAATGTATGAACAAAACATTGTTCACATTTGTTCATACATAACCAATATATTGTCGATTGTGTTTATAAAAAAGAATCATATTTTATGTATTAAATATTTTGTTGCTCACTTATGTGCATTATTAACTGAAATTTTAAAATACATATATTAATGTATAAAAATTTATAAGTTTCAAAAAAGTATGCTTGTATTTACTTAGATTTCTAAGTATGTTTTACTTGTATGTGACATAAAATTATATTTGTTAAAATATAGTATTATTCAGGTGTTTTTGAATTGATATTCATCCTATGTTTTGTAATTATGAAAAATTTTATTCAAAAATTTTATTTTATTTATGCTTAGAAATTGTATTAGCATTTTGTTGGAAATTCTAAAATCCCTCTTGTTATTACTTAATGTAAAATACTTAATTTTTATTTAATTGTCTAAAATATACAGTATCTGTGTGATTTGTGTTTATTATTATTTAATTCATTATAATATATATAGTATGTTATAATATTGCTGTGATAATTCTTAATATGATTAATGCAAAAGTAAATCAGCCTCTCTCTGTGTATGCACTAAAAATAATTTAGTTGAATTTGGTTAAGGAATATATTTTATTTGTTTACAGTATGATGTACATATATGCTAGGGATGAGTCCAGACTCATTTTCCAAGGCTTGGGAGTAAAATTTAAGCTAACTGACAAATTACTATTGTTTAGGGCCATCTACTTTGTTTCTTTGAAATAAAGTTTGTGCTAATTATTAACATAGTTAATGCACTTTTTAAAGTTTATCTTTATTTCAAAGCATAGTAATTTTGCGTAGCTTTTATGGTCCTCATTGAAAAGTTGGTCCAGTATTGAATCATTGGTACTCAAATGTTGTCAATACATTCTTCATTCGTTTGTTTTTACAGCTATAAAAATCAAAAGCAATTTATTAATGGAGAATTCATCTAATCTTTTAAGTCATTGCAAATTATCTGATAATAAACAATATAACACAATGCTGAATACAAATTAAATAACAAACGATTGAACAATTAAAGCTTCTGTTTGAAGTATCAAATCAGTTATTAAGATACTTGTTATTAATTCTGTTTTTTATTGATATGATTACTGTTTGAAAACTCTAAAACATTTTCTGGACTTGTTTACCTGGATGATCCATACATGATAGTTATTTTGATAAGCTTGAGTCCAAGCCTGAGGACTATATTATAGAGCCTAAATATATTATGGCTCATGTTCAGGCTGAGCAGTTTCATCTCGAGTCTAATTAATCATTGAAAATTCTGTAATAACTTGTTTCCTCGTATTTTTTAGTTGATTATTTATATTATGTTCATATATATATATATATATATATATATATTCAAATATAACTTGGCAATTCTGTTCCCTTATACACATGCACATACACTAGGAGTTGCTTAGTCTGTTTTGCATTACAGGTTATTAATTATTTTTTTTCCACAAGTATCTGTCAAATAATATTAAGTTTCTACGATAATTAATTACTACAACAGACTTTTGCTTTCTTTCTTTTGTTGCATACATTATTTGCTTTACCTATCCAGAGAAAAAACATTTATTTATGAAATCAAAATATATTATACCTCGAATTTAAAATAATATCCAAAACCTCCCTTTTTGTATTAAATTGTGCTAAAAGAAGGGAGGGGGGGGGATTCTTTCTTTCAACTTACAACTAGCTAGTCAGTCCAAATATTCCAACATTAATCATGGTTTTATAATTTTATTTATTTTATATTATATATTTTTAAAACTTCTAAAACTCCCTTGATCTGTTTGTCAGTCCAGAAAAGCCAAAGTGTAATCCCTTATCCTTAAATATTCATTTAAAATAGTATAAAATCTCACTGACTCACTCACTCATATGTTGTAAGATTATATATGCTTTCCTCAAACATTTATTTTCAAGAGCTTTTTTTTTTTAATAGATATTAATATTAGTTTAAAACGTTAACTTGTGTACTATATTAGGATTTTTTATTCTCTTTTGTATGTATACAGAGAGGAGTAATATTTTAGTTTTTGAAATATATATATTTCAAAAACTATATATATATATATTGTTTATATTCATCTTGTTCTTATTATACACATTCTGGAGGTAAAACGTTAAGTTATAAAGACATTGTTTATATAAGTTTGCCTGGTGAATGCATTTATTTACAATATAATTTTTCTTTATTTTATTTTAGCTTAAAATATAATTCTGTGAAAACCTGAAAAAAAAACCTTCAACTTTAATTTGCTTTCTCAAAATTAAAAATTTTTATTGCCCAGAAACTTTATTACTGGATGTTTTTAAACTTCACATCATTTATTAACAAAACATTATTTAAATGTAAGTGATTGTTTCATCTGAAATTTGTCTACTAAACACTTTAATTTATCTATATTTAATCTGACAAGTTTCTTATGTATAGTTTAATTATGAGTAATGAAAATCTGAAAAGAAAAGCATTATCATTTTGTTAACTGAAAATCATCCATTTATAATTAGGATTTTAATGAAATACATTTTAGATGTAAATTTTAATCTCAGTTTTATTTAGGTTTTTTTTTTTTTTTTCTTTAATGAAATGTTTGCTGCTTACAAACTTTTCAGATTATATGGATTTTATTTTATTAAGTTAATGTCAAAATTCTGCTATTTCAAATTATGTGGATTTTATTCTAATTTATGTCACAAATCTCTAAAATAGCACTGTAATTTTTTTTGTTCACTGTCTGGGATGTTTAAAATTTTTTTAATTCAGTTTGATAAAACTACTTTATTGTAATTAAGTAATGGAAACAGGAAATTTGATTTCCCCCCATCGTATTGTTTGGTTGTATTCAAAATAATGTATTTTGTTTTATATTATGCAAATTTTAGCTTTAAAAAAACCTGCATTTAATGCTTTCTGTTCTTTTTCAATTTTCTGTGATATCTTGGTATGTTGTATGTATAACAATCTTTTCATGTGGTGGTGTTATTTTTATGTCAAATTTAAGAGTGAAAGTGCTCGTTATGACAAGTAGAATTGCTTCCTAACTTCTACTTACCTATGACATAGCATGTACTGATACTTAATTTATTTACAAAACATTATAAGATATTAATAAAGTTTTAGAAATGTATCTTTTGTATTGAGAGCATTTTTTTTAAGGGGGAGGGGTGCTAATTATATGACAATATCAGTACTGCCGTAAAATCTGGGTTTTATCGTAAAACAGCATTTATAATCATTGAAAAGTATCTAAAAAATGCCTGATTTGGGATTTCCAGTTATAACGGCTTTAGATTTATTGATGAAAGATCAGATTGTGACAGGAACATGAAGTTTGCTGTAGGAAAAATCAAAGTGCCGTCAAATAATTTTATGGTAAGTATCACCTATGAGAATTCAGGTACATTGCCCCCTCTAGTATTTTGTTTATAGATACATAAGCCAAAAATATTTTTTCATAGGAATAACTCAGTAATAAGCTTTGTGTAATGAAATCATATCAGTAATTTCCTTTGGTGATTATAGCTTATTTTAAATGAAATGCTTTGCTTCATACATCAGTAAAAGTTATACATGCATATCCAAAAAGACATAGTGCTACCCCCCCCCCCCCACCCCCCCCCCCCAAAAAAAAAAAAAAAAAAAAAAACTTCTTAAAAAAGAACTCTATTGTAGTTTTTTTTAAGAGGTCAAGGGACAGTGTATTATGTTCATTTGTTCAAACTTGCAAAAAATTTTTGCAAACAAGATTAGGAAGTGGAAAATTTTGAATAATAAATTGGACAGTTTAGATTGTGTTTTAAACGCATTAATAAAAATAATCCATTTTTACTTTCCAAACATGTACCATGTAAAGAAAGTATTGTGATCATGAAAAAATTCGACTTCGAGATTTTGGTGTATTTACATGTTTTGAGGTCCTCTGAATTCATTTAATTCTATTTTTACGAGATGTATGTGTGTATGTATGTATGTATGTGTGTGTGTGTATGTGAGTGAACACGATAGCTCCTAAACGGAGCATTTGATTGGGTATATATGTTATAAACTATAACTAACATCAGTAAAAGTTATACATGCATATCCAAAAAGACATAGTACTACCCCCCCCCCCCAAAAAAAAAAAAAAAAACTTCTTAAAAAAGAACTCTATTGTAGTTCTTTTTAAGAGGTCAAGGGACAGTGTATTATGTTCATTTGTTCAAAGTTGCAAAAAATTTTTGCAAACAAGATTAGGAAGTGGAAAATTTTGAATAATAAATTGGACAGTTTAGATTGTGTTTTAAACGCATTAATAAAAATAATCCATTTTTACTTTCCAAACATGTACCATGTAAAGAAAGTATTGTGATCATGAAAAAATTCGACTTCGAGATTTTGGTGTATTTACATGTTTTGAGGTCCTCTGAATTCATTTAATTCTATTTTTACGAGATGTATGTGTGTATGTATGTGTGTGTGTGTGTGTGTATGTGAGTGAACACGATAGCTCCTAAACGGAGCATTTGATTGGGTATATATGTTATAAACTACTGTCGCAAGACCGCTATTGATTTTGGTGTGTATAGGACTTACAGTTTTTCTACAGGGCTATGACAAAAATTTCTTTTACATTATGGCCTATGGGGGAAATTCTTGAAAGTGTGTTAGCATTTAAACGGTACATTCGATTGAGCTCAAATTGGGTATACGTGTTATAAACCACCATCGTAAGACCGGTATTGATTTTGATATGTATAGACTTATAGTTTTTCTGCAGGGCTACGAGAGATTTCTTTTACATTATGGCATATGGGGAGAAATTCTTGAAAGTGCACTAGCGTTTATTTAAATGCTTGGTAATGGTCTTAATCGTAAGTGTTCGGAAAGTCGAGTGGAGTCACTCCAGATTTTTTCAATTAGTATTTATTTATATTAATTTCACATTTTTTAACTGTCTGAAAACTGATGCCGAAGACAAGTGCAGAAGCCAAAAGTTTTGATTTGTTTGTTGTTTCATTTCTTTAATAAAATTAAAGCCTGAAAAAATAATATAAATATTTTTGTTGCTTAACAAAGGTTATGATTGTGCAAAGATTTATTGTTTTAAAGTACATCATCATATCTTTGCATTTGATATTCCATTGAAAAAGCTATGCTATTTTACATGAATTTTAAGGGTAATAGAATATTATTTAATAGTTTGGATTCACTGAGCTATACATAATATCAGTTTAGTTTTCTTGGAAAGGACTAATATATTAATTACCATTACATGCTCATCTATTTATATAAAAGGTAAAAGCTTTTTTTTTCCCTGTGATTTCTAAAAAATGTTGTCTATCAAGCAACCAGGTAGATATAATGGGATTAGATTAAAAACAATATGAATGATTTTGCCCTACATTTCCAAACTGATAGCTCTGTTTGCTTGCCATTGAATTATGATGAAAATTATGAAGAATTTTCTGAAGGAGCTTTCAAGGTTATAGCTAGAAACTATGCCGCTAATGGGTGAATCTGACAACACTGTCAGCCACTTCACAAGTGGAGTAAATAGGATCTACAAACTAAGTTTCATTTATAGAAATTAATATGATCTGTATGAATTTTGCATAAAAATTAAAACCTTAATTTAAAGCTCTTCTACGGCAGATTTGTGTATTGTTAGTTAGGATTCATTAGTTTGCTAAGTTTCAACTCAGCTGGAGATTTACAGTGATTGCTTCATTCTTCTACCGTGTCACTAGAATGATGAAAAAAAAATTGATTTTGAGTCATAATATTGCCAATATTTATGTTTGAGACAGAAAATTCATTCATGTCAAGTAATCACAGCAACACTTGAACAATAGATTCTTGTTATTTTGAAAAGCCCTATCACAATTTGACTAGAAGCAAAACTAGATTTAGCGGAGGGCAACTGGAACTAAAGCCTCCACAAGAGAGGGACTCTCACAATAATCATATTAACAAATTTCCTACTGAATATCGAATAAATAAAAAATAACATCACGACCTTTATCCCCAAGTGGGTTCAGATGCAACACATCTGTGACTTTGCACACATTTCACATACTACTGGAACCAGTGGCGTTTGCAGACTTCCTTCAAGGGGGGGGGGTTATAGACATAACTTTGTGTTAAAATGCGTAATATTTAAGGTAAAAATTGAAAATTTATGGACATTTTGATAAACAAATTTTGACAAGGGGGGGGGTTGAACCCCCAACCGCCCCCCCCCCCTGCATACGCCCCTGACTGGAACTCAACATGATAGATTGCAAGATATATCGACATTACATTAAGAGTGCAACACCAGGAAAATTAGTAGACCTTGTTTTTTTTCGTTTTCTTTTTTTGAGTTGATAATAAATAAATGTTTTCACCTGGATTGGAACACGGAATCGCTAGGCTAGAAGTTAACTCTGAACCCACTTCACTACATAGATCATCAAAAAAATTGCTTGAAAAATAATTAAGGGCCTCGACTCCTTTGTTGGTCCAGGACCTCCACAACTCTAAATCCGGTACTGGCTAATGGTTGAATAAATCTGTAGTAATTAGCTTGAAAACTTTTTATGGTTGATTTATCCATTGTTAGCTTAGATATATTAGTATGTGAAATTTCAACTCAATTGGAGATTGGGATCTGTGCAAAGCTTGGGTTACAAAATATGGCCTGTTTATACAGTATGAGTGAATTAAAGAGTGTAAAAAAGACTCAACACATTTAGGAATCGGAAAAAAATTTTATTGCAAAAAGCATTTGTTATATAATAAATCTTTTCACATATGTCACCAAACAAGTACACGCTATTTAAAGAAGTTGAAGTCGCAGTATATGTCACTGTGAACGAACTGATTTCTTGCCCATAAAAAAAATGACACTTCACTATTTGTATCTTCTCACACACATCCACTACATTCGTATGCCATTCTAATTTCAAACATTATTTCACTAGTTTAAACACTAGAAATGTTTTTCGACTAGAATCTAGATGAATCAGATTCTAATCCCGTTAGAAGTATAGTAATATTTGTATGATATTGTTATCAAACGATGTATCTTGATATTTCTCCTAGCGGTTTATCTGTAGGCGTTTAGATTTTAACACAAATGTTTGTTTGCATTCTAAATGCTGATGGATTTTATAGGACTAGAAGACCAAAGCTAATAAAGGCACTTTAGATTCATGGTCATGATGTAAAAGGCGAAATATACGAAAGCAAATGTTATAATGAGTTTCATTTATTTTAGTGCATTAAGCTGAAGCATGCGAAAATGTCATAGTTCAAAAAAGACATCATTTTAACGTTTTTTTCTTTGAAATATATTTTCTGTAAAAATACCTGGTGTTAACGTATTTTTTTTTTCTTAGTAAGAAATTCTAGAATGAATTTAATAGAACTAAAGACTGGAATTAACGGAATAAGAAATCTATGCCGCATTCTTTTTCCCACATTAGTATTGTTTTTATTAAAACTAACATTGTTTTAATATATTCAACAGGAATATTAAATGCTATTTTGTGTGGTTTGCATGTGTAACCATTTTGTAGTTTGCTCCAAAACCAAAAATTTATCAAACTTCGTTTGTCTTTTTTTAACGGAAAAAAGGTAGCTCATACATATTACGTAAGAACCTGTTATCCAGAATGGTTGGGACCGGGTGTATTCTAGATAACTGAATTTTCTGGATAACTGGTTGGGGATTAACATGACATCTACTGATTTGATTGGTAGCATAAATGTTTAATTCTAATCAAAAATAGAGAGTAACCCTAATTGTTAATATACTAGAAAAGTAATATAAAAAAACTCTAATATGATCAAGATAAATAATAATCATTTAGAGAGGAAGTAGTAAATATATGATAACTTCTTGAAGACTTAGTCACACACTAAAAAAATAAATAAAATACCTTACCAGATTGCTTACTTTATAAATTCTAACTGTAGAACTCAAAATAAAAAAACAAAAGCATTAGAAATTTTTTAAAAAACTCATTTTTTGCTTTTTCTTTTGGAAAAAAAATAGGAATTTAATTGATTGAAAAATAATTCTGGATAACTGGTTTCCGGATAAGAGGTTCCATACTTTAGTTTTATTTGCATATACCAGTAGCGTATATAGGTTTCCATTTCGTGGGGGGCCTATCAGGAATTTTGAACCTTTATTGGAGTTAATATAAATGTTTTAAATTAGCTGTTTTTTAATAATTGTTTTACATTTTCGGAGGGGGCCCGGGCCTCCCTCCTCTTAAATACGCCCCTGGTATATACCTCCTATATATACCTGGTATATATAGAAGGGCACGTAGCAATTCAAAGGTTTCTTGGAGCTTTTCCTTTTTCAAGCTCAATGTTGTTGAGCGTTTTGGTTCCGTTTATACCTATAAATGGTAATCCAAATCATATCAACACATGCATCATACATTTGATCAGGTTTATATCGAAAATATTTACCATCCCGTATATGGACTTAATATTACTAATAATAGATTTAAATTTCAAGAATTTCAGTATATCCAATTCAGTTTATAAAGTCAAATATTTTCCGTGGGTCCCGATATTTGGGTTTACATTGCAAATGTTTCTCATTGATTCATTAATATTGGGGGGGGGGCTGTCAAGAGACTATGAATCCCCCCCCCCCAAGAAAAACCAATATCCATTGAATAAGAGCCTTTGAAACGTACGTCTATACTTTAATATTTAAAAAAAAGTTTTGTTTTTTATAAGAAAGCATTTTCCTGTTATTATTAATGCATGGTAAATTTCCCTGATCTGATTTATCCAGTAACCGTTTGATCTTTCCCGCATGAGGCACATCTGAAATTCTGGGGCCTTCTTGAAGAAAGAAAAAAAAGGGGGATCTTTTTTTTTTTTTTTCTCCTATGATCTCATCATGCTTCCTTTTGTACGTCATCCTTTTCATAAACATGAGATAAGAATATAGAGAACTGCATAATTCAGTACGGTGGTAGCAGATTTATTTAAGGATCTTGGGGGCTTAAGTTGGGTATCTTCGGAGAATTCTCGAGTTGGTATTTTTTTATCACTCCAGTAAAAGAATTATGCTTAAATAAAGTTGAAAGACGATCCCAAAAAAAAAAAAAAAAAAAACGATTGCGGTGTGTCGGAGTTCGACCGAAATCAATGTTTTAAGTCCTCCTTGTTGCTCTCTGTTTTTTTTTTTTTTTTTTTTGCTGAAGCGGGGAAGAAAGTTTTGCTTGCGACTATGCTTGAATTTTCCTCTCTAAGTTAGAATATTTCGTAATCTCCTTTTGGTCTTACTCTTTACACTATGTTGATGCGTATTCGTTTTCTTTTGTGTGTTTGAATGAATATTTGGTAAGTAATACCACAGTTCCCTCTGAAGCTGAATGAATTATTAATGAACGCTGTTAAAAGTTTTGGAAGGTCAGGTCTTAAATCTTTCTACTGGCTGTTATGCTTTTTCTTCTTCTAGTGATTTTGTTTTCGTTAAAATTTTCTTATTTATTTACTCATTTATCAAACGCCAGCCTGTTGACCGTTAGACTATAAGGCTATATACGTGATCTCCGATATTTTTATACTGCACAATTACAATAAGATTGTTCTGAGCAGTCGTCAGTGTACACAGTAGTTATATTTATTTTCTCCGGTTGAACTTAAAATACACACAGGCTAGTTGACAGTATTAAAACGAAAGAGATGAACACGGAGGCAATCGTGCTCATATTTCATTTATGTGGTTGCTTTACTACCTCCTAATTAGAAGACCAATGGGCCCCATCATCAGGGCTAGATAAACACTCTGATGCCAGGAGAGTAGCTGGATTTCTTAGCTTATAGTTTGATATTTAGCTTACAATTGAGCTTTAGCTTACAATATGATACCCAGCCCCCCAGTGGCGTAGCTAGGGAGGGAAAACATTCATATGGGGGGGGCGACCGCCGAAGGCGCTTTACGCCAACCAACACCCCCCACAAGTAGCTAGGGAGGGGCATATGTCCCCGGGTGCAGCACTTAAGGGGCGCCAAATCGTATATGAAACCTTCTCCGTTGCGTTTTGGCAAATAGGAGAGGGCGCAAAATCTTAAATTGTCTACGGGCGCTGAAAATCCTATCTAAGCCTCTGCTAGCCCCTCCCGAAATAAAATGCTGCCTACGCTACTGTCTGATGTTATAGACCTTCAATCATTTCGAGCCTCCCCCCCACCCCATCTTATATTTCATTCCTCAAAGCGTGTTTTAACCCTTTGAGGCGCAACACTTTCCCAATGCTGAAAAAAGGGCAGCCGTTGCCATCGCTCGACTTAACTACCAGCAAGATGACGGACGATCGAAACGTTCATCGCGTGCCACAGATTTAGAGACCCTTTTTTGACGACAGCTGGCTGTGCCGCACAGCCAGCTGCGTGACTGGCAACCGTCAAAACGTCAGAGTTTGGTTTTCCCAGAGTGGGAACACTGCGCGTTAAAGGGTTAAGAGGCTGTTCTCAAATCTGAACTTAATTTCTGGCATATTCCGGAAATATCGAAAATGCATTGTATTTGTAGGCATGCTTGCGTATGTAGTAGAAATTACAATAGCTTTGAAAGGTAATTGAAGTTTTTAAAAAAAATTTTAGCATTGATATTTACATTAGAATATTATATATATATATATATAATAACGAATATTACAATTTTGGGGACACCAGGTTTTTTTACTATAAGCCCGATTGCATCCCGTTCGGTAGTCATCCCCTGCATCAGCAGGTTATTTTCAAAACAAGCGCTTATTTTAAATTCCTACAGGGCTTTTAATTGGAGCTTATAGTGAAATAAAATTCTTATTTCTATTGCAAGATATTTTTATCAATTGGAAACTTTCTTAAAATAAATTCTGAAATATGTTTTATAAACATAAATAAAATTGGTTGTTTTGTTTACGAGAAATATTTTAAATTAAGTAAGCTGAATTAACTAATGCAAGTACACAGGGTGTAGCACAATTCCTTCCCGGGTTTGGAAATCTTATATTACCAATACAGCAACAAAGTTGACTTTATTGGATAAAGAAATGTTACAAGCTTTATTTCACTAAAGTCCAATTTGTGGACCTTTCGTGACAGCTACTGATTAATGATATTTTGTTGGGGGGTGGTAGTGGAGGGGAGGTCAGTTAGTTTGTCGGTGGGGGTGGTTAGTTAGAAGAATGACGTATACATCAATTTTATGGAAGTAAAATAAGATCTTTTACGTTAGTTTCTCTTTTCTCAATTAGGGCCGTCGCCACTCCCCCCTCCCCCATAATCCGTTCTTGTTTCGTGATGCTGATGATTCGACAAACTAACTGCCCTCCTCCCCACCCCCGAAAAAATTGCATTAATCCGTCGCTGTCACGAAAGGTTCACATATTGGACTTCTAATAAAACTTGTAACATTTCTTACTCCAATAAAGTCAACTTTTTTGCTTACACACACACACATATATATATATACCTTGTAAAATGGCTCAACTTAATGAAGGAATCATTCAATAGCAGTTATGGTAGTTCAATATATTCAATAAACATAAATCGTATCCAAAAAAAGCATAAGTAGATATATCCAATAAATAGAAAAATCCAAACAGAGGTAAAATTGAAAAATTAAATGGAATTGTAAGGAATAAAACAATGGGTAGTAAGTAGTAAGCATTGGCTATACTCATCAGGCCCCACGAACCAAATACTTACTACCAATATAAAAGCAAAATAACAGGATTTCAATGTAGTTTATATATTTTATAAGCCTTCCGAACCCGGGAGGGAATTGTGATACACCCTATATATATATTACTAATATCTAGTATAATTTTTTTTTAAATATTTTGTTGTAGTTTATGGATGAAGGTTTTTGTCCCACTATGCCTATTATTTCCTTTTAAATAGTTACGTTTCATTTAATTTTATTTTTAATTACATTAATGTCCTAGTTTTGGAAGTATTTTTATTGGATGGTTTTTTTTTTGTGTGTGTGTGTGTGTAACTTAATAATTCGCGTGAACACACAAAATTCAGTGCTAGACTTCTTTTTGGTTGTCTTATGTGAAGAATATCACGTTATTAAACGTGAATATTCTCATGTTGTAATAATATAATAATAATAATAAAGTCTTAGGTTACAGAATGACACACTTACGCCTACAGATAACCACGTGCTTTTTTAATACCGCAGAAGTGTATCTATATTACCTTTTACCCGACAAAAATTATTTCTGATATATCAACATCTAAATTCTATTAAATCCTAATTTTAAGCTTCAATGTGTAAGAAAATAGGTTTAAGTAATTATCACATAAGCATAAGATTCTTTCAGAAAAAAATTATTGAATAGCACTTTATAATTAGCACTTCATATTTCTTTTTGCAGCGATCACATGTGCTTCGCTTGAAAAGTCATTATGTAAGTTACAATTTTGCTATTTTAAATTACATATTCGTCATGAGCTTTTTTGTAGATTACAGGAAGTTTTCCGTGTTACTTATTAAATATTAAAATCATTATTAAACATAACATATTAATTATTGCTTCAGAATGTTATTAGATCTATACTGAATTTGCAAAATATCTTATACCCCGAAATTATCGTCAGTATTTCTCATTATTGTATTAGCCAAAATACGGAGAATTTAGGTGAAATTATATGTATCGCCACACGTATTTTTATTAAATTGGCTTTAGGCTTGGAATATTCATTACTTTTCCGTGATTGCGTTACATTGGAAATGTTTTCGACATATTGCCGATATTGGTGTAATGTTCGTTTAAAGTTAATTATATTGTTTTACATTGGAAATATTTCCAATTGATTCCCAATATTGGCCTTGCTTTGGAAATATCCCATGCATAGCCAATATCGGGTAAATATTTCAAACATTTCAACATCGTAGTTTTTTTTTTTAACTTTCTCCATTTAAAATGCTGTAATTAATATTCGGCAGACACAAGTTCTGTGTGTTTCACTTTTGTTGCTGATTAATGAAAAAATAAGCTTTTTTTTCATATTTACATTTCATCTCATTTCCCCCCCAAAAACAATGCGTCTAAGAATATATAAATTTAATAATTATTTAAATATATTTTTTTCCTCCAATACTTCCTGTATTCGTATTAGATTTTTCTTTTTCTTTGAAGAACTTGTCTAAAACAATATTAAGGTAGCAGAACAATAAAGAATAGGGAAAAAAATTAACTTTACAACTCTTCATGTAGCCAAGTGTCAAAATTTTTGCAATTTTAGGCAAAATGTCTATAATAGTGTTGAACGTTAGAAAGATATCCATGGATGATCAGTGAATGAAATTAATTTATAGAATAAACATTTCTAAAAACAATTGAAATATACATTGAGGAAGAATATCCATGCTTTTGTAAATTTAAGGTGTTCAAGAAATATTTTATTTTTAAAAATTGTAATGAAACTAATGTTTGTTACTCTTTTATAATACAGTAATACCTCGAACTTATGCGATAGGTGGGACCAAGCGATGACCGCGTAAGTCGGGGTATGATTTCGCATATACAATTATGTACATACAAATTATTTTTAATTGGGGCGGGAGACTAAAGAAAACAGTAGTGCAGAAAAAAAAATGTTTAATAAAATCATAGGTAATACACACAACTACTTATATTATTGAAAAGGTAAATCGAAGTTATTTTAGATGTAAACAAAAGACGAATCGGCGAAATTTGGAAATCGCGTAACTCCAGGTTCGCGTAAGTCGAGGTATTACTGTGTAGTTATAATAGTACAGTCAAGTCTTCTTATAATAAACTTCTAGTTTTCGAATTAAACCACATAGATATTTTTTGCGTTGAATAAAATTTCCATTTAACAGATCACACACACAAGTTTCCGATAAGCTGTTTCTCCCCACTATGATTTATTTTGTAGCTAACTTTTATTTAGTGAATATTTATAGAAAAAATTCTTGCTTATTGTAAAGAAAATCTTTATAATAATAAATTTTCAACTCTGTGACTCGATAATAAATATATTTCCAAAACCAGACTCATAAATGTATATGTATGAGTCTATGCACAAGTATCCATTAACTTTTTTAGAAAAAGACACGATTATAAATACTAGAAATCTTTTCTCTTGTCCATGGATTAATACTTAAGGATAGGAATCATCTATGGGTCTGAAGCCATGGGCGACCATAAGGGGGGGGGGAGCTAAAGCACTTGCCCCTCCGCTGAGTTTTAGCATATTGTCTCGTGATGTAAACAAAATTACACCATACAGCAAATTCAGAACTGAAACTGTTTAAAGTTTTAAATTTGCCCCCTCTAGAATTTTTTTATTTGCCCCCCCCTCCCCCTAGAAAAATTTCTATGGCGCCCATGTCTGAAGCTCTTAAAACGGTCTCAAAAAGTCCATCCAACATTAGGAAGACTCTGATTAACGCAGGTCATATGCGGCTGTCAAAATTAAATGTATTGTGTGCAATTTTCATTAGTATAGATAAGAAGTGTTTTGTTTCCAGAAAATTACTCTTTACACTCGAAATAGCCTAGCCTCATTTGGGTCAGTCCCTGGTTAATCAGTCCTATGATGTCGGATTTTTTGAGACCGTATTTCCTTTTTTTTTTCAACTAATTCCAGTGTATGGTAAATATTTCAAAAATTAGAACATCTCAGTACTGAAGCAAAATTTCGCGCCACTCTTGTTTTGTTACTGATTGATATTCGTCTTCTGCTATGCCACTGTAAAGTATTGCCACTATACTCGTTTGCAATTTAATCGTTTACAAGAGAGTATACTTTAAATACTCGTTTTTTCTTTAAATTTGTTTAGTTATTTTTTCTTGACGTAATGTTTTGAAACGCCCAAAATATCAGATTTGCTACCTGAAAAATCAAAACTAAATATCTGATAAAAATAAAATGCAATTTAATCTTGACGGGATCTTTTACTTGAGTTCTTATAGGGCGAATTTTACTAGAGTTCGCTATATGAAAACTAGACTGCACAGTAAAAAATATTTTAAACCCAACATACATAAATGCGTGCTATACTAATATAAAGATTTATTTAAATAAATGTTTTATTTCAGCATAGCATTCGAATTAGTATCAGAATTGTATTTACAAATTAAATTAACTATTAAATTATTCAAAAATTAGAGGTATAAAATATTAAATCATTATATCCAGCAGAAGGAAATATTTATTTAAAAAAAGAAAGAAGCAATATTTAATGAGGTAGTTAATTTTAAATATGTTATGTCGATATCGTGCTATATTCAAGTAAAATAGTTTCAAAGCGTAATGACATTACTGATACGTTAGTAAATATATTAATTAAAATTATCAATTAACATACTTTAAATAGAGGAAAGGAAAGTATATAGTATCCCCTTAATTACTCTGAGTTTAAAATACTACGAAAAAAGTGCTACAATTATTTTATATCTCTATTAAAAATCCACCAAAAAATTCCTTCTCTACAAAGTTGTTAAAACTTACAGTCTTTAGTTATTTCTCTATATTTCTATAATTTTGTTAATAAGTAAATGATATTTTCTGAGATAAAGATTATCTGGTGTTATATTATTCTGGTGACATATTGCCACAAAATTATTTTTTTAAAGTATTTCTCAACGGAAAGAATAAGCAGAAAAATCGTCTGCTTTTTTTATATGACATCTTCCAACTTGCATAATTTTTAGTTTATTTATAAACTCTAGTGAGAATGTTTTTCTCTAATAAATAAATTAGTCTTGTTTTTTGACATCATCGTAATAATACTATATGTAGAAATATATAGAATAATTTATGTACAAAGAATATTCAGAAATTTTAGAAAATTGCATACAGTTAAGGAATGTGAATTCTTGTTTGTTGTCTCATAAGAGAGTTATTTTAAGTATTTACTCCCAGAATTAGTTTTTTTAATTAACGTTGAAAAGACGTTAGTATATTTGCTAATATTTTTCGAGAGAGTATTGTCAATATGCACAAGTAATGTAATTCCATTAATATGTATATTGACAAATACATTTTTCTTATCTTAGTTGGCATAGAAGGCAAAATAACTCTCAATGAGTTTTTTCAACAAAGCCTTATAACAAAAAGCATGGAGCATTTCGAATTGATGCCAGAAGGTAAATTCAAACAAAAAAGATTGCTTTTTTATATGCGCAGCTTGTAAAAAGTCATAGCAGAAAAATCTTCCTCCAATATTGGACTATCCGAGACCATTTTTTTTTTTTTTTTTTTTTTACTATTATGAAATTCTAACCTTTTATATTCTGATCTCTGGGCAGAACATTTAGTTTATTTGCAGCCTCTAAACAAATGCCTTTCGAAATTTTTTCACTGTAAGTGCAAACGAACTCTGTTTTCATTGTTCTTTAAAGTCCTGATTCTTTAGTATCATGTAAATGAATTTTAATTTGATTGGTTGAACAGGGTTTTCGCTAGAGATTTTTATTTCGGCAAAGAATTTTTCTGACCGAAGTTTGCAATTATATACATTTTATCTCGCGTTTCGACAACTTTGTGTTCATATTGCTGTTTCTCTACAGATATACCACGTTCAACAACCGTACGTGAAGTAAAGCTATTTTTCAACAAGGCAAAAATAATGCCGTATTTTTACAGGTTAACTTGATTGAAAAAAAAAAAAAAAAAAAGAACTGTCCATGATGTTGCGATATATGATCTATATTCAGAATGTTTAGTTTATTTGTAACCTCTCTCTAAACGAATGCCATTCGAAATTTTTTCACTGTAACCCCAACTGTGCGAGCTCTTTTGTCATTGTTTTTTAAAGTCCTGATTGCATATGTGTCATGTAACTACATTTCATTTTGATTGGCTGAACAGGTTTTCGCTAGAGATATATATTTCGGCAAAGAATTTTTATGACCGAAGTTTGTAGTTTATACACATTTCATCTCTCGTTTCTACAAATTTGTGTGTTCTTACTATTGTCTCTCTATAGATATACCAAGTTCAACAACTGAATGTGAAGAAAAGCTATTTTTCAACAAGGTAAAAATAATACCGTATTTTTGCAGGTTAACTTGATTGGAGTGGGGAAAAAACTGTCCATGATGTCGCTATAAATGAAGTGCACGCGAACTTTTTACTGCAACGCCATGTTTACATTGTGGGAAGAATAACTCTTCCAGAGAAAATGAAATGTCTTTAGAAATAACTTATGTCTTATGGAACGAAGACAAAGAATTGGCTGAAAGTCGTCAGCTCACTGGTTTGTGAGTTCACGTGCAATTTTGGTCAAGAGCGTATAAAATGATAACGTTTTCTTAAAAAAAAAAAAAAAAAAAAAAAAAAAAAAAACAGTGTTTTTACTGGAAACCTTCCGTGAAATTTTACGGAAATTCACACTTTATATTTGAATGCAGGAAAATTTCCGTATATCAACAACCATCTTTCCTTTGGAACCGATTTTCTTCTGGAATTGATAGGAATAAATTTCATTAAATATACGAAAATTTTGCTGGCTTCCCATTTACCGGCACATTTCCCGGATTTTTACGGATTTTCTTTTCACAGTGGAAACGACATTTTCTGATTTCTCCTATAGACATCTATGGAATGTTTTGACTTGTGATGGGCATGAATGAACGAAGCTATTCCAATTAATCGACTATTAAATGCATTCGAGATAATCGATTTTGAAAAATCCATTCGAACAATCAGCACATAGCATTCTAATAGCACATGGCATTCGAAATCTCGAATACTATTCGAATAGTGAAATTGCTATTACTATTCAAATAATGAAACCGCTAATGCTATTCGAATAGTATTCACTTTTTCTCCCTATACCGTAATCCCGGGTTTTTAATCAGAGTTCTTGTATTCACATACGCCTATGGACCCTTTCATGATCATTCAAACCAATTAAGTTCACTCGTCAATTCATTGGAGTCAACCCGTTTTTAAGAATCCATTATATCGCTCAGCGCATAACATCCGAATAGCACATGGCATTCGAAATCTCGAAACTCGAATACTATTCGAACAGTGAAATCGCGAATGCTATTTATTCATTTAGTGAAAACGCGAATATCATTCGAATAGTTAAAATCTCGAATATTCATTATTCGATTAATCGATTATAGATATCATTCAAATGGCACATCTCACTAGGTTTCGACACAACATGCCATTTTATTCTTTATGCAATTTTTCAATCTTCAATTTTAGAACTTATTTTTCGTTATTTTAAGCAACGTTAAGCTTAATTACTTTTTTAAATAAGTAAATAATACAAATTGGCATCAATTGTAAAGCTTCATGCAATGAAAAAAAAAAAATAATAATTAATTGATAGCACACATGTAAAAACGGACTAGCTGAAAGTGCAACACAGAATTTTCCTTAAATTTCGTAAAAATATACTATCTTAATTATATGAGATTTAAAAAATATTATAAATATTCATTTTTCACACAGCGCACATTGTCTCCTTGCTTGATTTCTTTTTTTTACAAATGTGCAGTAAGTATCATACAAACATACAATAAATGAAGAAAAAAAACACGAAATTGCATCATTTGACATTTTCCCCCCCATTTAACTGCATATCACACAAAAGTTCAACTTCATTTTTAACAATGATATCAATTAATGTAATGTTGACAACACTTTAAACACACCCTACTAATATTCATACATATGTATATGTTATATAAATAGTTGCTTATCACAGAATAACATAGTTATATAACTTTTAATATTGACAGAGACAAAATTGAAGGCTTTTGGTTTGTACACATATTTCGCACTTGAATCACACGAAAACATATACACGTAAATATATGCAGCGCTGCCATTGTGATTGATTTTGCAAGAAAGTTCTTTTCGGATCTAACATCCATAATTTTTAATGAAAATAATTTTAACTCAACTGAAACATACATCATTTGCATTAAAACAAGAAGGATGGTTGAAAAAAGTTTTAACGAAAATCCCCAACACAACTTGAAGTGATAGACTTAAATGCAGTATGCTAGTTTACAAAATATTAGCAATATTGATAGAGTAATTAATAAAAAATTCTTAATCGTATCGAAGTCACATTACTCATCTTGGTTTTATGAGTAAAAATTAGGCATCTGATAAATTATAAATACTATACTTGGATAATTTTTCAATATTTTATTTTTCTTCCTTGTGTTGTTCTACCTGTCTCTGAAAAATCAACAAAGTAATTGAATTTGAAAAATAACTACAAAAGTGATTTAACGAAAGTTTGTTGAATTTTATGCCTTGAACAATGTTAGCATTATAAAAGTTTAGTCCAGCGGTTCCGAAACTTTTAACATTGTTCCCCACAACAAAGGATTCCTTAATATTACGCCCCCCCCTCCATTCCCCAGCATCCATAAAAAATTTTTTAACAATTCTTCAGCAATGAACATTTAGCCGCCTTTTGCATTAAAAAAAAAAAAAAGAAAAGAAAATGTTATCGGTAAAGTTTGAATAAACATTTTAGCGAAAACAGATACGTTTTGGTGTAAAAATAAGAATAAATAAGATGATTTTTTTCAAACATACATTATCACTTACTGTTTGCCTGCTTTTCTCGCCCCCCCCCTCCTCCTCCCTGCTAAGTTCAAGGTCGATGTGCTCTACGCACCCTAAGGAGGACGTACCCCACAGTTTGGGAACCGCTGATTTAACCTATTGGAATTGCTCATGCAAGAGGATTTCACACTTTTAAAGATACTGACTTCGTAGAAGAGAATTTAAAGTTGATGTGCTAAAAAGTAAAGGATTCTCGTGTCACTGTGTCACCCTCTAGTATTTTTTATAGGAATCAAATTTATTCTTCGTGACTGACAACAGTCAAAACGTCAGAGTTTTGTGTCCTCACGTCGAGGACACCGCGCGTTAAAGGATTAAAGGAGGGCTTGTAAATGAAATACATAATTCATCCTAATTAAACGTTTCAGATTCATTTTTTCCCGTCCTTTTCAAACAACTAGAATTTACAGCACTCGGGCTCGTCACGGATCTTTACCTTCCACAATTCCGTTCTGCTTTTAAATGAGAGTCTAGCGTGACAAGCTGCATTGGACTAGAAAATATTCTCCTATCTTTAATTTAGAGGAGCCATCTTTAGAGAATCGCTAATTTACATTGATTGGACATGAATTTCGCTGAGCAGTTGTGATGACAGAATTGAATTCTGAGTACGATATTTCAATCGGTCATTTGTATTTCGTTTCGAAGACTGGTGGTTCACGTTTATATGACGAAATCATAAATCATTTTTCTTTAAATTATACAATATACATGAAGTTGAGTGGAGACTTTGAAATTAAAATGTTGGTATAAACTTTTCCTACCGCATACCGTACATTGGGAAGACAAAATAACCTGGGCTCGGTGCACCCCCAAAATATGAATAAAATCCATATGAAGATAGAGGTAGTTTACTTAAAAATGATAGTAATTATAGCGGTGGCTGGTCGCTGGACGAAAATATGCTTAGCTTCTCTGGCGAAGGACAAAGCGATAAGTGCTCAGAAAATGTGAGAGAACACAGAAAGTCAACTTAGCGATAGAGTTAGGAGCAAGAAAGAACGGTCGTCTATTAAATCGCCAGATTGAAAAAAAAAATGAGTTGGGAGTTAGAGATAACCTAATAGTAATGGAATTCGAATATGGGTTCACCAAGAAGGGATAAGCAAGGGGAACTTGTAACACAAAATTTAAAGAAGCCCCGTGGGAATACCCAAGGAAAGAGCATAAACAGGACACGGGGGCACCTGATAAACATTATCACGGTTAAAAGCCAAAGTAATTAACAAAACAAAATTTAAAAAGCATAACGGATAATAATAAATGATAAAAAGCAGGCAGCTGTTTCGTGTCTAACATTATCAGTCAGTCTAACGAGTAGTCTTAGTCGAAATGGGTAACAGGAAAAAAAAACAATAGTTTTTATACAAGACAGAAGTACTCAGCTAGTGGCAACATCTGGTGGTAAAAAGAAACTCAACTATTTAATGAAAATCTTTCAAGTGGTAGACAGAAATGGAGGAGAACCAAAACACTAGTGGAGAAACAAATAACTAGAATAGTTAGTACCCTCCTTTGTCTAGAATTTGGATGATTTTTATTAAATTATTCTTTTTCATTTTTTTCATTAGATAGCGCCACTGTCTTCGTACTTCTATCTTGGTATAAATATATTTATCTCCCTTTACCTCTCCTCATTTCTACTTAGACGCCTATTGAATGCACTTGTTTTATTGATGATAAGTTTTCTTGTTAAATTCAAATGCATAAAATTGCATCATGTTCCCTTGTTTAGGAATTTGGATATGAATAAGTCATCTTAGATCAAAACTTATTTTCTTTCACCCAGGCTGCCTTTCTATGCTTTAATTCAGTGACGTAGTCCTAGAAAACAGGTGGGAGGATGCTCATTTTCGAGAAATTTAAATGCAATTTGTTATAAAATAAATAAAATTAACGAAATCATTCATTTCAATTATTTATGAACTGATCATAATTACTTTGGTGTAATTAATTGGGGGGGGTTAGAGAATCATTAGGTAAAACACTCTTTAACCAAGAGTGCGCATACCTAGATGACTGTGTATTTTTTTTTCTAAAGATAGGATTAAATTATTTAGCACTTAAGCAAGCATTTCCTAGCAGTTAAGTGTTCCAAGTCTGAAAATCTACTTAGGTATTCCAAAATGCGCCTTTTGGTTGCCTTTCTGACGCAGAATTACGAAATGAAAATTACAATACATTAAAAGAAGTTTGGGCATTTCCTTGAAAATAAAAAGTAGGGGGTGGGGAACTCATAAGCTGAACTAAAAAAAAGTAGGGGGCGCCATCCCCCCATCAACTACACTATTGCTTTAACCTTAACTTTATATTTCAAGCTACATATGGTAGTTACTAACATTTTGAGTTCATAAAGTAAATATTAGGAAGTTATTTCAATGTTTCCTTTACAAACATAACACTTTCTCAAACGAATATTTATATGAAAAATTCCTCTTGCGTTTCAAGAAAAGGTTGGAGCTAAAGTTTTGGTTTAAAAAATTTAAGCGTTAAATCACGTCATTTTAATTATGTCTTTTGTTTCAAAACTGCTTTTCTTTGTCTGTGGTGTTCCATCAAATTCAATTTTTGTTGCTCGAATGATGTTGCACAGTTAATCACTTCTAAAAGTATTCTTTGGCACTTTTAATAGAAATTTTTTTTTTTTTTTTTACAATAATGTGAGATTTTGGGCTTTAACACAGCAGCGCTGCAATTGAAAGGGAATAATGATAATATATGTACATAAACACAATCGTGACTTATAATTGGCACTGTACTCTAACAGAACTTTTCGATGTTCACATATTTTCACAATTTTTTAAACACTTAAAAAATTCAACAAATGAAATTAGTATACCGACTAAGGCCATTAAAACATGCACTGGTGCTGTAATTACACACCTGGATTTCTACAAATGTCTGATGGTGTTTTTAAGTAAGAACTTCCATATAATTTGTAAGTAGTAAATTTGATAAAATTTCAATCAGCAATGATGAATTTAGTTTTTGGAACCAAATACCAGGTTTATAAGTCTTTAACAAGAAAACAGGAATAAAAATTTAATAGATGATTTTTATTTGAAATAGTTTCACCAGAAAAGTTTATAACAAAAAATCTAAGATTATAACTATTAGTTTAACAGTTTTTAGCAATTAATAGTTTTAATTTTTATGTAATTTCGTCTATGTAAATATATGTGATTAGAAATGCTTTTTTTAGTAAATAAGTTAGAAGAAAAAATGCATTATTACATTTTGCAAACAAGTAAGTTTATTTGATAATTTCAAAGGAATATCTTAAATAAAAGCTCATTTTACCTTTTTACATAAGTTTTTCAAACCGAAAAATTTTATTTAGAACAGCCACAATTGAATGTTATAAAGATTTTAACCTTTAAGAGCATTGTGACTGTTTTATAATTATTAAATTTTAAAAAGTAACCCTTGTTTATTTCAAAATTTCATCGGTGTAAATTGTACGGCTGAAGTGCATATCAATGTCCATTACTCAATATCACAACATAACGTTCATTCAACAACTAATTATTATACAAGCAGAGAAAACTTTTTTTTTTCAAACAGCTAACAATAACAACATAATTATAGATAACATCAAACAGTCATAAACACAGGTACGTTCAACGGATAACCCAGAACGAAATATAGAAACGCCTAGAAGATCACAAATCCAATAGAAAATATGAATGATTATGAAGATGCTTTCTCTGCTAACATACATCATCATTTGCATGTGTTAGCAGTTGTTCCATTTGCAAAAGTTTCTGTGTCTCGAAAATATATTCTTGCAAATTCAGATTGAATATCCATTTGTTTAATTTTTGAAGAATTTATTTTAAATTGAAATTTGACTGCATTTCAAAGTAAAATAATGTCATAAATTCGTTTTAAATGATTCAGATATACTTGATGTATATAACACTCAGTTACTAGATCTTTATTCACACAATCTTTATCTAATTCAATTTTAACTTTAATGCAACTATATTTTTTTTCAGTAATTGAAAAATCAAACGCTAAGGTGAAATAAAAATTTTTTAATCTTTAAATTTAATTAAACTAAATTATTTTTTAATTATTATTTTTATTTATAGTAGAATCTCGGTCAGCCAATGTTTCTGCTATGTTAACCGAGACACTAGCACGGATTTCTTTCTTTCTTTTCTTTTTTTTCCCCCTTTCTTCTGAATGAGCTCTCAAAAACACGATTTTAAGTAAAACTAATGAACAGTTTGATTTTTTAATTCTCTAATAACAAAGGAGAATCTCTTTAATAATATTATTAAATATGTAGCGTAATATTACATTACATTACATTACATTACATAGTATTAATAAATTTCAATAGTTTCTTAAAAGTTTATTGTATCCATTAAAGTAGCCGTTGATCCCTCACCGGACATAATGATGCTGACGATGAGGACCAGGGCTTTGAGGGGTCCCGGGTTCGGATCCCATCGCTCGGCTATCGATCTAACGGTCTGGAGTTTTGGTAAGTTTTTTCCAGATGTAACGTGAATACGCGTTAGAACCCCTTAGAAAGTCCTCCTACCGAGGTACGTAGAAATGTTTTAAAGGTTTATTTAATATCACTAGCGTACGCATATTAACTTCGAGCTGTAATTATTATTAAGATTACATTTTGTACAAAATTATTCTTAAATACAATATTTAATATATGAAAGAAAAGGAAGATTTGAACCTCGGCGCAATGTTAATGAATTCATCAGAAATCTGTCATAATTTGACGAGTTTATTGGACAAATAATTACACACTTTCATTGTTCGAGAGTGAAAATAAGCAAATTGTATCTGTTGTAAATAAAAAAATATAGTAGCAATATTTATGGCCAACACACAACATGAAGGAAACTTTTTGGAAAAATTAATCACCATGTTTTGATTTGTGAGGAAAAGCAAAATTGCATTATTCGAAAGTGAAATGATTAAGTAACTTTTACCTTCAGGGAGTTTTAAATGTCTAATAAATATTAGAAAAGCTATAAAACAAATCGTTTCATTGCGTACATATATAACTTCTTAGAACTCCAGTGCAATATTTCGAGGTTCATTGCAAATCTTATTTCTTATTAAGTCATCGTAAATATTTAAAATCGTTTTTTTTTTTTTGTTTTAAAAAGCATTCTTACTTCATATTGTAAACAGGTGTGATATTTTGTTAGTTAATCACGAATAAAATTAAATAGACATCATTCAAGCAAAAATAACGTAGATTTTCTCTTATATTTAGAAGACATTTTATCAAAAGAAATTGTTCTAGAGTTCTTGTCTGTTTTACTTATACATCAATATCTGATATTTTTTTTAATGAAAAATTATTAATCGAAGGAGATTTACGATTTGCGTAACATATCGAGATATATAATTTAGAAAGTGTACGATTTTTTAAAAGTTGCGTACTTTATTCCTTACTTTTTGTTGAAAAATTATTCAAACGTATGTATGAATTGTTACAAGTGTGTCTGAAATTAACTACTGAAAAGCCAGAACCTATTTTCAAATGGAACAGCTGCACCACTCTAATAGGGCTATCACACTGAGAAAAATCCGACCAACTTTCCTTGCAAATCAAGTTTCCGGCCGATTTCCTCAGCCGTTACCTTGACGACCGCGAACTCCCACTTTTTCCTTTCCGAAGGAAAAAATCCGAGTCGGACAAAATTTCGGCCAATCAGAGTACTTCTTCCTGCTACGTCATAAGCAATTTCGAGCAATGGCGAGTATGTTCGAAGCTTGACTCGATGTCAGAATCACGTGTAAATAAAATTATGGCCGCGTTCAAGTGGACTTTGGAATTAGAGATTGCTGCCCATCCGATGCTACCGATCCGATGTAAATATACCAGCGTACGATAAGTAAAATAAGAACCTGCACGCCAAATCAGCGATGC
This sequence comes from Cheiracanthium punctorium, assembly GCA_038373885.1. Taxonomy (NCBI): domain Eukaryota; kingdom Metazoa; phylum Arthropoda; class Arachnida; order Araneae; family Cheiracanthiidae; genus Cheiracanthium; species Cheiracanthium punctorium. Next base: position 677,799 of record JAWZYV010012330.1, on the reverse strand, counting down.
GATGACTATTTGACGTCGGAGAGAGTTTGTTTACTTTTGCAACCCTTAAAGATAACCACGCCTTCAAGTCCGTCGGAAAAGTTGATCCAGCGCGAAGTTGCTCGGATTTTCCCTTTTGTGTGATAAGGCCATTAAGCAAGTTCACTTGTTCGGTGAAAAAGTGTATGGACGACAAAGGACTTAAGAAACGGGAAAGGAGTAAGAAGTCTCTGAGAAACACACTTTACATATATTATATATTTTTTAAACAAATGTTTATGATTTGCATATTAGTGCATCCACTTTTTCTTGGAGGACTTGCTGGCAGCACCCACCCCTCCTTTGGAGGAGATGTTGACGATAATGTCCGCGTCTGCCCAGGGCAGGATGATGCACATGAAGACGCGACCGTTCCGCTGATCCGTCGGGAAGATGCTGATCGGACTGAAAGGTTCGTTCTCTTCCACGAACTTGGTCATTTTGCGGAAGGTGTGGGGGTACAGCTTCTCGACGTCCACGCCCCTGGAGAACAGCTGTTCGACAACCCCGTCCAGTCCTTTCCTCCTCTCTTCCGCGGTGCTCTGGACGGGGTCGCCCGTCCTCGGATCCGTCTTCGAGAGGGTCAGGATCAGCGTCTGGACGTCGTCCTCGGGCAGGGAAGGGGAGAGGTGCATCTTCGCGCCGCGCACGACCACCTCCCTGTCCAGGGGGGCCTGCGCCACCACATCGTTCGTGACGGCGATGGCCGCCAGCAGGATGAACTTGCGCTCAGGGTTGTATTTGTCGCAGAAGCTCCTCACCTGGCTGAAGACGTCGGGGCCCATCTCCTGCGGGAGGAGGTCCGACCTCGAGACGTAGAGGGTCTGGCCCTTGGCGGCCTCCCACCCTTTCACCAGGTAGTCGAGGGCGTCCTCCGGCGAGAGGAAGAGCAACTTCACGGCGCCCCGTCCCCGCGACAGGAGCCCCCGCCTCGCGCACAGCGAGAGGTGCCGGCGCGAGACAGGGTCGTCCCTGGCCTTCATGAGGACTTGCTTGCAGAGGTTGCTGATGCGAGTCTGGGGGCAGTGGTCCTTATGACGGGCCAGGTGCAACTTCCGGCACTGTCGGCTGCAGTAGTACGTGTAGCAGTTTGGGCAGGTGCGGAACCGGGCCCGCGCCTCCTCCGCCGGCAGGCTCTTGTTGCACCTCGGACGGTGGCACTTCAGGTGACCCTCGGCGGTGGCGGCGGCCTTCTTCTTCGGCGTCGTCCCGTCCTCGTGTTGGGGTCCTCGTCCTGCGGCATCGGAAGCAACATTAGTCAGGCAAGGGCCGACGAGATCCCCGGCGGCGACGACGACGGGCTCGCCGCAGCACGGACCGGCCTCGAAAGAGAACGTCGAGTCGGCCCGCCACCGCGCCGCCGCCGACGGAGTGCCCGGCTCCGACACGCACGTCGTCTCTCGGGCCGGACCGCGGCTGCTGGTGAAGGAGTTTACGGTGGGGGGTGGTGCGAGGGCGCGTGCACAGAACATGCAGGGCAGGTGAAGAAGAACGAGGCAGAGAGACTGGGGCCGCCGCAGCTGGTGGTCCGCCAGGCCGCGGCTGTACGAACCCGGCTCGAGACCCGCGAAGAGGTTGGTGGCGAGCTCCTCGTCCTGTTGCTGCTGCGTGAGGGGGTCGTGGCTGCCGCTGCTGCAGGAAGGCAGGGTGGACTGCCGCCTCAGGGGTGGCCTGGGACCACGATGTGCCGGGCATTCGTGCTGGAGAGGAGGAGATGGGTGGTGGCAGAGGCGGTGTTCGAGAGGAGGCTTCGAATCTTCGATTAGTTTTGTATCATCTAAGGTTGGATAGAAAAGAAGAAAAAAAAGAAAGGAAGGGAGAAGAGGAGAAAGAATGGTTGATTCCTGGATTAACTTTTTCAGCCCGGCGTTCTGGGAGTAAAAATGTACAACTGGTCCGGCAAAGAATTTAGCAGAAACGAAAATTTTCATGGACTTTTTTATAAATGTACCATGGTAAAGCGTCCCTTTGTTTTTGAGGTTTGGATTTTCAGGGGTAATGGTGTGGGAAGAACGGATTTTCGGACATTTTCCCCTCCACCTGCTAACAAAAGACTAATACTCATGGAATTGAAAACCTTCATAAAAGAACATTTGGTTTGAAAGTGAAGGAATTGGGGGAAAGTCTTCTCATGACAACTGCTGAACACTAACAATAAACATAATCCCAAACAAAAATAATATTATTTCCAAAAGTTCTAATTAATTTATTAAAATATCTACTTTGGATGTAGAAAAACCATACATTAATTCAATATTTACAATAATTATATTCAGAATATAAGCCGAGAGTCGGCTTTTGACCTGAAATGTTTAGTGGGATATCTGCTGTCCCATGATCTTGAGAAGGTTAAGCCACTTCTCCGCCAAGTCATTACATAATAATTCTTCATTTTTACTTTCAATTTCCTAAATCATGACTTTCAAATTTATAAAGTTGTGTCCTGGTTGCTATTTTATGAGCGTTCTCCGGTTCTCTTTACAAAAGTCAGTACCTAGAACTGGAAAATGGTCCGAAATGCCGATTTATGAAATCGCCTCAAGCAGTGTATTAAACCAGGAATTAACCAAATGAAGACTTTTATGAAGGAAAGCATGCATGTGTTGGACACGGGTGGGTATAGGACCTGTGCAAGTTGCTCATTCTTAAATTTTTTAAATATCTGTCCACGTGCTTTTTCCCCCCTCAAAATCTACTACTACGTCTATGTGATTACTTCTGGATATTCTCGTCTGAGCAACTTATGACTCGAGACGTGCTGCATGCGTTTGTTTCGCTACAAGTCGTGCACCAAGATGCACGCTGTATACTACAGTTGTGAACATGCTGTCCGGGAGGTTAGTGAGAAGAGAACACCGAATCGCATCTTACCTTCGATGATGGAAGACAGGTCTTGCTCTTCCCCTTCAGGTACTAGAACTTCCATGCTTGTCGGAGAGTGGACGTCATCTTCCAGAGGAGAGGTGGAGCTGCTGCGACAGAATGAACCATGGTTGTTGACCTCTTCCAAAGGAAAGAGTTGCTGATTGGTGGAAGTAGTACTACAGGGGAATGTTGGGAAATTAAGGCTTGCACCGAAGGGCTTACCCTGATCGTCGGCTGGAACTTCCGGGAATGCCTCCGCACCGGACTCGATCTGAAGGGTTTTCTGGGACGCTTCGTCTCCCGCCTCGATTGGAGTTAAACTGGATGGCGCTGGTTGGCGCTGGATGACACTGACCTCTGAAAGGAAACAAAGTCAGCTTTTGAAAAAGCTGCATCTTCTGTGTCTTGACCAGTGATGGTGATCATTCTGCGTTCGGCGTGTCAAAATTCTGAAAAACCCTAAATTAACTTTGATGCCGTTTCAGTTAGATACATAGATGTATTCACCAAACATTAAACCAGTGAGGTTATTCAGCAGAGCGGGTTACTTCAAAAATCAACGAGGAAAATGATATTCATTATCCTCAATACAAGGGTTGCCATGACATCTGACCAATAAAATTTCTGTGCTGTCTCTGAAAGTAAAACTTTCCACTCAGCTTACTTGCCTCTCGGCGTCCTGGCGTTTGGTGAATACGACCATTAGAAACCTAATTTTTGCTAGGGACAACAGTTTTTGCATTAAGCCATTTTTTGACATCGTTGTCAGTTCTGAAAATGGGTGAGGCTTGACACCCGAAATGGATTTGCATATCATTTGTGAGACGTATGTCACGATTCAACATCACTGATCTAGGCACTACAAAAATTTGACATCATATATATATATATGTGTGTGTGTGTATGTGTGTGTGAGTGTGTGTGTGTGTGTGTGTAATGAAATAACAGTCAGTAAATTTTGTACGTTAAAATCAAAATCAAATTTCTTACTTTTTTCAGATCCATTGCGCTTTATTCCCCATAATCATTTTAAAATGCACTTTTTTAATAACCCAATTCTAAATTCTGTGCCGTTACCAAAGCGACAAACGAAAACACTAAGTAAACAAACTATTATCAAATCCTGTTTAGATGTGTTGGAGAGAAAATCCTTTTAGAATTTTCTCAAGGGATTTTCATCATGACAACAAATAAACACAGAATAAATGACCCAACCAGGCTTCGCGTCACATACGAGCTGTCAAATCAGAGCATTGTAAGATTAAGTCGCTTTAAATACTTTCCAATAGAGAGGTCGGAATATTCAAGCAACCTAACTTCTGATGAATGAAAGTCTAGACCGAGACTATAAGTTGGCACTTTTTACTCATATTTTGACTTGTTAATCGACTCTGTGCTGTGCTCCCCGTTCTCCTGATGTTTCTACCAGTATTTCTCTAGAACTTCATACCTGTTTTAGAACTGTAGTATTGTTCTACTGCACATGACTGTTTTTACTTGCTCATTGTTGCCTCTAGACATTTTCCCGACCATTTAATACGTACACACACGTACACACACACACACACACACACACACACACACACATATATATATATATTATAAGCTATGATTTTTAAAAGTCCTTGCAATGATAATAGTGGTAAGGGCAACAGAAAAATATAAAACACTGAATGACAGCTCTAAGACATTTTATTTACATCTTCAAAAACATATGTTTATTCTGCGACACTCATCTTCGCTTTTAGATGTAAAAGGGTTAATCTGATTGGTTGAGAAACTAAGTAGAGATTATATTTAATTGATGATAGTTTCCAGATGTTGTTGTTGTTGCAGTTCTCGTGTCCGTGGATAGACGATAACACTATCCATGGAAGTAGGCGCCATTGCAACAGAGAGGGTTGGACCTGTTGGTTCCTAATTTTGAACCAGCTACAGATGAAGGATCAACCACCACCTGAAATCAGTTTCCAGATGGAGGCAGCAATATAATTTTTTCAGTGATGATTGAAAAGAAGAGGCACGACAGAAGAAAAAAAAAAACTGTTGGAAAGCGCCAATTGAAAAAGAGCTCTTCTCGTTACGTCAGAAATGTAGTGAAGTAACCCGTTCCCTAAACACCGTCACGAGCATGTTTGCTGTCTGGGGTTTCACTCTTTGCAGACGGATAATACTAGTCCCCAAGAGATTGAATACGTTTTTTTTATAAACTAAATGCTATGAAAGTTTTTAAAAAGGAGAATTATAATGTAATTTACCTGGTTCACTTCTTCTTATCCTTGTATCAACCTGAGGTTGGAGCACCTTCGAGCTTTGTTGTTGCTGGTATAGAAGTTGCAGGGAATGGCCCCTGGAACGTCCGGGTGACGTCGGACTGGAGGATCGAGAATTCGATGGTGGGATTGCCAGAAGAGATTCCAGTACCTACGTTCAAAATAAAACAGGAATCCGGGTTTGTTTCGTTCATTCGATTAGGGTGACTTGTGCGAAGGAATATAGAGCGAAGTATGATAGGTGCAAGCATTTAGTTTCTGAATTTCAACAGAAAATGTTACACGTGTGTACACCAGTCACTCTAGCTACTCTACTTTAAACTAATTAACACACATTAGCAAGAAAAACGTTGTTAAGAATTTTATATTATAGCTTATGTTGGTTCCGTATCAATTTCTCATTTTACTGGAAAGCTGCTTTGTTCGATTTCTTAAAAAGAATTGCAAAATGTGTTCTGATATTTGGCAGCTAAGACATGTCAAGAAAACTATATTTATTAGTATAACGTGGCATCATTGCTTACAAAATATTTATCTGTATATAATATGCCAAAAAGAAAAAAAATACGATGCCATTTTTTTAACTTCTAAAACACATCTTCCTACTACTTTCTGAATTATAAAAGTATATAAAATACGATTTTCTATAATACTTTTTGTCATTTCGTCTAGTCCCATAAAAACTTATCCAAATACCTTTAATGTTGATGATATGTTATTAATCAAATACTGTTGAAGAAAACAGTAAGAGAAGCAAATATATTTCTTCCGTGAATATCTGTAAAAAAAAAGAATTTAAAAACATCTTGATCAATGGAAAAAAATTTGGCATTACCAACTTTCAAAATAGCGGTACGTCGCTTTTGATACTTGTTATTACAATTTTTGTTTTAATTTATCACAATTTTGTGCTCCAGATGATATAATTTACGAACATTTAACAGTTTTTACTAGTGCCTTTGCGGAACTTTGCAAAAGTTTCGCACCTCCTCCATTGAGGCAGATGACCTTTCTGCCTTGCTGGCAGAACTGGATTCCTGGTCCGTCCTCGAATCCCTCCAGCTGTTCGATCCTCCAGATTTCGAGTCCCTCCTGAAATAGCCGCTCTCCTCCGAGTGCGCTGAAGAACTCTTCCTGGACAGTTCTTCCCGATTTTGGGAAGAATCGGCTATATTTGTTGAAGAATGCTGGTGTGACTGATATTGGGAAGGCTCACTTTTAGGGTCGTGGTTAGAACCTTTAGATCCTCTCCTGGAACTTGCAAAGAAAATAGGTTTTGCTGATCCTGTTGAATCCACAGAAGCTGCAAAATTGAAAATAATTTATAAATACGAGCATCAGTTAACAATTTTGAATTCAAATTTTATTATTTTTTATAAATTATAAGTAGAGATATTTTACAGAGGCTACCTTCTATGCCATTTTTATTGGTAGAATATTAGAAAGTATGTTCAATTGAATGCTAGCTAGTGGCGGTCATTTCTGTAAGGGAAAGTCTGTATTTTGTAGGTTGGTTTCGCTGAGCATTTCTAATGGGGAATCATGCAAATAACCAAAAAATATACTGGTGAAATATTATCCCCTTTCATATGAAAATTCTATTGCTCAAAATTGCTTTCATATTTACATATTCACTCAAAATGCAAGGTTACGTGTCTTGGTAAACTCATTTGCCTGAGAAATCTGCCTAAAGAAAGTACTATAGGTATAATCAACAGATAACAAGACTTAGTTTTACTAAGAGCTACGACTTTCAGAGTACATAAAACGCCTATAATTAACAGGATAACTTCCCTGCTTCATTTGGAATAAACATTTTTAGGGAAATTATCTACAGACACATTTTTAAGTAGGATTTACATGCCCACCGGCAAGTGTTGCGCATTCCCAAAAAGCGCTTTTGGGGGGGAGCAAGAAACACAATTCCAAGACAATGGAAAATTGCAGTTATGTCTTGTTCATTTACGATTCGAAATTCGCGGCACAAATTCTCAATGAATCTGCATACGAAAACGGCTGCCTCCCCCTTCCATCTTTCTAACGTAAAGGAAACCAGCTTCTTACGTATAGTAGAACACAGAACAATAAAGTTATAAAGGCGTTTAAGAAGAATTCAGCTTGCTTGAAACTTAAACAATCGAAAGAACTTTAGGCAGGATTTCGAGGTTTTATCAAGGAACAATCAATATAAAGAAAATTTAATAGCCCTTTAACGGTGTTCTTGCCATGAGGACACAAAACTGATATTCTGATTTTTTAATGCACGAAGAATCTACTTATATAATACACTAACGTATATGCGGTACCAATATCGACGATATTTCCAAGCTGCGAACGGCAACAGCTAGATGTAAACATTAGAGCAAATAACAATAACGCATGTGCATAAGTCCAAATTAACAGCTCAATGACGCCCAATGGAGCAAGCATATCTTACGCAGTAGCTAGATTACAAAATAACAATAACAGATACACAAAAATGCAAGATCTTTCGAACTTTTTCACAGCTTTAAGATATCGATTTTACAATACTTGGCGCATTCATCGCCCATCTAAAAAAATGTTACTATGCATTGGGCTAAAGCACATTTTTGCTATTTGCTGTTTCAACATCAGCTTTTATGATGGCACCCAAAATGTGTAGAAACACTAACCTAAATAAATTTAATGCCAAATACTGTTAAAACAAAGAAACATGATTTTCACTGAAATAAGTCCAGGTATGGGGTGGTGCAGCTGGCCGCATGGCGGCCTGTAAATTTGATTTTAATAAAAATATTTAAGGGCGACATAGTTACACGAGAATCCCTAGCTTCTTAGCTCATAATTTCCCGTAAAACTATCGATTGTTAGTGAAATTGATGTCAGAATTATATTTATCAGTATTGGCATCAATTTCACTAACAATCTGTCGTGAAACTGATGCCAGTAATTTTCTCTGGAATCAATTTCAGATGCCAGAATAAATTGGTGCCACGCCTGAGAACAGGCTGAGAACCAGTCTGTTCTCAGCAGGTTGGCATCTGCTGAGAACTGAAGAATATGATGAAAATACATCGATACAGAAGAACAACTTAATAGACAGAACTGTACTATTACGAACTGTACTATTGGGCAATAGTGCAGTTCGCATTTATTAGGGGGGGGGACATATGTATTCTAATATTGTCTTTATTAATTGGATTTTAAAAAACTTCGATGACACGCTCCTTTAACGCGCAGTGTTCCCGCTCTGGGAACACCAAACTCTGACGTTTTGAATGTTGCCAGTCACGAAGAATAGATTCGATTTCTATAAAAATAGTAGCGGGTGACATAGCACCAAGAGAATCCTTTACTTTTTAGCACGTCATTTCCCGTAAAAAAATTGCACGATTATTTTTAACAGCACGGACATCTGCTGAAAAATGGAATAATGCGAGAACAGCTAGATAGATTGCCCAATACTGGAAAAAGGGCAGCCGTTGCCATCGCTCGACTTAACTACCAGCAAGATGGCGGACGATCGAAACGTTCATCGCGTGCCACAGATCTAGAGACCCTTTTTGACGACAGCTGGTTAGCCAATGCTGGAAAAAGGGCAGCCGTTGCCATCGCTCGACTTAACTACTAGCAAGATGGCGGACGATCGAAACGTCCATCGCCTGCCACAGATCTAGAGAACCCTTTTTTGACAGAAAGAGCCTGACTCCGCCTCATCTCTACCTACAGCTAAAAACTCCTCCGAGGCTCTTAATTAACGATATAGGAAAACAACTGGATAGACTATTGGCCCCATACTTAAAAAGGGCAGCTTCTGCGATCGTGCGCTTTAACTACCAGTAACATGGCCGTCGATCGAATCTCCAATCGCGTGCCACAAAGCCAGCTGTGTCAAAGAAGTTGTTCGGCTCTCTAGAACGCGATTGGAGATTTAGCGCACTTTTTGAGCGTTGGGAAGTCTATCCAGTTGTACTTCTATATCGATGCTCTTAACACAGTTAGGGACAAGAGAGTAATGGTTACTCTTACAGTTACTCTTAGCAGCTGGCAGCCAGCTGTCGTCAAAAAAGGGTTCTCTAGATCTGTGGCAGGCCATGGATGTTTCGATCGTCCGCCATCTTGCTGGTAGTTAAGTCGAGCGATGGCAACGGCTGCCCTTTTTCCAGCATTGGGAAAAGGGTTGCGCCTGAAAGGGTTAATCGCATTCACCTCTCTTCTGTTGCTGATGGGGGTACTTCGTCGGGGGCGAAGGCGGACTGATGCTGCTCCTCGAGGACGACCTCGCATCCAGGTGTTCCGGGGTTGTCTTGGAAAAGCTGTGAGGAGCCATCTCCTCGCCGACCGACAGCCACAGCTCGTTGTCCGTCGAAGAGTTGTCAGGCGATATGTCCTTGCTGCTGCTGCTGCTGTGCCTCCAGGAACCTCGAGGGTAGGCCCTGGGTTCGGTCTCATAGTGGACTAGGTTGGGTCTCTGGTCCAGGTTGAGGTTGGTCGAAGCGGAACGAGAACCTGAGGAGGAGAAAGAAAGAGACTTGGTGAGTACACTCTGTGCGATGAAATGATTTTGTGTCATTGACTAAAGGTAGTTTGTGGATGAAAACAGGAAAGGTGAACAACAATAGCAAAAGAAAAGTTTTTAGGGGTGTAGGGGTAAGGGACACTCTGAAGGGAGCCGACTAAAACGGGTTTACCGTTATTCAACCCTCAGTTCAGTGGTGTAAGAGTAACTGTAAGAGTAGCCATTACTCTCCTGTTCCTAACTGTGTTAAGACCATCGATATAGAAGAACAACTGGATAGACTTCCCAACGCTCAAAAAGTGCGCCAAATCCTCAATCGCGTGCCACAGAGCCTAACAACTTCTTTGACACAGCTGACTTTGTGGCACGCGATTGGAGATTCGATCCACAGCTATGTTACTGGGAGTTAAAGCGTACGATGGCAGAGGCTGCGCTTTATCAGTGTTGGGGGCCAACCGTCTATCCAGTTGTTTTTCTATACCGATAATTTAGAGCTTCGAAAGAGTTTTTAGCTGTAGGTAGAGATGAGGCGGAGTCAGGCTCTTTCTAGAAATCTCACTTATTGAACACACATAGATCAATAGTGCTTCATTGTTTTTTCAAAGAGCGAAACATACTTTCATACCAAAGAACATTAATAAGTTAAAGGTGGTTATAACTTTTCAATTGTTTCACAGAGAAAAGCTTATATTGTGTTGGTTTCACAGATCGTTCTGTCAGTCTCGAAAGTTTCAGTTATGAATTCCTATCTATTTTTTTATGATTAATTTGATTTCTTCGAAGTGCTTAGATGTTGCCAAAGTGACATAAGAACATTTAATTTTTTTTTTTTTTTTTTTTAGGTAGAAGTGGTCATAAAATTAATGTCGAAAATTTGTTAATCGCTATAGGAATTCGTAGAAACTGGAGAATGTGGAGATAATGGCGTTGAACTTCCAATGGTTAATTAATTAAATGAAGAATTAAAGTAATGGTCTGCGAAATAAGGGAGAATTACAAGACGGAATATTTACCTACTTCAGAATTCCACGACCCTTAAATTTTTAAATTCTGCACAGCAAAATTAGTTGGAAATAACTTATTTCATTTGTGTTGAAAGAAAAGTTAATTTTTATCGACTAGTGCAATTATTTACCCTTCCCACCGTCCGTTTGATATTTATCGCAGTGAAAACTTGAGCTACAGAAGTCTTGCCGCTTCTCTTGCATGCCAGGATTAATTCGGCCCAAACGAAACCAACAAGTGATATCCGAATTAATTCCGGAATCAATCCATCACCCCCCCCCCTTTTTTTTTCTTGCACAGGGACAGATCTGCAGTTGTTTCCCTTGACCTTACATAGAGCATGCGAGGAAAAGTTTGGCCCGGAGGTCTATCTCATCTGAAGACTGCCCTACTTGCGATGAAATCGATAAACCTTCAGCCCCCCCTTGAATGTTCTCAAGCAAATAGGTTGCTCGTTATATTAGTGGGGGGAATGTCTTGGAACATGACAGAGTGGAGAACGATCCCTGGCGCCGAAGTTCTACCCTCCCTGCTCCCATTGCCCTGGGTCTGTCTCTCGGGGAGAGAAATCCGGTGTTCTGTTCCCCGCAGATCGATGCTCCAGTATTAAAAGAATGCCTCTGGTGTTGAAATTCAAGGGTAAAAAAGAGTTCGACATGTTTGGTCCTTGTATCTTTGGCGAAATTTTAATCAGAAAAAGATAAGTCGCTTAAAATATCAAACATTTCCTTACACATTTCTCTAGTCTTGGGTTACTGAATAACTAATTATTAATCCAGGGCCGATTCCACACAGTGCTAGATCTAGATTTTTCCAGGATTGCCCCCCCCACAAAAAAAAAAAAACAAAAGCTGTCACAGTCACCAATACTCTTTAAGTTTCGGACACTTTAATTGGCCGCCCAAGCCCAGGGAATGACTAAAACAGTTTTGTGCCCAGAGCATTTTTCAAATTTTGTGCTCCCTATATATAGCTGGCTCAATTTTTGTGTCCCGTATACATCGCTTCGAAACTCAATTTTTTTGCGTATTTCTCCAAGGGTTCGCAGGTGCCTCAAGGGCCCGTGCAATAATCCGGCCTGCTCCAGCCTATCCTTCTTAAGTTTCGTAACTGGATTTGCCACCACTTAACATATCCTCCTCAAGTTTCATATCTGAATTAGCAGTTCACAGAAGTTTATCCCCAGGATAGAGACCTGCGGCTTGTCCCCTTTTATATCCTGCACTGGTTCTAGATAGTTGACCCCATGTCTACAATTGTTATTCGGCCACATCTATCCAGTTAAAAATAAATAAAAGCAGCAAATAATTAATTAAATTAAATTAACAAAATTTTTACTACACATTTTTAAAAAATGAGCAGAAAACATCATGTCTTATATTTTCCAATGAATAAGTTTTTGAACTATTCTGTGCAAATTTAGCTATCAGATCATGCATGTAAATACCTAGAGAACATAGGACTGTGTACATTGAAGAGAACTGGTGCTCGTAAAATTTGTTCGTGGCGCCAATGTCCTATATGTTGAAATGATATCTGGGGAATCCAGATGAAGATCTCTCATCTGGAAGTGGTTCGAAATAAGGAGACCCCGATCCAGGGAGTCTATTCTCCCCGAGTCGGTGGAAAATCTTAGCAACTGACTAGTAAGAAGTCGATAACTGCTTTTCCGAACAACTATTTTTGTAAGTGAGATACTTCCCTGCTGTGGTTAACTCCAGTTGTTCACAAACTACTCTACTATTGAGACTAGAGTTTTCAACCAATCAGCATGAAGCAATCCAAAAATTTCGAAAGCAGAAGTTGTTGCGATAAAGACTGTTTAACAACGGGGTATATGCAGTGGTTCAGTTTCCCACTGTTTTGAGACTTTTTGTAATAACTGCGTTAACCATTCACTGGCGGAGAATCGAAAATCGTCGGTGGTTAACTAACAACCGACTCGTGTCAACAACGAAGGGAGAATAGACACCTGGACTGTTTCATAGAAGACAACGTTGGCCCAACTATAGGAAGCCCCCTTAATAAAATGACCAACCTCCTAACATTTGCCGTGGCTCATGACTGACTAGACGGCAAATGCCCACCATTAGAGGGAAAAAACTTTCTGAAAGTGTGACACATTTAACAAATACTATCTATTTGATATTTTTTTCAAAAAGTCTCATAACTATGTTAGGTTTTATCGTATATTATGGTTTTTCTTTCTTACAGAACATCTTGAGAAGAAACACATCACGATCTTTTTTAAGTCCCTGAAGTAATTTGTTTGCTTAAAAAATTTTACGTGAATCATGATTTTTTTCGAACCTTATTCTTAAAGCATTTAACAGGGGAAAGAATTTTGGTTCTTGTCCCAGAAGGCGTGCTTGCAATAATGAGAGCAAACAGGTGGAAACAAATAAATCGATTTAAGATCTTTCTTGAGAAAGTGGGGGAGGGGGGGGGAACAAAACAACAATCATCATAAAGCTTTTGAAAATTTTTCAAAACAAATTACGTTAGCCACTCCAAATATATTTAAAACGTCTCTTCACATACAATGTTATTCTTTCACCTGTGTACTCTGAAATTTCATAAACAGTACATACATGCATCTCACCAGACACACACACACACACCCACAAAAAAAAAAAAATCTCAATAGATCAGAGCTTGCTCAACACCTCCTAGATTTACAGTGCCTGAGGACAGAAATTTTTACATCCTCCCTACGTCTATTAGAATGACGTCTTCACGCATTTAATTTCACAAAGTAAAACTATTCAAAGTTTGTGGTGAATTTACTCCAGCATAAAGCATTTTAATGATTTAAGATAGAATTTTATTTTACGACAAATAGGAAAATTTAACTATCACTAATTATATAATATGATATAGAAATAGATCATAATAAATTATTTTTTACCAGAAAGGTATTTTAATTTTTATCTTCAACTTAAGATATTTTGTAAATTTTGTATCATTCACCAGAAATTTTAAATAGTTTAATTTTGTGAAAGTAAAACTGTGATGACGTCATCTTAGAAGACCTAAAGATGACGTTAAACCTTCTGTTCTCAGGCCTTCTATATCTAGGAGGTGTTGGATTGCTCTGACCGACACGGGCGTCGCCCACTTAGTGAGAAGATTGCAGAGTACTACTTGTTTAAGATTTCTTCCTAATTTTTTATGTCATTATAAGATTCTGTAAAACATTGTTCAAAACTTGCATGATTTAACGAAAAAAACTATTATGGACAGCACATGACTTCTTGGTATATCTATTAAATTATAATTGTTTCCCCTCTTTTAAGCATACTTCATTTTTAAGTAAGATACGATACTTCAGTAACATTGAAGATTTCCCTCCAAATATAAAAATTATCGGCAAACTGGGTTCCGTTTTGGACACGGGCATAACGCCGGGGATAGGGGCGATAGCGGAAGAGGGGAGGGGGTTTGATGTGTCTCCGAACTTTGCTCAGACAGCCATTAGTATTCTTTTAAAGCCAGAGGACGCTCAATATTTTTATTCTTAAATATGCTAAGTGCCTTCCCGCCTCAAAAAAATAATCGATTACACTACGTTTATGGTTTCGAAAACTTAATTTTGCCGCCAAATTTGGAGATATATTTGGCCAAAATTTGTCAAACTGCCGACAATCGGAGTGATTTTATAGACATGATCCAAATCGTAACTGTTTGTAGATTTTAATGTATTGAATGTCTTTTGCATGATCGATCGTGCCAATAAGCTAACCAGTTAATGTAAATAAAAAACTTTGTAAAAAACACACATAAGATCTTACAGGTAAGAAGACATGACTATAGTAGCATTTTTCGACTGCAACAACTAACCAGGTGTTGCAGTCGAAGAAGGAGGTGCATAACTTGATCTTGCACAAAATACAAAATTTGAGCGTTCTACGATTAATCGTTTTTGAGTTATACGAGATCTGTACGTGCAGCCATCACGTCAAAACTACTCAAAATAGTGAAACCAGTAAAACATCGCCATATCTAACGCTAAAAATAGCTTTCCAAAACTGAAGCGTTAAGTACCTACTCCAATAAAATAATTTCAAAAATATTATTATTTGTATTTTGAAAGATTATATATTAGAAAATTTGATTTCATAATTAAAAAATGTCAAAAGTTGTGTCTTCAAGAATTATTTCCTTAACATCAGTTAAATTTTGTGTCTCGGATTGGGGTCCTCGGGTCCCAATCCGAGACAGACCTAGAGTAGTACTAGATGGACTGTATGAATGGGAAAGATGGACCACCATAAAATAATGAAAAAGCAGTACATGCATTAAATTTATAAATGTTTATTTTCATTACATGAAAATTAAAATTAACTTACTTGCAACTAAATTAATTTTAATTCATTTATTAAGTTTACATGAATTATTATGTGACATTTAATATATACTGAAATTGCTTTTTATGTGCTATGAATTAAGATTGACACAGAACCTGAGTGCATCTCTTCCGCCTAGGCGTGGTCCATCTCTCCCGATCGTCCGGATGACAAGTACAACCCACCCTGACACTACATTGTGGATTTCATGTCGCCGTTTTAGGTTATTTGGAAGCCTACATGCTCCCCGAGATTATATCAGCAAAACTAGATAAATCACATGTAAAATAAAACTTTTAATTGTAGAATTATAACCATATGAAAAAAATTATTTGACTCACCAATAGCAACAATGATAATTAGCTGAAACATTATCATGTTTTTTGAGTAGCAAATAGTAGCACGCCTTACAAAATCTCTTTAAGTGTCTCACTGGGATAGTTGCGCCATATATGGAGGGGCGCATTAACTAAATATCTGACTGGTCCACATCACCCGGTGGTCCATCTATCCTCGTATCATTACCCTATAGCTTTCTCTTTCAAATTTACAGCATGGTAAGTAGCTAGAGTGCAGCTTTTACATTATGGAAAAGTATTGCATTAAAAATCTTAGTTAATTAAATTTACTTAATTAGATTCAGTAATAGCAGCGGGTTTTTAATGGGGGGGGGTGGGGTCAAGATCCACAATTTAGTAAGTAGACAAATTTGAAAGATTTGCATTTATGCATTATTGTTTGTCCTGGGCCGCTAAATAGGTTCCATTCAGAGCCGCTAAAACCCTCAGCACGACCTTGAGGCCAGGGCCCACGCAGGTCTGTCGAGCCATTGAAGCAGAAAAAGAAGTCGCCAAAATTGTCTCAAAACTTTCTTACAGTGTAAACTGAGGAAAATGCACGATAATTTCAATCCTACTGAAAACTATTGTGAACCTCTACGAAATCCACTCCTAAAGTCTACTCGTCACGTGACAGGTATGAATGCTTAGTATGTATGTAATGCTTAGTATGTAGTAATGCTTAGTATGACGCAGCTGGCTGTGCCGGCACAGCCAGCTGCGTCAAAAAATGGGTCTCTAGATCTGTGGCACGCGATGAACGTTTCGATCGTCCGCCATCTTGCTGGTAGTTAAGTCGAGCGATGGCAACGGCTGCCCTTTTTTCAGCATTGGGCAATCTATCCAGCTGTTCTCGGATTCTTCCTTTTTTCAGCAGATGTCAGTGCTGTGAAAAAGAATCGTGACAATTTTTTTTTACGGGAAATGACGTGCTAAAAAGTAAAGGATTCTCGTGGAGCTATGTCACCCGCAACTATTTTTATAGAACTCCAATCTATTCTTCGTGACTGGCAACAGTCAAAACGTCAGAGTTTGGCGTTCCCAGAGCGGGAACACTGAGCGTTAAAGGGATAAGGGTTGCCTTTGTTACCTATACTTATTTCTATGTCTTCAACTCCCTTTCTTTCGGCGAATATTTCTAAAAATAGTGGAGAAATTCAGTTTAAGCCGCTAAAAATCTTCCTACCACGAAAATGTTTAGCAGTGTAAATGTTTTACGCCACCTAACCATTTCGGATTGCACTTAGCTGTTAAAAAAAAGTTTTGTCACTACAGGCACTTGCTTTAAATGAATAAAGAAATGTATTCAACTAAGGGTAATTTTCGCTGGAAAATGTTCCAAATGCTTCCGGCCGAACGTCATTTAAAGCAATATGGTAAATGCATTTATTTAAAATGGCTTCTGTGAAAAGAAAATTAAAAACTAAAATAGAAACCCTATTTGGGCAGAATCTGGTTAGAGAAGGTTCAGTTTTTCTACGGTATTACGCTTTCATGAAATGTAAATTTTTTTTATTTACACTGCAATTGAAAAAATGCACTGTATGTGCTGTAATAGTATATCAGCTGAATTTTAATAGGATTTCTCAGTAGTATAAAAGAAAAATATGGATTGCACTGGATAAGCCTACATCTTTCTTTGGTTATATTTACAGAATATAATATTATTGTACTAGCAGATACGGGTCTGGATTTAAAAAAAAACATCTTATCTGGTTGAGATACTCGCCACTAAATACGGTACATAAGCATCTATATACAGAGATAATTATATTGACGAATTATTAATTAACTTGCGAAATTGATACTGGATAGCATCTTTAAACATATTTTTAAGGATATTTTTGTGAAATTAGTAATTAAATAATTTTTAGAATTAATAATTAGAATCTTATTTTTAATTATAATTAATAATTAGAATATTATTTCTAATTGTAATTAATAATTAGAATCTTGTTTTTAAATTTAAGATTAATTAATAATTAAAATATTTCTAATTACAATTAATAATTAGTATATTAATTAAATAATTATTCTGTTGACAAAACTCTCTGTGCCCCTCCCGAAACAAAATCCTGGCTACGCCAGTGGGATAAGCCTATAGCTTTCAAAGTAATTAGGTTTGCTAGCATGTACTTACAATCATCTGAAGTATGTACAGGGCATTTCAAAAACACTTACTTGGGCTTTTTTCCTTAAATATTGCTCTTAGACATGTAAAATGAGTCATAAAGTTACGTGAAAGAAGGTACAGAATTTTACAGTATATGTTACATTTTTCAGGCGATTAAATCTAAATAAATACAAAACTTACGTTTTTGTCCGCTTCAGCACAAAAAAATTCCCGACTAGGAAATTGTGACCCCCTACATTAATTAGGCGATGTCCAAAATTTGAGCATTTTATCCTAAAATGTTTCGGATGTATGAAAATAAATATGGGCTGACTTAAGCCATGTTTCAACGGCTCCCGAATGGGGAAAAAATATCACTTCGGATGACCGCGTTTCTGGGATCGTACATAAATTACGAAAGAAAACAATGATATCATAAATACAAATCTTTGTTATTATTGGTATTGTATAGGCTCCTCATCAACATTGTTTAAACACTCTCTGAGCCATTTTATGATGAAAGTCTGAAACTTCGTATATCACCTAACAAGTGTATGAGGCACATTTAACTAATTGGGATTTTTTTTCGTATGGAGGAGTGAGGGTCCGTATAAAACTTTTAAAGTTGTATTTATTTAGATTTAAGCTCCAGAAAATTTTTAATGATACCACAAAGTTCTGTAACTTTTTCTACGTAACTTTTAAATTTATTGTATATTTCTATGATCAATATTTAAGGAATAAAAATGTAGGTCAGTGTTTTTGAGACACCCTGTATAATTTGTAGATTACAGAAAGGTCCGTGGGATTTTTTTTTGTGTGCGTGTATGTGTGTGAGGGGTGGTGGGGGGGGGCGTAAGCTTAAACTCCATGGGCCCACCGAATTCTTATGCAAAGGTAGTTCAATATAATTAATTTCATAAATGTTTCATTTCAATGCAGGTATATTAAAAGGAATTTAGAAAAAAAACCTTTTTACTGAAATTTTTTAAAAAATGTATACTGTACATGAGGGTTCTCCTGTTAGCATACACCAGAAAAGCAATTCGTGCGGTCAATACCCCCCCCCCCCCCAATCACCACCACCACTCCCTGCATTCACACACACACATACAAGCAAAGAAACTTTATAAAGTCTGGAAGATTAACATAATATAATGGAATGGATTAAAATAAAATGCAATAATGTATAATAAAATAAAATGTGACTTATTTGTATAGTATAAAAAGGTTATTTTCTTAAAAGATGTATTTGCGAATTTTTAAAATAGCGTAGATAATTAAAAAGAAAAGTTTGCTACGTATATCTTCTCCGTAAAAATCTTATTAGGTTATACTCTTATAACATTATTCGAAAGAATTATTTCTGAGATACTTTTAGAAAAAGAACATAAAAAATTGTAAGAAATTTCAGCAAACAGTTCAGTCCACTTGCGTTTAAGAAATAAGTAACATCTATATGTATATATTGAAATCTGGTCTGTTATTACCCTGGAAAACTAAATTATCTAACTTCTGTTATCACTATCGCAAACATTTGTTTTGTTCCACTTGTCAAAATGAGTTAGAACTATGCCATTTGTCGTAATAAAATTAAGGCAATCTAATTCATAGTTTTTTTTTTCTCCTATTTTACTGCAAAAAGAAATAAAAAAATCAATAATTAAATTTGTCCATGGAACAAAGGTTAAATAGATCCAGTGTCCACTAAACTTAGTCAATAGGACTCTGACAAGCTAATTTAAGCTTGTTACTGGAAGACTGAGTTTAAAGATTGGAATTATTGCCCAAAGTTGAACGTCTGAAAAACACATACTATAAAACTTAGCCCAATGAGTTTCAAGTAAATGAAGTTAAAACTTTGTTAATGTGAAACATGACTAATGCTGAATTTTCTAAGAAAGGTTTCAAGAAAATGTGGATAAATTATTATAAAATGTTTTATCGTTACCACATTAAGTTTCAGATTCGAATAGCATACTTTCATAAAATACCGATTATGTCTGCTAGATCCTAAAATGTTATAAGAAGGAAAGATAAGAAGATAATTGTGTAATATTTTATAAGCCATTAATGCTTGTCACAAAAAATTAAATTAAAAAGAAGAGAGGAAAAACGAAAAGAAAAAAAAATGCATAATTTAAAGTCATTAATAACTGTTACAGAAAAGAGAAAAAAAATGAACTAAAGAAAAAGGGATCTGAAGCAGAAATGTGCGCATAACATATTTTTAATGCAAAAAGGAATTGTGCATAAAATATTTATAAGCCATTAATTAATACTTATTATACAAAGTAGAATCTTAAAAAAAAGGAAAGAGAAAGTGATGAAAACATGTAAAATATTTATAAGCTGTACATAGCAGTTTGAGAATAAAATAAATAAAATAAAAATTAAATTTAAATTTAAAAAAACGAAGAAGAAAGAAATAGATGCAGAAAAAAAGTATATAGCATCCTTAAGACTTTCATATGTATTATAATCTAAAATATTTTTTGAAATGGGAGAAAAAAAGAGAGGAGAGGGGGGGCGTAAAAAAAAGAAAAGAAAATGATCAGGGAAGAAAAGGTAAATGAGCGTAAATTTGTTAGGACGTTAATGATTGTTTTAGACTAAAGTCATAAAAAAATTACAAAAGAGAAAGAAGAAAACAGAACTAAAATAACGAAAGAACAGTGCATAAAATATGTTATTAAAGCCTAACAAAAAAAAGCACTCAACAGGAAACTGGTATTTAAAAGGTAAAATTATTTTATGCTGTTAGAGCGTGTTGCAGAGTAATTAAAAAAAACATTTATAGTAACTACAAGCTGTTAAAACCTATTACTAACTAAAATCATGATATAAAAAGAAAGGTATAGTGCCTGTAAATTGTTAATAACAGCTACATATGAAAATTATAAAAAAGAAGAAAAATTGTGCAAATAAATATTTCAGTACATTTTTGATATTTAAAGAACATTCTAGATAGATAATCATGAAATATGTATGATTTATTAAAAATAAGCTAGTTATACTGTCACACACACACACACAAAAAAAAAACACCTTCAGCCATTTATAATGCTTGCATGTATAATCAAGATAAAAACTGTTGTTTTTCCAATATCCTGACTTAAGTACATATCTTAAGTACTTTGTCATATGTACCTGACTTAAGTACATATGACAAAGTACATATCTTTGAAACTTATAAATACATTTGTATGAAATTTTATAACACATATGAATGAAATGTTTGTTTATTCCTGTTGTTTTTGCGATCAAATGAATCATCAATTTTTCAAAATTTTAATTCCAAACAGCAAAATCCCACCATTGCAACACTAACTTTTTGTCCTCTTTTGCGAACATTAAAGTCAAATAGAAATTTCTAACACAGTGATCAATCATGGCGGCAAGTAACTGGTTTGGCATTACTGTACCATCAGAAAAATGCGGGTGGAGGGGATTTATTTCTTACGTGCGCTCGTTTTGGCCGTAATCCAGTGCATCACAGTTATATGCATTATTTATTTATTTTGAATTATGTACAAAACCGACAAAATGAATAGAGAAAATTCTCTCCTGAATACTCGATGGAAGATAAAGCATGAAGTCAATGAGTTTTTCGAAAGTTTATTCCAGCATTTTTCTCGTTTGTTGCTAGCTGTGATTGTTAATTGAAAGCTTGTGAGTCTTTAATGACAGTTTTTTGACACTGAATTAATCACTTCAAAATTTGAAAAGACGAAAAGACATGAAGAATACTGATAATATATTTGCTATTTCGCTAGCATAATATTAACATTAATATTTGTGTGAACAATTTTGATTACTAGTCTTCTTCATAATTCTATTGGCATGCATTTTTCTAATATTTTTCATGTTTTTATTGTTACTTTTCCTGTCAGTTTACAATTAATAAACATTAAAAAATATGCCAGAAAATTAATGTTATAATATTCATATTCAGTGGCTCAAATGTAAATGTACTAATGGATGATAAATTTTGCAATATCAATCTTTAAAACAACTATATAAAAAATATCAAACTCCTTAAATTTACAAATTAGGAATGTGAAATGTGTGAGTACGTGTGCGTTTGTGAATTTGTATAATTCATATTGAGCGTAGATTAATTCCATGTAATTCACCATAGTATGCTTTTTTGTATATTTTAACGGTGAAAATCTGTTAAATAATTTTCTACAGTTTTCTTAAAACAACTTCCTCCCCTTTCACCTGATTTATTTCTGTTTTATTCATAATTTGCATACATTTGCATACAAAATCTATACATAATAAGTATACGCATTTACTCTGAATTTCTCTCTTTTTAACTATTTGGTTCTAGCTGTAATACATTTGTTACTTCCATTTCTTTGATAGCAACACCTTTTTATGAAATCCGGTTTTGGCATCCTTATTGGACTTTTCCACCATGTTTGGGTTTTTTCCAAGATTTTCTCAATAGCTATGGTCGTGCCCCTACGTTGTTTACCATGATTCATTTTTATAATATGTTAAAATATTTTGGGAACCATTTCAAACTTTCTCTATGGTTTAGCATGCCACAGAAATAAAATAAATACACCAATAAAAATATTGTTAAATTAAAATTCCATATACGCACAAAATATCATACAGCACACATATATCGATAAACTGTAAAGGACTTGAAAATTTAAATACAACATACCTGCAGGCATCTGTGCATGCAATGACCAATTCAAAACGAAACAAATGTACAGGGATAATGATGTTCAGCTTTTAGCATAAAATGGGCACATGTTAAGAATTTATAGGACGTGTTGCATAATAAAGCATCGTAAATTTTTTAAACTCTGGTTTTCACTTCGTTCAAAATACATGCTTCAAAACTGTTCATGCGTAAATGAAATGCAAGAAATGAATTATTACTTTATATTAGGGATGTCAAAAAGTAAATGGAAACTTACTTATTTGATTGTATTGTAAGGAAATAATGCAAGACTTTCTGACTCACCTACTCAAATTTCACTTTTTACTGATTACCTTCTTACAGTTCAAGATTTTACTTAATCAAAATTTATCAAGAGAAATATACATATTGAAACCACTTTCAAATACTTTTATAATTAAAAATAATATTACAGGAGAAACTTATCAATTTCAACTATTTTCTATGCTTTAAAGTAAATAACAAACTATTAATCAACTGCTGATAAATTGTGTATGTGTATAGGCGTTTCTTACTCCACAACTAAATTTCATTCTTATTAATCATGTAGCTGCAATATACACTCCATCAAAAATTAGCAGAAAAAAGTGGAAATACATATGAACATAAAATTTCCAATTTCTTTTATAACTTATTAAAAGTGACTGCATCGTTCGTTTAATATATAATCATGATAATTTTAATGTCGTTTCTCCTAAATTAATTAAGAAATTTTTTTTATGTTCCTACTAAATCGGTCATAAAAACTGTACAACACATAAACAAGCAGATTTTCAAAGACTTCCTTATTTATACGTATGCAATAGTGATATATAAGCTGTTTTAATACATTTACGTATTTTATTAACAGTTATATAAAAATATATATACCTTTCACATAAGTTCTTTTCGAAAGAAACACAGTTTATCCCCGCAGTTAGTTAAAATTGAACATGATATATACATCAACAAGAAACATAAATAATGCTCAGTGCATCAATTACCAAGCACTCTGCTAACCAAACACAACTGTCTTTTTTGAGCCAAATTTGGTGAAAAAAAGACTGTGTGTAAAGTGTACGATATGTGGCGACCAGTGGACCTTGAATACAACAAAAAATCTTTTGTGAGACCTAGTAAAAGTGTTAAAAACTTATTTTTTCGCCCAATTTAGTGATATTTTGCCGAACATAGTCAAGCTTAGTGACAATTGGCTTGGTTTTGGTCTAGATTTTTTTTTCTCTGTTTTCTGTTAAAACTACTTAAATCGAATACATATTATTTAAACATCAGTATTAATAAAATAAAAATACCTCAAAAAAGTTAACATACTTTGAAACCGAATTACTGCAATAAACTCACAATCGTTAATCCTCTTATTGCCACTATGAGAAATTCCCAAGCCAAAAATATTTTTTCGCTGAAATGGTGTTCTTTTAAGTCATATAACGTAAATAAGGTAATAAAAATTTTGGAAAAAGGGTGTTTTTTATATGTTTCATCAATAGTGGAGCTGTGATTTGAAAACTCAAACATTGTAAATGAAGCATTTATTTTGTATCTCGGGAAATAACGTGTCTAAAAATAGTAAATTCTAACGTGTGTATTTTCTAATATATAAATGGCAGTTATTAATTTTTCATCATATTAAATATTAATAAAATAGTACAAAAACTTGATTGTAGAACACGTTATTTGTAGAACAAAAGAGTATAAACACATGTCTTCTAAAATACTTTAATTTTTTTCATCTATTAATGGTGATATCTGTGGATTCAAACTACTACTGTTATTAATTAAAGGTACAGTTAATGGTTTTATGACTTCAAAATTGCATTTCGAAACATTTTCCCTTTAAAATAGTAGCTTTTAAAGGATAGTAGCATACTTGCTAGTAGCAAGTATGCTACCATCCTTTAAACGCACTTATGCCCATGGTAGCAACTTGCTACCATGGGCATAAGAGGGTTAAGCTCAAGTCCATGAAAATCGCATGTTCATGTGGATGGAATTTTACTGATTTCCCGAAAGCTATAATGTCGTTAATTAAGATGTACTCCATTTTAATTTTAAAAAAAAGAAAGAAAAAGAGAAAAGAAAACGGAAGGAAACCTTCTTATACAAAATTTATTAAAAACCGGGGAAACAACAATAAAATAACAACAATAAAAAAATGTAATCATTCAATTTTTTTTTTTGGGGGGGGGAGGGTCAGAGGTAAATAAGGCTTGTCTTAACATCTTAACATGTGAATGAAACACTACTGAGTTAATTTTCCTTTGGACGTTTCTTCGTTCACTTTTATGCATTTTATTTAAAACTAAAAGTATTAAAAAACATAATAAAATAAAATCTTCTAAATGCTCTTTTTTACGCTTATCGATTCCACTGGAATTGATTATTTGCGTTTATCTGCAAAAGATGATGCGAAAATGCATTATGATGACTTGAACTCTAATCAATATATCTGCTTTATTTCTTTTATTTCATCGCTTTGAATCCTATTTTTATTCATCTTTTCCCATTTTTTTTCTTTTCTTTCTTTTGAATTGATTTTTTTAAGTTGGTACTATCAATCAAAGCGCAAAAATAAATGAATAAATGAATAGTAGTCTGCATATATATAGAGTGTTCCAAAAAGGTGGTAACACGCTTTAATTCTTTATCTATTAGAGGAAAGTGGTCAGTGTAAATTGGAAAATTGTTCAAAAGAAGGTCAGAAAAATCACTACGTTAAGAAAACATTTCTGTCGTTAATTTTTAGAAAGTTACACTTTTTAAATTTGTATACGACCTTCGTACAAAAAATTTCCAAGTAGTAAAATGTGCTCATTACACTTATGAGGGGATGTACAAAATTTGAGAATTATATATTTATCAATATCAGAGATATGCAGATTAAATATATGCTGACTTAAACCACTTTTCAATGGCTCTCAAACGCAAAAAAAATTACATAGAATAATCGCGTTCAAAAAGATCATGTAGAAATTACGAAAAAAAAATTTTTTTTTTTTACTCTAGCAATAAATGTTTAGAATCAAAATCATGTATCAATCATCTTTGCTTATGGATATCACTGAAACGTTTTATGATGAAAATCGGAAATTTCGTGAGTGTACGAGGGCACATTTCACTAATTGGGAATGACAAAGGAGTTCCAGAACGAAATATTTCCGAACACCGCATAAATTTTGATTGAATAATTTCTCTGTATTGTATGCAAGTGAAGTAATATGAGATTACTCACATGCTTATCACATTACTCACATGCTTAAGTTTGAATTGTATTTCATATTCAAGCACGTCATGTGCTCGTTTATGAAGCAAATATGCTTAAAAAATTACGAGTAAAGTACTTATTTTTTAAGTATGTTTTTTTCTTCTTTTTTTTGGACAGTGTATTTGTGTGAGAAATGGAATAAAAAGTTTATTTTAACTGGGTTATCGTACTGCGCGTGAATGGGAGTTGTAGACACAAAACGCGCCCTGCCCCGCAATGCTTTTGTTTGCGCCCATACTTTTCCCATGTGAAATGATTTCCATTTACTATTTCCCACCTCCCTACCAAATATTGATGATAAATTTTGAATCACCTTGTATATTGATTTCTCTTAAGAGCCGAATTTAAAAAATGTAAATACCTATAATAATAGTAATAAATAGATCAAATTATATGGCATGTATTGGCAAAATTAAATGACATGTATTGTGGAACTAAGTGAGGAAATTTTTAAGAGGAAAATGTTAATAAAACATTCCGACTGACCAACAAATTTTATATTCTACATGCGCATTGTATATTTTACTGGATTCGGACTAGCGGGCCAACATTAATTTCGAGCCCTGCTTTTAGTATCATGAATGGGATATATCTTTGAAGGCATTAGGAAAAATAAGAATTTATGAAACCGTTAAAAAGCTCTCCGTGAAAAAACTTGATTTTCAATGTGGAATGATTTAATGACTACATTAGAAAAGCATGATGACAATTGTGCAGAGATCTGATATTTGAATGGATGAAAAATTTTAGAATATTACCAAGCTTTCAAATATCATTAGTATTTGGAAGCCCTGAGGATATTTTAATATTTACGAAGACTTTACACAGCTTTTTTTCTTTTCCTTTTAATCTGTCTAAAATTTGATTTTTCTGTGGGATATTTTATCGACTACACACTAGAAAAGCTTTTTGACAGTAAGCAGTGATGCGGAAATTTGATTACAAATAAATGAGCTGTAAATTAAGTTGGATTGCGTTCTAGCAAAATATTCTCAGTTGCCTAACCGCTTTATAATTTGACTGCTATGCTTGTCGCTTTTAGGAGATAGAATCTATTCATCAAGTCATGATTCACAAACTATTATATCCTTATTCAAATGTCTTTGAACTGCTGTCTGCCGATTGTTGAGGTAATCAATAGAACAGCCCTCTGTAAATGTGAATAAATAACATGTTGGAGACGAGAATAACATTACACTGTTAGACTTTGATTTAAGTAATGATATGCAGAGTAATAGAGGAAAGTAGCGCAAGAGGCCGAACTTCAAATATTTTTTCTGTGAATTCAGTAAATGGTTCTAAATTCTGAAATTTACAGAAAGATTTCTTTGCCTCTTTGTGTTTCATAAAAATACTGAAATGGTTTCAATTCCTCTTAAGAAGGGAAATATTCCGAAAGAAGAAATTATTCGTCATCTTCCCCCACTACTTACTTTGGGGCGGGTTACTTCGGTGGGGTAAAATGACGAATAGATTACAATATAAAAGCTTATTTTTCGAAAATGCAGGAAAACAAATTTACTCAGGTAATTAATGAAAATGACAAAGATAACACTAAAAAATAATGACATATCACCCATAATTAAGAAAAAACTTAATTAGATACTAAAATTAGGAAACAGTTGATATAAAGTTCATACACAAAATCACATTTTCTGGGTATATCTTTCACTTCATTATGATCCCAGCCCTATTATTGATCATGTGCTTAAGATTTGTACTTAATTCTTTCTCCGTTGTTTTCTTGCTGGCCATCGACGAGCTTCTCGTCATTTTACATAATATCTCCATTTTCGATTTGAAATTGTTTAACAGTATCCAAGCTTATCGTAGATACTGTAATACCTCAACTTAAGCCAACCCGAAGTCACGTGGTTTTCAAATCTCGTCGATTCGTCTTTCGTTTACTTCCAAAATAATTTTGGTTTACGATTTTAATAATACACTTTGTTTAAAGTATGTATTATCTTAGATTTTATTAAAAAAAATTCTACAATTTTGTTTCTTTAGTCTCCAGCGCCAATTAAAAATAACTTATATGCATATATTTTTTATGTGTGAAATTATACCCCGACTTACGCGAATTTGACTTGCACGCTTATCGCTTGGTCCCAATTATCTTCTGTGTATCAATAATGCCACGAAGAAAATAAAAATAAAAATGCAATTTGTGATTCTGAACAACCGGCTTAGAGCCGTAGTTGCCCAATACTTAAAATCTATTTTCAAAGAGGAAAGGTAACGAACCAAACAATAGATAAGATTAAAATTTTGGCTTTTATAAATTTCTTTTAATTCTTCAAATTTTTCTCATTCATCTAGATGCATTAATGTATTGCAACTTCTTTTGTTTGGTTCTTATTCAAAATCCACCGTTTTTCTTTCCCTGTTCACGCAATAGTCTGCAACTAACTTATAATAATCGAACAGTCACTTTAATATTTGGAATTGAAGATTCTTATAAAACTGTTAAAATCCTTCAGATAACCTGAACACTCTAAACAAAAATTTAAAAAATCAGTTGATTACTAAGAAATCTCTAGGAAACAAGGATTCCATCACTTTTTTTAGTATGATGCCATAACTTTTCTTAGTATAACTACTAAATTAAGCCATGTATGTCAATTGATTTACATGGCTTTATTTAGCACTAATACGAAGAGAAGTTATGGCATCTCTGTTCCCAAGATATTTCTTAGGAATTTTTTTTAGAGTGAACAATAAATGATTGTTAACAAAGTCTTGAATTCTAAAATTACAATATGTAGCTAAAATACGTGTAGAAGTAGAGTTTTCTAGGAACACACACAATAGTAGCTCTAAGCCAAAAAAGGGTTACATATAGGGTTATGTGTTACTCGGTAGATAGCGCTATCTGCATCTAAGAAAGCATATGTGGATCGTTTTGCTCCTCTATTATCATTTTGGGCTACCCCCCCCCCCTACTTTTTGGGCTGCAACTTTACGTTTATCTCAGTGACATTCACTGTCTCCATAACCTTTCCTTTTACGTACATTTCATGTACGATGTACATTTTCCATTCCGCCTGGATACAGTTTACAACACATATTGGCTGAAGTGTATGATTAAAAAAAGATTATTATGACACCTATTTTAGTGGAAAGCACAGTTGCAGATTGCTATTGCTTGGAAATTTTCATCACTGAAGTCTTGGAATCGAAACAGTTACTAGATTTTTAATTTTTACCAGAATGCCAATTACCTTATTTAATGCTGGTGTTTATGACATCGCATACCACGAAATGATCTCTTTATTCCTTTTTTTATGCGGCATATGAGAATTTCATGAGTCATAAATTTAGGTGACATTTGGTGTTACCGTTGCATTTCATGTTCATTTGGTGGCATTTAAACGAACCTTCCTATATCTTAGGTTTATTACAATTACAGCTCTCATTCATACTAAGTAAGATTATGGATTCACAGACTGAATATTGTATGAAATTTGTTGAAATTGTATGTATAATTGAAACTTAATAAAGTATTTGTACTAGTTCTTATTGCGATGGATACCGATTTGATGGGAACAGCCTCCCAACCAGTGGCGCACACAGGATTTTCTCTTGGAAGGGGTCCAGCTCATAAAGATTGTGACCCCTTCTTACTGTGCTTTTAATTAGGTATCTTAACTACTAAAAATAAGAATTTGATAAAGTCTTCGAACATATTTAAATGTCAAAAATTACATTATTTAACAAAGCAAAATTGATGTAAATCTTTTGGGAGGGGTCCAGACCCCTTGGATCCCTCCCTTGTGTGCACCACTGCTTCTAACGAATTATCGCAACCCTACCTTTTAGATACCATCGGTATCTGTTCAGAGTAAACTGATTACTGAAATGCAGCCAATTAAAATGATAACCTTACCGTAATAAATATTCATATTTACCGAATATGAGTGTTATCTCTTTGTTGCAATTCAAAAGAATGCATTATTAAGCATCCTTATCTCATGCATAGTATGTTGAGAAATGTAAACTGTTAAACCGTAAGCTAAACCGTAGCTGAATAAATGTTGAGATCAATTGGATACGAGTCACATTACATTTGTGTGACTCTAAGGGGAGATTGTAGCTGCTACTGAACATCACAGCCGATGCTCTATGTATCACAGTAGCAAAATGACAACTGTAAATTGAGTAAGTGCTCAGAACCAACCGTAAGAGTCTTCGTGTGTCGTTGTAGTTGTAGTTGTAGTTGCTGTCGTGGAAGTGGTAGTAGTAGTAGTTGCGGTGTTGTTGGTTGTAGTCTGATCCTGATGGAAGCCCGAGTTGGATGAGGATGAGACAGGGGTGAAGGCCGACGTGGAAGAGGGTCGAATCATCTGATTCCTGTTTTGAAGACCCCGCAGGAAATTGTGCAGGTGATCAATCAACTCACGAGTGTCTGAAGTGATACAACAAACAAAGCCTGAAATCAGCAAGTGAGCGGTGCAAAGAAGGTGTCGAGCAGTGCTTCTCAAGGCAGTGGGTGCGTTCTAAAACCAATCCAGCATTCTACCGTGTTCCGAGCAATACCACCTAGGTGGTAGATGACCTAGGTGGTAGATGGTGGTAGATGAAGTTTTTTTTTTGTTTGTCGTGACGTCGCTATAAGACAAGGATGTTTAACTAATGGAGTTGCTGATGTTGCACTACGCAGTGCTAGGAAAGTGAAGCCTGTGCCACGCCCCCTTATCCCGCCAAAAGATTGAAGAACGCATAGAGATGCATTGAAAAACGAGTATCGGAAATTGTTAATAAAAATAATTTAAGAGTTACAAACCAATTTGTTTATCCATTTTACTTTTATGGAAGGTTGTTTACACGTATTAACTTGTTTTTTATTGCATAATTTCAAATATATAAATTTACATGTTTTCCAATGACGATATCCAATGCTTTGGGGGATGAGGGGGCGTGGTTTTTGGCTTCAAAAACGGGAAAGATGGGCTTCTCCATTAGTTGAACCTCCTTTCTATAAGCAGAATACCGTTTGAAGCAACGATGCGAAAGTAGGGTTCTGCAAGTATTTCTGTTTATTTATCTGAACGTTAGATTTTGCCGCTGTGTGGTAGAACGAAATTTTATTTTTATTATAAATTATATGCGTATACATATATGTGTGTATGTGAATGTGTTATATAATTTTCAAAATTAAAAGAGTGCTTTATTGTAAGATTGCAATTGGCTGAATAAAGCGGTTTATTTCAATAAAGAAACCAAAAACACCTCTCAAATGTTACTTTCATAAGGCTTCTTGGTACAATGACCTACTTATAGCGACGTCACGCAAATTATATCGATTAGAAGTTTGGCTTTCAAGTCTAGGTGGCTTTTGTTGCTGTCAGTCACTTCTGGAAAACCAGACTGAATAATCTTCTTTTCAAAAAAACCTGTGTTGTTTATTTTGTATCAACAGCAGTGGGGGTTATGGCTTCACGAATACAGATCTATTCTCTAGAAATGCAATATTCAAATTAAAATACTGTTCAGAGATTGCATTTTATTTTCAAGGGAAAACTATTTAATTGTTTACAAAATCAAAATAGAAAATTAAAATTTTTTAAAACATGGTATTAGATTGATAAAACAATCTCTATTTTTATTTCTCCTTTTTTCCTAATTGTTATAACGCAAGAAAAAAAAAAGCTCACCGAGTTTGTGTTAACAACCCCATGAGCAATCTAATATTGGTTTTACAACCGAAATTCCTTCTTTATTACAAATATTTTCGACATTGGAAATATTTTTAATGTATACAAAATTGTGCTCCAAAATTTGAAAAAAGCTCAGCTTGGTATAAAATTAATATGCACTATATTGAAGAGTTATCTAAATTCTCCTCCCTAGTATGTTCGTAAATAATTACAATCTGTTGATAGTTGAGTATTTTGGAACAGCATTTTCCCAGCATATTCCAAATCAACATTTGACTAACATTATTTCGTTCCTAAGGAAACTATTCCAGCTCTGCTTTTACTGCTTATGACGCTAATTCATTACTTTAGAACTAAAGTGCAAAGATACTGTAGCTTTTATACTAAATCATTAATTCAAAAACTTTACTTCCCAACATAAAATTATGCGATTAAAAGCGATCTCCAAGCTCATTTAATTTTTATTTAAACTAGTCAGTCTGACACAAAATAAATTCATCAGAAGGCTTTAAAATGTTATGCATTATTTGTAAAGATGTTAATCAAATTAAACTTGATCATCTTATGCATTAAATTTTATCGACACGTTTCACAACTTTGGAAATACTAATGCTTAATCATTTTCAAGCAAATGTAATAAAGAAAATTACTAAAAAACTAATTTATTTAAATTTCTATGTAATTTTAATTTTGTCAAATGTTTTTGTTTGTAAATTAATCTTTATCAAATATCATTTAAAAAAAGAAACAAATAAAAATACTAATTTAAAAGGAAATTAGGAGTAGTCTATATACATATATATAAATAATTAAAGCTGTGAGGTAAAAATGCATAAAGATGTGGAACGAAATGAAATTGTTTAATTTAGAAAGATTATTTTATGATTTCTTTTTTCATTTTTAATTTCTGAAAATAAAAATAAAAATTGGAATAAATGTTAAAATCTTTTGTGGTTATTGCGAAGAAGAAAAAATACTTACGAAACGTTACATTTCACAAACAAATTTAATGGATTATAAATTATCGTTTTTATTGTGCGTACGTACTAATAAAGGGGAATAAAAGCTGAATTTAAATAAATGCTTTTAAAAAATATGCTTTGCCCTTTTTTGTGCCATAATAGTTTTGTAATAGAGCAAACCAAAATTTAATTAAGAGTGCACTATTAAGCATGACTAATTTTATCTGCGGGTAAAAGAAACTAACTTTGTTTTTCCTTTATTCAAATATTAGTGAAAATTATTTTGTTTATTTGCTTTATAGTTAATTTTTTTCTCCAGTTAATTTAGCATATTTGTTTTTCAAAGTATAAAAGGAATTTTATCATCCTTTTCGGATGTAAAGTTATTTAACTTAGCTGCTCTATTAAAAATAGTTGCAAAAAATTTCTGCTTCTTATTTTTAGAGGTTTCCAAATTATACAAAACAAATCATCATTTCGTTCTTATCATTTTTTCGAAACAATTCCATGTTTAAATGTTTAGGGAATATGAGTAAAATAATAGAATTTAAAGTAATTTTAATAATATGGAAGTAATCAGTGAAAAAAAAAAAAAGAAAGAAAAGAAAAGGAAACATAAGTAAATGGGATATTACTAGAAACAGGTTTTTTTTGTTTGTTTGTTTGTTTCCTCACGAAATATTGTTTTAAAGCTCCTTGTTATTATTTATTTGTAAATATGAGTGTAAACGTATCTTCATTTATTCAAGTTTTGGTTCTATTAAGAGATTCTAAAATTTTGATTACCGAATTTCCTGTTTTCTCAGTAATGTGCTCATATTTTTGTTACGTCATTTACATCACAAACTGTTTCTTATATTTAATGCGCGATATTAATATATTTTCAGAGTGGATTTTCCACTAAATTATGTTTTTTTCTTTTGTATTGTTATTATTAACTGAACTCAGTAGCGTACGTCTAGTACCGAAAGATACTCAAGATGAGGTATTTCTTTTTTTCTTCCTTTTAATTTAAAATGAATTCTTAATCTGTATTCCCTCATCACTAAAGATGCAACGAAGATTGTTGTGAAAGGTTGTGTCCAGTGTTGTAATGGTGGAATGGCTAAGTCAAACATGGGCTGGATGCTGTGAGTGAGTGATAGCCGACAGCGCATACTTCTATGCAGATTCTGACATTGTATTGCTATTGTATTAAACACAGAGAGTCAAAAATATGAACTGAAAGGATTTCTGAACCTTTTAAGGGTGGAAGGTTTGCTTAATCAATCCAATCCATTACAATCACCCAATGCTATGAATTTAATGGCGTTCTTTAATGTTCAAAATGATTTTTCTAATTGAAATACATTACGAGAGGTTTGTTTATGTCACGCAAATGTAGAAGCTACAGTAGCTGCTATATTCTTCAAAATGCTCTATATCTGAAACTATTGTAACTGGAAAATCATTTAACATTTTTATGTTTTTTCAAGGCACTCGGAGGATTAGGAAAAAGAAATTCTAAGCTCTTCAATAGGACGAAATTTAATAACACACAGTTGTGTTCTAAATCTTAAGAGGTACATTTTTATTAATTTTTTTACTTCATTTTTTTCCATTTTACATATTTTTTCCAAGGGTATGAAAGTTTCAATTTTTTCGTAAGGCATAGGTTATTTTTTAAGGTATTCGCCTGCGCCTAAAAAGCCATTTGTGTAGAGAAAAATCGATTATTTTATTGTTTTACTTGAAAGTACGTATTCTTAAGATTCTAAAACTGTTTTACTTTTCTTTCTAGGATAAATAGAAAGGAAGATACAGCTGTTTGAATGTCACTTCCGGTTGAATGTCGATTTTAAAATAAAAATCTTTAAATGTGTTTTCTGAAAAAAACGTGTTTTTCTGTTACCTTGCGTCACGATAACTGTATCTATTCTAAAAGTTTTAAAGACATCTTAATGAAATTTTACATAAACATTCTATTGATATTAAAGTGTGCACTGTAGCAAAAGTTAAGTTATACATATGAAATTAATAAATTTAGATGTAGTTTTAGACAAGACATCTGAATTTTTTCTCAAAAATTTTAACGCTTCTGTACATAGCTGAGTATATTTCAGTGAATTATTAAATACAATAATACTTTTGGTACAAATCACAGAAAAGTGTTATAGGAGTATACTATTGTGAAAGAAGCTACTAAACATTCAGAAGAATGCAGTGTCGGTGAAGTATGAAATTCTGTTACATTTTTGTTTTAAATACAATTTTTAAAAAACTTATGAAAATTTTGTAAAATAAATTATTGTTTCTCTTACGTTTTATGACCTTTCAAATAAAAATGCATAAACTACATCAAAATTTTGCATTTTTAAAAAAAATGTTCCACACATAGGCAGATACCTTAACAGATCATAAATAATTCGGATTTTCCTTGGGGGGGGCGACGAAGGACTGTAAACGTCAGCACACTTTTTTTTTTATATAGTAGAGGAGAGGAGGTGATTATGGAATAGTCGGGAAATATGGAATACCGAGTTTTTGGCTCCGTTAGTTGCTATTGCCACAAGGGAATACCATGAACAACTCAAGAAAGATTCCCTTCTTACAATGCAGTAAGAGTTGACCGCTCTCTGTTGCCGTACCACTCGCTACAGAACAAAGTATGTTTTGTGATTTTCAAGAGTTTTTGTAGATAAGTTTTCAAACATTTTAACATACTAGTAAACACGTGACATGAACATTGATGTTACGCATAATGTACACTAAGAGAATGGTAGTTTGTTGAACTGTGGTTATTTTTTAGATGACAGTGTTTTGCTAATTAGTTTTAAAGGTTCGTTTTCCGAGATGGCGTGTCGAGTATTATGGAATACTGGGTAATATTGTAATGGGTTTCATGTCATCCACTAAAGACCCGGAAAACAAAGACGCTGAATGCATCTTTTGTCACGAAAAATTCTCTAATGATCAACGACGATAAGTTTGGTTTCAAAGATCCAGCTGTTCTCTGTGGGCTCACCATAACTGTATCGAGCAAAGAAAGAAAATTATATCTACAACTTTTCTAAATCGACTCGAAGCAGAAATGACTCCAGTATAATGATTTAAACTACAAAACATAAAAATGTGTTTTATAGTAACAAATAACTATATATGAAGCAATATGAATTGCTTTTCATCGGTTTAAACTATCTATTCCATATTACCCGACTATTCCATATTATACTCCATTCGTAACTTTTTTTTAAAATATTTTTTTCCATAACAACAAAATAAATTGTGTATTTCTTTGCAATTGACATTTCATTACGATTAATTATAGCATGTACTCATGCTGTTTTGTGGGATTTTATTTAAAAATCTATGAAGTTACAGTTAGAAATGTAAATGGTATTCCATAATCACCTCCTCTCCTCTATAATCGGACTCAAAAGAATCAGCGGTAAGAAAAATCGCGTAAAAGGGGGGGGGGGAGTGACACTCCTTATATCCGCCCTAGGTGTTACTCATTGTAGCTACGCCACTGAATATATCTGTATTGTCTACTTAATCAGTAACGGGGCAACTTGAAGACGGGGTGGGGGGGGGACGTTTATTTTTTAATTCTTAATACGTGAAATCTGTTATATTTATTCACTTGATTGCTTATTTAAACTTTAATTGCTCTAAAGAAGGAAAAAAAAACCTGAGGTTTTAGCACGCAGTGCAACAGAATTTTTCTATTCATTATAACATATCAATTACAGCCAGCTCACGATAATTCGAAGTCCGGGAAACCGACCAAATATTTATCAGTATTTGTCCTCTTTCCATACAAAAATTTAAATTTTTGTGAAATAAATAATTATAAATTCATATTGTTCTATTAGTGTAGTTAAATAAAATTCCATTACATTCGAACCTCGTTAATTTTTGATTGCCTTTTTTGTTGATA
The DNA here is from genome assembly GCA_038373885.1 of Cheiracanthium punctorium. NCBI lineage: Eukaryota > Metazoa > Arthropoda > Arachnida > Araneae > Cheiracanthiidae > Cheiracanthium > Cheiracanthium punctorium. The sequence goes on along the minus strand of JAWZYV010012330.1, from coordinate 641,835 downwards.
AGGCAACAATCTTTCTAAGGAAATGTGCTGAGAGTCGTATTCAACAAAAATTAAGTGCTGTAATATGCGGAGTGACATCTTATCCAGGTGACTTACTATAAAGGTTTGGGTGCATTAGTGCTAGTTAAATGATAAAAATCCGTACGGAAAATTTCTTTCCCTATTCTAAAATCTGAATTAGTAAGCAGGATGAAGAAACTGGGCTGTTAAAAACTATATTTCGACCAAGTGAAACATGTTAGCCCAACTGCCGGTGTTCGGCCTTCCGCCACTTTTGATTTTCACGAGGACGTTCCATGTGCCGTCAAAGGATACGTGCGTCATGTCATCATGTCTGGCTGTGCCCGCGCACAGCCAGCTGTCGTCAAAAAGGGTCTCTAGATCTGTGGCACGCGATGAACGTTTCGATCGTCCGCCATCTTGCTGGTAGTTAAGTCGAGCGATGGCAACGGCTGTCCCTTTTTCAGCATTAGGAAAGGGTTGCGCCTCAAAGGGTTAAGACTGAAAGTGGCGGAAGGCCGAACACCGGCAGTTAGACTACCTGTACCTGAGGATGGCCATGTTCCACTTGTCCGAAATAATGTTTTCCGACAGTGTAATCTGAAAGTTTTACAGCCCATTTTTAATGGTAATTTGGTAATTTTTAAATGTTTTTAACTAAAATCATAAACTGTAATATTTTTAACATTATTAATATTAAATTGTTTTGGGACTTCATAGAAACTTCGATAAACGAATATTCGATAGACTTCGAATTATCGTAGTCTTCTGACATGAATGATAATTGAAATTTGTAGTTGACTGTAATTTTTTTTTAATTTGATAAATAACATCATGTATAACATTATTTTTGTTTTTCTAGAAAGTGATGTTCATCTTATGTAACATTATTTTATCTCTTTTTTTAAATATAAAAAATAAAGAAATTATGCAACTGACATAAAATAATTTAACTTGAAAGCCTCTTAAATGTTTCGTTACGACCATAAAAACGAAGTTTTGGACTAGTTTGCTTCCGCACCAGTTGCTTCATTTCCTTATGAATCTCCTCATTCTGAGATATTAAAACGTTTGCTTTGATATTTTCACATTTCCAGTAACTTTTTTTTATCTTATTTTATTATATTTTTTTAATCTTTCTAGCGTCTTCAGTTTTATTCTTACAGTGTTTGTCTTTCTTCTCTCTGCATTTAAAAAAGCTTAATAAAAGAAAGTCCGTAAAAAGAAATTTTAGTAAAAAATGTTCGAATAAGTTTAAAATAAGGTTCGAATGAGGAGATTTTAAAAAAATATATCAAAGCCGTCAAAAAATTAGCTTTCAGTTAGATAAGTTTTTACTATCAATACATGTAGTTATTATAGTTGTGTTAGTATATACATATATTGCGAGGGGGGAGGCAGTGCTACTCTACTTGGGAACATCTAATGAAATTTTCTTTTTAAAATTTAATGGTAATTGCAGAGTGGTTATGTCACTGAAAATGGTAGACGCCGAAGTGTGAAGGTTCCGGGTTCGGGTCCCATCGCGCGGCTGTCGATTTAACGGTCTGGAGTTTGGGTAGGTTTTCTCAAAATGTAACGTGCATACGCGATAGAACACCTTAGAAAATCCTCCTACCAAGGCACCCCCCATCCTTGGCAGATCGCCCTAGCGTAGAGTTGCCATACTCACACAAACAAACAAATATTAATGCATTTTCTCAAAAAAGTTTGACGATGGTGAAATTGTATTCAAATTTATTTACCATTCTTTTTCAATTCTCTATCTATCTTAAGGTACTTTTTCAAAACCTGGAGGTGATCTACGCTTTAAAAACTACCGGAATAGACTATTGTCGTTTGTGCTATTTGCATTTTTTATGCCGTCAGAAGGATACCACAGTACTTAAAAGTTGCTTAGAACGTTTTCATCATCTTTTTTTCCGCAGAATGTGAAGATAAATACGTTAAAGGAGATATTTTTCACGGGAATCTTTTTCGAATTCTCTAATTGAATGGGAAAGAGACCTGAAAACTCCCATTAGGTAACTAGAAAATCAATGCAAGACAACTTGTCGAAATGCTGCTACGCTACTGTGGTCTATTAATTTCTCAATTCTCTTGCATGCTCCCTATGAGGATGCATGTTTGAACTTGAAGACGCTAACCTTTGAATGGATTAGATATCATTTCAAGCTGGCAAGACAATCTGTCACATCGCGTGCGGACGACATTTGACACGTCGGCAAGCCTTTAGAGGTCCAATTCCTTTAGGATTCTTTATATTAAATTAACAGGCCACTATTATAGTATATTCTCAATCAAGTTTTCAGTCCAGCTGATATTGGAAGATTTGTACTTTGTTATTATTACTATTACAGACACCGCAATCGCATTACACACTTCTTGTTTGTTGGTGGACATACATGTAACACTGAAAAAAACTGCCTCGTGGGGGGGGGGAGATATTGAATGGAATTTCGAAGGATAAGTGAATGAATATAGTAATCAAGTTTCTCGTAAGATTTATTAATTTATTTGTGTGTGTGAGAGAGAGAGGAGGGAGGAGATAGCAGCAGAAATCTTAATTTTACATGAATTTTCCTGACCAAATTTCTAGGGGTCAGAAAATCGATAGAGGTTTTTCGCCTATTAAATGAACTAGTGATAACAAAGCACCAGCTTTCTGAATTATAGTCTTCTTTTTTTTTTTTTACTCACATGAAAATCTTGGTGTGATAGTCTGAATAAATTTGACCTGAATAGGTGAGTTAGCCATTTATTTTTAATATATAATGTGTACTTTTTATAGTTCTCAATGTGCTTCAAATAAAAAAATGCATTATACTGTAATACAGAGTGGGAGGATTTTATGTATGTTAATTGCAATTTGCAGTCCTTCCAGTTTTGTCAATGTTTTTAGGAGCTATCGAATCAAATAAAAATAAATGTATTTTTTTTCTATTTCCAGCATATTTTTTATAAATGTATGTAATAAATCAGCAGACTTCATGAGACGTTTTTTCCTGCTGTTAAAATTATTAATTCCAAACTCGTATTCCTTTTCATTTTCTATTTTAGGAAGTGCACATATCCTACGCAATGTTTGACTGTGCAAAATTTCTTACGCCTTATTATGAGTCAATATAATAGTAAAAAAAAGAGGCGGGGTGTAATCCATATTAATTCTTTTCATGACGATTTATGACTTTATATGTGTTAATATCCAGATTAATTCTTTTTACTCTTTTTAAGAATGAATTGAATGAATGTCGCAATAACATTTTATATCGTATTTTGATCCTAAATGAATAATGGGAAATGATTTTCCTAATGAGAAGCCATGTTAGATTATTCGTTAATTAAAACTCTTACTTTGTGCAATGTTTAATGTTAGTTATTTTTTTAAATGTACAAAATAAATGAGTAATAGAAAAATCCTTTTTATTTTCTTTTAAAATATGCCTTCTGATAGCAGTTGTTTAGTTAAAAAAAACATCATGTTTTATTAGCCTTTAACTAAACATTTTTTTACAATCAAAATACACAAGACTAATGTAAAATGTGAAGTTGCAAAATCAAAAGCTTGAAAATACAAATTGCAAAAGAAAAGGGTGTTTTCTAAAACTACTACAATATATCTGTGAAAACACTTCTAATAATGCTTCCAAATAGTAAAAATGCTCGGACACAACCCACATGCAAACGTATCTTACAAAACAAGATGCTTTTCCACTTACCTACTTTGGTATTTTGCAAATACACAAATTTCGTAATATACATAACATACAGAATATTCTTGGCTTTACAAGTATTATTTTTTCAATTTCGTTTTGAAAGTTTGAAAAATGAACGAGCGTACACCATTTTGCACTGCACGTACCTTGAGAAACACTACTACGAACAACAATAAAATATGCAAATACTCAAAAGCTACAAATAACGAATAAGATAGATTAGGTGATGCATGTTAATGTCAAGCACATATAGGTACCAAAAGCAAAAAAGAAATAAACACATGCTCAAACAATTGAATAATAATAACATTTCATGTTTGTGCAACAGAGCGTACAGACTGGGTGCAAAAGCGGGTATGTGTACACATTCATGCAAGGTGTTTTCCTTCAACAACCAGTTAGTTCCTTTGGAGTTGCATCGATATATCATATATGCCACACAGCAATATCTTGGCAAAACTTGATGCTTGATAAAGCTTTGTTCACCTTCCTTAACCATCTAACTCAGCGGTTCTCAACCTTTTAACGTCGCGTCCCCCCACAAAGGCTAACTTACGGTGGCGCCCTCCCCCGTCACATTTTTCAGCATACATTCAGTTTTTTAATCTTTAACAATCATCATTTAGTCGAATTTTATGCAAAATAATGTTACCATTAAAGTTGGATTGAACATTTTAAGCGAAAACGAATAGATTTTTGAGTAAAAATGAGAATAATTAAGATGATTTTTTTTAAAAAATATGCCTTATTACTTGCTCTTTGGTTTTTCTCGAGCCCCCCCCCCCCCGCTGCAAACGCTCTGCGCCCCACTGGTTGAGAAACGCTGATCTAACTATTAGAATGTATTGCACAACCGTAGAAGAAATTTTTGAGTTAAGTCCCTGTCTTGAATTCACAAAAATACGAATGCTTCTTAAAAAATTCAAAATAAAACAAGATGCATCAAATTTATTTTAAATTTTGTATTTTTGAAAGGACTGTTTAAAGAACACGTTTCTGAGCATTAGTTATTTCAAACAGTTTCCTTTCTAGGTTTCATGACTATGTTACTTTTGCTCAAAACCACGTAGCTCAGTATATGTTTCGAAGAATTAAATATATATTTAAAAAAAGTCTCACTGGCCAAATAAAACTAGGAATTCGACTTGCTCTCGACAGGTTTAAATGGAAATCCAAGACTTATGCCATTAATCTGTAAATAGAAGAACAACTACACTTTGTTTTACATTTTATAATTGCCTTGTATACAAGCTCACCTGTTTAAAAGCATTTCAGATGTTTTATTTTATTTTAAATTTTACAATTTATGAAATGATAAGAATCGGATGATGCTATAAAACTTTCAAATTTATATAATTATTGAAAAGATGAAAATTTTTTATGAGCTATATTTTTTTAACAACAAATATTTCCTTGATTTACACATAACCTGAGGTTTCAAGTCTTTATATAAATATTATCCATAATATCTCCAAGTAATTTCACTTTCGTACAAATATGCTTTCTTCATAACTATACATGTTTTCGTAATTTTATGCCATTATTATTAAAATATATTCGGTGTTTCAATCAACTCACAAACATCATACTTACTTTTCAGTACATAACTAAGCCTAAGCACACAGCTATTTACATACGGTTGAATGAAATTGAATGAAACACCAACTTTTTATAACCCTGAAAAGAATTTTTCGATGAATAAAAAGTAGCTATATCTATTAAAATATCCAGCTGTTTCAGTTGTCAATAACTTGTTACATTACTTTATGGAAATTTGCGAAAATATTTGTCCAAGCCAGAACTTTAAAGCGAAGCGCCCAGTTTTGATATGAATAACAAAGAAAAAGTGTTGACTTTTATCGACATAGCAAACAAACATCAACGGTTAATATTAATACTAGTACCTCTTTGATAGAAAATGGATACTAGTTAAATGAAATTATACAGGGTGTTCAAAAAATACGATATCAAACTTTTAGTGGGGACAAGGCCTTAAAAAAAGATTCAGAATCACATAGCAATGCGAGGTCAAAAATGTTCTTTTCGTAGACCGATTAATAATCCTCCACAAAATGTGTTAAGTTATTAGGTAACTTGCCTTATCAAGTTATAAAAGAAATGATTTATTTTGAAAGAATTACATTATTAAATGTGAAATGCTATTTATAATGATCAATTTCAATTCAGTATATTTCGCAAAAGTATAATTACATTTCTGCAAAGCATAATAGGAAATTTCACTCCATATAATGTAATAATAATAGGGTGTCTGTGACGTCACTACATAAAAAAATACTACATAATAAAATTATCGATGCTTTTATTTTGTGTAACGAGCAGTGGAATCAAGTATAAGGTATAAAAAAATCTGAAAATACCAAAAATTCTGACATTTTTAATAAGTCGTTAATAGTTGTTTGTGGCACGAAATGAATGTAAATTTAAAAAAAATGAAGTAAATAAAATAATTATAAATTGTTTAAATGTATGTTTTCCATGGAATCCCCCCCCCCTCCTTCAGATTGCCTAACATAAAAACACTATTTATAGCAACATTTTAAGTTTACGTAAAAAGGTTGATTTTGCTACGTAAAAAAATTTAACTTTCTCTACTCGCTTCAGCATAGCACACTTGACTTTGGACGGTTTTCTGCAAATAATCCTCGTTTTCATGTTATGTACATTTAAAACGGAGTAAAAATTTTAAAACATATTTTCAAAATATCAGTTGCTATAAAAGAAACATGATGTTTTACTATTTTTATGCACTTTATTATTAGTTTTATCATTTTAATGAGAACTACACTATAAAAAATCCAGGAACGTTCCTTGAAAGAAATGGGAAAAGTTATACCCAAACTTGAATCTTTAATAACTCCTTTTAACGTTTTGTTTGTGGGATTACGGCCGATCAGTTACGTGTGGGCTCTAGGCCGAGGGGTTCGGGGTGCCCTCCGTGAGGGGTCTTTCTAAGGCTTCCTAACCCGTATTTGCACTAAGTTTCGGAGGAAACCACGGAAAACTCCGAACGGTTAGGTCGGCGAACGTGACCTAGATTCGAACCAGGCACCTTCCGTCTCCCAGTTCAGTGCGCAAGGCACAATGCCACTGGTGGGGCTCTTTTTAATAAAAGTGGTACAAATGAAAATATTTCTGTACTAGCCGCTAAAAGCGCAAAAGAATGGCATACTTGAAATTTTGAAAGTCGTTGGTGGGGTGCTGGTATAATGCATTTATAGTACAGTACAAAGGAATAAAACCTATAAATACAGGGTGAATCTAAACTCTTGGGCAAAACTTTAAGGTGTGATAGAGCACATAATAAGGAATCAGAATCGCATAGCAATGTGGGGTCAAAAACGCAGTTTTCACTTACCCGGTAATAATCACTTTGTGAAAAAGTATTGAAGTGTTCGTCTAATTTCTTAACCAAGTTTCATAAATAATAGGCTCGTCTCCAAACATTTCATCCATGAAATAAAATGGAATTTTGAAACTATGAATTTTAGTCTTCTGTTTTCGGAGAAAAATACATTAGTTTCTGACGAACAATGGTCGGAAAGTGCTCTGTTGTTTCAACACTTTTTCCAAAGTGATTATTAACAGCTACATGAAGACGATGTTGCCGACCCCATATTGCTATGTGATTCTGATTCCTTATTATGTTCCCTATCACCTCTTAAAGTTTTGTCCCAAGAGTTCAGATTCACCCTGTATACCTAGGAATAGCATGCAGTAATCAATGCATATTTACGACAGTTAAAAAAACAGACGCACGAACCGAAATATTTTTAAACTTTTCAACTTAACAGAAAACTCGTAAAAGGAAACTGGTGTTAAAAGATGAAATAAATAAAACTGTAAATTAACGCACATAAAAAGGTACTTATCAGTCCGTACCAGATTGTACAGTCAGATTTATAAGTACCTTTCAATGTATTTCATTTTGCAAAGTTTAATTTATCTCACTTTTCAATTCTGTTGAAAAATGTTACTGAGAAAAATAATCACGGCATAATTAGAACAGCATGCATTCAGGCAATTTCGAAATCGCAAAACTGCCAGATCAGATTTGAAAATCTAGTTCCATTTGATTTGTGATTCAGTTTCGCCGTCTGAAACACGAAAATCCTTTCTATCCCAGTAAGTTCCATGCATCAAAATAAGACGCTTTTAGTAACAAGATCAATAACTGATATTACCAATTTACATCTGGCTCTCTCCGAAATAACCAGAAGTCACGCCATATGCCGCGGCTGTCTGGTGTGGCTGAAATTGATTATCGTTGCAGAAATGCCCTTAATTTTATTTCAGCCATTTTTATGGTAGAAAGCATTAACATTTTATCTTAAAATAATTTTACCAAGGATGTAGTTTTACCAAGGATGTAGTCCGTAAAATAATAACGGGTATTAATTTTAGGAATGATACACACTAGTTATTTTTAGTGGAGAATCCAAGAGGATGGTATTGCTGGAGCAAAATCTTCCCTCTCAGAGAGCACTTTAATCCTTTGAAACGCAAGCATTTTCACAATAATATAGAAAATCAATTGAATATACTGCCCAACGCTGAAAAAGTGCAGCTGTTGCCATCGACCGAATCGACCATCTGGCGCCTACAGAGATAAGTTCTCTGAAACAGCTGGATGGCAGCTGTATCAGGAAACTTCTTTAGCACTGTGGCGAGTGGTGGGCGATTCGATCAACCGCCATGTTGTTGGTAGTTAAATGGATCGATGGCAAAGACTGCACTTTTTCAGCGCTGGTAACATTTAATAATATTTTTTTTTTTTTTGCGACTAGCAGTGAAAGTGATGAAATAAGGGAGTTCCACGGCGCAACCACCGTTCGTGATAGGGTTAACCCTTTGAGGCGCAACTCTTTCCCAATGCTGAAAAAAGGGCAGCCGTTGCCATCGCTCGACTTAACTACCAGGAAGATGGCAGACGATCGAAACGTTCATCCCGTGCACAACTGGCTGTGCGGCACAGCCAGCTGTCGTAAAAAAGGGGTCTCTAGATCTGTGGCACGCAATGAACGTTCACATCGCTCGACTTAACTACCAGCAAGATGGCAGACGATCGAAACGTTCATCGCGTGCACAGCTGGCTGTGTGGCACAGACAACTGTCACCAAAAAAGGGGTCTCTAGATCTGTGGCACGCGATGAATGTTTAGATCGTCTGCCATCTTGCTGGTAGTTAAGTCGAGCGATGGCAACGGCTGCCCTTTTTTCAGCATTGGGCAATCTATCCAGCTGTTCTCGCATTCTGCCATTTTTCAGCAGCTGTCAGTGCTATTAAAAATAACCGTGACCATTTTTTACGGGAAATGACGTGCTAAAAAGTAAAGGATTCTCGTGGAGCTCTGTCACCCGCAACTATTTTTATAGAAATCAAATCTATTCTTCGTGACCGGCAACAGTGAAAACGTCAGAGTTTGGAGTTCTCAGAGCGGGAACACTGCACTTTAAAGGGTTAATACACAAATTTAGTTTTTTTGAATTTAATGTAAAATTGGACATTACTTTGCGGTACACCTAATATACGGCCGGGGGGCGGGTAAGTAAAGGAAATGTACCAAGTTTTTTCCCCCGTCCAATGATCAACAGACTGCAGCTCATTCGAGATCGCTGTGATTGAACTCCAAATATGGCGACAATGACAGAAAAGAGTTTTTGCGTATTAGAGTATGTACATGTTTTTTCAGTTACTTTGGTGCAACGTGAATTTAGAAATCACTACGGAAAAGTACCACTAACTAGCAAGAGCATTCATTCTGCGATAGTATTATCAACTTAAGAAAACAGATTTACCCTTAATCAGATGGCCACAAGATCTCCAATCTTAACACCATGTGATTTCTTTTTGTGAGGCTACATCAAAGGCATTGTTTATGTCCAAAGCACTGCCAGAACTTACACTGCTATGTGCCAAAAACACTGCCAGAATTTAAAGAACGTATTTGTGCAGAATTACGAACCATTGATAGAGTGGTGCTACAAAATGCATGGAACAAACTGGATTACAGATTGGACGTACGCCGTGGAACAAGAGGGTCACACATCGAATATTTGTAACTTAAAAAAAAAAAAAAAAAAAACTCTTTAGATTCATGTATCAACTTCAGGGGGTGTCTTCACTACATTATCACACAGACGTATACGTATATATGAGTTGCAGTAGTCGTAACCCCCCCCCCCCCTGTGAAAAATTTCTGGCTACATCCCTGATCACCTTATTGTCATATGTGCAGTAGTTTCGAAAATATGATTTTTTAAATTCCGGTCCATCATTTGTACTAACCCTGTATATCATTGATGTTAGTCCATGTAGTCAAAATTATTTTGATTTCTCCTTCTTAAATAGGCAAAATATTCATATAATGATAACATAAGCACAAACTTCCGTTTTCTGCGTATTATTGCTCTGTTTAGTTCTCATTTTTTTTACCGCTTAACTTTAAGTATCAGAAACTAAACAAGTGCCTAAAAAAGCTTACATACGTAAAGAACTGCGTACTTCTTCCCATTTGATTCATACTTTAAATCTTAATTAGCTGTGTAACTTGCAAGCTCATCTTGACTAGTATTCTAATGAAGGACATTTCGGGAAATGCAAATCTTGAAAGACCCCCCACTGTCAGAACAAAGATTTGCTGCTGCACCCTCTCTAATGAGGCCCTTTTCCATAACAAGATATCTGCGCGTAATGAACCTTAGTTGCGCGCACGCAATTAGCATACTCGTTTGCAATCGGAGTTATTAACTGGATTATGCGGAAAGTCTGGTGTTCTTCAGGAACTTGAAGGGATGCCACAGTAAGCATGCGAAACTGTTGCGTTCTCTGTTGACTTTCAGCTGAATACGCGAAAGATTTTCTTACACATACTAGCAGTAACTTATTTGCAGATCTGAAGCATATCTATTTATTATCAATAGTGCGAACTGCTGAAGGACAAAATATAGTTTCGTGTTACAATATTAGATAAATATCATAAACTTTACAAGCTGTATAAATTAATCAATGTCTATTAAAAATACTTGAATGACTGTTTTTTTTTCTAGAATAACGTGAGCATAAAATAATTTTTAATAAAATCTGAAAAGTTTGTGGTACTTAATTCATATTGTAACGCAAAACTATATTTTGTGGTTCAGTAGCCGTGCTATTGATTATTGCAGCACTTATAGAGCTTTTTCGTAGATCGCACATACAATAATGTTAATGATTGCTTAAACTGTTTTAATTGCTTAAACTGTTTTTAGCTTAAACTGTTTACAAACGCTTCGTTGTACTGCAGATATATTTGCACGTAATACAAAAAAAAAGAACCCGTTTCATTGAACTCTACAACAAACACATTTTGGTCAATAAATTTTACACGAATTACAAAAACTGGAAAAAAAACCTTTCTGTATGTTTATAATCTGTTTCTGAACATTTGAGTAAAAATATTTAAAATTTAAGTTTTTGAGATATAAAGGGTTAATTCAACTGTAAAATCCTGAATTAATAGTCTTGTTTACCTGAATTTATAGTTTTGTATACATAGCATTGCACCGAATTAATAGTATTGAGCTGTATGTGAACTAGAATACTCAGTCACACTGAAAACTGTTGGTTGAGTGTAAGATCTAGAAGAATGCAAACACATCAATCTGCCAATTTATTAGAAATTTAATCCCTTCTTTGTTGGATTTTTTTCCCTCGAATTTCTAATTCTCTCCCCCCCCCCTTCACCACAAAAAAAAAAAAAATTCATAGCATATAAGCTTAACTATTGCTTAATTACTGTAACTATTAATCATGAAAAAAACCCTTTGTCAAAAACGGCAAAAATAGAAATACATAATTGGAAAAACACAAATACATGAACCACAAAATAAAAATGCATAATGCCAAACATCATAATAGGGAGATTGGTGCAGTTATGCGACAGGTTTCTTGTTTTCTCATATGTATATATATATATATATACCGGAATTACTGATCATTTTATTTAGGAAGCACCTATTAGATAGTCCAGTGTTGCCTTCCATGAAGGGATGGACAAAATGACACTTCAGCCCATGTCGGGAATCGAACTTGGACCCTAGTATAGTATAACAGTTCTTTAGCCACTACACACCCCGGCTTGATATGATTTGATTTGATTTAGGGAATTCGGACGATTACCTACACAATTGATCTAGGTCGAGAGGGATTGCCCTTTGTGGGAGTCTTCTAACGGGTCCTAAACCGTATTTGGGCAAAGTTTCGGAGAAAACCACTGAAAACTCCGAACGACTAGGTCAGCGGTCGCGACCTGGGCTTGAACTACGCACTTTCCGTCTCCCAGCTGAGAGAATGCTTTGCGCTCGGCTACTGGTCTGGCCTGCATACCCCAGGTGTCCCTGTTATATCACACAGCAATTAACATACTGCTCCGGGTACATATCAGATGTGCCAACCATAGATATAATTAAACAGAAAAAAAAATCGTTACAGATTAAACCTACCAACCGGAATATTATTTAACTGCACCAGTTTATAAAATAAATGTTTTACTCTCTATTTGACGCCAAACGAAGAGAAACATAAATTACGATAGTTTTCAGGAGTTTCAGAATAAAGCAATGTTTTAAATTTAATATCCTTTCGGATGAAAATTTTAACGTCATTACAAATTTCTGGTTCCCGTTGTCTTGGTAACGAAAGCATTGAATAATTATGCATTTCAGACGGATAGAAAATATTTTATAATGTATTTGTTCTCTGCGTGTAATCTTTTAGTAGGAAAATTAAATAAAAAGTGAGAGCTGTAGTGCCAATTTCATAAATTCTAAATGATTTTAAATTTATATAAAATTTAAAGAAGTAAATTTTCAGAGAATTCTTAGCTACAAATAAGCTGTGCCTAAATATAGAATTCATATTTGTTACATTTTGAAATAAAAGCTATTTTATAAGCAATATTTTTTTCTTCTTTTAAGAAAAATGATCAATCATCCCGTTTCACACGTATACCCACTTTGGAGAACGATATTGAAAATGTTCTGAAATTGATTTTTAGGTTAATGATGCATTTTACAGCAAGAATTTTATGGATACATCTTTTTTTAAGAAGATGCGGGATATGTGAAAAGAACGTTTTGGTCATCCACCCCCCGTAGGTAATGAATTTCGAAAAAGTCATACTCACATACATGCCAGACTGCGTATTAACTTCTATAGATTTAACTGGGCGAAATATTGGCTTACGAAAAAACGACATTACTTTCTGGTTCCTCTCATATTTTGAGGCTTATTCAAATGAATATCACACAGTCCAGCGTTTAAATAACACTACCACCCATAGGCACCCATATCTATGGGCAGGCTCTCCCTACGAACCAACAGAGATTCACACAAAACTGCCAAGACTGCCTCAAGACAATACGCTTTAATTATGCAAATAATTATCTCCATTTTCGTCTTTCCACAGAAAAACAAGTATCTTGGGTCACATGGTCAAGTTTCGCTTCGGCGCTCTGTGGATTTCTTGAATATTCGATAGGACGGTTGACTGACCAGACATTTTATGAGGTTTTTGATCCTCATTCCTTCATATTATATATAATACTTTCGAACAGTAAAAAGCTGTGTCTGTTCCGTGAATAGTTTTTCATACTGAAAAGTAGGGGAAAATGAAACGCATTGGCTGTATTATATCTAAAGAGGATATCGCCGTTTGCTGTTTTAAGAACAGCTTGCATGTAATCGTGAAGTGGAATGGAAATGATGATATATTAGAAATGTATTTATGATATTATTCTTTTGGTAGAAGGTAATATTTTTTCTTTCTGAAAGAACTAAAAAGTAATCCTGGGTTAACCGTTTGAGGCGCAACCCTTTCCTAATGCTGAAAAAAGGGCAGCCGTTGCCATCGCTCGACTTAACTACCAGCAAGATGGCGGGCGATCGAAACGTTCATCGCGACAGCTGGCTGTGCGCGGGCACAGCCAGCTGTCGTCAAAAAAGAGTCTCTAGATCTGTGGTACGCGATGAACGTTTCGATCGTCCGCCATCTTGCTGGTAGTTAAGTCGAGCGATGGCAACGGCTGCCCTTTTTTCAGCATTGGGCAATCTATCCAGCTGTTCTCGCATTCTTCCATTTTTCAGCAGATGTCAGTGCTCTGAAAAATAATCGTGACAATTTTTTTACGGGAAATGACGTGCTAAAAAAGTAAAGGATTCTCGTGGAGCTATGTCACCCGCAACTATTTTTATAGAAATCCAATCTATTCTTCGTGACTGGCAACAGTCAAAACGCCAGTGTTGGGTCTTCCCAGAGCGGGAACACTGAACGTTGAAGGGTTAAAGCTACTAGCGCCCTTCCAGGATATTCATGGTACAATTCAAATCCTCACCAAGGGCCCTACTACGATGTTATGAGAGTGTATCAATGAGTGTATCATCTGGCAGTGAAGGCACAGCCAGCTGTGTCAAAAAATGGTCACTAGATATTTGGCACGCTATTAACGATTTGATCGACCACCATCTTACTGGTAGCTAAATGATGGCAACGGCTGCCCTTTTTTTTAGCATTAGGAAATGGTTGCGCTTCAAAATGTTAACTTCGCACAACGTTCACAGGACCGATGACAGAGAATTGGGTCATCAAAATCAATTTATAAGCTTTACGCCATCAGGAATGACTTCCGAGAAGTCGGTATTCGGTACATAATGGACTCCCGAAATATTCGGGAGGGCTCATAAAAGGAAAGGCTTAATAGCATTCCATGGAAGATAGCGAGGGGGGGGGGGACGAAATAGTTTTATGAAACTGCACATGATTATATTAGGAAGTCGTTTTCTTTCACTACCAGCATGCTGAAGCGTTATTAGCTCGAATGTTATTTCACTGTCTAGCCAGGAAAATGTGGAACGAACAAAAAGTGTGGCTTTAACAATAAAAATTTAGTACATTCTAAATGCTGTGTTTGCACGTCCGTTTAGCATGATAAAATGTTAAAAGTTTTCAAATAATAACTATGAAAATTTAACCACAAAGATTTTCCTTTTTATTTTTTGTGAAGATAATATTTACGTTTTTCACGGAAAAAATTGTACAAACTCAATTTAAAATGTTCACGCAGGGGTAGAAATTAGAATATTTAGTCATTTGTCCGAGGTTGACTCCGTAACTTCCCCGGTCCGTAACATTTTCCACTGATCCGTATATATGATTTTTAAAAATATGCAAAATAAAAAAAGTTACATGAGCAATGTGATATTGTTTTCCGTTTAGAGCTGTATTAAAAAATATAAATACCCCTTATAAAACTATTAAGTAGATCAAATTGCATGAATGAACTGGTAAAATCAGATGGCAAGTATTATACAACTAAATGAGGAAAGTTTGCAACACAAAAATGTAAATAAAATGTTACATGTCTGATGAACCAACAAATGTAATATTCTAATGGTCCGCTATGTGTTTTCGTGGTATCGGACACGCCGACCACGGTTAATTTCGAGCCCTGGTTCAAGTATTATAGCAATCTAAAAACTTCTGAATGTTGTGTTACAATATTAAGAATGCGCTGAAACAATATATATTATTATTATACAAAGAAAAGAAAGTAATTCAGATAGTGGCGTCTAACAATAAAACGTTAGAATAGAAAAATGTGTATTAACACGCTGTTATGACTTTCATATCTGTATATATGAATTGAACGGAGAATCATGTAATTCCATTTTCCCCCCCCCCCGCTTCCATAAATCCAATTAATTTAAAATTTTTCAGAGACATAAAGCATCCATGACAATACAGTAGTATTGAAAATGGCGAGCATAGCATTTATCATTGTTTTCAAGGAACCCACAAAAGAATTCCAGAACATTACGTTCTATGCTTTGTCATTGTTCAAAGCGTATTTTTTAGAGATATTTTCGAACAAATTTTTAAAATCTTTAATTTCGAACTACTAAAGATTACAGAGTAAGGTCTTCCATCAAAAAACTGTAATATAAGTAATTTTAAAATTTATTTAAACGTGCACTTAAGAAAGATAGCAATGAAATGCTAAAAACAAGTTTCTCTAGCCAGAAAAGTCATAGTAAATTTTTAGAATTCTAAATTTAGCGTTTGATATTAAAAGAATTTCAAAGTTCAGAAAGTTACGTTAACCCTTTGAAGTGCAAGCATTTTAATATCAATATAAAAGACCAACTGTCTGTCCAACGCAGAAAAAGTGCAGCCGTTGCTATCGATCCATTTAACTACCAGCACAATGGCAGTCGATTGAAAAGCCCATCCGCTCAGTCAGCTGTGTCAGAAAATTTCTTTAGCTCTGTAGCGTCGGATGGGCTGTTCGATACAACCGCTATGTTGTTGGTAATTAAATGGATCAATGGTAACGACTGCACTTTTTTCGCGTTGGGATCGTTTAATCCAATTTTTTTACGAGTAGCAGTGAAAGCGCTGAAATGAGGTGGTTTTCTGGCGCAACCACCGCCCGCCAAAGGGTTAAAAAATAGAGAAATAAAACAAAGATTGGAAATGGCTTGAAAATCAAGAAAGAATATTTAAAATATCTTCAGAGAATTTACTACTTTTTTTCTTCTAAAATTTGATTGCGTAGTAGTCGATAGTGAAGAATAATTAAGAATAAGAAAATTCCATGTGTTGGCAAAGCAAGCAATTTTGAAGAAAGATTCAAAATATAAACTTACGAACTCTGCCTTAAACCTTTGAGGCACAACCCTTTCCCAATGCTGAAAAAAGGGCAGCTGTTGCCATCGCTCGACTTAACTAGCAGCAAGATGGCGGACGATCGAAATGATCGTCCGCCATCTTGCTGCTAGTTAAGTCGAGCGATGGAAACGGCTGCCCTTTTTACAGCATTGAGCAATCTATCCAGCTGTTCTCGCATACTTCCATTTTTCAGCAGATGTCAGTGCTCTTAAAAATAATCGTGTCAATTTCTTTACGGGAAATGACGTGCTAATCAGTAAAGGATTCTCGTGGAGCTATGTCACCCGCAACTATTTTTATAGAAATCAAATCTATTCTTCGTGACTGGCAACAGTCAAAATGTCAGAGTTTGGTGTTCCCAGAAAGGGAACACTGCGCGTTAAAGGGTTAAAAGAAAAAAAATCCTGATTTTTTTAAGTTAATGACAACAATTGATAACACAGCAACTGATGGTGTAACAACTGATGCAGAGAAACGACTGCTTCGAGATCCATTTATCAGAAAACATAAAATGTCAGAAATACTTTCGTCAAATTTTACTGCTAGTGCTTAGAATTCTAACGTTATGCATTGGTATAAATACTAAAGCCTCCCATACTGCCCTGAAACTTGTCCAATAGAGAAATATTGTGCAAACGAATAAGGAAATTTTCTAAATAGCAAAACAATCTTCAAACACTGCAACAATTAAAGAAATAACTATTGTTACAACACTCTGGTAGTAGGTGTATGTTAAAATAGTCCAGCCAGCCCTAAAGGCGAATATAATACTTTATTCGACTAGTCGAAGCACGAATATCTCATAAAAATACAGAATTTAGTAACACAAGCAAACACAAATCATCAACTAACACAGCAATAACACTATTCAAATCGCAGAGTTAATCGTATCGCTCTACTCTCAATATCCGCAGTCTATCACACTAAAATCGACAGCCAGAGAAACTCTATTTATAGATTTCCAGTCTGGACGTAACGCCATATGGGACGTGTGACATCATATTTCTGGATTTTTCTAGTAACTTCTCTCCTAATTGAGATACAACCAAAATATCACTAGTTTCGAGAACTTTCTCTTTGTCGCTAAAGTAGCCATTTTGCCGTCAAAGTCAAGGGGTCACATTTATCATTTCATTTGCAAGAATACCTTTACAACTCTCTTTCCACCAACACACTTTAATGTGGGGAAGCAACATTACAACTTTGTAACATACTGTAGGTCTGCACAAAAACCATTGTGCGAAACCTCAAGGCAGAGTGAAATGTCATTAACTGGTTGATAACATGGCAATACCGAGCAAAAGCATGGCAATACTGTTCATGACAATTTCATAATTTTATTCTTTAATGATTTTATTCTTAAATGTCATTTTATCTCTCAACACCCTTTATTGAAAAATGTGTCCCAAAAATGCGACATAAAAAAGTGACATAAAAGTATGCGACATAATTTTACATGTATTTAAATACTATTAGTTCACAACAGCTTTAATCTATTGTTACAATATTTCGTAAGCTGTAGAATAGGCTTCACATGTATTTTTTACATATATTTAAATAATATTAGTTCACAAGCATCCCATGTATTTTTCAATAAATAGGTTACACTCATGAAAGTTTCAACATAGGGTTACCAGGCGAAATACGCGAAAGATGAGCGATAAAATGACATAGTCAATTAATATCGTTTTAATATGGCAACAATGAAACTAAAAAATTAGGGGGGTTCAGGGAGATCTCCCCCTGAAGAGGCTCGAACCGCCGAGATTTTTCTCACACCCCCTTTATTGAAAGTTGTCCGAAAAATGTGTCCCAAAAAAAGCGGCATAAAAGTATGCGACATAATTTTTTAAATACATTTCAACTTTTAAGTTATAACCTTTACACATTATGTTTCAAAAGTGCAACTGTCCGAGTACTACAAGAATATATCCTGTGCAGTATGAATACACTAAAAGCAGTTTTTTCACTATCTGCTGTTAAACTGACTCTTTCTTTCAATATAAATTTGTTGCTGTCAAATCTCTTCAGCCAGCTACAAAAAAGAAAGTAAAAGTAAAGGCACAAATGCACTGAGCTAAGGGTGGAATAAAGGAAGATAAAATAATTTAATCGTAAAAGCTTTTTGCTTTTTATATATCCCAATACTTATGGTAGTAGACTCTTAGAGGATCCCATTTTAAATATTTTAAGCTATAAAATGCACTTTGTTGTGAAAGTTTCGAGTACTCTATCAAAAAATGAGCACACAGTTTCTGCTTTCTTCTGCGAAGTATATACTATTTTAATCTCGAAAAATTTTGGTACTATGATTTTGACCAAGGACAGATCAAGAGGGGAGAGAGGGTACAGACCCCCTGGACGCCACCCCCACTCCGAAATTTTGATTCTTGTTACTAAAATGATAATGATATAGTCTTTTTCTTGAAAGTTTCTGCCTTTTTTACCGTTTGAACCCCCTCCAAATTTTTTTTCTGGAGCTGTGCATGATTTTGACCATTCCTAAATTTACTTTTTCAAATTCCTGTGTGACGCATCAATGCACGTATGTATTTATGTACGTACTTATGCATTTACCATGTATTTTGACAGACCGAGAATTCATCTTGTCTAGTTTTGTGATCATCCGACGTGATCTTTTCCTTTCGACAGCCATTGAAAAGTGGTTTAAGTTCGCATATATTTATCTTCATATCTCTAACACTTTTAAGGATATAGTTTTTAAATTTTGTGCATCACCTTATTAGTGTATGGGACACATTTTACTAACTGGGATTTTTTTTTTTTTACGGGGATCGTATACAAATTAAAAAAAGTACAACTTTCTGAAAATTAATGAAAGAAATTTTTTCTTAACACAGTCTTCTTTTTCGACCTCATTTTGAACTTTTTTTCAATTTACATTGCACGATTATCTATATCTAGAAGACAAAGCCCGTTGTAGTGGCAATTACAACGATTCAATTTTTATTAGATACCGAAATCGAATTTCATGCTCTTCTGGAAACGTGCGGAAACTTTTCGCATTCGAAAGATTTCGTTGTGGCAACAACTCCTTTTACATCAAAGCTTCATGAGGAAATCATTTTATTTGTGGAGAAAAAAATACTGTGTAATCTGAAAAAACTAATTAAAACGAATTGGAATTGCAATTTCCCTTCAAAGCTTGATAACCGTGACTTCAGTATGACGTCATTGTCACTGGATGCTCCTAATTTTGTCACGCAAACGAATAACTTTTTTCTTATTCTCGGAAATAAAAATAGTGAAAAAGCGCTTGAAAATGAGGGAACGGGTAGATTTTCAGATTTTTAAAGTAACGCCGATTGTTTTCTATATTTTTGCTTAGTTATGAAAATTTTCAAGCGCATCGTACAAACGGTATAGATGCTATTGGACTTTTTGTTCTCAACATTTTAATATTTTTGGAATCATGGTGGCAAAAGTTTTGCATCTTGGAACGCTTGCTCGTTATTGTTAGAGAATCAGTGAGTCAGGAATCAGTGTCACTCTATATTATCTCTAATAGATACAGAATTAACCCTTTCAGGCGCAACCCTTTCCCAATGCTGAAAAAAGGGCAGCCGTTGCCATGGCTCAACTTAACTACCAGCAAGATGGCGGACGATCGAAACGTTCATCGCGTGCCACAGATCTAGAGACCCTTTTTGACGCAGCTGGCTGTGCCCGTGCACAGCCAGCTGTCGTCGAAAAAGGGCTCTAGATCTGTGGCACGCGATGAACGTTTCGATCGTCCGCCATCTTGCTGGTAGTTAAGTCGAGCCATGGCAACGGCTGCCCTTTTTTCAGCATTGGGCAATCTATCCAGCTGTTCTCGCATTCTTCCATTTTTTCAGCAGATGTCAGTGCTGTTAAAAATAATCGTGACAATTTTTTTTTCGGGAAACGACGTGCTTAAAAAGTAAAGGATTCTCGTGGAGTTCTGTCATCCGCAATTATTTTTATAGAAATCAAATCTATTCTTTGCGACTGGCAACAGTCAAAACTTCAGAGTTTGGTGTTCCCAGAGCGGAAACACTGCGAGTTAAAGGGTTAAACGATGTTATCAATTTTTAGGACACCCTGTATAGTGAATACAGATTTGTGCATTTCTGTTGAAAAGAGGATCATCGTTTTATTTTTCCCCATCGATGTACTAGTGCGGTGAAGGAAGAAAAAAAAGAATATCTTTTTTTAGCTCTTTCAAACGAATTTGTATGAAATTGCAATTTAGCACCGGGAACTCGCCGGAGAATCTCCTGCTAATGAAATTTGCGACTTCAGGTGAAGTGATTTGCTCCGGAATCGATCGACAGGATTTCTTTTTTTATCACTCCTGGATATATTTGTCGAGCGGAGTAACAAAGTAACAGGTGGTGAACGATACATCAAGGAATGAATCTTCAGGAACTAGAAATCAAAGCCCGTTGTAGAGGCGATTACAAGAACACTTGACGGAAGCATATCGACACTGAATATATATAATCTTCGTCCACCTAAAATAAATAACTTCATATCCAATTTTTATTATATATACTGAAATCGAATTTCATGTTTTTCTGTGAACGCGCGGAAACTTTTCGCATTCAAACGATTTTATTTTGTGTAAACAGACCCTCTTATATCAATGCTTCATGCAGACAATCCTTTTCATGAAAAAAATTAAACTATGTTATCACTGGAAAAACTATTGTAAACGAAGTGGAATCGCAACTTTTCCTTCAAAGCCTGAACACCGTGACTACAGTATGACGTCATATCAATTGCGACAGATCATTCTATCCCACAAATGATACCCTCTTTTGACTCTCGGAAATGATACACTTTTTTGACTCTCCGCTGTGCCCGCGCACAGCCAGCTGTCGTCAAAAAAGGATCTCTAGATCTGTGGCACGCGATGAACGTTTCGATCGTCCGCCATCTTGCTGGTAGTTAAATCGAGCGATGGCAACGGCTGCCCTTTTTTCAGCATTGGGCAATCTATCCAGCTGTTCTCGCATTCTTCCATTTTTTCAGCAGATGTCAGTGCTGTTAAAAATAATCGTGACAATTTTTTTTTCGGGAAATGACGTGCTTAAAAAGTAAAGGATTCTCGTGGAGCTCTGTCACCCGCAAGTATTTTTTATAGAAATCAAATCTATTCTTCGTGACTGGCAACAGTCAAAACGTCAGAGTTCGATGTTCCGAGAGCGGGAAGACTGCGCGTTAAAGGATTAACGGAGTCTGCGCGTTGAAGGGTATAACGGAGTATTTCTGACCATATTTTGAACATTTTCTTTTTTCAATTTACATTGCTCACTTATCTCTAATATATAAAAATTTAAAGCCCGTTACCACCTTTTTGGGGAAACCCTGTATATATTATATGCCACTTTCAACAAATTTTTGATCTAAAATGTTTGCTTTGTTTCCACCAAATTCCTCGCCAACTCCAGGCTTGACCATTATGAAGTCCAGAGATGTTGCCCATTTTAATGTAGGGGGAGCTAGTTGGGAAGCCAACGCTGGTAGTGTCTCTCTTAATTCAGAACCTATTCCATACGAGAGACCCAGCACCAGGATTGGCACCCCCAAAGGACACCAGAGGCACGACAGATTTTAAGTTGCATGTAAAATGTGTCCTTGCCGGTAAATTGTTGCAAATAAAAACGTCACTGCCAATAATTTTTTTATACAAAAGTATTATGCTGTGTGTAAGGCAGCTTAGAAACTTTATTAATAAGTTTCCATAATTGTAGACGGATTTCATTGAAAAATCTCCCACGGGGAACTAAATCATACGAAGTTTTATAATTCTAAAAAAAATCTCAATTTATTTTTAATACTCCCACTCTAAGCCTTATATCTACTTTCGATTCATTGATCCGCTCTTTCATCTTTTGCTATTTCTAGAATTTGAAGAAAATATTCCCCTTGGGAACTAGCCCACGATGAGGTAGGTACATATTTTTCGACATTTAAATATCTTGCGTCTGCATTTTTTTGTCAATATTAATTAATTTGAAATTGTTTCAATATTTTCCTTACAGATTTTAATATGTTTTGCTGTTTCTTTTATTGCGTTAAAATAGCTTTTTTTTATTAAGGTTAGAATAACGTCTCTAATTCCCTTGTGAATCAGATTGGTTATTTTTTTAAATTTACATATAATATTTTTCGTGTCAACCGTTAAAATAAATCTGTCATAATTATTTCTACCTTGAAATCGCTTTTTTACATAAGATTCTTTTCCACCAGTTTGATACTTTAACTTCATTCCTCGACGCACCTTGAAAAAATCTGATGTGGTCACTATGTGCCTTTTAATAAAGGGTTAATTTTAATTAGCATACGATACTTTAAAAATAATAATAAGGTTTCGCGATTGCAATCAAAAAGGGAGGTACTCAGATATACAACAGTCCTAAATACAAAATTTCACCATTCGTTTTGAATTATGCGAGTTCTGATACGTACTGACGCCTCAACAAATCTATGATGCCATCAAAATTGGCTCATTTTGTACCAAAATAGATCGCACATGCATTAGAAATGAGACGGGCTCAGCCCGAGCCTGAGCCCGGGACCGAACCGGGCTCGGGCCCTGTAATTCACGATTGCGTTCGGGCTCGGGCTCGTGAAAAATGTCTCCTTTATTGAGCATACTCCTTGAAACGGATTTTAAAAAGCGATTCATCGAAAAAATAAACGTACTGATGGGATGCTAGGACTTGCAACAAAATAATGGGTGGGTAAAAAGCTAGCGTTTTCACATAATTTACTAAATGGTGAGTTGTGCTATTTCATTTGTGTACGTGGGTTAAAATCCTGTTCATTCAAAATTTTGGACTCATTATTTACTGGTCTATCTTAGTTAAATGTATATATTCACATCGTATCATAAAATATTTTTTAAAGTAATTTTGTTCCTATCAACTAAATTCTTATGCAATAATATATTCTTATGAAATTCTATGCAAATATGCAAATTTCTTAAATTTATTATGCAAAATCTCTTTTCTGGACGTGTTTTAAGTATAACATTTTTTATTGTCACTATAAGAGATTTATAACTTGTATTTTTCTGTATCTATATATCTAAGTACATACGAATGTTTAACATTGATCTGAGTACTCAACGGAATTTTAATAAAAATTGAATCATTATTGTTATTATTTGATAACATGGATATAAAGAACTAGAAAGTGCATTAAGAGTTTGCAGCTATATTTGTCGTTAATTTGCACAAACGGCAAAATTTATCGTAATGTATCAATGAAGTAACTGAATTTTATTTATCTTTAGCTGAAATTTCGGGCTCGGGCTCCGACTTAAATAATATTGCTCTGGCTCGGGCGGGCTCGAAATAAAAGTCTTCGGGCTCGGGCTTCAAAAAATGAGCCCGAACTCATGTCTAACATGCATACGTGCGTGCGTAAATACATACGTAAGTTGAGAGGTCATTCAGAAAGTTGTTCAAATTAATTTAGGATTCTCAAAATAGATTTTTCTGTCAAATAATACGTAATATGATATAATACGTAAAAGAATATTTTTGATATTTGAATATTCTTAGTGAACTGGACCCCACAACAGAAAGTTTCCAAACAGGAAGCAGCCTCAGTCAAAGAAGAGAATCTCCGCCCTTGCACTTTAACAGTAATAGACGCGAAAAAATTAAACCTGAGTTAAAAATTGATTCAAGAAGTATTCTTCCCTTGTATAAGCTAACGCAAGTATGTGAGTTCAAGAAGTTTGAATAATATGCAAACTAAATTATAATAAAACAACTATATTTAGCGAATAATGTCAATACTAACTTTAAGATGCGAGAAGCAATAATGGATAAAAAATATTTATAAGTGGTACTAGATAAGATAGCATTTTTCAAAATTCGTAACATATGGAGGGGGGGGGGGCATAATCCAAATGATTTTTTAACATATATCTCGTGATCTCAAAGAAAAAAAAGAGATATCCATAAGATTCTTGCAGTAAAATACAACTTCACTTTTTTTCACTTTTTACCCCGCTGGGCCTACTCACCTTTTTGGTTTCGAGCTTTGTATGAACCGGTAGGGTCATTTATTATGAAATCCGAAGTTTAGAGTAAAGAATTTTGAATATACAAATACATAAATAATAAGATAGAACACATGGACACTTACAATACAATTTTGAGGATTCGGAAAAAAAAAGCAATATATATGAAGGAAAAACATGAACTCTGACAGTAAAATTTTAAGAATACAAAAAAAGTATATGAAAGAAACACATTTATGAATAAGCATTTATATGTAAAAAATTTGAATTTCGTTTACATGGTAATTATTGTGAGATATTTGAGAAAATACAACACTAACGAATACCTCTAAGTCAAATTTAGGAGATTTTGAAAACCGTCTTAATAAGAGGGTAGACGTGGGAAAAAAAGGAGGTGGGAGTAGTCATCTGTTCGTGAAAGAAAAGAATTTGTGAAATTGTTGCTTTATACTGTAACGGATATGAGTTCCGTACTCAGGCAAAGCTTGTTTGTAACTGAAAAATTTCTTGAAAATTCATTTATTTTAATTTTATGTAAAAAAAGTGACAATACTTTGCAATACCCCTAATAAATTCTGTTTGATTATTTGTTTGTCTGTCTGTGATTTAATGTTCATCAATATGTCTGCATAAAAGACGAATTAAAAGGAGGGGGGACAGAGGGGGCGACCGCACCTCAAGAGAAAAATGTAAAAGATCCTATATCTTATTTCCTTAAAAAGGATGTGTATGAGAATCGTCCAGCTAACCGCCCCCACCTACAAAATTGCTTTAATCCGTCGCTGGTCTGCATATTTAACCTTTACAGGTCAATGTTTAACAATTCTGAACATCGACTTAAAAATTTATTAAAAAATGAAATTTTATTAATATTGACTTGAAAAAATTAGCAGCTAAAGTTAAAAGATGAC
Organism: Cheiracanthium punctorium; assembly: GCA_038373885.1. Taxonomy (NCBI): domain Eukaryota; kingdom Metazoa; phylum Arthropoda; class Arachnida; order Araneae; family Cheiracanthiidae; genus Cheiracanthium; species Cheiracanthium punctorium. Next base: position 616,461 of record JAWZYV010012330.1, on the reverse strand, counting down.
TTGATTTTTTGAAATAGAAGTTGCATTTCTATCATTAGTAGGAAACTGAAAAAAAAAAACCCTCAGGAAAATAGCGATTTTCATAAATTTTAGAGCTATTCTTGATACAGCTCCATCCCCTTCGAATTTAACTCTTCTCTTTATTTAACTTTATAAAAATAAATTTTTCATTAATAGTTAATATTTCACTTACTATTTAAACTACCCATCAGTATACTCCGTTTTTGAAACCAAGAAATGACCTATGCTCCCAATTGGATACACAATAAAAATTGCATAAAAAATTACCCCCATTTAAATAAAAAAAATTACCCCCATTTAACTAATATCCCCTGATTAACACATGAGAAGACAAAATATGCGAAAAAAATTAAAATTTAAAAATTAAAAAGAAATGTAAAAATCTAAAATTCTTCCAGACTCGGCTGGAAAAATTTCAGATTTATTTATTTTTAATCTATTCAATCAATTCTGCCATATAGATGAAAATGATAACTGTAAGTGTTCATATAGACTCATGTTCGCATCATTTTGTTGCTGAAAATTGCATCCATTGCTGTTTGGCCCCTAGTGGTGAAATGTTTTGGATGAGTGCGTATTGGAAAATCTAAAGTACCCATTTCAGTTATGAAATGAGATCCTTGATCGGAATTTCATTCTATGGTAAAATCTCCTACTAAAACAGTCTTACCATCATCTTCCTTCAGTAACGTTTCAAATAGAGCGTCTAATTTATCTTCATAAGAAATTCGAGGATTAGCGTATGTAACTGCAAATCTCACTTTATCTTGAATATACGCAATGACCCTTTGAACACCATCGATCTGGCTCGTGTAGGCACGGGTAAAGTGTTTCATATTCTTTTTATAAAGTGATTTTTATAAAGTTTTCCTCTATTAAAGTCATAACTCCAGATGGCTTTCTGTTTTGGAAACCACCGTCTATCCGTTCGACCAAAGTATTCCGTTAGCAATATCAAATCACTTTGCAGAAAACATGAATCAAACGGAAAAGTGACCACGGCGCGCCGCGTAGACAAAATCCCGTGCTTGAAAGAAATATCACCCGAGTGCTAATAATTCAAAATATGTCTGGATCTCAATGCAAAATGCCTGCGTTTGCAAAAGGTTAAAAAATTCAAATACATCATCGGTATTTACACGCACACAAAAAAGAAAGCTGCCTGTCGAGAGTGATGTGCATTTTTATTACTATTGTTATATTTTACTATTACTATTATTATTACAATTTCCAAAAATGAAAATCGCAACCGTCACCTCATAATAACACTGAATGGTCGATTATTGCATTAAATTCTATTCCAAAAAAGATTTTTACGAAAAGTATGAATAAATAATCTTTTCATCTGTCATGAAGAGGGCGAATTAGTCTCCAAGCACACAATGAGTTGAAAAATCTCTCATAAAGAGCTCGTAAAACTCCCATCTCTAAGATCAAAGAAACGCGCCTGACATCCAGTTGACGGCTTGATTTGACAAGCGTCAAACCGATTCTTGAAACTCACACATTCTAAAAGGAGTGACATTTCCCGGATGGTGTTAGCTCGACAAACTGTAGGAGCGGGGAAGAATATTTGACAGCTTTAAAACTAGTGGGGTTGTCTAGGGTTGCCTCCAGTTTGCCAAAAAATAAACGGATAATCCAGAAATGCAATTGCTTTCCTGTTAATGGCGTTCTAAATTTTAGGTAACTAAATAACTGTTCGCTTGATATTAAAGTAAACTTCGTACAAAGCATCTAAATTGGTAATAAAAACTACGTACTTTGCTTCATGTGAATTTTTATAGTTTTATTTGTTTTTAACGGTTTAGTTCGAACAACCTCGTGTGATTTTGGTACATAAATACAAATAAGCAAACTGTGTCATTCACTTCAAAATTTTTGGAATGTCTCTTTACAAGCTGTACTACACACCGTAATAAATGATAAACCTGTATCAATTGCGAAACTTTCAGAAAGAGTTCTTAAAAATCGAAAATTTATCAAGATGTGTGAATCTTCGACAACTGTATGTTGAAGAACTTTTTGCGAAGTTTTATAAAAGTCACCTTGTTTCATTTATTACGATGGGTAGTAGACTTCAGAAAGAATAATTCTGAATCTTTTCGATCTCTTAGCTCAATTAGTTTATTTTACTTTTTGTACCTAGACCGTAAGAGAGATTTTGTTTCTTCGAACTTACACCCTTCCTTTTAGAGTATTTTTAACACTTCCTAAATATAATTAAAATCAAACTACTCTATTAACATTGTATAAGCTTGTGTTTGTCTTTATGCATACAAAATATACATTTTTTTTTTCCAACAGCAGTGATTAGACAAATATTATACTTTTTCTTGACTTCACTTTTGCCTTGATCGTACCTATTCTAAAAGCAACTCTCTCTTGATATAAGGCAATATATTGCCATCTCCATTTGTGTTCGGTCTGTACACTATATGCGTTAAAACTTTGTTCTTCGTGAATATTGGTCGCACCAATATCGAACTTTGCGTGTTTGAAATGTTTTTGTATGAGCTAGATTCCCCTAAATATGAATGTAAGGACTTGGGGGCTATATACAAATTCAGATTGTACATTTCTTAGCTAAATAGTTTTAATATAGGGTGTCCCAAAATTGACGCAAGATTTGAAGTAAAAAATTAATTAATTTAGCGTTAGCAACCAAAAATGGCAAACAGTTTGACAGCTGATAGTTTAGGGTTAGCAAAAATACACCACTATATCAAAGAACAGCGTGTTTTCATTGCTGAACAACATTTAAAAAATAATGAAAATTTGATTCGTGATGAAATTAATGGTGAAGATGGAAAAGATCATGTGCTTTAACATCATTGGACTTCTTTCTGTGGGATTACTTCGAAGTCAAAGGTCTATGTCAACAAGCCCACATACGCCCGTGCATTGAAGGAGGATGTGGGAAAGACTCAAAGCTGCATCAATGAAATTCAGCCCCATTTATTGGAAATGGCCATTCGAAAAAAGAGTGAGTATGTGCCAGCAAAGCAATGGGACTTATTTGAGCGATTTTCTATTCCGTACATAACTCTGTTGAATGTACTTTATGGTTCAATAAAAAGAAAACACAATTGGGAAAAAAGCCTGATTTTTTTTCTATTTAATTCAAATCTTGCAATTTTGGGACACCCTATATCTCCATGCTGCACCTAATTTTGATCAATTTTGTTATTGGAAAAAAGAGTCTAAGAGAAACGTTTACGGAAATAAAGGTCTACTAACTTATACTTGGATATGTTGTATAATTCTTTCACAAGAGCACGCTTGAATTGAAGCTTATATGATATACAGCTGGTATTGAATTGTGTCCGTTAACACTGAGAATACTGTAACGTGAAATTCCATTCACTACCTCAGTTATGTTTGTAATATACCTACACTTTTTGGTGTTGGTAAATAATAATTATAGGAAGTCTCTCCTCAAAGTGTAATGCATTGGAATTTTTTGGGGTACTGTAAAACACTTGTAAATTCTGCATACACTATTTTCAATACTTATTCTATTGTCATCAATTTTGTAAAATTTCAAGCTAATTAGACGTCTGGAAGTTGGTGAAAATTGAACTAAAAAATTCCATTACATTTATGTTTACATGCATGCAAGGGAAAGTAATGAAAGAGCGTGTTAATTAAAATGAATAAGTAAGTAAGTAAATAAATAAACATAGTCCCACTGTGAACAGACTCAAAGAATAAACCTCTACCCTCCGACTACCCTCTCACGTCTGCAGCTTGTCGAGTTTGCAACCCAGGAAATGCCAACTTAAATGGACCGGGATAAATTGAATCGATCTGACACTTGGTAGATTGTGAAGCTGTCGAATCGACGTCAAGCGATTATTTGATCTGTAAAATGAGAATTTTATTAGCTGCTTTGTGTGGAGACATTTCCATATTGAGCGTGGAGAACCCATTTCTTCCTTTCAACGCTGAAGATTTTGATTGAGTGAAAAGTCTTCTGTAAATAAATTCAACAGTGGTTTAATTGCGTTTGGAAGGAGTTCATTTCAGTGGTTTTATAGCAGAGCTTTATATAACTGAGATGGATTGTCAAGAGAAAGTATGAGAAAAAGATAAAAAATTTGAAACACTTTCATGTTTTAACCCTTTAATATACTTTCATATTTTAATCCTGTTCCCCCTCTGGGAACACCAAACTCAGACGTTTTGACTGTTGCCAATCTCGATGAATAGATTTGATTTATCCTTTACTTTTTAGCACGTCATATCCCGTAAAAAAACGGTCACGATTATTTTTAACAGCACTGACATCAGCTGGAAGAATGCGAGAACAGCTGGATAGATTGACCAATGCTGAAAAAAGGGCAGCCGTTGCCATCGCTCGACTTAACTACCAGCAAGATGGCGGACGATCGAAACGTTCATCGCATGCCACAGATCTACCGTACAACCAGCTGTCGTTGTGCTAATAAAATATATTACCACCATAAAAATAAAGTCTGGACAGTGGAAGAATGTGGATTATTTAAATGGAGCTTCACAAAATAAATTTCGAAAATTAAATAGGCAGATACCACGCACCTTACGAGTTACAATATATTTGCATTTCTAGCAGTTATAGGAAAGCAATGCATGAAACTGAAAGAAAACAAGTCATCTTTGGTCTTACATTTCGTCACAAAAATAAGTTTTAGCAAAATTGTTGTCTTGATTCATTTTATTTCAATTTTTTGTCTAAGTTTAATATTGAAAAATGTAATTGCTTTAGTTCCGAAACGCTTATTTTACTCCCATCTTAATTATTTACGCTATTTTGTAAAAAATTTTGTAGTGAAAAATGAAAGTAATAAGAAAAGGAAAAAAAAATTGATTAACTAACCGAACATAATAAACCAAGGGAGAATCCCGAAGAGATAATCACAAAAAAATGGTCCGTAAGCACGCTAAAAATATGCTAACGGAATGATATCAGCAGCGCCTTACTTCTCCTGCAACTCTCTCCGTTTCTGTTCCCAGAGAGCAGTTCAGAAGGGCATTTCTCCGATCACATATGCGATTGAGGAACTACTGTACTGTAGTAACCTACGATACAATGCGTTAGCTATAATAAGCGTATTTAATAATAGTGGGGGGGGGGTAGTTTTAAATTCACAAAAAGCGTACTTAAGCGTACTTAATATATATATATATATATTAAACTAAATTTGTTAATGTGTTTATTTAGTTTTTCCTCTGGGGTTTTCGTTAAAATTTTTTCACCTATTTTGCCCACTAGGTATCTAATTTTGACATGTTAAATATAATTTTGGCGAGTGTTAGGGTGGGGAAGACTCCCCCTCTACCACCCCTCCCCTTTAGCAAGGGCTCTGTGTTAGTGATGGGAATGAATTAATGAAATTAATCGATTATTAAATCCATTCGAATCAATCGATTTCGAAAAGTTCATTCGAACGCTCAGCACATAGCATTCGAATAGCCCTGGTGAATCGTGATTAATCGTGAATACAATTCGAATAATGAAACGATTAATCACGAATACAATTCGAAATGTAAAACGATTAATCGCGATTAATCGTGAATACAATTCGAACAGTAAAACGATTAACCGCGAATACTATACGAATTGTGAAAACGGTTAATCGCGAATACAGTTCGAATTGTGAAAACGGTTAATCGCGAATACTATTCGAATTGTTAAATCGCGATTAATCGCAAATACTAATCGAATAGTAATCACGAATATTCACTATTCGATTAATCGATTGTTGGCACGATTCGAAATCGATTAATCGATTACGGAAATCATTCGAATGGCATATCACTACCCTGTGCTCATGTGCTCAAATGGAGGAGCCGCAACTGCTTATGGAAGTATCTTTATAACTTCCTGAAATGGGACTTATTCCTCTGAAATAACGCTTTAATATATCACATATACTTCCTTTTCTCAACTTTCTTAATTAGGGAATATAGAAATTCAGCGTAATGAAGCGATAACTCGACAAGCAGTTTCCCACCGCCGCCGCTACCAAAAGCCCAATATAAATCGCGCGAAGTGTAACCTTCCAATCATTTAGCCAATTATCGATTGTTCGATTAGATGAAAGTTTCCAGTAGTATCATCTCATCATTTCGCTATTGGAAATTCCACGGTCCGCAGCTCACGTACAGTTCGTTAGTTCTAAATCGAGAGATAGCGAGCAGTAACGTTTTTCTTTTGCCGGATGCATCCAGCTTCTGGAGCGTTACGTGAGAAAAATGTTCTTGGCGAGGCTGTTGAACTAAAGAAATGAATTATGAATTTGTTTTATGCAGTGGCATTGGTCCGTATTGCTTTCTAATGTGGCGAGAGTGCAAAAAAAAAGTATATATTATAACGAATGTTATAGGGTTTGGTTTGATGGTAACGATGCAATGAAAACAAAATTAAAACTCAATATTGATTACAAAAAAAGCTAGATGGATAAATAACATAAATCTCCACCTCATTGTTTTTTAATATGTCAAATTTTCTATCTTGTTCTCCCAAACAAATCATTTTGCAACAAATATAGTACAGCAGAATCCCTCTGTAACGAGCGTTCTTGTTTCCAGTTGAAAAATTCGCTTTAGAGAAAATTTCGTTGTGCAGAAATTTTTTTAATTATTTCAATAAATATTACAAACATTTTTGTAAAATAGACAAATCAAAGTATTTAATCATGACCTTCAACTGAAACTAGCTTAATAAATATCATAAATCTGTTGTATTTTGTATTACTAGCTGAAGTACCCAAATGAATTCAGCTTGGCGATAATTTCATTATTTGGCGGGAAATCAAAAATTACGTAATGTGATAATATTAGGGTATGATGATTTCAATGGGAATTTTCAAATTTCAATACTCGTTTTCTAATTAACCGATTTTAGTGTGCTGTGTTGTGTTAAGGCAACGTTACGCTAAGGCTATATGCTATGGGGATATGTGTGTGTGTGAGTGTGCGCGCGCGCTCTATTGTGTTGGAAAGTGTTTTAAAATCGATGCCTTTGGCATGGATTTATCTTTATGGTTTATTCGTAATAACGCCCTCTCCCCTCCTAACTAAAATCTCGAGTTCTCCGCAGAGCAAGTCCCTCGTATCGCTGACATCTGCATTCCATAGAACTCGGCAAAGGAATGCAAACGACACCCGACACCTTCTGGAGTGTGTCAGAGCGCGGGTGTTGACCCAGTCGAGTTGAGATGTTGTGTATCTATCACATTACCAGGCGTACAAATCGAGCGACACCACGCTTGGCTGTCCAACAAATACCAAACACCCTTTTCCGTAGGAGCGCCTACTATACAACACTACTCCACCGCGAGGTCATATGAACGCTCGGCTGGACATCACCGAAAGCGATTTATGTTCATGTTCCCTGACATTGTTAGGGCTATCTCTTAATTAAATCAGAGAGCCGTGCCGTAATTTTGCGGGAGAATGAGTCCAGTGCAGTTTAAGGTTTAAATGGGAGAATTAATTTTTTTTTTTTAAGTTAGAGATATAATTTAGTTTCATTTATATACTAGAAGATAAAGCCCGTTGCGGAGGAAATTACAACGGGCGCTAGAAAAAGCATTTGGCAAAAGTATGTCTACATTCAATATATTTAATCTTCGTCCACTTAAAATAAATAACTTCATATTCAATTTTTATTATATACCCAAATCGAATTTCATGCTCTTCTGGAAACGTGCGGAAACTTTTCGTAATCCGAAGATTCCGTTTTGTGGGAACAGCCTTTCATATATCAATGATTGATGCAGGGGAAATCATTTTTTTGTGTGTGTGAAATAAATAAATAAACTGTGTAATCTGAAAAAAACTATTTTAAACGAATTAGAATCGCAATATTCCCTTCAAAGCCTGATAACCGTGACTTCAGTATATGACGTAATTGTCACTTGCGACACCTAATTTTGTCACGCAAATGATAAACTTTTTTGACTCTCGGAAATAAACTGGAGTTGCAAAAATCGCTTAAAAATGAGAAAACGGATGGATTTTTGTATATGTTTGTAATATGATTGTTTTCTATATTTTTTATTCATAATTAAATTTTCAAGCGGATCGTACCCACGGTGTGGATTTTATCACGCTTTTTGTGAATAATTAATGACTATGTCATTTTATCTCTCAACCCCCTTTATTGAAAAATGTGTCCCAAAAATGCGACATAAAAAAGCGACATAACTTTACATGTATCTATTAGTTCACAGCAGCTTTAATCTATTGTTACAATATTTCGTAAGCTGTAGAATATGCTTCACATGAATTTTTTTACGTATATTTAAATACTATTAGTTCACAACAGCTTTAATCTAGTGTTACAATATTTCGTAAGCTGTAAAATATGCTTCACATGTATTTTTCTATAAATAGGTTACACTCATAAAAATTTCAACATAGGGTTACCAGGCGAAATACGCGAAAGATAATCGATAAAATGACATAGTCAATTAATATCGTTTTGATATGGCAGTTATGAAACTAAAAAAGTAGGGGGGTTCAGGGGGGTCTCCCACTGACGAGGCTCGAACAGCCGAGATTTTTTTAAATCTTTCTCGAGTGATGGTGGTATAATTTTTATCTTATTACCAGGAATTGTTACAGATGCGGTGAATCAGTGAGTCAGGGATCAGCGTAACTACATTTGGGGGAGGGTTAGGGGAACTATAAGATTAAGGGTGCCGGAAAGCAATGTCGTTCTTTTACATAAAATTAAATAAATAAATTTTCAATAAGTTTTTTAGTTACTGCCTAAACATGGTATTGACAGAAAAAAATATTTTGTTGAATTTAACAAAATTTTGTTGATTCAACAAAAATTTAGCTAGCGCTATTTCAGAAGGATAATTTTGTTGATTTAGCAAAATATATTTGTTTAATTAAAAAATATTTTGTTCAATCAACAAACATTTTGATGATTTAAAAAAAATATTTCTTTGAAATAAAGTCAATCAAAATTTTGTTAAATCAACAAAACATTTTCCCGGGTATATTCATATTTGTTCCTTTTTGATACAAGAAACTTATAGATATATTTTTTTCTTTTTCATAAAAGATTTCTACCCTCCTCCTTTTTTACACGCGTATCTTCCGTCAAAGGCGATATTCAAAATCTGTCCTAAAACTGAATTTTAGGAATTCGTGAGTGCTGTATTTTACAGCAAGAATTTTATGGATATCTCTTCATTTTTTTTTTTAAATCTGAGATCACAGTAGACGAGCGAATGTTTTGGATCCCTACCCCTTTGGTTACGAATTTTGGAAAATGCTGTGTAATCTACCACCTGTGTTAAAAAATTCATTTTAAGTCCAAATTTCGCATTTTATTAGTTTTAGACAGGTGCGAAACATTGACATAGGTCTTTCCCATTCCCCTAATATAATCACAAGAAGTAGAGGGTTCGGAACTTGAAGAGAGGGGGGAGGGGGGAGCCTTTCACTAGAGATGGCATTTCTCTTCTTTTTTTTTTTACTTTCTTTCTAATCTTGAACCCAGGTTTAATCTGTTCGCAGTCCTCATTGAACACTCACCTTATTTGGCGAGTGCTGCTTCCAAGCATGAGACTTTGAATGCTCCAGTAGGGTTAGAGCGCGGACAAAGAGACAGAGGAATAGAAATCCTAAGCACTTTTCAACATTGGTAAAAAACGCTCAAATTACTGGTGTTAAACGATAAAGTAAATAAAAAACTTTGTAAAAAACACACATAAGAAGTTATAGGTAAGAAGAATATAAATACGCACGTTTCGGTCAAAAATTATTTTGACCTTCATCAGTCGAAGCCCTTCGTCGCAAGGAACACAGGGAACTGAAAAGAGATAAACAAGCAAGCAAGTTGCCACAAGGGGCAAAGAAAAGTCGAACAAAACCACGGAGAGGGAAAAAATTAAGGGATAAAAAAGGAAAGGAAAGAAGCACAAAAAATACAAAAAATAAAATAAAAAATAAAATAAAATAAGGAGGTACACACGAATACAAACACACACACAAAAAAGAGAAAACAGAAGAAAAAAAATAACAAAAAACTTCTTACCTATAACTTCTTATGTGTGTTTTTTACAAAGTTTTTTATTTACTTTACTTTTCAACATTGTTGGATTGTCTCGAAAAGATAAAAATGGCTTCTATTTTCAGATGTGTTGAATTCGTAGAGGTGATGAAGAGGTAAAGTAAATAAGAAACTTTGTAAAAAACACACATAAGATGTTACAGGTAAGTCACAACGAACCTAAGGTTCGTTGTGACGAAGAGCTTTGACTGAGGAAGACCAAAAAGAAATTTTGGTCGAAACGTACGTATCTACTTACCTGTAACATCTTATGTGTGTTTTTTACAAATTTTTTTATTTACTTTATCGTTTAACACCAGTATTTTGAGTGTTTTTTCCGTGATGAAGAGGTGTTTGCAGAGTATTTTAGTCGCTGGAATGTAATATGTCATTCAACTTGATACGTTGAGCTCAGAGCGATTGCAGGGAGGGGCGCGATAAAACAGGTAAAGGGCAATTGATAATGAATGTTTAAAAAAATTCATCTTATTTGTTATTTATTTATTTATTATTTAGTCCGAAACACATCTATTTCCGCTTAAAATCTTTATTCGAACTTTACGGATGGCATTATTTTGTAGTAAAGATGACTAAATATTCGTTGTTAAAAAAATTAAAAGCTGTATGTGGAGGGAGGGGGGGATACGAACTATTCATTTCACCGCAGTTCAATCTACCTGCATAGTTTCGAACTATGCATTTATTTATCTTTACTGTTAAAAATGAGAATTTCATTAAAATGGAACTGAAATAGAATGTTAAAAGCCATAGAATTCAGCGCTAAGTCACGCGGTCATTTAACAAAGCAGTTTTAACAATGCTTTTGGGAGGGCTCCAGACTCCCCGGATCTTTCTCTTGTGTGCGCCACTGATGATGAAAGGCGAAGTACAGTTCAGAATAGGCTTGGCTGTAAAACAGTTTTAATCGGCGATTTTAATGCAGATTTTGATTCCAAGGAATTATTTTATGGAACAAGGAATTAAAATACGGCACGCTCATGAATAATGATAAGCTTCCCAACTTCATTTAACCCTTTAACGCGCAGTGTTCCCGCTCTGGGAATACCAAACTCTGACGTTTTGACTGTTGCCAGTCACGAAGAATAAATTGGATTTCTATAAAAATAGTTGCGGGTGACATAGCTCCACGAGATTCCTTTACTTTTTAGCAAGTACTTTCCCGTCAAAAAATTGGCAAGATTCTTTCTAACAGCACTGACATCTGCTGAAAAATGGAAGAATGCGAGAACAGCCGTATTGATTGCCCAATACTGAAAAAAGGGCAGCCGTTGCAATCGCTCGACTTAACTACCAGCAAGATGGCGGACGATCGAAACGTTCATCGCGTGCCACAGATCGAGAGACCTTTTTTTGACGCAGCTGGCTGTCCCGGCACAGCCAGCTGTCGTCAAAAAAGGGTCTCTCGATCTGTGGCACGCGATGAACGTTTCGATCGTCCGCCATCTTGCTGGTAGTTAAGTCGAGCGACGGCAACGGCTGCCCTTTTTCAGCATTGGGAAAGGGTTGCGCCTCAAAGGGTTAATAAGGAAGAAAAATAGGGTGACACATCATGCATTTTGATACGCTTTTAATAAAAACACTTTAGTGCGTATTAACCCTTTGAGGCGCAACCCTCTCCCAATGCTGGAAAAAGGGCAGCCGTTGCCATCGCTCGACTTAACTACCAGCAAGATACAAACAACTGCATTAGAAACATGTACACTTGAAAAAAAAAATGTTCATTGTCGGAGAGGACATAGATTTATGGGTCCTGCTGACAGCCTATGTAGCTCTCTCATCTGCAGCGGCTTCTTTTTGCAACATCTATCTCTTAAAACCTGGTATAGGGAATCAGGATACCGTGATTTATGATCCCGTACAGTGTAAACTTTCAAATGACACACACACACACACAAAAAAAAAAAAATTTTGTTCTTGCATGCCTTCAGTGGGTGCGACAGTACATCCTCTTTCTTTCGACAGGGCAAAATTAAATTTTTAAAGAAATTACAAAATAGCTTCAGCCTTCAAAATGCAATAGCCATTTTTTTAGATCCCGATGCAACACCTAAACAGGTTGGTGAAGCAGAAGTTAAGTTTATTGCGTATGTATACACGGGCCGCCACGAAACATCGCTAAATTTGCTAAGGCTACAACTATTTCAAAAATCCCTGCCAAAAAGTGCATTCAATTTGGCTTGTTTGCCTCCCACAGAAGCGGCTGCTCGGCAGCACTCACTGAGGGTCTACTTGCAGGTGCAGGCTTGGCAAAAAAATTTTCTAAATCCAGAGCAGTGGGGATGGACGACCATCAGAAACAGTTTGATTCCGGATGTCAAGCCGCCTGTTCTTGCATGAAAGCGAGAATAACATGCTCTAATATAAGTATGCACTGCAAAGGTCATACATGTCGAAATTCCCTCACCGAAGAAGAGGTGATAGAAGACACGCCGTACGATTGCGATTTTCGAGAGGAAGAAGAGGAGGTGAATCCCTTCCCTGACGATGATGATGAAGAAAACTTTAATGTCGATGGGACATTTTTGCCAAAACGACGAAAGACATCATAAGTAACTTATGCACATAATGATGTAAATTCAAATAACTAGACCAGTGTGGTAGCGTTACGTAAATTCATTTGGGCTGGCCGTTTTCGAATTACAGGCGTTAAATCCCCTTTTCCCCCCAAGTTGGCAAAAATTGCCCATTTTTGACAATCGACTGTGGCTAAACCGCTGAACCGAATTTAATTCTTAAGGACTCATTAGACGCGGAATTTTATGCTCTTTAATTTTGTAACAAATCACTTGGCGGTACCATGCACCATTTTCATGGTATATGCGAAAAACTGAAAAAAGTGCCAAAATTTCGCCGTTTTTTGGCTCCTAAAAGTGAAGCCCACCTAAACTTACTTCGCAAAACCCACCCAGCATTTACTTGGGATGCCAACGGTGGATTAAAATCATCTCCAGCTCTGCACTATTTTTCGGGCAGCAAAAGTCTTATTTGCCTGGGCTAAAGGTAATTTTAATGAAAATCTCGTTTTTTCTTTTACCAATATAAAGTTTTAGCATTATGCCACATTCTTGTATGTTTTATAAATTTTAGAGGTTATTCAAGTTTTTTTAATATGTTATTTTATTGATATTTAACACAATTATGCTAAAATTGTTGTTTGCTTCACGTTTGCCGTAAAAATGAACTACTTAGAACAAACTATCATTATATGTCCGAAAAAATCTCCATTAGTATCCTCTAAACGTCCAAAGTCATGCATTTTCCTGAGAAATTCCAGTAAGTGTCCATATGCTTCTTTGAAAACATCAATAATCAGCTAATGCTCCGTAATGCTGTAATATTTCTTTACTCACCATTAAAAATAGATTTGGGTAAGCGTTCTTAATTTAGGTCTGGGCATTTTAGTTGAACACGCGAAAATACACTCGTTGATTTAATTTCTTGGAGTAATTTCAGTAAATATTTGATAAATGGATATTACTTATGCGTTTAACCCGCTTGACAGTTTAATTGCTCTGTGAATTTTCAAAGAAATGTTTTGTCTTTTAAAATCATTTAGAGATTAGTTGTAGTACATTCTCTTGCAATTTTTTTTTAGCGTGATCTAAAACTAAACTTTTTATAAATTGAACTGATTTGTTTCACTTGCGAATCCCGGAAGAATAAAATAAATAAATATATGCATTAAAAGATATCCTGATACTTACCAGACTTTATTTACACACAAAATGTGACGTGGCATGAGTAGCTTTTTTTTTCCAGGGGCACTCAAAAGAATTTAAATACATTGCTTTTTGTGGGAGCTCATCCTTTAAAATTTGTTTTAGAATTATTCATCAGCTGCCAAATTAAGAAAAAATTTATACAGGGTGTATCTAAATTGTTTCAACAAAATATTATGGGAGATAGGGCACCTAATAAGAAATCAGAATCACATAGCAATGTGGGGTCAGAATAGTAGTAATATATCCTAAGTTGAAAAACTGTTACAGGAATTATTTATCTGAGCATGCTACGGATTTTACTTGTATGCCAAACAAAGAATTAGAAAAGTGATGGTGGTATTATTCAATGGCCACCACGATCACCAGATCTTTCACCGCTGGATTTCGCTCTATGCGTTTCTGTAAAGGATCAAGTGTACACTCCGCCACTTCCTAAGTCCACCCCTGAACTAAAGCCAAGAATCTGCAAGTAACTGGATCGACCGAAACATGCTGACAAATCTGTTGCAAGAGCTAATATACCGATGGAACATTTTCAAAGAAGTCACATCGAACACCTGCGATAATGGTAAACTTGGACTATTTCTCTATCTCAGCAATATGTACCTTAATTTTTTTCCCCTGTAAATTACATTCAATAAATCATTCTTTTTGCCAAACTAATTTGTGGATTTGTGGATTTTGTGTGATTACGGCAACGCTGCGTGAGGGCCATCTGCCAAGGATGGGGAGGTGCCTTGGTAAGAGAACATTATAAGGGATTAACGCGTCGGAAAAAAACACTCAAAATACTGGTGTTAAACTTTAAAATAAATAAAAACTTTGTGAAAAACACACACATAAAATGATACTTATAACAAGATAGATCGTTTCGACTGAAAATTTATTCAGTCTTCGTCAGTCAAAGCTCTTCGTCTCACAAAGCAGTGGGAACTGAAAAAGATAAACAAACAAGCATGTTGCCACTTGGAAAAAAGAAAAGGAGAGAACCACGGGGATTAAAGGAAGGGGGGGGAGTAAAGGGGGTGGGATAAAAAGAAAAGAATAAAATTAGGGCAAACCAAAAATATATATATATACATTTCTTTTGTTTGTCCTCTTCAGTTCCCAAAGTTTTGTGAGACGAAGAGCTTTGACTGACGAAGACTGAATGAAGTTTCATTCGAAACGATCGTATCTTGTTATAAGTATTATTTTATGTGTGTTTTTTCACAAAATCTTTATTTATTCTAACCCGTATTCACGCTACATCTGGAGAAAACCTACCGAAACTCCCGGCCGTTAGATTTGACAGCCGCGCGATGGGACCCGAACCCGGGACCTTCACACTTCGGCCGTCTACCATTTACAGTGACATAGCCACTGTGCCATGATGAGGCCCAAACTAATTCATAGACATCCTGTTTCACATGAACGTTTCACTGAGATCATGTCTTTTCTTCAATATTCAGAATACATCTAATTAATTTATTGCATACCTCACGTTATCTACGTTAATCCATAACACCAAATCTTTGGACATCTCATTTCAAAAAAGATGTCCTGTAAATCCATTAAACAGTGTAATAATCTGCCCAGTGGCAATATCGAAAAGTCGTAAACCATCTAATTTCCAGAGCACCCAACTAGAAATCGAACGAACTTGCTTCACTTAAAACATTAACATACTCCATGGCGCTATTAAAGCTCTGACATACCTCTTAGTTCTATCAAAAGTCCATTTGGGGTAGCGTGCCCGTGTAATGTAATTCCATGTTCTTTGGAGGCGGGCATACACGAAGGCACTTGTTGATTTAATTTATGCGAGAGATTTCCTGCAATAATGTCTGACAGATGGACTTTAAAGCGTAAGTCTTCCCTGGCAGTTTAATTGCCTACGATTTCATCACGATGTTACATCAGTTCATTCAATAATTAATTATAATAATGGTATTTCGCGTACACATTTCAACGAGAGTTAAATTTAAATTCCTTTTGAATTTAGAATGGACATATTGATTTTATAGAAAATCGTCATGAAAATTCATGTTTTTTTAATTGCAAAATAATTGGACATTCATTTTGCTTTTGAATACAGCAATCGATCATTTCAAATATTGAGGGCAAAATTAGGTTGTTTTTGTAATATAAGTGTGTGTGTGTGGGGAGGGTGATGCAGATCACATATTTAATTTTATTAATCATTTAATTTGGCTTTCTTTAATGTAATCTGTCCAAAATCAAGAATTCTAAAAATTTCTGTTCTCATTTTTCTGCCATTTCGGCTTTTAAATCTGTATTTTCGCTTTTCCCGTATGCATTATTCTTTTTGTTTATTTGTCTCTTCATTCTAGCGTCGTTGTGCTAAAAATAGATTATATTACGTTCGTGTGCTATCGCAACGACTTTTTGATTCCCCTCTTGGCATCCTGCTGGCGTAAGTTATATTTTTGTTGCCGCGCCTCATCTTTAAAATTATTTGCTCGCGATTGCGCCATTTTAATTTTATTGGATTAACTTTTAGGGTTGCTCTGGAATTGGCATTATTTATCTCAGCCAGGTGTTTGTTCTCGCCAATGTGTAATTCTGTGCTGGTGTAATTTTTAAGTCATTCCACCTTAATTTCACTGTCTATATAGGATGTATTTTTTATTTCGCTGAGCCACCACCATCCGTTGTAATAAGTTTATATGTCAATAGTATCTTTTTAATAAAATAGTTTTTAGTATTTAACGTCTTTTTATTATATTGCAACTAAGTGTATCGAACCTGGATTTTCATGTGTCACAACGCAACTTGATAATTTAAAGCAGCCTAGCTAATTAACTTCTTCACATAAATGGGATAACATTCAAGGGTTAATGGAACATTTGTTTTTCCGATTAATATTTCATGATACAGCTTTTTTAAAGTTATGATAATATAGCCAAATTTGACGACGATGCATCGTTACCACTGATCGCTCACTATCGATATATCGCCACATTTGACTAAAAAAAAGACAGTTGCGTTGAGGAATGTTTTATTATGAAGGCTGTAGCCAGAAAAAAAAATCGGAATGGGGAATACGTAGCACTAAAAATTTTTTTTTACCTATAATTGATCTCCAGAATCAACGCAAATAAAAGACTACTAATGCATTGACGAAAATTCAGGGGGTGTGGGGGGGATCAAACCCCCATGATCCCCCTCCCCCCTAACCACGACCTTGTTTATAATCAACGAGTTTGGTACGATTTATCGGTATTGCTTGTTTTGTGTTTCAGCTGTAATCTAATAGTAACATTTTTTAAATGAACTTTCACGATCAGTTAGGGTCCCACCAGTGGCCGAGCGCATTTGCGCTCTCAACTGGAAGACGGAAGGTGCCTGGTTCAAGCCCAAGTCGCGTCCGTCGACCTATCCATTCGAAGTTTTCATTGTTTTTCTACGAAACTTTTTGTAAATACGGCTTAGGACCTCTCAGAAAGTCCACCACACAGAGCAACCCCAACTCCGGCCTAGATTCCTCGCGTAGATAATTGACCGTAATTCTATATTTACATTCAATCAATTGGGTAATTAATAATAAAGATTAGCTTCTCACACTGATTGTAATTTTATTAAATTATCACATTCTCTATGTCAATCTACAATAACCAAACCTGCTAAATAAAACATCCCGTAAATCCATTAGACAGCGTTTACTATGTCCAGTGCAATATCCATAAGTCACAAACCATGTAATTTCCAGAGACACTCAGCTGGAAATCGAACATGTAACTTGCTTCATTGAAAACATTAATACATTCCATATGCTGTTAAAGTTCTGACATATCTCTTAGTTCCATTAGAGATGCATTTGAGGCAGCGTGCCCGTTTAATGCAATTCCATGTACTTTGGAGGTAGGCATTACACGGAGACACTTGTTGATTTAATTTATGGCAGATATTTCTGCAAGTGCTTGACAGATAGACTTTAACCCTTTGAGGCGCAACCCTTTCCCAATGCTGAAAAAAGGGCAGCCGTTGCCATCGCTCGACTTAACTACCAGCAAGATGGCGGACGATCGAAAAAGTCGAGCGATGGCAACGGCTGCCCTTTTTTCAGCATTGGGCAATCTATCCAGCTGTTCTCGCGTTCTTCCATTTTTCGGCAGATGTCAGTGGTGTTAAAAATAATCGTGACAATTTTTTTACGGGAAATGATGTGCTAAAAAGTAAAGGATACTCGTGGAGCTATGTCACCCGCAACTGTTTTTATAGAAATCCAATCTATTCTTCGTGACCTTCAAAAGTCAAAACGTCAACAGTTTGGTGGTCTTAGAGCGAAACCACTGCGCGTTAAAGGGTTTAAAGCGTAAATATTCCGTGTCAGTTTAATTGCAGTACGATTTCAGTCCCGTTAATTAAGCAATTTAATAAAGGTATTTTGCGTAGTTTTTTAAAGTGAGTTGACTTTAAATTGTATTCGAATTTTTGCGTATGAAGGACGTATTAATTTTGCAGAAAACCATACTTAATTTTTTATTTCAAAAATTACACGTTCTTTTTGTTTCCGAACACAGTATCTGATTTTTTCATAGTGGAACAACATTAGATTGCTTATGAAATTTTAGGAAAAAACAACATTCGCGGTTAACTGCTTGAAGCGCAACCCTTTCCCAATGCTGAAAAAAGGGCAGCCTTTGCCATCGCTCGACCTAACTACCAGCAAGATGGCGGACGATCGAAACGTTCATCGCGTGCTACAGATCTAGAGACCCTTTTTTGATGACAACTGGCTATGCCGGCACAGCCAGCTGCGTCAAAAAGGGTCTCTAGATCTGTGGCACTCGTGAATAAAGGCTAGGAAAAATAAATAACGTTTTCGACTGATAGCGAAAATGCCGTCCCAAAAAAGGGACACTCGGCATGGGTTAAAGCGAAGAAAATAGCTTTTTCCGATTGACTAGGGCGAGCACTGAGGGAACTTCCAATCCTCTGCAAGAAATACATGCATAGGGAAAATTTATCAAAGGTTTCGACCCTTTACAGCAATTTGTTAAAAAGTCCACCGCCCGAGGCACTCTCCTACCCTAAGCAGATGCCCGACATACAGACTTGCCGTAACACACACACACACACACACAGAGAATATTGTAGATTTAAAAATAGAGACAGAGAGAGCAAAATTTCTGTATTACAGCGAGTTTTTAAAAAATGAATTGGTATCTGCAGTTAAGAATAAATACGTGATAAAAGTGGCGTAATCAAGAAAAATTTTTTTCCAACTGATGCCAAAACCAAAAAGTAAATATTGATCTCGTAGTTGATGCCAAAACCAAAAAGTAAATATTGATCTCGTAGTCGATGCCAAAATCAGAAAAGTAAATATCCGCAGGGCCTGACTATAGTATTTTTGTGTCCAGGACAGCTTTCAAATTTTATGCCTCTGTATATAGCTGGCTCAAATTTTGTGCCCCTGTTCATAGCTTTAAACTCAATATCTTGGCCTAATTGTGCATGTGAGCCCTGGGTACGTGCCCCCAAGGGCCCTTGCGGTAATCAGGGCCTGAATATCAGGAAGCAAGTTATTGGGATTAAAAATCATAGCCTGCTTTTTTTAGAGCAAAAATTACAGATAAAATAATAAAAGTTCAATTTATATTAACTGACCATGCGTATGTATATACAATTTTTCTTTCCTGCCAGCGATGCCAACATTTGCTGATTTTCAGCTTTTTTTTTTTTTTTTTTTTTTTTTGTCGAGCTCCGGAAAACACGTATACCAACCACCCGGGATCCCAAGACATTCCGGAAATGCTTCATCCGTAATGGCTGAAGGGAGCATCCGGGATATTTGTCAATTTCATCCCTGAGAAAGCCATTTCTGAGGGATTTTCCTAGACAATATTGGAGGTGGGAGAACAAAGGGAAAAAAAGGGGAGAGGGAGGGAAGAGTGAAAAGTGACTTTCTTCCAAAGACAAATGAAGGAAATCTGGAGGCTATGGTTTGGCCTTTTCGATAATTTACATTGACGAATTTCACAGCCGTGGAAAATAGATAAAAAAACAAAATCTGATGTGGACGATATATGACTTGTTTGTACTTCTATTGAATTATACGCATTTTTGGAGCAGTTTATTTAAATTTATTTCATTTGAAACTGAAATAAGATTTTTCAACTATATTAAGATTTGGCAATTTCTCTCCAAGTATAACAGATTTCGCCAAGCTGGGTTCAGATTTGGAAACTTATTTTCTTTGCCACATTTGGCAATATTTCGCCTGAACTCGCCAATCTTGGCAACAGTTCGAGCAGATTGTGTGCATGGCCGAATCAATGATTGACTATAGACTTTTAATGCATTGAAAGCCTTTCAATGTCTTTGTAAGTAAAAGACCTAGTCGATTCCAATCAAATAAAGGGAGGTGCACAGCTAGAGGTTCTAGACATTCCTAAATACGAAATTTCAACATTCTGTGACTGATAATTTTTCTCATTTGCCTTGGGAAAGTCACTTTTATAAATCACTTATTAGTCACTTTTATTTGAATGCTACACTACGCAATAGTGCTGCATCTTCCAGTGCGATGCAGTACAATGCAAAAAACATTCAGCATTAAAATGGCGAAAATGCTAATAACTAAATGTTCAAAGTATTGATTTTTCTAACAAATTAACCCTTTAAGGCACAACCCTTTCCCAATGCTGAAAAAAGGGCAGCCGTTGCCATCACTCGACTTAACTACCAGCAAGATGGCGGACGATCGAAACGTTCATCGCGTGCCGCAGATCTAGAGACCCTTTTTTGACGACAGCTGGCTGTGCGCGCGCACAGCATTACTTTCAAGAGAGCATTCTTTCATAATGAACGTTTTCGAAATTCTTTTGAAACAATAACTGGGTAATACATTTTAATATGCTGAATGATTTTTAGATTACAGTTAACTCACACTACAACGCGAATGGGATATCATACAAAAACCCTTAACGGTTTAAATTTAACTAATTTTATTTATCTTTTGAATCACGCTATCCAAAAGGGGAAGTAAAATTTACGTAAATGTTTTCTTTGTGTCATAGTATCCTAACTAAATAAAATGCATTCAAATACATAACGTGTTACAAAGAAAACATTTATGCAAATGTAGGTTTTTTTTAAATGCATCCCTCGTGCAAGACTCCACTGCAGAGGCGTAGCCAAGGGGAGGGGTTAGGAGGGCCATAACACCCCCCATGAGGAATTTTTTTCCATACAAAATGTATATTCTTTACTACAATATCACACACACGTATACATGTATATGAGTTGCAGAAGTCGTAACCCCCTCCCCCATGAAAAATTTCTGGCTACGCTCCTGCTTCACTGTACAATATAAAACATTATAAGCGTCATACACATCATCTTCAATGTGATACAGTACACGGAATAACCATATTATATCCGTTGCGACATCAGTACCTATTTATGACTGTTAGAGTAAGGACATACAGACAAATCGAAGTCACAAACACTTTTTAATTTCGTTGGTAAGTGTTAGAGAGTGACGCAGCGATGAGGTACTCCCTGCATTTTTTTGTTTTCACAATTTTCAAAACAATAGCACTCTAGTATGCTAGAATACTTTGTAAACATCCATAACTTTAACCTCCGGCGAGCCTACACCTTTAACAACGAGTAGGTTTGTTGTTATAGGCAATCCATTCACAGAAATCGGGTCTCTGAACACGTAGGAGGGATCTACTATTTTACAGAAAGCTGGTCTGTCGAATTTCAGCTAGTAGGTGGTGAAGGCTATGACACCCAGGTGTCATTTTTTAATTATTATTCACATGTTTCCTTTATTTTATTTTATTTATTTATTTATTTTTGTCCTTCAGTGTGCCAAGAAATGCACACAGTATAATTTTGTGATTGAAGAAACTCCTTTTCATATCTTATATACCTTCTATAATTTAACCCTTTAAAGAGCAGTGATCCCACTCTGGGAACACCCAACTCTGACGTTTTGACTGTTGCCAGGCACGAAGAATAGATTGGATTTCTATAAAAAATAGTTGCGGGTGACATAGCTCCAACGAGAATCCTTTACTTTTTAGCACGACATTTCCCATAAAAAAAAATGGTCACGATTATTTTTAACAGCACTGACATCTGCTGAAGAATGGAAGAACGCGAGAACAGCTGGATCGATCGCCCAATGCTGAAAAAAGGGTAGTCGTTGCCATCGCTCGACTTCACTACCAGCAAGATGGCGGACGATCGAAACGTTCATCGCGTGCCACAGATCTAGAGACCCTTTTTTGACGCAGCTGGCTGTGCGCGAGCAGTTAATTCGAGCGATGGCAACGGCTGCCCTTTTTCCAGCATTGGGCAATCTATCCGGCTGTTCTCGCATTCTTCCATTTTTCAGCAGATGCCAGTGCTGTTAAAAATAGTCGTGACCATTTTTTTTTATAGAAATCCAATCTATTCTTCGTGACCAGCAACAGTCAAAACGTCAGAGTTTGCTGTTCCCAGAGCGGGAACACTGCGTGTTAAAGGGTTAAAAAAATGAAGAATATCTTTTCCTCTTTTGACTATCGTTTTCAATTTAATTGAATACTTTGATCTGAACCACGTGCTTGTTTTTAATTAGCTAGTTCCAATCCCGTTCAACAAAACGTTTACAGTGTTTGGTTAACTGCCAAATTAAGAATAAGAGTATAATTGCTCTGTCAGTTTGACAGCTTGCTGAAAAGACATTCAACATATAAGGAAAATAGCAATTTATCGTTTTTATCGCTTGCGGCGATACAAGTGGAGTGTGCTTACAAGTTAATTTTGGCACAATGAAGCATAAGTTGGATTATTTTATAAAATAAGCTTAATTTTGAAAAGAATTTTTTAAGAAACACTCTGTTATAAGTGCACTTTTATCCAAATTAAGGAATTATTTCAAGTGTGACGTAATTTTATTATCATATCTTATTAAATAATTGAATTTTCTAAGCATTGTCAAACTCGTAATATCAAAATGACGCTTTTCGTGATGCATGTGCCGTTCCAAAGCTCTTCAGCAGTGGCGGCTCGTCATTAGGGGGCCAGAGGGGCCTGGCCTCACCTGATATTTCAAAAGCTTTTTTAATTATAATGCAGAATTTGTATTCTTTTAAAATCAGTTTACTTTAATAAAGGTGTCTGCATATATTTTATTCTATTTTGATTTAAGATTGATAAAAGGAATATT
This sequence comes from Cheiracanthium punctorium, assembly GCA_038373885.1. Lineage (NCBI taxonomy): Eukaryota > Metazoa > Arthropoda > Arachnida > Araneae > Cheiracanthiidae > Cheiracanthium > Cheiracanthium punctorium. The sequence continues at coordinate 593,465 of JAWZYV010012330.1, read as the reverse complement.
TAAAGGAGCATTTTTTACACCAGTTTTGTCCCTTAATCCAATTATGTAAAGCGAGGCATCATTCAATCCTACGGCCGCGCCGCGGCATCTCCAATGTATTTCCCATTGAAGCACTCTGGGGCCCGAGAAATGAAGCAATAATATATTTGCGCCAAGCACAGCAGAGTAGTGTTGTACCATTGATCATTTCTCAAAAGATGACCATATTTGGCTGGTTATCACAAAAAAGAATGCGAAAGCACAGTTAATTTAGCATCAATTTAGGGCCCCTTAGCATTGGTCCGATAAGAGAAATAAAAGTGTTACCATAGAAACAGCTCTATTTGGCGAGTTTTGTTCTTTTGGTCGAAAGAAAGGTGCTGATTGTGATTTTTGTTCTTACTGCTGATCCTCCATAAGATTTAGGAATTTTTATTTATCTCAATTAAAACAGACTTGATTTTACTATTTTTTAGGTTTCAAATACTATAGTGAAAGTATTAATTGAGTGAGAAATGGTCGGAGATAAAATTATTTTGTCAAAATATAAATATATTTAACGACTATGAATTCTGTAGACAGTTTATTACAAGCTCCTTTCAGCAGATTAAACATTGCACAAAAGCTTGAAATAAAACACTTAGGACCTTATCAACCAAAAAATTTTGTTCTTAGACAAAAAAAGATGGCAAACGGACACGATCATTTCAACTAGAATGGTACAGTAAAGCACCATGGCTTTCAGTAAGTGAAGCAAAAAATTCTGTTTTTATTGTTTGCTATTTGTCGTTTTTATTGTTTGCTATTTATAGGTGAAACATTATGGACCAATTCTTTTTTCAACATGTACACGCAATTGTTAAATTTAATATTGTATTCAAGAAAATCATACTTTTTTGATATTGTATTAATTTTTTTTTTTTTTTTTTTTGGATATTGTACCTATTTGAGAAAGAAAAATGGAGGAAAAGGTTTTTTGGTGCAAAATAAATTTGCTGTCTTTAAATGAAAACTTAAAGCAGAAATCAATGCGCCTTTCATAACTTGTTATTCGAAAGTTTTTATGTATTCACGCTGTTTACAAAAGTCATTCATTTGTTTTACGTTTTCGAGCTTAAAAAAAAAAAGCCCCCTCCATTGAAATGGGTAGCAAGCCGCCACAGCTTTATATGCATATGTATTTTCCCGATTTGAACTGGCACTATTTTTTTTCCCCACCACCGAAGCAGGTCACGAGCCGCCACTGCTCTTCAGTCTTATCTTAGTGGCATAGTGCTAGCGCTTTGAACTGGGAGACAGAAGGTGCCTGGTTAGAAACCAGGTCGCGTCCGCCGACCTAACCAACCTTTTCCGCGATTTTATCCGAAACTTCGCGTAAATACGGGCTAGGACCCCTTAAAAAGTCCCCCACGGAGGGCAATCCCTCCCCCGGCCTAGATCCCTAGAGTAGATAATTGGCCGTAACCCACAAATCCATTTCAGGCTTATCTCCTGAGCTGGGTATTTTGCGAAGGGGAAAAAAGTTGGAAATGCCTTCTGAAATTTCTTAGAAACTCTACCTATAACCGTAACAGTGAGAGATGCTTTGTTTCTGATCATAGAATCCCGAGCTCATACCTCTGAATAATTGTATCTGCTATATCTCACTTCGATTGAACGAAGTAGCCGCTAGAGGTCCATATACTGGCGTTCTTTTTTGTTCATCCTGTAAATCATAGATGCATACATACGTATAGATATACACTCATGTCCATAAATTAAGGATAATTCAGAATCACACAGAAATTGATCTCTAAAATAAAAATTTCACCTGTGGAATGATCACACACATCTTGAAGAAGAATATGCAAATTACAGGAAACCACCAGATGGCGTTGATGGTACGTCACAATGACGAGAGTGTAAGAGAGGGGTATATAAGGAATGGTGGCAAAGAAGTAAAATTGTTCACAAGCGCTGTGAAAGCCTTTCAATGCAAAAACCGCATAGTTACGGCACAAAGGAGGCATTTGGATGATGTTTTACGTGGCAGAATTATCGGACGACTGGAATGTGGACGTACCCAGCTGGAAGTATCCGAGGAACTTGGAATCGCCCAGAGTGTCATCTCCAGGCTTTGGCAACGATTCCAAGATGATGGTAATGTGAGTAGACGTTACAGCACAGGTCGCCCCTGAGTTACAACGCCGAATGAGGACCGCTATTTGGCAGTTACTGCCAAAAGAAACAGACGGAGTACAGCATCAGACCTGTCTCGTCAGCTCTCTTCAGCTACCGGTACGACAGTTTCAAGGCAGACCGTGTACAGACGCTTAGGGCACATTTGTCTATATGCTCGTAGGCCTGTCAGATGTGTTCCACTTACCGCAACTCACTGTCGCCTGCGATTAACCTGGTGTAGAGAGCATGCATTGTGGACACCGCAACAGTGGTCTTGTGTGATGTTTTCCGACGAGTCCAGGTTTAGTTTCGAGTCTGATTCTCGCCGGACATTCATCTGGAGAGCGCCAGGTACCCGTTACCACCAAGAGAACACCATTGAAAGACACCGTTTCGGTGGTGCAGGATGGCTCGTTTGGGGAGGAATTATTCTTGGTTCCAGAACTGACCTGCATGTTCAGAGTGTAACGATGACAGGCCACATCTATCGGGATGTCATTCTGGAACAACATGTACGTTTGTTTCGGGGCGCCATGGGTGCTGAATTTGTGTTTATGGATGACAACGCCCGTCCTCACCGTGCAAACATTGTAGACGAATGCCTTCAATCGGAGGATATCACCCGTATGCATTGGCCAGCATACTCACCGGACTTGAATCCAATAGAGCATGTGTGGGATATGCTTGGCCGACGAATTGCAGCCCGTCAACCCCCTCCCACCTGTCTACCGGAACTTCGGAGTGCATTGCTTGATGAGTGGTGTAATATTCCCCAAGATCAGATTGATCATTTGATACTCAGCATGCCTAGGCGTTGTCAGGCCTGTATTGCATCGTCCGGGAGACATACTCCGTATTAACCATCCTACTAACCATGTTATACTGTTTTTCGTAAATAGGTTCTTTTTTGAAATTTGGTCAAGGAAGTAAAACTTGCAATTTTTATTAATTATGTCAAACATATAGCATCTTTTTTGCTCTTTACTTTTTGTTTAATAAATAGACTTTACAAATAAGTCAAATTTGTTTTGCTTCTTTCTCTTTCTTTGCCTGAACTTCATTATCCTTAATTTATGGAAATGAGTGTACTATAGAAACTCGTCCTTCGTCTAATTCAAGAGTCGTCAAAATCGGTTTTTCCGTTAAAATTCTTATTACCGAAATTTATCGCAATCGCAGTTCTTAACCCTTTAACGCGCAGTGTTCCCGCTCTGGGAACACCAAACTCTGACGCTCTGACTGTTGCCAGTCACGAAGAATAGATTTGATTTCTATAAAAATAATTGCGGGTGACATAGCTCCACGAGAATCCTTTACTTTTTAGCACGTCATTTCCTGTAACAAAAATGGTCACGATTATTTTTAACAGCGCTGACATCTGCTGAAAAATGGAAGAATGCGAGAACAGCTGGATCGATTGCCCAATGCTGGAAAAAGGGCAGCCGTTGCCATCGCTCGACTTAACTACCAGCAAGATGGCGGACGATCGAAACGTTCATCGCGTGCACACAGATCTAGAGACCCTATTTTGACGGCAGCTGGCTGTGCCGGCACAGCCAGTCTGCTGAGCCGGCGATGGCAACGGATCATCGAGCGATGGCAACGGATGCCTTTTTTCCAGCATTGGGAAGGGGTTGCGTCTCAAAGGGTTAAAGTACATTGAAGTAAAAATCATACTCTTTGCACAAAAAGAAATTACTATTCACTGAAAATAATTTTATTAAAATAAAGAATTTCCTCTTGTCGTTTTCAAATTTGATTTTAATTGATGGCTTTCATCTAAACCACGTGCTTATTTTAATTAAGCGATTTCAATCCCTTTTGGTAAAGCATTTGGGATGTTTGGTTGTGTGCCAAATTGAGAATAGTCTTTTTTATTGAAGTATAACTAAGCTATCACTAAAGTGTATTTGACAGCCTGCTGAAAAGATGTTCAACCTATTAAGAAAATGGTGAATTAAAGCAGTTTTATGCGTTTTTTGCAAGGGAAACGTGATTTTGAAATAAGAGTTAAATTGTTTTATTAAACTGTTGTATCGTATTTCATTTTTAGTGAGTAGTTAAAGCTAAATTTTCAAGCATCATTAATTTCGAGCGTGTTATTATTGCGAATTTTAGAAAATATATAAAAATAAAATTCTGATAAGGATAAGATGGGTCTAAAAATGTAATTAAAATAACCGAGAAAACTGAAATTATTTTGTGTATTATAAGAATCAAATATTAAAATGCCCACACACACACACATATATTCAATATTGAATTCCTTTAAAATGATAATTAGAAAATATTCAATTAGCTTTGAAAATTTATGAGTTTTTCCTCCAGCTATTTTTTAAGGTAACTCTAAAATAGAATGTTTATTCTGAGGATAAATTTAAAATAATGTAATATCAATTTTCACTATTGTAATAAGCAGACTTTTATAATATTTTAATAAGCTTTAAAGCAGGTATAGGCAACCTTTGGAAAGGCGGACCAAACTTTAGGATGTTAGCGATTTTGCGGGCCATCTAATCGGGATTTATATGACATTTTGAATGGTTTACATGAGTTTTATATGGGATTTTGATATGTTCCGTGGGACGGATCAAAGGCAGAGGCGGGTTCCATTCGGCCCGCGGACCGGAGGTTTCCAATATATGCTCCAAAGTGTTAATTATAAATTTACCAAGGCCTATTAAATCATGAAGTGTTAGTCTAGGCCTATAAGCTCATGAAATATTTATTTAATCCTATTGTTAACTAAATGCATTTAGTAGACATTGACCTTTCTTTTTTTCTTCTAAAATTTTATGAATTATTGTTTTTTTATTTTTTTAAATTGTGAAATAGTTTTATTTTTCAAGCGATGAGTGTCTATTACTAAACTTTATTTTCAAACCAGATGAAAATAAAACTGCACTTTTTTAATTTCTAACTGGAAATTTCGAAAGTAGTAAGTATTTATCATTAAGAGACATCAATGGAAATAAAGAATTGGTCAATTACAGCTGTTTCCCCTATTTAAGACGTTCCGCCTGTAAAACTGGTTTTGCAGTGAAGAGTGTTACTACGTAGGGAAATGTAGCGATGGGTATTTTAGGCTGTCACAAAAAATATCCAGTCATTTGATTTTTGAAAAAGTGATATAATACAGAAAATGGGTAAATATTTTTTTTAAACAATGATTTTAAACCGAGATATTTTTTTAAACTGAGAATTTCGATGCATTTCGGTACACTGGAAAAAATATTTTAAATATTTTATTGAAGTTTGATTGCTTCAGTTATTTTTCAAAATTAAGAACATTGGCACTTTAAACTATTTCTTTTCTCTCTAAAAATTTGTTTCATTAAAGTGAAGTTAAACTTTCCTAAGAATAAATTTCAGTGTCAGTTAAAATTTGATCACATGGAATATTTTATACGTTCAAGCTCATGGAGGATTGATATATTTATAGACAAATGGCATTTACATGTAATAATCATACTACTTCAAAATCAAGACAGAGCGGTAAAATGTATCTTACATTAATCAACTGTTTACTTCTTTACTACATCAGCATTTTTAACCACTACAATCAAAATAACTGATGACAGTTTAGCAAGGCCGACTGGCTACCACTTAAGTACCCATCTTCCATTAATACTAGAACTATCCAAGCCATGTCTATAAGAACCCAAATTAACTAGATATATATGTATCACAGAAGTGAACGTTACAATTATTCTGTTCAAACCACTTATATTTGACAAAAATTTTGTTCTTCGTTGCATTCATATTTTAATTCTTATAAAAATTCAGAAACTAATTTGAACGGTTTGCTCTAAAAATAGCTTATTGCCCAAACTGTAAATCGGCATGACAGCAAATTAATGACAACAACAAAAAAAAAACCTGGTGTTTAAAGGATGAAATAATTAAAACTTTGTAAAATAAAACACTTAAAACATACTTATCATTCATTCTGTACGCCAACTCGGCCAAAAAACTTTCGACCTTCATCAGTCCATACACAGTCCTCACTTTTTTGTGACTCTGTGTATGGACGTCTACTGATGAAGGTGGGAAGTATTATGGCAGAAATGCGCGTACATACTGATAGGTACATTTTATGCGTGCTACTTTACAATGTTTTAATTATTTCAACAAATTAATGGTTCTTCTTCTAACAATTGCATTTTAATATACTATAAATACAAGTTAAATAAGTGTATATCAGTTGCAATTCTGTTAAATGCATAAGCTGGTGATTATCATGGAATTCCTAAATGAATCATTTATATAAGTTGATATGACAGATTCTAATGGAAAAGAAAATTCATTCTTAGAACAACGACATGAAATATATCAGGATTAACTTTGTACTTATTAGAGTTCTAACTATTTGCAGCAAGTCAATAATTAACTAAATAATTAAATTAAGCATAATTACAGAAGCACCTATCATTTAAACTGCGTTAAGAAATTTGTAAGGATAATTGTAGATGGAAAATGTAAAAATTTTTAAACAAGAATCCTGGTAATGATAAAGAAAAAAAGTAAATTAATACAACAATTTTTCATTGATTAAACGAAATTATTCATGATTGACTTATTCGCTTATTTAAAACTATCAAGATCATTAATAAAAATATACACAAAAGTGAAATTAATTAAATCTAAATTAGAAAAGTAAATAAAAAAATTCTGAAAAAGTCCTTCAGATCAACTAAGATTGAAAACTTTTGAAAGTCTAACTTTTAATATAATAAAAAAAAATTAACAAAAAAATTACAAGTAAATATTTTCCTTATTACTACAAGAAAAATCGTGATGGTATACAGTACAATTCGATAATCCGACAGTTGGTTAGTCCGGCACAATTGGTAATCCAGCGCCCTCGGTGAACACATGTTCCGATTTCATTTTCCGCTCATGATGATATCTTATTGATTAAACATTTAAAAGAGTGTGCTTTTGATAAAATTTATAAATCAAAGAAATTAAAAAAAACAATAAATGATTATTTTTCATAGCCAAGACCTATGTCTTATTTTTTCCAGAGAAAAAAAAATGTGCATTATATCTGTAAATTTTCTACGCTCCCGAAAATTCAAAATTTTTCGATAATCCTTCGGTTCTCTGGTTCCATATATGTAAGATTACCAAGATTGTACTGTATTTGCAATAACATATCTTACAAAGTTAGAATTTGTTTTACGCCGACCGAGTTGTATGGTGGGTAAAGCACCGTATTCCGGTTTCGGGTTCAACTCCCAGGGGGCGAGGCTCGATCTCCGACTGGGCGTGGTTTTCTTGTACGTCCCTTCATAGGGGCGACGTTGGTCCATCTACTAGGCGCCCCCATAATAAAGAGGCCTACAATTCCATAACAATTCCTACCTGTTGTGGCCGAATCCTTCAAGGCAGAGGCCAGCCATAAAAAAAAGAATTTCTTTTACTATTAAAAATTCTTCTTAGTTAAAAAGTTTTAGTTTTTACTTGTTTAGACATTTTGCAACAGATTAATTTAGTTTAATCTAGTTTTCTGTTGGAAGAACGACATTTAACTGCATTTCCCTTTATAGTGTAACCTGCCATAGGTTCATTCCTGTATGGAAAATATCTGATAATCTATGTGTTTGATATAATTTATCCTTTTTGGCGAAATAACGTTACTTTTACAGCACACTGCAGTGAGTTAATCAATTTTTATTGACGCACAACACCAAACATCTGCAATGAAAACCGTAAATTTTTACGGCTGGTCAATTAGGTTATTCCTTCCAGATCTCTGTGCATCCTTTTCCCGCTAATTGAAACGCAGGGCTGTTTTCTCAATCAGGCAAGATCGCTGATCCAGGCCACGTGACCTTCAGGGAAACAGAGACATGGGCATAAATAACCGAACATCATCATAAAGGGAGCTAATTTGCGTTATTTATGGTTCTTGTTTTACGATCCCCCATTGTTCTCTCTTCTTAATAGAGAGCCATTACAAAATGCCTCTATGGTACATTCAAAATTTTAGACTCGAAATGCATGGTCATTGTTCAGAAGAAAATGAATATGCATTGACTTATATGCAGTGTGCATCTCTAAGTACCATCTTTTTTAACCCTTTGAGGCGCAACCCTTTGCCAATGCTTGAAAAAAGGGCAGCCGCGCACAGCCAGCTGTCGTCAAAAAAGGGTCTCTAGATCTGTGGCACGCGATGTACGTTTCGATCGTCCGCCATCTTGCTGGTAGTTAAGTCGAGCGATGGCAACGGCTGCCCTTTTTTCAGCATTGGGAAATCTATCCAACTGTTCTCGCATTCTTCAGAGTTTGGTGTTCCCACAGCGGGAACACTGGTTAATGTAAAGGGTTAATGTTTGTTTTATACTAGTGGTTCATTTTTGGTCACTGCATAGTATTAAAATGCTGAGTTATATAATTCGTGTAATTTCACGCATAAGCCGATACACACTGAAAAAAAATCTGCTATGAACACTAAATAATTTCCTTTTATGTCTATTGAATTATATGACTTTGTGCTTGATTTTTTATACGCTTTGACTGCTCAACTGGAAGGCATTTTTACGTAGGATTGCGTTCTTTCATAACGTCCAAATTAAATAGATTTTTTTTTACAACGTCCTTGTAAGTTATAGGGTTACTTCAAAACTTTTTTTCGTTCGATCTAATTAGGAACCGCTATTTAAGACACTAAATAGGGTATATGGCTAAGTGTGAAGGTCCCGGTTTCGGTCTCATCCCGGGGCCATTGATCTAACTGTCTGCAGTTTTGGACGGCTTCCTCCAGATGTAACGTGAATACGCTTCGAACCGCTTAAAAATTTATCCGTCCAAGATCCCCCATCCCCGTAGGTAGATCCTCTTTGTGTACGTTTGCCGTAACACAAAATAAATACTCAGGAACTAGACCACATGCAAAACCGTTATAGATCGTAGTTTAAAAAAAAAAAAAAAAAAAAAAAAAAAAAGTGGAAAAATTCAGGGATGTCAATCAGCAGATTTAAATTTTGAGGTTCAAATTATTTTAGATGTTAACAAAAAACTGAAAAAAGGCATCATGGTTGTCATGATTGGCACTTTTCGCCAGCACAAAATGATTTAGGTTCTTGAATTTAAGCAATAAGCAAAAATGCCATTCGTGAAAATGTTTGAATAATCTTAAGTCACTTTTAATTAAACTATCGTCTCCATGAGAGCACAGAGAGATAATTAATTGTTTTAGATAAAATAGTAAGGATTTATTAGAACAAAATATACCTAATTTTAGACTTTTGCAGGAGAATAAAGTGGCTGGTTTGCCACGTTTAGCGATTTTAAACAAATCAATTACAAAGGTTGTTGTTGAAAAAATAAGCAACCCCAAGTAATTCTACGTTCATAAATCCCACTGTAGTTTCAGCAAAAAGACTATCCGAACATTTTATTTATTTAGTCATTTTTATTTTTTTTTAAGGGTGGGGTGGGGTGGGGGGATAACTGACAGAAAGACCTACTAATGTAGTTACCTCAGCAAAATCGATTTTGGTTAATTTTAGAATTTTCAAGCGAGAAACAGTTAATTTTTTTTCAAGATAGCAAAAGAAGGACATAAAAAATTTTAATTTAACATTTTCAACGCATCATCTCCAAACGAAACACTTTTCCTGCGAACACTAAAAAAATAAGAAAAAAAGAAAAGAAATCCCCCGAAAATTAAGTTATTTTACCAGAGAGCCTTCAAAAATGCTCCAGGGTAAGTGCATATGTCTTTAGCTTGGAAACTGGCCAAACGGTTTCAAAGTTCCCAAACTTTCCATTGAGACAGAAAAAGCGAATAGCGAAAAAAGCAAAAATCTACGTATAAATCATCCCCAAAACTTCATTTCAGACGAGCGTCTGGGCCGGACGGCACTTACTTAAACGATCCTAAACAATCCATTTTACATCCGAAAATCCTTGGCAAGGATTCACCACCAGATTGTCAACCTGCTTCGTTCACACCTTGTCCGTTTCAACCGTTTTTTTTTTTTTTTTTTAAATCCTTTCCCGTTGCTTTCATCGCAGGTTAATTAGGATCCTCTGGAATTTATGCGGCGGAAGGCGATTAGAAAGAGCTGTTGCCAACTTTGGAGAAGAAATGACTATCGCGTAATTAATATGCTGGCAGTTAGTACGTTTCTCCGAGATTATTTTGAATATTGGGGGAGAATTCAACGAGTAAATTTATTGGCTAAAGAAATTATTAAAGGTATTTTATTTCCTACATTTAAAGCCGATTGCTATTTAAATCACTTCTCAATTAAGTATATTTTACTTAATAAAATTTAATTCATAAAGAACAAAAAAGAATAAATCATCCATATCCCATCGATTATGAAACACCCATCGCAATTTTCATAAATAAACATGAAACTCATCTACAGAATTGCACAAATAATAAATATTACGTTAACAATTAATATTTCTTCAATTCTATACGTGATTTTCCTTTATTTTTGCTTCACTACATAAAGGCTTACCAGATCATTTTATACAATTGCTTTACATCTATATGTGCAACTATAAATCGTTAATTTATTGGATTTGGTATTTTTTTTAAATTTATGTAAATTATATTTTATAGATACAAAACTTGCATACTCTTATTACCTGGCTGCCAAGAACGGTTATGTTTGTTTTGTGTTTTAAAAAGGGGGGAAGCATTTTTCCTGAACCTCAATAATATACATTTTATTTGAAATACAGTAGAACCTCCCCCTATAATACGGTAGATACGTTCCGCGTTACAGGGATCCGTGTTGTGGGGTCCTGAGCTATACTCCACCTGTAGTGTGAATCACACTCTTCAACCACTGCACAGCTTCTTTGGGCAATTTATTTCACATTTCACTTAAGTACTGTTTACTTGATACTGCTTATGCACCAGAGATAACTGAAATGCACTTCCTCCAAATTAAACCGGGTTTTAATTCCGAGATTTTATTTTAATAAAACGTTTTCTTTCTCAAGTTGAAATAGAATAAAATTGAATCATACAAAAGTTCTTTCGGGTACTTTTAATGTACACCACAATTAGAACTAGCAGACGATATACGAGTCTCTTTTAACGTGTTATAGGGAACCCGATTGCAATTTTTTTTCCGTGTTGTATGAACCCGTGTATAGGGGTCTACTGTAGTTTTTTTTTTTAAATAATGACGAGCACTAGCCGTTTATAGGCATTAGCCACTACTAGGCCGGAAGTACTGGTCACTTCATTATGGAGGCACTTAACAGGTGGACCTACATTGCTTTCTATGAAGGGACGAACGGAATGACACCGATACCTTTGCCGGCCCCCACCATGACTGAGGGATAAGACACGAGCACTAGCCGTTTATAGGCATTAGCCACTACTAGGCCGGAAGTACTGGTCACTTCATTATGGAGGCACTTAACAGGTGGACCTGCGTTGATTTCTATGAAGGGACGAACAGAATGACACCGATACCCATGCCGGCCCCCACCATGACTGAGGGATAAGACACGAGCACTAGCCGTTTATAGGCATTAGCCACTACTAGGCCGGAAGTACTGGTCACTTCATTATGGAGGCACTTAACAGGTGGACCTACATTGCTTTCTATGAAGGGACGAACGGAATGACACCGATACCCATGCCGGCCCCCACCATGACTGAGGGATAAGACACGAGCACTAGCCGTTTATAGGCATTAGCCACTACTAGGCCGGAAGTACTGGTCACTTCATTATGGAGGCACTTAACAGGTGGACCTACATTGCTTTCTATGAAGGGACGAACGGAATGACACCGATACCCATGCCGGCCCCCACCATGACTGAGGGATAAGACACGAGCACTAGCCGTTTATAGGCATTAGCCACTACTAGGCCGGAAGTACTGGTCACTTCATTATGGAGGCACTTAACAGGTGGACCTACATTGCTTTCTATGAAGGGACGAACGGAATGACACCGATACCCATGCCGGCCCCCACCATGACTGAGGGATAAGACACGAGCACTAGCCGTTTATAGGCATTAGCCACTACTAGGCCGGAAGTACTGGTCACTTCATTATGGAGGCACTTAACAGGTGGACCTACATTGCTTTCTATGAAGGGACGAACGGAATGACACCGATACCCATGCCGGCCCCCACCATGACTGAGGGATAAGACACGAGCACTAGCCGTTTATAGGCATTAGCCACTACTAGGCCGGAAGTACTGGTCACTTCATTATGGAGGCACTTAACAGGTGGACCTGCGTTGATTTCTATGAAGGGACGAACAGAATGACACCGATACCCATGCCGGCCCCCACCATGACTGAGGGATAAGACACGAGCACTAGCCGTTTATAGGCATTAGCCACTACTAGGCCGGAAGTACTGGTCACTTCATTATGGAGGCACTTAACAGGTGGACCTGCGTTGCTTTCTATGAATGGACGGACAAAATGAAACCAATGCCCATGCGGGCCACACAATGACTGAGGGGATAAGACACTGGCACATGATTGATGGCTGAAGTATGGAGGTCTTGGGTCCTGGCCTACCGCGCAGTTGTCGATCTAACGGTCGGGAGTTTTGGGCGGCTTTCTCCAGATGTAAAGTGAATACGCGTTCGAACCCCTTCAAAAGGGTACCGCCCAAGGCAAACTCCCTCTCCTCCCTCCATAAGCAGATATTAGAAATGAATTCGGGCTCAATTTTTAAAGCCCGAGGACTTTTAATTCGAGCCCGCCCGAGCTCGAAATTTCAGCTGATAGATACATAAAAGTCCATTACTTCATTGATAGGACATCATAAAATTTGCCATCTTAGAAAAAAAAAACACAAATATACATATTAGCAAACTCTTAATGCACTTCCTAATTCTTTATATTCGATTTTATCGAATAATAATTATTTATTTATTTCTCCCATGAATCCCTTTTTAAAATCTGTTTACAAGGAGTATGTTCAATAAAGGAGAAGTTTCTCAGGAGACCGAGCCCGAACACAATCATGAATTACAGAGCCCGAGTCGGGTTCGGTCGTTCGGGCTCGGGATGAGCTCGTCTCATCTCTAGCAGATATCGCACGAGTAGGTTTGCTATAACACAACACACCCAGGGGCGTAGTTAGGGGGTGGCACGTGGGGCAAGAGCCCAGGGCGTTGAACGAAAAGGGCAGCCAAAAAGGAAATTGCAAATCAGACCTGTGAAGGCGATGATTTTTTTAAGTTTACTTTTGCTTGGTTTCGTAACCGTAACTTTTGTCACCGTTAGCGCTAATGTCATCATGGCTAAACAGTAGAACAGAAGACCAAAATGTAGCCCTTACTGACAGTGAGGTAAACAATGAGACAGAACCAAGCAGTCAAGTATATGAAGTTGACGTGAAACCTAAAGGAAATTCTGAAAATGAAGACTTTTACATGGATTTATAAAAAATATGATCATTGTGCTCATCAATTCTTATGGAGATGAATTTTTCATAACTTTGTCATCATGATCGCTCAGTTGAACATGGGGAGGGGGGGGCAGAAGACATGTTGTGCCCCGGGTGACAAATCCCGTCGCTAGGCTCCTGAATACAACCATACTCTTATTGCTGTAAAAGCCCGGTACAGACCTGTTAGGAAGATCTCTAATCAGGAGAGTACTTGCATTTATCACTTAACGTCTGAATTCGCAAAAGTCATTTCACACAATGACCACTGACAACTTCTGGAAAAATGTCGCCAGCACAGCACTGTCAGAAAAACCCTTTGATTAAGTTCCAATCGTTTGAATACGGAAGATTTATCTCGGTCCATCGGTGATAAAATACACCGGAAAGATGGAAAAAAGAAGGCATTGCTCCTTCTGTCTGGGAAAGAAGCTTGGATGAAATGCCATTATGTGAATGAACGTGGGCAAGACGTCTCGCCGACGCCAAGGGCCAACGGAGTGTTAACGTATTCGCTGTAGATCGAACTCGCTATCGAAAACATCCCTAGACAATAATAAATATAGTTTTGTCTGTAAACAAATTAATAATCGCGACAGCTAGCAATTTTTCGGATTACATTGTTTCGAAAAAGTATCCGTTTCGGAATTAATGATCGGTAGACTTGATTTTAACCCTTTAAACGCGCAGTGTTCCCGCTCTGGGAACACCAAACTCTGACGTTTTGACTGTTACCAGCCACGAAGAATTGATTTCTATAAAAATAGTTTCGGTTGACATAGCTCCACGAGAATCCTTTACTTTTTAGCGCGTCATTTCCCGTAAAAAAAATTTTCACGATTATTTTTAACAGCACTGACATCTGCTGAAAAATGGAAGAATGTGAGAAGAGCTGGATAGATTGCCCAATGCTGAAAAAAGGACAGCCGTTGCCATCGCTCGACTTAACTACCAGCAAGATGGCGGACGATCGTGCCACAGATCTAGAGACCCCTTTTTTTTACGACAGCTTGCTGTCACAGCTATAGCTGTCGTCAAAAAAGGGTCTCTAGATCTGTGGCACACGATGAACGTTTCGATCGTCCGCCATCTTGCTGGTAGTTAAGTCGAGCGATGGCAATGGCTGCCCTTTTTTCAGCATTTGGAAAGGGTTGCGCCTCAAAGAGTTAACGCGAGGTGTCCTAGCTGTGATGACACAAAACTCTGACGTTTTGACCGTTGTCAGTCACGACGAAAAAATTTGATCTCAGTAAAAATACTTGAGGGTGACACAGTTACACGAGATTGCTTTACTTTTAGCACATCATTTTCCGTAAAAATGGTCGATTATTTATAAAATAGTGAGGATTATTTTTAGCAGCACTGGCATCTGCTGAAAACTGGAAGAATACGATGGAAATACATTGATAGAAAATAACAAATACTGGATAGACTGCCCAATTCTGAAAAAAGGGCAGCCGTTTCCATCGCTCGATTTAACTTCCAGCAAGATGGCGGTCGATCGAATCGTTCATCCCATGCCACAGACCTGGAGACCATTTTTTCGCACACATGGCTATGCGCGTGCACAGCCAGTGGTTGCCCTTTTTTTTCAGCATTGGGAAATGGTTACTCTTCAAAGCAGGGGCGTGGCCAGAAATTTCTCACGGGGGGTGGGTTACGACTACTGCAACTTACATATATGCATACACGTGTCTGATAAGTGAGTAAAGAATATGCATTTTGTAAAGCAAAAAATTCCTCATTGGGGGGGGGGGTTATGACCCCCCTAATTCCCCCCTTGGCTACGCCCCTGCTTCAAAGGGTTAATCAATAACTCCAAGAGTTACTAAGCAAATTAAATGAGTTCGAAATGGCATTCGTTTTCGAGGTGTCAAACGATAAACTTGATTTTAAATGCATCATTGAGTTATGGAATTCATAATAATTCCTTAATATATATTGAACAAAAAGTATCTAAAATTGCTATCCCTAAAAATTAATATTCCAACAAGTTATATGTACATGTACAAATATGAGGAATTAATGAAAGGTTTATTTTTAAATTTAAGTAAAGGTATGAAAAATTGTAAGCAATTTTCACTGTGTTCTCAACTGGGAGCATTCTGACTATGAAGATGAGGAATGAAATATGAGGAATTAATGAAAAGTTTATTTTTAAATTTAAGTAAAGGTATGGGTTAAGTTTGAAAGGAGGATGCATTTTAAATTTAAGTAAAGATATGAATTAAGTTTGAAAGAGGAGTGTGCATCAAGATAGCTCTGTAAAAATGTATAAAAATGGATATTTTTGTGATTTTTTTTTCTTTTTTATCCAGTTTTCCACCAATGAGAGAAATGCAACTTCTATTTTAAAAAATCAAGTCATCTTCTAACTATATCCGCTCATTTTTTCAAGTCAATATTGATAAAATTTCATTTTTCGATCAATTTATAATTTGATGTTCTCAATTGCGAGCATTGACCTGTAAAAAGTTAAAGCTAGTACAGCTAGTAAAATGCAGCTGTTTCGGGGTTATCCCGCTAAGTTTGACTATCATTTCGCCAAATTATGAAAAAAAAAGAATTTTGCGTTGGAAAGTGTTTTATAATCGAGGTGATTGACATAATTTATCTTTCGTTTTAACCAACGTTTTCCAAGACATGCCCTTTATGCATGGATTTCATAATGTTTTGACAGTTTGACCGACTTTTCCCCTTCTTTGAAAAATTTTTGAATAAAAATAGACACATAAATTAAAGAATAAAATTCACCAAAACAATGAAAACACGATATTTCTTTTTAAATGTGACTTAATATTTTATTACTAATATTAGGACCCTTCCTGCTATTTTTCAAACACTTAAGTGTTCTCTGAAAAGGCCATTGAAACCACAAAACCGGAAAAATAGTGCGATAAACGCTTTTCTGAGACAAAGAGGCTTTCTCCTTGTCTGGTAAAACATGTCATATCTTTTGCAAAAACTGTCACCAATAACAAGCCCTGATGGGTAGTAAGTGAATAAGGTTTGCCTCTTTTTGTTTTTTGGTAAAACATAAGATTTTCCTTTTAGCGGTAAATAAATTTTAAAGCTACGCAGGTTAATCCTACAATCATCGGAACAAAACGAGAATGCGCACGCATATTCCACGAGTAACCCTTTGGGGCGCAACCCTTTCCCAATGCTGAAAAAAGGGCAGCCGTTGCCATCGCTCGACTTAACTACCAGCAAGATGGCGGACGATCGAAATGTTCATTGCGTGCCACAGATCTAGAGACTCTTTTTTGACGCAGCTGGCTGTGCGCGCACAACCAGCTGCGTCAAAAAAGGGTCTCTAGATCTGTGGCACGCGATGAACGTTTCGATCGTCCGCCATCTTGCTGGTAGTTAAGTCGAGCGATGGCAACGGCTGCCCGTTTTTCAGCATTGGGCAATATATCCAGCTTTTCTCGCACTCTTTCATTTTTCAGCAGATGTCACTGCTGTTCAAAATAATCGTGACAATTTTTTTACGGAAATGACGTGCTAAAAAAGTAAAGGATTCTCGTGGAGCTATGTCATCCGCAACTATTTTTATAGAAATCCAATCTATTCTTCGTGACTGGCAACAGTCAAAACGTCAGAGTTTGATGTTCCCAGAGCGGGAACACTGCGCGTTAAAGGGTTAAACTGTTTTCTGGGTAATAAGCCCAAGAAATTGGAATGCGGGAATTTGCAGAATTCTGTCGACGTTGATGAAAGTCCTAGAACAAACACACTGAGAGATCGCGAAATAAAGGAGTGTCCCAAAATTTACGCAAGATTTGAATTAGATAGAAAGCACAGTTATTATTTTTTCAATTGTATTTTTCTGCATTGGAACATTAAGTATATAATGTAGGGTTATGTATGATATAGCACATCAGGCAAATGACCTCCACGGCGTTGCTAGTGCATACGCCACATACTGTCCAAACTTTCCAAGACCATTTCTAATAAATGGGGCTGAATTTCGTTCATGCATCGTTGATCCCTCTCTACGTCCTCCTTCAAAGCACTGGAAATTGGTTTGTTGAGATAGACTTTTGACTTCAAGTAACCCCAAAGAAAGAAATCCAATGGCGTTAAATCATCATGGATCAAATTTTCAATATTTTTGAAATGTTGTTGTTCAACAATGAAAGCGCTTTCTTCATTCGTGTAATGCTGCATTTTTACTAACTTTAAACTGTTAGCTGTCAAACTGATTCCTTTTTTATTTTTTTGGTTGCGAGCACTAAATTAATTCATTCTCTATTTAATTTAAATCTTGTGTAAATTTTGGGATACTCTTTATGGTGTGAAAATATTTCCTATCCTGTCATGACGTTTGCCGAGTTTTCTGATTTGCTAGGTCAATCTCATCCTCCCCCTCCCCCTTCTACTCAGAGAATCGAGTAGAGGGGGGGGGGTATTACCTCTAAAAAACAGAGGTAATAATCATGTATTACCCCTATTTTTTAGCCCCAAAATGTAATTAGTTAAAAAAACGGCTATTGATACCAGTTATAGTGTGCTAGCATTAAAAAAAAAAAAACCTATTAGAATAAATACTTCGTCAAATACACTGCTGGCCACCCAAATTGCAACACCAAGAAAAACAAGAGATATCACAACAAAATTTATTGTGTAGATAACATGTTGACCAAGTAACAAATGATTAAATTTACAGCATTCTATGAAGCGTGGTTCCTGCCAAAATCAGTACCCAGAGTAGCCGCCGTTGTTGGAGATCACAGCTGCCACACGCCTCGGCATTGATTCAAAGAGACTTTGAATGTGTTCTTGGGGTACAGCAGACCAAGCAGCTTCCACACGTTGCCAAAGTTGATCTGGTGTGACAGCTGGGGATGAACTCTGGGTCAGTCGTTGAGCAACCATGGACCACATGTTTTCTATCGGCGAAAGATCCGGAGAGCGCGCCGGCCAGGGAAGCAATTCAATCTGGTGATTGACGAAGAACCCTTGGACAATGCGTGCCACGTGTGGCCGTGCATTATCCTGCTGAAATATGGCTGTTGGCAAGCCCTGAAGGTAAGAAAGGACAACTGGCTCCAACACCTCGGAGATGTAGCGCTGGCTGGTTAAAGTACCGGCAATGCGTACTAGAGGAGTGCGAGAGAGATATCCGATACCGCCCCACACCATAATACCCGGTGCAGGACCAGTGTGACGGTGCATAATGCAGCTGTTCAGCATCCTCTCTCCACGGTGTCTCCAGACTCGAATCCGACCGTCGTGGTGTTGCATACAGAAGCGTGACTCGTCAGTAAAGAGAATTTCATTCCATTCTGTCGTCCACATCCTTCTTTCATCGCACCATTGGCGGCGGAGACGTCTGTGGTTCCGCGTCAGAGGTAGACAAAGCAACGGACGTCTTGCGGACAGACCATTCTGCTGTAAACGACGTCGAATGGTACGCGCAGACACTGGATGATGCGTTACAGACTGAATCTGCTGTGATATGGTTCGTGATGTGACTGAGCGGTCCGTCACTGCCATGCGTACAATCTGCCTGTCATCACGTGACGTGGTGCACTGAGGTCGATGCGGTCGATCACGTCTGTCCGTCGTACCCTCCTGCACCCAACGATCACATATCCGCATCACAGTTGTTTGGTTTCGTCCAATACGACGACCGATTTCCCTGAAAGATAACCCACAATCTCGGTATGCCACTATCCTTCCTCTGTCAAACTCGGATACTTGATCAAAAGATGATCGTTGTTTCCTACGAGGCATAATTTATCGTTTTTTTGAAAAAAAAGCAAGAAAAACACAATTGCTGTACTTGAAACCGTCGAAATCTCCAAGCCTTAAATAGCGCTTTGAGGTGGCGCCACAGGCGCGCTTGATGTGCGTCTGCGCTGAAATTCTAATCATTTGCATATCTCACCTCAGCTAATGCATGTTGTAAATTTCATATTATTTGCATGCTTCCTTCAGGGTGTTGCATTTACGATGGCCAGCAGTGTATCTGGGATTAGAAATCGATAGTTGGTGTTCGTTAATTCATTCTGAAACTCGATAGATAACAGATACTTCTTTAAAAACAATTTTATGCATTATTTGATGCAAAATCAAGATAGTGAGTTGAGTTGTGTTTGTGGGTTTAATTTATACAAGGCAATGTCCTATTTAAATAAATACAAAAAAAAAAAAAAAAAAAAAAAGAAAACCTTAGTCTATCACTTGTTGCTGTCGAAAGTGTCTGAATCAAAGTGTCTGACATAAAAGTCGAAATTTTGAGCTTAGTTTTTTAAATACTGCTTAAAGTTCATGAAAAGTGTCCTACATCCAAAGGTAGTTGGATCTCTATTTAGTAAATAACATTTGAGCAGGTAATTTTGCTAGTATTACATGACTGTATAAATAAATTTTAAATTCAAGGTGCCTAAAGCTAAAAATTATATAGTTCAACATCGCACACATTACTAAATTTGGTAGAATACGAGGTGAATTTAGAACTTTACTTTGAATATAAAAACGTTTATTAGATAGAATAAAGATAAAGAATATAAAGAGTCGATTAAATAAAATTAGGAGATGCTGAATGTAAAAACTTCAATTTCGTAAGGATATAAAGATTTCTCTATGACAGTATTAGGAGGAAAATTATGAAAACTTCACTGTAAAAACGAGGTACTTAGGAATAATGAAAATGTATTCATTTCTGAGTACTTTGTTATCTTTCAATAGCTCCGGGTAGTTCAATCTTAAATTTAAGCAACACATGTACTCATTTCTTGAATTGTAATTTATATTTAGGCACGTCATGTACTTGTTTATGACGAACATGTACTTAAAAAGTACGAGTGCATTAAAGTATTCATTTTCATGTACTTTTTTTAACAGTGTTCAATTTAGTAGAATTAGAATACAAAATCTAAAAGAAAGTCATTTTTATCTAGTAGAATTAGCATATAGAATTCCAAGTTGTTTTTTAAGTTTATAAACAGGTTTTACTATTAATTAAGACATCGCAAAGTTTAAGTCAAGTACTGGAAGATTTCTCCAATGCTTCAGCAATTAAAATTTTAAAATTAAAAGATTGTGCATGATGTACGCTTGTGTGTGTCTTTTAATTAAAAAATAGCGGTACACTAATGTGCAAATAGTTCACTGGAAGGTCTTTTTACGCCTTGAGCTCAGAAAGCTAATAAATATTTTTGATGAGTTTTCTTAATACAGATTTTAAAATTTATCTACTACTAATTAAAGAACTTTTCTGAGGTGAAAAACAACTTATCTGCATAAAGAGATGCTAATATAAATAAATAAATGAGAACTCAAAGTATTTGTTTAAAATAATATAATGTTAATAGCCTTAATTGATTAAATATGCAGAATGTCTCATTACCAGGGTTACAAACTTCTAAGAGAGATAAGGTACAGCTAGTTGACTCGGAATCATTTGATAAGGTCGCTAACGTTGTTTCCAGGTACCTATTAATAAACACTCTATAGGAAACCAATTTCTCTCAGACAAATTTCTTAGCTGTGTTTTGTTAATAGTGGGCTCATGTTCCAATTATTGCATTACGAAAACACGAAAGGTAGCTATAAATTTTAGTAAAAAGCTTTTTTTTTTTGGAAATCACTTTGCTTTTACCAAAGTTTAGTGGAAGTGTTAACTAGTACTTATAGTTTGTAATACTCCTTAGTGACTATTAATTGGTTCATGAAGAACGCGTCTGCGATTTCACACTCCTATGTCATTCTGAGTAGTTTTGGTGTATCCTACCTCCTCCTCGGTGTTTTGCAACCCTCATGCTGAAGACACTCTATATGTGATACATTTGTTGACTAATTTTAAAGCTTTCCCTAAATATTTCTCGCTTCTGCAAATTTGCAGAAAAAACTGCTCGCAAGACCAAATCTAAAAGGTATGTGAAGGTCATATTTATTATTAAAAATGGCGGTCTCCTTTTTTAATCAAAATTTCAAGTTAAAAAAAATAATATTATTAAATTGAAAGCACGAGATTTACGATTTTCGTCTAAGTAGTCCCTTGAAAAATTCAGACTATTTCAGCGTTTCTCTGGCGCCATTCCAAAGCTCCCTGAGAAAACAATTCATTTTTCCATGGAGAAAACGACTTTCTTTCCTCCCTCCCCTTTCCCCAGGTGCTTGAATCGAAGGAAATCGTCGCGGTGTGGCATCACGCAAACGCAGTCAAACTCATCGTGGTGTGGTGAAAAATTTATCATTCATGAATGGCATCAGTGCTCAAATCAGGATGGATAAGCTATCGTAAGTTATGAATCGCCAGAATTATTATTGTTGGCGAATGAAGAAATAATGTAATATTCCTATGAGAAGGTGGTGAAGCGGTGCTTCAGTTTCGCCTACTGGTGTGAGCGGAATTCATTGGCACATCATGGAGATTGGAAAAAGAAAGTTAAGTTCAAGCGTGAAGCCTGGAGTACAATGCTCATTAATAATTTCGGTGGGAGAACTGCAAACAGTACGTGGGTGTTTTTTCAAGCGAAATCACTTCCTCAGTCATTGGTATTCTGCTTGCGGTACTTCAGCAGCTTGTAAAAAAGACCTCTCAGGGAATTGGCATAAGGTGATGCAAGTTTAGAATTTGGGAAATAAAAGACGAATCCTTTTTCAGTTTCCTAACATGGTGTTATGTTTTGAGTAAAAATCAAGTTCTGATGCCAGAAAAATCCGATTGGTTTCCTTTATTTACGTTTTTGTTTTTATATTGTTCTTTTTAAACCCTTTAACGCGCAGTGTTCCCGCTCTGGAAACACCAAACTCTGACGTTTTGACTGTTGCCAGTCACGAAGAATAGATTTGATTTCTATAAAAATAGTTGCGGGTGACATAGCTCCACGAGAATCCTTTACTTTTTAGCACGTCATTTCCCGTAAAAAAATGATCACGATTTTTTTGAACAGCACTGACATCTGCGGAAAAATGGAAGAATGCGAGAACAGCCGGATAGATTTCCCAATGGCTGTGCTGGCCCAATAGCTGTGCCGCACAGCCAGCTGTCGTCAAAAAAGGGTCTCTAGATCTGTGGCACGCGATGAACGTTTCGATCGTCCGCCATCTTGCTGGTAGTTAAGTCGAGCGATGGCAACGGCTGCCGTTTTTTTCAGCATTGGGAAAGGGTTGCGCCTCAAAGGGTTAAAGTCATGCAATCATCTTGGAGGAGTGAATGGAACCACGCAAGATTTGTCATGGCTCCAATCTCCTCCATGTTTGAACGATAAATCTATAGATCCTAGGTCTGGAATTGTTTCAAAACTAAGAAACTACTGATAGGGGGCAGTGTTGACCCAGTCAATTAAGCGCCCTCCCCCCATAAAGAAACGACCATCCCTGGCTCTTGATGCGGTCAAGTTTATAATCGTCAGCTGACCTGACCTGATAGAAGAGAAAAAGAACGATTAAAAAGACAATCAAATTACTCCAGACTCTTCAGAGCATCGAAAAAATCAGAAAAAGTGTAATTTTAAGAGTGTTAGTGAACATTTAGAAAACAAAAATCTGAAGTACTCAATACTTTACTAAAAAGTATCATATTTTAGCAAATACTGTAATACTAATATAGCTTTTATGGAGGCAATCTGATTATTTAAGACTCTGATGTAATGTTTATTAAAATCAGAATAAAGCTGACTTTTTCCTTGAAGCACTTTGCTGTGAATAATATGAATTTAAAAAATCTGAAGTCTTTGAATTTTAATATAATTTTAATAAAATCGGAATACCTTAAAATAAAAATAGTAACACGATAAATAAAAATCAAGACAATCTTTACTAACAGCTCACAATAAAAAAAAAAGACATCTCATATCAAGCACCCCATCTTTTTTTAACATTAAAGTTTTTTTTTCTTTTCCATCGCTTCCTATATTTGAAACCCTGCTTTTTCTTAAAAACGAGGAGAAACATTGCCATTGTCTCAGCAACTCATATTTTGTGCGGCTTCGTCTACTGAATAAGTGATATTCAAAAACTATCAACATTTGAGTCACACCATACTCTTGTTCTGCCGTTTGTATAATAAGCCTCTATTGTTCTGATTTATTTATGCCTTCGTATGCTAGTAACTTATTGTTTATACGAATGACGTAACACATATCCTCCACGTGATGATGTACTTTCCGTTAAAGTACTTTTCTCTCTGTGGGTGGCATCGCCGAATACCAGAGATAAAACACTTTCAGCCAGATCTCAAGGCGATAAACGGGAATGGAATTTATCTTATCTGAAATTTGTATAGCTTTTCTGCTATAATTGAAATATTCAAATGAAAACTAAAAAAGAATAATAAATCATGCCAAACACACCAATTATAAAATACTTTCCAACGCGACAGACCACCTTGAGCCAAATTTGGCGACGTATCTCCGTCAAACGTGTCACAATTTTAGGGATAACCTCCAAACAGCTCTATATCAGTAATAATGTATAATTTTTTGAGACTCTGACAAAGAGCTTTAAATGTTATTTGCATCCTTAAATTAAGAATAAGCAGGTTTAAAATACGCATCGTAATATATTGGAATTCTCTTGAATACTCCTGCTGAACGTGCATAAGTGAAGAAAACGCTATTTTCAACTGAGAGTTTATTTTTTAATCCTGAATAACATATGTCAAATTTGTTTCGTTTGAAATAGCTGAATGTCTAAAATACTTTTTAAAGAATGGCTACCCGTAGAACATTAATGTATTGGAATTCTTTTCGATGCTCAAATAAAAGAACTTTGTTAAATGCACTATTTTCAATGAAAAAGCTTTATTTTGAAATCCCTAATAACGTGTGGTGATATTGTTTTGTTTGATATAGCAGAATATCTAATATACGCTTTAAAGAATGACTGCTCCTAGAGCCTCATATATTGGAATTCTTTTGAGTGCTCCTGTAAAAGAATTTTAAATGTTACATGCACTATTTTTCATGGAGAGCTCTTTCTGTAATCTATAATAACGTGTATCAAGGTTTTGTTTGAAATGGGCGAATATCTCTAAAACATACTTTAAAGAATGTTTACGCATAGAGCATAATGTTTTACAATTCTTTTGAGTACTCTTGCAAAAGAACTATAAATGATACATACAACATTTTCAATAGTGTTCATGATACAATACACAGAAATAAAATATCAAAATTAACTACGAAATTTAATCATACATTTTTGAATTTTTGTTATATACCCCAAATTATTAAAACCGTGGTATTTTACATCTGCAGATGTGACGTCACAAAAACTATTTGTCCGTCGCTACAACATTTCTGTGTCGAATGCATACTGTCACACAAAGTCACACTGTGACGTCACAGTGCTATATAGGGGCTGACGCACGGATTAGGATTAGTGATGTGCCATTCGAATTATTCTATACTCGATTGCTACTGTTCGAACAGAATCAATAATCCATTAATCAAATAGTGAATATTCGCGATTTTTACTATCCGAATAGTATATGTGGTTTCGAATGCTGTGTCCTGAGCAATGGAATTTAAAAAATGACTGTATCGAATGCATTTTATAATCGATCAATTGGAATAGTTTAATTCATTTATGCTCATCACTAATTATGTTACACCTTTCATGTACAACGGTATAGTGCAAATTTAAAACCTGAGAATATTTCATCTTTTTGTGTAAGTGGGTGGGTGGATGTTGAAAAGCAGGCTTTGTATTCCCAAACACAGGCATGTGAACAAACAACGAAACCTTAACCCTTTGAGGCGCAACCCTTTCCCAATGCTGAAAAAAGGGCAGCCGTTGCCATCGCTCGACTTAACTACCAGCAAGATGGATGTGCGCGGGCCAGCCAGCTGTCGTCAAAAAAGGGGTCTCTAGATCTGTTGCACGCGATGAACGTTTCGATCGTCCGCCATTTTGCTGGTAATTAAGTCGAGCGATGGCAACGGCTGCCCTTTTTCAGCATTGGGCAATCTCTCCAACTGTTCTCGCACTCTTCCATTTTTCAGCATATGTCAGTGCTGTTCAAAATAATCGTGACAATATTTTTTTTTTTACGGGAAATGACGTGCTAAAAAAGTAAAGGATTCTCGTGGAGCTCTGTCACCCGCAACTACTTTTTATAGAAATCAAATCTATTCTTTGCGACTGGCAACAGTCAAAACGTCAGAGTTTGGTGTTCCCAGAGCGGGAACACTGCGCGTTAAAGAGCTAAATGGAACTAAGGGTAACTTAAAGGGTTAAATGGAACTTTTCCCGATCCACTATATTCTACTCCACTGCAAGGCCTTTAAACCTTATTTCCTTTTCATTCTTTTCTATCCTTCTGCGACATATCCATGTGCATTGTTCCTAAAGCCTTATGTCCAACAGCATCGGAGGAACACAAGAGAGAAATCTCGCTTGCATCAGCGAAACTGAAGATGTGGATGATCCCTTATTCTTTCGTCAATCAATTATATTATTTTTATTATTATTATTATTATTGCGTTGAAACGAAAGGAATATAAGCGTGATTATTTCCCAAATAGTTCTAACGGAGGTACCGTTCAACAGAAACGATATAGTTCATTATCTGATCACGTTTATGAAAATTTTGCTCTGTGCTCCATAGCTGACCTAGGAAGGGGCTTCGGGGCTTCAGCCCCTCCCAAAAATATTTACAGAATTTAAAAAAAATCAGCTCATCCCCCTAAAAAAATTAAAAGATTTTAAGAAATTAGCTCATCCTCCACGCCCCCCCCCAAAAAATAATTACATTGATTTAGCTAGCCCGCAACTATTATTATAGAATACATTTGATTTCTATAATAATAGTTGCGGGTGACAGAGCTCCACGAGAATCCTTTACTTTTTAGCACGTCCTTTCCCGTAAAAAAATGATCCCGATTATTTTTAACAGCACTGACAGCTGCTGTAAAATGGAAGAATGCGAGAACAGCTGGACAGATTGCCCAATGCTGAAAAAAGGGCAGTTGTTGCCATCGCTCGACTTCACTATCAGCAAGATGGCGGACGATCGAAACGTTCATCGCGTGCCACAGATCTAGAGACCCGTTTGCCCCGACAGCTGGCTGTGCGCACAGCCAGCTGTCGTCAAAAAAGGGTCTCTAGATCTGTGGCACGCGATGAACGTTTCGATCGTCCGCCATCTTGCTGGTAGTGAAGTCGAGCGATGGCAACGGCTGCCCCTTTTTCAGCATTGGGAAAGGGTTGCGCCTCAAAGGGCTAAG
This sequence comes from Cheiracanthium punctorium, assembly GCA_038373885.1. Taxonomy (NCBI): domain Eukaryota; kingdom Metazoa; phylum Arthropoda; class Arachnida; order Araneae; family Cheiracanthiidae; genus Cheiracanthium; species Cheiracanthium punctorium. Next base: position 566,741 of record JAWZYV010012330.1, on the reverse strand, counting down.
TTTTTATTTTCATTCTTTCTAATAGGCGGGTCAGCGGCTTCTTGTAGACTTGATCGCTAAAACAAACAAACAAATAAAACAGAAAAAAATCAAATCAACCGGTCGTCAAAGGAGCATGAGAGTAGGGGGCACTCATCTTTTCCATCCAAGTTTCGCTGATGATTCGAGGTGAGATTTCATGCTCCCTTCCTCAGATCTCGTAAAAAGTCGCAAAAGAAGGAAAGGGAAGCATTGGAGCATTTGGAGAAAGATAATTAGATTCCGGGATCTTGAAGTTGAGCACTGTTGTTGTTGTTCAATGGGAGGAAGCTCCATTTAGAGACGCGATATATGTACTTTTTTCTCGACAAATTGTTGAAAGCCTGTCCCCAGAAGAAATCTTTAGCGAGTGCAGGGAAAGTATTTGGTAACACTTGGGAAGATGTGGGAATTTACTTATTTTAACGCAGAAAATTGTATTTACTTATTGAGCGTGGGATGTATTTGAGGAAGTCGGTGTGACAACTTGAAAAGGGGAATACATTTGTTAGAACCGTGAACAATTTGATCAACTTGTTGCGAATTCGCCCTTTATTCTATATTTTTAGTTCTGCATTATTTGACATTTGTTAAGCTGTTAAACGAAATTTTTTTTTTTAAATGATGTACTGTCTACTATCTTGTGCACAGTAATATTCTGTTAAACTCAAGAGCACTAGAACTTTGTAAGTTTCAATAAAGGACTATGTATAGCTCATAAACATGGCTCGACACATAACAAAGTATTGCTTCTGGGAGTACGGTATCTGCATTAAAACTGTTTCCAGAAAAATAACACTATGAATTTTTTAAAATGATGTACTGTCTACTATCTTGTGTACAGTAATATTCTGTTAAACTCAAGAGAACTGGAACTTTGTAAGTTTGAATAAAGGACTAGGTATAGCTCAGTATTGCTTCTGGAGTACGGTATCTACGTTAAAACTGTTTCAAGAAAAATAACACTTTGCTTTTTTTTTACCTCATATCAACATAACAATAATTTAAAAAAATTATATGTTGATGGGGCAAGTGCAAGGAGCACCCGTCTTTTAGTTTCGTTGATGCGATTGGTATTTCTGTCTTGCACGTTTTCGGATTTTGCTGCACATGGTCTCAGGAGCCAAGCACATGAAACAGAGTCATTGAAAAAAATAAAAGCACTAAAGGAAAGTAAATAGATCCCGGGTATCTTGCAATTGGAGTGTTGTTGAGCGAAGAAAGTTCCATTCATTGAGATACTTGGGGACAAATCAATTAGGGCGTGTTCATAGGCGTAATTTACTGCGGGCAAGAGGGGACAATTGCCTCCCTAAACTTCAAGAAAATTCTGATATAACCTATCTGAAAATTATATTTTCTGCAGTAGGAAAGTTTTTTTCACTATGTTGTAATTTTATTGACTCTTTTCTTTAATCTTAGAGTATTCATCTTGACTAGCATTGCATGTGATTCTTTTTTCAATTTCTAAAATGTATGAGTGGTAAAATGTATGAATGCGTAAAATGTATGAATGTGTAAAATGCGTAAAATGTATGATTGTATTTCCTCTTCATGTAATCAGGAAATAGATATACTAATAGACTATCGATCATAACTTGAACTTTATGAATTTGCAATTCGCTTATTTGTGGCACACAATACGTACATATCTGAAATACATAACTTATAGCATTTCTCGATGTACCGCACTGAAGCTAAATTTCTCCATTGACCTGTTTAGTTCTAAGCTGAAGTTCTGGAGCTTAAAAAAATCATGCGGGCACCACGACTTCCTTGTACGTTTATTAAGTTACAAACATTTGCGGTGCTCTTTATTTCAACCCAAATCATTGAGGAATTGTTTCGTTTTTAACACTAAAAGATTAATACATATGTAGCATTTATATCTGAAACAAAAAATGTTTTGTTGAATTCAACAAAATTTCTTGGACGCTATTTCAACCGAATGATTTTGTGAGTTATTAACAAAATATGTCGGTGAATTAACAAAATTTTGTTGAATTACACAACAAAACATTCTTTTCAATGATATGAATGTTATATGCACTATTTTCGGAGATGCATTTTCTTTTATAAACTTTACTTGTGTATACTAATTTTTTGAAAATAAGTGAAGAACTTTTAAAGTCTGTTCAAACAATCAGTGTCCATAGACTTTTAATCATTGAAATTATTTTGGGTGATCTTCTCAAACAACCATCCATTCCAACATTTTATCATTGCGCCTTTAACTTATAATGGCGTACCCTTCCCTCACATTCTTCAGAATACATACCTTTTTTAATTTTTTTTTCAACAATGAACATTTAGTCGCCTTTTCTACAAAATAATGCTATCGGTAAAGTTTGAAGAAACATTTTAAGCGAAAACAGATATGTTTTGGAGTAAAAATAAGAATTAATAACCTGATTTTTTGAAAAATGTATTATCCCTTGGTCTTTTCGCCTGTTTTTCTCCTCCCCCCCTCCTGCAAACGCTCTGTGCCTCCCAAAGGGGGCGCGCCCCACCGTTTGAGAACAACTACAATAAACTACCCAGTCCATTGCAATTAAAAAGGGAGGTGCACAACCAGATGTTGCAACTGTCCTAACTGAAATTACAACATTCTACTGCCAATTAATTTTGTGTTATACTAATTACATTCGGATGACATTCCGAAACTAGTTGAAAGGGATTCATAGATAGTTAAAATAGTTTGCACAATGGATCAAATTGCTTCATTGGGGACCCTATAACGAAAATTTCTTATACCCTACAAAGGAACTTTCATATCACACAACACAAAGTTGGATGTTATAATAGCATAAAAATGATTAATTAATCAAGATGCAAAATGAAATCCAATAGATCAATAATAATAATAATACTATGCAGGATAATAATATATGAAAAATATTATTTAATTTTCAATCGTTAATGGGAAGCTATTTTCTTTTATATTTTCCGATTGAAAATTAGCTCTATGGTTTCCTCACGATCAGCATCCATCACTACAGTGACAAGGGGGGGGGTAAACTCCCAAGCGCCCCACCCCTTGGATACGCCACTGCATCACTACATAGGCCACGCTTAAGTTATAAGTTTGCTCGGAATGATTGCCTGGGACTATACCGTTTAGCTAAAAGAATGATGTGGTTATAATGCTAACGCTATGAAATAGTAACAGTATAATTATTATTACTATTATTTTTCATAAAATTAGTTTCTCTGTCTCTTATTTTAAATTAAATCAAAATCTGCAAATTTTTAAATTTAAAGGGTAATTTGTGAGTCTCCTTTTTGTTGGGGGGATATCCTGTCGTAAATCAGTCCCCGCACATATATACGTATCGTTCACACAAAATTACTTAGTTTTACACAAAATCGGTTATCGGTTTTACACAAAATCTTGTGTACATGAATATTTCCTTCAAAATCTGCATTAAAAAATGAACGGTATTTCAAAACAATCTTCGGCGTAATTAAATTAAAACTAAAGCGATCCAATTATTGTTATTAGTTTTTAAATATTTTCTAACATTTTAAAAGTCTCCTTTTGAATCTATCACCTAGTGCATCCCGAATTCACACTCATATAAACATAATTCTTTACATTAATGCAAAATGAGATTCAAATTTTCCCTAGTGTTTATTACAATGAACTCTAAATAGCATGTTCACTATTTCCATTCAAATTACTTTAAAATTTCTTCGAACGCACGCCCTAAGTAATTCGTCCCCTAGTATGTCATGTCAATCAGGGACGTATGTAACCCTTTAGGGTTACATACGTCCCCGCAACCCTTTCCCCCCCGTACCCCGCAACCCTTTCCCAATTCTGAAAAAAGGGCGGCCGTTGCCATCGCTCGACTTAACTACCAGCAAGAGGGCGGACGATCGAAACGTTCATCGCGTGCCACAGATCTAGAGACCCTTTTTTTGACGCAGCTGGCTGTACCGGGTACAGCCAGCTGCGTCAAAAAAAAGGGTCTCTAGATCTGTGGCACGCGATGAACGTTTCGATCGTCCGCCATCTTGCTGGTAGTTAAGTCGAGCAATGGCAACGTCTCCCCTTTTTTTCAGCACTGGGCAATCTATCCAGCTGTTCTCGCACTCTTCCAATCTTCAGCAGATGTCAATGTTGTTAAAAATAATCGTGACCATTTCTTTACGGGAAATGAGGTGCTAAAAAGGAAAGGATTCTTGTGGAGCTTTGTCACCCGCAACTATTTTTGTAGAAATCAAATCTATTCTTCGAGACTGGCAACAGTCAAAACGTCAGAGTTCGGTGTTCCCAGAGCGGGAACACTGCGCGTTAAAGGGTTAAGGAGGGGGGCTACGGAGCTAGGGCCCCCTCCTAAAATCTAAAGCAGTTATTAAAAAACATATATTTGAGGACATTTGTATTAACAATAAGGTTTAAAATAGCGGATCGCCACCCCCCCCTCGAAGCGGAAACTTATATACGCTACTGGTATCAATGAATGGAACTTTCTCCGCTCTGCGACACTCCACCGGCCCCACCATGGCCAAGAGGATAAGGCACTGAACATGGTAAGATGGCTGAAGTCGGGAGGTCCCGGGTTCGGGCCTTGTCGCGTGACTGTCGATCTCACGGTCTGGAGTTTTGAGAGATTTTCTCCAGATGTAAATTGAATACGCATTAAAACTCCTTAAAAAGTCCCCCGTCTAAGGCAACCCGCCTTCCCAAGTCAGATACCTTTAGTGTAGACTTATCATACACAAACCAATGCAAATCCTCCGGAATCTGATGACTGCTTGTCTTCTGAACTCTTGCCCAGCAACATTGGAGAACACACAAGAGAGATATCCCGCTTGCACCAGAGAATCTGAAACACGGGTGCTCCCTTGCTCTTTCTCCCCGAGAGAGAGAGATGAAAATGTATATTTTTAAAATTACTGTTAAGTTATTTTGAGGCAACGAAAAAAACTCGAAGTGTTATTTTTCTTCCGCTTAAACCCAAAGAGCGAAAAAAAAAAAAGATACATTGCGGAGCGATCCGTTTCCATGGAAACCTACCGGTATTTCCGTGAAAGTGCTCTTTAAGTAGTCTTTTTTCCGAGAACTCCTCTCCTCGCTTCCTCTTTTTTCCGAGAAATTCCCTCCTCGCTTATTATTATATTCCGCTCCGCTCTTGCGATCGAAAAACGCTCCTAAAGGAGAAGCTCACTTTTGAAAACTGGCCCAAAAATCGCTCCGATTAATCGAATTTCACTCGTTTGGTATAAGTGTGTGGAGACAATTTTAACGCAGATACCGTTCTCCAGAAAGAATGTTATACTTCGAGCCATGTTTATTAACTTTTGAGAGCTGTATCCAGTTCTTAATTCAAACTTACAAAGTTCCAGTTCTCTTGAATTGAGCGGAATATTACTGTACAGAAGATAGTACACACGAGCAAGATTTTAAAAAATGTCTATTTAACGATTTAACAAATGCCAAATAATGCAGAACTAAAAAAATACCATGTTTGCTCGCGTAAAAGTCACCCCCCCCCCCCCGTTTTGAAGAAGAAAAAATCGTCAAAATATTTTTCCCCGCATAAAAGTCGTAGTCGCGTATTGGACCTTCATCTAGAAAATTTAAAATTATTAACTGTACTTTTTCCAGAACTACAGAGCTACTGATACCTTCAGTGAAGTGATTTATTAGAAATTATGTTTATTAGAATTTCTTTGTCAAAATTTCCTGAAGATCATTTATGAATTTCATGTCCATAAAAATATACCATAAGATGAAAATAGCATTTATTCAGTGTGCAACAGACGAAAAAACTATTTAATGAACAGCACATAAACACTTGTGTATTTTACTAATTTTATTATAATGCATTTTTTTAATGACAGTAATGTTTTAGCGTTTACAGATTGCAATATAGTGAAGTAGATTTTCCCGCATGATAGTCGCATCTAGACTTTCACAAGAAAAAATTGTCAAAAAAAGAAATGCGACTATTAAGCGAGTAAAAACTGCAAGTCAATACAGGATAAAGTGAAAATTCGCAACAAGTTGATTAAATTGTTCAACAAATTTATTTCCCTTTTTAGCTTGCCACACAGACTTCCTTTAATATCGTCCCATGCTCAACAAATAAAGTACAATTCTCCGAGTTTAAATAAGTGAATTCCCATACCTTCCCAAGTTTACCGAGTGCTTTCCCTAAGAACTGCTTTTCACACAGGCTTGCAACAATTATCCGAGAAAAAGTACATATCGCTCCACTAAGTGGAGCTTCCCCTATTCGACAACAACAGTGCTCCTTTGCAAGACCCTGCAATTTAATTATTCTTTCAATGCTTCCCTTTTCTTCTTCTGCGACACTCTTTATAAGATCGGAGGAGCGTAAATCCAGGGACGCCGACTTTACAAAATTTTCGCGGGTGCTCAAGGCAGATTATTTTGTTCGGGGGAGGAGAGGAACGATTGTTTTTATGTTTGTATTTTTTTAAAGAAAATTTTAATAATTGTTATTTACTCAAGTCCTTGCATCAGTTTAATCTTAATTTTAATATTACAATGCTTGCACCAGTAGCTATAGAGTTTTTTTCGGATTTCATTCAAATTCTATCAAGCACCCACATACATGACTGAAAAGTAGTAAAATTTTATTTTAGAATTTATAGAAACATTGAACACCCATTAAATTTTTCTGTGAGAACTTAGGTTCCAAGCATAAGGATATAACCAATATGGAATAAATTTTGTGTTCTAAATAAGAGTTTAATTTTTATTTTTATTTTCTTTATTAACATGCACGATTCCTTCATAAATCCATGGGGCCGACGAGTGGCTTAGTGGTTAAGACCGCTGAATCTGGTAGATGGCTGAGTTTAGATCCAGGGTTCTGGCCTAGAGTGCCCCACTTTCGGTCTAACGGTCTGGAGTTTTGAACGGTTCCTTAATTCAGGTGAACGGCTTTACTCCTGAATATCTGTGGTATGGTGGAGTTAGCCAGCTTCAAGTGTAAAAAATATTGCCATGGAGTTAAATTTGTACATCAGTCAAGAGTAATCAGGGCACAAAACACAAACGGAGGTCGGGATGAACCCCAGGCTTAAAAGTGAACAGTGTCTAGGATGAAGGAGATTTGATATAACACATAGTTCAACATACTAATAAAATGGACGTTGCTGCTTTTGAAAAATTTAATCTTTCGTCTGCCTCGCACCACCCATAGGCGCATGCGTAAATTGGTTGTTGAAAGATTGTTGAAAGATTAAGCTTGAAAATTCCAATCGTGTAAGCTTGATGCAAGCTTGAATCAAGTGTTCAAGTTTACACTTGCCCAGCTTGCATTAAGCATGACATTTCAAGCTTGAATCAAGCTTGACATTTCAAGCTTAAAATTTTTTTTTAAATACACGGGGCGCCCGCTGGCTAACGCGCCCCACATAATTTATTTTTCCGCGCATTTTCCCCCTCTACGCTGAAATTTCAATTTAATTTAATCTGTTTCCATCGAGTGTTCGTCGCTGGGATAGAACACGGGCCCTTTGGCTTCCTAGTCGAGCACGCTATCCATTCCGCCACCGTAGCCTTGTGCAGCTATGCCTAAAGTTCGAAGTGACTTACCAGGCTGTTTTCTCGCCAAATTGATAAGTGGGCGATGTGTTATTTGTTTCTTTTTTTTCCATGGGATGCATCAGAATTAAAATAATGCATCAAAATAAATTAAATTAAAATTAAAATTAAAATAAAAAAACACGTTTTAAAACTTTAAGTGCTATGGAGTTAAATTGTTAAGTAACGGTTATTGTAAAATTGTTAAGTAAGGAGTGTAACGTTGTAAAACATAATATTATGCCTTTTAGTCAAAAACGCAACACTCATGAAGCAATACTGCTGGCCAAAATCGAGACAAACGACGGATTTTGAAATCAATTTCGTAGTATAATTGTATTTTATTTTGAAGAATTTCCATATTTGGAAATATAGAATGGGTTTACTTAACACAAATTTTGTGTTTAGTAATCTGAAATGAAAGAAACAGATAGTTAAACGTTACTTCGAAATGCTATATCACAGTTGCTAACATGTATGGAATACAAACACTTTCGTTATTTTTGTAAATATTTCTTAAAATAACAAATAATTGGAAAATTTTGCTATTTTTTAACGCTAAAAATTCTCTTTACAAATGTGGTTATTTTCCTACATATTGATATGCTATATTGATATAGAGCATTTCGAAGAATTAAAAAAAATCTGGAGTGACTCCACTCGACTTTCCGAACACTTACAATTAAGATCATTACCAAGCATTTAAATAAATTTTAATCGATGAATAATTCAAACATATATACCAAATTGAAACTCAATCGAATGCACCGTTTAAACGCTTGCGCACTTTCAAGAATTTCTCCCCATATGCCATTATGCCATAATATAAAAGAAAGTTTTGTCATAGCCCTGTAGGAGAACTATAAGTTCTATACACACCAAAATCAATACCGGTCTTAGGATGGTGGTTTATAATATGTATACCCAATTTGAGCTCAATCGAATGTATCGTTTAAACGCTAGCGCACTTTCAAGAATTTCCCCCGATAGGCCATAATGTAAAAGAAATCTTTGTCGTAGCCCTGTTGAAAACTATAAGTCCTATGCACACAAAGATCAATAACGGTCTTGCGACGGTGGTTTATAACATATATACCCAATTTGAGCTCAATAGACTTTACCGTTTAAACGCTAGCGCACGTTCAAGAATTTCCCCCCATAGGCCATAATGTAAAAGAAATCTTTGTCGTAGCCCTGTAGAAAAACAATAAGTCCTATACACACCAAAATCAATACCGGTCTTGCAACGGTGGTTTATAACATATATACCCAATTTGAGCTCAATCGAATCTACCGTTTAAACGCTAGCGCACTTTCAAGAAATTCCCCCCATAGGCCATAATGTAAAAGAAATCTTTGTCGTATCCCTGTAGAAAAACTATAAGTCCTATACACACCAAAATCAATACTGGTCTTGCGACGGTGGTTTATGACATATATATCCAATTTGAGCTCAATCGAATGCTCCGTTCAGGAGCTATCGTGTTCACTCACATACACACAAACACACATACACACACACACATACACACATACATACATACATCTCGTAAAAATAGCATAAATGGATTCAGAAGCCCTGAAAACGTGTAAAAACACCAAAATCTCGAAGTCGAATTTTTTCATGATTACAATACTTTCCTTACATGGTACATGTTCGGAAAGTAATAAGTTAAAATTAATTTATACAAATGTAAATTTGAATTATTTTCATTGTTCATACTTTATAACTAAAAAAATTATTTAACTTCTGAATTTTTTTTTTATCCTTTGTAATTTTATTTTAAAATTACAAAAGTGTAAGATGTAAGATTTTTGGGCCCTAAAATCTGTAATCCCTGGGCAGTTGCCCCGTTTGCCCTGCCGGTAATATGGCACTGGTAATATAAAATAAAACACATCTTTTACAAACTTTCAGCAAATATTAGGACGCTAGACAATTAATGTCCATTCTCTTTCACAGATGGCGCCATCAACGCTCCTTTAAAAAGGAAAAATCACGCGAGTATCAATTTTCAAGCTTAAATCAAGCTGTATTTAAACTTGACAATTCAACTTGACTCCTGCAAGCTTGCTGCCAGCTTAGAATGAGTTGAACTGTGAAGCTTGTATTAATGCGTCAAATTCAAAGAAATGTCAAACTTGATTTAAGCTTATGTGCTGTCTGGGACTGAGCTTGAGCTCGTAAGAAATTTCTTCTTTATTGAAGATACTCCTTGTAAACAGATTTTAAAAAGGGATTCATGGGAGAAATAAACATTAATTATTATAATTATTAGATGAAGTTGTAGATAAAGAATTAGAAAATGCCTTAAGAGTTTGCTATTATATTTATCCTAAATTTGCACAAACGGCAAAATTTATGATATTCTATCAACGAACTAATGGACTTTTATTTATCTGTTAGCTGAAATTTCGGGCTCGGGATCCGACTTAAATATTATTGTTCGGGCTCGGGTGGGCTTGAATTAAGTCCTCGGACTCCATCTAATAAAACTGCAAATACGTGACAATTTAATTATTTACGTTTGTAACAAACGCATTTCTTCCTTTTCATACACCGAGTTCTTCAAGTACGGCCTATACTCAATAAATAAATTAAAGCAATTATCTCTTTCAAAATAAGTAAATTCACATATCTTCTCAAGTACAACCATGTTCTTTCCCTAAAGTCTCTAAAGATTTCTTCTTAGCCCAGGCTTTCAACAGTTTCTCCAAGAAAAAGGATAGATAGCGTCACTAAATGGGAACTTTCAACAACAACAGTCCTCCACTGCTAGACCCCGGAATCTAATTACCTTCCCCTAATGCTTCCCTTTTCTTCTTCTGCGACACTCTTTACAAGATCCGAGGAGGGAGCATCAAATCTCACTTCCCTCGAATCATCAGCGAAACTAGGTGCCCCCTACTCTCATGCTCCTTTGTCGATCGGTTGATTTTTATTATTAATTTTTATTATTAATTTTTACTTGCTGTTAGAGGAATATGAGGACGACACATCTGAGGCGTTATTATTGAGGAGAGAGCTCCGGAGACGACATCGTTCCCCAGAGAGTATTACCATCGCGAAAGGTTGTGTTCAATTTATGAAATTTCTAGAGCCATAATTAGTTTTCAGTGAACTGCATCTGTATATTTCCTGTCAGAAAGATGTGTTGAATATTTTTGTACTTACGAAACGTACAGGAAATCGCCAAAACATTGACCTAGACTTTTATTTCTTAATGGCGTCCAGCAAATAACACCCTGATTTCAAACTTATCTCAAAAACTAAGATCAATAAAAGAATGAAGAAAACGGTATGCTTGTTACGTAAAAATTTTTTAAAGAAGTTTCGAAATATTAGCTACAATAGCTACTTACATAGATTGACGTACACAGATTTATTTTAAGGGAGGGGAGGGATTATGAACGTAATCTTAATGTTAAAAGGCTTGATTTTTATACTGAAATTTTTTAATTTATGGATTTTATGTTAAAAAATCATCGACAAGGGGGATTAGTAGACCACTGCTAACAGGTGTCGCTGCAACTCAAAATTGGTAGACGATCATTGTGTATAGGTTAAAATTCATTCTTTGGAAGCAGTCATAGAAAATTTATTCAAAATGTCCACCTTTAACACAGACAGAGCTGGCGCAAACGAATAATGAAAACAATTATCACAGCCGGTAATGTCTCAATGGAAATGGATTCACATGCCACACAAATCAACGATCCAGGCTCGTCAACCATCTTGGGATGGTTCTGGTAGATAGTATCTTTCAGAGTGCCCTACGGAAAGTTGTCACAAGGAGTCAGATCGGGAGAAAATGGAGGCCAAATCATGCGGAGGCCTGCGGTTGCAACGGCATCTGCTAGCGGAAAAAAACATACTGTTTACTGCAGAATTCTATTGATCTTTGTTTTTGAGATTTTTAACTCTTTATATGCCGACGGTACTTAGAAGTACCATTATATTAAAATTGTAAAAAAAAAAAAAGAAAGAAAGAAAAGAAAAGAAAAATCTATTCATTGTAACCATTTTTTAGAAAAAACACTATCAAATGCTTCATTTAATCAGCTTACATCACGATTGCATGTTCTGTTAGAGTAGATTTTTTTAAATAGACATATTTCCGCCCACTTTCTAATCATGTCTCCTCCCAAAAAAGAGCATTAGTGAATTTTCAGATGTCTGTTTTATGATTGAGGGATTAGATTTTCTAAAAGTGTGTCAATCAAAGCATTACTTGACTCCTTCAGACTGGTTGGTCCTATACTCTTTTGAAAGACTCTTTAACTGTTTATAAAAACAGTCATCAAACGTATAGCTTATTCTTATTAATTTTTTCATAATTTTCTTTTTTATTACATTAATCAATATTTATCATTCATTGCTAAACTACAGCAAGAGAATACAAATAAATTCAAGTTCCCAGACAGCACATAAGCTTATTTCAAGCTTGACATTTCTTTGACTTTGACGTATTAATACAAGCTTGACAGTTCAATTCATTTTAAGCTTGCAGCAAGCTTGGAGATTACAAAAAAAAAAAAAAAAAAAAAAAAATGAGTCAGCAAATATTTTCCCGCCGAATTTAAGTCATTTGAACTGTCAAGCTTGAATACAACTTGATGACTGCTTCATTTGGAAAGCCAAATCCACATAAAAAATAATTTATCATCAGTCATAAATGTACTTGACCATAGAATTAAAAAAAAAGATTCTATATTTCCAAATATTGAAATTCCTCAAATTAAAATACAAATATACTACAAAATTGATTTCAAAATCAGTCGTTTGTCCCGATTTTGGCAATATTGACCAACATGAGTGTCGCGATATTGAAAGTTTTAAAACGTGTGCTGCTTTTAAGTTTATACTATGCTTATTTCAATATAAATCACACATAATATTATTTTAATTTTGATTCATCCCATGGAAAAATAAAAGAGGCAGGCCGACATCGGCCACTGATCAACCTCGCCAAAAAACGACGTGACAACCATAACAGTCACTTCAAACTTTAGTCATGTCACCGCGAGTCAAAATTGGCATTGTGGTTAGGACGCTGGCTTCCCACTCCCGAGGTCGATCCCAGCCGCGGACGCTAGACCGAAACAGATTAAAATAACTTGAGGTTTCAGCGTAGAGGGGGAAATGAATGGGAAAATAAAATATATGGGGCGAGATCGGCGCTCCATGTAAAAAAAAAAAATTTTGGGGGGAATTTTTTTAAGTTTGAATTAAGCTTGCTATGTCAAGCTTAATGCAAGTTGGGCAAGTGTAAACTTGAACACTTGATTCAAGCTTGCATTAAGCTTACACGCTTGAAATTTTCAAGCTTAATTCAAGTTTATTGACTTGATAAATCAAACTTGCTGCAAGTTTGATGCAAATTTGCTGTGCTGTCTGGGGTTGGTCCTATATACTCTTTTGAAAAAAATCGTTAACTGTTTATAAACCCAGTCATCAAACGTATAGCTTATGCTTATTAATTTTTCTTTTTTATTACATTAATCAATATTCATCATTCATTGCTAAACTATAACAAGAGAATACAAATAGATTCAAGTTGATATTCTTGGCAATCCTTAATTCGGTAAATAAAGGGTTAACTTTAAAATCAGAACGTTATTTGCTGGACACTCTGTAAATATTGATCAAAGACGTACTACAGTAAAGCACAATTTACACAAGACTTCCGCAAAACATGTGAGCGTGCTCTATAAACCAACTTTAAAAAAAAATTCCCAAAATCGCGTGCTTGGTGTTTTTAACGCGACGTTCTTTATAAAAACTTTTTCGCTCACACGCCTTCAACAATTTGTCGCAAAATGTTACATCATGAAACACCTCTGCAAAACCTCACTATCTAATTACCTTAGACTCCTCTTCTAGAAAACTCCAGTGGTGCTTACTCCTTAAGCCTCCTTCGAAAGGAAGAACGCAAGAGAGGTCTTACCTAAGCGCACTTACTTTCTCAATACAGGATGGTAAGTACAGTGTTTTGTTTTTCCCTTACTTTTTCATCGATCGGAATTTTTTTTACTAACTGCTGGGTGGATGCGGGATAACAAAAACAAGTCCTAAAGCGTTATTATTTCGGAAGAGAGTTCACATGGAGATAGAGGGAGAAGAAAAAAAAAAAAAATGCCAAAGCGTGGTTCCTCGAAGGTTTTTATTAAGTTGTGAGCAGTTTTCATTGAATTTAGAGGAATATAATGCTTGAATTTTCCTATGAACGGTTTTCTAAAGATTTAGGCACTGTGACGTTGTCCGAATAATTACGAACAATTACTACTGTGTGACGCTCCTTTTTTCTTTATCGCTCAATACTTGAATCTCTCCCATAACCTTTGATCCTGAGCGATCTCGTAAAGTCTCTGATAAGAAGCTATAGATCTTATCCGACATTACTTTGATTTTTTAAAATAATGGGCAGTTCTGACGTTATAAAACGAATAAATCCCTGAGTGTTTCAAGGGCTCTCCCGAATTAGACACACTATAGTGACATGAGTAGCCCCAAAACTTTCGAACATTTACTACAAGCATCTCACGTGATCGAAATCCACTTGATATTCCAACCCACAGCCAAGATGGGCAGCTCAAGAGAGAGGAGATCTGTTTCAGAGAATGAGAAGTTCAACGGGAACTTTTCCTCTGGTGTTCGTCCTGTAAAGGCTGTTTCGCGAACCCGGCATCTAACAAACATAAGCGTAAAGTTTTCAAAATTATTGGGGGGGCCTGGCCCCACAACCACATATATTCACGTCAGTGGCATAGCCAAGAGGGTGGGTTATGGAAGTCATAACACCCCCATGAGGAATTTTTAACCATACAAAATGTATATTCTTCACTCCCTTATCGTACACCCGTACCGTATACATATATGTGAGTTGCAGCAGTCGTAATCCCCCCCCCTCCCCCTTCCCCTCATGAAAAATTTATGGCTACGCCACTGATTCACGTACATATAACTTACTCATAGCTGCCAACTACTACGGAATACAATTAAAACCACTTTTTCTACATGATTTTTCGGCTTAAAATGTAGCAAAATTCTTGTGCTGCGCACGCGAGCTGGTTAATATTTTGAAAAAAATAATTAAAAAATAGACTGTTTACGAAAAGTGGTTAATTATATTCCGTAGTAGTTGCCTAGTATCCGTAGTATCCTTTACTTTTTAGCACGTCAGCTTTAAAGTGCTAAAAAGTAAAGGACGTGCTTTACTTTTTAGCACGACAGCTGGCTGTGCCGTCACAGACAGCTTCGTCAAAAAAGGGTCTCTATATCTGTGGCACGCGATGAACGTTTCGATCGTCCGCCATCTTGCGGGTAGTTAAGTCGAGCGATGGCAACGGCTGTCCTTTTTTCAGCATTGGACAATCTATCCAGCTGTTCTCGCATTCTTCCATTTTTCAGCACATGTCAGTGCTGTTAAAAATAATCGTGACGATTTTTTTACGGGACATGACGTGCTAAAAAGTAAAGGATTCTCGTGGAACTATGTCACCCGCGACTATTTTTATAGAAATTAAATCTATTCTTCGTGACTGGCAACAGCCAAAACGTAAGAGTTTGATGTTCCCAGAGCTGGTACACTGCGCATTAAAGGGTTAATACTCACTTTGGAAGAAGTGTTGAAGTAACAGTGAACTTTCCTGGTCAAAATCGATCGCATTTTTTACAGAAAGCACTTGACTAAATCTGAAAGTTTACAAATCCTATTTCGTTTCATTCATGAAAGTCTCGAAGAAAAAGCTCGTTGTTTATGAAACTTGATTAAGAATTTAGACCAACAGTTCTTCCAACGTGATTATTAACAGGTACATTAAGACATTTCCGATTCCACATAGCTATGTGATTCTGAATCCTTTTGGTTCCCCTCTAGTACCTGCCTTTACTTTTTTGACACATAGTTTAGGACCACATTCTATAAACACTTTTTCCAAGGTGACATTCACATCTTATAAATTTTCCCCAGTCTACTTGCAGCATATGACATCCAGAATATAAAACTACGGAATTTTAGAAAAAAAAGTTATTTTGTCAGGACCAGGCCTCAGCTGTGCAGTCTCTAGAATCAGACATAGTATTTGCGTATCCGCGTTGCCTATTCTTTGAGATAAACCACTGCGTTTTGCATTACTTATTTTCCAAGGGAAACAAGATAGGGATTCCCTGTGCTGTATTCCAGTAGTCTGAATAATCTCTCCCGTTTTCAAGAAAAAGAATTAAAGTTTGTTTATCCATGTGGGCTAATGTTTGCTTTACAGAAAGACAGACACAGAGATGATATGCTTCATGACGTAGAGAAGGTAGAAAATATAATAAAGAAGCAGATAGAGATGACAGTCTGTTTTTTTTTTTTTTTTTAAGCACCAGAATGCTATTTCGTTCACGCTGGGTTTATCTGTTGATAAAACCAGTATAGTAAAAATATGCCCGAACGAAGTATAGTCAAAATATGCCCGATCGAAGTATAGTCAAAATATGCCTGACGAAGATTGTTAAAACACTTTCAGGAGATATTAATATAGATTCTAATTCTAAAGAAGTGTTCTATGAAACAAGAAAGACAAACACGGCCCTCATGGATTATGAAGCACATTCCAAACAGTATTTATAAAGGTGAAGTATGAATAGACTATGCTTGACGAAGATTGTAAAACAATTTTAGTACGCAATATAGATTTTGGTTCCAAATTAGCATACTCATAAATAATGATACATTTTCGAACTTAATGGTAACTGGAACTAAAATATCAGCGATGTGTGGATTAATATACGCTTTTAATACATAGCATTTTAGTGCGTAATTAAAATACAAAAATTCTTCAGATTTTTTTTTTTTCAAGCATTGTAGTGCTGTTAATTTTAAACCTCGGAAATGTTTCTACATATTTACAAGTTTTTATTCAGTTTTCAAAATATATTTTTTAAAATGTTTAATTTGATTAATTCTGTACTTTGAATTTTTGTATTTTCCAAATTATATCCTTTTTCATTTATTCTGCAAAATCCATCCCCCCCCCCCACTACTAACTTAAATTGCTAACTTTAAACCAGTTTAGAATTTATTTTTTGATAAGAAACTGAAAAAGAAATATTATCTTTTATTATTGTATTCATAATTACACGAGTTATAAATCTCAATTAAAAATGTCCATTTCCTTTAACCCTTTAACGCGCAGTGTTCCAGCTCTGGGAACACCAAACTCTGACGTTTTGATTGTTGCCAGTCACAAAGAATAGATTTGATTTCTATAAAAATAGTTGCGGGTGACATAGCTCCACGAGAATCCTTTACGTCATTTCCCGTAAAAAGATTATTTTTAACAGCAAT
Source organism: Cheiracanthium punctorium (assembly GCA_038373885.1). Taxonomy (NCBI): domain Eukaryota; kingdom Metazoa; phylum Arthropoda; class Arachnida; order Araneae; family Cheiracanthiidae; genus Cheiracanthium; species Cheiracanthium punctorium. The sequence goes on along the minus strand of JAWZYV010012330.1, from coordinate 549,824 downwards.
GACATCTGCTGAAAAATGGAAGAATTCGAGTACAGCTGGATAGATTGCCCAATACTGAAAAAAGGGCAGCCGTTGCCATCGCTCGACTTAACTACCAGTAAGATGGCGGACGATCGAAACGTTCATCGCGTACCACAGATCTAGAGACCCTTTTTTGACGCTGCTGGCTGTGCCCCTTTTTCAGCATTGGGAAAGGGTTGTGCCTAAAAGGGTTAACATCGTTGGTTTGTTTTTAAAGCTGTTCAAAAGTCCTGTAAGGACAATTCCTTTTGAAAACGATTCCCTTATCCTTTAGTATCGTTGCAGAAAACTGACTAATTCTTGCGTTCCTCGTTCTAAAGTCCAGTGTATGTTGAAAATTCGAGTAAACAGTCCACTTGTCAGGATGGAACACAAATTTCATTGCTTCTAGAACTTCGTCGAACAATCTGCTGAAAAAAATTCACAACAGCCAGCAACTTGCTTATAACAGTTCACTTCGTACAGAAGCTTTCACAGATGCCGTATTTCTCGCAGAAAATAAAACACTTCCACAGGCTAAAATTCTGTGGAAACCATAATATCAGAGGAAAGTCATAAATAGTCTCTAAGGACTCAGCAATGAAGAATTCACACGCGGCACTCAAAAACAAGCTTCTAAAAACAAGCAAGATATCGCTTACATTAGCACAATTCATGCAGCGAACTTACTGAACGAGCGTTCGATGATAACTGACTCTCTATCTTGACTCGTTTGTATAGGTATCGCTGATAATACTCGAAATTTTCAGAAAGAGCCACATAGCGAAGAATCCCCCCAAAGAGCGAATTTTGACTATAGATGTAATGTAAACAAGTAATACTAGGCTATTGCATAATACTAATGCAGGGAAACAAACACTGCAGGCCCCACTGGTAAAATCGCGCCAAATGTCCAAAATGTCACCAAGCTTGGTGACTTTTTTTCAAAATATCGCCAAACTCCAAAAATAAGTACCAAAAGTGATGTCACCTAAGCTATACCACCAATATTTATCGAGAATTCGAGAAAACCCTATGTTAAGCAATGGGGAAACCCAAAATTCTCTATCTCACACTCTAATTACCCGATTTTGATGCAACAAAATGCAAAATTTAATTATTTGACCCGTGAATACGAATTTTAGACTAATTTTTACGTCCTGAAGGCAGAGCAAACCGAAAATTCGTAACAGTATTCTCTCTAATATAATTTTCCTTTCTGTAAAGAAAATTGAATAATCCATAGGCTTCCCAGATTTCTGAAATATTCAACCGGGACACCGAATGCCCCCAGCGTCACGTGTATTCAAGGGTACATTTACCCGACCTGTGGCTGAAAGCGTTTGCACTCTCAACTGGAAGATGCCCGGTTCAAAACCAGGTCGCGTCCGCCAACCTAACCGTTCGGAGTTTTCTCCGAAACTTCGCGTAAAAACGGATTAGGATCCCTTAGAAAGTCCCCGAGGGAGGGCAATCTCCTCCGCTCGTCCCAGATTCCCGGCGCAGATAATTGGCCATAACACTACATTTACATTTTGCCCCAAGAGTGCACACCCTCGGCGGGATTTTGGAGTGTTTTAGAGTATAATTTATTCTGAATGCTATGAATAAATGGTTACTGATTAAGCACCTGAACCAGGGGTATTAATAAATGACACAAGCATATAAACATTTTATTTCTTACATGTTAATATTTATAATTTGCTTAAGTAGAAAGAAACACTTTCAATGAGGAATAAAAATTTGAACAATAATACTTATTAGCACACCATCACTCTTCGATAGTTTTCACTTTTTATACAGTACAGTGAAACAAATGACAAAGTAATTATCCTTAATAATCCTTCACAGTTAATCATTTTCAGACTTTTTTGGTCATCTATAATCAAATCTAATTTTTACCGGAACGTGAAGTAAACCGTCCGGGACACCGGGAATTTGTCTGCAAACCAGGACTGTCCCGGTCAAACCGGGACGTCTGGCAAGCGTATTTATAGTGGATCACATTGCGTAAGTAGAATCTAAAAACTTTTTTTATGTTATTTCACAGGGTAACAAATATCGCATGGCCCTGCCAGACTCAGAATCTCGTGATAAATCAGCGCCGATAGAAAATACTGTTACATAAGATCTTTTGTAGAAGTGATATTCGAAAAATATGCTCCTCCAGTAAAGGAAAGTACGAAAAAACAATAAATAAAAAATTATGATTTACCAGGCAGTTTTAACGACGAACTTCTCAGTCATTCAGTGGCATGAATCATAAGGTTGAATAGGCCACATAAAGTAGCAAAGCAAACGAAGCCGAATGGCTGCTCTAGCTAAGGCCGTTATAATATTCTCCCTCCTTCCTCCAAAATCTTTTTTCTTTTTCCATGAATGTTTGAATGTATTCGCACATTCCTTCGTAAGAAAGCTCTAGAGTCCTTTCCAATGACCTTTTTACCCCCCTCTTTTTTATTTTATTATTATTTTTTTTTTTTGAGGGGTTTCTCTCATTTAATAAATACCGCACAGTGAATACGGTTTTCAGTATAAGATAAAAAATGTTTTACGAAGCCTCATAACGAGAGAAAAAAAAATATCAGTAAGGATTTAATATGACATGCATTCCAATTGTTGCTATTTTCATGTTACATATTTCTTTCTTTTTTTTTTTTTTAACAAATGCAATGCTTTTTAAATTTTGGTTTGTAGGTCAAAAAATGTGCCATGGATGATGCGTGAAACAGAATGAAAGTATTTTTGATACTTACAAGCACTTTTTTTTAAGTAAGCATTAAAATAATAGCAGTAAGCGATTTTGCTTTTATTGTTTTCCGCATTTTACGGTTTCATAGCTAGGAATGGGCTGTAAAGCTATTTACGTACTTATATTATAATACCATTTTCGTTGATTTTATTGTGCTTTTTCTACAGATATTTAACAGTTACCAAATTTCAATACCACAAAGCACACAGTGCTTTAATTTTAAAAGCACACAGTGCTAGAGATTTTTTTAAATTAAACTTGAATACAAACTCTCAAAAAAGAATTCGAGTAAAAGTCAAACTTCTTACGTACATTAAAACTTATTTATCATAAAATATGAATTAGGTTATGTACAATTATAGTTTTTCATATTTCTGTCGAGTTCTCCGCTTTTCAGAAATTAATTAATCATTCACGAAGCTAAAATTGAAAATTTTGTTTATACTCGAATAATTTTTTGAGAGTGCATAGCAGAAAATCTTGATATCCCTTAACGAGACACCACACGTGTGGTCAAGCAAACAATAGTTCACTGACAAAAAAATTTTTGCATATCGATTTCAGGAGTGAACACAGATTAACTTTCGGCAATAAAACAAATATTTTTTTTTATATATCTTAAATTGGAAAAATAAAGCCCTACCTAAAAGAGTTAATCATTTATTTTTGTAGTATCTTAAAAACAGATACTGAAGTAAATAAGAACACAGAATGCTTATCACATCTTCGTTGTGATAACGTCAAAATTCTGAAGGTAGGATTTTTTTTTAATCTCCTTTTAGATAAAGGTGTGGACATTTTTTTTTTAAATCTTTGTTTAACTAAACAGTCAGTTATATAAGGTATTCAAAAGCAGTTATATAAGATATTCTTCATTGTATTTTAACGCAAGGGACACATCGAGAAAAAAGTTTCGCGGGGTGCTCAAAAGGTAGAATTTCTCTCAAAAATGCTTGATTTAATGATAGCTCATTAACAAAAATGAAAAATTAGGTGAGTGGGTGGGTGCCCAGGCCCCCATGACCAACCCAGGATGCGTCCCTGTTGAACAAATTTACTGTAAAGTAAAAAGAAAAAATCGCTTAATTAATTAATAAGTAATTTTTTTATTGTTCATCAAAAATCGTCCCTGCCTATTTCCAATGTTTCACAAACTTTTCTTAGTGCACATTTCTATTTAATTTGTTAAGAACTAAAATTTGACTATGATATTTCACTCAAATTAAGGAATGGTGTATTTACGAATATAGAAGCTGTAACCGTATCCTGCATGTACCTATCTTTTTAAAAATGTGGCAGACAACTGATTCCAACTATTCTAGTTATGAAACGTTCTGAAGTTAATTATGTAAAAGGTACTTCATGCATAGATTTAGTGTGTTTAACTTTCAGCCAATTATACCCGTTAATAAAACTATAAGGAACACCGATGAATTAGTTTCCCGCTGTCCGTAAGTAGAAACGATTTACCATGAAAATACTTATTAGAATAGATATACAGATTTTTCAGCTTTCTCAAATAAAACCTACTGGTATTGTCATACCGTGGAATTATTTTTTCTAGTCCTTTGACCGCCGTCAGCAAGGCTTAATCACTGGGGAAATGTAGATAGGGAACAGATAAAAATTGTTGGGAGCAAGATCGAGACTATAAGGTGGATGGACGAACAGTTTGCACCGGAACTCCTGCACAGTAAATGGGCGAGCGTTGTCGTGTGTCAATGCAGAACCAGAACTGAACTTACATCGTCTTTTGTTTTGTGTCGACTTTAGCGCGAATCTCACCTTGCAGGCGGACAGAAAAGGGAATGAGGGCCGCCATTAGTACATTTAACCCTTTAAGGCGCAGTGATCCCGCTCTGGGAAACCAAACTCTGACGTTTTGACTGCTGCCAGTCACGAAGAATAGATTTGATTTTTATAAAAATAGTTGCGGGTGACATAGCTCCACGAGAAGCTGCGTCAAAAAAGGGTCTCTAGATCTGTGGCACGCGATGAACGTTTCGATCGTCCGCCATCTTGCTGGTAGTTAAGTCGAGCGATGGCAACGGCTGTCCTTTTTTCAGCATTGGGAAAGGGTTGCGCCTCAAAGGGTTAACAGCCAAGCCCATTATCTACCCCGCATGCGTATCTTCTTCTATTCTATCGCTTTGCCATTTATTGGCAATGTTAGAAGCTTACTTTCTGAAAGCGCCTCGCATTTTCGATGTTTATAAACAACACTGAAGAGAGGTGACATATCATCATACGTTGGCTAATTTATTCAGTCAATTGCAAAGACTCCTTATATATTTCAACTGCAACTTACATTTTGATCAACATACCTGAAGAAAACTGCAACTTACATTTTGATCAACATACCCGATTATCATAAAATACAAAATTAGCATGCAATATCAGTAAATGCATAAAAATATACTAACGAAATGGTTTTTTTCTTCTTTAGATAAACTAAGCAATGCAAAATGAAAGAAACAAAATTTAAAAATTAGGTGGGAAAAAAAGATTACACTAAGAAAAAATTCCTCTAGTTAGTTTTCAAAAAGTTAAACTTTTTAAATTTTTGCATGACCCCCCCCCCCCCCACACACACAAAGTATTCTCAATTAGTAAAATGTTCCCCATTCGCTAATGAGACGATGTACAAAATTTCAACCCTTCATCATACACCGTGTCAGAGATAACTTTAAATTAAAGATGGTATGGGGATATACATGAATTTGAATATAAATTTTCATTGCTAGAGTCCAAAAAATCATCTTCTTTCGCCATTTCTGTACGACCCTTCAAATGCGATCATCCAAAGGGATTTTTTTCTTTTCGAGAGCCACTGAAAAGTGGTTTAAGTCAGTTACATTTATCCTCGTATACCAGGCAGAGTTTATGATATCATTCTGAAATGTTGTACATCACATCATAAGAGGAAGGGGAGCATATTATTAATTTGTTTTTTTTTTTGTACGGAGATCGTATGCAAATTGAAAAAATGTCACATTTTGAAAATTAATGAGAGGATTTTTTCCTTATTGTTTTTTTTTTCGAACTTATTTTGAACATTTTTTTTCAATTTACATTGTCCACTTATCTCTACAGAATTAAAGCGTGCTATAATCTATTTGGGACACCCTGTATAAAAGTACACACACAATTTCAGGCACTTAAGAGTTTTTTCTGCTCTTTTATATGCATATCATTTCCAATTTGTAATGTTATTTTTTTAACCCTTTGCCAATGCTGAAAAAAGGGCAGCCGATGCCATCGCTCGACTTAATTACCAGCAAGACGGCGGACGATCGAAACGTTCATCGCGTGCCACAGATCTAGAGACGTCCAGCATCTTGCTGGTAGTTAAGTCGAGCGATGGCAACGGCTGCTCTTTTTTCAGCATTGGGCAATCTATCCGGCTGTTCTCGCATTCTTCCATTTTTCAGCAGATGCCAGTGCTGTTAAAAATAATCGTGACCATTTTTTTTACGGGAAATGACGTGCTAAAAAAGTAAAGGATTCTCGTGGAGCTATGTCACCCGCAACTATTTTTATAGAAATCAAATCTATTCTTCGTGACTGGCAACAGTCAAAACGTCAGAGTTTGGTGTTCCTAGAGCGGGAACACTGCGCGTTAAAGGGTTAATTATTAATAAATCTGTTAAAGTTTTTGAGTAGCTGCAGTAGCCTCTCAAATGGACAGGGCCCATAGGCTAGAGCCTACTGGATGATGCGGACCTACTGAACGTACTATTGTTTGTTGTACATCGGTATCGAAATATATATAAAAAATTCATTCAGTATTAATGGAACACAAAACTGCTTTCGCTTTTTTCTTCCCCCGTTTTTAACCCACAAAATCAATCGTTGTTTTCCAAGTAAAAATAATAAACAAAACTCAGAATAATGCAAACTAATAAACAAACAAAACAACAAAAGAAACAAAAACAAAATAATCGGATGAAATAGCTTTATTCTTTAAATCTTTGCGAGAAAGCACATCAAAATGAAACATCTCCGTAACACCAATGGGTGGCAGTTTAAATACAAACATGCTCAAAATAAAGTAAAAGGAATCTATGGTATGAAGAAAATAAACATAAAAATGAAAACAGAAACATACAGAATGTGGGAATGTATCACCCATAGCTTTTAACATATGTTAAGTATTTACATGCGAAATCAAAGAATGCTGGTGAAAAGAAAAATCTAATGGTCATTATAATTTTGTCATGTGATATTTCTTCTTCATTAGTTAACTGCAAGGATAGGGGGCATGAGCGTAACATTTTAAAAAATAATTTTACTAAAAAGTCTTTCCTTCAAAGAAGATAATTAAAAATACTTAATTTATATACAGTGGAAGCGGATTAAGAGGCCAATATGCCAATTATTCATAAGCACGAATTTTATTTTTGTTTTTCTGTTGGACTAAAAGATTTTTTTTTAAATAACGAATATTAAAGACACATTTTTAATGCTATGATTAATTTTGAAACTATTTTCAATTTAAAAATTGTTTTCATCGGGAGTTGCGAACAATTAAACTTTACGAACGAGAAATGCCTAACTATCAATTAAAAAGTACAACACTCAATACAAAAGAGATACTTTTAAATAATCGAAAGAAAGGAAAAATAAATATTGATATATTTGCACTCTTAGAGTTAGAAAATACTCTCAGAATCTCAATACTGTATAAATAAATAATAAAATTTTTAAATGTTAAACGGATTTCACTGCATTTTTAATTGATATACTTTCAATTTACATAAAACGCAATAAGGTGCTTAATGTGCTTAAATGATAATAAATAAATGAGTTAAATGAAAATAAAATAATTGATTTATATTTAAAATAAATTTACAAAATAATTCTTTATTCGAGAAGGATATGATTATTGCACTTAAATTATCCAATATATACAACTCTCGCACTAACTTACAGTCAAATAATTAAACATTTGGAGCATGGTGTAATTTATAAATACCAGGTAATAAACATTTTTTTTAACTATTTAAAATTTAAATATGAAACTATTATTTTATAGCTTATAAATAATTAAATTAAGCTGAAACACACGTAAAAAGTATTTATTTTTTACAGTTTTTAGACTAAATTATTTAAATTAAATATTTTAAAAGTTAATATTTGGGCAGGAAGGTAAGTTATGCCTTTAACAACAAAACTGATAAAATAAAATATATGAGCATGACATAGAGATAAGATATAAACGCACAAACTGGATATATCTAGAAGTATACGAGGGGTACAAAGTTGGTGGATTTTTAAAAATTTATCTTAAATATTGCTTCATGATGTCAGTAATGGTGCTGTAGAGCAATCGTAAACATAGTATTAACTTCTAAATATTAGTATTTTTTCATGAAAGATCCTAATTTCACAGTTAACTTATTGTGAAATTACGATTAAAAGCTAGCCACATTTTATACCTGAAGCAATATTTTAAAAATGACATCTAAGTTTTAATTTTCTTTGTCTTAATTTAAAAATATTGTTCGCATCAAATTTTGTAAACGCCTTTAATATCTGCTAAAAAATATTTCAGTTAAAAAGTTGTCCTCATTAACAGTATTTAATTAATATTCCTTAATTTTATATATTAATTCAAGAAACACTTTTCGAAAATAATTGAAAATTAATTTAAAATCTGTTACGCTCCTGCATTTAATTAGTTTTTATAATGTTGTTATAGCTTCAGGTGTGTTAATAATCTTTTTTTAACAAAGGATTTAACACCCCCTTTAACTTCTTAATATAATCCTACCTAAGAGATAAACTTACTTTGAGAGTTTGTTTTATCATTTAATTAAAAGAGAATCCTTAAAAAAAAAAAAAAAAAAAAAAAAAAAAAAAAACTTTGAGCATGAGTTTAGCACATAAAGCAGACATTCTTCTTACCATGAAACAGTACTGCTGCTATTATTTTAGTAAAAATTAATTTTACACACTAAACAAAACAATGAATTATAACTCAATTTATTTGTGCTCGATAAAATCGTAAAAAATAGAACTAATGCAAAAATTTTAAAATATAGTTATAAATATTAATGAAACATTAAATATGTAATATACTTAAATAAATATATACAAGATAATAAATTTGTATGATATTAACATTGCTTTTTGTGTGCTTTTTTAAGTACTTAATAATAAAACTTTTTGATTTACATAAAATGCAAGACGCATGCATAACTTCACAGCAACATGTAGGAGGTCTTCAACTTGAAAAAGAAAATGTTAGTCTACCATATTTTATAGTCTTGCATGTAAACACCTCCAGTGTGGTAAAATATCGATCAAATTTCCATAAACTTTACTGATACGGATAACTAGTCAGTAATGTAACAATCAAGAATTTTTCTGATTAATGAAATTAGTGTAAACTTGATGGTACAGGTAAAGTTTTTTTCCTTTATATAAATAAAAATTATCTTATTAAGAAAATTAACGTAGCACCTGATTCGGTACATAAATAAGAATGAAAATTTATAACAGCCACCCCTTTAAAATTTATTCCTCATGTATTTAATTATTAGTCTACAAATAACCTAGCATATACCTTACTAGCAATTTCGCTCGGGTTTTCAGCGTCCATGGATCGAGCCGATGATGGCCCGAGCAAAATTGCTAGTAGGGTAGACTGTTCTATTCCTAAATTTTAAACTATTAAGTGACCGGTAGCATCACTATGCATTATACATCGCGATTCAAACATAAAAATTCTCCAGGTCTTTCTTCAAATCTACTCTATATGAATGCTACTCAAGCCAAATCCTAACTTTAATATTAGGTGACCGAGAATATAATTCTTTACAAGTAGTCAACTACGTGGAAGCCAAGATATATAATGCATTACACATTTTTCTATTCACAGGCTTTAAAATTAATTTATTATTTATATTGATACCAAGCTGTGTGGTTCGTTATTTTTTTTTCTATATGACATAATCAATAATGACCATTAGATTCTCATCGAAAATAAAAATGAAATAACAAAACAAAAAACATAAGACTGCAAACGAACAGAACATGAGATCGTAACACAAAATAAGAAAAAAAAATGCACAGGCAAGCAAAATTAATAATTAAATAATCGCAGTTAAAAGAGAAACAAATCACAGCTTTCCAAAATCTACAATAAAGTTTTTTTTAAGAATCCTAAATTTTCGCCTTTTATTTCTATTACAGGAAAACCTGAATTGAATATGCTACATAAGCATTTTTGCTAATTCTGGTTTTAGAGTAATAAAGAAAAACGAAGCACACTATACGGTGTAGCATTAATTTACAAGGAAATAAATAATTATACGTTTCGTGGTTCACATATAAATCTTTTATAAAAAAATCTCTTTACAAATAAGAACACATATATCATAGATATCTGTGCAATGCGGAAGTGTACAGAAAAATGTACACATTTGATGGAATGTTTATACATATACTTTCTCCCGTTCATCAAAACAGAATAGATGCTAAATTAATATAACATTTATACGTCAATTAAGGGGTACGAAGAATACTGCAGATACGTCGAAAAAAATATTGCATAGTCACTGCAGATTTTGAAATCGATTTGCCATCTGGGGAAGATATTTGACACAAGTTTTTGGGTTTTTTTGTTCAAACATGTCTTTATGATCCACAAGTTTCGAAAGATTGGGTCTTTTAATTGTAGACAGATTGCACAGGCACAATGTGCACTATACACAATGTTAGACTCGCGCAACCTATGGTATTCCAGTACATTTTCAATGCATTTATATTGCCTGATGCGACTTGTCAGCATCTGCACAAGTCTGCACTGCACAAATATCTATGCACTCTCACATAAAAAATTAGGTACTTTTCTGTTAACGGGACACCAGTGTTAACGTACCTGGCAACCTCTTGTCTATCCTTCTTATCTTTAGATTATTTTTTTCGCATCCGTGGTTACTAGAATAAGGTAATATCTTCGCCACAACTGGCGCCAATAGTTCAGCTTGGCGACGAGTGGTGCTCTGCTAACGGAAAAGTACCCAAAAATAATCTATGGTTTCTCCGCAACTCTGACGACGTCAACTAACGAGAGATCACAGGCAAAGTATTGTTTTTCACGTGTTTTTTAAAATTTCATAGGGTGATTCCGAACCTACGAAAGTCCCTGAGGACGTACTCACCCATGGTGGTCTGCGGGGCGCAGGTGGACCTGCCTCCCTGCGACCTGACCGAGTCGCTGGGCACGATCCTGATTGTCCTCCCTTGCGGGTAGCTCGCCTGGTCCTGCCCGTCCTTCTTGGTGCCCACGAACGAGGACTCCATCCATATGCGGGGCGGGGGCTGCGGGGACCGGGACATCGAGACGCGGTCGGCCGCGGGGGCGTCGTCAGCGTGCTCGGCGATGCTGGGCGCGGGCTTGAACTCCGTCCCCGGGGACACGATGACGGTGCCGGAGTAGAGGGACTGCGTGTAGGAGTACCGGTCCCGCCGCATCTCCGGGGTGGTGCTGATGCGGAAGTCCGGCGGGTTGTCCACGTTGCTGTTGAAGAAGACGTTGGTGGTGTTGTCGTAGAGGGCGAGCGGGGAGATCCGGGGGTTGTCGCCGCCGCCGGCATCGCTGCCTTCCGGCCGGAGGGTGGCCGCGCTCGTGATCTGGAAAAGAGAAGAAGCAGTCCGGATTAGGGAGGGGCACACATTTACAGCAAAAAAAATAGAGAAATCGTGATGGGAATGCATATATTAAGTACCGTGTCCCCCCAAAAAAAGACCGACGATTTGAAAAACCAATTAAAGAAATGCGGAAGTAGAAATGCACGGTTTGCTACATTTTGCTTAGATAACCGAAGAATTTATTCTCAGCAATTTTCAAAATTAGTTACAAAGCTCGTCAATAGGTGGCGCTGCTATTCTGTACACATTCCGTTCTTTCAGATCGGTATATTATTTTTACACAGAGTAGTCTTCGAAAATGGTTTATTCGCTGGAACAGCGTATTTTTATTTTTTTTTGCAGTTTCATCACCTGGACCACAGTTTTGTTGCAACGAGGCGCAGTAATTTAATGTCAATGGAGCTGTCAGTGAACTCAAAACATATCTGCTGCTTATCAAGACATTCCAACTGAAATGTTGGCGCGGGCATATGAGAATTTCGTTCTGAGACAGAATCACGTTGTTGCCAACGGTCGTAATTTTGAAAGCATTGTTTTATAATTTTTCCTAGTCAGTATCGCCAGCTATTGACGATCTTTGTAACTAATTTTGAAAATTGGAGAGAATAAATTCCCTGTTTGCCTACGCAGTATGCAGCAAACTGTTTATTTCTATTTCCTTCAGTTTTCTTTAAGTGATTATTCAAATCGTCGGTCATTTTTGGGAAACCGGTAAGTAATCAAAGAAAACAGACAGCTGTTTCAGGTTTAGTGAGGACATCCTTCGTTTTCGCCTGCTTAAACAATGTCGAAATCTCAGAGTTAGCTGGCCACACACCTATCAGTGGTACAAAAAACACCTGGGCACCCCCGAAATTTAGAATTTTTGTTAATTGGATATCAATAATCTAGCTGAGAAATTCTACCATAAATAATACTGTGTATAGGAAAATTTAAGTTTAAACATTCCACATTTTGTTAAACTTTCAAAACTGAGAATTAAAGACTTTTTTTTTTTTTACATAGACGCATTTTTTCTTTTTCGTGACATTTAACGAAAGCCTCCAATTTTTTCAATTTTCTAAAGAATCAGGTTCAAGAAATGTCATGCATAGCTGAAATATATATCAGTAAAAAGTATATCGATTGAGTTAATTCTCGTTTTCTGTCTTTATTCTCTTTTTTTTTTTTCACCAAAGGGAATTAATTCTTACTGGGATAACATGCTGTAATTAAATCGTTATTTAACAATTACGTTGTTAATTTTCAGTTAATCGAAATCATTTTTTCAGTAGAAAAAAATAAATAAATAAAAAGAAACAAACCAGACAGCTAAAATTATCAGCTGCATCACATAAAAAACATTAGCATGCATTTAAAGAATTCTGAAGATAAAAAATTATAGAAAAAAAAACTCTTCTAACAATCTTTTCATTAATAACAGCTCCAGAAATGCTTAATTAAAATAATCACATTGTAATTAATTATTTAATTATTAAAGGAAACTTTTGTGAGCATTTTGTGAACAAATGCGGCATGATTATATAGTATATGAAAATATATCGAGCGCCGGACCGGGCAGGCGATAAGATAGGCAGTCCTCGGGCTGTAGCTGCAGTTGGCGTAAGTTACACCACACTGTTTTTTTTCAAGACATGTTTTTTATTAACTTCCAAACACATTTACATGGCAGGAGAGGTCACGAAACGATCGCTCTCTGAGTAGTGTTTCAAATTATATACTAGATGCAGGTCACGTGACTTATACAATAATCACATGTTCCTAAAAAGGTGCATTTATTGGTTATTAAAATGCCCGGGTCTCATAGTTCCAGGAAATTCTTGCGAGGTATGGAGCCAGAATACCTTGTGAAAGAGGGGAGATACATCAATTACGTTTTTATTAGATTTAGATCCCGAGGCAAATCCTTAGTTTGAAAGTCGCTACGCTCCGATAGAATTTTCAAAGAAGCTAATAGAAATTTTAAATTTTGAAAGGGTATTTAATTTTATGACACATTCATAAAAAGAATGCATACATACATTCATAAAAATAATGCATAATAGCAGTAAACATTTTTTTTTCTACAGTGTATTGAAAATATCGCATTCAAATGCTTTACACTATATCCTACTAATAATCATCACCGTGTTTTATCATATCCTACTATAATCATCACTGTGTTTTATCAATGTCTAGGACAGTATGAGGATCCAACTGGTTTTTTATGGCAGCTATGAAGCACAAGCACGCGTACTGATAATCAAGTCCAGGAAATCATAAAAAATTAAGGTTCCAACTATAGTTTTAGCTGTTGATAATAATCTATTAAAAACTATAATAACATAGTAACAAAGTCTAATAGAAAAATACAGCCTCTCAAGAAAGTATTCGAGTAAAAGTCAACAGTCCCTTGCTTTGGTTTTGTATAGTAAAAATTATTTATGATGGAAGCATGAATGCGGTTATGCATAATTACAATTTTTCGTATTTCTGTAGAGTTGGGTGTTTTCCAAGTTCTGATTAACTATTTGCAAACCCAAAGTAGGAAATTTCACTTACACTCAAATACTTTTTTTGAAAAAGTGTACACGGCCCTCCCGTAGAAGCTCTTAAGAAAAGCTTTTAGTATCGAGGGGTTTCTTTAACTACGGAATTGAATTGGAGATGTTCTTACGCCGAAGTTTGTCAAATGCATGATAATTTTTTTCACATAATTAATTTCTTATTTTTTGGAGTACTTTTAATTATTGTTTCAAGTGGGGATGGGGGAGAGAAGTTTATTGTTTTTGAACAGTTTCGTTCCATTTCTACCAAAGCTTAAAATGACAATTTTTTCGTTCGTTAATACTAAAGCTTAAAATGGCGATCTTTACAAGTTCGATCAAAGTATTAACTTAACATTCGAGAAGTAAGAAAACACGAACTTTGAAAATAACTCGGAGAAAAATTCCCTTCTATTTTGCTACAAAATTGAGACAGCCCATATTTGGAATTCAGTTTATGCCACTGGTGCGGCTGGAAACGTTTCGAAACGTTCGAAAAAAATTCGAAACGTTTGCTTACCCAATTCAATCCATTACAATAACCCAGAAAAGACAATTTAATCCCATTTCTGGATGACCAAAGCAAAAATTGTCCATTAACATTAAGAGAGGTTTGTTCGTGTCACTCAAGTGTAACTGCTATGGTATTTTCTGGACACGTTCGTCATTATTCGTAAGCAAAGTGTATATAAGCGAGTATAGTTCTTACCTGGTTCTGCTGAAGGCCGTAACCGTACTGGTGGTCCTGCGAACCCCTCCTCGGCGATCCCGGCCTGCTACCCTGCAGTGGTGTGGTAGCGTTGAGGGGGCTCACTCCAGGGCTGGTCCTGGAGGTGCCGCCACTGGAGGCGGCTGCTGCCCTCCACCCCAGGTACGGCTGTCGGAACGAGCGGTGCACGCTGGCTGATGTCAAGGGTGCACTGCTGGTGCTCAACCTGAAGAAAAACGCAAAATTCAGAACGGCACGGTTCTAAACTACAAGTACATACAGTAAAAAATCTGCCTTAACCCATTAGCACCCGTCCATTTTCATCACATTTCCTAATTTATGTTGATGCCTGCAGTGCTAAATAAATTTTCTACATTTCTGGGCTATGAAGAATGTGTTTCTTTTCTAAAAAAATATAAAATAATAATAAAAAGTGAAAGATTCGCATTTTAACTTGTTATCGCCGAGTATTTGTGGAAAACAAATTTATTATTCGAGAAATTAACTCATTTATACCTAGTGTCCCATTTTTCGGACGGTATTTTCGCTATCGAAACGCTATTTATTTTTCGTAGCCTTTATTCACTTGTATTGAACCTCAACTCCACAAAATATTTTAACATGACCCAGTAGGATGTTGACATTTTAATTTTTATAACAATGATTTTAAAAGAAATCATTCATTATTCAAGAAATTGGTATCAGAAATTTATCTATTACTGTTAGTATTAGAGAAAATTGAAGAACGTCGCAAAAATATCTGGCCACAATTGGGTTAAAAAAGGACAATAAACTAACGCTGTGTATTTTTACAACCTTCCTCAAAAAAGGACACCGAGTGTTAACGGGTTAAAGCATCGACGTAACAGAACATCTAGACTGACAGCCCAAAAAGGCCTAAGAAGTTGTTAGGCTATGTTATTACATCTCCTCTTATATTAGCGTTTCAGAAACTCAGAGGTATACAGATACAAATACCCAAAAAATTTTTAAATGTAAGACAGCGAGAGTACGCGTCTGTGTGGAAACTCGGAAAAAAAAAAAAAAAATCTTATGAAAACATTTTAGTTTACGTCTGAGCAAGCACAGCTGAATACACAAAAGGTTCACTTTAGAGGTTAAATAATGCAAGGTACTTGGAATGTAAAACTTACGCTCAGTGGTCTCTTAGCTTCAGATAATAGTTGAGATTTTCATTTATGATCTATATTTTTTTAATATACATAAATGTTTAGGTACAAATTATATCGCAATATCCGTACGTAGTAATGAGAAATAAACGTGTCTTGTCTGGTCTCTCAAGCATCTCTAGAAATAGTAGTATAATAAAACGGATGTTTGAAATAATTATGTATACGACACGACCGAATATTAGGAAAAGTAGGCGAACAGGCCGAATATTGGTTACGTCCCTAATTTCTGACCATGGGATTTCACTGGAGCTCAAAGTACATTTGAACATGCTCTTTATAGGAATGAATTTATAAAAAATTATATTTTATTTGGCATATTATCAAATATGATTAAAAATGTTAGTGTTTGTGAAAATTTTACACCAATACCTTGCGTACAATCTAAAATTAATAAGAATCTTTGTAAATAACACACATTACACATAAAAAAAAATACAGTACAAAGTTTAGGACCGTACAAAGAATCGAAGGGCGGATTAAAGGGGGGGCGGAGGGGTCGACCGCTCCCCCTGAGAAAAAAGAAATTAATGTTAAAGATCCTATTTTACATCCATAAAATGGATGTATATGTCATTCTTGTAACTAACCGCTCCCACCGACAAGCTAATCGCTCCCCGACAAACTTGCATTAATCCGCCACTGAAAGAATCTATCTTTCTTCAACTGTAGAAAGTTCCTACTACCACACAAACAAGAAGTATGTATGTTCTTTTCAAAGATCATTAATATTAATCTTTGAACACCAGATTTTCTTAGCGTTTTTATTACTTACATACAATCGTAACTATTTTCAAAAGTTACGTAGATAAAGTTATGTAGCAAGTAGAGAAAGTTTTTTTTTTTTTATTTATTCCATTTACAACCGCGTTACAGCTGTATGCATGCTGTAGGATAGCAATACCAGGTCTGTATAAAACGTAAAACCGTCTGCGAACTCAAATAAATTTCTGATTTTTTTTTGGGGGGGGGGGTGGAGACGCTGAGCACCTCCCGAATGCAATATCGCCGCAAACAACAAAACACATTATTCTAAGTAGTATAAGCAATTTTAAAGTATTACAATATATTTTTATCTATTACTACTGGATTTAAATTTAAGTTTACATTGATGTTGATTGATCATTTTGTAAAATCAAATTTAGTAAATTAAAAAAAATCAAAGCTGTCTGCAAACAATAAATTTTTTTTGCGAACGGCTTTCGCGTGTTCGTCTACATTATCTAATCTAAGTCTGGGCAATGCTTCAAATATCAGCGCACACAAATGCATTATTGCCAAACATACACTTATCTTACTATGAATAAAAACTCGATTAAAGGAAGACAAAGAAAAATAGTTGGTCGCAATCCAGTGCGACATTTTTCTTTCCATTTTTTTAATGTCGAATTTCTTATATGCAGCAGCTATGTCGTAGGCAAGGGCGAAACTTGAAGTGCAATTGCTACTCAAAACCTGATTTCTGAAGTGTGAGCTAATCGCTGTGTTTCGGTCGTTGCATCACTTCAATCAGACAGACCGTCTCTGGAAATTTGAATCCAGGAAGCGTTATGACATCGCGAAATGAATTTAGTGTAGCACTATTGTAAAAGTCTCAGAGCTATCAATTTTCACAGCACTCTAAGCACATTGTGTGTAATCGAAACTTCAGTGAAAGTGGTCTAAAGAGAGACCGTCCCTTCGACCTTACGAAATCGGTGTCTGAATGGGGGCAGCGGGTAACGCAAAGTTCAAGCACTATAAAAAGTACTATTATTGAATTAATTTATTACATAAAATTTGTATAGGGTGTCCCAAAAAGATAGTAACACGCTTTAATTCTTTATCCATTAGAAATAAGTGAGCAATGTAACTTAATGCTGAAATCAAGGCAGGAAAAGACTCCATTAGCAAAAAATTTCTCTCGTTAATTTTCAAAAACTTACACTTTTAAATCTGTATACAACCTCCGTACAAAAAATTCTCAGTTAGTAAAATGCTTCCCATACACTTATGTAATGGTGTACAAAATTTGAGAATTATATTCTTAAAAGTATCAAGAGATATGAAGATAAATATATGATGACTGAAACCACTTTTCAATGGCTCTCGAAGGGAAAAAAAAAATAAATCACGGGGTATGATCGCGTTTCAGGATGAATTTTCGTATGATCGCGTATAGCACTTGCGAAAGGAAATATTTTTGGGACTATAGCAATAAACATTTACACTGAAATTCACGCGTAGGCCCTGACCATCTTTATTTAAGGTATCTCTGTGACGGCTAATGATGAAGGGCTGAAGTTTTCTACATCACTTTATGAGTGAATAGGGCACATTTTACAAACCGAGAATTTTTTATTTTATTTTATTTTATTTTATGTTTTGGTATGTATGGGGGTCAAATACAAATTTAAAAAGCGTAGATTTTTGAAAACTAAGGAATTCAAAAATCGAGTTTCTGCTCGAGTTCTGCTGCCTAATTCGTATTGAAATTAGGAGTATTGTAGTGCAGATCGAATTCTTACCTAATTTCTCGAGATTAACTGATTGATCTTCTGTAAAAGGCTTACAGGCATGATCACGTTTTATTTCCAATATCGGGATAGTTCAAACTAAATTCCACTGCTAAATCAGAGATTTTCACATGAACTCGAATTATTCTTAATCTTTCTATTTTTATTTATTTATTTGAGTGAATGTGTTTGAGAATATTTCTCAAAATCAGTCTTTAAAAATTCATAAAATTATCCTCCACTTCAAAACAAAATTAAAAAAAAACAAACAAAGAAAATTCATAGCAACTTGTATTACTTCTAAACCTACACCCGCTTCTGTGAATAACGCTTACAGACTTTCGCAAGAGACTGTAAAAGCAAAGTCTTAAATTTCCTTTTCTCTTTTCTATTTTTACAGAACACTTAGGACAATATGGGAGAAACCAGTAATTTGAGTCTCAGATGCATTTTTTATATCTCAGACGTTAAAAAATTCTGAAACACTTTCATTTTGAATACGAAAATTCTGTATACAAGATTACATTCATTCTGTATACAAGAATACACCCTATTTAATTATATGCAGTAGCCTGACACACGAGAAATATGTAAGATTAGTCACGCTGAATGCATGGATTACACAAGACTTTCCAAGAGAATTGTACCTGCACATGCACAACTGCTTAACACAAATGGACGTAAGACCATTTATAGGCCTGTTTCGTCTCGCAAAACATCTTCAAAGATTCGTCTCGTCTCACAAAATTCCTATCGTGTGATGTTATAATGTCCGTCTCGTCTCGCAAATAAGGATTTAAATCTCTGGCTTGTCTCGTCTCGAATCCATGCCTAAGAAGTTAGTTAACTTGTTCGCTCCAATTGTTGCAAAGAAACAACAACAAGAATTTTACTATGCCCATCGTCGATATATAGTCTTTGCAACGATGTGGGCAAACAGGTTACAGTTAAGACGCAAAGGAAATTATTTCACAGCACTGCCTTGCACCACTAGTGACAGAGCGCATAGCGCTCTGAACTGGGAGACGGAAGGTGCCTCTTTCAAAACCAGGTCGCGTCCGCCGACCTAAGCGTTCGGAGTTTTCCGTTGTTTCCTCCGAAACTTAGCGTAAAGATGAGTTAGGGCCCCTTAGAAAGACCCCCATGGAGGGCAATCCCCCTATGCCTAGATCCCTAGTGTAGATAATCGGCTGCAGTCCTACAAACACATTAATCACTGCCTTTGAAATCTAAATCTTTGACAGTTCTTCCGTTAACCACTGTAAAAGTGCTGTCTGTGTTGCGTACAATTATTATTATTTCTTTAAAAATAGATTTTACTCATACATATTCATTTTGTTTTGTCTGAAATACATGAATGTATCTTAGGTGCACTTTCGCCTGCCCATAATCTAATGAATTGAAAAACATATGTCTCCTTATAAAAAAAAATACTTATGTACGGAAAGGTAACCAAAGGTAAGTCCAAAATAATTACATCTTCAAATATGGAATTATTTTTTTTATTCTTTAGCCGACCGGAAACTTACTAGAAGAGGTGCAGAGAACAGCACCCTCGTAATTTTTTTTTTTTTTTAAGGGCGGACACTTGCTCATCAAGCATTCGACACTACTAATTCAAGAATTACTGGCCTTTTTATTATGGGGGCAACTAGTGGAAGGCCAGCGTCACCCTCCTTATGAAGGGACGAGCAAGTTAACATCCATGCTCAAGCGGGAATCGAACCCTGACCCAAGTTGCGATAGAATGGTTCTTTAGATACTACACCGCCTCGGTGCCTCTTCATTCGTAAATGTCAGAAGACATAGATTTCACTGGCTAAACACTATTGCTGAATAAATGCTCTACGTCCTAAGAAGCCGGTTAAATACCTATTGGGTTACATAAAACCTTTTACTGAGTCTCAATCCACAGCTCATTACTTGTGGGAAGTTTGTGGAGGCAGAGATTTTTCAGTTTATAACATGGAAGGATCGTTAACCCTTTGAGGCGCAACCCTTTCCCAATGCTGGGCAATCTATCCAGCTGTTCTCGCATTCTTCCATTTTTCAGCAGATGTCAGCGCTGTTAAAAATAATAGTGACCATTTTTGTTACAGGAAATGACGTGCTAAAAAGTAAAGGATTCTCGTGGAGCTATGTCACCCGCAACTAGTTTTTATAGAAATCAAATCTCTTCTTCGTGACTGGCAACAGTCAAAACGTCAGAGTTGGGTGTTCCCAGAGCGGGAACACGGCGCGTTAAAGGGTTAATCGTCAAAGTCTGCCAGAATATAAAAAGACCCGCAAAAATCTTAACGTTTCGGATTATGTCAAGAAAGCAAAAGCACTCAACTTGAAGACGCGATTAAAACGTGAATTACTCACTCGCAATTCTTTAACAAATTTATTACATGCATGCACACCATTTTCCCATTCGTCTGGGACAACCCACTAATTTGAGTCTCCAAAAACAAACTTTTATATCTCACGACTTACAAAACCCTAAAAACACGACCCTGTTGAATTCTTAATGCACGATTGCACACTTCTTAATTACAAACAGTAGCCGGACACCGACTGGACACTCCGATCACGCGAGGCAGATATATATTCCTTCCTTCTCACTACTTCAAATATAGATAGAGCTGAATATTCATTTGACTGTGCGACCTCACGCGATCTTTCAGGATTGGGGATCATCAGATCAATTTTCGTCAGGCGAAATAATTCCCGGTTGCCCGTATTTCGGGAATGTGTGTCAATGAGCCGGGTTAAACGCCATCTTAATTTATCGCAAGAAGTTAGGCGAGGATGGCAGAGTGACACGGATTTTAACACGCCTGTTACGATGTTCGGGTATATAACGTAATGATATCACAATCTGATGACATAACTATCGAAGCCAACGCTTTTCCAGCTGTATTTATAATCGTGAAGGAGAAACGGGGGAAATTGAATAATGTGTATATTTTGCGATCCGCTGTGAAAATTAAGAACAAGTGATGATGTAATATTCGAATTATTTCCATAATCGATAACTACTATTCAAATAGTATCAATAACCGATTAATCGAATAGTGAATACTCACAATTTCCACTATTCGAATAGTATTCGCGATTTCACTTTTCCAATAGTATTCAAAATTTCAAATGACATGTGCTGTTTGAATGCTATGAGCTGAGAGTGAATGAGTTGCATAATCGATTACTACGATTTAAATAATACAAATAATCGATTAGTAATCGAATGGTAAATATTCACAATTTTCACTATTCAAATAGTACTTGCGGTTAATGGCGATTTCGTTATTCGAATGGTATTCGCGATTAATCACGATTTCACAAGGCAAATATTCGAATAGTACTCGCGATTTCACTATTCGAAATTTTAAATTCCATGTGCTATTCAAATGCTATGTGCTGAGTATTCGAATGGATTTTTCAAAATCGATTGTCTCGAATGAATTTAATAAACGATTCATTCAAATAGTTTTATTCATTTATGCCCATCACTAGTTAGAACTAGGTGGTTTCACAGCGAAACCATTAAAAGGGAAAGGATCGACACCTGAACAGCTAAACATTTGCGGTACATATCATAATAATGCTTTAAACATTATAGTAGACGGCTAATTATCTGAACTCAAATAACCTGAACTGTTCAATTATCCGTACACGCTTATCCTCTCTTTTTCCCTCCTTTGTGTTTACAAGTTGAAAGAGAAAACATTTCCACCGATCATTGTATCATAAAGAACAGCAACAATATATTATAAAGGCTTGGAAAAAGAGTATAAATATAAGGTGAAGACAGCAGAATTCCCGTTTAGCTTACCCCAGCCACTTTTCTCTGTCTCCTGCACACACAATATTCTCTTAATCAACTTGTTCTCGACTAAATTTTATAAAAACGTACAAAAAAAAAAAATTACGTATAAAATATATGTATATTTCAACCGTTTAATCAGGAGCAGTAGCCCTTAAGTTACCTGTCCTATTATCCGATCTTTTGTTTTCCCGAACTATTTGAGCTACAGCGGCTCGAGATTATTAGTAGATCAGAGATCTCTAGAGATAGCTCGACTGAGTCCAATAACGTAAACAAGAGAAATTGGTAGTTCTATAGACTTTAAGAGAATAGCAGCACAAGTAATGATAACTGTAACATTCAATCGGTATTTCATATCCAGTTAGCTAAAAGGGCTTATTTACAGATTAAAAAGAGATTAGTTAAATTTGAATAATTTGCTTTTCTCTGCTTATATCACTAAATTATTAAAGTTAGTGCTCTGCTTCCTATACGTATAGACTGCCCAATGCTGAAAAAAAAGGGCAAGTGTTGCCATCGCTCGATTTAACTACCAGCAAGATGGCGGTCGATCGAATCGTTCATTTGTGCGACACACCCAGCTGTGGCAAAAAATGGTGTCTAGATCTATGGCACGCAATGAAAGATTCGATCGAACGCCATCTTGCTGGTAGTTAAATAGAGCGATGGCAACGGCTGCCCTTTTTTTTTTCACCATTGTGAAATGGTTGCGCTTCAAAGGGTTAACTGGAGATATGGCAAACGAGCTTACTCTTTCGGCACT
This sequence comes from Cheiracanthium punctorium, assembly GCA_038373885.1. NCBI lineage: Eukaryota > Metazoa > Arthropoda > Arachnida > Araneae > Cheiracanthiidae > Cheiracanthium > Cheiracanthium punctorium. The sequence goes on along the minus strand of JAWZYV010012330.1, from coordinate 526,921 downwards.
GGGCACTGTACGTTCTTCTACATAAATGTAAAAATGCATGAGCTTTAACCCTTTAACGCGCAGTGTTCCCGCTCTAGGAACACCAAACTGTGACGTTTTGACTGTTGCCAGTCACGAAGAATAGATTTGATTTCTATAAAAATAGTTGCGGGTGGCATAGCTCCACGAGAATCCTTTACTTTTTAGCACGTCATTTCCCGTCAAAAAATGGTCACGATTATTTTTAACAGCACTGACATCTGCTGAAAAATGGAAGAATGCGAGAGCAGCTGGATAGATTGCCCAATGCTGAAAAAAGGGTAGTCGTTGCCATCGCTCGACTTAACTGCCAGCAAGATGGCGGACGATCGAAACGATCATCACGGGCCACAGATCTAGAGACCCCTTTTTTGACAACAGCTCGCACAGCCAGCTGTCGTAAAAAAAGGGTCTCTAGATCTGTAGCACGCGATGAACGTTTCGATCGTCTGCCCTCTAGCTGGTAGTTAAGTCAAGCGATGGCAACGACTGCCCTTTTTTCAGCATTGGGAAAGGGTTGCGCCTGAAAGGATTAACAAGGTTTAAGTCTTGTACTGTACTGTACCGTACCTGGAGCTGCTCCACCTGGACAGGCTCGCATTCAGCCCGTAGTTGAAAGCGGCCGAGGAACACTCCCTGGGGCTGAGCGAGGCAGGGGAGAGGCTCTCCCTCGAAGAGACCAGGGATCCGATGTACCGCCACTCCCCGGAGGTGGGGGTGACCCGCTTCGGGATGATGATGCTACGCTGGGAGTACGAGCTGGGAGGGGTGGTCAGGCTCGTGGCGGAAGGGGTGCGGGAGGAACTGAAACCGAGCCATCGCTTGCGGGACTCGCCGGCCGAACCTGGAACACAGAACACGGGAACAGTTATTAGACAATTTGCATTCTACTATAAAAAGGTTACATTTTACTCAATACATTCAATCAGAATAAACATGTCAGAATAAAAATAAAGCCGAACGCACCGATCATAAAATATTTTCCACCTAACACAATTATGTCTTTTGTTTTGTGTACAGTACATTAACGGCATAACAGAGTGTCTACTAAATTTCTGAAAGTCAATTTCCTGACTTTTGGGAGATTCCGGAAAAAATTTCTTCATCATATATGAAGTTTACTTTGGGAAATCCCTTAACAGTATAACCCCTATTTTATATTTAATTACTTTTCTACAACTTACATGAAATAAATTTTCAACAGTAACACAATTACCGATGTACTTAAGTTAGATAGAAAAAAGAAAATACTATGAGTTTCAAGTAAGATACTATATAGTTAGTTCAGATTTCACTAATAGTGACCATTACTACATGTGTTACAGGCGGTACTTATGTGATATACAGTGTCCGCCGCTTATTTGGATCACTGGCTAATTGGATCAGCCGCTTTATCGAATCAAATTACAGAAAACGTAACGGAATCATTCTTTTTAAAGCCTCAATCGAAGCCGCCGCTTTATTGGATCAAAATCGATGGCACGAACGTGATCCAATTAAGCGGCGGCCACTGTATCTAGATGACAATATTAAATGCAAACGGCGAATTTCAAGCATAAATTTTTATCTTTTGGTCTACTATACTCCAAATTTGCAAGAATAAAGAGAAATACTAATGAAATTTTCTATATTTTACCATTGGTCATCATAGACAAATAGCTTTTTGACTCTTTTGTCACAAGAAACACCTCACCATAGAATAGGAAACAGGTGTGAGCATCACATATCTCCACAAACATTATGAATCATTCATTCTATTTAAACAAAAACCATCTTCATCAGCATTTTTCACTCTCTGGACTCAGAAGAGATTTAATAAAAAACTGACAAGATATTTCTATACGAAGGAAAATTTATTATTTCGATGAAATTTCCTGACCCATTTTGCATTTTCGAGCTTTCTCTAGACTTTCCTGATCTATTTGCCATTTTCCTGACTTTCGGTGTTTGTGCTGACCGGTTATACTTGAGTGAGACAGCAAAATCCGCATTTTCTTGGAAATAAATCAGTTAATTAGCTCAGTAATTACTGCTAATTAAATTGTAATTGTTTTACAATGGGATAGGTTGGTATCAAAAGTTTGAAACAGATTTAAACATGAAAAAAGGAAAAAAAAAAAAAAAAAGAGAAATCACAGCACATTTTACTCGTAAAGCAGTGGGTGCACCCCCCCCCTCTAAAGGTACTTCTTACTAGTTTCATTAAACTAAATAAATACATGTATGGGTCATTTTCTGAAAAATGGCTTTTTTCAAAATAAATAAATAAGTAAATGTTTAAAAATAAAATTACTCGATCTCGATTTCTGTTCCTGAATGTACATCTGTAATACATTTGTACGAGGTATACAGTATTATGAGGCATAACTTCTATTATTAAAAAATAATATTAGAAGTTATACCTTATAGATCTAATTATTTTGTTAATAAAAGAAATGGGGAAATAATACAATTGGGTTGGCAACAAAGTAATTGCGTTTTTCCGTATGTCAATTTTTCGCCTGGCCAAAACTACTGAAGTTAATTATGCGAAATTTGGTACGTACGTGAGTTCTTCAACATAGGTGCTAGATCAGAGAGCATTTTCCAAAATTCGTAATCTTAGGGGGGGTAAGGGGCCAAAAAGTTCCTTTCACATATCCCGCGTGATCTCAAATAAAAATAGAGATATCCGTGAAATTCTTTCTGTAAAATACAGCAGTCACGTATACCTAAAAATTAATTTCAGGACATTTTTAATATTGTCCTCTAAGGAGGATAGAAGAGAAAAAAGGGGGAGGGTGGCCATCTTTTATGGACGATAAAAAATACTGCCAGTGAAATTCTTACTTTAAAATGTAACAAATATGAGTCGTATGTTCAGGCATAGCTTATCTGTAATTAAAAAATTGTTGAAAATTTATTTGCTTGAATTTTATACAAGAAAACGCAATTATTTTGTTGCCAACCCAATAGTTAGTGGGGGAATGGCAGATCATTATTAAATCTTGCTGGTAGTTAAATCGAGCGATGGCAACGGCTGCTCTTTTTTCAGCAATGGGCAATCTATCCAGCTGTTCTCGCATTCTTCCATTTTTCAGCAGATGTCAGTGCTGTTAAAAATAATCGTGATAATTTTTTTACGGGAAATGACGTGCTAAAAAGTAAAGGATTCTCGTGGAGCTAGATCACCCGCAACTATTTTTATAGAAATCAAATCTATTCTTCGTGGCTGGCAACAGTCAAAACAGCAGAGTTTGGTGTTCCCAGAGCGGAAACACTGCGCGTTAAAGGGTTAAGGCAAACCTTCACAAGGGGCATCTGCTTATCGAGAAGTGCCTTAGGCAGGGACTTCTTAAAAAGACGTTATAAGAGAGCTGTCACTATAACAGAGTTCAATAGTATTTGTAAAAATTTGGCGACCCAAATTAAAATCCTGGGTACGCCACTATAGTTTATAGAAATAACTAATAATAAATTTCCTAGAAACTGAGGTCTAGTGACGGCAATTAACGAACGGACAGACAGACAAACGCAAATAATAATTGCATTCTTAACTTTGCAGGGAACCACGGGGGTAGCTACAGCTTTCTCAAGGGAGTGGTCTAGCTAAGGGGCGGGGAGCTTTATACTATAAAATTGAATGGCAAGTTTCACAATAAATAGCTGAAAAAAAATTAATAGAACTAAAACTATTAAAATTCTTTATAGTAAATTGTGTTTTCTACACACTGAATTACAAAATTTACAAAATTAATATCATATTTTAAAGTTTTAATATAACGATTTCAAAATTTACATAAAATTGAAATATTTTTTACCGTATACTGCTTTGAACGATGAATTCAAAAGGTGAATATTTGGCTATAATTAGCGTTTGTGCTTAGACTTGCGGGGTGGGAGAGTGCAGACTCCAACTCCCCCCTCCCCCATTACACATGCCCCTGCTGGAAACACATGCATTCACTTTACACGACATACGCGAGATACATAAATATAAAACCCCCGAACTATAAATTTTAGAAACAAGCAAACAAGCGTAAACGAAAATGACTTTCTCGCAGAGCAGAAGGTTTTCGCTAAGAAAATCGAATTTAGAATTCCAAAAGGGAAAGAAAGAAAGGAAAAAATAAAAATAAAAAAAAAGCTGCAAGAGGAAGATGCTCTTAAAGAGAGAGCTTTAACTGCGGTCAAACGAGATTAAACGGTGAGTGATTAAGCATTGTATAATTGACTATGAGGGCTTCGCTGGGTGAATGAGATTATTTGAAAAGATTTTTAGAAAATCCTTCCCATTGTTCTTTCGCGAGCTTTACGGAATAATTTATAACTTTGAAAGTAGATAAGCAGGTTTTAGGAGCGAAGTATTAGCATATATCCACTAGTTGCAGTTAAGTGTTTTTACCAAGGAGTTCTGCATAAAACAAAGAGTGCGTTAAAAATTATGAAGAATTTCAGTTAAAAATTAAAAAGTTGTAATTACGTTACTTTCACATATAACATTCTAACAGCCGTGTACCCTATTTGTCTTCTCTGTTCCATAAAACACTTCATCGAAATTGAAATCTATATTAAAATCGCCTACTAAAACAATTCACAGATCTTCGTCAAGCATATTCTAACTATACTTTTCATTCAAACAAAGCCCGGTTAATTTAGAGTCAATTTATCTCATTATTTCACACAGTTAGTTTTTAAGCGGAATCATTTTGAAACTTAACGACGACATCAAAAAATTATTTCCCTTTACATAGGAACGTTATGGAGAAAAGGGAATAAAATTACGTTAAAACTAAAATAAAAATATGAAAATAACTTTGATCAAACAAAATTTTGGTTAAAAAAAAAAAAAGTTTGCCAATTCAACTAAATCATTTGATTGAAATATTGCTCAGGAAAATGTCCATGCATTCATTCGCCCCCTTCCCCGCCCCAACAAGCGTTTTATACGCTTACCCACGAGACAAAACTGAACTTTCCAGTCACTGTCATTGTGGCCAAGCGGAAACGTCGATTAAAAGTAAGTTCAATTTTTTGATTTACCTAATTTAGATATAAAAATGTCAATGTCAATATTTGTACTTGTATCCCATCTAGTAAACGATTCTAAACATCCACGCTTAATTACATGCGAAATTTCTACGGACGGACATTCCAAAACATCATATTGCTTATTTAACAATGGCCATTAAAATTGAAGGCCGTGTTACTTATTTATTTATTTTTTAATGAGGAAAATGTTTTTTTGCAGCATTTTCAGGAAGTGATGTAGATTTTCATCTTAATATGTCTATTAAGTGAAGAGGAGAAAACAAGACTGAAAAGGTGGACAAAAGGAAATACAAAGTACTTTTTTTAACGTTCGATCTATACTGGGGAATCTCTTTCAGCTTTTTATCAGGAGGTGCGAGATTTGATGTATTAACATTCACAATATGAAAAATAAAATATTTGTTAAATTTAGGGGTAAGACCGCAACCCCCTATTTGCCGCTCCTCTTCTATACTACGTATAAAAGGTGGAAATAGAGGTTAAAATGCAGCTAAAATAATGCAAAAATACTGAAATAATCGTCAGGGAAAAAAAAAAAAAATGGAGGCCTAATAGCTCCAATATTTTTTGCCGTCATATTCTACTTTTACTCTTTTTTTTTAACACCGAAGTTAGAAGTTTTTCTATTCCTTTGTGTTTATCTGTGGTAGAGTGTAGCTCCCAAAAGGAAAGTGCTAGTTTAGTGTAGTTTTTATTAAAATTATTAGAACATTGATTTAACTCATTAACGTCCAGCTTTCTTTCTTTTTTGAGGATGGTCGCAAAATGTGTCGGTCGCGAAAATGCATTACCTATAATTTATTTTACTATTTTAATTTCTCGAATAATACATGTTATTTCGCGAAAGTACACACCGATAACTGAGTAAATTGCTAATATTTTACTGTTTTATTAATATTTTTAGGAGAAAAAAATACAGCTGGCTGTGCGCGGGCACAGCCAGCTGTCGTCAAAAAAAGGGTCTCTAGATCTGTGGCACGCGATGAACGTTTCGATCGTCCGCCATCTTGCTGGTAGTTAAGTCGAGCGATGGCAACGGCTGCCCTTTTTTCAGCATTGGGAAAGGGTTGCGCCTCAAAGGGTTAAAAATAAAAAGATCAACGACTGGTAACAATCCCTGAGAATTTTATGACAGTGATATTTAACTAGCCAACGGTTGTAGCAAATGAAACTCTACTGTGTAATTGCCTGTCAGGCAAATTCCTAATAGGGTGATTTATCTTGTTGTTCTAGAAAAATGAGGCATAAAATTTTAAGAGAATCTATCAAAAGTAAATTAAAGTACAAGACAATTCAGATTTGATATGTTCAGAGCCAACATGCATTCATGAAAACGAAATCAGTTACTCAGAAATCATTAAATACATAATGCAAGCACTTTTACATTAAACTCGCACCCATAATGCGTACATCATCTAATTCACAAGGCACAAAAGCCTCATAACTCCTATCTCATAATAATTTCACTATTCAAATGAAATGCCCGAGCAGCGAGTAAGCAGCGGTTTCATTCACTTATGATTCATCGTTAAGTACTTGATAAATAATTCATTCCGGGGCCGTCTCATCACATTAAATTTACGATTTCCTTCATTTGAATCAGAAATCATTCAATGGGAAAGAAAAAGGTGCCTAATTTTTTTAAAAAGCTATCCTTAAAGTTTATGCGCTACCATGCACAGAATACAAACGTTTTTAAAGATGATTTTTGTTCTTTCGGTCACATTGCAAAAAAATGGAGGTCATATTGTAAAACAATGGAGCTACATGTGGGCATGCGTAGGCAAGTAATCAGAAAAAATTTTCGGAGCTTCCAAGAGACAGAACTTCTTGCAAAAAAGCTTGATTATTAGCACTTTGTTAATATAAATTCGAGGGTAGGGATGCACCGAATATTCGGTTGGTATTCAGTATACTGCCTATTCGGCAGACAAAACGAATATTCGGTTCGGCCGAGTACTTAAATATTCGACAACTGAATATTAAACAAATTTAAATATTGCAGTGGGGGGGGGCGAGAAAAACCAAAGAGCAAGTAGTGATGCATGATTTTTAAAAAATCATCTTAGTTAAACTCACCTTTACTCAAAAATATATCCATTTTCGCTTAAAATGCTCACTCAAATTTTACTGATAACATTATTTTGTAGAAAATTCGACTAAATGTTCATTGCTAAAGATTAAAAAACTGGATGTATGCTGAAAAATGTGAGAGCGGGGGGCTTTTGTTGGTTAGCTTTTGTTGGGGGGCGCGACGTTAAAAGTTCGAGAACCGCTGATCTACCCGATATAGATATATATAATATATGTATTGGCTAAGTGCCTGGTTCATGCAATAATAATAAACATGTTCCAATGATAAATTGCCAATTGATCAGCAAAATAAAATATTTTAATAATTCGTCATAAATAAAAAAAACAATCAATATATAAAGCAATGATTTTCAGCTTTTTCTTTTCTAATTTTTTAGATGTCTTTGAAAGAAAAAAGTTAAATATAATTATTTGCTAGACGCTTACGTTGAACTAAAACTGGGGCGAAACTTAACATGGATTTCTCTCGAAGTTGGTTCAAAATAAAATTTTTTTAAATTCAAGAATTTTAATTTTTCTATTTATCATACAATATTGTGCAATTTTATTTATTATACAATATACTGCCATAGGTATCCAGGGAATCACCTTCACATTTTGACGTTTCTAATTTTATTCATTTTTATACCTTGTATTTTTTTTTTTTGAAATCTAATAACGCACGAAAAACAGAAAATGTTTTGTTGAATTGAACAAAATTTTGATGATTCAACAAAAATTTCGTTGACGTTATTTCAGCGGAATAATTATGTTACAAAATTTTTCGAATTTGAACTTTTTTCGTGATTTTTCTGGGAAACTATCAGCTGAATTTTTTTAAAAGCATTTTCCCTTTAATAAGTAAGCCTAAAGTTACAGTTTTATTATCAGCCCATTTTAAAAAATCATGCATTTTAGGGTTAATATATTGTTTAAAAACTAATATTCCGAAAGACACACACAGTGAGAGAGATTTGATTTTAAATAATTTTTAAACATGAGTATTTAAAAATTAGTTTAATCAAAATAACTGTATAAGTTAAAATTGTACGATTTTTTTCATGTGGTACAAGATTTGAGAATCCTTAATTTTATCAGCTTAAAAATGCGTATAAAACATAAAGAAAATTTGAGAAAAAACATAATGTTGCCATTCGAAAAATTAAAAAAAAAAGAAAGTAAGTAAAAATGTATAAAATTAGGACAAAAATAACATAAAAGGCAAGATACAGGAATGAAAATGAACAAGAGGCAGAAGTAATAAATAAACATATAAATAATCAGGAAGCTATAAATTAAAGATAGATGTGTGCACTGTGCAGTCTAATAAAAATAGTGTTTAATGTAATTTATGCAACTATATTTATTTTTAATTGATTAAAAATAGTTTTTTTTTTTAACCTGAGAAGTGAGAGACATTTTTTTTCTCCATTGGTTCATATGCAGCTGGCGATTTAAATAAAGCATTATCACAGAGACTGAACATACTTCTAATTTGCTACACAATTGCTGCTACAGACATTTAGAAAACAGAAAATAAAAATGCTGTGTAATATTTCATTGTTATTCAATATCTCACACCATTTACAACAATAACTCTGTGCTTGTCCGAGACAGTCACTTTTTTTTTTTTTTTTCGATTTGCAGATATAGTAACAAGAATAACCGTCCCTGGACATTCATTGAACTCTTAAGTACGCATTAAACGAGGCCATCTCTATTTCATTCTCTAGTTATGTATTTATTTACATTTTCCCGAGGAACTAAGCTTTCAATTTTTTAAATGACATGGGTGTGACCGTTGCTCAAAGCGAAAAGGCCTTCGCTTTTAACAATAGACATCAAGGTAGGTAGAATGACCGACCTTTGCCAACTTGCAGAAAACGTGAGCGGAGAAAACAGGTTGAGTTGCGTCCACTTCCTCTATTTGTGTTGCTGGGCCTCGAGAGTTATTCTAAAGATCCGGAATTCACCTTACTGACCCGCAAAGTTTACTGATGTGCGCAGTGAAAGTGAAAGTCCGATTACATGAAAAATTATTTTTCGTTTGTGTTAAGGTGAAGTAACAAAATTCAGTTTATTATTCCTAAAAAATTCTATGTCAGATTGTCTTAGCAATTTCTAACCAAAGCCGCCGGTGCTACTGAATCTAGACAATTGCCCGAGGTGGCAAATATGAGAATTTCTGAAGCCTATTCTTAAAATAATAATACAAAACTCATGTCAGACATATGAATATACATTCATAGACCCTCATATATCGGAGAGTAAATAAACCAGCATTTGTGAAATACTGATCCTTTTTTTTTTTTTTTTTTTTTTTTTTTTCAAGACTGTCGTTTTAGGAAAACATGCAACTTTTGAATATTTTTATTAAAGAATTTAATACAGACTCGGAATTTTTTAGAATGTCTCTATTGTAGTGTGAACTACTGTAAAAGCAGTTATTTTCGTGAGGCTTTAATTTTCGCGATTTTCAAGAGTCCCATCTTAATCACGAAAATTAAATCCTCGCGAAATACATTTTTTCGCTTCAAATAATAATAAAAAATCAGAAAATTTTCACTTATTAAAATTTAATGATTTAAATTGCACATATACAAACTCTCTCTTGACAGCTTTCTTTCTTACAATTATTTCTTGAATACCATACAACTACTACTTAATTAAAAAGCAATAATACAACTAACAGAACGTTGCTCATTCGCTTACAACCTTTATACCAGCTTCTTTGAAGCCATTCAAAATGCGGGGGAGGGGAGGAGACGAAATTTTCGCCGGCCAAATGAAAGTTTCTTAAAATGCCTTATGCAAAAGGGGCTCTATATTTAGGTAGTTTAGGGATTTTTCAACTTTCGGTTCTATTCAAATAAATTTCGCGAAATTTTCAGCTGGCAAAATCACAGATATCTCCATTTTCGCGAAAATAAGTGCTTTTACAGTATTACAAACAATGAACCGACAGGAGTTACAAAACACCGATGAAAAAATTATTTAACAACCAAACTGTTTTCCGGAAAGTACTTTGAAAATAACTTTAAGACAATTTTTAAATTAGACATTTTAATTCATTAATTTAGGAACAATTCTTTATTTTTAACATATTTTCACTTTTATTTCTTTAGATTTGGAATGGGGGCTTCCCCCGCCCCAAGCCTTATTATCGCATGGGCAAATCGGAACTTTGCCCAGGGCCCCCACTTTATAATTTTGTTCCCAAATGTTCTTCTTTATATAAAAATTTTATGGAAGATAAGACAAATATCATACATGGGGCCCCCAAATTCACCAATGCCCGGGGCCCCTGTTGGTCATAATCAGGCCTTGCTTACAGCCCCCTTCGTAAGTGCGCCTATAACTTCCTCACAGTACGAAAGCACTTTAAGCTAAACTTACATTTCTTTTAATCCCCGAACAACTAACATTCAACTGTAAACCGAGAGGCGAAGGAGAATGAAATGAGAAGGCTATTTTGGAAAATTTTCTACCACGTTGCTTGGTGGTAAACGGATCGATAACAAACCACATGTATGCCACAGTTTGAATTCTGATTTACATCGTAACCGTGTCCGGAGGAAAAATCAATCGCAGTTTTATTATCCGGCTTTTGAAAGAGAGAGGGGGAAAAAACTGTCCGTTTTATATTAGAGTTACAAGTGAATTCTAAGAAGTATCATTCTTCCTTTTCTTAGAAAAATATATTCCTTCTAGAAAAAAAGTTTTTAGGTTATGTAAATTTTGGGTTGGAATCTAATTCTAGTTGTTTATTGCATTTAGTATTATATAAATTTATTAGAAAGACATTTCAAAAGAAATTCTAAAATGTATGGATATTTAGTGAGATATCTTCTGATAACAGTTACTTTTTTAATACAGATTAACGTAAAAAATTCCTGCTTAAAAGTTTTTCAGCTTAAGAAGCATCATACTTAAGGTGACCATACGTCCCTTTTTGAACGGGACAGTCCCGTTTTTAGGTGGCTTGTCCCGTTGTCCCCAAGCACAGCTTCGGGACACCGTAATGTCCCGTTTTTAGAAAGGAGCAACCCACGGTAACGATTTCAATAAATGAGCTAAAAATCTCAAATCATCCAACGGCAGTATCTGTTAAAAAAAAAAAAAAGGAAGAAAAGAAAGAAAGAAACTGACCTCCCTCCCTCCCCTCTCGAGACGCAAAGAAAAAACCCGGGGGATGTATTGTTTTTGTGTTTGTTCTTTTAATGTTCTTTTTTGTGAGCTATTTCAATTTATTTAATTTTTATTTCTTTTTTTAAAGTCGTTCCTCTTTTGCTTATTCCTCCCGCAATCTCCACTTTATTTTCCCTTTTCACTCTGGTCTTCTAAATTTTTTTTTTCCCTTCCGAATGACAACTTCCTTTTTTCTATGTGCCTTTTTATTTACATTTCTCACTTTCCCACCTTCCTGCCTTGTGTCGTATAGTGTTTTTGAAGTCGAACAAGGACCTACCCCTTGTACCACCCGAAACGTATGTCTTGCACTATTTTTTATAGTGTATGTGTGTTTAAGCAAAGTTTTTTTAATTTTATTTTGATATTAACATTAACACAAGCTTTTTCGCGCGTTTTCTTAACAACTAAAAGATACCCAGACCTGTAAATTAAGTCTCCCTATACCATTGCCTTAAAAATAATAGATGTCCTGTTTTGAGGAAGAAAATAAATACACTATTGCCAAAAAAGTAGTAGATGTCCTGTTTTGAAGGAAAAAATAAATGGTCACGTTAATTATACTACAACTATCGATTCGTTTCTAAATCAATTTACTTTTTAAGAAGTCGGTGTTTAAACATATTCTCCTTTAGACATTTTGGTTTTCCTCTCTTTACCAAGAAATTGAAAATATTGTTGTCTTCCAAAAATTTTAGAGCATTAGATTTATTTTCTCTATCGTTTAATTAACGATTATTTTAAAAGACAATTATATATTTCTAGTAACAGTCTGTTTTATTTTGATAATTTTATTAATTAATTCTAAAAAAGCTATTTTGAATATCTAGATAATGTTGTATGTCTCGGATATATTTTATTTTATATAAAAAAGGGGAATATTTAAATATTATTGATATTTGTTTCCTACTGTGTCTACGTCCCCCTGTGTCTACGTAAAATGTTTCCTTTTTTCTGAATAAATTACGGTCATGGATATCCTGATCTAGAACAATGGAAAACTCTTAAAAAGGGTTGATTATTATACTACGCAACTATATCTGTGGTCTATTAAATACGTAATAATTTGTTCAGTTCAAATATTACGTTTTATGTTTAACAGTATTTAAAGATAAAAGCAAAGCATCCAATAACCTTTGTTTTATTGATGTAATTTTTTGAGGCTGTAATATTATAATGCATTTTAAATTTTTATTTAATGTTAAACTTAATTAACCAATTTCTCAGCAGGAGTTTATAATAAAACAAACTAAGTAATAACATTAATTCAAAGAATGCAAAAATTAAAATGTCAAAACTGGTCATTTAAACATATTTTTTACACGTTTGTGATTCAGTAAAGTTAAGTTTAAGGAAACTAATAACAATAACAGCTTAATTTTTTTGTTTTGAAAACATGATCCAGGCGCTTTGTATTTTTTTTTAAGTTACGTAACATGGAAAATTAAAATAAAATACATTAATAATAAAATCAAAATTTTGTTTAAATGAAACTCGAAGACAATCTCACATAAAAAATAAAAACATTGAAAATTAATTAAATTTTTCAAAAGTATTTTTATTTTGGCTAAAAGAGAAATCGTAAAAAAAAATCAGAACGCAAGAAATATTTAACATACAGTAATATATTCTTATCAACGAGTAAAACGATTTTGCTAGAGTTAAAAAAATAAATCATAAATATGATACATCGAGTTTTGTGGTATTTTTATATAACAGATTTATTTAAGCATTTAAACAAAGACAGAGCCAGAAGAGAATGTCTATTTCCACTAAAGTTGAAAAGGAGAAGTGCTGCATACATAAAAGTTGGCCCTTCACGTTTTTTAGTCTTTATCAGACACACTTTACTTTTTTTAATTAATATGCCATTGAGATTGAGAAAATAGCTTGAGTTTAAACTCTAACTATGGTCAATAGAACAATATTTTTGAGGAACAAACAGTTTCTTTTAATGATTATTTTAAGTTTTTGTTTTTTTTTTTCATTTTTTTATGCACTCATTTATTCATTTCGTTTTTTGATACTTTCCAATCATGTTGAAAAATGTCACTGGCTTCGGTTTGTCAGCTTGTCATCTGTGCTCTAATTCATCAACTGTCACAAAACTTGTGTGCTACTGCCACGAGCTGCACAAATGTTCAGTATTATGCGGATTAATGTGAACGTTATAGTGCTACAGTGATTCCTCACTTATGCCCTTTTTTTTTTTCCCCGGTCCCGGCCAAGGATATAGGAAAAGAATGATAATTCTCATTCATTTATGCATTGCACTGCGGAAGCACCTCTCACTTATTCGCATCAGAAAAGAAAGGTTCTCAGTTAAAAAAGTAGATTTTCGATTAGACAAGTGTTGCTTATCGTAAAAATTTTACCTTTTCATCAATTTTCAATTATTTTTTTTTGCGAAAGTAGTAATAGGAATAATACGAAATTTGAGTATATAACCCTTTCTACTTTCTTGTGTTCAGAATTCAAAAGTAGTATAGTTTATCGAAAGAAAAAAAAAAAAACTACTGCATTTTGAAATTTATCTTACATACATTTTTTAGTGTACGCATAGTATTAATCAACAATATTATGTAGTTAATTGCACTGATATTTCACATTTAAGCTCCTTTTTGCAATTTTTCGTTTATGCGAGTATCTCAGCGCGTGTTTCTCTCTCGCAGAAATGAAAGAGAGCTATGATTTAAAGAAGTGATGTGTTGATTACAAACAATAAAAAATAAATAAAATAAAAGGAGAAATGAGTTGCATTTATAGGTTTTCTAATAGGAGAGAGATATATTCTCCCTCGTTTTTTTTTTTCTTTTCTTTTTTTTTCTTTCCAACACTTTTGGCACTGAATCAACGTGGCCTTGAAACCATATCTAGAATACAGTCTCAATTAGTTTTATTTTATTATTTTGTTCACATTAAATCTCACAGTATTGTAAGTTATTGAAATGAATGTGGATGGCATGGATAAATTTAATGCAGAGAATATCTAAAAGTCTTTCGGTGCATTTAAGTCCGCAGTCAGTCGTTTGAAGGATATTTCGGAGACGTTCATCGATTTTGGACAAAGCAAAATAAATATATATGATTGGAAATCTATAGAAGAAAGCTTTCCATAGAAAACTGTCAACATAACATTGATAGCTCTTCTACAAAAATCAAAAAAGGAACATCACAGATATGGATTCTAAAGTCAACGATTAAAAGAAACATCAAAGTGGCTTATTGGTGCTGTTCGCTCTCATATTTGCAAAGATGCGGCAGCACTGGCACTGTTTCTGTGCTCTTTATTGCTTACCGGCATGGATGTGTGATTGCCTCCAAGTGGATTGGCGGAACTCAAAAATTTAAGCTAGGAGGCAACGATGGACAAAGAAGAGGAATTTTTCTTGTTGCAACGACAGGTTTTTTTTTTTTTTTTTTTTTTTTTTGTTAAGGCAAAACTACAAAAGGGCTATCTGCCTAAGACGTGGGGGGGACTGCTTTAGGCATAGGATTTTTTAAAGGGTCTAACGCGTATTTATGTTAAAAAAAAAAAAAAAAGTCCGAAACAGTTAGATCGACAATCAGTCGCATGTAACGCCAGATCGCTAAACCTTCACACTTCAGCCGTCTACCAATATTCAGCGCCTTATCCACTGGTCTATTTTGGGACGACGGTAGTGATCAGATTAACCATTGGTTAAGCTGTTAAGCCAGGGGTCGATCCAAGAATTTTTTCCAGGTTCCTATTTTTATGACGAAAACTGTTTATTTTTGTGAATTTCAACATGTATTTTTTTGAAAGCCACCTTTTTCTTAAAGTACAAAACAAACGAAAATATATAAAATGCACATGAATGGTTATTTAAATCGATTGTAATTTTGTGAAGAGGCCATAAAATGGACTCGGATTTCGTCTGCATGGAACCCTGTAAGCAGAAGTGTAACCTCTAATAAGATCGTATCCGAATAATGAAATTTTAAGCTGAGATTTTAACTCCTTTTGCATAACAATTTCTCTCACGAAATATTTAATTTTCGAACACATCCAGTTAAGAGTGTAGTTCGAAGAAACAAAATCTCCCTCACTGTCTAGGTATACAAATTAAAATATACTAATTGCATCAGAAGCTCGAAAAAGTTCAGGATTATTCTTTCTGCGGTCTACTGCCTATCGTAATAAATAAAACAACGGTGCCTTTTATAGAACTTTCGCAAAAAAATTCTTCAACATGGAATTGTATAGCAAAAATTTTCGAGGTGTCACACATCCTGTAAAATTTTCGCTTTTTAAGAATTTTTCCTGAAAGTTTCGCAATGATACAGATTTATCGATTATTACGATGTACAGTACAGCTTGTAAAGAGACATTCTAAAAATTTTGAAGTGCATGGCTTAACCCTTTCAGGCGCAACCCTTTCCCAATGCTGAAAAAAGGGCAGCCGTTGCCATCGCGCGACTTAAAGCAAGATGGCGGACGATCGAAACGTTCATCGCGTGCCACAGATCTAGAGACCCTTTTTTGACAACAGCTGGCTGTGCCCGCGCACAGCCAGCTCCCCTCCTCTCCCAATCTTTGTCAGTTTTCAATATAATGAAACTTATGCAAGGTTAAAGAAAGTTAAAGGAAATGACTGGACTGCGTCAAAAAAGGGTCTCGCGATGAACGTTTCGATCGTCCGCCATCTTGCTGGTAGTTAAGTAGAGCGATGGCAACGGCTGCCCTTTTTTCCGCATTGGGCGATCTATCCATCTGCTCTCGCGTTCTTCCATTTTTCAGCAGATGTCAGTGCTGTTAAAAAGAATCGTGACAATTTTTGTTACGGGAAATGACGTGCTAAAACGTAAAGGATTCTCGCGGAGCTATGTCACCCGCAACTATTTTTATAGAAATCCAATCTATTCTTCGTGACTGGCAACAATCAAAACGTCAGAGTTTGATGTTCCCAGAGCGGGAACACTGCGCGTTAAATGGTTAATTAGTTTATTTGTTTTTGTGTACCAAAACCACATGATTTTTTCGAACAGCACCGTTAAACGCTTAATGATCCATTGTCACTTTAATGCACTTCCGTCGTAAATACATACCTGTATAATACACATAAGGCATGCTACAAGCCAAATCACACACACTAAATCCTAAGCAAACAACGTGACATCTCACATAAAGCAACACGAGAAACAAAATCCGAGATGTTCCAAACACAATCCCCAGCAGTGGGAATGAAACTGAAATTTTCAACTCGATATGCTACGATCGTATAAGAAATCTGGGTCTTTCCCTCCCCCTCCCCCTATTATTTTTCCTTTTTTGCTTGAATCCCAAGATTTATAGAATACATAAAACGTAGGCGAGAAAGCGCTCCCTGTGAAACTGGAACCGATCCCGTCCTGTTGGATGTTTTCCAAACGTAAGTCAAGGGTCAGCCAGTCTGCAGCATCCGATAATTAGGAATGTCGTCCAAAAAATATTTATTTAAAAAAAAAAAATGTCTGAAGACGATTTTTCGCATTGATTACGCAGTTCGGGGTAGTAGAAGGAAATAAAATTTTGATATTATGGGGAACTGGAGGCGGTGTTAGAAAGAAATGTGAGTTTATTACATGAAATAATACAGGGTGTGCCATAACTATGGGTGCAAAACTTAAGGGGAGGCGGGGCAATTAATAAGGAATAAGAATCACACAGCAATGTGGGGTCGGATACGTCGTCTTTATGAAGCTGTTAATAATCACTTTGGAACAAGTACTGAAATAATAGTAGTTTCCGACTATTAGAGTTTCCGACCATTGTCCGTCAAAAACTAATGCATCTTACAAAGAAAGCAGGTGACTGAAATGAATAATTTAAAAATTCTATTTAATTTTATAGATAAAACTTTTAGAGGCAAGCCCACTGTTTTTGAAACTTGGTTGAGATATCAGGCGAACACTTTTCCCAAAGTGATTATTAACAAGTACTGTAAAAGCAATTATTTTTGATAGCCATAATTTTCGCGAAAATGAAGATATCGGTAATTTCGCGAGCTGAATGTTTCGCGAATTTTATATTAATAGGACCGAAAGTTGAAAAATCCCGAAAGTACCTAAGTAGGGAATCCTTTTTACATAAGGCATTTATTTTAAGAAACTTCCTTTCGTTTGAAAAGTTCACCCCCCCCCTCCTCTCCCCATTTTAAATGGCTTCAAAGAAGCTGGTATAAATATTGTAAGAGAATGAGCTGCATTCTATTATATGTATTATTATTATTTTATATTCAAAAAAGAGTTGTAAGAAAGAAAGTTGTCTAGAACGAGTTTGTAACTGTGCAATAAATCATTAAATTTTGATAAGGGAAAAATTTCTTATTTTTATTATTTTTTTGAAGCGAAAAAAAAACGTGTTTCGCGATGTTTTTATTTTCGCGATTACGACGGGCTCGCGAAAATAAGTGCTTTTACAGTAAGTGAAAACGGCATTTCTGACCCCCCATTGTTATGTGATTCTGATTCCTTATTCTGAGCCTCCCCTTAAATTTTGAACCAAAAGTTATGGGATACACTATATAGTTATGTGTTAATTTCACTTATAGGTGGTACGGCAAGCCTTTCACTGTGTGTGTGTATCATGCATTAAAATATTTCTTTTTTTTTTAATTAATAGTTGCTAAAATAAAAAGCAAAAGCTTTCTAATCATCAAGGTGAGTGATTTCTTTTATACTAAATAAATGCTTGTTTTCATCTCTCGTTAAATTCTAGCTCGTTAAAACAATAATTTCTGTTATTATGACACTTCAAACAATGGTTTTTGATTTTAAACCATTATTTTGTTCCAGTAGTCAGAAATGAATTATAAGTAAGGCTAACAGCAATGACATGTGATATGGGGTCCAAAGAGAAATTTCGCAAGTTATCTTAATGGGACGTCACAAAGTATAGAAACTGCAATATTACTGCAGATAATATTTACAAGCAATTTAATGTGAATAATTCTATTATTTCTATAAATTTTATATCATTTGTGAGTTTGCTTTTAACAAAAGCACAAGATAATTATGATCTCAAAATTCAGTTGCCTAGTTTTACAAAGAAAAATTAACTTTTAAATTGAGATACTGCTGTTAATTTATAATACTGCTGAGATATTATCTGGTTGGAAGCGGAGATAATGCAAGATCCTAGAAGATACGTCGGAGGAAAAAAAATGGAAACTGAGAGGAACTTTATAAAAGTTTAGACATTTTTTCGAAGAATTTGACACAGTAAATACCAACGCAACAACAGAGAAAAGAAAGGCACCATGCCTCTACATTACTCCTCAGAGGAAGAAAACACAATTTTAACATTAAACTGAATGATTTAGCATTAATACGATTTGTTAAGAAACAAATTCCTAGCTCTTTTGTTACTGCTGTTGACGAGATCAAGTTGCCAAAAAAAGAAACCCATGTTAATTTTTTGAAAACGAAAAAGGACTGTATGAAAGTTTGTATGGACGGGAAAAGCGTGTGTGTTTTGGGTTGACCTGGATGCCGTTGAAACTATTTTAACACCATTCGATAAAGACATTTTCACTGAGCGAGGACATCTTGCGTTATTTTTTCGGATAATATTGCAGAGTACAATATAGAATTTTATCTTTTGTTTTAATATTTTGAAGTTAAGCAATAAATGTTAAGTTGGTGGCATACAAAGGTGTTTAATTTACATGTCTTATTAGATCCTTGGCAAGTCCCATTAGATCTTTAATCTAATCTCCTGGGGTCTAATGGAGCAAAATTTCATTTCATAAATTTATCTTTTATTAATTAAAAAATCACTTAAATGTTCCATGCAACAGCAGAAAGCTATTTGAATTGCCAGAAAAAAATATAAAATGTGTCCCATTAGTCCCCCTGTCTCCGCATATATAATTCTTAGAGAAGTTTTTGTTTAAAGATTATTCCAAGAAAATAACTCTTTCTTTAAGTCATAGAAGTCTGAGTGTAAAGTATCAATCACACACATTTGCACAAATCAATATATGTTAGAGACAAAAATATACATTAAATATCATAATCGTTTAATGCCGCTTTGAATAAGTATTACTATTAACAAACAGTTTTTCTTAATGACATATATTGGAAATGAAGAGGGCACATTGTCTTCTAAGTGCCTATGAGCAGCTAAAGTCCATCGATTATCACTCATAATAAATTATAGAGAAGGCTTGGTCCAGGTCCCAAGGACAGGCTATACATAACGAAAAGAAGCAAGTTAAGTTTCCCATACTTCTAAGCCCGACTTATACTAAAGAGGATATTTTCCTCCAGATGTCTATGGATATCATCACACCCTTCCGCTTAGGTATTGCACCCAAGGCTGAAAAATATACTTAGGAAAAAGCACAACGAATTCGCCCCCCGCTATTTCCGGATTCTTTTCAAAATATTGCTCTTCATAATAGCTGCTGAGAAAGGGAGACACGGTACAATGCATAGGGGTCGGCTTAAGGATTAAAAGGGTACTATTACTGCACTGGAAGAAATTCAGTTATAGTGTAAGATTAACATGCCTACGTACGCAGAGAAGTTTCCTAATTTTTAAACATTTCAAGTTTTACAGGCCTGTGAATTTCAAGATATAAGATTTTTTTTTTTTTTCTGTCACTGACGTAAATTGTTACAACTATTCATTAGTTAGCGTGATTTTAAAGAGAACTATCATTAATAAGAGGTAAACAATGGGGCGGACAAAAAATAAACATAGTAGAATCTCCCTATAGCGAACTCGTTTGGTTCCGGTTAAAAAATTCGGTACTTCGAGAAAATTTCGTTGTACAGAGATTAAAAATTTTTGCAATTATTTCAATAAATATTACAAACTTTTTAGTGAATTCAATGATTAAAAGTATTTATGACTTTCAATTAAAATTAAATTGGTATATATTTAAATTTGTTAATCTTAAGTGGTTTTACTTTTCAATGTATATCGAATTTAGAGAATAAAATATGCAGTGCTACAGAAAAATTCCGTTAATTTGAACTGCTTTGCATTCCGTGATGCTAAATTTCATTGTACATTTAGGTATGATATGGTTTTCGCTTATCTCTGACCATTATCTCTTAAAAGGAATGGCCATTACCAGTCTCTGGCGCGATTAGTTTATTTTACTTTGCGTATAAAGTCCGTGGAAAAGATTTCGTGTCTTTGAACACAACACCCTTAACATATTTTTAGCGGACATAAATGGAAATTTAAGCAATACATATAAAATTTAAACACTGCAGCTGCATGCAAATTTTAAAGAGAATTTAAAGACAGCTCTTCTAAAAGTTTTTTTAGCGACCCTTGGTATTTATTATTCAGGAACTTTTCATATTTTAAATGAGCATTTAGACAAGATCTGCTTATTCTAAAAATCGTTTATACAAATTGTCAGAGTAACAGTGAAATTCAAATTGGTGTATACATTAAATTTCTTTATATTCATTCCTAAGAGGGAAAAGCATTACTTACTAATAATACCACAATATGCAAATAATATAATTTAAAACAATTTCAGTATTTATATGTAAACTTGAAAAAAAAGTTTCTTCTCTCGGACTTTAACACAAAGGAAAATAAACTAATTACGCTAGAGACTTCAAAAAATTTAGAATGATTTTTCATAAGCTGCATTACACACCGTAATAAATGAAACAGCAGTGCCCTTTATGAAACTTTCTGAAAGAATTCTTAAACATGAAACTTCACAGCAAAAATTTTCGAAGAGCAACACATCCTGCTAAATTTTCGATTTTTAAGAATTTCTTCTGAAAGTTCCACAATTGATACAGGTTTATCCTTTATTACCGTGTATAGTAAAGCTTGTGAAAAGACATTCTAAAAGTTTTGAAGTGCATGACATAATTAGGTTATTCGTATTTATGTGCCAAAATCGCATGGCCTTTTTTCGAAATATACCGTTTCGCGCAAATTAGATATGTAAAGTTAATTTGCGAAAAGTTTTAGAAGTTTAGAGAAATTTAATCAGATATGATATATTAAGAATTCATTTGACTTAATACAATTTTAAAACTAAATATCACTTATTTATCTACAAACAGTGCAACATAAAAAAATGTCTACCTTTAAACTTTTTAGTACCTAATAAGCTTTATCGCTGGACATTCAACTTCTTACACAGTTAATAAAGATTACAATTAATTTTCTTTGCACTTAAATTATTATTAATCGTTTTAGCAACTTTAAAGCATTTTAAATTTAAATTGTGTAGTGTGGTTGCCGCTTGAACGTGGCAATCACTGATTATATTTTTAAAGCTAGTTATTTTTTAAATCAAGTTTCAAAATGTATCAATCGTGTAGTTTTAGCTTTATCGCTGGACATTCAACTTCTTACACGGTTATTGATGTAATAAATTTGAATAAAAAAAATCTGTAGTTAAAATTTACTCTAAGGTTCCACTAAAATGTGCTCTGGGATTTAATTATGTCTTTGTGCATTGCAAAACAAGTGATACTTTAAAAATGGTAAATTTTAAATTTGTGTTACTGCTCAGTTTTTCCTCAAATTTAAATTAACGTTAAATTTCTTAGTTCGATGTGATTTTAAAAACTATGCTTTAAATTTATATGTAGTAGTGTAATATTCACTAACACCAATTAAATTTGTATAAGCATAATTTATCTCCGATAAGGCCACAGATAAGGTTATGAAATCTAGACTTCAAAACTGCACTCCTGATACATTTATTTTGACATCCTGGTACATTTATCATGAACTTGACTTATCAATGAATTACTCAGCAAGCTATTGCTATGATTTTTAAAATGGAACTTTAAATTTAATTCTAATATTTTTTACTGAATTTCTTTCAGCATTTAATTTATACGCCCGTAGTATTCTAGTTAATATTATTTTTAAAACTGTGTACCAAAGTTTTTGTTACGTTTTATTGAAATTAGGAATGATATTTATCTATTTATTATTATTATTTTATTTATTTAAGAAGCTGTAGAAAGAAACTATCCCATAACTTATTCCTGACACACCCACAATCAAGAATAAATAAATATAAACTAGACTTTCAACTTTTACTACTGATATCGTACGAATTTGGTTTAGCATTTGTTTTCTTAATTGCTGAAGCTTTAAGAAAAATTAAACTTTAAATGTACATAAACCATATATTTCTCACTTAAACTTATTTTAGCATTTAATTTATTTAGCCTTGCAAGAGATATTAATAACATTTTAAAAACTCTACAGATTCTCGCCTGGCTTATCGCGCGGCTGTCCATCAAACGGTCTGGAATTTTGGTCGGTTTTCTCCAGATGTAACGTGAATACGTGTTAGAACTCCTTGAAAAGTCCTGCGACCAAGGCACCCCTCCATTTTTGGCATATAGCCTTGCGTAGCTTTGCTATAACTCAACCCAACACAAAGAAAAAAATTGTATAGAAATTTTACTCTGCTGCTTTTTATTGCAACTGAGCTCGGCATTTATTTTACTATTATTTGTTTATTTTTGTACTGTAAATTTTCACTTCAATTTCAGAATTTAATTAGTTTCTCTTTAAATAAATATTGATATCGCTTTTAAAATTGCATACAAAATTTACTCGACTTGCGTACTTTTCATTGGAATTGGGCTTTTATAAAGACTTTAGGGATTTATAGAGAGGAAAATATCCCACACAGATTTTGCAAAAGGTTTTTATTTTTAAAAACTAGACTTGCTCAACCAATATAGTTATTGTGCAACTTTGACTTAGCGTTCAATTCCTTAAGAAATTCAGGTGAGTTTTTTTTAATTGAGCTTTAAGATAAGGTATATTGTATTAAACGTGTATTACCGTTTCATTTATTTGCCCCTTAAATTGGTACTGTTATCATTTTAAAACTTGCATTCAAAATTCGCCCTAATGATGTTTGTTGAATTCCTATTGTAATTACGTATTTATGTGTCTGAATATTTTTATTTTTTGCATTGTAGGAGGCTGCAGAGAGGACACTGTTCGGCCCCAAGTTCGATGCATCTAGACACAACAACACTAGAGTTAAACACTACACAGTACATAGAGGCAGGGAAGAGAAGAGATAGAGGGAGGTGTTAGGCCTTACCTTCGCTTCCACGTCTGAGTATGAATCCTTCCTTTGGCTTCTTGGACTGCGTGTACCAGTCCGGCAGGGTCAGGTTTTGCAGGGACCTCTCTATCCTGAGCTCGTGTTCGGACTTGACCTTCTGCGCCAGTCGGTTCTCCGGGGGTTCGGCCCCTTCCCGGTTATCCAGCAGGAAGTCCATGCTGCGGGCGCGGCTGAAATCGCTCCCAGAAATGGCCGGACCCGGATACTCTCCCTCGTCTTCGTCGGCGGCGTTCCCGTAGCCGGCGTCGTGCGCGCGCAACAGGGACCTGGTTTCTGCGGGACGCTTGAATCGCCGCTCGTCCACTATCTCGAGCGGCTCCTGGCTCTTGCTCCCGGACTGGGCCTTGGCCTCCTGGAGCCTCTTGGCGCACGAGGCCCAGGCGATCTCCCCCGTGCACCTCCGGTAGGGCAGCACCAGCGTGCCGTCCTTGGTTGTGCTGCCGGACGAAGTCGTTCCGGGCATGCTGTTGTCCTCGGAGGAACTGGGTCCGGCATCGGGAGGGGACTTTTGCCGCCTCTTTTTCAGCTGATCGATCCGGCGCCGGCTCGACCGGACGGCCGCCTCCAGCGCCCCCAGGTCCGGGTGGCTCTGCGCCATCCGCGCGCGCTCCTCCCGCGCCGACTTGCGAAACTCGCTGAAGCGGCGCAGTCCGCCCGCGTCGTCCGGAGGGGGCTTGGACGGGGCGACCCTGCTGGGGCTGCCGCTCAGGTCCGGCTGGCTCAGCTTCTCGAAGAACTCCTTCCGGGCGCTGGCGATCTTGCCCTTCAGCCTGCACGCCTTCAGGGACTGGTGGACGGTGGTGGTGCCGCCGGACGACGGCGGGACGGGCGGAGGCTTGTGCGTCACCCTCGACGCCTGGTTGTAGCCCGTGATCAGTTCGAACAGGTCTTCCTCGGACTTCTTGGCGGTGGTAGTCTTCCTATACAAGTCGACGGTGGGCTTGACGGTGGCGATGGGTTTCGAATAACCGCGCACTCCTCTCATCATCGGGGCGTCGCCGTTCCTCATGTTCGGAGGCGGACACGAACCCGACCTGGAGTACGATTCCACGGAGCTGTCCCTTCCGGCGGCGTGGGTGCTCTTGCTTCTCGCCTCGAACCGGGCCGCTCGCTCCACGACCGTCTCCGTGCTCACGCAGATGCGCCTGTAGTGCCGAGACCTCTCGCTGGGGGGTAGGGAGCGGTTGAGGACGCTCTCCCTCGTGCTCCTGCCCAGGTAATCCTGTATCCGCTGGCTCACGCTCTTGCTGAGGAGGGCGGACAGCGGGACGGACGAGCCCAGCTGCTGGTCGTGACAGCGTGACAGATCGGGAGTGCTCTTCGACTGGCCACTCCAGCTCTGGAAAGCCTCGTCCTCTTCTTCCTGACCCTCGCGACCCACTGAGCGACTGCGTTTGTACTCCTCGCGCAAATCCCTGGGTTTCTCCTCGCTCGGCAATAGTCTGAGATCGTCCGAGCTCTGCAGTTGGGTCAGGCCCTTGCCGCAACTGTCCACCGATGCTAGCGAATCGATGTCGTTCACCGATTTCGTGATGTTAGTTACGTCGCTCCATGTCCTGTCACCGGATGAAATCTCGCTATTCAGTGGGGTCTCGCTGTCCGAAAATTCGTCATCATCGTCTTCTTCTTCGGCACCTTCCTTTTGCAAAACGGTCACGGATTTACTTTTGTACAAATTGCTCAGCCGGGAACTGTCCGAAGTTTTGGAGGATTTCTCGCGCAAAATCTCCTTATCCGAGATGTCGGTGAAGGATAAAAATTCACTAGCCTGCTCACCATTCGGTGTGGAATCGCTTAAATCACCGGACAGTAATTCCGTCGGACCGCAGGTGGTGCCGTTGTTTACGTCAGCGATATTTTCCGCGAAAACACTTAATTTGCCCGACACTTCTGAGGGAGCAGTCTGCAACTCTTCACTTTGCACGGCGTCGACGATAACGCAATCAGATAAGGTATCTAACGGAGGTAGCGTACGCGTGTTGTCATTCACAACCGGGCGAGCGAATTCATCGTGGGCGTGATAGTCAACACGGCTCACGTGCTGTTTCGAGTCCACCTCCTTACTGGCAACCTCCGCCTGGGGCGAGATGATTTCGTTTGAGAAACCTTCGCACGAGCCCTCCGCTTCCCGCGTATTCGAGATCATTAGGTCATTTGCATTTCCTGGAGTCTCGAGAAATTTATCGTTTGGAATATCGTGGAGAGATGGCGCCACTTCGCCGGCTGAATCGCCGAAATCAACAGGTGCTGGTATTTCGCAAGAGTGTTTAGTATTCATCTCATTAAGCATTGCTTCATCAATATTTTGATCCCTTAAAGATGTACCGATAATATTTTCTGCGATGTAAGCGTTTGTAATGGGTGCATCTATAATATTACAAAACAAATCTGCATTTGCATTTTCGTGAACAGGCGACGTGCCGTTGTTTACGTCCATTAATTCAGCATTTCTCTCACTATCTAACTTAGAAGAAATACACTCGAGTTCACTCATTCCTGAACTGTTCTCATTTATTTCGTTCTCTGAATAATTAATATCGGGTGTGCTAAGATTCGTAATGTGATCGACAGATGGAGCTACCTCATGAGCATCTACGGAAATGGGTTCATCGCGTTTGTTATCGACCGTAGTTGATTCATTAAATTCCCCGCTCACGCTAGCTCGCTCCTCGTCTGACGTCACTGGGGTGGTAGTAGAAATGACCTTGGCTTGCTTTTCACATTCAGGGTCATTTTCAATACGGTGACATTCTAATACACCCTGTTGTTGTTTTCCATTTACAGACATTTCCGCATTCGTCTGCATATTCAAAATGTCGTTTCCGAATGTATTATTATTGCTGTTACCACAAATATCTGATACGTCCGATGGCATATTTTGTTTTTCATGTGGTTCCACAATTTCTATTTCCGGGTTGGGTAATGCATAACTTAAACTGCTGTCATTTGTTTCGCTGTCTGTATGGTCAGTTTTAAACTCTGCTATGTTAGAAATGATATCAGGGAGGTCAGTTAAGGAAGTAGAACTATATTTTGATTCACTGTTATTGCTCACAATGATTCCGTTACCCCCCGTTAAAATTTTAGAAACGTTTGAATTAAAATTATAATTATAGTACTCTGAATCTAACTCTTCTGAGCTGTGTTCGGTTTTGTCTTCTAAAATTTCGTCACTCATGGTTTTCTCAGAATCCGAATTCATTTCGGGGGAAAATTCACCTGAAGCATTTTCATTTACCTCAATTTTATTTTCAACGGATTCTTCGCATAACATCGCGTCCGAATCTTTTGATAGTTCAACGTCACTTATTTTTGAGCATGCAGTTTTCAAGCTTTCATGTTTTGCTTCTGGGACAGGCAAGAACTCATCTTTACCTTCGGCAGATGAATTTTTCAAGAATGTGGCTATGGTCTGTTCCCTGAGGCTCATTATATCGTTCACTATCATTTTTTCCATCTCGTCTCGGCTGCTTATCTTTTTCAGTTCTTTATCTAAGAGCCAAGCCGAGAACTGGGACAGATTGTCCGGGATGTTCCACTTCTCACTGTTGATCACCCCGTCCGGAACTTTCTCCGACGCCCCCGATTTTTGCAAAGGGCTCGAAAATTCTTCGAAACTCTTAGGAATGGTTTCGCTTCGGGCAGACAAATCACCCATCGACTTAGACTGATAGAACACGGAGGAAAGAGATTTCCTAACGCTAGTTCCCGGCTCTTTACTAACCGGTAGACATTTGATCGGATCGGCTGCTTTCTTCTCCTCCAAGCTGTCGTCTTCGTCATCGTCCTCGTCATCCTCTACGTAACCGGAATCGTCGTGCTTCAGTTCGACGCTGGAACTGTCTTTGGAACGTCTCTTAATCCGCTTTTTAATGTCCTTGGCGGTTCTTATGCCTTCATCGCTGTCTGAAGACGTGAGGGGGGAGGCAGAGTCTCCATTTTTTTCTGGAATTTTGTCTTCCTGGGTGAGGGACTTTATTTTGGGAAATGTGTTTAAGAGGAGCGACTGGACGCTATTGTCTAAGTATTTGTTTTCCGTTGGGGTGGAAAAAATGTCGCTGATGTTCGATTTTTTAAAACTGGGGTCGGTGCATAAGGGACAGTTATCCGAATTATCGGAGCACGAATTTTCATTTTCAGATTTTAAGTGCTCATTGGAACAAGAGTTGAAAGTATCGCTTTTGAGCGAGGACATATCGGGTGTTGAAGGAGCAGACAATTCCTCCTTATCGTAATCAATATTTTCAACGGTGTTAACGGTGTAAGAATTCTCCGATTCACTATTTTCTTCGCTTTGGGAACTGTAATCGTCCAAGTGGTTAAAACTCTTTAAAGCATCGTCCACGTCATGATCGGCGGTAGCCAAATGATCATATTGCTCTAATTTATTTTTATTTACGGAAAACATATCAAGCTCGAGATCATCCAGTTCTTCTTCGCGAACAGATTCTTTTTTCGCGATTTCGGAACACTCACTATGCGTCCCATTACTAACAAACGGAGGCAGAGTTACTTTTGTGTCACAATCCCAAAGACCTAATTTTTTGAAATCATTAATCTTATCTTCTTTAATTTTTATCCTCCCTCTGCTGCCTTTCATTTTGAAGGAGCTGTATATTTGTTTCAGCTGAGGGGGTAAACCGTCGTCGGTGTCGTCGTCCGAATAGTTTTGTTTTGAAAACGAAAACATCTCCGGTTCACTGGTTTTGTGCAAATCCGTTTGGTGCTGCCATCTGGTGATGGGACTGGTGGCTTCCTGAAGGTGCTGCAAATCACTGTGGTGCTGCCATCTGCTGAGGGAATTCGAAACGTGTTGCAGTTCGTCGTCGCTGGCGGACTGATCGAATAGGTGAAGGGACTTGGAATTGTTCGCTGGGGGAGGGGACTCCGACTGCATGGGTGGAAAGAGCGCTTCCGCAGCGGATGTTTTTTCCGGTCTTTTCGAGGCACCGCCGCCCAGCCAGCTGGAACCATACACCACATCGCCGTCGCGTGGGGAAAACAGCGTTTCCTGCTGGGAATCGCTGCTTCCAGAATTTTCGGGCTCGGAATGAGCGGGCGACGATTTTTCTCCGGAATCGTAATACTCATCGTCCACCATTTCGAGGGGTTCGGACTCGAAGCCTATCCGGAAACACCGCACTTTTTCGTCGGAAAACACTTCTTCGGGCACTACAGCGTCGTCGCTTTTTCCACCGTCATTTTCATCGAACACGGGCGAGCACGAATCCGTGGGCAAGAAATAGTCCTTGAAATCGTCGCTAAACATCAGCTTTTCCTCGTTATGCTTCGCGTCGCTGTTCGACATGCCGGATGGCACTAGGCACAGACCATCAGACACGAGTAAGGAACTATTATTATCATCATCCGACGAGTGACCACGATCGCTCACACTGAATTTCACACTTGAATCGTCGGGAGGAGAGGGTATTATAAAACTGCCCTCGTCTTTTGACCAGGGGTCAACGAATTCCACGCCGGGACTATCCATTTTGCGGGCGGATATCCACAGGCTCTCGAAATCGGGAGTACTGGGACTTACCTCCTTTGCAAAGGTATCCGATAAGGTGTCATTTCGGGCTTTCACACTCACACTGCCGTCGTCACTTTTAACGTCCGCGCACCTCGGAACAACACCTGGGAACAACGTAGCACAATCATTCACGCTGGTTGCACAGTTTAATGAAACCAGTTGCTGGTTGGCCAGTTCGTAGCAGTCTGGCTCGGTCCTCCGCACCGAATCGTCGCAGCAACCGAAGTCGTATCCTACGGAGTGCGAGTGCTTCTCTCTCTTGGGCGGCTTCTGGTCGCAGGAATTGCCGTCCGACTCGCGCTTCTGTCCGGCGGAGGACTTCTGGTCCATCTCGACGACGGTCACCCTGTCGTCGTCGTCCGACTCGTCCCACGACCCCCAGCCGACGGAGGCCTCGTCGCAGTCGCTCGGGCTTCTCAGGTCGTCGGAGGTCTCCTCGACGATGGTCTCCAGGTATCCCCTGGCGGTCGCCTGGTCGCACATCACGGGAGGGCCGTCGCCGTCGTCGTCCGGGACGGGCAGCAGGTCCGCGCGCCCGGTTTGCACGTACAGCAGCAGCATCTGCCGGTCCTCCTCCGAGATGGCTGCGTCCGGGTACTTGGGCAGCTCCACGGCGGTGTGGACGAAGGAGTACTCCCCGCTGCTCCCGCCGCTGTCCCACGTGAAGAAGGAGTCCGGCTGCTGGGACTCGCCCTGCTGCTCCATGTCCTCCTCTTCTTCGGCGGCAACGACAACCGCTAACTCCGCGCCGGAATCTCGCGGGCGCGGTCCGGTATGACCACTATCGCCACCGGTCGGATTTCCCCCGCTGTCAAGGATGTTCTCGTGGTCTCCCTCCTCGTCTCCAGTTGCATCGGGGGCTGTCAGCTCGCGCCTCCAGCGCAGTGCGACGACGTAAGACAGTCCCAGGAGAAGCACCAGCTTCAGACACGCGGCCCAGAGGACGTTGGCAGGACCCTCGTCGACGACTGCCGATTCTGGTGCCGGAGAAGAGTTCGTCACACCTTCCCCCATCACCTGAAGCTGTCCTCCAATCAGAGAGGGCCGGCGGAACCGGTTCCTCCGCGGGGGGAAGCGAGAAAAAAAGAGTTGTTGGGATGAAGGGCACTCTTCTGCTGGATGGTGATGATGATGCAGAGTTGTTAGTGACTCTCGTGCTGCGCCCCGTTCCGGATGGGGAGCAGGAGGGCGAATTCTGAAGAGAGCGGACAGGCAGGAAGGGCGAATACGATTGAGCAGACCTGAAAAACAAACGAAGACAAAATAATGTAATTAGGTGTGTCAGGAGCGTTCTCAAGGGGTGGGTGAGCCACTCTCTAAGCTTTAACGCGCAGTGTTCCCGCTTTGGGAACACCAAATTCTGACGTTTTGACTGTTCCCAGTCACGAAGAATAGATTTGATTTCTATAAAAATGGTTGCGGGTGACATAGCTCCACGAGAATCCTTTACTTTTTAGCACGTCATTTCCCGTAAAATAATTGTCACGATTATTTTTAACAGCACTGATATCTGCCGAAAAATGGAAGAATGCGAGAACAGCTGGAGAGATTGCCCAATGCTGAAAAAAGGGCAGCCATTACCATCGCTCGACTTAACTACCAGCAAGACGGCGGACGATCGAAACGTTCATTGCGTGCGACAGATCTAGAGACCCTTTTTTGAAGACAGCTGGCTATGCGGCACAGCGGGTCTCTAATCAAACAAAAGGGGGTCTCTAAATCTGTGGGAAGCGATGAACGTTTCGATCGTCCGCCATCTTGTGGGTAGTTAAGTCGAGCGATGGCAACGGCTACCCTTTTTTCAGCATTGGAAAAGGGTTGCGCCTCAAAGGGTTAATTTTCGATATCTGGTTGCCTATAATCAAGCGTTTGTACTAGAAATTCTACATTTTCCACCTTTTGGGCTCTTTCCAAAATGTTGTTTCTAGTTATGTGCCTGAAATGTACATAGTAGTCAGGGCTTGTACAGGTCCTTTATTTGCTAAAGTCCTGAACTTTTGAAAAATTGCCCTAATACGTCCCACTATTTAAGATACTAGAAAAATTCTTTCGATATTTTATAAAAAAGGAAAAAGTCCAGTTTTAAAACATCAGCCCATTTTAGGATAGATCGAAAGTTCGGAATTTTAGCAAATCTAGGATCTGTACGAAATCTAAGTAGTGCATGTTCAATGGCGAATTTAGAAAAGCTTAGAGTTCGGAATAATTATTTAGTCAGAGATGAATAATTTTTTTAATCTATTATTTTAAGTCTTTATAACCCTTTGAAGCGCAAGCACTTTTACATAAATATAGAAGATCAACTAGGTAGACTGCTCAATGATGAAAAAGTGCAGCGATTTGCATTAAAGAAGTTTTCTGACACAGCTGGCTGTGTAAGAAAACTTCTTATAGGCATAACTTCACATAGGCATAAAAATTTTTATGCCTATGTTGAAGTCTTTCTGATTTTTTTTTCCCCTGAGCTAGTGGTGGTGTGGGAGGGGGAGGGGAGCTGTTTATAAATTTTACAAGTGGTATTCGGATATTAAGAGATGTATTATCTACGTAATTATGGTTAAAAATTTAAAAAAAAAACTAAGTTGGGTTTCTTTAAGCAGGCTTTTTCAAAAAAACCCAGCCAGGTTTTTTCGGGTTGGGCAAAATCATAACAACCCTGACTTGTAGTGAAAGCGTTGAAATAAGGTGGTTTCACGGCGTCACCACCGCGTGTCAAAGTGTTAACCCAATTTTAACCCGTTCTTTCTCATCACTAAAGACGCAATGGAGAAGACTCTCCCAATCTGCGACCAGCCCCTGTTCCCAACTTGGGACTTCGAATGGGCCCTGTGTTGAGGCTAGGGATGGACGCGAGACGAGAATCGGGGCTGTCTCGTCTCGTCTCGCAGTGGTAAACCTCTGTCTCGTCTCGTCTCGCAAACACTGTGTCTCGTCTCGCGTCTCGCAAAGAAATTTCTGTCTCGTCTCGCGCGAGACGCGAGATGTCTCGCGAGTCTCGCAAAATTAAGGACTGCGATTTCGTTACCATTTTATACTAACTTATTACAGGGATTTTATTGAAAATTAATATAAATAATAACAATTACTTACATATAGCCACATTAGTAGATATATTAATAACTATATCAGCATATATCGGCATTTGAAGTAAAAGAAATTGAGATTTAATCCGTATATATAATGTCACACCGAAAATATAGTATTTATTTTTATTTACTAGCTGCGTGCCCGTTCTTCGCACTGTAGTAAACGAAAATTTTCCTAACATGAGTAATTTCAATTAATTCCAGTGATGTGGAATCTAAAATAAAAGCAAAATTATTTGACTCTTGATGTAAGGTTTGCGTCATGAGTATTAACCTGGCATCATTGCAATATAATGACTCAAAAAACTACGTCAGTGTTATTCGCGATCAGAAAAGTGAAAAGCTTAGCGGTTTGCAGATAACTCCCGACTTTCAAAATGTGTTATTTCTACATCATACTGTAGTTCTACATCATACTGTTCAAGTTGTAGCATTAAATATCTCAGACACTACATGAAATGGACAACCGTTTGTTTTAAAATAGCTGCGCACCCGCTCTTCATACGAGAAGTAGCGAATATTTTACTAAAATAATATCTGCATGAGACAAAACAGATTTTTTTTTTTTAAAGTTCAAGTAATCTCCTCTGTTGAAATTACTGCGGGATATATTAACGCAAATTAGAATTCCTTATCGTCGTTCAGTTGGTTGTAAGATAACCCTTGAAAAATTATAAACAGAACACTTTTAGTCTTTATTAAATCTCTACTATTTACTTTAACGTCAATTTCAAGTCTCTAAAATATGTGTAATTTTTATATTAATGAAAACAAGATTATATTAACGATAATTATAATTATTTGCCTAATATTTCCAATAACATTACCGTGTGTGCATTTTTAGATTTCATTATAGTATCTCAGTTGGTTAATAGAGTCTTATTTTTTGTTTATATTTCAGACTAGCTGAAGTACCCGTCCTCGACGGGTTAGTGAATGCAAATTTCCAAAAAAGCAAGATCTTTCGTCAGCATTGTATGAGTACACAGAATGGATGTAGTATGTTGCCAAAGTAAAGAAAGCGAAGTCATAATTTTTATGTATTGTTAAAATGTGACAGGTTAGAGAGTCACTAAGTAATATCATTTCATTCGCATTAGTCGTAATTATGTGATGCGCGAACGAATATGGACGCATATTGAAATAATTTTCGCAAAATCTAAAAATTTAATCAACATTTTTGAAAAAATGGAAGCCTAGAATTTAAGTTCAGCGACAACCTATCATGTCACCCAAATTCGTTTCATTCCCTGCAGTCTTTATTTCGTGATGCTGGAACAAATTTTCAGCATTTTAAAACGATTTTCGCAAAATCTCAAAATGTAATCAAAATATTTTAAAAATTCAACGCCTATAAATTAAGATTAGCAACTACCTATCATATCACTAAATTTCGTATCATTCGTATGAGTCGTTATTACGTGATGTTTGAAGAAATATAAACGCATTTTGAGAGCATTTTCACAAAATCTCAAAATCTAATAAAAATGTTTAAAAAATTGGACTCCTATAGTTTATGTTGAGCAAACATCTATCGTGTGACCAAATTTCATATCATTCGCTTGAGTCGTTATTACGTAATGCGGGAACAAAGATTCACTCAGTTTTAAACGATTTCCACAAAATCTCGAAATCGGATCGATTTTTTTTTAATTAGATGCTTATAGTTTAAGGTGAGTGACCACCTATCATTTCACCAAATATCATTTTTTCACCTTTGCAGTTTTACGTGATGTGCGAACACAAATTTACGCAGTTTGAAATGATTTTCGCAAAATTTCAAAATCTAATCAAGATTTTTTTTAAATTGGAAAATTGTTTTAAGTTGAGTGACCACCTATCATGACACCCAATTTCATATCATTCGCTTCAGTCGTTTTTACGTGATGCTTAAACAAAAAAAGCGTCACGGACAGAATGACAGACAGACAAACTTTTTTTTGAGAGTCGCATCGGAATCTCGGGTGCTTGAAACGGATAGAAATCGCAAAATTTTTGAATTCCAAGAAATGTACAGACAAAAGTCTAATTTTATTTATATAGATAGATTACTGAATAGTTAATTTGTTGACGACTATCCGTTTGTACTTTTCCACAATAATTTTTAGCGATAGTACTACAGTCGTTATGGTCGCCCTGTTTACAGAAAAATTAAACCCTAATCCCCCTAATGTATATCCAGTGTGGATTTTTTTTAAAAATGAAAAGACATCTCACAGGCGAAGATAATTTTAGAATAGGAACCCAACTGCAAGATAAAATGATGGGGAGGAAAAAAATTTATAAAAGTTTTGCAAGCCGAAGGAAGGGAAAACATGATAATATAAACGAAAAGAGAAATAGTTTTAAAAAAATTGCTTGCATTTCTTTCCGTCCGATATTAATATATAAGAATAAAAAATGTCATTTTAATCTCTTTAAAATAGGCCAACGATAGGGATTTAACCGCCCCTAGAAAGTTGTCACCAGGGTGGGCGCCCCCCCCCCCTACGCACGCCGCAACGTGCGGGAAAGTTTGAGGATAATGTCGGTACAAGGATATTTCAACCAAGGATATTCAACCATATTTCAACCTACTCAGACTAAGCATCAATGCGAATGCATGTTGCTCTACTTCTAATCTCTCTCCGATATACCCGAAACCCGATTATCACAGGGGCAGGGGGGGCGGTAGTCCGGTGCCCCTGAAGAAAAAGGGGGCCCATATATATCCCGATTATCTAAATTATAAATTCATATGTACTGAAATGGTCATTGTGGTGAAAAAACTGAATTTCCTCTATAATATAGGTATTACCTAATTGTCTATCACTAGATCAAGTTAGAGATATTTTTTGGGGGTGATAAATACGTTTTGATTAAAGTACAAAAACTACAGTTAACTGAAATGCAATTTTCGAGTACAACAGCGGTCAAAACTGGGTTAAAATGCTTTAAAAAGGGAGGCTCAGTAAAGGGGCTTAATGCGTAAAAAAGGGGATAGTAAGGGGGGCCCCGGGCCCCGTCTAAAAGTGGTCAGATTTGAACATACCGTACCGCCTTTCCTATTTACTTATTATTTTTCTTTCAACTCTTCTCTGTTTTCTTTTTTTTCCGCCTCTTTCTTTATCCTCTCCTTTGTGTGTTTTGTATACCTCTCGTCTGTTCTAATTTTAAATGTTACGTGTTTGTGCGTATTGTAGAGTGCTGATAGTATACCAGGACCGAAAACGAAGGAGACGCAAGTTAAACGGTAGAGGCTTCAGGCAAATTGTCGCTTTTCAGATCGTATTTATGTGAGACGGAAAAAAAATGCGAGAATTCTCGCGAGAAATCTCGCGCGAGACAAGACTCTGTCTCGTGTCTCGTCCCGCAAAATATTTTCTTTCTCGTCTCGCGTCTCGTCTCGCAAAAAAATGCCTGTCTCGTCTCGCGAGACAATGCGAGAATTCTCGCGTCTCGCGTCCATCCGTAGTTGAGGCGGAACAATCAATGACCCACGATGGCAAACAACACGATGGTCACAGTTTGGGGAAGTGTTAATGCAGATGGAGTTGGGAAAGAAACAGAGCTACATGGAGGTAATGTTGTAAATAAAACATTCATTTATAATTTAACAAAACTCAACTATTTGTGGTGCAAGGCACAATACAGATGTACTTAATATTTAAATAGAAAATTTCATCCTTTTGATGGTACACCCCCTCCAAAAAATATTCGAGCTAATTTCCTACGTTAATTTCATATTTAAAATATTGACCTCCGTAAAAATGAATCATATCATATATATCGATGACCTCATATTTAATTTTGTGCTTTTCTTAAAATTAATTACCTATTCACAAAACTGAAATACGAAAATTGACTGTTACTGGAAAACGCTTTTGAGTGGGTGCACATCAATCTCAAACCAATAACAGGCTTTGCTACCTCGACCTATCGAAAAAAAAAAAAAAAAAAAAAATATTACGAAACAAATTCACGTATATTAGAAAGTAGATTGTTTCTTTCTACATATCAGAAACTAACTAAACATTAACGGATAGGACTTCTCTACTTTATCTCTTCAACAATGAGAACAAGCAGATTAAACGTGAGTTCCACGGTATGTTAAACAACTGTATCAATGTTACTGTTCATGTACTCAAAGGGGGAAGCCACCGCCCTTCCCACTCTTGGATTCGCCTCTGAGTATGTTGAATGCAGTTTGATCACTAATTTCAACATAAATTAGGCCCTTGCCTGTTCTGATTCTTGTATCAATCCATTTTCTTCATAAAGGAAAACGTATTTAGCAAAACGATCGCTTCTAGTGGTACGAAAGTTGCACCCTTCTTCATCTGGGAAAAAACTCCGCCATCCATCCACACACGCAACTTTCCTGCCCATGTGGATAATGGAGCTTTTTTTGTACTTGAAGAAGGGTGGACTTTTTGTACCACCCGAAACAATCCTTTGCTAAGTACCCTTTTTATGCGCGTTATTTTAAAAAGTTTTATTATTATTATTTTTATTATAATTAATTTTACCTTTTAACCCTTTGACGCAAGGTGTTTGCGCCGTGAAACCACCCCCATTTGTGTTTTCATTCCTAGTCGCAAAAAAAATATGCTTAAATGATCCCAAAGCCGAAAAAGTGCAGCCGCTACGATCTAACTAACAGCAATATGGAAGTGGATCGAATCGTCCATCTGGTGCCACAGAGCTAAAGAAGTTTTCTGACACAGCTGGCTGCGTGGCAGCACAGCCAGCTCTGTTAAGTGTCATTACTAGGTTTAAAAAAATGCATTTCACCAATAATTGACACTCATGCTAGTTATTGGTGTTTCAGGCAAGTTCATGATAATTGCCTAAAATTTCTAGGAAATCCAGCAAATAGCTGTTTAGAAAGCTATCTGCTAAAATTTTTTGAATATACATGGTGTTCCGAAAAGGTGGTAACAAGCTTTGATTCTTTATCTGTTAGAATCAAGTGGCCACGTTTATTAACGTTTTCGCCCCCTGTCTCTCATAAGATACTAATTTTGTAAAATGCTTTTCATCAATCTAGCACCTACACTAAAAAACTCATGTACCAAATTTTGTATTATTAGCATTAGTAATTTTAGCTAGTCAAAATAATAATATACGAAAAAATGGCAGTACTTTCCGGTAAACTTAATCTTCTGAATTTTTCCACAGTCTCTCACAAATACAGGGTGTCCCAAAAAGGTGGTAACGGGCTTTAATTCTTTATCTAGCTATAATTGGCCAGTGTAAATTGAAAAAAAAAATGTTCAAAATAAGGTCGGAAATTAGAGTACGTTAAGAAAAAATCCCCCCCCCCGTTCATTTACGAAAAGTTACGCTTTTAAAATTTGTATACGATCCCCCGTAAAAAAAAGTCCAAATTAATAAAATGTGCCCCATACACTAACGAGGTGATGTACCAAATTTCAGCCTTTCACCATACTACGACTCAGAGATATTTTTAAAGAAAGAGGTTCGGGCTATACCTGATTTTGAATGTAAACTGTTTTGCTAGAGTGGAAAAAGGATTTTCTTTCGCAATTTCTGCACGACCTCTGAAATGCGATCATTCGACGTGATTTTTTTCCCTTCGACAGCCATTGAAAAGTGGTTTGAGTCAGCGTTATATTTGTCTTTATCGCTGACACTTTTTAAGATATAATTCTCAAATTTTGCATGTCCTCTCATGAGTGTATAGGGCACATTTTACTTACTTGTAATTTTTTTTTGTACGGGGACCGTGTACAAATTTAAAAAATGAAACTTTATGAAAATTAACGAAAGGAGTTGTTTTTTTTTTTTTTTTTTTTTTTTTTTTTTTCAAAGCTTAATTTTCCCCCCGACCTTATTTTGAACATTTTTTTTCAATTTACATTGCCCACTTATCTCTAATAGATGAAGAATTAATTAACGCTCGTTACCACCTTTTTGGGACACTCTGTACATTTTGCATCATTTTATCACGGATCCATTTTTTAAAAGTGGTTTGAAGTGCTGTGTATTGAAATTTTATCATCTCTGTATTCATATATACAATGAAGCACCGTTTATACGTTTCTCGTTTATATATTTCTATTATTTACACGTTTTTCTGAAAGGTCCCGGAGAAATCCATTCATTTTTAATGTTAAGTAATTTCATTTATACGTTTTCCTGAAATCGAAAACTTCATTTGTACGTTTTTTTAAAGAACTCAATAGGGTTGAAATTGTGTGATGCAAAAGTTTTCAACCAGCTTTGCCAGATTCTAATTTTATGAAAGAATACCTAATTGCCGGCAATTTAATTGATAATGTTAAGCAGGCACTTATAACTTAGTACAATGAATTTTTTTCTATGCATCCCCAAACAGCCATATGGCAGGAAATTACAAAATATTTTGTACATGCCGAATGAATATAAAGCTGTACATTAAATTCAGAATAAAACTGTTAGTATTACAAACCAGTAGGTGTATTTTGTTCTCATGTACTAATATAAGATGTAATATTTTAATTTAAATCTGATTTTTCATTGTTGGTTATAACGAAAATTAGGTATGCAACGGATATCCGGCAAACATATTGCATTCGGCCTATCCGGCCAATATGCCGAATATTACAAATATCATTACATAAAATTATAAACAGAGATATAATAAAAAAAAAAAATATTCAGCCTTCAGCTGAAATTAGTTTCCCCTCCGCTAAAGAGGTTTTTTGACAGAACCTTTTAATTTGTATTGGCAGCCATGTACAGGATGTATTTGCATGTAAATCAAACGGGGAGAAACCAACCGTTCTTCCAGTTTTTCAGATTTGAGAGTTAAATATGCACACACGTACACCAAAAGTCGCCAAGCTTGGCGACTTTTGGCATAGTTCTTGAGGGAGGCACGTGACCGTGGTCGGACCATTACCTAACTTATGTGGTAGGACGGTATTGTGCTTGAAATGGATGAATGCCCCTAAAATTGCCATTGACCGTAATGTATTGGAAATCTTTTGAGTGTTCCTGTAGCAGAACTGTAAATGATAAAGACACTTTTTTAATGGAGAAATTCATTTTCTAACTCTTTACAGCATATATCACTCCTGCGTCGTTTGAAATAGCCCAAAACCTCTAAAAAACGCTTTGATGAATGTCGGCCCATAGAGCTTAATGTATTTCGAATCTGTTAGGCCATTCTGTTGATAAACTATCCAGTCGAATGGAACCGAAACGGGAGGTGCACAAATAGATGTTACAACAATCCTAAATATAAAGTTTCAACATTCTACGCCTAATAGTTTTTGAGATATGCGAGTTTAATGAATTTCGGCCCATTGAGCGTAATGTATTTCGAATCTTTTGGGCGGTCCTGTACATAAACTATACACTCGATTGCGACCAAAAGGGGAGGTGCACAACTAGATCATAGAACAATCCTAAATATCAAATCTCAACATTCTACGACCAATAGTTTTTGAGATATGCGAGTTACATACATACGTACGTACGTACGTACGAACATACGTACGTACGTACAGACGGCATGGAAAAACTGACCACAATAGACTCTTTGAAAGTTACTTTGAAATTTTTCAAGTATCCATTATTCCAATCATGTGTCGGATCTTGGTGTGTTTCAAATTTCCGTGAGATCTGTAAGATTTTATTTACTATCAATTATCATCCACGACTTTTTTTGTCTGCCCAAAACTATTACCCTCTTTAGCGGAGGGTAATAAATAAATATAATAAATGAATAAATTCAATAAATTGCAATAGTAAAAAATGCGAATGGACAAAGTTTTGTGAAAATATTATGTTTTCAAAACTTTTTTGAATGTGTTTTTATCATATATAGAAAATGGGGAAAAAAATTAAGTACTTCTATCTTTTTTTAAGATTTGAATAAACAATTACTGGAAGAAATTATTGTACAAAAACAGTTTTTGTAAGAATTTGGTTACCTTTTTTCCCCACCATTAATTGACCTTGCTTATGAGAATAGTGTACTTGCCGGATGTGTAGGAAACCGGATATCCAGTCGAAAGTTTGGCCGGATATTCGGTATCCGGCCAAAATGATATCCGTTGCATCATTAACGAAAATTTACGTACTTTTGAGAATTTCGTTTATACGTTACGTTTTTTTCCCTTAGTCCTTTGAAAAACGTATAAACGGTGCTTCACTGTAGTTTCAAACTATCAAAAACCTCCTATAAGCAAAGCTACTGCAATTTTTAAAAAGGAATAAAACTTCTTAAGAAAACAAAAGAATTGTTTGATCTGTACCAATACCTTTTACCAATCACATTGCAATGCATCAATGGAATACAGCGAAATTAACGAAAACCTTCAATAAGCGAAGTTGTTGCGCCCTTGAAAGGAAATGAAATCTTATAAAAAGAATAAATGAATTTGTTCACCTACACTAAAACTTTTTACCTATCACTTTGCACTACAACAATGGAATAGACAAAGAATATACAACGGTGAAGCTTTTAATAACTTTGGAATCAAATTTCGAAATGGAAATGATTTGGCAAAAGCACAGCCTCCAAGCACAATGAAAATTTAATTGAATTTTTTTTCTATTGTTTTCGAAACAGGACCAAGGAAAATTATTTTAACACAAGGTAAATGGGTTTTCTTTTCTGTGTTTTTCCTCAAAACTTGCTTTCTGTGGTTACCAGGTATTTCCAAATGCACTTTTTAAATTAATGAATTCTACTGTCAAAGCTACTTTTCTAAACTACAAATAAAAAAAAAAATCTGCAGAAAGAGTTTCAAGTGATTATTCTTTTAAATTAAAAAATAACAAGTTTTTGTTAACATTACTACAGTCAAATATGCCGCTGTTAATTAATTACAAATTAAAACTTTAATTATAAAAATTGCGCCAAACGTATCGATTACGAAACACTTTCCAATGCAAATGTAAAATGTTCTATCAAAATTTACTCGCGCATATACTTCGGGCATTATTTCCATCTGGACAGTTCAAGCTGTGTGATCCCTATGTGTTTAAAGGAGTGGGAAGTGGGGGATGTGTGTGTGCGGAGGGGGGGGGATATTTATTGTGTAAAATAGTAATTCATTAAACCCTTTAACGGGCAGTGTTCCCGCTCTGGGAACACCAAACTGACGTTTTCACTGTTGCCAGTCACGAAGAATAGATTTGATTTCTATAAAAATAGTTCTGGGTGACATAGCTCCACGAGAATCCTTTACTTTTTAGCACATCATTTCCC
Organism: Cheiracanthium punctorium; assembly: GCA_038373885.1. NCBI lineage: Eukaryota > Metazoa > Arthropoda > Arachnida > Araneae > Cheiracanthiidae > Cheiracanthium > Cheiracanthium punctorium. Next base: position 485,692 of record JAWZYV010012330.1, on the reverse strand, counting down.
GTAAAAAAAAATTTTTTTACGATTATTTTTAACAGCAATTGACCTTATTTTTAACAAAAATAGAAGAATGCGAGAATAGCTGGATAGATTGCCCAATGCTGAAAAGGGCAACCGTTGCCATCGCTCGACTGAACTACCAGCAAGATTTCGGACGATCGAAACGTTCATCGCGTGCCACAGATATAGAGGCCCTTTTTTGACAGAGCTGTGTCGGCACAGCCAGCTGTGTCAAAAAAGGGTCTCTAGATCTGTGGCACGCGATGAACGTTTCGATCGTCCGCCATCTTGCTGGTAGTTCAGTCGAGCGATGGCAACGGCTGCCCTTTTTTCAGCATTGGGAAAGGGTTGTGCCTCAAAGGGTTAACAAAGGCCACTCTCTCAAATAAAATTTACATAGATTTATTCACTGCATTAGAATTAGAATAAAAACATGTTTAAATAAATTATTTTAAAATGTTATGTCCTTTTTATTAATGCTAAGGTTGTTTTTTCAATCTCAATCTAGTAGCAAAACAATTAAATCTCACAGTTTAAAAAAAATCTAAGAGGTAAAAGTAAACATTCTAAACCAATAGAAAGTGACAGAGAGAGAAAGCAAATCAATTTGAGTACTTTTTTTTTTTCGTACACAGTCCTTGGACATAAAAAACAAAATAAGTTTGGTTATTTTCTTTCATTCTGAGTTTGTTTTAGAAAATTAACCATACAAGTCCACAAGGAAAAACATTCTACTAACATTAGCTGCTGATGGAATTTTTACTACAAAATAGTTCGGTTTTCTTCTACTGGCATTGGCTTTTCAACTTCTTGAATGATTATTTATTTGTTCAGTGGAGCTGAAACGTTTAAATAATAAGTATTGTTATACATTAAAATTAAGTTAAAGATCTCCAAACACAATGTGACAAACAAAGCCCGTTGTGAAGGCAATTACATCGGGCGCTAGAAAAAACATTCGACAAAAAATGGGTTAAACACTCTTTGTCCACTTAAAATAATTTCATATTCAAATTTTATAGCATACCGAAATCGGAATAACATTTTCTTCTAAAAACGTGCGAAAACGTTTTGCATTCAAAAGATTTCGATTAGCTGGGAGCATCCCCTCTTATATCAATATTTTATGCAGAGGAAATTATTTTATTTGTGAAGAAAAAGTAAAACTGGATAATCTCCGGTGGACACCCTGAAAATAAGGTCGGAAACGAGGAAGACCAGGTTAAGAAAAAATTCCTCTCGTTAATTCACAAAAAGTTACACATTTTTAATTTGTATATGACCCCCGTGCAAAAAAATTTCCAATTAATAAAATATGCCCATACACTCATGAGGTGACATACAAAATTTGAGAACTTTACCTTAAAAAGTGTTAGAGATATGAAGATAAATATAAGGCTGACTTAAACCACTTTTCAGTGGCTCTCGATGGGAAACAGTCACGTCGATATCTTCAGCAGGAAATAATTCAGCGCATGGAGTAGCCAGGTCGATCCCCTGAACTAAATTCTATCGAGCATGCCTGGGATGCTTTAGGAAGACGCGCAACTTCTTTCAGTACTCCTTAGATCCTTGCCACGCTTGCAAACTGCTTTTCAAGAGGAAATAAGGGTCTCACTTCCAACGGAACTGATACACAGCATCACACATCGCTTTATGTAGGGGCTATTTCGTTCAAACGGGATCATATTGCATATTAAACGTACTTTTCCAATGTCACACATCCACTTAGTTGATTTTATACGTATGCTAATTTCCATAATACCATAAGTTACTGGTTAATTTCTTTTCATGTTATTAATGATTATGTCATTTTTCTCTCAACATCCTTTATTGAAAAATGTGTCCAAAAATGCGACATTTAAAAGCGACATAAAAGTATGCGACATAACTTTGCATGCATTTAAATAATATTAGTTCACAACAGTTTTAATCTAGTGTTACAATATTTCGTAAGCTGTAGAATATGCTTAGCATGTATTTTTTACATATATTTAAATACTATTAGTTCACAACAGCTTTAATTTATTGTTACAATATTTCGTAAGCTGTAGAATATGCATCACATGTATTTTTCTATAAATAGGTTACACTCATAAAAAAATTTCAACGTAGGGTTACCAGGCGCGAAATACGCGAAAGATGAGCGATAACAATAACACAGTCAATTAATATCATTTTAATATGGCAAATGAAACTAAAAAATTAGGGGGTTCAGGCGGATCTCCCCCTGACGAGGCTCGAACAGCCGAGTTTTTTTTTTTATAGTTTAATATCTGTAGTTTACTGTGGGTCAGTTTTATTTAAATCTACATGTAACTTTCCAGGTAATCATTTTTGTGATTTTTTCCTTAATTAGTAACAATCAATGTAATCAGGAAAACTATTTACTACTTTTCACTTATGAAATCAATTTTATAAAAATTAAACTAAGCTAACTGATATCAAGCACCCTACGCTTTTCTAATTTTATTTTCTTAATTAATTAATTAATTGACAATCACTACACGCTTAAACCCAAAGAGTGAAAAAAACGCTACACTGCGGAGCGATCTGTTTCCTTGGAAACCGACTGGTTTTCCCGCGAAAGGGCTCTTTACGTAGTCCTTTTCTGAGAACCCTCTCCTCGCTTCGTATCTTTTCCGAGAATTTCTCCTCCCCGCTCATTGTTATATTCCGCTCCGCTCTTGTGATCGAAAAACGCTCCTAAAGGAGAAGCTCACTTTTGAAAACTGGCTCACTTTCCACTCCGACTGATCGAATTTCGCTCGTTTGGTTTAAGTGTGTATATTTTCGTTTTGAACTTAATTCAAAATGTTAAATTTTATCGAATTCTGAGACATCATATTGCTGTTGAACAAAATATGTATATCGAAAGATTATTCGAACTGAAAGTTCCTGTTGCATTAAAAGCGTGTTTCTTAGTTTTTTAAACTATCATTTATCTAAATCTCGATGTTCATTCACTAGAAAATTTTGCGTTTATTTACTGGTAAGAGCTGTTTATTCACTTCGTTATTGTACCACTTTTTATTTGAACTTTTAAAAAACTCATCCAATAACTTATGAGCTTACCCACTGTTTACATAAATTATTTATATGTCTTTACACACACAAATAGCAAAAGCTGCATTAAAAATAATATTGTGATTTAAAAAAAAAACAAATTGCGCTTTGTCCATTTACTGGTGGGTTTACCCAATATATATGTGTATGTATACAAGATAATAAAATCATTGCAAATAAAAATTACATATATATAACAATAAATCTGTTTACACAGATAAATAGCAAAAGCTGCATTTAAAATAATATTGTGATTTTTAAAAAAATAAATTGCGCTTAAGTGTTCATTTACTGGTGGGTTTACACTGTGTACGTATGTATGAATACAAGATAATAAAAGCAAGGAATGCAAATAAAAATTAAATAATAGATTATGTAAATATACAACAAATGTGTTAACACAGATAAATAGCAAAAGCTGCATTTAAAATAATACAGTCGAATCCCGTTACAGCAAAAATCTCGCTATAACGAAAAATTTGATAACCCCCAAAACAAATTACAATATGGATATATAATATCGGCACAGCGAAATTTCGTAAGAAAGAAATGATTTCTCTGGCCCAGTGGACTTCGTTATAAAGGGAATTTGACTGTATTGTGATAAAAAAAAAGTTGCGTTTAAGTGGTAAATGAACATTCATTTACTGGTGGGTTTACCCTATATACAGGGTGTCCCAAAAAGGTGGTAACGGGATTTAATTCTTTATCTATCAGTGATAAGTGGGCAGTGTGAATTGAAGAAATGTTCAAAATAAGGTCGTAAATCAGACTCCGTTAAGAAAAAAATTGCCTCGTTAATTTTGAAAAAGTCACACTTCAAAAAATAAGTGCAATTGCAGTTTTGATATGGCAATATTAAAATGTGTAAACAGAGGACACGGTTTATAATCACGTTTCAGTCATTTTTGTTTGCATTTCTTGATTTTGTTATCACTTGTATGTAACACATACCTATATAGGGTATCAAAAAAGGTGGTTTCGGGCTTTAATTCTTTATCCATTAGAGATAAGTGGGCAGTGTAAATCGAAACAAATGTTCAAAATAAGGTCGGAAATAAAATACCATTAAGAAAAAAATTCGCATTAATTTTCAGAAAGTTGCACTCTTTAAATTTGTATACAATCCCCGTACAAAAAAGTTCCCTATTAGTAAAATGTGCCCCATGCACACATGAGGTGATGTATCAAATTTGAGCCTTTCATCATACAACGTCGCAGAGATATCTTTAAAGAAAGATGATCGGGGACTATACATGATTTTGAAAGTAAACTATTGCTAGAGTGAAAAAAAAAGATTTAATCAGGAATTTGAGAACTATGCCTTAAAAAGTATGCGAGGTATGAAGATAGATATAACGTGACTTAAACTACTTTTCAATGGCTTTCGAAGGGAAAAAATCACGTTAAATGATCGCATTTCAGGGATCGTACAAAATTTTCGAAAGAAAAAAAGAAGAATGAATAAAAAAAGATTTAATCGGGAATTTGAGATCTATGCCTTAAAAATTATGCGAGATATGAAGATAGATATAGCGTTGACTTACTTTTCAATGGCTTTCGAAGGGAAAAAATCACGTTAAATGATCGCATTTCAGGGATCGTACAAAATTTTCGAAAGAAAATCTTTTTTTTACTCTAGCAATAGATTACTTTCAAAATCATGTATAGTCCCCGTTCATCTTTCTTTAAAGATATCTCTGCGACGTTGTATGATAAAAGGCCCAAATTTGATACATCACCTCATGTGTGCATGGGGCACATTTTACTAATTGGGAACTTTTTTTGTACGGGGATTGTATACAAATTTAAAGAGTGCAACTTACTGAAAATTAATGAGAATTTTTTAATTTTTTTTCTTAATGGTATTTTATTTCCGACCTTATTTTGAACATTTGTTTCAATTTAAACTGCCCACTTATCTCTAATGGATAAAGAATAAAAGCCCGTTACCACCTTTTTTTGACACCCTATATAGGTGTGTGTTACATACAAGTGATAACAAAATCAAGAAATGCAAACAAAAATGACTGAAACGTGATTATAAACCGTGTCCTCTGTTTTGACATTTTAATATTGCCATATCAAAACTGTCATTGCACGTATCTTTTGAATTGAAAGCACTAAGCATTTCGAATTCTTGATGCATAAATTATCACATATCCAGTTGTCAGGCTCCTGATTTAACTATTCTCCCCCCTAAAAAATATCCTGAAGAGTAAAAATCCCCCTGAATCTGGAAGAAAACCCCAATATGAACTACTCGTTCACCATTGGGCATTCATTTATAAGTAACCTACTACTAAACTTTTTTTCCATAGACTTCATAAGCCACTAACGAGTATCTATTGCAGAAAAGCTATTAATTAAGAATTACAGAAAAGAAAAGTTTGATAATTGGCCTATTTGCAGAAACGAACATGCAAATAACAATTCTTATCATTTCTGCAGCACTAACAACGAGTGCATTCATTTCTATAAATATCTGCCACCAATGAAAAATGCCTCCAGAATGCAAAATTTGATTAATAGATACAGCACAGTCAGTCACATTATGACACCATAAACATATCCATATGAATAATGGTCTCGGTTTGTGAACGCGTGATATACTGAAAATGAACGTAGCGTTACATTACAGATGCATCTTTATCAGTTCGTTATTTACGATTAAAAACCATGTCATCGTCAGTCATTGTCACTCCAGTATTGTTGTTGGTGTAATGAAGAACTCTAGTTATAGCAGGCCGACGTGTCAGATTTTCCAACTAGCTGATGCTATCTGATATGATTATTTAAAGCAGTTTATTTGTATTGGAGAAGAATGAATATTAAAGAGATTTAAATGAGGAGTAATTTGAAATAAATTATGCCTCTTATATTCAGTTCAAGTGCTTACATAATTTGAATAATAATTCAAATTTATTTCAAGAACGGGCTAATTAAGTCACACCGTTAACTAAGCAGTTAAAAATGCTGGAGGATCAAATTTTATAATCTCTGTACATGTAATTTTATCAGATCATCGGGGATCGATGCAAATGAAATTTGTGTCAGTTTTACGGACCTTTCACAAAAATACAATCGATTAAAACGGCCCCTTCACAAAATTAGAGTCGATTAAAACAAACCTTCATTGGCGCATTTTACCGCACATTTTAATTTGTTTTATTATGGAGCTATTTTTTCCATAATATAATTTGTTGTAAATTATATTACCGAAAAAAAAAGTGACTTCCACACAAAAATGGAAGTTTTCACAAAAATGGAATCCTGATGAACATTTCTGGATCGACCGCTGCAAACATGAAATAGCACTTTTGACTCGTTCAGTAACAGAGTTGTCAGAAATCTTGAGCGAAAATAGTGAAAAATGCAACAAATGGTCTGCAGCAAAAATGCTATCCAGGGTAAATTAAATAGCAATGTTTATTGTTGGTGTTGTATCTGGAACATCTATTTTAGGACCAGTGTGTAGCACAGTGGTTAAAGCCATTGACATTGGGAGATGGCTCAGGTGGAGGAACAGCTAGGGTTCTGTCCTCTCGCGGGGCCGTCGGTCCAGCGGTCTGGAGTTTTGGGCAGTTTTCTCCAGATGTAACGTGAATACGCGCTAGATACCTAAAAAGTCCTCCTCTAAGGCGTTTGCCCTTTCTCTGACATGGATTTATAAGCGGTTCCTCGTGTACAAGCACACAAATCCGAATACTTGTTCCAACACAACTCATCTATTTTAGGACTTAAGTACTCAGCTCCAAGAACTGCTTATAAATCCTCGTCGAGTCAAGTGACAACACAATGAAAGTTTTTACTAGCACAGAGGAAGGAAATATTAACAACCAGGGTATACGTGCGAATTGAACCCGCGACCGTCCACTTAGGTGATTGGCATGGAGTAAGGACAAGCCAACCTCCAAGCGGACGGTCCCCAAGCAATGTTTACAAGTAAGCTTACAGCGATTGATTAACATTAGGATATGGGATATCGTTATGTGCAACCTGTCAGGTGTCGATGTATCATCGTACGGTCCCGTGTTCGGGCCTACGCGCGGCTGTCGATCTAACGGTCTGGAGTTTTTGGCGGTTTTCTCCAGATGTCACGTGAATACGCGTTAGAACCCTTTTAAAAGTCCGCCGCCCTAGGCACCATCAAACGTAGACAGATGCCGCTTTGTGTACGCTTGCCATAGCACAAACGAAGTATCATCCACTTGTACAACCAGTTGAAAGAACTGCTTTATTTGTACTAGGAAAATATTGATGTAAATTTCCTTTAAGTTTTAGGAAACTCAAAATAATTTTCAAGACTTGACTTTGAACAAATATTTAGAAAAATAAGTCTGTAATCATAGATTTGTAATAATAACAGTCTTTTGATCTGACTTGTTGGTTTTCAGTGATGTAGCCGAAAGGCATAGATATTCATCTTAATACTGTATATGTATATAGAAATAGAGGATGGAGAAAGCTCATTCAGTTGTCATTTAATATTTCAAAACACGTACTTAACAGATAAGGAATTTTTCTCTACTCGACAACCTACGCACTCAACCGTGCACGTATTATTGCTTCTTTTTTTTGTGAAAGAATTACTCTGTGTATTCTCTCTCCCTCTTCCTCAACAAAATATATACAGGATGTCTCAAAAAGGTGGTAACACGGTTTTGATTCTTTATCTATTAGAGATACGTGGACAATGTCAATTGAAAAAAATGTTCAAAATAAGAGGTATTAATAAGACTACGTTAAAAAAATTCCTCTCGTTAATTTCCAAAAAGTTATATTTTTAAAATTTGTATATGATCCCCTCAAAAAATCCCAATTAGTAAGTTGTACTCCATGTACTAATGAGGTGATGCACAAAATTTTAAAATTAGATTCTAAAAGCTGCCAGAGATATGATAATAAATATATGCTGACTTAACCCTTTAACGCGCAGTGTTCCCGCTCTGGGAACACTGACGTTTTGACTGTTGCCAGTCACGAAGAATAAATTTGATTTCTATAAAAATAGTTGCGGGTGACATAGCTCCACGAGAATCCTTTAATTTTTAGTACGTCATTTCCCGTCAAAAAATTGTCACGATTCTTTTTAACAGCGCTGACATCTGCTGAAAAATAGATGAATGCGAGAACGGCTGGATAGATTGCCCAATGCTGAAAAAAGGGCAGCCGTTGCCATCGCTCGACTTAACTACCAGCAAGATGGCGAACGATCGAAACATTCATCGCGTGCCACAGATCTAGAGACCCTTTTTTGACGAGAGCTGGCTGTGCCGGCACAGCCAGCTGTCATGCTGGTCATGCTGGCATGCATGTCATCGCCATCTTCCTGGTAGTTAAGTCGAGCGATGGCAACGGCTACCCTTTTTTCAGCATTGGGAAAGGGTTGCGCCTCAAAGGGCTAAACTACTTTTCAATTGTTCTCAAAGGGAAAAAATCGCATCGAACGATCGCATTTCAGGGTCCGTACAGAAATTACGGAAGAAATTTTTTTCCACCCACTAGCAGTAAACGCTTACATTGAAAATCGTGTAAAGTCCCCGATCATCTTTGTTTAAAGATATCTCTATCTCTGAGACGTTTCATGAGGAAAGACTGAAATTTTGTGTACGGAGAACATTTTAGTAAATGGGAATTTTTTTGTACGAGGAACGTATACAAATTTTAAAAGTGTAATTTTTTGAAAATTATCGAGAGGAATTGTTTCTTAGAGTAGTACTCTTTCCTACCTTATTTTAAACATTAATTTACATTGCTCACTTATGTCTAACAAATAAAGAATTGCCAACTTTTGGGGACACCTTGGATAGGTTTATAATTTTTATTGTTACCTTTATAGTTTTCGTAAATATTACTATTATTATTACTTTCCAATTTCGTATTTCATTTTCTCGGGCCGCAAAAATCTCCCACAAAGGGTAGAATTTTTTTTCTTCTTCCTATATTCAAAAAATGATGCCAATGTTATTACTCACATCACCAGCAACATGAACTGCGAACAAAAGAAGTGCCTTATACATAAAAGTTCATAGTACTTCCAAAAAATATTTCCGTTAAGTAACCACTCCATAACCCAATTCCTAAAGATTCTATTCAAAATGGGCTTTCGCTGGAGCAGCGTTATCTTCTGATGCGGCTCCACACAATGGAACTCGCGTGAACCTCAAGATCATTTTTTCTGCATGGTTTATGTCACCCGTAACTTTTAGCGAGGTATTTGACTTGAATCATATCGATTCTTGGAGCAAAGGTCACGTGATCTCAGAGATCGTGAGACCCTAAAGACAATGGCCAGCTGAACAATAATTCCACAAGTTACGCAGAACAAATCCGATTCAGTCTTGCTTTTAAATTTGTTTATCTTTTTATTTGCCGCTACAAAACGGAACATGCATTGTTACTATTGAATAATAGTAATAATCCTTTCTAGAAAATGTATTTTTAGAGCGTCCGTTGGTTTTATTCATTGAAATCACCAACAGATGCTCAGAAGTTTCGGCATTAACAACCACAAATTAATAAAATGGCACATTTATAGAAAATCAGCTACATACAGGGTGTCCCAATAACGGGCTTTAATTTTTTATGTATTAAAGATAATTGGGCAGTGTAAATTGAAAAAAAATATTCAAAATAAGGTCGGAAATAAGACTCCGTTAAGAAAATATTCCTCTCGCACATTTACAAAAAGTTAGATTTTTAAAATTTGTATACGACCCCTGCACAAAACAATTTCCAATTAGTAAAATGTGCCCCTTGCGCTCATGAAGTGACATACAAAATTTGAGAATTATTCCTTAAAAAAATGTAAGAGATATGAATATAAATATAACGCGGACTTAAACCACTTTTCCATGGCCCACGAAGGGAAAAAACGAGTCGAATAACGGTATTTTAGGGGTCGTATAGAAATTACGAAAGAAAATCTTTTTTTTTTCCTCTCGAGCAATAAACGTTTACATTCAAAATCATAGGTATAGTCCCCTATCATATTTCTTTACAAATATTTCTTCTAGGCATGGAGGCGAGACGATTTTTTGCGAGACGAGACATTTTTTATATTACGATATAGGGATTTTGTGAGACGAGACCAAGCTTATAAGCTGTTTTGCGAGAAGCGAGACGTCTATTTTTCGTCTCGCGTCCATCACTAATCTCTGCGACGTTATAAGATGAAAGGCTCAAATTTAGTGCATCACCTCATGAGTGTATGGAGCACGTTTTACTAACTGGGAATGTTTTTGTACGGGGGTCTTATACAAATTAAAGTGTAACTTTTTGTAAATGTGCGAGAGGGATTTATTCTTAACGAAGTCTTATTTCCGACCATATTTTGAACATTTTTTTTTCAATTTACACTGCCCACTTATCTTTAATACATAAAAAATTAAAGCCCGTTACCAAATTTGGGACACACTATATAACCTACTTTTTGTTTAAAGGGATTCTAAAGAAATTATTAAGGTTATAGAAGTTCCGAGATTTTAAATCATCCCATTCACTTTCCATTCTTATTGATATTTTTTTTAAAAAATTCTGTATAAAAAAAATCTGCAAATTCAATCGTTAGACATTTCGTACAAAAAAGCATTTAACAATTTACATACTAAATCATGGACTTAACCATGGGTGTCGGCAGCATAGGGCAAGGGCGGGGGCACTTGTCCTTCCCTGGATTTTTGTATACCGTTTCTTCCCTGTGGTTTTGTTTTTACAACATGGTAACCATATGTTCAAGTAATCTTTGCCCTCCCCCCCTCCTATCCGGTAAATAATCTGCTGACGTCCATAGACTTAATAGAGGATACCTAATGCTTCAAATCATCAGAATATATCAGCAGAAGAAAATTTATCAGGGAATCATAGGAGAAAGGTTAAAAAGTAATAGTGATTATAACAATTAGCAGCATGATTAAACGTAATGTAACCCTGCATTTTGGAATATGTATTGAAAATTGACGATCATTTAAACACTAGATGTCTATCTGGCTCACATGTTTCGCAGTAAAAAATGTAGACGGCCTTTCAAACTGAGTCATCCTTGAAACGATATCTGCCTCCTTTAAACATTTAACCACTCAAAAAATTCCTTCTTTTTTTTCTTTAAGTACTGTTCTCGGAGGCTTTTTGTAATATTTCAAATGTTGTTCAGATATTCCGTTATTAAAAACAGGTTTAAAGCATGTTCTTATAGAATGGATTGAATTCTTCTTTTAAAAAAATATCCATAAAAAAATTCTTCGCTTATACGGAGAAAACTCGTTAGCACATTAGAAAAAGATCTAAACAAGCCTTCCCTCTATCGAAAGAAATTCATTAGCACATTAAAAAAGGGATTTTTTTTAAAACTGCTGTCATTCTTGAAGATCCTCTCAAACTCTCAAAAGATTTCAGTCCTTCTGCCAAGGCATGCCCTTGACATATTTTAGATTTGAGCATTTTAAATTAACCAATCCCCCCCACCTTTAAATTAACCAAACCAATATGCCTTTTGATTTAATAAGAAAACACATTAGATATAATTTTCTTCACCAGTTTAAAAAAAAAAAGGAAAGTTGCTAAACGACATAATTTTGTAGTAATCCGGGCTTAAGTAACTGTTCGGTTATTTTCATGGGGAAATATGACTGCTCATTTTCTATTTACAGATTTCTTCTAGTCTTCTAACGCCTTAACGCATTTGGTCTTCTAATGCCGTCTTCTAAAGGATTTGTTTATCTTGCAAACTCTGCATCATTAATTATTACTATTGTTAACAATTTCTTTATTTGTTATATAAATTAAGTATAATTCTCAGTTCAACTTACCAATCCCCATGCACATAAATTTTAGTAAAATGCGCAATAAAAATAAATCCAACCAGAAAATCCAGAAAATTTAAGTTTTTCTGACCATTTGCTCAGTTCGAACTTCAATAAAAAGTTTAAACAACTAATGCAAATAATAAATGAAGTAATAAAATAGTTCATTGAAAAAATCAAGTACGTGGAAGGTCAAAGAATTTTTACTTTTTCACTTTTTTTTTACATGTTTGCCCTACTTGATTAGAAACTGAATTGTATTATATGCGTTTTCCGGGTAAATAAATTTCTAATTCATTTAATTTAAGAGATTTATTCTGAAAACACAGTGACAGTTTTGGTCACACCTTCATTAAATCAGAGAAAATAGAAGAAAGTGCAAATAACACCTTTTTTACTGGTATTAGAATACGGGCAATATTCCATCGATAACCTGAATTGGGGAAATATTTAATTTTATGTGTTCGTCAATATTCACACTCTGCTACAAAGAGCATTCAATTCAAGAGTTCGCAAACATTTGATAGCTAAACGCACTCGTTACATTTGTGTGGTGTTTACGAACAGTGATCTTATAATTATTGTTCGTATACATTAACATTTTTGTATACAAAAATTGTGTTTGATTTTAGATTTTAAAAGAAATTCTCAGTATAATAGCTATAATATCAAAGAGTACTGTCAGAATTTTTTAAGAATACTGTTCTTAGGTTTTTGGTTTTATTTACGCATTACTGGGTTATTAATTTCAAACCTTGGAAACGTGTTACAAATTTGCTAAATGCACCATGGTTATGGTAGGCTATTTTTTGGCATCGTTGCTAATCATCCAGAATTTTTGTGCGTTTGTTAAGTAATGCAACACATGGGGGAAGAAAACGAAGAATCATAAAATTTCTTCCTTTGGTTTAATCAAAATATCGTTTGTATTTGAAAAAGAACGATCGAACGAATTCGCTTTAAATAAATGACCATGGATTCGGAAATAATTTTCAACATAATGGAAAAAGAAAATTGAACAGAGCAAACGCACATATTACGATAAACTTTCAATACATAGCAATATAGTGCTAACTTAAAATTTTAAAGTAGTTCAGATTCCCCATCCCATCAATCCAGTGCTGCTAAATCGTTCAAATTTGCTACTTTTAGAACCCACTGCTAATATTTATACATTTGCAACAATTTTTATTTCAATGATTTTAATTTTGATAGCTTTTCCGATCGTTTTGTTGCGTCTTCTGATACTTAGCTCATAATTTTCTGCCAACTGTGCGTCAGTGAAGGATGGAAATTAAAAAAATTTATCTAAAAATATAAGACTGTAAATATTGCATCCTTTACATCTGTGTACTTAGCGTTCATAAATTTTTAGCTTGGATTTTTTTTTTCTTTTATTTAAAATAAGGCAACACTCAGGCGTAGCGTGTGCCTGTGTTAAGGAACACAAAACAATTAATTTAATTTTTAAAATATTGGGAATAAACCAACAAAAAATCATAAATAACACCAGTAATGGATATTTTGCCTACGTTTTCTATTTAAAAAATATATTACATAAACAAAAGATAATTAAATCGTTTTTGTTTACCTGAATAGTTACTCCATTTTCGGAAGATTCTCTTTATGAAACCATTTTGCATGAAAATCACGTTTCACCAAAAAATGCGTAATAACATGAGTAAATCCATCTTTTTTTTTTTCGACGACAACATCCATTAATTTCTACATCCAGCCGTGAAGCGCGTTGCCATTGTCTTCCGGCATTTTTAAAATGATTCACAAAAGAAATAAATGTGGAAGAAATCTCAGACGATTTTCTCGTTTAATCGCGACGGTTATGGTTATTTCACTTTTTCGTTCTTTTTCTGCATTGTGTGGGCTCGCTTCAGCGAGTAACATGAGAAACTTATAGTGCGCTTACTGGCATCTTAGCGACTTTTATGTGACGGAAAACAAAAAAAAAACTGAAAGCGTCCGAAGCTTGTGTTTTAGTCCGCTCGTTTGTGGCGAACATTGTGAATAGAATGAAACGCGTTTTGAATGGTTCTTTCTGTTTTCCTCATCCTTGTGATTTGTCGCGGGAAAATGAAACAACAGGTTGGCTTGGCCTCGTCACCTGAGAACGCCGTGACGTCATGCACTATAGCTGAAGGGTGCTAAGCGAACGACCGCGGATTCATTAAATACAATGCAACATGATGTGGAATTCCTGTAATTTTGAAATGGTCGTTTCAACTAATTTTAGCATCGTGGAAACTGGGATTCGGGAAATCACTCAATACAATAATTCAGATCAGTAATGCATTGTATGCTAATCTGAAACATGTAAGTGAATACAGAAATATTTCAGGGTAATCACTTTTTTTTAAATTGATCTGAAATTTCAATCTGTAAATTCAGTTTGTGAGATACATTGAAAACGTTATATCGTATCAAGTTTTATAGACAGCTAACCAATTGCATCAGGAAGGTTGTTAGATTGAAATAATCCCTACTAATAAAGAAATATAGCTTCCCAGAAAAGCTTTACATTGCAGAAAATAATTAACTAATAGAATTCATTAGACGTTTCAGTACTTCTATAATTTTATCTGTTAATCCGAATCACATAAAATATTTTAATTTATGAAGTGAAATATTTTTTAGAGATATAATGGGTTTCGATGATCCAGTTTTGTATATAAGCCTTAAATTTCCAATGATGATCTTTTCTTGATGCAGATTATTTTTCTATATAGTAATAGAGTGTGAAACACGGAAGTTGAAATACAGATAAGTTATATGCTAATTTTGTCAAGAGCGCATTAAAAATAAGTGTATTATATTTAATGAAAAATAGGGGATACACTGTGTAACAAATAAAAAATGAAACTACTATATCATTACATCCAATCTAAGAACTTCGTTTAAATTTATCAGTTACGGGGGTTCAAAGTAATCCCCTTGAACCAGGGGCGTAGCCACAAATTTTTCATGGGGGAATGGGGGTTACGACTACTGCAACTCATATATATGTATTCGTGTGTGTGATAATGTAGTGAAGAATATACATTTTGTATGGGAAAAAATTTCTCATGGGGGGGATTAACCCCCTAACCACCCCCCCTTGGCTACGCCACTGCCTTGAACCTTTGTGCACTGTTTGCATCGATCTCGTAAGTTGTTGCAAGAACGCTAGAAATTCTGATTGTGTGCCCCTCTTTAGTCTATTGGTCTGTCTTCAGTGTCATAGAAACTTTCTCTTTTTAAAGCATATTTAATTTTCAGAAATATAAAAAGTCTGTGGGTACCAAATCAGGTTAATTTGGTGGGTTTTGAGCACGTAGATCTGTTATGTAGCTGAAGATTATTTCCTTGATAGTGCGTAGGGAGCTGGTGAATTGTCAATCATTGTACTGACTTGGAGCCAACAAACAGAAGGAAGGAAATATGCAGTCAGACGTTTTTCGAGCAATTTGTATGAGCAATTTAAATGTTGTATTGTGGTGCAGGGGAATATTTTGAAGGCCCTGTAACTGCGAAAATTAAATGAAGTCCTTGATTTGAGCGTAATGCTAGTAATCTCATTTATTTAGCACACTGTGAGTTTGTGGTGCTATGGCAAAATTTGAATTTTCATAACTTAATTTTCACAACTTAAATACTATCACCAATGCTGTGATTAAAATGCATCTTCCCAAGGCCAGCTTGCACGCTCATTCTAAAAACTAACTTTGTTTCAACATTATGTAATATTTTGAAGAAATGTTGCACGTTTTTCTCACGGAATTTACCCCAGCGTGCAAAAAGGATGAAAAATTCGTGAAGTCATACAAAAGAACTGACATGCAAAATCCGCATTCATGATCATTTTTGTGAGACAGTTGTTTATTTTGAAGAAAAATGGGTTCCGATTTTTCGGAATAGAACTTGCAATTTAGAATCCTCTAGTGATTTGTAATTACGTATAAGCTTTTCTGAATGAGATCTTAAAAAAGTGTTTTGAATTATTTGTGTTAAAAAAATGTAAATGTATATATTATATACAATGGTGGCCAAAATTGTGGACACATTTGGAAACTTTATTTGTTTTCGAAGTTCGCATGCAAATAAAAAATGTTATGTTTCACAAAACACAAACTCTTTTGCATCATTTTAAAGATAATTTAATACTGATTTCAATACACAAAACAAAATTAAAATATTTGCAATGCAAAGAAAAACGGCAATAATTATCGAGGTGCATTGGATATTGAAGATTGCAGTGAGTTATCAGCAGTTTGTAGGGTAGCCTTAATTTTTTATTACAGCTTCCCATCGATGTTTCATTGAGCTAACGAGAGTTTTAAGTTCAGAAAAATAACAGTGATTGACCTGGAAAGTTAGAAATTACAATCCACCTCATCACTGTATTTGTTTTTCAGATTTAAGTAATTATAACTTTTATTCTATCTCACATATTTAAATTTAGTTTTGTGTATTGAAATCAGTATTAAATTCTCTTTAAAATGATATATGAGTTTGCATTTTGTAAAATGTAGAACTTCCTTTAATCATACAAAGTTAAAAAAACTAAACATTTCCAAAAGTGTCCACAATTTTGGCCACCACTGATAGATGTATATATGAAATTTTTTAAATAAATTATATCGCAAAAAAGGCATCAGCGCTATAATAACTGCAGCTCTAATATGCCTTCTGTCCTCACTCCACCGGGACCCAGCGATTGTGCACGAGCAATTCTGAGCTGCAGAGGAGAGTTCAAAGAATTATTCTGGGAAGCGACATCGATCAGAGAAGGAGAGTCCTCTCCGTCTGCATCTTTTCAAATGATGGAAGCGAACAGGTTAAACGTAAATTAAATTGAAAAATAAAGAGTTAAAAAAATAAGTGATGAAAAGTATTCTTCGTGTCATATATATATCGCTCCTTCCCTTGAAACTTTTCTGAATCAGCCATCGATAAGACATATCAGGACGTGGAAACTTCACGGTATGTCAAATCTAAATGCAAATGAACTGACGCTGATTTGTTCCTGTGTCTCATTTTAGACTTGACTGCTGGCAAGTGGCCATCCTTATATCCTGCTAATCTCTCGCTTGTGTCATGTTTATCATCCCTTGACGCTCAACTCTTTTGGGATTTTTTTCCTGGATGAAAAAAAAAAAAATAATGTGATTCTCTAAGCTGGCGTTTACGACTATATTGTCAGACTATAAGAATGCCGACAAACTTTGAAAATTTCGGCTCAGTGTCAGCTGTAAGCTTAATATTTGTCTTCTTTTCAACTGACATGTTTTGCAGCTATGCTGTGTATCAGTTCTCTTTCTTCTTTTTTTCTTCTTGTATGAATCTAGAACATTGATTTTTCATTTGAAGTGGCAAGAACATTCAACAAAAAACCAGTATTGAATGGTAAAATTAAAAACTTTCAACGTAACAAATATAAAAAGAATAGGGTTAGGTGGGGGTAAAAGAGCATGCTTTTTTATTCAATGGCTGCTTTCTGTTGCTAATAGTTACACATGCAATTTTTTTTTTTTTTGTTACTTTATTCAAAGCATTCATCCCCTTCGTACTTCAAAAGATTTTCCATAACTATGTTAGTTTTAAATGCAAAAACATTAAATTTTATTGAGCTGTTTACCCCCATAAAGATGGAGGTGAAAGAGGTAATAGATTTTAAATAATGATAATAATAATACATTTTATCAGATTTTATTTATTTCCTATCATGGCTTACAAATTATTCCAATTTAAAAACATTATGGCCAGGGTTATTAGATTTAGTTCCTAGATAAACATTATATTCGGATATCCCATTGTTCCAGATTAAGATGGGGGTGAAATAAAAGGTATTTCTTTTCGACCAAAAATATGTTCTTAAATTATTTTTATTTTTATAGCCTATTTTTTCAGACATTAGTTAGCAATATTTATGCTCATTAAAAAGTTCATTTGGAGCATTTGGGAACATAATGTTAATTAAGCCTAACCGTATACCCACTACCACACTAAAACACAAATCGAAAGAAAAATATTTTAAAAAATTCTTACTTTTCTCTTATGAACTGTTCAGACTTTTTCTAAATTGAAAATGACAACAGTACTTTTCAAAATTTCAGGAAAGAATTCGTTTCTTGAAAGTTTTTCGGAGACACAAGAAATAAAACATGGATTCAATAAGCAGATAAAAGCTAATATTATGTTTCCAAATGCAATTCTCAAACTTCTCATGAGTATAAATCTTTCCATCTACTGTCTGAAAATATAAGCTGAAAAAGAAATATCATTTAAACAATTTATTCTTATTTTTGAGCAATAAGAAGTGCCTGCCCATTTTACACTTATGCAGGGTATTTCAAAATTTGAGGAACAAACTTCTAGTAGGGGTAGGTTACACCAAGGTGGTTCAGAATCACATAGCAATGTGGGGTCGAAAACGTTGTCTTCATGTACCTGTTAATAATCACTTTGGAAGAAGTGTTGAAGTGTGCGTCTAATTTCTTAATCAAGTTTCATAAACAATGGGCTCTCCTCCAACCATTTCGTCAATGTAATTATTAAAAAAAAAAAGAAAAGAAAGGAAATTCAGAATTCAGAATTTCTATCAAATGCAATCCATGAAAGATGAGAAACCGTGGTCGGAAAGTTCACTATCACTTGAACTCCTCTTCTAAAGTGATTATTAACGGGTACAAGAAGACGACTTTCCGACCCCAAATAGCTATGTGAATCGCTTTGTTTGTTCCTCGAATTTTGAACCATATCCTGTATAAAATAAAAATGTTTTCCTCTAATCTTCACAAATGTCTGAGCATATTTTTTATTTATGTTTCATACATAATTTTTTAACTTAATTTTTACATGTTTTCAACGTAACATTCGATGAGATTATTAACCATGTCTGATATTAAGATATTTTTTCCGTTGTTTGTATGTGTTCATTAGATACCGATATGCAGGAAGTGCAGAAGATTAAGCAGTAGCAACATCAAGATTAACAAGAAATTTTTCTACCATAGCTACTTCTATGCGAAATATCCGCTGGTTTTCCGGGAAATTCAAAAGCTGCTGCGATACTTTAGAAAAGAATATATTTTTCCGCTTAAACATTCGTAAATGAATAAGAATAACCTAATGTGATATGCATCAAACATTTTAGAATCTTTGCTTATGATGTTGTGGGAATGTTGTTTCGTTTTCATATATTAAAAAAACTTTATTTTAAATCTAGCTATTTCCTTATATTAGTTTAAAATTCAGTTAAATTATGTATTTGAATTTTAATCTGTGAAGGGGTTTTAAGATTAAAATAATGAAAGCTACTGTCTTCATGGATTCCTATTGTGAAGAATTATTGTAGCTTTCATTTAATGATATGGATTTTGTTTTAAATAAAATTATTTTTCCGGCAGATAAACCTCGAACTATTTTCTCAAATTACCCATCCTGCAACATGTCATTATATATTGGCTAAAACCGGTGATTTTTTTTTCCTGTGACTTTCCGGTTAAAGCAATATAAAAGGTGAAAACTAAGCAACCATGCGGCCATACTCATAGAGAATAGACAGACTTACTGTAATTGAAAATGACCTTCAGACAATTCCGTACCCAAGGGGTGGACCAGGGGATCCGCCCCCCACCCCGCGAAATTTATAATTTTGTTAACAAAATAATAATGATGCAGTCTTTCTGTGAAAAAATCAGCCTTTTCCACCGTTTGGTCCCCCTCCGAAATTTTTGGACCCACCCGAAATTTTTTCCTAGATACGGCCCTGCCTTCAGAATTGAGTTCATAGGGGAAATCCAAATTCTTTTCTATTATCTCCGATCCTGTTCCTTGAACTTACAAACAGATTTTTTATTTTTGTATGTTTAAATTTTATATGTATTTTGTAGCTCCCTGGAGTGGCAACTCTGCGGATATGAATCTTATCGAACATTAGTGGGAGATAAGATTAGAAACGGATGTTGGAAAGGATCACAAATAAACATAAAATAAGTGAAAAGCAAATAATTGCTTGGCATTCCTTTAATAGAAATTTAAAAAAAGTTCATAGAAAGTATGCCTATAAAGTATTGAAGCCGTTATAGAGGCCTAAGGATATGTCATCAAATACTGAATGACAGTCTTATACCTTCTATTTCTTTATAACATGCTCTCTAATTTATATATATATATATAAATATATTTGGCTAAAAATAACAAAGGAACAATAAATACAAATGAAATCATTTATCCCATACAACAGTGTTTTTTTTTTTCTAATTATTTTCGTAACTCAAGTACGGAAATACCATTTTTTGTGACTGCCCCTAATAATGTGGCCACCTGAGCATCTCACATCACATCAGTCTACATGGATCGCCTTAGGCAAGGAATTTTACAAACGGATGACGATGGCAGCTATGAACATAAAATGAATTCTTTCTTTATTAATGGCTCAGTCATTTTATCTCTCACCCCTTTATTGAAAATGTGACATAAAAATGAGACACGAAAATGCGGCATAAAAGTAAGAAGAAATGTCCGCTGAAAATGTTAGTATGTGTTACGTAAACCACCGATTTCTATAAGCTCCGTAAGGTTGCATTTATTTGATAAAATGATTGTTTAAAAATTTCATCCGTTTATTTAAATACTATTAGTTCCCAACAGCTTTAATTTATTGTTACAATATTTCGTAAGCTGTAGAATATGCATCACATGTATTTTTCTATAAATAGGTTGCAATAAAAAAATTTTCAACATAGGGTTACCAGGCGAAATACACGAAAGATGAGAGATAAAATGACATTGTCAATTAACATCATTTTAATATGGCAATAAGGAAACTAAAAAATTAGGGGGGGGTTCAGAGGGGGTCTACCCTAGAGGAGGTCTAACTATGCACAGTACGTATCTATTTAAGGGCTATTTTCAAAGGGTTTCCTTTCTTCTCATGGTCGTGTCAGTAGGCTTTACCACTACGAGATGTTGGTCAGTTCATTATGGGACCGCTTAGCAGGCAGACTAACGTTGCCCCCAGGGGCATAGCCAAGAGGGGGAGGTGTTAGGGGGGTCATAAACCCCCTCCCCATGAGGAATTTTTCGCCATACAAAATGTATATTCTTCACTATCAGACACATGTATTGATATATGTGAGTTGCAGTAGTCGTATCCCCCCCCCCATGAAAAATTTCTGGCTACGCCACTGTTTGCCCCTATGAGTGGTCTCCTAATTCTGAACCCATTCCAGATGAGAGACCTAGCACCTGGATTGGCGCGCCCAGAGGTGTAATTTGAACATAGATGACGTCGGAACCCCGACATTTTTAATATGTACCAGCAACCTTTAGAATACACGATCCACAGCAGACTCGGTTGAGAGAGGAGTTCACCCTCTCAAGCAGTGTCTAAGCTGGTGCTGCTTCATTTTCAGTGTCCTAATGGGAACCGAGTTTCACCGACCGATCTGCCGCCGGACTGTTTTCAAAGGGTAGAAAGCACTCTCGTTTCTCGTTATTGGGAATATTGAGTGGTAACGCATGGGTTGTCTTTAATAAAATTAACATGTTGTGTTCCTTTCATTTTGTTTGTCTTAAATACAATTTTAGTTATGAGGTTTTTGATTTTATTTGCGTTATATGTTTACATGATTCTCGAAAAAGATCTCGAAAATGATCATAAAAAGGACGTTAACAAATTTGTATTTATTTTTTAGATTTTAAAAATAAGTACATAAATAAATAAATAAAATAAATACTAAGCTGATGTGTTATTTCAAAATCGTCAAAAAGATAATCGAATGTAATTTATTGACGAGGATATCTTGGTACTGCCTGTCAGGTGTCGCAGTACCATCAATGGTATGCGTACCACCAGCTGAAAAACATTATAATAGATCAACCAACCTCGCATACCTTTCGAATGAATTTTAATTTGTTCAGATCAGATGTAAATAGCTAGAGCATTTAGCATAAATGGGACATTTCAACAGGTTCAAGCCATAAAAATTGAGGAAATTTTTTACTATCTGGGATTAAAAACACAATAACGTTTGAATTTCTCTTGCAGTAATAGGATTAAACTCCAGCTATGTTCGCACAGTTTTGCTGTGTGTGATTGAATGAATATGAATTGGCACAACGCAGAGATTAATGTGCATCTGAAAAGCTGAGAATTGTTTATTAAAGGAAAGTCGAGTTGTAATCTCAGTTGCCATCTGTGATAATTTGTGTTTAATGACAGTTTGCTATCCAGTTTTTTATACCCTCAAGAAAAATTACAATGTGATTTCAAATGTAATGTCTAAGCTGAATTTTTTTTCGCCATGTTCGCACACATAGTTTCGTTTACAGATTCTTATCTGCCTCAAAGCTATAAGTTCTTATCTTCATCTGGTTTCATACATGTTTTTATTTATGTTTATTTTGAAGCATAGTGCAAAATATTTAAATTTTTTTGCATATTTTTATCAGAAGCTTTTTAAAATGTAATTTAAAAATTAATGGTATTGCTAATTTGCCTAAAAATTATTTCGCAGTTGTGCCCTTTTTAAAAGCTGTGTAATAAAAACTTTTTGTTTCTTAAAACTATCATGTCATCGTTTTCATAATAAAGTCAAGCTATGTCAGAATGAATTGCGTAGTTTTGTTTTTTAAGGACGATAAACTTCAGATTTGCTTCCTGTATATGACTGTAGGGTCCGCCCGTCGAATTGTCATTAAGCTGCAGTTTGGTAGCGGGAACTGCTGACCATTCCACGGTTTTAATACAGGTTGGGGATGCAATTAACCAAGCCTGATGTCGAGACTAATCATTTATTATATATACATACATAATCATATTTACAGGTTGGACTTTGAATATATATATTTGACATACAACATCCTTCTGATGCTATTACATCGGAGAGTCACGGGAACTCTCCTAACTGGCGTCCGCATCGGTGCATCTCTCCGCTCCAAGTCCAGTGATCTGTTTTTCTCTTTCCCTCGCCTCCTTAGATGACCCCCAGGACACAAGCCCCTTGCTTCGTCCCCTCCGCGTTCTCTCTTCTCTCCGTTCGGAGAGCATCACCGTGGGTCATAATATCTTTGGGTCATCCTAAAAGAGGGGGTGAAAACTCAGTGGGTTCCCTACAATGACTTCCTACAAATTGCCACAATGCAAAATGGCGGGAAGTTGCTAAAGATTCAAAGAAAATTTTAATTTTCAGCATTTTCTTAATGATAAAAAATCATTCAACTACTTCTTATTACAAATTCAAATTTTGTTATAAATAACTGCAAAGTTCTCGATGATTTCACTTAATATTGTTTAAACTTAACAATACATACATTCATAAAATATGGAGGGTAATACCTTGGATATGAAGATTAAGCAGCAAAACCGCAAATTGAGTAAGTATAAGCATTTCCTACATGGTAAAGTCGTGGTAACATGTGTAGATTACAGTGGGCTGTGGTATCCCAGTGGTTTAGACCAAGGGTTCTCAATCTTTATCTTTTAACATTATGCCCCACAACAAAGGATAACTTACAATGGCGCCCCTCCCCCTTGCATTCCTCATCATGCATGCAATTTTTTTATTCTTCAACAATGAACATTTAGTCGCCTTTTCTATTTAAAAAAAATAATAATAATAAATTAAATGTTATCGGTGTAGTTTGAATAAACATTTTAAGGGGAATAGATCTGTTTTGGAGCAAAAATAAGAATTAATAAGAAGATTTTTAAAACATGCATTATCACTGGTTCTTTGACTGTTTTTCTCTCTCACCCCCCCCCCGCCCCCCATACATGGCAAACGCTCTGCGCCTCCCAAAGGGGCCGCACCCTACCGATTGGGTACCTCTGGTTTAGACATCAGACTATTAACCAAATGTATGGGTATTACGTGCTCAACCTAATGCTAAAGACTAAAGAGTACGTGCTCATTAAATCCGTGGATCTTCAAGTCTTCTTGGAGGTCGCTAGCAGTTTCCGAGGGGTGCCAATATTCAACAGTCTCTCCACCTCCTGATGAGGAGTTCAATTGTGGTGGTAAGAAACAAGGTGCATCCAGATTAAACAGGCCATGAGTAGCAACACTGTGCAACAGGTAGATTCCTGTCTGTGGGTATGTCTGTTTTCTCCTTTACTAGCAACCTTCTGCAAATATCTGGTTCAACGAACTTTTGGTTCAAGTCAATCTTTAGCAACTTCCTGCCATTTTTACATTGTGGCAATTTGTAGGAAGTCAAATGCAGAATGCAAATTTGAAGTTTATCGTCCTTAAAAAACAAAACTACGCAATTCATTCTGACATAGCTTGACTTTATTATGAAAATGTTGACATGAAGTATCTTCGAACAAAATCTCGGTTCATCATCAAAACAAACAAACGACTCTTCCTAGATAAACAACTCTTAATCTTTTTTTTTTTTTTAAAGAAAGAAAAAAAAAAACAATGATTTGTGGAAGTGGTTGGTGGCAGGTAGATAACCATCCCAATTTTTAGCTATCGGAACAATCAAGGAAATGTTTACGTAAATAGTCACCTGACAGAGTGACAGTGATGAATTATTTGAATCATTGTCGAAGTGAAACGTGTTTGTGTGCAGTCAGAAGATGCTGAAAACCTTCATGCGATATTTCGTATTGTATAGCAATTTTAAAAATTGTATTATGTACACACTAAGCATAAACTCTGGATTATCTGCGATCTTTGGAGATGAGGGAATAAGGCCATATATTACTTTGTGCGGGGAACGTTAGGTAGTCTCTTTTGTTAAAACTACCGCGGGATTTATTAACGTAGTATTACATACCGTTGCTTAACCCTTTCTTTTTTTCCCTTCAATATCCTCTACAATCTACTTGTTGAAAATCGCCAAATGTGAAAAAGTAGCCACTTTATTATTTCGCAAAACTCTAAAATTAGATTTATTTTATTGTAATAAAATATTTACTCTTTCGTATAAAACAATAAGTCCCGTACTTTTTTCACATGCCGATCATATTTTAATTAAAAATGACGATTCAAGATTGTTCAATTATTTTCATGAATGGCATTTCTGCCCATTGCTTTGGTTCAAGATAGTAAATTATTTTATGTGGCCGAAAATTGCAGAGCATGGCAACCATGATGCTTTTTCTTCAGATTTCTGTTATTAGCTTCTTACTTCGAAAATCGAAATTTAAATCAGATGACTGGCATTCCTGAATTTCCCCCTATTTTTTTAAATACCTATCATGCATTTGCATGTGGTCTGGTTCCTGAGTAAAGCACGTTTTGTAGTAACCCTATGACTCTTGACAATGTTTGGGGGGGGGGGATATTTTTCTTAAACCGTTATGGAAGAACGAAATCCTATGCTTTAAAAAATCTATATCACAAGATGAGAGAATTTCATTAAAAAAACAATCAAACGATTTTTTTTTTTTTTGATAAAGGTAAACAAACTTAGTTGGATAGCTGCTTATTAAGTGCAACACATTAGTGTGTGTATCTGGTATGTGAATTGCTTGCTGCATTAACAGCTAATAATTAATGAAATAAATTTTCAAAGTTTTAATGACCATGGCTAAAACTTAATTTTAAATGTTTAAAATTCCAGATAAAATTTTTTCTCTGGTATTTTTTTATTCTATGTAAAGATAATATGTATATGATTGTTATGAAAACTAGTTATAATGATTTTCATATAAAACGAAGAAAAACATATTCGAAGGACAAGCGAAAAGCTTTTGAAAAACAACATTGTGCAGAACCCATCCTAAATATTTTTGTGCGTTGGTGTGTGCATTTTGCGGATTATCTGTGACTTTTGTGTTTGAAATATAATATAAAAATGAAATTACATGATATTGGCTACCACTTATCTACCAATATCAAGGTGCTAAATGCAAATTGAAGATGCATGTCCCAACGAAGCATTCAGATACCATATTGAAAAGCAGCACTGAACATTCAAGAGATATCTTCATCTTTGCTTCTTTTAAAAGATGAGAATGAAAAGATGAGGTATCTCCGCCTCGACTCCAATTCAAGTGTAAAATGAGCGACAGTTTATGTTTCTGCTTGCTCCATCTCACAAAAATCTAAGATCTGGCACTGGTCATCGCCCAAAGCACAGTCCAGACCGCTCACATTTAGTAGCGCTAACTCTGCATTTACTGCCTGATCAAATTTCGATTATCGCTGTAACCTGAAAGTGGTTCAATAAAATATATACATAAAATTTCCCCTTTCAGAACTAAATTATCCTACCTGCAAATTCAAAAGTATGATAACTGAAAAAGAGCAATTTTGATTATCTTTTTCTACATTATTATACTTTTTTCTTTCTCTATATTTTCGCAGCTACGAACTAATGTTTATTCTCTGGTCAGCGGTTAAGATCGTGTTAAAAATGGAAGGTTATTCATCACAATGCGATATTTCCCCAAGCGTGTCGCTCCTGCAGAAGAAAGCAACTAAACTCGTGACCTTTTTATTCAAAATACTGTTCAAATTCAGTGCGGCGGAAAAAAAAGTAAAATAAAGGGGGTGGTTTTAAAAACGAAAACACATGAACTTTTTCAAACACGAAATATTCTATATTTGAATCGGGCGGAAATGTCACGACACACGGATCCAATGTTGTTTTGCTTTTGCTAAATCGATTTTGACAAAATGGTATTGACATTATTTATGTTATTCAGGTATATTTTTAGACATTCGTTATTAGAAAAGGTATGCTTAAATTCGATTCACTTCATGGCATGTAAATCTGAGATATACAAATTTACATTTTCTTACATTTCTTACTTCTTACTATTCATTCTTACATTTACAACTTCTGTTAATTTATATTTTTAATGTATATAGTTCAATACAGAGCCGCACGTAGAGTTTACGTCATCTGGAGCAAACCTTAATTTTGCCACCCCTTTCTTTGACCATAAAGGATTTTGGCACCTCCCCCCAAGATGGTGCCTTAGTCACGTAACCGGCTTGCCCCCTCCAGTTGGGGCCCTAGTTCAACATTCCTAGTTCAACGTTCCAACAGTCCTGTTAATTTTCTACCATAATAAAATGGTACAAAATTAACAGCAACCTTTCTATGGAGAAATGTTGCACCACAATTTGGAATTTACATCAATGGAAACAAACTATAGTGAAACGTTTCTCCATAGAAAGGTTGCAGCTAAATTAGCATCATTTTATGATGAAATGTTACATTATTTCTATTAAGAGTGAAAATTTAGCAAAAGAACTAGCACTATATTTTACTTATAATTTTTCCCGAAATATAAATTTGTATTTAAGCGTAAATTCTGTTCATAGGTAACGCTTATGTGCGATGAAAATTGCTTATTATATTAATTGTGAACATATAAATCATGTTTCAAACGTTACAGACTGATAATAGAAAATCACTCCATGCTATGTTTAACATTATTTGTAAATTTTGAATTCAGTAATTTGTATTTAAACAAAGTATCGTTTTTGTGATTTGTATTTAAACTAAATTAAATCCTTATGGTAATTCTTATGTGAGGTGAAAATTGTGAACTTACAAATCTCACTTTGAAAAAGTTTGGAATGAACAAGAAATATGACTTGGTATCATGTTTATTATAAATTATAAATTTTGTTAATTTATAAATAAGTTAAACACCCCCTTACTTCATTCCTCATGGGGAGTTTCACTGATATAACACACACTATTTTGGGGTTACTCCCGTAAAACTTCATAAATTAAAATTTAACAATTTTTCAAACCAATAGTTTTGATATTAGGGTCATTTTTAAAATTATGGGTGCCATTTCGAAATTTAAGAAGCAAAAATACAGTTTTTTCCTTGAGTAGTTTTTTATAAGTAGTTTTTTCCTTAATATAAAACACAAATTGTTTCTGAACATTGTTTGAGTATATTGCTCCTGCATTTTTTCTTTTATTTAATTTTTTTAGATTTTTCCATTATAAGACTTGATAAAATTTGTCATGTCTGTTACCGGCTATTTTCTTTGAAATTTGAACACTTATGTTTAGCACAAAATAATGCAAAGTGATTTATTGCATAAATATAGAGTCCTTTTGTCCATATGATGCAGTCTTTTCTATTTGAAGTTTTTATTCAATTTTTTGTAAGCTTTTGTTTGTCGTGTCTGTTACTTATTACGGTAACAGACATGACCAGTTACAGACATGACATTTCAAATAAATAAAATTCATGAATCTAAATAATTCCACAAGCGCATGAAAAGAGATATTAACTTAGACTAAAAATCTAATTATCTAAATTAATCAATTGAATTAAAAAATAAATATATTTTGTACAACTAATTAAGGTAATAGATGTGACATGCAATAAAAATATTTCTCACAAATAAGCTCTCACAATAAGCTCACAAATGAGCTCTTCAGTCAAATGCCTAAAACTCAAGATATCTGTTTATATTTCAATCTCGACCATGCTCTAATAGTAAACAGATGTTGCTATTCTCAAATTTCATTTTCTTTTTTTAAGTTGAAAATAATGTATGGTAACAGACACGAGATCAATGTCCGGACAGCTTTACTTAATTATCAAAAATCTAGTATTTTTCTTAAACCCTTAAAAAGAACCTTTTCATAATGTAGTTTAAACTCTGTTTCAAAATGTTAAAGCATATCAGGGCAGAAATTTTAGTTTGGACAGATATTTCAGTATCTTCTCTACTCATTTCCTTTTTTTTTTAATTTTTATTGAGTAGTACGTTTTTTAATCTATTGTTTTACTACTGGAAACTGTCTGATAAACCCATGATAAAAAGAAAAATCATTTAAATTTTCTCATACCATGTAAAAAAAAAATATATTTTACTCACGGATAGCAAATGACACCGAATTTTGAAAATGACCCATTATCAATTAATGTATTTAAAATTATGCTTTAATCCTTTGAAACGCAACCATTTGTTACTGTCAAAAAAGGGCAACTGTTGCCATTGCTCGACTTAACTACCAGTAAGATGGCGGTCGATAAAATCGTTCATCGTGTGCCACAGATCTAGGGACTATTTTTTGACACCGCTGGCTGTGCGTGCGCCCAGAGGCTGCCGATCAGCAAGTAATTACAGTCGAGTCCCGATAATCGAAGTTGATCGGGACCGACACCGATCGGGTTACTAAAAACATTTATTCATTCAAATTTCATTATGCGATTATGCGGGCTGCTTTTGCTTTATAAAACTGAAGAGAAAATTTCAGTTTTATGTCCAATGCGTGCAGAGAAATAAAAAAAAATAACGAGCACACAGATTTGTATATAAAGAAGTTTTTCAAAAAGCACCACACTTACTTTACTTAATGTTTCAAAAATGAATCTAAAGTTTTTCATTTTTGAGCAGATGATTTAGCACTAGCTCGGATTAAGAGGACTCTGTAAAATAAATAAAAACTTTGTGAAAAAACACACATAAAATGCATTTTATGTGTGTGTTTTCACAAAGTTTTTATTTATTTTATCATTTAACACCAACCAGCATTTTGAGTGTTTTTTTTTTTTCGTAAGAGGACTCAGATTAGCGGAACTCTACTGTATTACAATATAGGTATTTTGCTAAAGGGGACAATGCTTTGCAGCTATTTTGCGCAACAAGGCGGGCCTATTTTCTGTCTCGCGTACACCCTTAAAGAAGTACAAAACATGAGAAAATAAATAAAAAGTGTTGTATTGAAAATAATAATAATAGTAATCAGAAAAAAAGCAACTATTTCTCTAGATAAACAAAAGTCATATTAAAAATCCTAAATTTACACTCTAAACCATTTCTTTTCTGTTCCAATTACAACTCAAAATATTGCTTACATTTAACCTTTTGAAGCGCACAATTTCCCAATGCTTAAAAAAGCGCAGCAGTTGCAAACGCTCGATTTAACTACCAGCAATATCGATCACACACCCCATGGTGTGTGATCGTGTGACCGATCATGGTGTGTGATCGATCACACCATATGGTGTGTGATCGTGTGACATCACATACTACCACCACATGGCGGTCGATCGAATCGACCGCCATGTGGTGGTAGTTAAATCGAGCGATGGCAGCGGCTGCCCTTTTTTTCAGCAGTAGGCAGTCTGTCCAGTGGTTCTTCTATATCAATGTATTTCCGTCATTTTCTCCAATTTTCAACAGATGCCAGTGCTGTTAAAAATAATCCCGACAATTTTTAACGAAAATTACTTTTTAAAAAGTAAAGTATTATCTGTGGCTACGTCTTCCTCAAGTATTTTTTAATTGAAATCGAATTTATTCTTCGTGAATCAAAGAAGTCATAATGTCAGAATCGTGTCCTCACGGCTAGGACACCGCGCGTTAAAGGGCTAAATTTTGTAGCGCTTGTGTATGTGCTGTACAAAATAAAAAATGGACAAATATCTTACCTTATAGCTAGAAAAAGCACTTGTGTTGGAAACTATCCAATAAGCCGTTTTTTCGAGTGTTCGCAGCTATCATACTCACACGCACAGTATCAAAGAAAATATTCAACACGTATGAACCTCTCCCATTTCTAGAAAGCTGTTACAACAGCTGAATCACCGGACATACCAAGAATATATTCTCTTTTCGATAAAATCGGAGAATCATTTTTTTTCGCCTCAAAATAAATATTGCCTTTATTTACTCTCTTGCAAGAAATACGGAAGTAAGTTTATAATACCTGGAAAACTGCACGGAGAGCTTCAGGATTTGTACCGTTAGCTTATGCTTTATTTGTGATTTCGAGGTTAGAAATTAAGATGTTGCAATATAATAATGTTTTATTTCATTTTTAAAGTGGATCAGATAAAATTCAAAAGTATTAGAGAAACTTAGCTATTCAGTGTGTGTAAAATAATTTATTTACTGTTTGTGTATAAATAATTTACCTCTGTAAATTCTTCATGATGTTTCAGATATTGTGCATTTAATTTGTATAAAGTGCTTAAATCAGCAGGTCTTATAGAAAACTACTTCCCTGTGTAGGCCAGTATATGGGCACGGTGATGTAAAATACCCGGGAATTCATTTATGAAGGTAAATACCGAGGGTAAATACCTGGATAAATACCGAATATGGTTGCTTACCTGGGTATTTATTTTTCATTTAACACTATTGTATAAAAAATGCCTGGATTGTTGTGTAATGGTATAACAACTCAAATATACTGAATGTATAAGGTAAGGTTATGAGAAACTTATGAACCCTTAAAAAAATTAATTTTCTAAAAGTGTAAAAATGCAATTAAGAGAAAAAGCTACATGATGCATGTTACATAAAATAATTGCCCTTTTAAATGAGTAAAATGTAAACTCAACTGTAAATATTGGGTGATTCAAAATATATGTTACGACGGTAATCTCTTATACCGTGTGTGATTAAACATACTGTAAATTAAAATCGTTAATTGTAGATTCAGACATTTTCAGATGTGGAGTTTATTTTAATAGGGGTTGTATACAAATTAAAATAGAAATTTTTATTTTTATACAATTATTCCTTTTCTATCACTCATATTACTGGAACGAAAAAGTGATATTTATTATCATTATTATTATTTACATAAAATTCAAACAAATAAATTTCCCCCCCAAGTCTTCGATGACAAAAAAGCTGTGCCTAAACATAGAATTCATATTTTTTACATTTTAAAGCAAGAATTTTTTTTAGAAAAATTTTTCCCCTCAAAAAAGATGTTCTGACCGCTCTTGGTCTTTTTCATGTTTATCATCCTTGGTGGACGATATTCTATGTCTGGACATCAACTTTTAGGTATTCGTTAGTGTTGTATTTTACAGCAACAATTTTATGGACATTTCTTTTTCCTTTGAGATCATACAGGATATATATATATATATATATATATATTGCACGTTAGTTTTATGCGTTAGTTTGAGGGGGGGGGATATTAATAACCCATTCACCGCCCTCCAATTTCCAAAATGCCTAGTATTGGGGTATTTACCCTGGATAAACACCGGGTACATATCCAAAAACTATTAACCTACCCACTGGGGTATTTATCCAGCTGTATGGATACACCTCATCTTGCTGAAGATAGTGCAAACGTTTTTTCTTTTAACCTTGTTCAATATGCTTGTGCGTATATATATATATTCGTTTAAATTTTGTTTTTGTGATTTTTATCAGAACTAACTAAATTTCAAATTGTTCCGATATTATTATCCGTAGTTTGATAGTTTGATATTTTATTACTTTAAAATAGCTTTTTTTATCGAGATCAAAGGGCATCATTTATTTTTTTCCACTGTTTATTTACTTGAAAAATAATTATAACTTTTTTCACGTATTCTTTTTTATTAAAATAGCAAGCAATGCAGTGGATTAGTATTAACCCTCTCATGCATAACAGTTTCAAATAAGGTGGTTTTTTTATTTATTTAATAGTGTGCATTTCATCTAATATTGTTATTTTCCGTACCAACAAAATGAATCTTAAATGAGGGTCGATGAACCTTATAATATGCTTTGATAAATGATAGCACCATACCATTTTTTTTTTTTTTTTCTGTCTCTTTCTAGGAAAAAAGTCAGAAAAAAGTCAATTTGACCCGTCGCGGTTGGAAATTAAAGCTAAAAAACAGGTTTTTGCACCTTATTTAACATACTGGATTCCAAATACAAGGCGAAAAAATTATTTTGTCATTTATTACGCTGTTAAGAAGTCCAAGAAAAATACTTAAGTAAAAAATCCACCAAAGAAAAAAAAAAACAACTTCAACAGTTCTAAATGAGGTTTGCGTGTAATACTTAAAGTAAATTAATCTCCATTTGTGTCAAATCTCACTTGAGGTCATATAGGTAGCCATGTCCGTAAAATAGTTAGATAACCACATAAGAATGTAGCTTAATTACATTTTTCAGTGAAACAATGATGTTGTTGTTTCTCCGCAGGAGGGCACCGACCCTTATTATCGACGGATACATACTCTTCCCAGGAAGAACCCGCAACTTAAGAGAATTACCAGAAAAGAGGGTAGTTCCTGGCCAAGTCTTACTCCCAGCGAGAGGCTGTACGCTTTCACAGATTAAACGTGCACGTTTGGCGCATGCACACACGTTAGTCTGCAATCAGCCGGGATACGAACCTGAGTCCTTTGACTCAGAGTTCGGCTTTGATTTGGTTTGGCGATTGAGGCAAAACTACACGATGGCATCTGCCTACGGGAGGGATGCCATGAGCGGAGGAATTTTCAAAGGGTACTAACGTGTATTCACGTTTCATCTGGAGAAAACCGTCCGAAACTCCAAACTGTTAGATTGTCAGTCGCGCAGTAGGCCAAAATTCTGGACCTTCACACTTCGGCCATCTACCGGACTCAGTGTCTAATCCATGCCCCCCCAATCCGGAACCCTGCCAACTGGGCTAATACGGCTATGAAATGGTGCGAATTTGAAAGCCATAAATGGTTACAGACATTGCAAAAACAGTAAATCATATAAATTTTAGTTTATTTTTTGGAGAAAAAAGAGAACCAGTTTGATGAATGATCATTATGTAAATAAGTATCGTAGCAATAGTAAATACTTAAAATAGTGATTTTTATTTGTAAATATTGATGGAAACAAAAGGCCCCACCAAGGTTAAATGGATAAGACACTCAGCGTGGTAGATGGCTGAAATGTGAAGGTCGCGGGTTCGGGCCTGTCGCGCGGTTGTTGATCCAACGCTCTGGAGTTTTTTAGGTTTACTCCACACATAACGTAAATGCACATTAAAACCCCTTGAAAAGTCCCCCCACTTCGTTTATGTCGTAAAGTTTTCTTCGCAGTTGCTATAGTTAGACCATTGGTCTGTTACATGATCTAAACCTATAATTTTACTTACAATACAGCATTCAGTTACATACCCATTATTGTAATTGTAACAGCAGAACTCTTCGAGGTTTAGAGAAAAATTTTTCTTTATTCTTTTAAAGTAGAGTACTGTTAGTGATAATGATGATAATAATAATACATATCCCCGCTCGAAATCAATCATGAAAATTCCTCATCAAAAGACTATATAAAGTCCATTAACATGTGCAACTGAGTGAAACAGTTAGTTAAGCGCTAAATATTCATTAGTTGCAGGTATTGTGAACGGCGCATAGTTGCAGTTAGATCAATCACTTTTTAATATGCAAAAATCATTCCGGCGACTGCCGCCACCCTTATGATTCGAAACGAAACATTAAACATCGTATTAACGCAGTAATGAGCGTCGTTGCGCTTTACTTCCATGCCATTAGCAACTAAGTATTTCGTGTCAAACCCAGATACAAGATACAATGTCCTTCGCAAATGAGGGGAGAATTAACATTGGAAATAAAAGCTCAACGCAGAGGAAGGAAAACTGGGAAAATGAACGCGAAGAGTTGACTTTATCCATATCGCGATGGGGTGAGACAGAAGAAAAAAAACGATCCTGTGTAACTAACCCTCTGAGCAGAGCCTGTTTATTGGCAGGGTAACCAGGGCACTTGCCCTGGGCCCCCCCAATTACAAGGGCCCAAAAAATTGTTTACTTTTCAACAAATTTTCAATTATTAAAAAATTAAAGTCTTAAAAATAAACTGTATATAAATATTTAATTGCCATTTTCTTGAAAATACTCAACAGTTGGCGGCTAATTCTCTGGCATTTTACTCCACTAAGGATGTTTCTTATTTGTGGAAAAAAATGTTATTCATGTACACAAAAATCTTTTCATATTCTTTACTGCAATGTATTTATGTGTTTAGTATTTAAACTTGATACATATTTTTGTAGCTATATGTGCCCAAAACAACTTAAATGCGTAATATGTAATTCCTCATACGTGCAAAGGCCCAAAAATTTCTATATGTCCAGGGGTACAATATTGTGATGATCGCGTCCTGCCTCTGAGTATCTTGTAAAATGACACAATTGCGTTTTCCACATTTCATCCAAGTTTAGCTAGTTACATGTGTTATTGTTATTACCATATAAGCGTACAATGGGTGCCCATAGAAATTTTTATAGGGGAGGGCAAACTTCAGTTC
Source organism: Cheiracanthium punctorium (assembly GCA_038373885.1). Lineage (NCBI taxonomy): Eukaryota > Metazoa > Arthropoda > Arachnida > Araneae > Cheiracanthiidae > Cheiracanthium > Cheiracanthium punctorium. The sequence goes on along the minus strand of JAWZYV010012330.1, from coordinate 450,832 downwards.
CGATTTTGCTTTGTGATGTAATTTCATTTACATCATCAGGCAATATGCTAAAAACCGAAAGAGGGGGGCAAGTGCCCTATTCCCCCTTAAGAGCGCCTATGAAGCGCACCCTTCCTAGTGAGACTCCAAAGAACTATTGAATAGGGATAGAATGGAAATACTTATGGGGGTTCTGAATAAGGAGGTCACGTGATTTTGGGGGTTCGAAGGTCTGAGGGCAGGAACAATTTTTCGAACAGTAGGTGGTTACAAAGCTCTCTTCGTCTGTAGAGCCGAACTGTCACGGCGTAACTGTCATCTATCGCCAATGGACTCGAAAACGCGCCTTTTGTTTTGAGTGGCTTTCAGTACTGACAGTCAAATTACGCAAAATCACGTGACCTTGGTGTGGAAGAAAGAACAGCAATTGCCATTCTACCTCGTACTGAATTCTGTGGGAGACTCCGCAGTTTAGAGCATCACTAAAAAAAGGGTCATTTCCTGCTCCGCACCGCTCTCCCACTTACAGACCTACCCAGTGAGAGGACATACCCCAGCACAGCAAATTTGCATCAAGCTTGCAGCAAGCTTGATTTATCAAGTCAATAAACTTGAATTAAGCTTGAAAATTTCAAGCGTGTAAGCTTAATGCAAGCTTGAATCAAGTGTTCAAGTTTACACTTGCCCAACTTGCATTAAGCTTGACATAGCAAGCTTGAATCAAGCTTGACATAGCAAGCTTAATTTCAAGCTAAAAAAATTTCCGAAATTTTTTTTTCTAAATACACGGGGTGCCGGTTTGCGAACTCGTCCCACATATTTTATCTTTCCACGCATTTACCCCGCCATGCTGAAATTTCAAGTTATTTTAATCTGTTTCCACCAAGAGTCCGCGATCGAACTCGGGACCTAATGTTTGGGAAGCCAGCGTCGTATCCATTCAGCCAGTCTGACTCGCGCTGATATGATAAAGTTTGAAGTGACTGCTATGGTTGTCACGCCGTTTTCTGACGAGATTGATCAGTGGCTGATGCCCTGTTTCTTTTATTTTTCCATTGGTTGAATCAAAATTAAAATAACGTTATGTGTGATTTATAGACTCTACTAATAGGGAAATAAGCATAGTGTAAACTTAAAAGCAGCACACGTTTTAAAACTTTCAATATCGCGTCACTCATGAATTGGGCAATATTGGCCAAAATCGAGACAAACGACTGATTTTGATATCAATTTCGTAGTATAATTGTATTTTATTTTGAAGAATTTCCATATTTGGAAATACAGAATCTTTTTTTTTAAATTCTATGGTCAAGTACATTTATGACTGGTAATAAATTATTTGTTATGTGGATGTGGCTTTCCAAATCAAGCAGTCATCAAGTTGTATTCAAGCTTGACAGTTCAAATGACTTCTCCAAGCTTGCTGCAACCTTAAAATGAATTGAACTGTCAAGCTTGTATTAATACGTCAAATTCAAAGAAATGTCAAGCTTGATTTAAGCTTATGTGCTATCTGGGACGGCCCTTCACATTTTATGTGCAAGTTTGCCGCATGCACATTGTGGTTTTTGGTCAGCCGATATGCGAAGCTGAGTCTCTTTGATCCAAAGTTCGGTGCCCAGTCAATACTGCCTCAGAGGGACATGCCTCCTATTCCTCATAAAAACTCCCCAGTGCCGTCACGTATGAGTTGTGTATTAGTTGATTTCAGATCTTCCCCGACTCGCTCTTTAGCCACAAAACACGCCACAGAATATTCTTCCAAAGCGTAAACAAGAAGAAAGCTAAACGTATATTTGATTTTTTTGGGGGGGGACGGGGGGGCAAACCAACACAATGGGCATCTGCCTTGGTCGGAGGACTTTTTACGGAATTCTAACGATTATTCTCGTTCCATCTGGAGGAAACCGACCAAAACTCCAGATTGTTAGATCGAACGCGGGACCTTTAGACTTCAAACGTTCAGATTCGGTACTCCCCACGAAAAAAAAAAAAAAAATAAAATAATAATTAGAAAAATGCGGAAAATGATGATGGCGTTTACGTTGGGGATTGCACCGTACAATCTCCTAAAATAACAAATAGTGAGGGAGTAAATGCTGTCGATACCGTCCTACAGTATTTCGAATAAACAAGGTGCGTCTTTAATGGACTTACTGCTCCTTTGCCGTCTTCATGGCCCCACCAGTGGCTGAGAGGTTCTGCTCTTGAAACTGGAAGGCGGGAGATGCCATTTTCAAACCCCGGTCGCGCCTGTCGACCTAGCTGTTCGGAGTTTTCTGTGGTTTTCTCCGAAACCTTGCTTAAATACGGGTTGGGATCCCTTAGAAAGTCCCCAAACGGAGGGCATTCCCCCCTATATCCTAAGACACTAGTGCAGGCAATCGGCCTCAATAAACAAACAAACATCTTCGTGATGAAGCAGCAACAGAGTACAATGCGGAAGACAACAGGACATTATGCATTTCTATTTTTTTTTTTTTTTAAAGTTGCCTGTATTTGGGAAGTCGGTTGTTAATTTTTAATATAGTCAGATTTATGCATTCAAAAATTATTTTTCTGAGGTCTTCCTTTTCACGTAAATTACTGTACGCTGTGTATTCATTAAGTTTCATGTAGCAAAGGCTCTAACCTTTCATAAAGTATACTTTCCCTTTGTTTAAGGGTATTTGGGCAGTTTATTCTTTGTTGTATTCTCAAGAAAGCAATAGATACTAGTACAGTACTGTATTTTCTGAGGAAGCACTCGTACTTATTCTTTTTTAACACCATTCCCGATGGCCCGGCTCTTTCACAAACTCAGCCACCCTTCGGTCCACATCAGACCGAGTTTTGGGACTCTACTGTATTACTATACCTACTATTACTATAACTAACGGAAATAAAGCACACGTTCATTTACTGTATCAGCACAGTGATGAACAACATGTGCTTTGCGTGCCACATCAGGAACAATGTATCGGTCGGACCCGAATGCCTTTTCGAACTTGCCAGATAACTAGATGTGTCCTTCGCAAATGACGAAGGTGAATTAAGCATCGGAAACAAATGAAGGAAATGAACGCTTGGGGGAAATGTTACTGCACCCGTACCGGGATGAGGTGAGGGAGAACGAGGAAGAGAGAGTTCTCTTGTTTGTTTTGAGATGTATGAGGATTGAGATAAAATCTTAATTTGCGATCACATGAGTATTTAATGAAAGAGAGAATGGTCCTACTCACTGAGATAGGTGATCGCGGTGATTTCACGTAGACAGTAATGACTGCTTCGTTGATTTATGACATTTAGAGGAGAGGTCTGGCTCACACACGCATTATGCATATACAGGGTGTTCCGAAAACAATGAGCTCGGTACAATAAATTATTGAGTTATGTAAAGAAAGGTACAGAATTTTATAGTATCTACCGTGTTTACTCGAGTAATAGTCGCACTTTTTTTTTGCCAATTTTTCATGGTGAAAGTCTCGGTGCGACTATTATGCGGGGAAAATTTACAACATAATATTATAAATCAGGGTCTGAAAACAGCCACAAATGATCTCGGGTTAATAATTCTCTCTGTTTTTATTTACTTAAAACTAACGAAATATTACAAATAGTGTTAATTACTTTTGAGCATTGCATTTCCCCAAAATCTTTCCCTAGCTAAGCATCCAGACTCATCCTGCATAAGCGTAGCAAAAGAGATATCAGAATATGCCCCCCCCCCTCCGCCAGCAAAAAAAAATCGTGTTGTTTCGTATTAATTTAGTTTATTAATGCACAACTAGTATTTTATATCCCCCACTTCCCGACCAAAATTTCTCGCAACACCCCTGTCAAGCGGGAAAGCAAACCTGGTCAAGAGATGTGTATCTGTCCCGTTGTATCATTACAACGATGGGCATTAACATGTTAACATACAGCTACTAGATATACAAGCTGGTGCAAGCCACCATGTTTGAGCCCAAGGGTTGCCATTTGTACACAGCGTCGCATTCATTTAGCATAGGCGATGTTGTACCCATAGTTAAATTTTACAGCTAAGATATATCTTTAATTAAGAAAAGTTAAAATCACTGGTTCTTCAGTATCAAACGCTTGTCCAGCATGAGGCCTCGGACAGACATTTGTCGTGGGGCAATCTTCTTTTCATTGAACAAATAGTACATAAAAGTATTATTTCCTATGCTTTAATTCGAACCGAATAGCATCGCTTTTTCATAATGCCACCACCTTGTTGACAAAAGCTATTTGAATTCTTACACACTTATACGAAATATTCCCCGCCAATAGAAATGCAGAATCAGAGAGTGCAGAATCCAGAAATCACACGTTATTGCGATATCGCAAGTTTTAAATCGCATGGAGTTTCTAATGAAATTTTGAACTCGAGACATCAAAGTGGCATTGATTCCATTTGCGATTTAAAAACGCTGCTCTCAGAATAACCTCCTGCGTGTTTTTTTTTTAATTAAGAGTTAGAATTCTCAGCAAATGTAGGCAACGTGCAAAAGTTTCGGATAGCTCTTCTCTTTGCATTGTCATTACATTTCCCAGATGCTCAAAAATGGTCTTCTTTGAAGAAGAGAATAATTACCGCAGCACAGCAGCTTTCGTCGAAAGTTTTCGCAGGTGAATTTCGTCGAAAAAGTTTACACATTTTTGCAATGGACTAAAAAGTGCTATTTCTTCATTTGCCCCTATCTTAATCATTCTCTGTTCTTGACAAGATCGCAAAATATTCAAAGTTCCTGCAGATATTGCTGAAATAATACATCGGGCTGTGAACTGTGGCAACTTTTTGAAGTAAAACTTCTGTAGTGGCGACTAGGGAGTAACTCAATTTTTTTTTTTTTTTTCTGACGGGAGTAACACTCAGTAAAGGAAGTGACGTGCGCGCCCCGAAAAAGAAGAACCACTGAAGAACCTACCTTTTTGACCTGCTTTCGCCGTTCCCCGAATTCGTCGTGTAAAAGTACGCGGAACCTGTTAGAGAAAAACAGTTAAGAGCCGTATCACATCAATCTTTATTTATATATCAATAAGCGTTTTGAAAGTACATCCAACATAATATTTTACATGTAATCCCAACCTCACCGGAGGTTCTCGATAATCCTTATTTTTAGATGAATAATATACAATACATGGTTTTGGAAAATCACAAAGAAATGGAACCTGCCTGCAATCGAACCGGAACAGTAGATGGAAACGTCAGTTTAAGAACACTTTTTCTGAATTCTAACCCAACTTCCAGACAGAACAAGGGGATGGAACACTACAATTAAAGTGACAGTGGCTGCAAACGAACCTAAACAGTAGAGGAAATTTTCGTTTAAGAACACTGTTGGAGGATCATACTTCGATCCCACGAAGGTAAATTTAACACTTCTCTGAGAAAGTTGGATAACGCCGTAATTGCAAACAAATGGCGCTACGCACACTGGGTAACTGCGCATCTTCTGCTTCTGCGCAACTCAGGTTGTTTATATTTCCATCGAGGCGAAGTAAATGGAGATCGTTGAATTAGCAGAACTTCAAAAAATTAAATACATAAACTTAAGAACGTGATATATAGTAATTACTGGCTTCAGATGTGTTTTAATTACATAATTGGCTTAGAATACTATTTCGTAATGATTATAGGCAATAGTTTCGAAGCCAAATTATATTATTATTTGCCAAATGCCAGTTACATTGGCCGTTAGGCCATTAAACTCCGAAATATTATGTATGTCATGTCTGTTATTATTTTGCCCAAAATCTGTATTTTAAGAAATGTTAGTAAATTTAGAAGAATGTAGTTTGTGTGAATGCAATATTTATAATGATATATATATATATTTATATATAGTAATGATATATATATTTATAATGATATATATATACAACGATTTAAGAATAAGGGTATGTAACACCACAAAGAAACAAACACTGGCTGCAAACGGTTTAATAACAAAATAAAAGAATAACAAATGGACACTCCGTGGATTCTAACCCAACCTGAAGACGGAGCAAGCAACGGTTTAACACAGGGATGGAACACCACAAAGAAACGGACCCTGGTTGCAATCAATCCCAAACAATAGACAGAACCTGCAGTTTAAAAACACGGATACAGAATAATAATTCGAAACCTACCAGCAGACGAAATGATACGATGTGTTAACGCTTAAGAATACTGTGATAGAAAAACACACACAAAAAATTACACTACCTGCATTCGAACCCAACTAACAGAGAAAAACATCAGTTAAACAGCACAGTTAAAGTATAATACTAGACTATGGACATTCCCCCATTCAAACCCAATCTCCAGACGGAACAATGGTATAAGAAAACAGTTAAAGAATAATACTCCAACATGGACACTTCCTGGATTCTAAGTAATTATCATGAATTACCGATGATTCTTACTGGAGGTTTTAATGTTAATTTTCGGTCTCAAGAATCTCACCGTTTGTTGATTTTTTTAAAAGAAAAGTTTGATCTAACTATGAATACTTCTCGACTTCAATCAACAACGCATTTCAGTACAACGATAAATGCTGTATTTTCAAGAAAATTATCAAATTTAGAGAGTAAAATTTATGTTTCACATTATAGTTACCACTAACCTATAATTTCATACATAAAAAATTATGATGACAAAAATTATGATCGACATTCAAGTACCTATTTCCAATGAATAATATGAATATAACATATATATAATCTTTGTAAAGTACATGAATAATAGATATAATTAAATTATAATGTGGTATTTATTTTAAGTTAAAGTTTAATCATTTCAGTGATAGTGTCGTAAACGTCAAAGAAGTTTTACTTCAACCTCGCTTAAAGATTACACGTATACACTTTTTTTTTTCTTCATCCTGAAGCATTAAAGGTTCTAATTCACCTTAAGATTGCAGTTAAACGCTTGGCAATTTTAAGAACATCATTTCATTTTTACATTGTTATTCTCCAGTGCGTATAAAAAACGGGAAAATTTCTGGAGTATACAAGGCAACTTCTCGTGTAAAACATCGTCGAATTTACTTTTCTTTGTAAAGCCCCAAATGAGCGCAAAGTAAGCCAGTCACCGTTGGTTAAATCACTCTGCACTGAAAAATAGAGGCATGCGTCGGCTAGTGTAGTTCTAGGGTTCTAACCGGTATTTGGTAGTATTGTAAAAAAAACTCAACAAGTTTGCTCTTTTCTAAGTCGCTCAAAGGGTTAAACCCAATTTTGTGTAAGTGTCAAAATTTCACGCTTAACTCTTTTTAATCTAATTGATTTCAACAACCTGGAATCGGGTTCATTCAGCTGTCGATTTTTCTTTTACTTTGTTTGGATTTCCTGCATTGTAAACCGCACAAGAAGTTAAAGCTCAACATAGCACAGTCTTTTTCTTTTAATTGTACTGTGTACTGTTTCCCCGTTCCGCTACATTTATTGTTTATTGTGATTGCTCGTTTAATCTGATGCTTGTAAAAGTTTATAAATGTTATTTTTTCCCCTCCTCATGGTAGTTCAGCTGTTTCATCGTTTCATGCAGGAAGTATTGGGCTTAGCTTTATTCTGCTTATTACACATGCATTAGTGAAAGTCAAAAGGTACACATAAAGTATAATTTCTATATAGGGATGAATGCACATTTATGTTTGAAAAAAAAATAGATAAACGATCTTTAGGCTTGTGGCAACGAATGTTCTTTTTGTTGGGAGGGGGGGGGGAAGTGGCACGTGCCGAACATTTTCCAAAAGTTATTACTTTGCCGGTGTCAGGTTAATTAAAAAAAATTCGTGCTAATAAGGAAAACTAATCTTTTGTCTTAAATAAAATTTGCAAATTAAAATGAATTATTAAAGGAACATGAGTAGGCTATTTTAAGCCCTCTCTGCGTCTGTGACGTAAATTTCAGTTTACTGTTTCCAGTATTTACTGCAGCACATTTTCATTTTTATTAACTAATCTAGGTAAATTTATTCTACACAAAAATTAAATTTAAAAAAAACCACAGGATACAATTAATTTATGAAGATGCTTGTCGGATTTGCTTAGTAAATAATTCATTAAGTCTTCACTGGAATTTGGTCAAATAATGCCTGAGTGGACACTGAACATATGTAGATGGCAAAACTGTGAAGGGATAGAGCTTGGCCTATCGCACGACTGTCGATCTAATGGTCTGGAGCTGCGCGCACAGCCAGCTGTCGTCAAAAAAGAGTCTCTTAGATCTGTGTCAGGCGATGAACGTTTCGATCGTCCGCCATATTGCTGGTAGTTAAGCCGAGCGTTGGCAATGGCTGTCCTTTTTCAGCATTGGGCAATCTATCCGGCTGTTCTCGCATTCTTCCATTTTTCAGCAGATGTCAGTGCTGTTACAGATAATCGAGACCATTTTTTTACGGGAAATGACGTGCTAAAAAGTAAAGGATTCTCGTGGAGCTCTGTCATTTCAATCAGATTTGGCAATAATATGAACAGTAAGTACATCTACACGCAACATCCTGAATGATATCGTTGCTATCTGTGTATAAATACTCTTAAATACCAATAGATGTCTATATTAGTATTTTATAGGACGTAGGGGAATAATTACAGTGTTTGTTCCACATATGATCGGGTGCCTTGTAGGGTTAAGTGTGCATGCGTGTGTATGTGGTGAGTTGAAGCATTAAAAAAAGTGTGCTTCTCCTATTTTAATGCTTTAATCACTTGTACATATTAATTAAGTCATAGCAGAAAAGCTGAAGTGAAATCTAGAATCAGAACCATATGCTGTTTAAAATTGGTATCTTTTCCTTTTCTTTCTTTCTTCTCAGAGACAGAGAGGGAGGGGGGGGGGGGCTTCATAAATCAAAAGTATTAAATTCCGATTTTTATTTACAGAAGTTTGAATCAAATTAAAAACTGTTCAAAGTTAGTATTTCTTCAAATAAGAAAATATCGTTGTTTGCATATCCGGATACAGAAATCAAATATTGCACTTTTTCAATATATGTTGAAAGTACCGATCTATGCCTTGAATATCATATTGTTAATTTTTCGCATAACATTTGTCGCTTAATCTTTTGCAAGAAGGATAAATCATGTCAAAACACATCAATTAAAAAACACTTTTAAAAAAATGTCGTTTTTACGCCATGTTTGGCCACTTATCTTCGTCAAACTTCGAGAGATTTAGGGCATAGCCTCAAAAAAGCCATAATACTGTTAATGTAATTTTAAGAGACCTAGTACAAGAACTCAAAGATTATTTATATTCTTTAAATGAAGAGTAAGCTATTATAAATGTCTATATTGTTCTGGAATAGGATTGTTAGCTTTAAACTTCCATAGACCGTAATGCATTGGAATACTTTTGAGTGCTCCTGTAGAAGAATTATAAATGTTACATACGCAATTTTTGATAAAGATTCTTAGTTTGTTATTCTCAACAACATATATCAATTTTGTTTTCTTTGACGATTGTCTCTAAAGTACGCTTCAAACAACGACTGCCCATCGAGTGGGATATATTGGAATTCTTTTTGGTTCTCCTGCAAAAAAGAAGAAAAGAAAGAAAAGAAAAGAAACTACAAATGCTATTTAAACATTTTCAAAAAAGCTTATTGTACAGGACATAAAATTCATTGTAATCGATCAATTACATTTTCATTGTAATCGATGCATATGTACGGCAGTTAAAGCGCGGACAGACAGAAAGACGAACCGAAATCATAAACACTTCATCTTTGTCTGAAAGTGTTAAAAGGCAGCAGAAAATAATATTAATTGATCCTTCTTAGAACATTTGAATAATCTTAAAGTATGAGACTACCCGAAAAAGTCCTTGTTTTATGAAAACTTCCGATTTTTTTTAAAATTATTATTTGTTTCTTTTATAGGTTACACAATTAGTATTCCAAAACCATTTTCCTTTTTTTCTACGATAACTAGGAGCTAAGTTATACAAGAAATAATGAACTAGAAGAATAGTATTTTATACAGTATTAAAATCTTCAAACGTCTTTTCTGAAAAAGTATGTTTTTCGTAATTTCTCTCTTAATGATAAATGTCATATCTCATAGCGTGTTGAAGATATTGACTTGAAATTTTGCCAGACTATTTTGATCCTTACTAGCTGTGTGATGAAGCAGAATATAATATTTCTGCTTCATCACACATTTATTTATTGATTTTATGACCACTTTTTCTTCAAAAAATGCTTTTTATTTTTTATTTTTATAACTATTAGAACTTTTGCAAATCTTTTGGTTCATAACACATATAAGTATGTTAATCATGTACTGTATAAATATTATTCAACATATTTATTAGAATTGTTTACAGGAAGTGCAACGTAAATACAATTTTTTTAAAACCAAAATGTCACTTAAATTGGACAATATTTCAAAGTTAATATTGAATTTCATTAAAACTGCGTTTAAGAGTAAGAAACAAAATCTCCTTCGCGGTCTAAGTACACAAATTAAAAGAAACTAATTGCGCTAGAAGCTCGAAAAAAATTCAGGATTATTCTTTCTGAGGTCGCTGCTACCTGTCGTGATAAATGAAACAACGGGGCCTTTTATAGAACTTTCACAAATAATTCTTCAACATGGAATTGTACAGCAAAAATTTTCGAAGAGCCACACATCCTGCTAAATTGTCGATCTTTAAGAATTTTTTCTGAAAGTTTCGCAAGTGATACAGATTTATAGTTTATTACGATGTATAGTACAGCTTGTAAAGAGACATTCAAAAAATTTTGAAGTGCATGACTTAATTAGTTTATTTGTACTTGTGTACCAAAACTACATGATTTTTTTTTTCGAACTACACCGTTAAATGTTTAGTTTTATACCCCATTTTAATTAAAAACAAGGAGTTAAAGTTTTACTTTTTTTTTCAGTGCCCGAAGCTAGACTCATACCTCAAATTTGACTTGCAACTTCAACTTCTTCAACCGTCTTATTCAAAATAAGGAGTATACAGACACTGCCGTAGGTAAGCAAGAGACACCATTAAAATTTATTTCATTATAGAATTCTAGCCTGCGGCGCGGAACTTCTTCAACCGGCTCCAGAACCCCAGATGATCGCTTCCAGGAGTTTTTGCACGCCAAATCCTCCTTGTCTAAGAAATTACGCTTTCAGAGAGAAAGCCTGGTTTACTATCATTACAGGATGTTCCGAGATAGTTATTGGAATGCCGAAACGCATCCAGAGAACGCTTTCAACCAATTACTGCGCCCTTGAAATTCTGTGATTTCGAATAGTTTTCGAACATGATGACAGTGGCTTGCGCAGTAAACAATTTGCATGTCACCAACGTCGACGCTTTTTGTCTTGTCGCGACCGGCTTCGAGTAATGTCGGCAGATTGGAGAAGACGGGAATTATGTAGATTTTTCACCGTTACATGTCAGTTCAGGTAGCGATAAACTTGCCGATAAAGGCAGATTTCTTTTTCTTCTTCTTCTTTTTTTATCGAACCTTGAGTAAAATTTTACCCGTCAAAACATTTAAAATAAAGTGTCAAATCGGAATTGTTCTTGGTGCTAACTCTTGAAATTATTTTGGAAAATCAAGCGTCAAATTGAAGTTGTTCGCGATATGATGAATTACTGCAAATTGCTGAAAATCGAGTGTCAGAAGCATATTTCACAGAAAAGTTAAAAATTCAGAAATTAATTTTTACATCATGGGCTCTGAGCAGTGCTGCCAGATTCTCTAAGGCATGTATCCCTCAAAGCGATCAAACTCCCGCCCCCAATTAAAAAAAAAATAGTATAATAAATTCATATTTTAAAAGAAAAATGCGTACTTTGTGACCTTTACTTTTTTTTACATTTTTATTCTGAATGACTGAAATATCTTAAAAGGGTAGTTAAATGACGCAGTTAAAAAACACATAATATTTTAATTAAAACATAATATACCATGGGCCCTCGGCGGATCCAGAAAGTTTTTGGGGGGAGGAGCTAAATTTTGAAAAGAATCTTATTTCATGCAAACTATACAGTAAAGTAAAATGTTAGTCTAAATCAATGTAAAAATTTTTGAGTGGGGCTGTTATGAAAAAAAAAGATCTTTTTACCAATTTAAAGTGTATAAATTAAGAATGTTACCCTTTAGCAATCTCATTTTTTTAGGGGGAGCTGAAGCCCCTTCCCATCTACATTAGATCCGCTACTGCCATGGGAACTCATAGGGATGGACAAAGTAGGGCACTTCCCCCTCCCCATCCTAGAATTTTTGTAAGTGCTTATGATGGAAGTTACATCAATAAACAAAATCAGAACTGGAATTGTTACAAGTTTGAAGTTTGCCACCCTCCCCACCCATGTATTACTCAGGAAAAATTCTCTAAATTCGTTGCTTTCTGGTGTATTTCATTGTTCTTAAAACTGTTCATAAGCTGAAGCATTTTTTCTTTTCTTAACAGCTTCAAACTTCAGTCCAAACGTGTGTGTACGGCGGGAAAGCTCTAGCTGAACATGCAGGGGATAGCTCCTTTATTCTGTAGATTCTATCCGCGAATGCAGTTTTATTGTTTTGAAAAATTCTTCGAAGAGGAGCAAGACTACACGCTGGAAAACCATAATCTTTCAACTGTAACAAATTGCCGGACGATCCGAAAACAAAGGCTTCAAGCCGATTACAGCAATTTTATTATCAAATTTATATCTGTGAGCGCATATAACCTTGAACCAGGTGCTTCATACGCATAATAGGTACAATTTCCTTTCCTCATCCTGTGAACACTTACGTCTCTACAATGGATTTCGAATGGAATATTGACCTATCATCATCATTTTAAACCGTCCCTATCTTCTCACCCGTATTGATGCCCTTTGTCCGAAACTGACGACTTGATATAAACAGATAAACGATAACTTCAAATGTAGCAGCAGGAACTGTTGAATTGTAGTGGATGTGCAAAACTGTTAAGTTTAACTTCAAACAGGTAGTTTTTTTTAACCGGATAAGAGGTGAGAGAAATGATTCAGAAATTTGGGAAGTATAGGTGGTGCTGGTTTTATAACGTACTCAAAATTGACTTTTAAAAGTAGTGTGTTATAATCGAGTCCCGAAATGGCCTAAGAACACGGAAAGCGAAGCAGTACTGGGTGAGGCAATGCTTGGAAGGGTGAACACCTCTCTCGGCTGGGCTGCTGTGGAACCGTGCGCTCCAACGGGAGCTGATACACCTAAAATTTGTTTGTGGCTCCAATGTCCACCATATTCAAACGATATCTCTGGGTGTGCCGGTTTCAGGTGCTAGGTCTCTCATCTGGATGGGTTCAAAATTAGGAGACCTCTAGCTAAGACGGATATCCTCCCAGTGGGGCTCATTTAAATGGGAGCCGTCTCCTTTGCCCATCGCCGTCCTATAAGGAAAAAATTGGCATCGCTTCGCCGTTGCCAGAGGGCATAAGAAACAACAAAAACAACACGTTATAACTGAAGAATCTTATAAAAACGCCACTGGTAAAACTCAGTATTATACCGGAAATGATTATGATCTCATACTTTCACTGTAATGTGCCTTTTTTTGCAAGTATTTCAAATTTACGTGAAGTTAGAAACAGAGATTACAATAACAGAGATCGATAACAGACATATTCAACAACACAGTAGTGTTAGAAGGTAAAATTAATTAAAACTCTGTAAAACAACACGCACATGAAAGAACCTACTTAACGATCATTTCGGAGGTTACAAAATTTACACCCTTCTTCACTGGGAAAAAGTTGCACCATCCACACAAGTAGAAAAGTTAGAACTCCAAGAAAGTTTAGAAAGTTACCTATATGTTAGAATGAACTTACCTATAAGTTAGAATGCTCTTAAAAAACTCTTTTTCCATTGAAGTAATACGCAAGGAAGTCAAATCATGCCAAATGTATCGATTATAAAACACTCCCCAGCACAGCAAACTTTTTGCGCCCATTTTGGCGAAACTTTGGATATAACCTCAAAATATCTGTATGTCAATGTATTTTAGTGAAAACGTTTAAAAAGACTTTTAATACTTTTTCTATTTTTAAATGAAGAGTAAACTGTTATAGACATCTATTGTGTTGTGCTTGAAATGAATGAATATCTTTGAATTGCCATAGAGCGTAATGTGTTGGAATTATTCTGAGTGATCCTGCAGGAGAACGATAAATGTTACAAAAACTATTTTCAATGGAGAGAATTCTTTTGCAATCCTTTTATATCGATTTTGTTTTGTTTGAAATAGCCGAATCTCTCTAAAATATGATTTTAATGAGTGATTGATTGTATAGAGTGCAGTGCATCGGAATTTTATGGGTTTCACCTAAAAAAGAACTATACATGATACATACTACACTCTTTTCAATAGGGTATACAGACATAGAGACAACATAGATAAACACTGTAGTAAGCAATGCATATTTATGGCAGTTAAAACACGGGAAAACAAATAAACAAGCCGAAATCATAAACACTTTTGAATCTAGATGAAAAGTATTAAATCAGTAAAACGTTTAAAAGCTTCATGAAACAGTTGTAACAATTAGCAAAAAAAAAAATAAAAAAAACTATACGCATTCACGCTCCACGAATTCTCATCAATGAAAGCCCATTTAGCGATCGAAATTTCTACACCATCCATTTGCGAAAAATCCATCCCATTCAGAAAACGTTTTCTATATTGCCATAATGCGCTTACAAAACTTTCTCGTCCGATTTAGAATATCCGCTAAGCTGATTTTCGGCACGGGAAAATATTCTCTGGATTACCGAAAGCCCCAAAGCACTCTCCACTTGGAGTCCAGTATGTTATTTATTTTGGACTTAACTTCCATCGGTAATCGGTCGGCGAACAGTTTTTTCCCGACATACTGAAGGAGCTGTTTGAAGGGAAATATATGATAAATATCTAAGTGTGCAGTTTATTTAAATGATAGCTTTTATCGAGTATAAAGTGTGGAATTTTAAAGGTATCTTTTAGTTCGATTAAATGGAAAGGGGAGTACGTGGAAGTAGAAATAGGGGGAAAATATACCGGAATGTTTATTTTGAGAAATGTGACCATTTTCTTTATGTACAAAAGAAAAAAAGTTTTCTGAGGAAGTTTGAAACAATAAAGGATTTCAGAAACTACTTTTTTTTTTACCGCTCGAATTCTCAAAATTTTTAAATAATAAATCTTCCGGAATTGGTACACTTACGATTTCCGTTAAGGAAAAAAAAAATCAACTTTAAAGTTACAGACATGTTCCGTTCCCTCCAAAAAAGTTGAGGTAGTGTCTTCAGTTGAAACTACCGCGGTATTTATTAGAAATTCTTACAGTTGCTTTTCTCTTTAACAAAGTCTAAAATTTACCTGCTCAAAATTGCTAAACACGGCAAATCAGCCACTTTATATTCTTTCTCAAAACACTAAAATTAGGTGTATTTTGTTATAATGAATCCTTACTCTTTTACCTAAAAGAGCAAAAACTCATCAAACCCCACAATGGTGTAGTGGATAAGACACTCAAAATGGTAAACGAATGAAGTATGAAGATCCAGCGTTCTGGCCTGGCCTATCGCGGGGCTACGGGTCTAGAATTTTGGTCCGCTTTTTCCAGATGTAACGTGAATACCCGTTAAAACCCTTTAGAAAGTCCTCTAACCAAGGCACCTCCAGCCTATAGGCTGATAGTCCATGCGTAACTAACCTAAGTCAACTCAGCCCTAGCTATAATTTTTTTAAATTCGAATGATGTGTAAGTCACGATAAAAAATAAAGAAAATTTAGTAAAGTGTATTCATTTCTTTTTGGCTTTTTCTATCTATTAACCATCTTACTCCACCTTCATAAAAAAACTGCATTTAAACCCTTAAATATTTTAATATTTTTTTTATATTCTTATATTTAAAACTAATTGAGCTATATAAAATCTTTTCATGTGTGAAGAGGATGAATTTGCATGTTTATCATTATTGGAAACAGTAAATAGCTAATGAATAAATAATGCCTGTTAACCAACCCTAGAAAGTTTATTGGCTGATACAAGAAATAGTGTGCTTATTTTAAACATCGACATTCAATAGACCAGAATGTATAAGCATTCTGCTGTGTGTTTCTGTAAAAGACCAATAAATGTATAAACCATTTTCAATACACAATATTGCACAGTCCCTTAAAAGTATATGTACATAATTTCTTTTGCCCAGCCTCGGTCTTCAGACAAAGCCTTTGGGAAGCAGCTATGTGCACAGAAAACGGAATAAACCGCCTTGTCGATGAGAGCGAACAGTACGTGAAAATGATACATAACATATGGGTTCAGCATGTTTTACTTTTCTTATTCATTCCAAGCAAATTATACCACAAAAATACTTTCTGGATTAGAGAAGAACTACTTCCACCATTTCTTTAAAAAGAACAAAAATAAACCTCTGTTTTTTTCCTCATTGGTGCACACGTGTGTCAACGGTGTTACGCTTACCTTGCTTAGGAAAGAAAGGGCTTTGGGTACGGTGCATAGTAATTTGAGAAAAAATACGATGATAACTGATTTTATTCAAAGGTGTTTTTACAGATGTAGACTTTACGGTGCTCTATCGTGTTTCACTAAATCTTTTTAAATAACATAAAAACGATTTGTAAAGGAAAGCAAAGAAGTAAGTACATTTCACTAAATATTACAATTTTAAAAAGTTTTCCTGTTGCATAACATATAACTTTTAACAAGTTGCTGTTAGTGCTACGTTAAATATAGTGCGTTTCGAAAGGTTCCTTAAAATCTACACCAATGCGACCACAGAAGTGTTTCAAGAGAGGGCACGATAAGCAGTACGAAGCATACTGCCAGAGATCGGTCACTCTTTTTACTGTTGATTGTTAATGCAGAACCCATGTTTAACCTGTTCGCTGCCATCATTAGAAAGACACAACGGAGAATACTATATCTTTCATTGACTGAATTCAGGTCTCCAAGCAAAACAGGCAGGACTTTAATTCAAAGACCTGCCTGTTTTGCTTTAACTTATTTTGCATACTGTTGCATGTTTTGAAATTTCATAATAACTGCATATTGCTCATTTTTGCAATTTTTTATTAGTACATTCCAATGTTATTTGATGCGAATGATTTTTCGATAAACAATGTCGGAAATGTATTCACTGTTTGCATAGAATTAAGTCTAACTTCATAAGTATATATATTTTTCTGATTCTACAGCTGTGTAAATATTGAATAAATTAAATGATAATTCGTTTAATTCTGAATTATCATTTAATTTAATAATAAGAAAAATAATTTTTAATAATAAGCAAAATAAGCTTCATAATAAGCAAAATAATTTTTAAATCTAGCTTATCGTAGAAAAAGAAATGCTTAAACAAAATGTATAAAGTAGTGAGCAGTATCGCCGATAGATAAAGTTTTTAATTATATGAAAATTCGAAAATAAATGATGGGATAGTTCTAATATAAATAAAATATATGCATTAATAGCTAAACTTTAAATGGCGAAATTTTTTGTCAGAGATGTTTATAAACTAACGGTTTACATATAAATCACCCATAATAAAATATTTTTTGAGTCACCTTTTTTTTAATTATCGGTGTAACCTTCATTGCATTTGTGCTTTTAATGAAAAATATAGCAAAATAATTTTTAAATCTAGCTTATCGTAGAAAAAGAAATGCTTAAACAAAATGTATAAAGTAGTGAGCAGTATCGCCGATAGATAAAGTTTTTAATTATATGAAAATTCGAAAATAGATGATGGGATAATTCTAATATAAATAAAATATATGCATTAATAGTTAAACTTTAAATTGCGAAATTTTTTGTCAGAGATGTTTATAAACTAACGGTTTACATATAAATCACCCATAATAAAATATTTTTTGAGTCACCTTTTTTTTTAATTATCGGTGTAACCTTCATTGCATTTGTGCTTTTAATGAAAAATATGCCCCATTCCCTTGCAAAGAACCGGTACTTCAGTTAGTACTTTTATAAAAAATAATAATGTTGATAATTATTTGCATATCCCATCACCTGCCTCACGTTGATAATCTGGATTTGCCACGGCTGTATTTAAATATCTGTCAAAAAAAGACCTGCTCATTGGCTCTTAATGATTTCACTCGAGCTCATAAAGCAATGACTGATCTCTAAACATCGGTTTCGGCATCTATTCCGTGAGATAATCCCTCTGACACATTTATCAAGACGACGCTGATCCTGTTATTATTATTATCTAACTCGCACTTAGCGTTGTTGAAGACGAATCACGACGAATTTAAATGAAATTTGAAATGGAGCCGACAAATGACTCTGTCTTCTTTTTTTCTTTTTTCCCCCGAAAGTATCTAGGTTTTAAAGAATTCTCTGATCATTGCAATTTGCAAATGGTTTTCTAGGATTGTTCAGATGTTATCTCTCCTTCTCTATCGTTCGATTAGTGAATTGAGATTGGAATGATAACTTACCCCCGAGGTAAGCGTTTCATGCTGTTATTATTGCTATAAAAGTTTGGAAACAGCAATGGCGTACAAGGACTTCTTTTAAGCCTTTATCTACCGCATTAAGAACAACAAAGAAAACTGTTTCTTCTCATTAAGAAAAAAACAAAAATTAATAAGCACTACCTATATTTTTGATGCCCTATTCATAAAGAATAAAGAAATCTTTTTCAAGATTTTGAGACTATAATAATTGATGTTTAAAATATAAAAAGTATTTTTTAAGCTTACAGTCGGATATCCCGAGTATAGTTCGAACAAAACTGAACAACGCAAGTAATACTTTGATTGGCACACTTTTGGGAAAAATTAACCTTTAATCATAAAACTGACGTCTGAAAATTCACTGCTCATATTTATTTATCTATTTATTTATTTTATTTTGTTCTGACTCAACATAATTAGAAAGTGAGCGGAATTTTTTTTTATTTAATACAATCTTACTTTATTAGAATATGCAGTCAGTGGTGTAGCTAGAAGTTTTTCATGGGGGGGGGGTTACGACTACAGCAACCCATATATATGTATACGTGTGTGTGATAAGGGAGTGAAGAATATACATTTTGTATGGCAAAAAATTCCTCATGGGGGAAGGGAGGTTGTGACCCCCCTAACCCCCCCTTGACTGCGCCACTGCATGTAGTCATGATGTAAGTTGATCAAATGAAGTACTAGGAAGTGGTTTTTCAAAGAAAATGGCAACATTGAATCAATGAAACTTTTGTAAAGCAATTTTATTTTTACGGTACTTCTAAGTTCCATCAGTAGATAAAGGGTTAAAGTGACACCTGCCCTTCGAAGTAATGCTGAGAAGTTCCATGTTATATTATGAGGAAAATTATTTCATTAACGACATAATTATTTAAAAATTGTTTAACAGAAATGTTAAGCAGAAAGTTTCATAATCTTGGAAGCCATACATTTGTTGACATCAGCGTAGTGATGTTACATTTTCAAAAATTTCTCTTAAAGACGATATTTTGTAATTCCTTGAAAGTTGTTGTATAGAGAATCTAATACCATTTTTTAGTTCGACGTTCGTTCCACTTATTACTGTAGTACAGGTCCGTAGCCAGACAATTCGACTAGGGATGGCAATGCCCTAAGATGCATTTTCAATTGTTTTCTTGGTCCTTAAATAGTCATCGATTCACTGACGGAAATATTCATCGATTGCTACGAAATTTCTAGATGTTAATTTTCTGTGTACTGTAACATGCACCCTATTCAAAATAGTGTATGTAGGATTTATAGCTATTTTACATCAGCACCCAAAATAATTCAATTCATTTTACGCGATGGGTGGTCATTCTTTAAAGCGAATTTTAGAGATATTCGGCTGTTTCAAACGAAACAAAATCAGTACATGTTATCAAGGATTACAAAATAAAGCTCTCCATCTAAAATAGTGTCTCTATCATTTATAGTCCTTTTACAAAAGCACCCAAATGTACAGTGATTATGGAAAACTGTGAAAGAGGAGCGGAAATCAATACTCCTGAAAATTTTTAGAAAACCCTTTTACTATGGAAATGATGTAAACTTATTGCCTAGAGAAAGGGCTATCCGACTGAAATATAGTTAACATCAATTATATGGTCTCAAACTCTTTTTTAAAAAGTGCAAACACCATTTGTATTTACTGCAGTTAGGTCACGGATGGACAGATAGACTGGCCAAAATCATAAACACTTTTCAGCCTTGTTGGAAAGTGTTAAAACACATTAGAATCACTAACAATAGTGTTTAGACATCTCGCAGTGGATGAACGATAAAATTGTCACCCAAGCCTGGAAAATGAATATAACCCTTTATTCGACGAATCCAACCACTAACATCTCACAGAAATACAGAATATAGTAACATAGGCAAAGAAAATGGCAAAACATTAACTAACACAGCAATTACACTATTCAAAGCGCAATGTCAACATATCGCTTCGCAGCCTTCCACACACTAACTCTGAATGAGAGTGACTCCTGTATTTATAGCACATATTGGCAACCTCCGGTCCGAGGGCCTAATGTGGCCCGTCCCGGCTTCTGAACTGGCCCGCGGAACATATAAAACCCCCATACAAAGCTCATATAAACCATTCAAAATCCCATATAAATCCCGATTATACGGCCCGCGACTTCGCTAACATCCTAAAGTTTGACCCAGAACTTTTCAAAGGTTGCCCATAGCTAATTTATTGTTTTTGATAGGCTTTTCCAAAAACTTCTCTTCTAATTGAGATACAGCCAAAATTCCACCAGTTTCGAAAACTTTTTTGTCAACATACTCGCCAAATTTGTTGCCAAGCCACTAAAATGGTCGCCAAGTTTGTCGTCAAGATCAAGGGGGTCACATACTCATCACATTTTGCCTGTACAACGCACTTTCCCGAAATACGAAAAATGCAATCAATCAAAAAAAAAAAAAAAAAAAAAAAAAAAAAAATTAGAAAAAAAATTGAATGCGTTCAGGATTTTTTGTCGCGACTGCATATTTTTAATAGATATCGTTTTCCATAAAATTAAATGTTAATTTATTTAATAAGTATTTAATTTTGTTAAAATAAAACTACCTTTTAGTTATCGCTGCGGTAAAAGTAATGTGCGGTGATGCCGCACATTACTTTCTCATTCTAAATTTTTTATTGCTTTTTTAAAGTATGTTTCTGAAAATACTTCCACTTTTATAAAACCTAAATTTGATATTTCACAAGTGAAAATGGATTAAACACTCAATACTTATAATTTACAGTAATTCTATATTTTTAGCACTAGAAATATGATGTACTGTAGCAACAATCTAGACCATTCGCTTGCTAATATTGACAAAACGGTTAAAAAAAATCAAGGCTGAGACTTTGAACACTCTCAAATTTATTTTTTACTTGAACTTTTCATATTTTTTAAAATTACGTTTCTGTCTATTTTGCTAATTTGGGAGTAAGGTAAATTTTTTCAAGGGAAGGCGATTTTTTCCAGGGTTCGGACACTTCCCTCAAATGAACCTCCTGGCTACAGGCCTGTTGTGGTACACCAGAGGTTACCAACCGTTTGTATATCATCTGCCATTTTTTTTCTTTTTAACAATAGACGAGTTTAGATGAGCTGACTCAATCTCCTCAGAGGTTGAAAAGTGTTTATGATTTCTGATTGTCAGTCTATCTGTCTGTCCGCCCATCCGTGCTCTAACTCTTGTAAATATGCATTGATTACTACGAAATTTATGTATGTTATTTCAATGTACTGTACTATGTACCCTAGTGAAAAAGGTGCATGTAGCATTTATAGTTCTTCTACAGGACAGCTCAAGAGATTTTCAATACTTTGCACTCTAGGCAGTCATTATTTAAAGTGTATTTAGCGATATTTAGCTATTGGAAATGAAACAAAATCGATATATATTACTGAGGATTACAAAATAAAGCTCTCTGTCGAAAATAGTGTCTGTATCGTTAACAGTTCTTCTACAGGAGCACTCAAAATAATTCCAATACATTACGTTCAATGGCAGTTTAGAGACAGGCATCCACTTAAGGCACAATACTATCTTACTAAGTAATACCTCCCACAAAAGTTGCACCAAAAGGCGCCAACACTGGCGAATTTTGCGATAAATCGCCAAATACGGGGAGAAAAAAGATCTTTCGAAAAATGAACCCAGCTTGGAGATGCTTTCATTATTTAGCGGGAAATGAAAAAATACTTAATGTGGTAATAACAAGGTATGATTATTTCAATGGGAATCTTTGGAAATTCCTGACACTCGCTGTAATTAACCTGTTTAGCGCGTTGTGTTGTTTTAAGGCAAAGCTACATAAAGGCTATCTGCTTAGGGCAGGTATGGGCAACCTTTGAAAAGTTGTGGGCCAAACTTCCGATGTTAGCGATGTCTCGGGCCAAACTTCCGGATTTTTGCGAAGTGGCGGGCCATATAATTGGGATTTATATAGGATTTTAAATGGTGTATATGGAGTTTTCAAATGTTCTGCTGGCCGGATCAAAAGCCGTGGCGGGCCACATCCGGGCCTGCGGTTGCCCATATGTGGCTTAGGGGATGTGTGTATGTGTGTGTGCGCGCGCGCGCGCTAGTGCGTTGGAAAGTGCTTTATGACCGATGCGTTTTGCATGATTTATATTTCTTGTTTACTTCCTTACGTGCACTGGAAGACCTTAATAATTTAAGTATGGGTAGGCTCTGGTTTATTGCAAGGAAAAGTAATAACTTGTGAATATGAATTGAAATTGTTATTCTGAGGGAAAGAAGCCTTAGAACTCAATTTTTTCGAATATTTGTTAGAGTATCAGAGATAGTTCTATTTTTTTACGACAATGTATTTTGGATTATACAAATGCTTCCTTTTGACAGAAAGGCATAAATTATAACAAATTAAATAGTTCAGGAAAAGAAGTTGTTTTTAAAGTCTTCAATATAATATAAGAACTATATTTCGACATTTCAACGATATTCCTTTATAAACAATGAGAAATTAGAAACTTTTTTTTATTTTCAATGCAGCAGCGTTTTGATCATTATCCTACGAGACAAATACGAGATCAAATACAGAGCAGATAAAAAGATAAGATGAACTTGTAAAAAGAAACTCCCTAGCAATATTTTTCACTCATTTGCATTTTCTGGGATAGTTCTCTTTGTTTTGCGCTTCAGTAAATTCTCACCATGTTGAAATAATTAAAAATGATAGGATCTGACGGAACTATTCCATGCATTATTTGGGGCAATGAATGCTTACTAAATTGCTTTCGTCGGATGAAACAATGGTCGCAGCTGCGTTTAACTGCTAACCAAAGAATAATCTGATCAGAGCATTTGAACGCTAACGGTTGGAAGTAGGCTTGCCAATTTTCATTCATGATTTTACGGGACTTTCGCGATTAAAAATCGCGACATGACTCAAAAAAGCGGGATCCAGCAGTGGGCGGTAGCAGCCGTAATCGAACCATATTTATCTCTATAATTCACTAATGGACTATTTTAAGAAACTTTTAGTAATATACTTTAATGACAAAAGAATTTTTTTTAATGTAGAGAATAGCAAATATAAATTAATAGCAAATTTAATGAACCCAAACACATAGGCAGACCATAATATCCTAACAATGTAGAAAAAATAATGTTTCTTTTATGTCATTAATTAGCTTAAATTATTCTTCTAATTATTTTGTAAATCGAAGAAAAATTTAGAAATTGCATTTTTAATATTTCGAACGGTATTTACGTTTTTAATAAGTTTCTAAAAGAGAGAGAGGATGTTCTTAAACCTTAACTTGCTTTTCTCTATTAGTATATATATATTTTTTTCTTTCCATGTTTGAAAAAATTCTGAGGCTCTGTTTTGTATTTTGGAGGTTTATATTTATAATTATTTTTAGGCGTTTTTTATTCTGCTTGATAAAAGTGCACATGGATTAAGGCAGTGCTCCCCAATCTTTTGATCGCGACGGACCGGTCAACGTTTCATAATTTTACCGTGGCCCGCTTAGAGGGGTGTTGATTGTTTATATTTTAGATGGCTTTGATTTAATAATTTTAATATAATTGTATTTAAACATGCCTTCAGAATAAAATTCACGGAATTCATTTTTAATTACACAAAAAAATGAATATAAAATGATTTAACATTTTAACTCACGCAAAATAATGGAAACCCTTAATTTTATGACTCAATTCATAATCTTGGAACGTTTAATGAACATTACGCTAATTTTAAATAGTTATAAGATTTCTTATGGAGGCATGCATTAGCCAAACCCAGAGTCAGAGTCACACAAACCCGAGAAAAATACATCACAATGAATAAAATGGAAATAATTTAGTTATCTTTGGGCTGCCCGGTACCATTTAATTTACGGACCGGTACCGGTCCGCGGCCCGTGGGTTGGGGACCTCTGCATTAAGGTGTAGAATTATTTATGTACATAAAAGCTTAGGAAGAGGTTTTATTACATTTAATACATAGTACATTAATATGTACTGAAAATTAATAAAGTACATTGTCTACTAATATTAAATGAGCCTCATCCTGTCTGAGTAGATAAGCCACTGAACATAGTAGATGGCCGACTGATGAACCTCCCGCGTTCAGGCCTTCACACGGCTAGCAATCTAATGGTCTGGAGTTTGGGCAGTTTTCTCTAGATGTAATTTGTATACGCGTTAGAACTCCTTAAAAAGTTCTCCTCCCAAGGTACCGCTCCTGTAGACAGATTCCCCTTGTGTAGGCTGATCTTAACATGAAACACTAATTTAATGTTAAATGAACCTAAATAAACATATGCAGTGCTGTATTGCATTCTAAAAATTCCAATATTTAAAGAAAAAAGAAACATCTAAAATGATATAAAAAGCATTTTTCAGGGGAGAACTGTAAAATACCTACCATAAGAGTAATAATCAATCATTGCTTCTGTTTTAATTATTTTTTAATACAATGGAATTTGTGCATCTTATTGAAGATTAAAAGATCTTGTACCGTGATCAAATGAATATAATTTACCATCATTCATATATTTTATAGGGTCACACAAAAGAAATCTGAATAATTTAATGTCATTGTAATTGTTTTGATTAGACTTATTTATATGCTGAGCATGATGTATATCTCAGGTTTGGTATAATTTTGCCCAAACACAAAGAAAACCGGGTGTTTTTTGTTTTTTTTTTTTTCGAAAAAGCCCACTTGAACAAACCCAACTGTTTTTTTTTTTATTTCAACTTTAATTATGTAGATAATACATCTCTCAATATCAGTATACGACTTGTAAAGTTTATAAACAGCTCACCCCCCCTCCTCCTCCTCCTCCTCCTCCCACACCACCACTACCTAAGAAGAAAAAAATCAGAAAGACTTCATATAGGCATAAAAACTTTCTAGAGAAAAATTTTTACGAATATCTGAATTAAAACGAATAAAAATTTTTTAACTATAAAAAATCATTAGTTTAAAAGCTCTAATTAAACGTTAGTATATCACTGTTAAAATTATTGCTAATAGTCCATTTATCTTAGAGCTAACCATGGTTGGGGTTTTTATTGCTATTGATTTATACGTTTTTTTTATGTATGATTAATAATTGTAATAGTTATTACTAATAATTTAATCATTTTTTATTTATAATTGTTTTTTTGTAATCAATTATGTGGAATCAAGCTTCTTTAAGTTGTACTTAGTAATTAGCAAAAATTTTTGAAAATATCTGAAAACCCATGCCTTCCTCTGAAAATATCCTGATTAAACCCAAAAAACCATGATAAAATCCCTAAACCCTGAGAAAACCCCCAAAACCTGAAAAAACCAGTGGGTTGGGGTTTTTACAACCCTGATATATGTACGAGTAAAAACAGGAAATTGAGCTAGATAGTTTTTCATAGCTGATGCTTTTGGCACGATTTTATTTATTTTTTGAGTGTATGGGAGACACATCTTTTCAAAACTTAACACTTTCACTTTTATTATTATTTTTTTTTTTCAATTACGTATAAATAAATAAATAAAATATATCTCTGACTAATCATTTTTTTTTTATCGATTTCGTTTCTGAAGCTAGACACATTTACATTATATATATGAACATTTGCTACAAAAATGTGATTATAATGTAATGAATCATTGTTCCAAATTTTATAAGGCAGAGGTGTAGTTTCTGTTCTCACCTGAATAAATAATAATGATCTGCGAAGAAAAAAAAAAAAACGAAGAAAGGAAGACAGGAAGGAAGGAAGCAGTTAATGATATTTTCCTAACTGCGGTCAAGAAAATCCCCATTTGTTTGAACATAACACAAACAACCTAAATTTTCTTTCTGGACAGTCTACTGCCTAAACAGTAAGCGATATCTGTTGATTGAATTAACCCAAATAATGCCATTTCTGTTTGATAGTTAAATGGTTAAATTGCGGACGAAAAGTGAATATATTATATGAATAAATGATACGTATCGTAATCTGACGGTATTGGTTAGTAATAGTTAAATGAGATTAAAGCATGTCCTCCTTTCATACCTGAGTATCAGAGCCGTGTCGAAGTTAAAGTCACGCATTTATTAGTAGATCCAGTTTAAAGTAAGACAATTTTAAGAATAAATAAATTTTGTCGGCGATTTTTAATGCGTTTTGTGAGATGTATAAATTGTTAAAGCAGTGGGAGAAGCTCCCTAGAAACAGGCCCGTAGCCAGGGGGGGTTGCATTTGGGTGCCCTACCCCCATGAAAAGGGCACCACCATGGCCGGGTGAATAAGACACTGAACATAGTAGATGGCTGCTCTGTGAAGGTTCCGGGTTCGGGCCTAACGCGCGGCTGTCGATCTAACGGTCTGGAGTTTTAGGCTGTTTTCTCCAGATGGAACGTAAATACCCGTTATAAACCATTAAAAATTCCGCCCTCTAGGTACTCTTTCACATTTAAGCAGATATCTCTTGTGTAGGCTTGCCATAACACAAAACACACACACACCCATGAAAAGATTTAGCCCTCTCCCAAATTTGATAAATAGAATAGTAATTTGAAAAAATAAAACACCTGAATTTTAAACTGAAATTTTTTTATCGATTTTGTTTACAGTGCTGTGCCGTGTTATTAGGCTTATTGTAGAAAATATAATTGCATTCATATTGATAAAAATCATAATATTGGTGTATAAGTGGTATATTCAGTTATTTAATTATAAATTATGGAATAATGACGAATAAAGGAAACACATTTAAAGCATTTTAGGGTAAGATCTTAAACCTTTGCCATTCTGAAAAAAAAAAAAAAAAACAGAATATTTTTAAATTCAACTTTTAATGTTTCCTAAGGCTATTTCATTTGGTTTATCTCACTCTTTCTGATTTTCACCTGCTATTTTGCTAGGACACATGACCGAAAATGTGTTATTAACAGGAAATCCATCACACACTTTCTTAAAACAGCTTGTATCGTTGTAAAATATATATAGTGTATTAAGTTTTAAAATATATGTAGTATAACTATAACCAGATTAAAGATTAGTCACATTGGAAAAGCACGTGTTATTTGTGTGCCACTTATTTTACTGGTGTAAGCATCTGTCAACTTAACAATTTAATGTTAATGGTTCTTAAAACTATGCTAGAATGTCCCCAAAACCCCTCACAGTACCATACTTAAAATTAATAAAAATGTGTAGTTATTGTGCCGATTTTTCACTATTTTCAGCTCCATTTTATTTCCGAAAGTAAAAAAAAAAAATATCATTGGCGTGATAAAACTACGATCCGCAAGTGACAATTACGTCATACTGAAGTCACGTTAATCAAGCTTTGTAGGGAAAATTGCGATTTCAATACGTGTAAAATAGTTTTTCCTGATCGCCAATATTGACGACTTTTGGCGCAAATTTTGAGGGAGGCACACGATCGAAGTCAGACTATTAGCCAATATTGCATAGTAAGTGAATATTGTGCTTTAAATCTATGCCTGTCTCTAAACGCCAAGGAACGTAATGTATTGGAATTATTTTGAGTGCTCCTGCAGAAGAACTATTAATGATACAGACACTATTTTCGATGGAGAGTTTTATCTTGAAATCCTTAATGGCATGTATCAATTTTGTTTCATTTCAAATTGCCATTTATCCCTAAAATACACTTTAAAAAATGACTGCCACAGTCATGTATTGGAAATCCTTTGATCTCTCCTGTAGAAGAATTGCAACGCTACACGCACCATTTTCAATAGGGAAAATGGTACAGTACATAGAAATAACATACATTAATTTCTTAGTAATCGATGCATATTTTCGGGAACACGGACGGACAGACAGATAAACCGAAATCATAAACACTTTTCAACCATGTTGGAAAGTGTTTAAATAAAGCTACACATCAGAAAAGCCACTATCTGCTATTTTTATATTACAGAATACGCAGCTACACCGGCTCTGATTACTGTGCAGGCACTTGGGACCCTGACCTGTGCAGAACATGCAATTTGGAACAATAAATCAAGTTAAAATTAAAAGTCTATTGCTATTTTTGGATTTCTCAGTTTTGAAATGTTTGAAGCGTAATAATTTAAGGTGCGTTTTATAAACAAAACATTATATATACTTTGAAACGCCAAGTTTAAATAAGCCTTTTCCTCCCCTTTGGAACAGCCTCTTTTGGATTTATTTTTTTCTTTTTAATTTTTCGACTTACATACCAAGATCAAAACATACTTTTATTCCTTCAACAAAAAATTAACAGACTCCTTAGCAGACTCATAGTTAAGTATCTTCATTAGTATTTATGATAAAATGAACTGCTTATATTTTTCCTCAATAGAAGAAAATAAAAGCAAAATCATTGCCAAATTTCTTTCATTATTTAAAATACAAAAGAGCATCCAAGTTAATGACCGAGCCTTAGAAAAAATTTTTAGGCCAGGTATCAACATTGTATTTTGCGAAATCTTATGAACAATGATATTATAAACTGCAGAATAATGCTTCGAAAACAGAATCACAATATACAATATCTTTAACACTACATTAGAATTTTTATTTATTTCCAGGTATCTCTTAAACACAATCTAACTTCCATTTTTCTGAATCTTAATAAGTACCTCACGATCTTAATATTTCCAAAAATCTTATACAAAAATAAAGAGATTAAGAACACTGTATTCTTTTCGCAGATTAAAAATGTATTAAATTTACATTTATAGATATTATCACCTCTTTTGTTCGTTGAGTCAATAAATTTTCTTCCAAAATGTTTAAAAATAGAACAAACAGACAAAAATTGGATGCTATTTTGTATAGAACATAATCGTCTGCCCACGGTAAGAACAATGAGTGCAGTTACAGTTGCGATCATCGAACATCGCAAGCGATCCGAATCACCTGAATAATCTAAATAAACATACAAATAAACATGGAGCTTATCCGTTAGGCATAATTAAGAAAAATGGAAGTTCTATCATTACGCTCTTTTTCCGATATTGTCTGGGGCGATATTTGGGTCAATCAAACAAAAGCCACCCAACCTCGTTAATGAACGTGAGAAGTTCATAATCAATTGAGTTTTTGTTCAGAGGAAACAAGTGAGGATGAGGTCCGATGGGTTTCAATGGATTTGGTGTCATGTCATGTTCGCATGTGAACAGGAGGAGAAGGCATAATGATGCGGCATTGTTTTTGATTGCTGCCGTTATAGTTAGAAGGGATAATTCGTTTGAAAGAAGAAAAATAAATTAAAATAGTGGTTATTTTAAACCGGTTTTCTCCGACGATAAATGGCACACTCTGTAGGGCAGTAAGTCCCATCTTTTGTATCTTATTTTTTCAAGACAGCAAAGAAATAATTATTTTTAAGTTAACATATAGTAACTTCAACTTCTTCAAAGTTTTCAATCCTTAAAAATCATATCAGTGAATATTAGATTAAATGATGAGAAGCTGTTAACAACCAGAGACTTATTATGGCATAGGCAAATCGGGACTTTGCCCAGGACTCCCGGCTCGAAAGGGACCCCAATTTCAAATATCCTTCTGAAATATTCTATTTTATATCAAAATTTTATGAAAAATAAAACAAATGTCATGGATGGGTCCCCCAAATTCATCAATGCCCAGGGCTCCTGTTGGTCATAATAGGGCCCTATTAACATTCCTGTGTACGTCTTTTGATTCTAAACTATCAGAAACTAATTTAGTCATTCTTAACCCCCGAGTCAATGACCGGGTAACCGGGTACCTTTTGGGGGTGGTGTCATGGTAATTTAATCATTTCTAATCAAGCCTAGGTAAAATCGCTTATAATCATCGTTATTTACACGAATCTGAACTAAACATATCTTTTTAGCACCTTTCGGGAAAATTATCCTTGAGTTTTTATGCGTTATACCTTCCGATATCATTACTCAAAATCCAGGTACTAAGGTACCCATTATTGTCTCTCTTGTACATACAGATTGTAAATAAGAAATATAAGCAAACATAATAAAAATTATTACTATTACTATGAATTATTTATTTTTCTTTTAATTATTTATTATAAGTGACTATGTCATTTTATCTCTCACCCCCTTGATTGAAAATTGTCCGAAAAATATGTCCCAAAAATGCGACATAAAAAAGCGACACAAAAGTATGCGAAAATTTAAAAAATACGAATGTGATTGGTCATTGACGCTAGGGTTAAGAAGCCATAAAATTAGCTTTTTTTTTCAATCCTTGTAGTATAAGTCAGAAACAGTTTTCTTAAAGAGAGAAAGATCGGCTGAATGATATAAAATAATTTTTGAGAGAATTTTCAAGCACAAATACTTACTGCAATATAAAATTTATCCGATCTCACCTATTAGGATAGATAACAGAGATATACTTAGAAGATGGATTAAATACAGGGTGATCAATTTAAAAGAGTACTCGCCGCTAACTTATTACCCTTAAATCTGATGGATAGGGCCATTATTCTAACATTGAAGTATTGTTTGACCTTGTTTAAGTGTGGAAGACAATTTCCAACACTGTTGGATAGTTACAACTTTATTTGGGAGGTAAAACAGACATGGAGACAGATAATGTTACTTAATCCTGTGATTATTTTATTTTTGAAAAACGAAATTTAATTCAAATTTTTTGCATTCTCATTCCTTACAGCAAATATTGAACATGTTCGCCACCATTTGAATGCAGACATGAACACGCCAAAAAGTTTTTTTGACACATTTCGCAACACCGTTGGTGTTATTGGCGAGGTTACTTCAGTTTTGATTTGTTTTAATTCATGGGCGTGTGTAGGTCTTCTCTAGAAAACCATATCTTTAAGATAATTCCCCCCCCCAAAAAAAAAAAATAATACTTCTAACGAGTTGAGGTCTTGAGTTGTCATTGTTGGCCAGGTGTCTATAGAAATTAAACAGTCAGAATGGGATTAAAAATTACTAATTTTCACACAGCTTTATGATTAAAAAAGCGAGTTTTCGAATTTAAAAAGTGAACCAAAAATGATACCTGCATATTAAATATAGACATATTAAATAACTAATGATGTTGAAAGTCTGCCTACAGTATTATAGATGTGGATAACACAAAAAACAAACGGGTTCTCTTTTAAATTGCTTATGTATGAAATAGTAAACGCCTCAATCTTTCATAAATTATTTATTACTTTATATTTAAAATAAAGTAATATATTTAATGGGTAAAATTATGGTAAATTATTTATTACTTTATATTTAAAATAAAGTAATATATTTAATGGGTAAATTTCAAAGGTCCAGAACCTTCTAGGGCTTTCTGTAATATTCTATAGCATTCCCAAACATTCTTCAAAAATTTTAAACTCAATTCCCAGCTGTTTCACCGATTTCCCATTCGAAGATCATTGTACAATATTTCAAATATTTTGAAACATTCTACAACTTTGAAGAACATTCTTCCTAGAGTATTCTAGAACATTCAGAACATTCTGTCCTTTTCGCTTAAAAAGTTCCCCCAAAGCACATCCCCCTTAGGCAGATAGCCAGATAGCAATTTTTTTGTAACACAGCAAAAACAGCAACATTCTGTCTAGAGCATTCTAGAACATAAAGACACAATTTGGCCTATCGTAAGCATGGAAGGCTACCGTAGCATATAACTCTCATGGGGATATGCTAGTTGATTGAGGAATTTTAATGGATCGCACAAAAAATCACATTCTTTTATTATAATTATATAGTGATTTGGCCGCGTTCTATCTTGCTGGTCTTTAGAACTAATTTCGAAAATTAGATGGATAAAATTTCCTGGTTTCCACAATGGAATACAGCAGACAGTAAACTTTTGTTGTCTTCCGTTCACTCTGTTTAATTAATTATTTTTTGAATGCTACAGTCATTTTTGTGATACACTAAATATCAATATCGTTTTAATTTGCAAGTTACAGAAGAAGAAAAAGAGAAACGACGAATGTTTATGTTGACACCTAATGAAAACAAAAGACGATGGCATTAATCGTTTTGACACAGAATGACCTGATAATATAGTAACAATACGATGCAGTATCAGGCTAATGATCCATTCATCGGAAATAATTTGTCCTATCATTTACCAAAAACTATCGTCTCCTGATCTGTGAAGTAAATTAATAATCCTGATTATATTGTGTTATTCGCTTGATGGTTGCTAGTCAGTAGCCATTTTATAAAGGCTTTCATGATAAATTTATCGGTTGACTAATAATCACCATCATCTCACGAAAATATCGATTATAAGTTCAACATTTTATCGATTATGCTTTGAAGTGATTAGTATACATAACTTTATCAGGCTACTACAGACTAAATAAAAAGTTTCTCAGCATGAGAAGAAAACATAAAGCAACAAAGCCCATTGTGGAGGCAATTACAACAGGCGCTAGAAAAAAAAAATTTTAATGAAGAACCTCTTGGAAAACTATATTGCACGTGAATTGCCTCTGGTCATTCAATAGTCTTCCTTGGTGCAGATTTGACTCAATATACAACTTCACTTGACTTGCAACTCTTGATCGTGACAAAGCGGG
Source organism: Cheiracanthium punctorium (assembly GCA_038373885.1). Lineage (NCBI taxonomy): Eukaryota > Metazoa > Arthropoda > Arachnida > Araneae > Cheiracanthiidae > Cheiracanthium > Cheiracanthium punctorium. The sequence goes on along the minus strand of JAWZYV010012330.1, from coordinate 417,894 downwards.
GCCTTCGCAATTAGTAACGGGCCTGCGCGTGTATTTTGATCAGCCATCCAAAGAGGCCTACGGATGCTCGAGTCTTCACGTGTACATCAGGCATTTCTTAAGCTTCTCAGTGCTTTCAAACGTTATTTAATGTATTTTTTAAGTAGTAATTGTGTTACTAATTCAAGTACGAACTCATGATTAATTTGTTTGCTATGATACATATTTACATAATAGATGAAATATAATTTGAAGGAAAAACAAAGTAGCGCTTACTTTCATGATTCACGATTGCTTATTTTAGTTTCACAAGTGGATATTTAATATACTTTAAAATAACTAAATACACAAATGAGAAAGACATTTTTATAATGAATATTTCATGAACGTAGTCGTATTTCCTACGCTATTTTAAACAATTCAAGATTAATCTTTAACAAATGATGTATTAAAGCGCATTTCAGTGTTTTCGGGATATCCTGTATATTGGAGAAAATTGATAAAATACGCTCTATAGCGCGATCCCTGGATTAATTATTCTTTAATAAAGACATTTCATGTAGTATATATTATTCTTTTGTCGCTTTCTCAATCGAACTTAGGAATTGAGCAAGCATAATGAACGCTTGTACAAAATATTAACTACATTTGAAGTTTCTGTATAAACGGGCAAAAATCAATAATTTATAATTTACTGTATTTCTCCACTGTAACAGATGTAAGTCTTAATCACATAATCAAGGCATATATAACTGATAAATAACATTTTCAACTGGCAAAATTAAATTGTCTAAATAGTATCACAACGTCATGCTTATTTACAAGAATAAAAACTACTCAAGTAATACGATTTCTGATTAAAATAATTTATTTATAAATAACACATGAGTAATTATTCACTAAACATGATTTACATACATATTTTTAGAATTTCTAAATATATTATAAGCGTTCACTTACCTTTACATTCAGAGCAAAATGTTCGAATTTTAGGATAAATTTTCATGAAAGAAAATGGCGCGAGATTCACAAAACGATTACCTACATCTAAAGTTCTTTAGTACGACAAAAGTATAAAAATATTGTTTTGAAATAATAAAATAATATAACATTTAGAATACTTAGAATAATAAAATAGAATACTGTGACTGGGGAAAACAGGCCTCAATGATAAACTCATTTTTAGCGATGGCAACTCATAAGCAGGCCCGTTGCTTAGAGATGGCAAACCAACAACCAGTTGGCCATGTGAAAATACTGCTGTGTCCAAATTGATGCCAACGTGATCAAATAGCTGACTTTGAGCATTGTTTATTTTAATAGCGTACTCAGAAATTATTGAAAATTGGCTATTTTAAACGAATTTAAATCCGGAAAATTGCAAATCTGTGTAAACTATCACGTAGAGTTTGCGAAAGGTGTAAACTTTTCTATCTTATAAAAACTTCCTAGTAAATAATTCCAAAGCAACTTTGTTGCCTAAATAAATTCGAAATTCAAGGATTCAAGCAGAGGATAGTCTATATTATTTTAAGATGCTCTTTAAAATGAATTAAAATTGCGAAGCTCTACAGAGTTTGCGAAATTTGTAAACTTTTCTATCCTAAAAGATGTATTTCCTAAAGTTGAAAATGCCAAAGAATTAAGAAATCTGATTTTAAATAATTACAGCATTTGAAATCTACAAGCTAATGTATAAGTACCACCAGCAAGCGAATTTTAGTCTCAAACCCAGAGACAGTGAAAAAAATCCATTGAGTTTTTAACGCATTTTTGAACTCGTGACATCAAAATGACTTCACATGCCATAGCTCACTTTCTTCGGTCGCTTTACAGTTTTCTTCACTATCGAAAGCTTTCTGGTGGTGAAAATTATGAAAAATCGCTTTAAAATTAGGGAACGGGTGGATTTTCAGATTTTAAAAGTAGTGTACATTTTTTTTTCTATATTTTTCAGCATAATTATCAAAATTTGCAAGCCGATCGCACCAACTGTGTGAATTTTATAACGTTTTTATACAATAGCATTTTAGTCTGATTGAATAAATGACGGTAAAAGTTTTGAAGTGGTTGAATCGAAATTGTTAGCGTGAGGGATCGGTGTAACTATATAGTACGATTGAAATGGTTGTAAAAAATGGGGGGGGGTTATTAAGTTATGTAAATAAATTCTTGCTGTTAAGCGAATACTGTTATCGCTCAGTTGCGTGAGTTGGTAAATTCGAAAATTAAAAAAGAAATCTCTGTCATAATAACAGGCTTTACCAAAGAAGAGATTTTTTTAGCTCACTCCTCCCTGCATGAAATTTCAGCATTTTTTATTCTGTTCTAATAAGTTGGATAGAATTCCCGTTCTTTTTCTTTTTCTTAAATATAACAATAGATAAGTCATTTCTAACAGATCGGTTTTAGAACACTTTTCAATGCAATCTTTTCCCCAACACTGCTCCGTAACCCATAATTCATAGGCGTAACTTACAGAGGGTAGGTGGGCTATTGCTCCACCACCAACCCCTTAAAATATAAAAATATTCGAATATCACCTTTTGAAAACAGTATTTTCTACAATACGAGAAACATCCCTTCTCTCCTAATGTTACATGTTAATTTACGGCAATGCATAGCTGACTTACTCCTTCCCGACCTCGCAAAGAACATGAAGACAGAAATTAATTTTTTTGCGTCCATCGTTGCTTGGGTGTTTGAATGACCTCATGGCATTTGCGCAGATGTATCCCTTTATGCCATAGCGAGGCATTTATAAATTCGTGCAAGAAATACAGTTTAATATCACGCACGCACCCAAACTTCATATTTTTTCGCAACTTTATTATACTTCCATTATCTTTTAATACTAAACTACCTTTAAAAATATGGTATTTGGAAAACTTTTCACAGTTGAAAAACACCAGAATAAATCTTCACTAATAGAGATTCAATGACTTCTGATGAATTGAAACGAGTAAACATCCCAGGAAAATTATCGGTAAAGATTTCACTTTTTTTCTGTCCGATGATTTATTTACTTAACACTTAACGCAATTTAAAGCTTTTAATCTTCTCCGAAAAGATTTAACTTGCAATCATGACCGTGGGAAATTGCGTGTTAACGTCGTAATAACCGGCGTAGAAATGTGTACGAGAACCAGAGAGAAAGTTTCGGCAGTCACACTTCAATGATGGGTTCCACAGCATTGTTGCTACAGCAACTTGAAAGTGTTTTCACCGCTTTGTTTCCTTTAGAATACGGTATTTGCAATTTCTGACTTTTTCATATTTACTGAATGCATAACTGTAAAAATAAAAGAAAAATATCAGTTACTTGAATGTTTTGATCCATGAAAATTTAATTTTTCTAAATTTTCGTTGTTTATATCAATTAAAGATGTTGAGATACAGTAGAACCTCTTTCGTCCGCCTCCGGCTGGTCCGTCACTCCGGTTGATTCGACCGTGTTGGAGCCCAACATTGTCCCGACTCGTCGATGAGTCATCACCCACATTACATACATACAGTAAATACATACAGTTTTACTCTTTTTCAATAATAATAACAGTTTTTATGCAGCTTATTGTAATGTTTTTACTATAAGAGAACTAATACATACAGTCATTTTTGAGTTCTGATATTGTTCAATTTACTGTAAAACCGTTTTTTTTTCACTATTTTCTGATAATCTGTGCTTTCCGCCCACACCCCCAGTTCTAAAGGTGACGGATTAGAAGCTAGAGATGAGTTCGGGCTCATTTTTTGAAGCTCGAACCCGAGGACTTTTAATCTGAGCCCGAGCAATACTATTTAAGTCGGAGCCCGAGCCCGAAATTTCAGCTGAGGATAAATAAAATTCAGTTACTTCATTGATACAATACGATACATTTTGACGTTTGTGCAAATTAAAGACAAATATAGTTGCAAACTCTAATGCACTTTCTATATGTCCATGTTTATCAAATAATAACAATAATTCTTCAATTTTTATTAAAAATTCCGTTGAGTACTCACATCAGTGTTAAACATTCGTATTTACTTACATATATTAGATACATAAAAATACAAGTTATAAATCTCGTATAGTGACATTAAAAAATGTTATCTTTTAAACACGTCCAGAAAAGAGATTTTGCATAATAAATTTAAGAAATTTGCATATTTGCATAGAATTGTATAAGAATTTAGTTGATAGGAACAAAACTACTTTTAAAAAATATTTTATGATACGATGTGAATATATACATTTAACTAAGATAGACCAGTAAATAATGAGGCCAAAATTTTGAATGAACAGCATTTTAACACACATACGCAAATGAAATAGCACAACACACCATTTAATAAATTATGTGAAAAAGCTAGCTTTTTACCCACCCATTATTTTGTTGCAAGTCCTAGCATCCCACCAGTACGTTTATTTTTCCGATGAATCGGTTTTTAAAATCCGTTTCAAGGAGTATGCTCAATAAAGGAGACATTTTTCACGAGCCCGAGCCCGAACGCAATCGGGAATTACAGGGCCCGAGCCCGGTTCGGGCCTTCGGGCTCGGGCTGAGCCCGTCTCATTTCTATTAGAAGCGTTCTAGAGTATTGTATTTATATTAGTAGAGACATTGAGTTGTTTCGGTATTGTAAATATTTTTCTAAAAGCTTTAGTTTTACTCACGCGAGTACCTATAGCTTTGACATGGGAGGGGGCCAGCTATTGGGGGAGTGGGTCCATTCTTACTGTAAAATAACTTGTAAAATTCAGTGACATTACAATTTTTTTTAATTTTTAGCGTTATTTTTATTAGTGTAGTAGGATTTCCGACGGCGGGAGTGACTGTAGTACGAAACCTTTTCAATGTATATCAGAGAGAATTCTTTCGACACAAATTTTGCATGAATCTAATAGAAGCGCCTGAAGGAAAAAAAAGTCAAGAAATTTCACCGTCATGCTCTTCGACAAAGCATCAAACCCCAACAACACAAAAGCCGAACACGCACATCCCAACTATTTTTAACAACAATAAAAGCGTGATTAAAACCTTTACCAACTTTAATTTTTTTTTATTTTGCGGGTTGCAATCCACAAGCAGCCCACATTTTTTAATTCTCGAAAGAGGGTCAGTGGGTAAAGCAATAAATAAATACGCACAACACTCCTCGGCCGAGAGCGATGTATACCTGTTCTCTAACTTTTCAACTGGGTTCTCTTTTTGAATTTAAAGTGATCCGAACGGGGTCAGACTTAGCGCGGGTCGTACGTTGTTGGGATGGTAGTAATATTAAAAATAACGATATAAAGAAAGAAATCAGAGGGCAGGGGGATAGAATATAAAGGAGTTTGTGCCTTGAAACAGTGGGGCGTGGCACTGCGATTTGACATGAATATTAGAGAAAGGAAAACATTTACACTGCAGCCTGCTTCAAAAATTGAGCTTAAGGTTTGTTTGCAAAACCGATGTAATTTTTCAAGAGTAATATATATATATATATATATATATATATATATATATATATATAGTTTCATTATTATATATACATATTTGAGACGTAATATGGTTTATTGAACATTACAATTAAGTTACAATTTAGAATGAGAAGAGGGGAGGGGAGACGGGTACAAGAATCAGCGTGGACTCATTAAGCAGTTCCAGTGGCAGAAGTCCCCCGATTTTCGATGTGCGGGAGTATTTACGCTTACCACACCACGTGGTCTGCGAAGACACAACTCCTCCTCTCTCTTATCTCTGATCGAACCACACACATTTACCAACATGACCTGCATCCGGGGCTACAAGGGCGCGAGGACACGTGTACATCTAAAGAACTCAGAATCGACGGCCTGGTGTCTGGCAAATAACAAAATAAATAAAACATAGCTCAAGAGCGCGCGTGGCAAGTATGACAGGAAAGCAAAACTTACAGTGAAAGTACCGGTTTGAACAATACCCAAACTAGTAAAATGTAAATTACCTTTTTATACATTACATATATATACATAGTTTCATTATTATATATACATAGTTTCATTATTATATATATATATATATATATATATATATATATATATATATATACAGTTTCATTATTGCCATATTAAAACGATATTAATTGACTATTTCATTTTATCTCTCATCTTTCGTGTATTTCGCCTGGTAACCCTATGTTGTTATTTTTATGATTGTAATCTATTTATAGAAAAATGCAGGTGATGCATATACTACAGCTTACGAAATATTGTAACAATAGATTATTAAAGCTGTTGTGAACTAATAGATTTAAATATATGTAAAATTATGTCGCTTTTTGGGACACATTTTTCGGACAATTTTGAATAAAGGAGGTGAGAGATAAAATGACATCCTCATTAAAAAAATTTCAAAACTAAAGAAATTATATGAGCAATAGCTATTGATTTCCGTTAAGATTAAATATGTAAATACCTATAGTAAATGTATTAAATAGATCAAATTATATGGCATGTATTGGCAAAATTAGACGGCATGTATTGTATTGTGGAACTAAATGAGGAAAGTTTGCGAGAAAAAAATGTAAATAAAACGTCACTAGTCCGACGGACTGACAAATTTGTATTCTACTGGGCGTCATATATTTTAGCGGTTTCGAACCAGCGGACCACATTTAATTTCGGACCCTGCTTTACTGTGTAATTAATATTTGACCACCTCTATCCGATTAAAAAAGAAATTAAAATCTCAAATATTGTAAGAACTTAAAGACTGTATTAAACAAAAAGGAAAAAACATTTTTAGAAAAAAAATAATTCTGTCAACAATAAGTAAATTTCGTGATCTTTACTGAAGAAAAATTCAAACTATCAGTATCATACACATCAATGTATGTGTCAGTATCATACATATCAATGTCATGCATATCAATAACACCTTGATATAAACAATAACACCTTAATGTAACAATAAAGTCTACCAAAATAAAATATGTTAGATAACATGACGAAATTTTAAAGCAATTCAAGAAATGAACCGCTTATTGGAAAATCCCTTAAGTGCCTATTTTGCTTGCTATTTTGACGAAAATGAGTATGCATCAAAAACCTACAATTTATGGGTAGAGTTGTGGATGAGAAACCCTTCAGGTCTGGTCGCTTTTACATCTTCACAGAACAACCTGAAGTAATTGTTTTGCTGAGACAATCTCGCCAGTCACCCACAAATTGTAGGCTATTGATGCAGACTTATTTTAGTCAGGACAGTAACTTAAGGTGTTTCTCAAATAAGCGGTTCGATCTAAGTTTGCAGTAAGGCAGTAAGTACAAAAGTCTTATATAGTCGGTAGTGTAAAAAGAGTGCGTAGATTTTAAACCATCTCACTGTTTAGGCCGTCAGTGTCCGGTAGAGATGAGACGGACTCTGTCCGAGCCCGAACCGAGCTCGGGTTCAATAATTCACGATTGTATTCGGGCGCGAGATCGTGAGAAATTTCTCCTTTATTGAAAATACACCTTGTAAACAGATTTTTAAAAAGTGATTCATGAGAGAAATAAACTGATTATTATTATTTGATAAACTTGAATATAAAGAATTGGAAAGTGCATTAAGAGTTCGCTATTATATTTTGTCTTTAATTTGCACAAACTGCAAAACGTATGATATTCTGTCAATGAAGTCATTGACTTTTATTTATCTACTTTGCTGAAATTTCGGGCCTTGGTCTAGGGCTCCGACTTAAATTAAATCACTCAGGCGGGCTCGAATTAAAAGTCCTCGGGCTCGGGCTTTAAAAAATGAACCCGAACTCATCTCTAGTATGCAGTGCACAATTTGCTTATATGACAGAACCACCTCTTGTATGCAGGGTGTCCCAAAGACATTGACCTCGGCTTTTATTCATTAAATATTGATCATAGACATATACAATTAATTACAAAATTACATTAAAAAATACAGATTTCAGAATGGATTTAAATTTTTTTGGGAGTAAATGTTTATATAGCGCATTTCATTCTAATAAGAGATAGAGATATGAAAATTAATATAAGCTGACTTTAAACTATTTTTCAGTGACTCTCTAAGGGAAAAAAATCACGTCTAATAAAAGCGATTTAGGAGTCATGCCGTAATTAGGAGAGAAAGCATGATTGCGTACATGTATAATAATTTCTGTTTTGTCCCATATCAGGTCCTGCGTCCACAACTGAGGACACAAAAATTACCCATACTATCGTACAGGATGGATTTCCTAATTAGTAAATGAAAAAAAAAAAACAATTTCCTTCGGAGATTTTAAAAAATCAAGATTTTTTTATATATTTTGAGTTGCAAATTTAATCTGTATTATCAAAAAAAAAAAAATTAAATCAAAGAGAAATTACTTTATCAGCATTCAAAGGGTTAATTCAGGGTTCATACGTTCCTTAAAAATACCTTAAAACTCCTTAAAATTCATTTTAGAAAATTTAGGGCCCTTAAAACTCTTTAATATTACTTGGGACTCCTTAAAAATTCCTTAATTTTGCATTCACGGTAACAACCGCGATTAAGGAAATGCGCACCTCGAAGCCACTGCGACCTTCCAGATTGCGGTGACCTTAAAGGTGATGAAAGAAGAATTTATCTTTCTTTAACGAATTTAGAGTTTGTTACTTACAGAAAACTGTGTAATAACCGAATAAAAATGGTGTGACGTTTAATTTTTGTCTTTTATTTTAAGAATTTGTTTTAATTTTTTTTTTTTTTTTTTTTTTTTTTTTTGACAGGGGTTCAAAAATGTATATTTTTCCACATTCAGTTTGGATTAAAATTTTTGTTAAAGAGTGTTTGTAATGCACAATGATAGTTATGTATAAATTCTTCTGTTAATCCTATTCTATAAATTCTTCTGTAAGATTTTTTGTAGTGCAAACTTTACCATGTTTCAGTTCTTTGTGGCGAACTATTAAGATAATGATTATTAGAAATAATTACATTGGCAGTCCAGAAAAAATTGGACTCCTTAAAAAAAAATTTGGGGTCCTTAAATACTCCTTATATGTCATTTTTGAAAAATAAGTATGAACCATGTAATTTCTATTATATAACCCTTAACAAACTTTATTTGAACATATATCTGCGCCTTTTTATGATGAAAGGCTGGAATTTTGTACAGCACATAATTTATGTATACGGCACATTTTATTTTTCTTGAAAGGGACAGTGTATACGGCACATTAGAAAACAAATCTTTAGAAGCTTTAATTTGCATTTATTCAAATTTACTCCCGTTAAAACTTTAATCAGTTTCTTAGAATTCTGTAACTTTTTTTTTTTTTTACGGAATTATGTAATTTATCATATATCTCTGTGGTGGATATTTAAGGAATAAAAACCGTTTTCGGGACACTTTGCATGTACACTCTTTCTCAGTGGGATTGCCTGTTATAATCTGTAAAATCCTGTCAAATTAACATGTATCGACTTAGTAGCAATCGACAACTATTTACAGTATGCAGCCTGACGGACAGAAACGAGCCAAAACTATCCCAAGCCCTATCTGACAGTCGAACCCGGACCTAAGGTGTGATAGAATGGTTCTGTAGCTACCACACCACCCGGACGGTAGAAACTGTTGTTAAAATTATAAGAAATAAAATATTTCCGGGCACGAAATTATTTAGAAAGCCTTTAGTCTGTCTATAAACAACAAGTAGGCACAAGAATGAGATGCGCCTCACGAAATCATCCAATGCACCGCAGGTTTGGCGCATGCGCCACGATTTAGCCACCCATGCCATAAGGACTTTGCTAAAAAAGTTTAATGAAAAGGCACGGAACAGATTTATATCTGTAAGTGCATGTGCAAAAATAATGCTCCAAATTCCGTTGATATTAATAAAAGAAAAAACATAATTCAGAACTAACCTATTATAAGGGCAAAATCACGGACGGGATTAGCAGAATATAAATATCGATTGTAATTCAAATATACGCTTTGCATTGAAATTCCGAATTTAAAAGCATTTGCAACTTATCCGTAGAAAGTAGCCTGGAATTAGGAATACTGATCTAACATTAGCCTGGTTGGAAGCAACGGGTTTATCTCTCCTCCATTTTTTCCTTATTGTTTTTGCACGATTATGATACGCATCTCTCCAGTGAACTGCTGGGTATATCACGAAGAAAAATTTATCACATTTTCTAATCGGTAGACTGTTTAAATCCTTTAACACTTTGGTCAGGTATGAAGTCTTGCGAAGCTATTTGTAGTGTTATTCAAATATAGGCAAAAGGCATGACTATGTACTCGTTCAAAATTTTTATTCATGTAGTTATTTATAGCTGGTTGGCATACATGCATAAAAATATAGTTTTTTTATGTAATTTATTTATTTATTCTGTAAAAGAGGCTGCACACCATCGGAGAAAACTATTGTACCAATATTGCATAGGAGTTGGGTCAGTGGAGGGCACGTAATCTCCCCTTCCCCCCAACTTTGTTTCAATTTTTTTTTTTTTTTTTTTTGTTAACATTTAAGAGAAACTTCCATTTACCATATGCCCACTCCATCACATTTTTCGTTATGCTAGGGTTATGAATATTCGTGAAAAAAAATAAAAATAGTTTGTTAGAAATAAAGTGAAGTACAGGTTGATTATAATTATGTAAAAAATCCACTTTAAAAATATCAGAAAAAGGAAAACTACTGGACCAAATGTTATCAAACTTGGTAATTGGGTAAAGGTGGTCGTGAAATTTACTGTCGGTGGAAAATAAAAATTCAGCACCAAGGGCAAGGACGTATTTAAGGGGGGGTGTTCCAGGGGTCCGGATCCTCCCACCCATGAAAAACATGTTTGAGGGTGTCCAAACGGTAAAAAAAGGCAGTATTTTTCTTAAAAGGGCACTATATCAGTATCATTTTAGTAACAAAAATCAAATTTTTTTTTTGGGGGGGGTAGACCCCTGGATTCCCCCTTAACCTAAAATATGTCATTGCCCCTGGTGTTGAATTTTTAAACTTTTTTTCCGCCGATAATAAATTCCATGACCACCTTTACATAATTACCAAGTTTGATAGTATTTGGTCCAGTAGTTTTCCATTTCTGATCGTTTTAAAGTGGAACTTTAATTACCCTGTATATAATTTAAATAAAGCGGCAAAAGCGACAAAAGTTTTCTTTATTTCATTTGTATTTTGAAAATTTTGAAATATACATGTTCATGAGGCATAAAGTACTGATTCCAATTCGTTCTTTTTTTTTTTTCAGACGCTGAAACTAAAACAGAACACCAACCGACACATATCTTAGTACACGAAACAGGTAAACGAATTTCTTTGGTATCAATCAATCAGATCTAACATATTTAGGTGCTGTGTACCACCTAACCATAAAGACAACATCACGTTTGGGATTAGCCGTATAAAAATAATAATGTCGATTCAAATCCGTTTTGCATTGCCTTCCACGTTTTAACATATCTGCATGTTATTAACGAAAACAAAATCTGAAATAATGAGCATTAGCCTATGCTTGAGTGACGGGTATACAGTCGGCTCTTCCTTATTGTATTTTGACGATGATGCATATCTTGTGTACATCACGAATCAATTTATCTCAGCCTCTAATCATGGGTATTTTCAAAAATCCCCTTAACGTTCCGGTCAGATTAAAGGCTGCTCGAGCTGCTTGTAATGTTATTTAAATGTAAAAAATAAAAAAATTGATTATATCTTTCCACAATGATCCTATATATTATTTATAGCAAAGCTGAGAAAAATATTGCGTGTGATTACTTATGCAATAAAATAAAAGATAGAGAAAGGAAGTCAGGAAAAAGTATCTAGGAGAAAGTTGTATAATTTATGAGGCCGGTCTTTAAATACCAGAATATACTCAAAAACTGGACTTAACCCTTTGAGGCGCAACCCTTTCCCAATGCTGAAAAAAAGGGCAGCCGTTGCCATCGCTCGACTTAACTACCAGCAAGATGGCGGACGATCGAAACGTTCATCGCGTGCCACAGATCTAGAGACCCTTTTTTAGACGACAGCTGTCTGTGCGCGGGCACAGCCAGCTGTCGTCAAAAAAAGGGTCTCTAGATCTGTGGCACACGATGAACGTCTCGATTGTCCGCCATCTTGCTAGTAGTTAAGTCGAGCCTTTTTTCAGCATTGGGCAATCTATTCAGCTGATCTCGCATTCTTCCATTTTTCAGCAGATGTTAGTGCTGTTAAAAATAATCGTGACAATTTTTTTACGGGAAAGACAAGTAAAGGATTCTCGTGGAGCTCCGCAACTATTTTTATAGAAATCAAATCTATTCTTCGTGACTGGCAACAGTCAAAACGTCAGAGTTTGGTGTTCCCAGAGCAGGAACACTGCGCGTTAGAGGGTTAAGGCTGTTGGATGGCTGCCATTTTGGATACACTAGCTCTATGTTAAGCCCAGTGGTTAAGGCGTTGGACTCGGTAAATGGAAGGTTACGGATTCGCTTCGATTCCGACGTGCGAATACCATCACGTACATGCGGTGTGCGTGCACGTTAAATCTGTGGTTCTAAAAGTACTCTTGACGGTCAATAGCAGTTTCTGAGGGGTTCCAATAATCAGAAGTTCGCCACCTTCTGATGAGGATCCAAATTGTGGCGGAAAACTCCAGGAAGAACGGATGTAGTTTTGAATGACACATTCGGCAACGTGAGCTGTCCTCTGATGGCAAACAAGCAAGCCTGCATGGAATCCCCCCCCCTTCCGTAATAGTATATTTTAAATTATTTTATTATAATACTGTAGAAAGTTCAGCAGACAATTGTCTGCGCCGAAATCTTTTCACTTAGGACATAATCTTTTAAAAAAGTGCTAAATTTCAGTTACAACTTTGAAAATTCAGGCAATGTTAGATATAAATAATCAAAAATTCTTTTGCAATTCAACATATTTAAAAACTGAAAGCATTTCTACATAGGGAAGTGCCTGCTGAAAAACGAGCAGTATATTTTTTAATAAAATAATTGAAAATATACGATTGCGGGGGGGGGGGGATTTCCCCAAAACTTAACATGGAGATAATGTATTCAAGAGGACGATTAAAACGTGTTTTGTTGAATTTAACAAAACGACTTTGGTTAGACAGTTTAGTAGCTTCATTTCGTTGATTCAACAAAAGTTTGTTTGATTCAACCAAATAGATTTAACAAAATGCCTTTTTGAATTAACGAAACCTTTTTGTTGAAACTCAGAAGTAATAGCATTTAAAATCGTTGAACGCTCAATTTATGCATGTTTTGAGGACACGCGCAGGACAGCTATAAGCCAGAGCGAGAGAATGCAAAATTTCATTAGCAGGAATTGACAAAAGCTGTAAAATCTTAAGAATCAGCAAAATTTTTTTATATCCAGAAATATATTGAACTATATAATGAAAGGAAAAAGCTGGTTGCAAGGGATACTTTTTAGTCGCCTGGGCGACTGGTTTTTTTTTAACCTTGTTCATTAGACGAAAACAGGGTGTTTACACGATCTGCAAACGCATTTAAGTATAGGTGATATCAAATACAAAACTATTCAATTGGGTTTTTCCTGCGTTATTTGAAATTTCAAAGGTAAGTCAAATTACTTTATCTATTCATTAAAATTTACATTTTTATTTAGCGTTTTTATAAAGATTTGTTTAAAGCAACTCACGTTTTGACCGTTAGGCAAATTTTTTAAAACAACTAGAACGACGTACGTTCCTTGATAAAATATCTCTATATTTTTATTGAAACTTTTATAATGTTGTTTAGGATTTGGAATGTTAAAGGGATAAAAGTAGGTCAAATTGTAATTGTAAATAATAATTGTAATTGTAATAGTAAATTGTAAATTAATTATCCTTCCGCTCTAGATCTATATAAACAAAACACCATTTTCGAGATTAAAGACTAGCAAATGGAGGGAATTAGGAGAAAGAGACGGGAAGCGAAATATATGGTTTTCACTATCGATTGCCATAGTAAACTTTTACTTGTAGCATTAAATCTAATTCTGAAACTGCGCGCGGTATTTGATGTATCTCTCATGCAATGAAAACTATACAACTCCATTAAAAATTAACACTAAGAAGTAAGTTTTCTTTAACACTTTTTTTTAATTAAACTGCAATCTTGGGTATTATTTAGTATTAAACATACATATTTATTTTACCATGAACCGAAGAGCGATTCTGGCTGTCTAACTGTCGTATGTACTACAACAAAAAATAAAAGGACTTGAATTTCTTCAAATTAAAATTGTAGATATATAAAAACCTTAAAATAAAAATGTTAATTTTAATGAATAAATAAATTAATTAGTCTTATCTCCGAAACTTTATCTGTTTGGTGGGTTAAAAAAATAACACAGTAAAATTAACAAAATAATTATGTTAAATGAGCCATGAACACGTACATTAACAAAGAAATTTTGTTGATTCAAACAAATAATTTGGTTGATTTTAACCAAATAAACCATTTAAATAAACAGTTTCGGTTGAATTAGCAAATATTTGTTTATGTTAACCAAATATTTTGGTTAAACTGAAACATATCTTGTTGAAATAACCAAATAATTTTAATAAAATTGTTTTGTTAATTTAACAAAAATTTCGTTAGCGCTACTTCAACCGGAAAATTTTGTTGATTTAACACAATTTTTGTTGATTCAACAAAACATTTTTTTCTTTTAGTGTAATGAAATTATTCTACGATTTGATGTTTATAAAATATATATCTCAATAAATTACCAAGTAGAATTTTCTTTAAGAGGTCACCATTTCTGATAGCATAAGGTATTATAGGCCCGAGTGGATAAGACCAGGTTGTGCGGACTATTTTTGGTCTTATTGTGGACACGACTACTACAACAACATTTCTTTTGCTAAACTAACAAAAGTTATTCCGTTAGATTAACCATATTAACTGCCCGTGATTTTGTTTATTGAAAAAAAAACATATTAAATCAATGAAAGCAAAACAGTTAATTATAAAAGAAAATCTTGAAAGTTATAGTTACAAAGCATCATATTGATATACCTTTTGTAAAATTATTTTTCAACGAATAATATATATTGTTAGTTTAATCAAATTAGTTTTTCTTGATTGCTGATCGAGAAAAATATTTCACTTGCTTAAAGGTAACTTTAATGATAGATTATTCCAATATAACTTTGCTGATTGAACAGAATTGTCAATTGAAGTTTTACTAACAAAAACATATTATGTTAATGCACAAAAAGAACTTTTTTGTTTAAATAAACATGTGTCATTGATAAATTAACCAAGATAGTTTTTTTAACCTCGCAGAGCGGTAAATAAGTTAACTTTCAAGTCCCCTTTTCTTTTCTTTTTCTTCTTGGCATGAAATTTTTTTTTGCTGCTGTGCTAAAAAATAAATATGTATAGTATATACAGTGGCGTAGCCACGGAGGGGGGGGGTGTCACAGAATCCGTGTGGTTCGGAGTTAAAGAGCCGTTTGGAGCTCATACGATTTATTGAGCCACGCCCCAAAAGGCTACGCGTACAGTTACTTCATTTTCTCCGTATAGAACTACTAGCGGTTGCCTACTCCATATTACTTGTTCCTCCAAGTACTATATAGTTACGCTGGTCCTTGTTGTACTGTAACAATTCCGGGCAACCAATCCAAGATAAAACTTTTACTACCGTTACTTCATGAAGATAAAAAAGTTCAAAAAGTGCAATAACATCTACATCGTTCGTTTAATCCGCTTGAAATGTTTCATAATTATGTATAAAAATATAGAAAATAATATGCGCTACTTTAAAAATCTGAAAATCCACCCGTTCCCTCATGTTTAAGTGATTTTTAGCTGGTTTCAACTCCATTTTATTCCGAGAGTGAAAAAAGTGAATCATTCGAGCGACAAAATTAGCTGTTTCAAGTGACAATGGCGTCATCACCACGGTTGTCAGGATTTGAAAGGAAATTTGAGATTCCAATTCGTTTAAAATAGTTTTTCCAGGTAACATAGTTTAATTTTTTTCCCATTAAAATGATCGTCTACTTGAAGCAATGATATAAGACGGGCTGCGTACAGAAAACGAAATCGTTCGAATTCGAAAATTTTCCATAAGAGCATGAAATTCGATTTGGGTATGTAATAAAAATTGAATATCAAGTTATTTATTTTAGGTGGCCCGTTGTAATTGCCTCCACAACAGACTTTGAATTCTAGTCTGAAAATAAATGCTCCACACCAGCAGCATATTTCATCCGATCACACACACACACACAAAGAGGGGAAATAATAATAATAAATAAAAAGAAACTAAGCCGCCTACTGTTTAAAATACTTTCGCGTACCGTAATTCAGTTTTACATCACCAACGATTCAACCTATGCAATCACTACAAAACTATAATTAATGGAATTCATCAAACTCTCCAACTAATTATTAATTTTTTTTTCAACAATGCAAACCACGATCCATTAGCCTCATTTAAATTTCTTACTTGTTTTTGCTAGGCGCAAGTAAAACTATTCCAAAAAAGAAAATTCAAAGTACCCTTTCCCTATACACCAATTCCGCCAGAAGGAGTTACACCTTAGGATGAAAGTGGAGTCTTCTTCGTCATTAACCTTATTATTACTGCCATTTTCATAATTTAAGTGAAAGTTTCTTTTCTCTCTTTCCTTTCGCTTACTTTTACCGCCTGTGTTTGCAGAACACATTAGCTCCTAAATTGTTTTCTCACATAGTAGTTTTGTCGTTCTCCTCTGCTAGAACTGATTGCCTCAGGAATGTCGTGACGGGCGTCCATCAGTTTTCACGCATTTGACATTTTTCAAGGACAAAATACATTTTTGTGTGTGTGTGTGGAATTCTGGGAGAGAAGTTTCCGCATCCGTAAATATTCTTTTGGAACTGGAAAGACTCGGTATTTTTATTATTTTTTACTTTATTCATGTTTATTTTGTACCGGCACACACTAACGTTCCCAAGAGAAAAGTCATTTTCAAACTTGAGTGGTGTATTACTTGCTTGAAATTTCCAAGTATACTTTTGTACAATTCTTCTCTCTGTACGCATATGATTAATGAGCAGAAATTCACTGAGGTTATCTGGTATATTAATAGAAAATTAATGCAGCTAAACCTGGCTAACCCGACACCCGGTTTTACCCTCATACCGCTTATCACGTCAATTTTTCCAACAAAAAAAAAAAAAAAAGATAAGGGAAAAGCATACAGGGTTCATACCGGCATTAAAGTCTTATCAGGGTTTAAGGTTTTTTTTTTGGTTTTTTTTAACTATTAATAACAGGCCACTACAACGGGCCGAAGGTATTGGCCATTCTATTATGGGGAGCACCCCATGGCCAATATTACCCGCAATGAAGGAGCGGAGAAGTTAACACCCAAGAGCAAGCCGGGAATCGAACTTGGACCCAAGGCGTGATAGAATTAAGAATGATTCTTTAGCCTATGCACCCCTTCGGCGACATAAGGGTTCAAGTTAGAGAAAAGAAAAATTGTGTCAAAAAAAAAAAAAAAAAAAAAACGAAAATGGAGAAAAAGGCTTAGAAAAAATGCTAAAAATGGTAATTTGCCTTTAAAAGTTAATGATAAATGAACTTTTTAAGCATCTGGAAATTGAAAAAAATATATGACAAAATAGAAACTAATAATATGAATAAATGAAAATAAACAATATGAAAAAATATGAAAACAAACTCGAACACCGAGAACAAATACAAGCTTGAAATGTATTATTATTATTAGGCTTTTCATGTTTAGAATTGACTTCGTTTTGATCTGGATCATTTCTCAAATATATTTTTTTCTGGTTCTTCAATCTTTTATGAAGAGGAAATTATTAACATCACAAAAATTAGTTCTATTTCGAATGTGAGTTTTGATGAAATTTAAAGGACAAGAACATGTGTGCACTTTCAGAAAAATGGCTGCTACTTTCTTCGTACTTTGGTAAAATATCGAGGAACCTTCCTTGGAAATAATGAGAAAAGTCAGACTCACAAATACCATACAGAAGTTAAACATTGCCATCTGAAAACTTTACTGTCTACTTTAAGACGTTCTTCTATGAAGATTTCTGTCACGATTCACCTTAAAAACACGCAAATCACTTAAAAAATGACCCACACTATTTTAACAAAAAATCCCGGGACTGCTTAGCTGCCCATTATTTCCAAAGAAAATTCTTGGATTTTTTTTACAGTGCTTTTTTACAGCTTAAACCTTTGGGCTTATAAAAAACGACATTACAGACGTACAAGACATTGTACAAACTGGTTCCATTGTATGCACGAAGTCCCGATTTTGTCCATACAGTCGAATCATCGTAACCCTTTAAAACGCAACCATTTCCCAACGCTGAAAAAACAGGGCAGCCGTTGCCATCACTCGATTTAAATACCAGCAAGATGGCGGTCGATCGAATCGTTCATCACGTGCCACAGATTTAGAGGCCATTTCTAGATCTAGATTTCTCTAGATCCTTGGCACGCGATGAACGATTCGATAGACCGCCATCTTACAGGTAGTAAAATCGAGCGATGGCAACGGCTGCCCTTTTTTCAGCATTGGGTAATCTATCCAGCTGTTCTCGCATTCTTCCATTTTTCAGCAGATGTCAGTGCTGTTAAAAAGAATCGTGACCATTTTTTACGTGAAATAACGTGCTAAAAAGTAAAGGATTCTCGCGGAGCTCTCTCACCCGCAACTATTTTTATAGAAATTCAATCTATTCTTCGTGACTGGCCACAGTCAAAACGTCAGAGTTTGGTGTTCCCAGAGCAGGAACACTGCGCGTTAAAAGGTTAAAAAATCAGAAATAAAACTATATAATACTCGAATCCCTCTACTATCCCCTTTATTTAAAACAGCAAGAATCATAGTGGCATTATAGTATAATATCATTAAAGTTTATTACCACCATCATTAATCTCATTCACGTTTCCTGCCGTATACCGCGCGGAGTGATCTTGAAAAGAAATAAAAATGAAGAGACAATCGCCGTCGGCCAGTTTAATAGTTGGGATGCAGCAAAGCGGTTAATTGGTGCTTTATGCCCCGCTGGGAGAAAAACTCATCACGTAGAGGAAGTGAAGCTCCGGAGGCAGTGACTTCTTCCAAGTCACACTTTCCCTCTGCCTTCCGGGTCTTCTTATTTGGGAAGATGGTAGCTGCTCCTTGAGACGATAAAAAGGGGTAGAGCCTGGATTACATCCCTTTGTTGCGTAAGCATTTACACATCAATATACAGGGTGTCCCGGGATTATTGGGACAAACTTTAATACACTGAAGCGCAACCATACCCCAATGCTTTAAAAAAGGGCAGCCGTTACCATCGCTCGATTTAACTACCAGCAAAATGGCGGTCGATCGAATTGTTCATCGCGTTCCACAGGTCTGGAGACAGCACAGCCAGCTGTGTAAAAAAAGGTATCGTTCCATCGTATTCTTCTAGTTTTCAGCTGTGATTTGTTTGGGTGTGTGTGTGTGTGTGTGTGTGATTGTGGCAATGCTACGCTAGGGCGATCTGCTACGGATGAGGGGGGGTGCCTTGTCTGGAGGACTTTCTAAAGGGTTCTAACGCGTATTTACGATACATCTGGAGAAAACCTACCAAAAGTCCAGACCGTTAGATCCATAGCCGCTCGATGGGACCCGAACCTGGGACCTTCACACTGAGGTGTCGTCTATCATTTTCAGTGAATTAACCACTGTGCCCAGGTTGGTGAGGCCCAGTTTTCAGCAGATGCCAGTGCTATTAAAAATAATCCTGACAGTTTTACAAGTAATCGGCCGTTTTTACAGGTAATATTGAGCTTAAAAAGTAAAGGATTTTCATGTAACTATGTCACCCTCAAGTATATTTTTATAAAAATCAAATTTATTCTTCGTGATTGACAAACAGGCAAAACGTCAGAATTTTGTGTCCTCAAGGTGAGGACACCGCGCGTTAAACGATTAAGGGGATGTTTGGTACATTATACGAAGCAAGAATCACATAGCAATGTGAAGTCGGAAATGTCGTCCTCGTGTAACTGTTAATAATCACTTTGGAACACGTGCTGAAATAATAGTGACATTTTCGACCGTTGTTCGTCGAAAACAAATCTATTTTTCACAGAAAACACGTGACTGAAATGGCTAATTCAAGAATTCCATTTTATTTCATTGGTGAAATGTTTGGAGAGAAGCTCATTGTTTTATGAAAATTGGTTCAGAAATGAGTCGAACACTTTTCACAAAGTGATTATTAATAGTTATGTGAAGACGACATTTTTGATCACACAGTGATATGCGATTCTGAATCCTTGTGATGGCCCCTATCTCCCCTTAAAGTTTGTCCCAATAATCCTGGGACACCCTGTCGAAGGCCAAATGGATAAACTGCCCTTACCATCGATCTATTTAACTAACAACAACATGCGGTCGATCGATAGTCCATCTAGCACCACGGAGCTAAAGAAGTTTTCTGACACAGCTGGCTGTGCAGCCGTGCAGCCACCTGATTAAATGATATTTCTGTATTTTAGATTTGAAAAGGAATTAGAAAAACGATGTTTGTGGGTGTGGATTGTTTAGAGGATTTTATTTTTATTTATCGTACCATCTTTCATTACTTTCAGGAGAAAAAAATATACATTCGACTAGCGATTTAACAACCTCCACTGAATCTCGTCAAGTTGGACCTGAAATCAAATGGTCGTTAAATCAAAAGCTTAGAAAAGGTATTGGAAAACGATCAGGGCTTCATCAGAGGGTCGTTAAAGCGGGAATGGTCGCAAAATCGCGAGTTGACTGTTTAATTAAATTTAAAAAAATAGAGGGTAAAAGAATCAGTCGTATTTGGTGACATTTTCTTCGACTTCTATAAGGCTAAGCATACTTCGTAGTTCTATATGTTCGTAAATAGAGAAAGCATGGTAAACCCAGAAGGATTCAACAAATATTCCGTAAAATATTTTTGTGTACTAAATATCTCTAGTCACATGTACTAAATATCTTTTATCACTCTGAAGCTCTTTTATAATAAAAACATTTTAAAACATAAAAACAGCTCTAGAATTTCGTCGACCGCTTTATATTTTAACTGCGGACATATGCGCAATATTGTAAATATAGATACATACCTGCATGCAACACTATATCACTTCAGACTAATCAAGTGCACCCGAACTTATTGCAAAAATATTTGACCGCTGGTCTGGACACGAAATATTAATTTTTTGTTACTGAAATGATAATGATAAAATCTTTTTGTGAAAAATTCTGCCTTTTTTACCGTTTGGACACCGTTAAACATTTTTGGATCTCCGTCCCAAATTTTTTTCTGGATTCGTCCCTGTGAATTTCCAAGCTTACTTCCAAGCCTTTTTGTACATATGTATGCTATACGTGGAAAATGACATCAACGTGACGCATGTTTAGTAAATATATGTCATTCCATGATTTAAAATTAACGGAGACATTTTTTGCTGTGATGATAGAAAAATAATATCAATATTATAATGTTTTTAATTACTGCATCGCAAGATTAACTGTTTTAAGATATGAACAATATTTTTAATATACTATGAAAGTTTTCTGTGATTATTTTGAATAAATAACTGTAATCAGATTATAAATATCGATAGCCATTTTCTTAAGCACAAAAGTAAAAACATTTCATTCGTATGCATATTGCAAATGAATTTTCATTTATATTTTTGAGTTCTAGGTTTTTTTTGTACACTTTATATGTTTTAAACAAAGGAAAAATATTTGATTTTAACCATTTTAACTAAGCTGTAAAAATATAGGCTATTTTCTATAAAATGGAGTCGTGTTGCACAAATACCTTCCACAATCCATTCGTTCAATTCACCATTTACCATTTCCTCTTGTAAACCGGATATTACTAAACGCCTCGATGAACATTTATAAAGACGTTTACAAAAACTTTGCATTTTAATTGTTAGCAAATGAATGTCTAACGGCCGACAATCACTTGTTAAAATTAAATTGCTTAAAAATAGTGTTCATTGTGTTTAAAAATTTATTTCAACGCTTATGAATATAATATGCACCAGAAAAGAATGTTCCCATTTTGTTTTCGACAAATACAAACTGCATTGCAACCGAAATACAGTAGATTCCGCTTAGTGTGATCACGGTTATTGTTATCAATAGCTTATTTTGTTATCGTAATCTGTATTCCATTCCATACATGATCAAACGATTTATGTGATCAACTTGTCGGTTAATGTTATCATTATTTTTTTCGCAACCAAATCCTGAAAAAACGGATTTTGTTAAGAAATCGATTCCTAACATGAATTCAAAGGAAAAATTGCGCATTGCTCGTCTGTTGGTGGTAATTGCATGCATTAGAAGCTGAGAGGGAAAGTTATTCGGACGAAATTCGATAATTTTGAAAGGAGGCGTACTTCATCGTTCGGAAAATTTTCAAAAACAATATGAGCATGAGCAGTTTATTAATGAATTTTTCGGGAAGAATTGTATACGCAGAAAAAATTCGTTTAATAAGTGTTTTTTGTCACAGTATTTCATTTTATCGAGGGTGTTTTTTTCCATTTTATCATTAGTAATTAGTTATCTAAATAATACTAGGCTATAAGTTTTTCTGCAACCACTTACTGTTATCAATCGAATGTTGTTATCAAAAACCAATGTGTGATCACATTAAGCGGCATATACTATATTTAAAGGGTTATCAATAATTTTTATTAATAAAAGTAATGCACAATCACGCACACATAGAGACAGTATATTGATTCCATACGCCACTTTAATAATATAAGCATTTCAGACCAGATTAAATAATTTATCTTTAAATTAAATAGTGTTTGTTCTGATAAAATATATTAAATTTGATTAAATTTTTAATTAAAGAACATACTTTAAATCCAAAATTTTAGTAGATTTTTTTAAATGTGCACAAATAAGGTCATCCGTCCTGTACGATAGTATAGTTATTTTTGTGTCCTTAATTGAGGACGCGGGGTTTTAAAGGGTAAATTATTTCTACCTGTGATTTCTTGTTTCAATTATATATAACTTTTCTAATTAGCTTCATTTACTATAAAACATTCAAATAAACAAATGCAGCAACTCTTACAAAAGTTTTATTTTTCATTGTTATTAATGTTGGATTGTAGATTTGTAGTAATGAGTTCATAATGAACTTACTTTTAAATTTAATTGTATACAGTCATTTTATATTTTAAACAGGTTTCAGACCTGGTTAATTTAAATTATATTGAAAAAACAGTCTCCGTTTATTAGAGAATTCAGCAGCATAACAAAAACATTTACAACTTTGAAAGTCGTTTTAATCTGACATATATCATCATCCATAATTATAACTATTAAGGTAAAGTTATATAAATTAAACATAATAAGAATAACATTTTTTCTTACTCTTTCAGGGCTTCAAATGTATTAGAAGCTTTAAAAAGCATTTTTCATCTAGTTTCGTGTTACCGAAACATAAACAGAGTAAAACAAAGCAAAACATTATTAGTATATTCATTATTTTTAATTGTCTATACGTCAAAATTTTAAAAAATCATATTGATAAAAACAACAGGAAATAGCTTATTTTTATTTTTACATCTTATGTAAGAGTAAAATAGATTAATAATTTAAGAAATAAAATGAATAATTTAACTGAAACTTGATTCATTAGTTTCGTTAAAAAAGTCTGCTTTATTAAATTCTCTCTCTCTTGAGGTTACTCATACATTTTTTAAAACAAACTTGTGTTTTTTTCTGTAGCTCATTGTTTATCATTTCTACCTTAGCAACATGTTAAAATTTTAATCACAATGGTAAATCCTTGAACAATAAAATTACGCGAAAAAAATTCTAACCAGTACTTCCCCCATTTAAATAAATTTTTCATTAAACAGTATGATTAATTCTTTTTCCAGTGAAAATTCAAAACATCATGCAGACTTCTAATTAAAACATGCATTATTCATGCATGCTTTTTACGATAAAGCCATTATCGGCAACATTAATTGTTTTTTTATATCTTAGGTTTATACTAGGGAAAAAGAAATTAATAATTCAAGATATAAAATAAATAATTGAAAGAAAATTTGATTCGTTAGAAATTTTTTAAAAAGGTCTTATTAAATTCTTTCTTCACTTTTCCTTTCTCTCTCTCTCTCTTGAGGTTATCCGTACATTTTTCAAAGAGACTTGAATTTTTGTCTCTAGATCATTGTTTATCATTTCTATTTTAGAAACGTACAAAAATGTCAATCACAATGGTAAATCCGCAAACAATTAAATTTACGCGAAAAATTATAAAGCATTTCAAGTTTTTAATCAATATTACCCCCATTTAAGTAAACTTTTCATTAAAATTAAGATTCGTTAGAAAGTATTAGAATTTTTTTCCTTGAAAATTAAAAAAAAAAAAACATATAAATCTTCCAATTAAAACATGCATTGTTCAGTTTACAATAGAGCAATTATCAGACAAATTAGTTTTAATTTTATCGAAGCTATATACCACCATACCTTACTAAAAGTTCGTAATAATTCACTGCAAAATATCTTAGACATTTTGTAAAATATAGGGCAATAATTCGATCAATTAGAAATTGCCCCTTAAAAAAAAGGTTTCTTTATCCTAAAGCAAATAAATAAAATAATTTCTTTGCACACAAACAATGGAATTTAATTGAAAATTCTTTTCACTTCCTGCGAACTGCGTTTGCTATCTTGCCTGGCATGATGTAACGTGCAATATTTCACTGAGAAACGGGGTCATCGAATGCAAATTCGCTATGTTTGAAAGTTTATAACAAAAGGTACGTAATTCTATTCATTTTAATAAAGTAGGGGCAAAACTTTCGCTTAAAAAAAGGGGGCATTTTATCTTAAACACATTGTTATTTTACTTGTTTATGGAAGTCAAACCTGTTTATGGATACATCCAATTATCAAATGATGAATTCCGTATGCTAGCCTGTTTTAAAGGTCAAAGATCTGACTTCCTCCCATTTGCATGAGATGAGATGGATTTTTGCTGGGTTTCCTTATATTTTTACTGATTTTTTCTTTTAAAGTTTTCCTGGGAATAAAGCACTCTCCCTTTTTTTTTTATTGAAATTAACTGTGTCGAGGCAGTCTGGTATGGTAAGTAACATTCCTTATTCGTAGCGCAATAAAACAAAAATGAAAATATTACGCGGATATGTGTGAGGGCAACATCGGGATTTCCCTATTACGAACTCGCTTGGTTCCAGTTGAAAAATGCTATGGAGAAAATTTAGTTGTACACAGATTAGATTTTTTTGTTGTTATTTAAGTGAACATGATATCCGTTTTAGTATATTCGACAAGCTCAAAAGTATTTAATAGTGACTGTCAATAAAAAATGAAATATGTTATAAATTTGCGTCCGGCAGTAGATTGTGGCAACCGATTAAACTCGGTTCCCATTAGAACACCGAAAGCGAAACAGCTCCGGCTATGCCAGTGCTTGGGAGGGTGAGCTCATCTCTGGACCGAGTCTGTAGTGGGCAGAGTACGCTAAAGGGAGCTGGTGCATGTAAAATCTGTCGTGGCTTCAATGTCCACCATGTTCAAACGATACCTATGTGGGTGCCAATCCAGGTGCTAGGTCTAGAATTGGCTCAAATTAGGAGACCACTCATATGAGGAAACGTTTGTCAGCCTATTAGGCGCCTCCATAACGAAATGACCAACAGCTCTGGCCCTCACAGCGGTCAAGCGTATAAGTACGCGCTGTCCCGGCCATTAGAAGAAAAAAAAATGTTAGGAATTTGTTAAAATTACCAGTTACTACATTTTCCTGTGTAAATGAAATGCTCAAAAGTGAGAACGATTAAATGAATTACAGTAATGTAGTTCTAGTATTTACTTATGTTTCTTTTAATTGAAAAAATTCCTTATTTTATAATGCTTTGCATTCCGTGGTATTAAATTTGCATAAAAATTTTCATATTTTAAACTAGCGCTGAAAATAGAGTTGGGCAGGTTTCTCTTCCATTTGTAAAATACTCTTGACGCAATTAACAATTCTGCGTTCATTTCCGAAAAGCCGGAGAGATTCGAATCATAGGTTATTCAACCATCCCCTTGCTAATTTTCCATTTTGATTTCGGTTCGATCTAAGTCGTACTAGCTTTTCAACCTCAATGTCCTCCGTGTGATGAATGAAGAATCGAATAGATAAAAGTCTATAAAAGTTCATTGTAGGGAAACGCCCACTTCATTATATGGACAATATTTTTTATGTTGTCAAGTCTTAACGTTGTGTTTTGGTCAAAAATTTTATTATATAGAGAAATTCGTCATCGGGAGCCATCGTTCTACAGGGTGATTCAAAATAGATGTTAAAGCGATTATCTTTTAAACCGTAAGTGATAGAAACATACTTCAATCTAAAAAGATCGTTAAATGAAGAGTAAGATTTCATATATGCGAATTTTTTTACCATGGGCTGTATATATATTAAAATGTTAATTTTAATTTTAATACGGTCCCTCATTTCCTATCGCTTAATTTAGAAAACTGTTGCTCTGTGTCTAAAAAGGTTTTAAAAAAATCCCATGTCTCTAAGTGAAACAGTTAGCCAGATATTTAATGTTAAAAATGACGACTTACACCACTTTACCTGCTAAGTTGGCGTCCGTTTTCAGGTGAAAAAATCTTTAATTTAGGGGACCCACTATGAGTTTATAAAAATTAAATAATGATCTCTGTTGGAAAATTTCTACTGAACGCATTCAAGCGCGTGAAATTAACAAGTACAATTTTACCCAGACTGATATATTCTGGGTTATGAAATTATCGATAGTTTAGTTTTTCAGAGGGTCAGCCACTAATTATTTCACGTTTCTACAGAAAGAATTTCAAAGTGTAGTAGAGAATGACAAAGTAATAAAGTGGGTTAAATTTCACTGAAAACTGACAAACATGCATTATAGGAAAATTCTAACTAAAATAGGAGTCAAATGCAGCTATCGAATGGCTACTAATATATAAATTAATGTGAGTTGAAAAGTAATTTTATTCTTATCCCTTTTGAGACATCCCCTTAGTGTACGGCGGCAAATTCTAAAATTTTTAACTTGCGATATCTCAGTAACTATTCCCCTCAGAAACATGAATTTTTTTTTTTTTTCCTTCCTAGACACAGTGCAACATTTCCCCAAACATAAGTAATAGAAAAGGAGGGAGTGTATAAAATTAATTTTCGTATTTTAATATGCATACAGCACCTGGTGAAAAACAATTGCCATATCTGAAAGCTACTCTTTATTTGACGAACTTTTCTAAATTGAAAGTATGTTTCTATCACTTACGGTATAAAAAAAATCGCTTTAACATCCATTTTGAATCTCACGGTATATAGAAAGGTCGTACTGTAGTTCTTGATGGTTACAAGTCTTCCTCGGATGGTTTTCAACATATTCCAAAAAAGTTGAAAAGCAACAAGTTCACTCTACAAAAAACTGGTATTAAAAAGTAAAAATAACCAAAATCTTAAAAATAACACATCGAATAAACGATATCTCCCCCTAACCCTTTAACGCGCAGTGTTTCCGCTCTGGGAACACCAAACTCTGACATTTTGACTGTTGCCAGCCACGAGCCAGCTGTCGTCAAAAAAGGGTCTCTAGATCTGTGGCACGCGATGAACGTTTCGATTGTCCGCCATCTTGCTGGTAGTTAAGTCGAGCGATGGCAACGGCTGCCCTTTTTTCAGCATTGAGAAAGGGTTGCGCCTCAAAGCGTTAATCATCTCATTAGTGTATGGGGCACATTTTACTAACTGGAATTTACCTGTACAGGAGTTGTATATAAATTTAAAAAGTGTAATTTTTTGAAAATTAATGAAGGAATTTTTCTTAACGTAGTCTTTTTTCCGACTTTATTCTGAACATTTTTGAACATTTTATTTTAAGTTTACATTGCTTACTTATCTCTAATAGGTAAAGAATCAAAGCATGTTACCACCTTTTTGGGACATCCTGTATATTGAGAAAAATAATTTGAATTTGTCGAAAAAAGGCAAATAATCATGATAAACAAAACAACAATAAAATTTTATTGAAATTGGAATGTTTTAAGTACAGCTTTAAATTTTGTCTACATGAATATTACTTAACTAGGAAGAAAAGATTTTAATTTCTAGAAAATGTTTTTTTCATAATTTTCTTTTCATTATTTACAAGTCAGTTTTTGAGATTTTTAGGGAAGTGAGAAGAAAATAAAAGGTAGCTGTTTCGAATTCGAATTGTAGTTTTGTATGCCCTTTACTTTGAAATCAATTGAGTAAACATCAATCAGACTTCCACCTTTGTTGTAACTAAAAAAAAAAAAAATCTAGAAACTTTTAAAAAACCAAAAGGAAAATATTATTTTGTATCAAAACGAACTGTAATACATGTACCTACGAAAATGGCCCGACACTGCAGCTGCGTTTAATGCATGTTACACTACATTATTAACCAATATTCAGTTCGTGACTATGCATTGGAAAATAACTACCGGACGAACAAGAAAAGCTTCTCAATTAACGTAATGCAAGACGTGCATTTTTTAAAAATTTGTTTATTTATTCTCACGTAAAATGTGGAAAACTGAATTGGAATCACGATTTCTCGGGAGAATATTTAAGGTCCTTGGCCGCAATTTAATACTGTTTGTTACACGCGAGATTTTACACCATCGCATTCTGTTGCTTTTGTTTAACACTATCTACGTGATGTTTAACACTATCCTGATGTTTAACACTACTTCTGTTTAACACTATCTACGTGACGATTAATGTTTCCCCCATCAAAAATAAGACTTTTAATACATGCGAAAGAAGGCGTCTGCCACCAGGGCCCGATCATCACAATATTGGGCCCAGGGCAAACACAAAGTTTGGGGCCTTTGCACCGGACCATAAATATTTTAAGGGAAATTGCACGAAAACAGTATTATGCATCTAAGTTATTTTAGATATATAT
Source organism: Cheiracanthium punctorium (assembly GCA_038373885.1). Classification (NCBI taxonomy): domain Eukaryota; kingdom Metazoa; phylum Arthropoda; class Arachnida; order Araneae; family Cheiracanthiidae; genus Cheiracanthium; species Cheiracanthium punctorium. Next base: position 388,964 of record JAWZYV010012330.1, on the reverse strand, counting down.
AGCTACTGAAATATACTGTTTGTTTAAATACTAAATATAAATACAGTGCACACCGGTTATAACGGACCTGGGATATAACGTACTATCGGTTATAACGTACCTAAGAAGCTAGGCCCCGATTGAAGTCATGAATGACATATTTTTCGATACAAAATTTTTTAAAGAATATAAATTTTTTAACAAATGAAAATTTTTTATCAAACATAAATTTGTTGAAAAATACAACATTTTTGGGCCCTTGAAATTGGTGGGCCCAGGGCAAATGCCCCCGGTTGCCCTGCCGATAAACGGGCCCTGTCTGCCACTGTGGCATGGTGGAAAGAATCTGTTAGGTCTTTTCTATAAAGCACTTTTTGCCGTTCTATTAGCTGCTCAGAAAATGTCATTTTCTTCGCAGTCTTAACCCTTTTTTCAGCATTGGGCAATCTATCCAGCTGTTCTCGCATTCTTCCATTTTTCCGCAGATGTCAGTGCTGTTAAAAATAATCGTGACAATTTTTTTACGAGAAACGACATGCTAAAAAGCAAAGGATTCTCATGGAGCAATGTCACTAACTATTTTTATAGAAATCAAATTTATTCTTCGTGACTGGTAACAGTCAAAACGTTAGAGTATGACTGCAAGACTGAATTACAGTGGTGCACAAGATTTTCTCTTGGGAGGTGTTCAGGTATAAAGATGTGACACCAACCTCCTGAAAATATTTGGAACAAAACTTTTTTTTTCTCGTAACCACTGTTAACTACATTCAATGCTGCATGTTTTTGATTTATGCTTTTATTTACTTATCTCAACAGATGAAAAGAGTAATCTGATAGTCTTATAATATACTAAAATGTCAAAAACTACAAGTTGATTTTACGAAGTTAAGTTGATAATTTCCTTTGGGGGTGGGGGGTCCAGACCCCCCGGCCCCCTCCCTTGTGTGCGCCACTGCTGAATTACCACACTTTTATAAATACAATACTTACAAAAGTTTTGGGGGTGAAATCCTATTTATGTAATCGATATGAATAAAAATTGTCCATCAAAAATGTGCACATTTTCGTATAAAAAATGACAGAAAAACTGTTAAATGTCAAAAGCAAAGTAAGGTACATTTTAATGAAAAAGTTGAAAACAAAAAATTTCAGTCTTATTTTTGAACAACGCATTTTTAGCGCAGACTGTTTTATAACAGTTATGTCGCAGAGGACATTAAAGTGAACCTAAACTCTTAACTGATAAGAGAGTAGCTTTTCTCTTAGAAAATTTGTGCATTTGTATAAAAACTTAGCAACGTATCGATAAATTTGGAGCAAAAAAAAAAAGTTCGTTCAATTTGGTTTGTAGCTGTCTTGTTATAATGGTGTATAGAGGTAATATTTTATACGGGGTGCTCCAAAAATGTGTGGTTACACGCTTTAACCCTTTAACGCGCAGTGTTCCTGCTCTGGGAACACCAAACTCTGCCGTTTTGACTGTGACGTTTTGCTGTGCGCGGGCACAGCCAGCTGTCGTCAAAAAAGGGTCTCTAGATCTGTGGCACGCGATAAACGTTTCGATCGTCCGCCATCTTGCTGGTAGTTAAGTCGAGCGATGGCAACGGCTGCCCTTTTTTTCAGCATTGGGAAAGGGTTGCGCCTCAAAGGGTTAAGTAGTTTTTTCTTACCTTGTTTTGAAAATTTTTCCAATTGGCATTGCCACTTATCTCTAATAGATAAAGAATTAAAGCGTGCACTCCCTTTTTTGGGGGCACCTTGTAATAAGCCTTATCATAGGCCTAGAAAACTAATCGGCAAAAACAAATAAAACAAAAAAATCACGATCACCCAGAAAGGCAGTTTTTAAACATTTCGCACGCAGAATATAAGTTGTAACCTAATTTAAAGTCCAGAAAATAATATTAGATTTAATTAACACTGAAAGAACAACGTTAACACCAATCAGAGTTAATGTCGTTTTCTCTCATTGGTATTCACCAATGTATCTTTCTTTCCGTGTTAATTATTTGGCACCAAACTACGAATTTTATTTGTTAGATTTAAACTAATTAGTTTTAGTTCAGTAAGTCAAAAAGTCATTATTATTAAATCCATAATAATAATTAAGCATTACAAATTGGTGTCTCAGTGACATTAGTCATTCATATAATGAGTATCATTAAATTTCTATATTCGTATTCGAAAGTTTAATGATATAGATTTGTACCCAATAATTTTACATTATTATCATCATTAGCAAGGCTTTTTTTTTAATCGTTATTTCTTAAAAATGTATGTTGTTTTTCTAAATAAAGACCTATAATAATATAACAACATGCAATTTTTATATCTCATTATTCAAGACATAATTAAAATGTTTTACGTTAAAAAATATCAGTTTCTCAAAACTTCATTTTCTCCACTTGTTTCAAGTTCGTATGTTTCGGTATCATAATAAAGTTCCTGATTGCAACGAAATATGTAATTAGAGTTCTGCTGTAAGAGAACTGTGGGAATAAAAAATAAGCCATTAATACAGAAAAATATTATATTTCTGCTCTGTTTGTTTGCATCTATATCAAATATAAAAAAAGAGATATGCGAAAACCAGAAAGATAAGTACTTTAAGTCGCGGCTGAATGATTATTTACCATTGTAAGCTAATATTGGTAGATGCATTTGTTAGTAATCTACCGGTACGGTCGCTACAAAGCCAATAAAACAATTTCAATTCCTGATAGAAATAATACATTCTTTAAATAATTGTTTATAAAAACACAATAGGTTACTTCGACTGTGTAGATTGAAAAAATATGCATTGTGTGACCGGTCGTGCCTCTTTTTTAAACTTGAGATCAGTGATTAAAGAAAATAAATAACTGAAATGAAAATAGGTGAAAATGAATGTATAAATAAATACGATTGGTTCATTGGCTTTGCTGTAAACTCTTCGGTCACTGGTACTTAAAAACACTTCAAGGAGTGGGGTGGGAAGTAGTTTTATTATAAAGCATTTGATGTTATCACATTTCATATATATAATAGCTGGTCAAGTGGTTGAATAAAGATTTAGCTTTTAATACGCTGGTTAAGAGGTCGAATGCCGTTATATATAAAACTAGCAGCGTGGCCCGGCGTTGCCCGTGCAATGAATGAGAAATGCCATTTACCTTAAATATAGATTGTAACCGGAATGAATGTGAATCCTCCCGCTGGAATGATAAAAAAATGACACGGGATTTCCCGCTGCAACGAAAAAAAAAAATGAACACGGCACCTAATAAAATACAGAGGTTGCCAGGAATTGGACTTGGCTAGGCTGGAATGTGAATCCTCCCGCTGCAATGATAAAAAAAAGGACATGGGACTTCCCGCTGCAATAATAATAATAAAAAAAGGGACATGGGTATTCCCGCTGCAAAATAGAAAAAAAAAAAGCACCCGATGGCGTAGAGGCTCCGGGAACTGGACGTGGCTAGATTTCTCCTCTTCTACCTGTCTGTGTTCTAACAATCATTTTTCAGAGATCGAATTTTGTTGTTTCTCTGAGCAGAAGGCACTTTTAGTAGTTTTATTTTATTTTATTTCTTCAGTTTTTTCTGAAATAAATAAACTAAACGGAAACTTTCAGGGTAAAAGTACAAAGCTTTAAATTTGGGGACTTTGGCGTCCCCAAGAAGTCAAAGTATTTTTGATGACAAATTGAAAAAACGATCTATATTTGGGGACTGCCCTCGAATTTCGAGGATGTATGGTCACCTTATAATCACCACCTCTCTCCCCCTCTCTCTTTCAGGACGCCAGAAGAAATTCCTCCCTCCCGCGAAGCGCGCTCACAGTTGAAGCGACCTTGAAAACCAGAGGGGGAAGTTTTCGACTTTCATTTTGCGGAATTTGCAGTCCACAGAGAATTTTAACCTGCGATCTTTTCAGAAAAAAATCATATAAAAAAATCTAATAAACATTTCTGCACGGTTCAAAATTTAAAGGAGGGAGAAATAAATGTTTAATAAGCGATAGAAAGATGGAAAATTTTTGCCCGTTAGGTTTTTCGATGAGACAGTTTAAAAATAGCATATTTTTAAAAGCCGTACATTTTCATCGAAACAGGATTTCCTTTAAATGATTCCCAAAAATCGGCAAATGTAAGTACGATTTTGTAACAAATTGTATTTGAAAAAGAAAACTCTGTAGATTCCGATGATATAAAAAATATGGTATTCGGACAGAAATTTAGCTCGCGATAACGTAAAATGCGAGAAAAATGGCCCAAAACCTTACAAAACATAAAATAACTCAAAAACTATTAATCCGATTAATTTCATTTTTACGGCATTAGCTTTCTCTTTTCCTATTTAGTCAGCGTGCCAAATTTGGTCCAGATCCGTCGAAATGTCTGGACGTGTATAGCGAACAAACAAACAAACAAACTCTTCTCTTTTATATATAGAGACATATCGTTATGGTTCGGAATTATATGATTCATGTTCACAACGTAATTGAATATTAAGGGTGATTATCCTGAAACTATATTTTAGATTAATGAGTAAACGGGCCTTATCCCGGTATGTAATTTTTGAATCAAGTTATGCAATTTTTGAATCATGAAAAATGGGAACAAGTCAAATTTATACTTCTATAAACTAAATCAAAAATTCTTTTTCAAGTCGTTGAAAGGCTTTATTGACGTGACGTCAATAACGTGACGTCTCACTTGCATCATCTAATCACCATGGCTCACTGACTTCATATAGTTCGTTTATTTACACACGTTAGTTAGTTCTTAGGGTTGTCGTATGGGGCCCAATTTTTCCTTTTACCTAGGGCTTACAGTTGCCTTGATCGAGCTCTGTTAACGGTGTAGTTCGACGAAATCATGGGATTTTGGCACATAAATACAAATAAACTAATTATGTCAGGCACTTCAAAATTTTGAAACTGCCTCTTTACAAGCTGTACTACATACTGAAATAAGCGATAAACCTCTTTCAGTTTCAAAACTGTTAGAAAGAATACTTCAGAATCGGAAATTTTTGCAAAACGTGTCGCTCTTCCAAAAATCTTGCACCTCAGATCCATGTTTAAGAATTATTTCTGAAAATTTCACAAAAATCACATCTTTTTCGCTTATTACAGAGTGTAAAGCAGCTTATGAAGAACCATCTCAATATTTTTTTTGAGACCATGGTGCTGTTAATTTATTTCAATTTGTGTACCAAGACTAAAAACAAGGTTTTTTTCCCTCCGAACTACAGCATTAAGACTTGCCTGGAAGACTGCAAGACTTGATAATGCTCTGCACAATCAAACAGAACCAAAAAAAATATTGTCCTTTTATTGACACTAAAAGAAACATATTCCATTCAGCTTAACCCTTTAACGAGCAGTATTCCCGCTCTGGGCCAAATTCTGACGTTTTGACTGTTGCCAGTCACGAAGAATAGATTTGATTTCTATAAAAATAGTTGCGGGTGACATAGCTCCACGAGAATCCTTTACATTTTAGCACGTCATTTCCCGTAAAAAAAATTGTCACGATTATTTTTAAAAGCACCGACATATGCTGGAAAATGGAAGAATGCGAGAACAGCCGCCCTTTTTTCAGCATTGGGAAAAGGTAGCGCCTCAAAGGGTTAAACTATTCGAGCTCGCTCCTTCCGCAAAGAAAAACTACCTATTTATCAATCAAATCATTCTCTTCAGATGTTACTCCACCCTTTTCAGAATTCCATTCAGTGTGCAACTGAATTAATTAATAGATCGCGTGCTGCTGACCTCAGAGAGAACCGTTCCTTTCCGTGCTTCACAGCTCGCAAAGGGTGATCTGGAGAGTGGCCACCAAAACAAAAGCTTTTCTTGCTCTGGCCATCGGCGAGGTCATGGATTCTATATAGACCCGAGATCTTCGCGTAAGATAACGTTGTTTTATCTCGTTCTTTTTTTTTCTGGCTTCAGAATCAGATTGCGTCTATTAATGATTTGCAAAATCTCTTAATTAGAATCGTGTGACGATGTTCAAGTTCAGTTGCTGAAAATGTGCTCCTTCTGTATATGATTTTCGGTATGCTTTACAGTGAAGTCTCGTTAAAATGTCACAGTTTTAACATAGATTTCATATTGTAACTTTTTTTTTATATTATGCCCTCTGACAACCGCATGCGGTGCCAGATCCCCACAGATAGGGAGGCGATGGGCAGAGGAGGGCGCCTTCCATTTTTAGTGGGCCCCAGTGGGAGGAATCCGACTTAGCCCGGTGGCCACCTAATTTTGAACCAATTCCAGAGGAAGGACCAACCCCCTGAAATCGGCACCCCTAGAGGTATCGTTTAACAACTTGGAGGACATTGGAGCCACGACGCATTTTACGTGCACCAGCTCCCATTAGCGTATACGATCCCACTGCAGTCGAGCCGAGAGGGGGAAGTCCCTCCCAAGCTCTGACCAAGCCGGATGCTGCTTGTAATGCATATTGTAACGTAAGAATAAGGTAGGTCTACAAGGACTCGTATAGTAAAAATCGCCTTTGAATTTTTTTTTTTTTTTTTTTTTTTTTTTTTAACGTAAAAAGGTGCAATGATAAATGATTTACCGCATTTGTTCGGCATAAACACACCGTGAGAGATAACAAATGCTGATTGGTTTTTGAGAGACATTGCGAGTAGAAAAAAAGGAAATTTGAAACACTTTCACATTTTAAATACGCACTAAACTGTGATATACCTACTATTAAGAGCGTATCATATTCCACGCGTCACCTCTATTTGTCTTCCTTCTTCATCACGTTGGAAAATGCGTAATTATACATATGCCGGCCCCATTTGTCCTCCTTGTTTCATTACTGGAAAGTGTATCATAATCTATGTGTCGGCCCAGTTTGTCTTCCTTGTTCCAATGTCCTTGTTTGTTTAAGTATACCTTACCCTTCCTAGAAATTCTGAATCCTAATCCTTAGTCACCCTACATATTCCCAAATATCTTAATTTATGGGATATTTGGGTTTTCAAATAGGTCTACGGGGAAGGGGGGGGGACAATTCTCCTCTTACCCATTTTTCCACTACTTAAATTGAATTAAATTGGAATTTTGAGGGTGATATTTCGGAAGTCTATGCCTCTGTGTCTGCCTTTCACCCCACGTGTTCCGATGGCTCTATCCCATACATAAAAGACATAAAACTAAAGAGCAGAAAGAAAGGCACAGCAAAAAGAAAAAACTCATAAAAATAGAGGAAGAGGAAGAATAAAAAAAAAAAAAAGAGGAGACTTGTAGAGGAAAAGATAAAAGCACAAACATGTAAATGAACATTTAGCCTCACCATGGCACAGTGGTTATGTCACCGCTGAGGTAGACGGGCGAAGTGTGAAGGTCCCGGGTTCGGGCAGAACTATGACCTTGTCTAGATGGTTTTACATATTGTACAAAACTTCAAGCGGATCGATCAGCGATGTGGATCTGACAGCGCAATTAGCTTAAAAATTTATTTTGTATTAGTAGACTCGAAATGAGATTTTGAAGCTGACTGAAAAAAAAAAAAAACTTTGTGGTTTTATAAGCAGGCCGTAAAAGCTTTTCGGCTCACAGAAAAATCTTGAACTTCCATAATAAAGGTAAACTGCAGTTGCAACTTTTTCGTTCAACTTTAAAAAAAGAGAGTATATATTCTTCAATTTTCTAGTAATGGGCATAGCTATAGCTTTCACATGGTTGGTTGAAAAAATCCTTTTTTCTAATCCTTTCTGTGGCAACAACCGAACATAAATTCTCGTGCCGTGATCGCAATGTAATGAATGGCGTAAGATCGCGTTGATGCTATTAAATTCTAAACATTAGGCTGCATTAAAATTCGTAAAAAATCATCTAATTTACATAATTTTTTCGTTTTTATTTTAAAAGAGGGAGAAAAGAATGTTTCACGATTTGTCAAAATATCTAAAAGTTATGACGGATAGAATTCAAGATGCGACAGTTTTAAAATTATTTTACGAAAAACAATCGCGAAGCAGATGCTTAGTAAAAAAATTCCTAAAAATCGGTAAATCATGTTACGTATTCAGAACAAACTGTTTTTAAAAGAAAATTTCCTCCTCTGTCCGATGATACAAATGCCGTTTTTCTGCGAGCGTAATTTCCGCCGTTATTACGAATTAGGTGAGAAAAAATGCCAAAAATCGCATAAAACATAAAATAAAAAAAAATTCTAGGTCGAATTTTGAAAAAATCGCTTCGAGGTGCACAACTACATATTTACATCTTCCCGAGTACCAAATTTGGTGTTTCTAGGTGTAGACGTTTGTCCGTAACGCTGCCGACAGACACACACACAGACAGACACCTTCTTTTATAATAAGTAGAGAAGAAGATCATAAATGCATTTGAAATAGAGGAAACTCTCAAGTAATAAATTTTTAAATATTCGCTGCTAAACTTGGAGCGAGAACTGTTGATTATTGCGGCTATTTGGATTAATCTCACGACATTTGCCGTGAATGCCGCGATTTACTTCGAGCCCTGGTACAACCTGGAAATTTTAAAACGTTACATAGTCAGCCAGAGATGATCGTAAGCATAAAAAGTGCGCGTCACAGTTCCCTCCCGGGTTTGGAAGGCTTATAAAAAAGTATATATATTACCAATAAATCAACAAAGTTTACTTTATTGGATAAAGAAATGTTTTGAGGTATAAATCATGAGGTACAGAGAGCACGAACACACGATCTTTTATGCAACCCCATAAAAAAAGAAAAATCTCATGGAATTAGGTTTGGAGAGCGAAGAGGCCACGGAAGAAGGCGGCTGTCGTCGTCAGAACCTCGACCAATCCAACGACGAAAAAGCTCATTATTTGTGAAACGAAACTTGTAATGTTTCTTTCTCCAGTAAAGTCAACTTTGTTGCTGTATTGGTAATATGTTATTTTTTATAAGCCTTCCAAACCCGGGAGGGAATTATGTCATACCCTGTATTTTTTTAATCCGACTTTTTTCAGAGTGTTATTATAAAAATTACGGTTATATTAAACCCTACGATTATTTAAAAAAAAATATCTTTCACCGTTATCCAAGTATTTGGATCCATCATACGAGTACTTCCTACCACAATTTCCCCTCATTGTTGCTTGGAAGAGAGACAAAAGAATTCTACCGTTATTCACGAACTCTGGCATCTATTTTTAACTGGGAACAGTCCTTCCGTGATGGAGGGTTGTCATGGAAGCGATTTGGCTGCAATCTGTGCAGCTCCTTTATTATCATTTTCTTTTTAATCTCTTCACTTCTAATCCTTTTATCAACGTCTAGTTACAACTCCACCGAAATAATTGCCAAGGTCCGTTTCTCTCATAATCTGACTTCCCACATCTCTGATCTTTTCAGTTTGACAGCAGCTTGGTTCGAGGGTAAAGTATGAAATCGCACGCGACGGAAATGGTTGTGAGAACCGCGTTTTGACAATTGTCTTTTTCTTCTCTTTGTGAGTGTGTGTATATATGTGTGTGTGTTATTTTAAATAGCGTATTGTTTTTTGTGGGTGATCGTGTCGGAGTGCTGTTAGCGTGGGATTTGGGATGGTTTGTTAAATCTGGAGGTGTTAATTATATAGAGACATAAGTAGACAATTGGATTTGGAAGCTTAAAATGTGTTATTAGTGTACGGTTATGTCTGTGTTGTATAAGTGGTGATGTTGTTTTCAAGACATAGTAGAGATAAGTGGTTTCCACGCTTCATCTTCGCTGAAATGGTATTCGTATTTCCAAATCCACTCAAGCAGCCGACCACATGTTTACAGAATTCGTAATATTTATAAACATATATTTGGTTATAAAAACATAAAAAGGAAATTAAAAAATAAAAATAAAGTTTAGGTGCCTGTTGAAGCTACCGAGTGATGTATATATTAACGTAGGATTACTTATCACTGAGGCGACCGTTGAAAAATGATGAATATAACGAACACTTTTAATTTAATATACACGAAATATTTCGCGATATATTGTGCTTTAATCTATATTATTGTAACAAATCTGCTTATACTAAATATTTCTTATATACTAAGACAATCTGTTTTCTTTTCTCCCTCTGAAATGCTCCATTTAAATATTTAAAGGCTTCATGAATCAGCAGAAGAAAATATTTTATTTATTTTAATCTTGTGTAAAATATCAAAATGTGTAGTCTTGAGGAGCTATTTAGGAGCCCACAAATTGAAAATATGACGTATATTTTGTATTAGAGTTTATCAATCTCGCGCATTTTTTAATATATAACGTCACGTTTCTGACTGCCGTAAAAGAAATCCGGTTAGTTAATTTAGTTTACCTGGTAAATTTACCCCCGTTAGTTTTCTAACTGTAATATTGAAATTCAAAACGATGTTGTAAGAAATATTTCCTTTTCTACATAGAACGGTTTTGGGGGAACATTATCCTACATAAATATATATATTTACACAGGACTGTTATGCACAAACGTAATCCTGTGTTAAAATATTGTTTCTCGATTTTTAATAGGCTCCAGTGATAAACATACATACCATGAAAAAGTGCAAAATGCTGTTGAAAATCAAATTAATTTCATCTAATAAGTTAATTCTCTTCATATTCTTATAAAATGTTTATAAATTTATAATACTCTTGGGATAAATTTATCCCAAGAGTATTTTAATATACTATTCTAAGAAATATAAAGACCATTAAAATTTAAATTGCATTTTGATCTTATTTAAAAAATACAATGATTAGCTATATGCTCTCAATGCTGGTTCACATGGGCACCCATACCTATGGGCAGGGAGTGCCCCAGCTCCCATATTACGGTTATGATTTACGTACTGTTATAACGTAGAAGTGGTTCAATACTAAAGTATGGTATCTTCCTGGGCCAGGACAATTGACTTGCCCTCCCCTCCCCTACAAATAACCATATGGTCGCCCATAATGATTAATATTAAAAAAAGTATAGGGATGGACAGATGAAAAATAGACCTGTTCAGTGCCAGACTATAACATTTGCATGTCCATGGCATTTCTAAAATTCCGTGCATCTACATATATCTGGTTTAAATTTTGTGTCCTTTTGTAATATAACCGGACACTCAATTTTTTGTTCTATTACTGCATACGTCACCAGGGCACAGCCCCAGGGGCAGACTTATATCCAACGTTCAGCAACATGATAACAACAATGACCTCAAACAGTATCACATGCTCTACATTTTGTCAAGTCCGGTAGATCACGATAAAATACAAAATATGTATAAAAATTGTACGAAAAGTGAAGAGAGAAGGCATAGCATAGTGGACACTTTGCTTTAATTGTTCTACAGAACATATTGTTTTTATTTCTTATTTCTTTTAAAAGGATGAATATTCTGCAAAGTCTGCGATTGTTCTGCTTCGCACTTTTAATTCTTTAACGCGCAGTGTTCCCGCTCTGGGAACACCAAACTCTGACGTCTTGACTGTTGCCCAGTCACGAAGAATAGGTTTGATTTCTATAATAATAGTTGCGGGTGACATAGCTCCACGAGAATCCTTTACTTTTTAGCACGTCATTTCCCGTCAAAAAATGGTCACGATTATTTTTAACAGCACTGACATCTGCTGAAAAATGGAAGAATTCGAGAACAGCTGGATCGATTGCCCAATGCTGAAAAAAGGCCAGCTGTTGCCATCGCTCGACTTAACTACCAACAAGATGGCGGATGATCGAAACGTTCATCGCGTGCCACAGATCAAGAGATGCCATCTTGCTGGTAGTTAAGTCGAGCGATGGCAACGGCTGGCCTTTTTTCAGCATTGGAAAGGGTTGCGCCTCAAAGGGTTAAGCACTCTCTACTTCCGGGGGCTACAGACCCAAGTGCACGAGCGATAATCAGGACCTGGATCCATCTCGTCTCGCAAAATCTATTTACAGCAATCATAAAAATATAGCAGTTGTAAATCTCTGTCCCGTTTGCATACACCCCTCAAAATATATCCTACTATTTTTTTCTAAATCGTGTCTTATCCATTTGAATTACGTGATGAATTTTCAATCAGTGTCGAAAATTTGCTTTGTTTTCGTAGTTTTAAATTTCAGAATTTTATTTCAATCTTATTTGCAGAGATGCTTTAAATTAATCCCAAAAAATTCATGTTGGAATTTTTCACTCAAAAGAAAATTAAGGATAATGTATGCTGAAGAGAATTAAAAAATATTTTTAGTCGCTATTCATTGAAAATTAAGCTCTTCGTTGCTAATGGTATGCCTGAATATAATTAATACTAAAGTATGGAAAAAGAGAAGAAAGAGAATGAATAGCTTCTTAAGTTTTGGAACTTTTAGGTAAGTATACAGGAATGTTAACAATTCTTTGTCTTTTAGTATGTTCTAAATTTACTTATAGAATTTTTCTGAAAGAATTAATCTGATAAAAGACTTTGTTATAATCTGAAAGACGTTCTCTTCTTTAATACTTAAATTTTTATTTTCTTTCTTTCTTACTTTCATTTTTTTTCTTTCTTTCTCTTTCTTTCTTCCTTTCTTTTTTTCTTTTTTTGTTTTTTTTTTACTTAAAATATCGAATAGCATAAGGGCATGGCCATTAAATATACTTTGACAAAAATATGCTGATGTTATTTCACTATTTTTAACAGTTTATAAACACAAAACAATAATAATGAAGCCTTTTTCACCTTTTGGTCCCCCCCCTCCCCTCCCACCGATATTTTTTTTTTATACGGCCCTGATGAGGACGACGTTTCCGACCCCGCTTTGTTGTGTGATTCTGCAGAGACATTCTGCGCTGTCTCTGTACCCTCCCTACACTTCCTGCAAGTTTATCAGTCTGGTATCGAATCACCCTGTATATTTATCATTTGATACTCCAAAAATTTCGGACTAGAAGCAAAAACTGGTCTTATCAGCTGTTTGCGCATGTGCACGACTCAACCTCAGCCTACACAGGCACTATCTTGCAATCTTACAATCCAAAAACCACGACTTCTTGACTCGTCATTAAAGATGACTGCAAGATGATCGGTCGCTCTACATGAGTGCGCCCCCGTCAATTAACTGGATGCCCCTTGATCAGACGGCTCTGAATCTCAGATCCGAATCAAAGGTTGACTTCGGTCAGTTTAAGACGGTTGGTGATGCGAGACAGAGAGACCTTGCGGTAGCGAGAGCTGGATCGAGATTACAGAATCAATGATATACGTATATATATATATATCATCGCGGAAACCGATTAGTAGCAGAGGTCATTATTTCAATTGTTATCGATGCGCACAGAGGAATCGAACTTTTAATGAAATCCGACTCATGGACATGGTGGATGCACCACTGATTGCTTCAGAACTTGGATTTGTTTCATTCAAGGCAAGATTTCATTTCTTGCACTCATATATATATACTTGGTTTGCCGACCGAGTTGTATGGTGGGTAAAGCACCGTACTCCGGTTTCGGGTTCAACTCTCGGCGGGCGGGGTTCGATCCCGGTTCGATCGTGGTTGTCATGCCCGTCCCTTCATAGGGGGCGACGTTGGTCCACCGGCGCACCTTCAATATACATCCTACCTTGATTTTATGTACAAAAATGCCATTTTTGACGGCGCCAGCTGCAAAGTCGCGTTTCCAAACGTGTTTTCCAACCGGAGGCACTAATAAAATTTGAAAATTTGTTAAAATACTTTAGGGTTAAGAATCTAAATAACATTTTAATTGCAAGAAAATTAACTAAGAATTGATGGGCGCGAATTCGCACTTTCCAACTGGATACACAAATAAAATTTGAATATTTGTTACAAGAATTTAGAGCTAAGAATGTAAACAACATAAATTTCAAAAATATTAACTAACAATTGATTTTTATGTGAGGGGGTTCTGCAACCCTTAACCCCCTCTTTTCATTTTAACGATAAAAATAGTCGGAAATCTAAAAAATAACAAAAAAAAAGTTAAATTTTAAGAAAACACTTTGAAAAGGATTAAAAACAGAAAGAAACACAGAATTCATTCGCATTTCCAGAAAAAGGTCAAATATTACATTTATCGCCAATTTTGGATCCCCCCCCCCCCCAAAAAAAAAAAAAAAATGTAGGATGTATATTGGAGCTTAGCCGGTCCACTTACTAGGTGCACCCATAATAAAGAGACCAACAATTCCGGCCTGTTGTGGCCAAAGCTTTCAAGGCAGAGGCTGGCCATTAGATATATAATACATATATATATATATATATATATATACAGTCGAACCTCGATTTAACGTACTTTGATTTAACGAATATTCATTCTGTCCCAATAAAAAGGGTGCTAAAATACTCTGATTTAACGAATTTTTAGCTTTGATTTAACACAATCGCTGAATAAAATTAGCTCACAAAACTAAAACTTTGAATTTTTCGCTCACAAAATTTTGAATCTTTCGCACCCTAATCAAAGTGTGCAATGCAATAATTTTCTTCACATTTCACCAAACGTAGCAAGTGCCTACGAAGACAGCGATACAGAAACAGTCATTTACAATTACGCCGTGGATAACCATGATCAAATGCCTGGATGGGAAGATGTTCCTAGTAATGGAAATTTTACAGAATTATGTGTCTTGCGATGTACAGCTAAGTACCTGCGATAGTGAAGAGAAAAGAGAATGAAGATTTTGAAAGCAGCGAAGATGACGAGGAAACGGAAATTGAGTTTTAAAAGGTGACATTGTAAGAAGCAGTTTGCCGCTTGAACGCTTAATATATATATTTTTATATATTTCTTTTTTTTTTTGTCTCAAGAAGTTGATGATGTTGTTCTTAGGAAATTATAAAATATCGACAAAGAACTATGGAAAGTCAAAATAAAGCACTAGCAAGGATTTCTTTCCAAAGTGCCAATAAATATGTATGTTTTATGTATTAAGAGCAAGTAACATTAAAGAATTTAGATAATTTTAAAGTTGATCGCCTAACGTATAACTTATAATTTTTAAGCTCGTAGTAAACAAAATTTCATTCTTTTTTTCATATCTATAGCTAAGGGTATAGATATGAAAAAAACAATTATTATTGTTTTATTTGATATTTGATATTTTTATACCTACTCTTTGTAAAATTTGATATTCGATTTAACGAATGGATTTGTGGGTCGCAATCAATTCGTTAAATCGAGGTTCTACTGTATATATATATATATATATAAGTTCTCTCTCCAAGGGATGTCATGGGTAAAGAACTTTTCAAATGGCTCTATCGATAGTAGTGTTTAGGGATTGCAATCTGGAAAACCGGATCCGGCACCAATTTATCGGATCCGGAAAGTACTAAAAAAGAAAAAGACTTCATATGAAAATGAAGGATTTCTAGGACAGTACTTGTCTCATATTCGTGACTATTTGTTGACAATAAAACCGACATGTGTTGAAATTGAAAGGGCCTTTGCAGCCGCTGGCTATATTTGTAACTCTCAAAGGAGTCGATTGGCAGATGATACGATCAACACTGTTTCCTACAATCCTGTTTTAAAAACCAAACTTGATTTTTTATAATCGATATAACCAAAATTATTATTTAAAGAAAATTTATTGAAAAATACTCGATCTTGTGTTAATTGGGACATTCATTAAACAGATCTATGAAGCGTGTCATCATTTTTATAAGACTGCTTACTCAGCTAGAAAAAGTTTGCACAAAAAGTGTACAAAAAAAAGTGTACAAAATCCGAGCGTATTTGGCACCTCTGCTTGTGCATAAAAAGTGCAAACTAAATTGTGCACAAAAAGTGCACTCTGGGGACCTAGACGGAAAAATGTAAGGGCGTGGTCGGTTGATTTTAACGAACGAATTTTTCGTTATTTCTTTCCATTTTAGTGCTGCCATATACAATCTTGCATATACCATCATCATACAATACAAATTCTTGCTTCATTTTTCAAACTTCCGAGGATTGGGTTCGAACCGAAGAACCAGGGTTTAGTAGGCGAGCATTCTAACCACTAGACTGGAGTTGACTCAGAATGATGTGTCTTAAGTTTGAAGTGATTGTTGTTTCAAGTTCGGAATTAGAACATTTATGTATTTAAATAAATAAAACTAGACTTTACTAGTACACTTCTCAAAAAAAAAAAAAAAAAAAAAAAACGATTTCTATGCATTTTAAGCTGAAACCACGAGTACGACAGTAAAAAAAAGTTTGCCCATCTGCCGTTCTGTCATTCTGTGCGTGACGCTTTTTTGATTCGCACATCACCTAAAACTGACTGAAGCGAGTGAAATAAAATTTGGTGACATGATAGGTGGTCACTCATCTTGAACTATATTTTTCAAAAATTCATTAGATTTTGAGATTTTCCAAAAATTGTTTCAAAGTGCGTACATTTTTGTTCGCATATCAGGTAGGAACGACTAAAGCGAAAGAAATGAAATTTGGTGACTTGATAGATGATCACTCAATTTAAGCTATAGGTGTCGGATTAAAAAAAAAATTTTTTTTAATTAGATTTTGAGATGCTTCTAAAAATCGTTCCAAACTGGGTAAATTTATGTTCGCAAAATTTAGCGACGCGATAGGTGGTCACCAGAAAAAATTTCCAGTGAGGGTACCAAAAATTTCGGGAGGGGGGGGTGAGGGACTAAAAGGTGAATAAGGCTAAATTTTTCACAAAAGGCTACATTATTATTGATTTGTTAACAAAATTTTAAATTTCGGGGGGGGACCCCCCTGGGTACGGCCTTGTCCCTAGAGTTTCTTATTATTTGGATTAGATTTGGAGATTTTGCGAAAATTGTTTCAAACTGCTCAAATCCCAGCTAGAAAATGTTTGCACTTTTTGTGCAAAAAAATGTACATTCAAAGTTAATACTTTGAAAAGTATACACTTTTTGTGCACATTTTTTGGCAATATAGAACATGCACTTTTTAGTATGCATAAAAACTGCACATAATTTGCACAAAAAGTGTATACTTTCAAAATAATCAAAAATATCTACTTTTTATGCACAAATTGTGCACAATCCATACTTTTTTGCAAAAAAAGTGCAGACTTTTTCTAGCTGGGTAGCGTGACATAATTACATAATTATTATGAATTCAGTCGATTAAATTTGATTTAGGTAATATACAAAAACTTACATTATGTAATGCAAGTTACAAGATAATTTCCAATGATATCATTTGTGAAGTCTATTAAGACTGAACTTAAATTATTATATTTATAAATATAATTATAAATATAACATTTATAATTAAATACATAATTATATTATTATATCTTATAAATAAAAATGAAATTCTGTTTGTTTGTTTGTTTGTTTATTTGTTTGTTTGTTTGTGGATTTGAGTTGTATACAAATCCACAAAAATGGACATATCAGCCTGAAATTTTGCACAGATATGTAAAATAATATAGAATAAATCATAGTCCACTTTAAAACTTTGAAAGTCCACCCGTTCCCGGAATTTAAGAGATTTTTTATGTTCCCCACGCAAAAAGCTTTCCGTAATTGTAACCCCTGTAGTGAAAAAAGTGTGAAATAAGGATCGTGGTTGCCATGTCTGGCGATTTTGCCGAATAAGATGTTTTAAATTCTCAAAGTAAAAATAAAAGAATAATAATGATTTTTTTTTGTTAGTTTATATTCGTAAGGTTATTTTTTTTTAATTATAATATCGCGTGCATGGGAAATCGGAGCAGGAATGAAATGTTTTATACGCAAAACAATAAGAATTGAAGATTTCCGAGGCTAATAGGTAATTTTTTTTAGTTTGGCGGAAAAATAAAATGGCTCAAATGCCGATTTTAAGAAAGTGAGTTCTAGCGGTTTGCACAGATTTCGGCTTGGCGCAATTTATTGAGAGCTTAAGGAAATAGATTTTTGAAAACAAGTGTAAAGGTTTTATTAGAATACAGCGTTAAATTTTAATGATCCGTGAAGAAATAATGCAGTTGTCAAGGGATTTCAAGCGATCTATCTCCAGCATTCTCGCCAAATGAGTACATTGATTTAAGTTGGGGGAATTCCGCCAAATTTCAGAAAATTGAAATCTTCTCATTTACTACATCGGAGTAATGATGAATAAAACACGTTATAGTTGATAATTTTAAAAATATCGGCTGTATTAAGGGATTCCACTTTTGAAATAAAGGCTTGCTTTACTTTTTCGCGGTCGAACCATTTTCCATATTGATTGTTGCTAAGTCAATGCTTCGAATGATTTCCTGAAAAAACGCTTGCACAATGGCGTATGTTGGCACTTTGGCGAGGCTTAGATTTGAAACTGGATTTTATTTGAGACTGGGATATATAATGACACTGGTTATAGATAAAAATGAATGTTGGTATGTGTGTATGAGGTTGAAAAACTCTAGCACCGTTGCACCATGAAATTTGGTTCACCTAAGTCTTTTATCATTGAGAAGCTTTTTATGCTATCCGTTTTCCTCTAACTTGCCACTAGGTGGCGCAGCAGAATGTCGAATTCTATTCCGCTTAGCCGTTTACTATGCGAATATCGTCGAACCGATTTCGATGAAATTTGGTACTCGCGGATATTAGAACACGGAGAATATTTTTCACTATCCATTTTGCTGTAACTTGCCGCTAAATGGCGCTGCAACGCATCAACTTCTATACCGTTCGACCGATCGGCATAAAATTTCTTATACTTACACATTTCAGCACGAAGAATATATTCTAACTGTGTTCCTTTTGATGTTACTCACCACTAGATGGCACTGCAATGCATTATTATTTTAACTCGCCACTAGATGACGCTGCAGCAGGCCAAATTCTTGACCATTCAAACGGTCGCTATGAAAATCAGTATACATAGCTATTTGGACAATGAGAATATTTTGGCGTTTTCCATTTTGCTATAACTTGCCACTTGACGGCACTGTAGCAAATCATTACTTTAATTAACCACTAGATCGCGCTGCAGGGTATCACTTCTTGACTGTGCAACTGATCGCTATGAAAATAGGTATACATAGATATTTGAACACGGGGAAGAATTTGGCGCTATCCATTTTCCTATATAATTTGCCACTAGATGTCGCGTCAACACATGAACTTCACAGGGCTGTCCAGCCGTTCGTCCTGAAATTTCGTATTCATCGATATCTGAATGCGAAGAATATTTCCGCCGTATCCGTTTTGCTAAAACTCGCCACTAGATTGCGCTACGCCGCATGACCTCCTGCACCGTACAAACGATTGCCTTGAAATTCGGTATGCATGGTTATTGAACACAATGTAAAGCGATATCCATTTTGCTATATCTCTTTATTACAATAAATAGTAATCACCACAAATCGTAATATCAGAAAGTCCATTCATTCCCGTGCGAAGAACGGGTACTTCAGCTAGTAGTATATAATAAAGAAAATACTATTTCATTGATATCCACTGTTTTGTTCTGACTACAATTAAATTTTTGCTATTATATTTTAATAATAATAATAATACTGTATACTATAGCATATAATAACCTAGATCTAGTCTTATATAATGCAAAGATTAAAACTCAACTAATTATTCTAGATACTAGATCTTTATTGTTCATTTTATTCATAATTTTTGTTAATTATAACAGAGTAGATAATAAGTTGATTTCCTAAGAAATAAACGGTCTTTTTTATAAACTTCACGATACACTCACTTAAACATCTTTTATACAGTTAATTTCGGTACGATAGAGAAATCGTTTTGATATAGCCAATCCGAGTGAATTGAAATTGCTGCCGGATTTCAATCTCTTTCGCGTTACATTTGAGAAAAACGCCCAAAACTCCAGACCGTTATATTGACAGCCGCGCGGTAGGCCAGAAGCCTGAACTGCGCACTTCAGCCACCGCCAATCTTCAATGCTTATCCACTTGGGTTTATTCGATCTTGGTAGGTAGATGAGGCTGGTACGCCAAATATCTTGGACACACTTATCAATCAGTATTAAATCAATGACTAATGTAGATATCGGTAGATAACAAAGAAAAGCTTTCAAACAATTGTTATGGGAGATCACGGCTGCAGCTATAGCTTTCATATGGGAGGGTCCAGTTAAGGATGGGGGGGGAGTATATTCTTACTATAAAATTTGATAGACAGTAAATTTTATTATAAAAATTTTCAATTCCATTACAAATTTTAATTTTCGTTTAGTAAATTTTCTTTTTATTACTCACTAAACTATGTATAGAGTTTACAGAATTAATATAAATCTTTTAAATTAATATAAAATTTTAAAGAATTATATGAAAAGAAAAAATATTAAACCTTATACCATATTGAGGCACGGATATACAAAAGGTGAATGTTGTCAAAAATAGCGTATGAGGGGTAGGGGTATCCAGGCCCCTAACCCCCCCCCTTTATATGGAGGGATCCATCATCACGTATGGGGGATGGACCCCCCCCCCCTAGCTTTGTTTTGAAGTTTGAATATGTAGCTTTTCAATAATAATAGTTTGTAGTGTAACTATTCACAACGTGAAAAAATCAGCAAATACTCTGTGCGCATTCTTTTTCTTCTTTGTCTTTTTTTTTTTTAAATCTCCCAGGTTAATAATATTCAAAATATTTTATAGTACTATATCAAAAGCTTCAGATTATATTACCCTCAGCTGTATAATCCATAAATATCATTTTCATTATTTGAAAAGTTCATATCATTCAATCAAAGAAGAAACTAATAAAAACGTCATCTCATTTTCAGTTCCTACCCTTATTACCCAGATCCCAATTTTAAACGAAATAAAAACATCCGAAGTTGAAAAAAAGAAAAAGTAAGTAACTTCTTGAAAACATCTATTATCTCTTCTTCATATGCACGCGCTGTCTCCACACTACCCTCTAAAAAGCACAACTTGTTTAAATTTTCGAAGACAAGGAGTCAAATACTCGACGCCCGTTTCGCTTCACTTCTTACTCGGCCGCTGTAGGCAGCTACTGTTGCCATCTGCTCAGAAATAGATTCTGATAAATCTGAATGTATTTACGAGAAAAAAAGACAAGAATAAAAAAGAATGCTTACAGAGGTTAATGTCTGTTCCACAGCGCGTGCTGTGTCGATTCAAATCCTGCTTTGATAAACGACAGCGAATACGTCAGATTTCCTGAAAATTTTTTGCCGGCTCGTATTTGATTGAACAGTGTTATGGATACGTCAATTTAACACAAATTACCCCGAGATAGGGATTCGTAAATCGTGTTCGGTAAATCAGCTTACTAACATTTTTGACATCCATGCAGATAGTTTAGATTTATGTTCTGATTATCTGACATAACTCTAGATTTGCAACAACAACAAAAAGAAGTGACACAGAATATTAATTAAGCCTTTGAGGCGCAACCCTTTCCCAATACTGAAAAAAGGGCAGCCATTGCCATCGTTCGACTTAACTACCAGCAAGAGGGCGGACGATCGAAACGTTCAACGCGTGCCACAGATCTAGAGACCCTTTTTGGACGACAGCTGGCTGTGCCCGTGCACCTCCAGCTGTTGTTAAAAAAGGGTCTCTAGATCTGTGGCACGCGATGAACGTTTCGATCGTCCGCCATCTTGCTGGTAGTTAAGTCGAGCGATGTCAATGGCTTCCCTTTTTTCAGCATTGGGCAATCTATCCAGCTGTTCTCGCATTCTTCCATTTTTCAGCAGATGTCAGTGCTGTTAAAAATAATCGTAACAATTTTTTACGGGAAATGACGTGCTAAAAAGTAAAGGATTCTCGCGGAGCTATGTCACCCGCAACTATTTTTATAGAAATCAAATCTATTCTTCGTGGCTGGCAACAGTCAAAACGTCAGAGTTTGGTGTTCCTAGAGCGGGAACTCTGCGCGCTCAAGGGTTAAACGCAAATCACATAGTCTGTAAAAGAATCTAATTAGATTTATTGCGATTTGCGATGTTCCTATAAAAACAACGAAAGTAAGGATGGATGCGAGACGAGAAATAGGATCGTCTCGTCTCTGCTGCCATAACATCTGCAAAGCATTGTCTTGTCTAGCAAAACTCTATATATTAATGATTAAAAACGTCTCTTTACTGTGGAACCGTGTCCGCTAAAGGAAACTGGTGCACGTAAAATCCGCCGTAGCTCCATTGTTCTTCATGCTCTAATGATACCAATGGGGGTGCCAATCCAGCTTCTGGGTTTCTTATGTTATCCTTAATGGGTTCAAAATTAGAAAACCAATTTAGAGGCAATCTTTGATTTCCGACTAAGAGACTGGAAAATGAAACGACCAACAGCGCCGACCTCACAGCGGCCAAGTCTGTAACGGCCACTGACTCTGCAAAAGGAAAAAAAAAAATTTGTAATCAAACAAAAAAATTTTTATATTTTGAAAAGAATGTCAATCTTTCTCATCTCTTGGAATCATTTAGATTTACACATATTGCGAATTTATTTCAATGTAACATTAATAAACAGTTCATCAATCTCAAGCAATTTTTAGTTTATGACGTCACGTGTTTGAATGCCTGAAGAGAAATCTCAGTTAGTAGTTCACTTTTGCATTTTATCATATTAATATTACAGCTTAAAACGATATTGAAACATTTTTTTTTCTTTACATAGGACCATTATCTAGGAACGTAATGCTACGTAAAAAAAAACTGCTGTGTTTTTTTTCACGTTGAAAGTCTAGGTGCGACTATTATGCGGGGAAAATCTGCTACATAATATTGTAACTCTAAACCTATTTTTCCTGTTTCAAAACGGAGGTGCGACTATTATGCGAGGGCGACTATTACGCGCGTAAACACGGTATCATTAGTTTTCTGTTGAAACTACTGTGGGATATATTAACGTAACATAGTATTACTTATAGTTTAGCTAGTTGTAAGAAGACCGTTTCCAAATAAGTATAGCTTTTAATTTTAGAATATTTTTATTAAAAAGGTATATTGTGCTTTAATCTAGTGCATCGTAAAAAATCTACTAATACTGACATATTACTTACACCAATACTACCTATTTTCTTTCCCTCCCACCACTTAAATGGTCAGTTTAAAGGACTTGGATATTTACTAAGTCCATCATTAAAAGCGTATTATAATCCATGCGCCGTCCCTATTTTTCTTTCTTAGATCATTAATTTAGCAACTGCATCATTCATAAGTTGCCATATTTTTCTTCCTTCTTCCATAAAACACTTCTTTGAAATAGAAAACTATATTAAAATCGCTTACTAAAACTGTTTTACAACCTTCGCTAAACATATTCCAACTATCCTCTACCATTTTAAATACTGTTTAGAATGGGCATCATAATCCATCAGTGTACCGTGTTTTCCTTCCTTGTTACATGAAACACTTCTTCGGAATTGAAATCTATATTAAAATCGCCTACCAAATTTATTTAATAGTTTTCGCTAGGCATAGTCAAACTATACTTAATGTTTATAAATACCATTTGGAAAGTGTATCATAATCTATGAGTGTACCGTATTTGTCTTCTCTGTTCCATGAAACCCTTCCTCGGAATTGAAATCTATATTAAAATCGCCTACCAAATTTGTTTAATAGTTTTCGCAGGCATTGTCAAACTATACTTCACCTTTATAAATACCATTTGGAAAGTGTATCACAATCTAATGAGTGCACTGTATTTGTCTTCTCTGTTCCGTAAAACACTTCCTCGGAATTAAAATCTATATTAAAATCGTCTACTAAAACTATTTTACGATCTTCGTCAGGCATTTTCTAACTATATTCGTAATATATTTATAATAAATTGTCGCGTTTTGGCATCCAACTTAGCGATCCATTATCAAAAATTGCAAACCTTGTGCGACTTTCAACATTTCTTTAATGCCCCCCCCCCTCCACATTATCTGGCAGACACATTTGAAAAGATTTTCACCGTGGCAGTTCATGTCTACAAAACCTGTCTACAAGATCGCGTAGACAAATTTCTCGGATTGAGCGAAACAGCACCCTCGTGCTAAAAAAGAAATATTATTTTTAAAAAACGTGAATAAGGCAATGAAAACAGCTGTGCGTGTTTCTGTAGCAGTTAACATCTTATCAAATCACCCATCTCAGTGCAATGACATGAGACAGAACGCAGTTGAAAACTATTGGTTTTCTTTTCTTTACATTTTTTTTAAACATACCTTTTTTTTTTCAAGAAAAACTTAAACGAGTAGAAAATATATGTTTCAGTTGATTTTATCGTCTGGAGCAAATATTATGGGACCCGAAAGTAATGCCTAACCGAAACTACAGCTGTAAATACGAAATTCAGGAAGTACGTGAAGTTTATCAAAGTCCTAGATAAGAGATGATTTTCCGAAGTTTGTAAACTATGGCATTAGAGATCCGAAACGTTTTTTTTCACATATTCCTCTTTGTGACAAAAAAAAAAGGAAATCTGTACCCAGCTAACACACAACTTAGGCTCCTTTTAAGGGAGTGGTGGTTACTTTAGTACTACCATATGTGTACGTGTTGCACAAAAAAGGTCCTCTTCTGGCAGTGTTGAGATCAGACGAGCGATAAACTCCGTTCCCATTAGAACACGGCAAGTGAAGCAGCATCCGCCAGTGCTTGGGAGGGTCAACTCCCTCTCGGCTCGACTGCTGTGGGACCGTGTACGCTAATGGAAGCTGGTGCACGTAAAATCCGTCGTGGCTCCAATGTCCTCCAAGTTGTTAAATGATACTTCTGGGGATGCCGATTTCAGGGGGTTTGGTCCTCCTCTGGAATTGGTTTAAAATTCGGGGACCAAAGGCTAAAGTGTACTTCCTCCCACTGGGGCCCTAAAAATGGAAGGCGCACCCCCTCGGACCCTCGCCTCCCTTCGGGGGGGGGGAGTATCTGGAAGGGGGCATCAGAAACAACAACAACAGAATACTATGTGTCAGCTATGGCACGGAGGAGGTCTTTTCTGGCAGATTTACTTCTAGTAAAGTATATGTTGCAATACTCTGGGCCATGAGAGAAAAATGTTATTTTGGCCCTTAACCCTTTGAGGCGTAACCCTTTCCCAATGCTGAAAAAAGGGCAGCCGTTGCCATCGATCGGCTTAACTACCAGCCGGATGGCGGACGATCGAAACGTTCATCGCGTGCCACAGATCTAGACCCTTTTTTGATGCAGCTGGCTGTGCGCGCAGCACAGCCAGCTGTCGTCAAAAAAGGGTCTCTAGATCTGTGGCACGCGATGAACGTTTCGATCGTCCGCCATCTTTCTGGTGATTAAGTCGAGCGATGGCAACGGCTGCCCTTTTTTCAGCATTGGGCAAGCTATCTAGCTGTTCTCGCATTCTTCGATTTTTCAGCAGATGTCAGTGCTGCTAAAAAGAATCGTGACCATTTTTTTACGGGAAATGACGTGCTAAAAAGTAAAGGATTCTCGTGGAGCTATATCACCCGCAACTATTTTTATAGAAATCCAATCTATTCTTCGTCACTGGCAACAGTCAAAACGTCACAGTTTGGAGTTCCCAGAGCGGTAACACTGCGCTTTAAAGGGTTAATCAGAAAACTTACGAGGGCCCATTTAAATTTGCCCTTCAATAACATGAATCAAATAATAATTTGAATGGAATCCGCAAACAGATACATTATTTGATATTCAGAAAAGGCAGTTTCTGTATTAATTACTCTTCAACAGTGTAAATTACGTGACAATAAAATTCCTTTTAAAAGAACTGAATGTATGTGAATTCAAAAATTTTCTAAATAAAGTTAATAATTACTGTATAAAGTAAAGTTAACAATTACTGTATAATATAACTTGCATAGCGATGTCTCTAAAGAGACAACAAAAGAATCAGAGAACGCCGTTTAACCCTTTAGCGCGCAGTGTTCTCTCTCTGGGAACACCAAACTCTGACGTTTTGACTGTTGCCAGTCACGAAGAATAGATTTGATTTCTATAAAAATAGTTGCGGGTGACATAGCTTCGCGAGAATCCTTTGCTTTTTAGCTCGTCATTTCCCGTAAAAAAATTGGTCACGATTCTTTTTAACAGCACTGACATCTGCTGAAAAATGGAAGAATGCGAGAACAGCTGGATAGATATCGCAATGCTGAAAAAAGGGTAGCCGTTGCCATCGCTCGACGTAACTAGCGGCATGGTGGCGGACGATCGAAACGTTCATCGCGTGCCACATATCTAGAGACCCTTTTTAGACGGCAGCTGGCTGTGACGCACAGCGCCTGAAAGGGTTAACTCTAAACTTTTCTTAAATCTCCAGTAAATTTTGCTATGATGAATTCACAGCTCTTGGTAACCTAGGAAGCTAGCGGAAACTAAAGAAGTCAGACATCAAGAGTCATTGAATGAATATTTGTATTGTTAAAGGTACATATTTATATTTTTAAAAGTGTTACCGCTGTATTTTTCTACAGCAAAAGCAAATAAAATGTTTTTTAACTGACAGCATTTAAAACCTCTATAACTGGCAACCTATTTATCACGATTTTTTTTTTTTTCATTTCCCATGAAATTCGAGATAGACAGATTCGACTGCAGTATTATGCCGGGACTGTGTAGCTAGACATCGTGCTGACGTTGATAAATCTTAGAGGTTTCTGTTCTGTGAATTTGGTTCCTTGCTTTTATCTAGAATTATCTGTTCCTCGTGAAAAGGCACTCTCTTCACAATTCTGTTCATCGACCTTACACGGGAGCGTGCAACAGATGATTCTCTCATCGAACTGAGTAGCGGACCTTGTCTAGAATTCTGTTCATACAACTTACTCAGAATTTTTGTTAGCCGATCTTACAAGAAATCAGATTCGACTTCGTCGTAGTAGTAACAATTTCGTTTGGCATCATTTTACCATAAGAAATGCTAATCTAGTGCATGGAATAAAGCTGGAGAACTTTTATTTTATTCGATAGTTTCTGGAGGTCCCGTTCTTCGCACGGGTATATGTCTCGTTTTTATAACTAACACCAAGGACGTATATAAGGGGAAGGGGTTAAGGGGGTCTGGCCTACGTCTCCCCTTAGTCTACGCGAAAATGCAAATTTTTGCTGAGTATCCACTTTTTGTATCCCGGCTTCAAAATAATATACAACAACAATTCCAGTTTAAATTTCATTAAATTTCCAAAATTTGAAAATTTTATATTTGAAAATTTCAAACAAATTTTATAAAATCTATAATTTAACTAGAAGATAAAGCCCGTTGTGGGGGCAATTACAACGGACGCTAGAAAAAAAAAAACATTTAGCAAAAATATGTCTACACCCAATATATTTTTCATTGTCCAGTGTCCACTTAAAATAAATAATTTGTTTTCAGTTTTTATTATATACCGAAATCGGAATTGCATTTTCTTCCAAAGAACGTGCGAAAACTTTTCGCATTTGAAAGATTTCGTTTCGTTGGTACTCCCCTCTTATTTCAATGTTTAATGAAGAGGAAATCATTTTATTTGCGAAAAAAGTTTAACTGAATAATCTAGGAATACAGTTTTAAACGAATTGCTATCGCAATTCTCCCATCAAAGCCTGATACCCGTGACTTCAGTATGACGCCATCATCACTTGCGACAGTTACTTTTGTCGTGCAAATGATTAACTTTTCTTACTCTCGGAAATAAAATAGAGCTGAAAATGGCGAAAAATCGCTTGAAAATTAGGGAACGGTTGGATTTTATGACTGTTAGATGGACATTAAGACTTTAACGCGCAGTGTTCCCGCTCTGGGAACACCAAACTCTGACGTTTTGACTGTTGCCAATCACGAAGAATAGATTTAATTTCTATAAAAATTGTTGCGGGTGACATAGCTCCACGAGAATCCTTTACTTTTTAGCACGTCATTTCCCGTAAAATAATGGTCACGATTATTTTTAACAGCACTGACATCTGCTGAAAAATGGAAGAATGCGAGAACAGCTGGATAGATTGCTCAATGCTGAAAAAAGGGCAGCCGTTGCCATCGCTCGACTTAATTACCAGCAAGATGGCGGACGATCAAAACGTTCATCGCGTGCCACAGATCGAGCGACCGTTTTTAGAAGCAGCTGGCTGTGCGCGGGCACAGCCAGCTGCCGTCAAAAAAGGGTGTCTAAGTTAGAATATCTTCAAATAAGAAAACATCGATGTTGCTTGTATATCCCGAAACAGAAATCACGACGGAAACAGAAATCAATTTGACGACAGCTGGCTGTGCGGCACAGCCAGCTGTCGTGAAAAAAGGGTCTCATAGATCTGTGGCACGCGATGAACGTTTCGATCGTCCGCAATCTTGCTGGTAGTTAAGTCGAGCGATGGCAACGGCTGCCCTTTTTTCAGCATTGGGAAAGGGTTGCACCTGAAAGGGTTAATACGTTTTTATTTTATACTATATATAAACTTTTTAGTACATTTCTTATTTTTTCCCACTTTTCCGTAATCGTAAAAGAAAAGATCCACTTCCCAAAATATTATGCATGCATACAGAAATGAAAAATTACGAACAGGAAATGCACACGGGTTGCATTCAGAGATTTGATATTTCATTTGCCAGAGCATCTAAATGTAATCATCAGAGGTTCGAAGTCTGGCGAGATCTTACTGGTGGAAAAGGTACGTCACGCTTTTGATCTAGCATTTTGGTTCTTCAGATGTCAGATCATTCTCACAAATAATGATGATAAAGAATTGCGTGATTGTTCATCTGTCAACAGGAAATCATTAGAGCTATAAACAGATAATAATAATTCTGCTACCTTGATCGGCCCCCACTTAGCCTAATCAAGAGTGAGGTTCAGATCATTTTATAGCCCGGCGGAACGGCGTTTATTCAATTACTATACTATAAGTCCGTTTTGGAGGCGATTACAACGGGCTCTAGAAAAAAACCTTTGACGAAAATATGTCTACACTCAATCTATTTCATCTTCGTCCACCTAAAATAAATAACTTCATATTCAATTTTTATTATAATGTTACGAATTTTCGGGGCAACCCGCAGTTCTGGGGCTTAAAATAGTTGAAAATTCGTATTCTACGCTTCAAATAGTTAAATTTTGCTTTTTGTTGCATCAAAATCGGTCCACTAGAACCGGAGATAAGGAGGTTTCGGTTGCCCATTCAAATGTTTGCACTTTCTAGAAATCTCGAGAAATATTGGTCGTAGGCATCCGGTAACCTCACGTTTGGGGACTTATTTTTTGGCCCCAAATTTGGCGATATTTTGCCAAAACCCGCCAAGCCTGGCGACATTTTGGTCATTTTGCGTGATTTTCCCAATGGGGCCTGAAAGTTGGTTTTCCTGCATTAAAAACGCATAATGTCCTAATTTTTCTCTTCTATGACGTAATCAAAATTCCCGCCTTATGAGGAATCTTCGAGAAATAGACTTTTCTGGAAACTTCTTGTACCTTCTGCGTCGGCTATATATACAAGCGCGCGCTGCCCCGATAATTCGTAACAATATACCCAAGTGGAATTTCATGCTCTTCTGAAAACACGCGGAAACTTTTCGCATTCGAACGATTTCGTGTTTTGTAAACAACCCTCTTATATGAATGCTTCATTCAGACGATCATTTTATTGAAAAAAAAAATTAAACTCTGTTATGTGATAAAACTATTTTAAACGAATTGGAATCGCAATTTTCCCTTCAAAGCCTGATAACAGTGATTTCAGTATGGCGTCATTGTCACTTAAAACAGCTAATTTTGTCATGCAAATGACTGACTTCTTTTACTCTCGAAAAAATAAAATGGAACTGAAAAGATCGAAAAATCGCTAAAAAAATAAGGGAACGAAATGCCTGCCGAAGATCGTAAAACAGTTTTAGAAGGCGATATTAATATAGATTTCAATTCCAAAAAAGTGTTTTATGGAGTAAGAAAGACAAATACGGTATACTAACGGATTATGATGCGCATTCCAAACAGTATTTATAAAATTGAAGTATAGTTAGAATATGCCTTGTGAAGATTGTAAAACAGTTTTAATCGGGGATCTTAATGTAGATTTAGATTTTAAAGAAGTGTTTTATGGAACAAGGAAGAAAAATACGGCACACTCATGAGTAACGATAATCTTTACTTTACAACTTAATGGAATAAGAAAGAAAAATAGGGACTATGCACGGATTATGATAAGCTTTTAACATATCCTCTTGCTATCCAAGGTACCCAATTGGGTATCATTATAGCCTCTTCATTCCAGTGTATCCCATGGGCTACAAATAATTGTATTGAATTTAATTCATGATTTTGCTTAAAATTTGTGAATGAAGTAATTTTAAGTTGTGTGAATGTGAAAATTCTGGTCCCTGACACATGACATTTATTTTTGTTTGCCGTCACACAAAAAAATATTTGTATGTTAGAGGAATTTTCAATGTAAAATTTGTGAATAGTTTTTGTTTTATTCAAAATTCAAATAGCTGAAAAGAGCTTGTAGAGCTTTATCTTTAAAAGTTTCTAGATAATCTTCGTTTATGGGTGATATAAATTATTTACTACTGAAACAGAGATAGGGAGTTAGGCTTTTATTCGAAACAATATATAAAGATGCGTATTTGTCTTGTCGTTTTTAAGTGTAACAGGATTTTTAAAAACAATTACAAAATTTTTCTTTAATTTTTGATGTAAGGTTTATGTTGGATCTGAAGAGGATGTAGCACTTTAGTGCGTATTTAAATATGAAAACGTTTCAGATTTTCTTTTTCTTACTTGTTAATTTTTAAGACTAAACTTATGTTTAACCTGTTCGCTCTCATCATTTCAAAAGACGAGACGGTGAAAGCTCTGCTTGTTTGATCGATGTTGCTTCCTAGCACTTCCGCAATCGCTGGTCTCCAACAGCGCATTGGAAATAGCATCTGGGAAACAATATCGATCAAAGAAGGAGAATCTACTCCGTTCATGGGCGCCGGCAGAATATTTCCCGGGGGGGGAGCAAAGACTACTCCAGGGGGGGGCAAAGACTACTCCAGGGGGAGCAAAGACTACTCAGGGTGGGGGCAAAGACTACTTCAACGTATGGTTACCATATGTTGGAAACAGCAAAAAAGCAAGGAAAAACACTGCATACAGAAATCCAAGGGGGGGGGGCTTGCCCTATGCTGCGGGCGCCCATGACTCTGTTAGTCTTTTTAATGATAAGAGCGACCTGCTTAAATATGGTTTAAGTGCGCATGGATTCGCCACTGCACCTAAGTTCACTTGACGGAAAATGTTATGGAACATTGAATTTTATAAAAGAAGTATGATTACTGCCTTATGAAAATACCATTCTTTATGCATTCATAATCATTTTTAGGCGTAACTTTTTAAAAAACTTTTCCAGTTTGGCGCAAACTTTTCTGTGCATCCGGTCTGTTACATTAAACCTGACGCCTTCATTCAAATTATCCTAATGCAATTTTACTTGGTGATTAAGCTTGTGAACAACAGCCATAGTGCAGGGCAAGTAACCCGTCAATCTCAAATGATAGAGGCAAAAAATTCAAATCTTGCGCGGGGCTGATGTTTTCCTCATCAGTCTGACCTCTAAATTGCACTTTGTCTCGAAAATTCTAACAGAGGAGTGAGAAAGAGAGAGAAAAAACAAAAAAATGGCGCTAAACAGAGCGTGAGCTTTTTCGAAACAAAAGGAAGAATCGAGTTGAGTTACAGTGGCAGAGTGGTGCTCGGGTCACCGCCATGCACAGAGGAAACTGATACGTATACGTCTGTTATGTGAATAACACGGCTATACGGTAGTGTGCTCGTTAACTTTAGTTTAATTAACAGCTCTTGATTAGAGGAACTAGCTTTCTGCTACTAGCCCGCCTACGACAGGAATAGCTACACCGTTTTTTGTTTGCTTGTTTTTCAATCATTGGATTGCATGCTTATTTTTGGGTGATTATTGAATAAAACTTTTATAAATACTTTTTTTCACTTAGCAAATGTTACGTTTCCAATAATTATTAGGTGTACAGGAAGGTATGTTCTTTCTTTTTTAATATTGAATTGAAACAAATAAATTTTCAACAAGTGTTTGATTATTGGTAAGCTGAGTCTAAATATAAGGATCATATTTGTTGCATTTTAAAGCAAGAATTTTATAGATACGTTTTTTTTTTTTCTCTCTCGAAAAAGATGTGAAAAAAGAAGGAGGGTGGTCGTCTACCCTCCTGGGAAGGAGAATTTCAAAATGTCACGAAAAAAATTTTAAGTATTCGTGAGTGTTGTATTCTACAGCAAAAATTTTATGGATACATTTCCCCCCTTTTAAGACAGAGATTCGTTAATAGAACATTTTGGCTCCTTGTCCCCCTGTAAGGACCGCCACCAGAAAAGGAGCAATCGAGGCTTATGCCCAAGCGTAAAGTTTTCAAAATTATTGGGGGGGCCGGGACCCACAACCACATATATTCACGTCAGTGGCGTATATACATATATATGTGAGTAGCAAAAGTCGTAACTCCTCCCCCCCCATGAAAAATTTCTGGCTACGCCACTGATTCACGTACATATAACTTACTCATAGTTGCCAACTACTACGGAATATAATTAACCACTTTTTCTACATGATTTTTTGGCTTAAAATACAGCAAAATTTTTGTGATGCGCGAGCGAGCTGGTTACTATTTTGAAAAAAATAATTAAAAAAATATACTGTTTACAAAAAGTGGTTAGTTATATTCCGTAGTAGTTGGCAGCTGTGACTTACTATATATATAAGTGTAAATTATTCGAGGCGCTCGATCTCTATGGGTCCATAGAATTCCAGACCAATGTAAGGTAAGTATCCATGTTAGTATCTTCCTACCATGTTATAAGTTAAAAATAGAAGCAAAGTAAAAAATCCAAAGGAGGAAAAAAAAACATTTTCGATGAGATAGTGCATTTTAGACACATCTGAACTTTTCTTCATTTCATACTTTACATTACGTAATCTGATTTTAATTAACCAGAGCCTGGCGAGGGCAGCTTATAGTTACATTTTGTGTTACAGGGCGTCACAATGAATACTAAATCATGATTGAAATCAAAAGAAGAAAATTTTTAAAAGTACAAGTAAAGGTTTTTTTTTTTAAACATTTGTAAATGGCGTGAATACTTTTTTATGTTAGGTATAAATTAGTTTTCTGTATTTAGTGATAAATTATTGGGTGAGCTCAGCCCCTATTCACAATTTATTGGGGGGGGGGGCTCGAGCCCCACGGGCCCATATAACTCTACGCCTATGCTTATGCCCCAGTTGCCGTTGTGAAGGGGACGCAAAACACAAGGTTTGCCTCGGTCCTAGGTATTTTCGAAGTGGTGCGAACTACACAAATGTGCCTTCGCACACACATGTAGCTGGAAATGTGTTCATATGAATCCATGAGCGTTCATACGTGTGGACAAGGAGAGACCATGCTCCACCATCTCCCATATTATCGCTATGCGCTGGTATAACGTATGCTGGTATCGTTTAAGCGCTGGTATAACGTATCGCTGGTTGGACACTAAGCTTCAGTATCTTTCTGGAGGAAGACCCTTAACTTGCCCTTCCCCCTTCCCCCACTGAAAACAATCATATAGGCGCCCCATGAATAAAGGGGTGAGCTCTTTTCAGTGCGAGTATTTATCTTTGGTATAGAAAAATCCATGTCACAATACAGTACTTACATGATTTTCTTTCTGAAGAAGTCGACCGGAGACTTAATTAGATTTACCATCTTAAGGTCCGCCTAAAAGTTTCGATCTTTTAATCCGTAAAGTAGGCACGCGTATGGATATCTGAGTCATTTACGAAAATCAAAATGACTAAATCCATTTATGTTCTAAATCAAATATGAATATATTGACCCTTTGAAGCGCAACCATTTCCCAATGTCTAAAAAGTGCAGCCGTTGCCATCGCATGATTTAACTACCAGCAAGATGGTGGCCGATCTTGAGCTCTGGCGGCACGCACTTGGGTTCAACTTGGGTCAACTGCGGCGCGCACTAGGGTTGCGGCCGATTCGATCGGCCGCCATCTTGCTGGTAGTTAAATCGTGCGATGGCAACGGCTGCACTTTTTCGACATTGGGCAGTTTATCTGGATGTCCTCCTTGGGTATTTAATTGAAATCAAATTTATTCTTCGTAAATCAAAACAGCCAAAATGTCAGAGTCGTGTCCTCACAGCGAGGACATCGCCCGTTAAAGGATTAATCGGTTTGCAGAAGACAAACATGTTCCTTGAAATTTTTCTAAGACGGCCTAAAAGCTTTCCTTGTTGAGTTGCGGCAAGGGCGGATCCAGCGGGAGAGCGCAGCGGTCGCCATTCTCCGAGAAAAATAAGTTTACTCTAAATAAAATGGGCTTTCTGATCACAGTCCGATTTAGCCAACAGGGGGGCCGGGGCAGACATTTGTCATGCGTCCCCATTTCATACATACCCATTCACATAACACTCCTTCAAATAAGTATTTGAATGTAAGGCAAATTCCATTTATAAATTGCTTTTCATAAAAAGTACAAATTGCAATATATACTCTATTAGAGTTATGTTTTTAACCCTTTAACGCGCATTGTTCCCGCTCTGGGAACACCAAACTCTGACGTTTTGACTGTTGCCAGTCACGAAGAATAGATTTGATTTCTATAAAAATAGTTGCGGCAGACATAGCTACACGAGAATCCTTTTACTTTTCAGCACGTCATTTCCCGTAAAAAAAAAAAAAAATGTCAGGATTATTTTTAACTGCACTGACATCTGCTGAAAAATGGAACAATGCGAGAACAGCTGGATAGATTGCCCAATGCTGAAAAAAGGGCAGCCGTTGCCATCGCTCGACTTAACTACGAGCAAGATGGCGGACGATCGAAACGTTCATCGCGTGCCACAGATCTAGAGACCCTTTTTGGACGCAGCTGGCAGTGGCCGCGCACAACCAGCTGCGTCAAAAAAGGGTCTCTAGATCTATAGCACGCGATGAACGTTCCGATCGTTCGCCATCTTTCTGGTAGTTAAGTCCAGCGATGGCAATGGCTGCCCTTTTTAGCATTGGGAAAGGGTTGCGCCTCAAAGGGTTAAGAAACATTATATTGTTACTCAAGTTTACAAATTAAGAAATTTGGCTTACACTCGAATACAGTAATTGCGTACTCTGCAACAAGAGCTCTGATGATGACTAACTGGACAGCTCTTTGAGGCTAACTACTCTTGAACCACTCCATAAAAAAATTGTATCCCCTCTCTAGAAAAATTAGAATATCTTTTGCAAGAATGGAAAATCTATATAAATAAAATT
Organism: Cheiracanthium punctorium; assembly: GCA_038373885.1. Taxonomy (NCBI): domain Eukaryota; kingdom Metazoa; phylum Arthropoda; class Arachnida; order Araneae; family Cheiracanthiidae; genus Cheiracanthium; species Cheiracanthium punctorium. Next base: position 353,858 of record JAWZYV010012330.1, on the reverse strand, counting down.
AGACTTTTGTCTGTACATTTCTTGGAATTCAAAAATTTTGCGATTTCTATCCGTTTCAAGCACCCGGGAATCCGATGCGACCCTCAAAAAAAAGTTTGTCTGTCTGTCATTCTGTCATTCTGTCATTCTGTCCTTCTGTCATTCTGTCATTCTGTCCGTGACGCTTTTTTTGTTTAAGCATCACGTAAAAACGGCTGAAGCGAATGATATGAAATTGGGTGTCATGATAGGTGGTCACTCAACTTAAAACATAGGCGTCGAATTTTTAAAAAATCTTGATTGGATTTTGAGATTTTGCGAAAATCCTTTCAAGCTGCGTAAATTTGTATTCAAGCATCACGTAAAAACGACTGAAGCGAATGATATGAAATTGGGTGTCATGATAGGTGGCCACTCAACTTAAAACATAGGCGTCGAATTAAAAAAAAATCTTGATTAGATTTTGAGATTTTGCGAAAATTGTTTCACACTGCGTATTGTGTTCGCACATCACGTAATAACTGCAAAGGTGAAAAAATGGTATTTGGTGAAATGATAGGTGGTCACCTTAAACTATAAGCATCTAAAAAAAAACCGATCAGATTTTGGGATTTTGCGAAAATCGTTTCAAACTGAGTGAATTTTTGTTCACACATTACGTAATAACGACAAAAGCGAATGATATGAAATTTGGTCCCATGATAGGTTGTTGTTCAACATAAAGTATAGGTGTCCAATTTTTTAAACTTTTTATTAGATTTTGAGATTTTGTGAAAATTCTCCCAAAATGCGGTTATATTTTTTTCAAGCATCGCGTAATAACGACTAATACGAAATTTGGTGATATGATAGGTAGTTGCTAATCTTAATTTATAGGTGTTGAATTTTTAAAATATTTTTATTACATTTTGAGATTTTGTGAAAATCGTTTAAAAATGCTAAAATGTTTGTCACAGCATCACGAAATAAAGACAGAAGGGAATTAAACAAAATTGGGTGACATGATAGGTTGTCACTCAACTTAAATTCTAGGCTTCCGATTTTTCAAAAATGTTGATTAGATTTTGAGATTTTGCGAAAATTATTTGAATATGTGTAAATATTCGTTTGCGCATCCCATGATTACGACTAAAGCGAATGAAATGATATTACTTAGTTACTCTCTAACCTGTAATATTTTAACAATACATAAAAATTATAATTGCGCTTTCTTTACTTTGGCAACTTACTACATCCATTCTGTGTACTCCAACAATGCTGACGAAAGTTCTTGCTTTTAGAAATTTGCATTCAGTACCAACCCGTCAACGACGGGTACTTCAGCTAGTAGAGAATAAAGCAAGAGAGCTGTAGCCTTCTTAAAAATATTCACAAAAATCATCATTCAGTTATGCCAATGATGATGGACAAAATTTATAAGCATAAAAACTTTTATGAAAACATATAACATGAAACATATAATAATTTTCGACAGTACAAAAGGTCCGCCAAAAATTATCATAATGACCAGATAGTCATCCAAACTATCTAAAAGCCTTTTTTTTAGATTATAGTATAGTAAATTTTTTAGAAAATTATTTAAGTAGGAAAAATTTTCTAGAAACATCACATTTCTACAAAATACAACGGGATAATTTCTTGATTTGGGAGCTCCATTTGACTGAAGACCCGAGGCAGCTGTGCCGCTTGCCCCTGCCTAAGTCAGGCTCTGTTTCTGATAATGATGACATATTTTATACGAGCGTTGTTCTAAAAGTGAGGTAACAATTTTTCTATAACCAAAAGTTTATCCACGAAATGCGTTACTACACAAGCATGCTTATCAAAGCATTTGTTCCATCTTTATATTTTATTTTAATTTCAATAATATATAGTGTGTTTCTTCCTAATACAGGGTGTCCGAAATTAAACGGCTCTATTGGAAAATTGTCTGCAGACGAAACTATTGTGAAAGTTATGAAATTTTGTGTAGGGAATATGAGCGAATTAAAAAGTTAGCTCAAATGTTCGCTACCAGGGTGCGTTTTTTAATGTATTACACATTTAGCATGCATCTATGATAGTTTACAAATATTATTACAACAAAACTTATTAACCATTTGAGGCGCAACCCTTTCCCAATGCTGAATAAAGGGCAGCCGTTGCCATCGCTCGACTTAACTACCAGCAAGATGGCGGACGATCGAAACACCAGCTGTCGTCAAATTGATTTCTGTTTCCGTCGTGATTTCTGTTTCGGGATATACAAACAACATCGATGTTTTCTTATTTGAAGATATTCTAAATTAGAAAAGTTTTTAATTTGATTCAAATTTCTGTTTAAAAAATCGGAATTTAATACTTTTAAATTATTAAGACCTTCCCCCCCCCTCTATCTCTCTCTCTCTCTCTCTTTGTCTCTGAGAAGAAAAAAAATGAAAATATACCAATTTTAAACAGCATATGGTTCTGAATCTAGCTTTCACTTCAGCTCTTCTACTATGAGTTAATTAATATGTACAAGTGATTAAAGCATTAAAATAGGAGAAGCACCCTTTTTTTTAAATGCTTCAACTCACCACACACACACACACGCACGCACACTTAACCCCACAAGGTACCCGGCTCGCGCACAGCCAGCTGTCGTCAAAAAAGGGTCTCTCGATCTGTGGCACGTGATGAACGTTTCGATCGTCCGCCATCTTGCTGGTAGTTTAGTCGAGCGATGGCAACGGCTGCCCTTTTTTCAGCATTGGGAAAGGGTTGCGCCTCAAATGGTTAATAAGTTTTGTTGTAATAATATTTGTAAACTATCATAGATGCATGCTAAATGTGTAATTCATTAAAAAACGCACCCTGGTAGCGAACGTTTCAGCTAACTTTTTAATTCGCTCAAATTCCCTACACAAAATTTCATAACTTTCACAATAGTTTCGTCTGCAGACAATTTTCCAATGAGCCGTTTAATTTCGGACATCCTGTATTAGGAAGAAACACACTATATATTATTGAAATTAAAATAAAATATAAAGATGGAACAAATGCTCTGTTAAGCATGCTTGTGTAGTACACGCATTTCGTGAATAAACTTTTGGTGATAGAAAAATTGTTACCTCACTTTTAGAACAACGCTCGTATAAAATATGTCATCATTATCAGAAACAGAGCCTGACTTAGGCAGGGGCAAGCGGCACAGCTGCCTCGGGTCTTCAGTCAAATGGAGCTCCCAAATCAAGAAATTATCCCGTTGTATTTTGTAGAAATGTGATATTTCTAGAAAATGTTTCCTGCTTAAATAGTTTTCTAAAAAATTTACTATACTATAATACGAAAAAAAGGTTTTTAGATAGTTTGGATGACTATCTGGACAATATGATAATTTTTGGCGGACCTTTTGTACTGTCGAAAATGATTATATTTTTTATGTTATATGTTTTCATAAAAGTTTTTATGCTATTTTCATAAAAGTTTTTATGCTGCTTTTTTTAGCATTGGGCAATCTATCTAGCTGTTCTCGCATTCTTCCATTTTTCAGCGGATGTCAGTGCTGCTAAAAATAATCGTGACAATTTTTTTTACGGGAAATGACGTGCTAAAAAGTAAAGGATTCTCGTGGAGCTATGTCACCCGCAACTATTTTTATAGAAATCAAATCCATTCTTCGTGACTGGCAACAGTCAAAACGTCAGAGCGAGAACACTGCGCGTTAAAGGATTAACTGTAGAACTGCTTGCGGGATGGCCAAAGAATAGATCCAACTCGTTCGATTCAGTCAGGGCTGAAAATTTTATAATCTCTGACAACGTGAGTTGGAGCTTCATCCTGTTGGAAACACATTCTCTTTATATCACAAAATTAGCCTATTTTGGTCTCCTCTGTTTGCAGTTTGATATTTTCAACAGATGTTACAGAAACGTCCCGTTTATTAATTTGTCTTTGATTGAAATAAATGTACGTCGGTTAAACGCATTCTAAACAACGACTTTCCACAGACTGTCATGTATTGGGATTTATTTTCCTGAGCTGTTGTACACGATTTATGAACAGCATACACACTGTTTACAATTGGGTACACATGGTACACTGACACACATATAACACTTAACATGGTATAGACTTAAAAATTTCACAAATTTGCGGCAGCAATGCAGAAAACTAAACCGAAATCATAAACGTTATTCAAAGTCGTCAGAAAGAATGGAACTGGGTAAAAACGACTTAAAAATGGATTTAAAAGTGGAACTGTAAAAAAAAAGACTTAAAAAATGGAAATAAAAATGGAACTGAAAAGGACTAATACTAATGCAAATAAACCCTGGATCTAGCTTAACATGCGACAATGCTGTTGTAAATGAGGCCAGTTAACTAGAATATTTAAACATAACAGCTTTTTAAGTGCCTGAAGTCTATGCATTTTCTCCTCCGATCATGCGTGCTTAAAACCTGTAACTGATACCCTGTAAGTAAATCCTTATAGAAAAAAAAATTAACAAGTTGCTAGTCAAGCGTAAAAGTTCGTGTTAAGCGGAACAAACGCGTGTTATGCTTCTAGTTAAAGCAATCTAAGCTAGCTAGTGTTCACGGATTCGGTGTAGTTCCCCAAAACTTGATTTTTTCTAAGAAAATACTTAAATGAATGATACAAGCAGTGACAATAAGCAAGGATGTGCTTAGAGTTTTAGCCGCCCTGGACAAAAAATAATTGCAGGTCTTTCAAATTTGTCTACTTGTTGTTGGAACATGTATTCGGATTCGCGTGCTTGTCTACAAGGAAACGCTTATAAATCCCGTCAAAGAAAGGACAAACACAAGGCCGGGGGGGGATGCCTTGGGAGGAGACTTTTCTGGGTATCTAGCGCGTACTCACGTTACATCTGGAGAAAACCGGGCAAAACTCCAGATCGCTAGACCGACGGCCCCGCGAGAGGACAGAACCCTGTTCCTCCACTTGAGCCATCTCCCAATGTCAGTGGCTTTAACCACTGTGCTACACATTGCTATTTGGCTACTTACTAGATTGTGGATCTTGACCTGCTTCCCCCTTCCCAGTCAAAACCTGCTGCTGCTATTGACTCTAATTAAGTAAATCAGATTAAATTGATTAGGATTTTAATACATTTCCATAATGTAAAAGCGGCATTCTAGCTACTTAACATGCTATGAATTTGAAAAATTAAGCTATACACGAAATTACAAATTCACCACATTTAAAAACATTAATTTAATCCCTTTTTTTGACGCAGAGACATTTAAGAGACCCTTTTTTTTGACGCAGCTGGCTGTGCCGGCACAGCCAGCTGCGTCAAAAAAGGTCTCTAGATCTGTGGCACGCGATGAACGTTTCGATCGTCCGCCATCTTGCTGGTAGTTAAGTCGAGCGATGACAACGGCTGCCCTTTTTTCAGCACTGGGCAATCTATCCAGCTGTTCTCGCATTCTTCCATTTTTCAGCAGATGTCGTGCTGTTAAAAATAATCGTGACCATTTTTTTACGGGAAATGACGTGCTAAAATGTAAAGGATTCTCGTGGAGCTATGTCACCCGCAACTATTTTTATAGAAATCAAATCTATTCTTCGTGACTGGCAACAGTCAAAACGTCAGAGTTTGGTGTTCCCAGAGCCGGACCACTGCGCGTTAAAGGGTTAAGAATATTTAGCGGGGAAGTTATTGTCGTAGGAATGGAGCGTAATAAATAAAAAAGAAACTGTAATTTCTGTACATAAATCTTGTCTGTTGATATCATCTAATATAGATGCTTAATGGTTGCAATGATTCAGTAGATCACAGTCCTTTGTTTTCAGTTCACAAATGTTATAAAGGAATCCAAAAATATTATTGAAACTGCTTAGCTGTTGAAAGTATTCCTGAGTTGACATGATAGCATGGCCAATAAGAAGTTGAAAAAAATTATACGATAATTTTCTTCGGGTTCAGTAACGCTTTCATTATCATATTCAAAATGGAAATGTTTCTTAATTCTTTTTCTTCTAAGAGGAGTCCCGCTTGAAAAATGGATATCAGAAGCATTCATTTCACGCAGTTTCAGACCCGCAGTTAAAGCAAATAATATTCAGAATTTTTCTTCACAAATTGTACTTTCTTATGAATGGAAGAAAGTTATGAGTTGTATGCAGTTTTCGGTTGGCCGTTTGTTTGTCAGGAAAGAACAGTTCCCGTCACCGAAAAAAATTTCTTAATAACAAACATGCATTTGAAAAAGCTCAATGCGAAAAGTTTTGGGTAGTACAAAGGGTCCATCCTTTTTCAGTTTTAAAAAGTTTTATTTATTTATTTTTTAAAATAACTTAAATGATTTCAATCTTCATTTTCTAATAGACATCTTTTAAAACTGCATAGCGTTAATTTCGAGATTGGTAATAGCGAGACTTGGCATAACTTTTTACAGGAAGGAATGTTACAACTGAAGGAGATATACAAGTTTGATTTGGTTTTGTAAGTGCTAAAATAATTAATACTTTATTTCACCTATTTATAACGAACGTGATAGGTATATCCCTTACCAAACTACTATTCCAAGAAAGATTCAATCGTTACAGAGCAATTCAAACAGACACTATAAATGTATAAATATATGAGCTTGTTTTATTCCCATTAATGGTATCTGGCTCATTTGCATAATCTCTGTCGGAATATTAAAGCCAGATGGATCATCATTTCGACTAAAGGGTCAGTGTGTTACGAATACAAACTGCCCGGGGGAGGCACTCAATTAATCAAATGCGTTGAAGTAGTACTATAAGGGCATCTGTTGCAGGGATTTCTTTTGAATTTAATGAACATAAGCAACACTGTAATATTGCAGTTAGGAATAAATTATTTTATTTATTGTTTGCTGCGGAAGACAATGACTCCGAGATTCGTACGCACGGCTTCAGATTACTTATTAAAATGAGTTCAGTTGTTAAAGTGGATTAAGTATTGTGCGATGTAGAGAGCGGTTCCCAAACTTTTTTTCTATCGTCAACCCACGGTCGGGCATAAGAGGGAAGGAGTTTAGGGGGTCTAGACACCTTCCTTAGTGCACAAATGATAATTATAGCCAAATATTCACCTATTAAATCCATTGCTCAAAATAGTATACAGTGAAATAAAAAAATAATTTTATGTAAATTTTGAAATCGTTATATTAAAATTAAAAAATGTATATATTGACTTTTTATGATTTTTAAAATTTATTGCGTAACAAACGCAATTTACTAAGAATTTTTAAATTTTCAGAGCTATCCATAATTTTTACTAGATATTTATAGTAAAATTTACTGTCAAAGTTATAGTGAGAATGGACCTCCCCCCCCCTTTAGCTAGACCCCCCCCCTCCCCCGAGAAAGATATAGCTACCCCCTTGCTTGGATTTTTCTTTTATTAGTAGGTCTTTTCTTCATAAAGACTTCTCTGTCGGATAACATCTGCTCGAAATTAATAGAAGCTTACTCAAGCATTGACCTGCTTGTAATGATTACTGTTTCATGTGTGCCATTAAATTATAATCCCTGGGGCAATGTTACGTTTTAAACCCCCCCCCCCTCCACTGTTACATGCCAATGGCACTCCATGTAATATACAGTACAGTCTTGATAATCCGAAATATATGTGACCAGACACCCGCGGGATTACCGAAAAAGTCTGGATCCTCACGATCGCTTGTTTTTGACACAAACTTAAAGTCACGTACTTTCGTTTAGTAGACATTGTAGTACACTCAATTACATTAGATAAGCTAGAAAACAATGACGAAAGAGAGCATGGGGGTAAACGGCGTAGACAGGGAGTGGCTGATGGGGCTGCAGCTATCCCCGAAAAAGGTAAACATTAAGATATGGAGAAAAATACGCTCCAAATACTGTAAATTCGATATTTTAAAACTGTGAAAACATCGAAAAGATTTCGCAGTTTTGCACATCCGTTATTGTTATTTTGTGATTTAGCTACTACGTCACAATTGTACGTCCTTTGCCGGACCAACCAACAAGATCACCAACAACTGGATTATCAAGAGTGAAGGCTGTACCCAGGGGGGGGGGGGGCGGGGGGGACAAGGGGCTCCGGTCGCCCACCGAAATTTAAAATTTTGTTAACAAAACAATAATGATGAAGATTTTTGTGAAAAATTTAGGCTTTTTCGCCGTTTGGTCCCTACCCCCCCCTCGAAATTTTTGGACCCATCCCCCCCCCCCAAAATTTTTTTTCTGGGTACGGCCTTGTCAAAAGTGTGCTGTATTTTGAACGTAAATCGTATGAAAGACGTAAAGATGTTAGATTAATAAATATGAAAATGTTATCCATGTGTCATCAGTAGGGGAACTTCTAGGGCACTCTGTGCAATAGAAATAATTATGACATAAACTTATTCACTTCGATTCGTTTATTGCTATTATACATGATATTTGCATTATCTCTGCTGAGAAAATTGATGTTTTCTTTTATGAATAGTTTCCCCTTCCCCTCTCTTTTTTGTAGGATTCGCTTTGAACTAACCTAAATATTTCTAGCTTCTGAAATAAGAAACTTGTAAAAATGGCATTTTAATTGTCGCTTTGCCTCTCATGAATGCATGTGACGTTTTGTTTATTTCCACATTCTTTCTTTTTTTTTTTCCTCCAAGCGATTTTTCTAGTTTCATAAAAGCGTCAACGATCCCTTCTGAAGCGATCAGGCGAAATTCCACCACCACCTGACGTCAGTCTCCAAGGTTAAAGTCAAGGTTAAATCACCTGCTGATGGAGAAGAGGATTATGGCTTATCGTTCGATCACTTCATTTTTTTTTTCCGCTCTCTCCACGTTAAGGACGTAGAATGCGATAACTGGAGCGATTTATACCCTTTCCCTCTTGTTAGTTATGCAAGCATCTTTCTATCGAACAACCAGGATGTCTAGGTAGGAAGGAGGATTCTCAGGGAAGGGTGTTGCCGTTCCCTTTAGGTGTTGAACATGGGAGGCTTGGGAGCAGCCGATTTACAGTCGACTATAATTACAGTCGTGCCGATTACAGTCGACTGTAATCAGTGGCATAGCCAGGGGAGGATGATAGGAGGGTCACAACCCAGGCGCGTAGCCAGGAAATTTTTTCGGGGGGGGGGGGATATGAACTTATATCTGCATAAATAGACGGAATTTCATCACTAATCCAAAATCCCCCCCTGGCTACGCCCCTGTCACAACCCCCCATGAGGAATTTTTTGCTGTACAAAATGTATTTTCCTCACTCCCTTATCACACACACGTATATACTGATATGTCAGTTGCAGTAGTCGTAACCCCCCCCCCCACCCATGAAAAATTTCCGGCTACGCTACTGACTGTAGTCGATGACTAAAATAATATTTTATAAATTTTGAAAAAATGCTATGATAAAATTGAATTATTATCGAGTTCTTTTGGTATTTGATTTCTTTAACATCGAGATTACTGTTATTTTAATATCATTCACTAGTCATAATATTTTTTTAAAATTGTTAGTAATCGTAATCGTAATCCATATCATTTGTTGTAACCGATTACAGATGACTGTGTAATCACACGAGGTCTGCCTTTGAGCCGACCAGGGGCGACATTTCAGTTTTTCAGTTTTTTTTTTTTTTTGGGGGGGGGGGAGATTTAATGTATTAAAACCCAGAATACGGAGTAAATAAAATGGTTGTTCAATTTGGAGGAGCGACCGCGCCCCCTATTTGTCGCTCCTGGAGCCGACTGTTTGTTGGGGGGAGAAATCAAGTCCTGCCAGAAACATTACATTTTAGTGTTGAATCACTTCCTGAACCTACTTACCATTACCTGAATCATTACGGTAACATACATTTATCCTGGGATCTAGGGAAGGTGGGGGGAATAATGTGAATAAATAGGCAATGTGAGAGTGTGAAAAAAAAAATGAAGGAAACGTGTTGGGAGAGCTAGAATTCACCCTCAAATTTAGATCATGGCAGATAACCCCTTCCACTACCCTTAAAAAGTCCTCCACCAAAGGCGCCCCTCCTTAGACAGATATCCCTCGAGTAGCTTTGTCTCAATACAGTTATTTCCAGTAAGATTTAATAATAAAAAATTGAGCATGAAAGAACCATTTAACCTTTACTTAAAAAAAATAAAAAATAATAAAAAAAACTTTTTTTATTTTGTTTTTTTACATCTACTTATATAAAACACCAACGTATGCGGTACCAAAATCGGCGATATTTCTGAGCTGCGAATGGCCACGACAGCTAGATGTAAACATTAGCGTAATACAGTGGTCTCCGCTTATTTCGGTCGGTGGTTTATCCGAGGAGCCGCTTATTCCGGTGAAAATCGGTATGAACAGAACAAAATGGCCAAACTGCACTGTTTTTCCGCCGGCTATCTCGGTAGTGAGTGCCGCTTTATCCGGTAAGTAATCTTAGGAGGTTAGGTAAATTTTCGACGCAGTTAGCTTTTAGGTCTATGTGAAAGGCAGTCAAAGATTAATCGTATTTGTGTGGAGATGTTACGGTAATTCAATTAACCCTTTAACGCGCGGTGTCCTCGCCGTGAGGACACCAAACTCTGGCGTTTTGACTGTTGCCAGTCACGAAGAATAAATTTGATTTCGATAAAAATAGTTGCGGGTGACATAGCTCCACGAGAATCCTTTACTTTTCAGCACGTCCTTTCTCGTAAAAAAAAACGGTCACGATTCTCCCAGACAGCACATAAGCTTAAATCAAGTTTGACATTTTTTTGAATTTGACGCATTAATGCAAGCTTGACAGTTCAACTCATTCTAACAGCTGGATTCTCCGCTCGTCGTTAATTTTGTGCAGTCGTTAACTTTGCCCCGCCTTGAGGTGGAGTTTTAAGGAGGAGTGTCAAGGGGTTCATGTGATTGGCTAAAATACCTCCCGTTTCCCTCCGGAGTTGTTATCGCAGTCGGTAACCAAACAACTGGTTCTGCCCAGTTGGTAGCTAACAACCGACGATTTCGTGAACCACCGGCGGAGAATTCCACCCTAAGCTGGCAGCAAGCTTGCAGGAGTCAAGTTGAATTGTCAAGCTTAAATAAAGCTTGATTTAAGCTTGAAAATTGATACTCGCGTGATATTTCCTTTTTAAAGGAGCGTTGATGGCGCCATCTGTGAAAGAGAATGGACATTAATTGTCTAGCGTCCTCAAATTTGCTGAAAGTTCGTAAAAGATGTGTTTTATTTTATATTACCAGTGCCATATTACCGGCAGGGCAAACGGGGTAACTGCCCAGGGCCTACAGATTTTAGGGCCCAAAAATCTTACATCTTACTCTTTTGTAATTTTAAAATAAAATTACAAAGGATTAAAAATAAATTCAGAAGTTAAATAAATTTTTTAATTATAAAGTATGAACAATGAAAATAATTCAAATTTACATTTGTATAAATTAATTTAAACTTATTTTTAATTCTTCGAAATGCTCTATATCAATATAGCATACCAATATGTAGGAAAATAACCACATTTGTAAAGAGAATTTTTAGTGTTAAAAAATAGCAAAATTTTTCAATTATTTGTTATTTTAAGAAATATTTACAAAAATGACTAAAGTGTTTGTATTCCATACATGTCAGCAACTGTGATATAGCATTTCGAAGTAACGTTTAACTATCTGTTTCTTTCATTTCAGATTACTTAACACAAAATTTGTGTTAAGTAAACCCATTCTATATTTCCAAATATGGAAATTCTTCAAAATAAAATACAATTATACTACGAAATTGATTTCAAAATCAGTCGTTTGTCTCGAGTTTGGCCAGCAGTATTGCTTCATGAGTGTTGCGGTACTGAAAGTATTAAAACGTATTTTTTTATTATAATTTTGATTTTAATTTAATTTATTTTGATGCACTATTTTAATTTTGATGCACCCCATGGAAAAATAAAAGAAACAAGTAACACATCGCCCACTTATCAATCTGGCGAGAAAACAGCGTGGTAAGTCACTTCAAACTTTAGTCATAGCTGCACAAGGCTCCGGTGGCGGAATGGATAGCGTGCTCAACTGCGAAGCCAAAGGGCCCGGGTTCTATTCCAGCGACGAACACTCGATGGAAACAATTAAATTGAAATTTCAGCGTAGAGGGGGAAAATGCGCGGAAAAATAAATTATGTGGGGCGCGTTAACCAGCGGGCTCCCCGTGTATTTCGAAAATTTTTTAAGCTTGAAATGTCAAGCTTAATGCAAGCTGGGCAAGTGTAAACTAGAACACGTGATTCAAGCTTGCATCAAGCTTACACGCTTGCAATTTTCAAGCTTATTGACTTGATAAATCAAGCTTGCTGCAAGTTTGCTGTGCTGTCTGGGCTTTTTAACAGCACTGACATCTGCTGAAAAATGGAAGAAAGCGAGAACAGCTGGAGAGATTGCCCAATGCTGAAAAAAGGGCAGCCGTTGACATCGCTCGACTTAACTACCAGCAAGATGGCGGACGATCGAAACGTTCATCGCGTGACACAGATCTAGAGACCCCTTTTTTGACGCAGCTGGCTGTGCGCGATGTGCACCCAAACCGGGTACGTGTCACAAGAGTAGATTTCCTGTTCGAAGAAAACCACGTGATTTGGTACATAAACACAAATAAACTAATTATGTCATGCACTTCAAAATTTTTAGAATGCCTCTTTACAAACTGTACTATACACTGCAATAAGCGATAAACCCGTATAAGTTGCGAGACTTTAAAAAAAAAAAATTCTTAAAAATCGACAATTTAGTAGGATGTGTCACTTTCCGAAAATCTTTTGCTGTGCAATTCCATATTACAGATTTTTTCCTGGAATTTTTATAAAAGGCATTGCTGTTTCACGATTTTTATTACGGAAGGTAATACAGCTTATAAAGAATTCTCCTGAATTTTTTTCGAGTCCCTGGGACAATTAGTTTATTTCAATTTGTGTACCTAGACCTTGAAGGAGATTTTGTTTCTTCGACTGCACCCTTAAGGAGAAAAACGTAAATGATCACCTGTTTTCGACCTTAAGTGAAATTCAACTGTCACTGCATGACACAATGTCACTAAAACAGCCTTTAATATCGGATGAAATTAACGATTGAAAATTAAGTAGAATTGAAATGCAATTATCCTACATTATATTATCATAAGCGAAACATTGTTTTTCCTTTTGCATCTTGATTAAAAAGTCCTTTTAATGTTGTTTAACATCCTTCTTTATAGAGGGTGATATAAAAATTGTTTTGTAGGATATAAAAAAGTTTTCGTGAAGGGGGGGGAGGTGCAATGGAGCTTTTGTCCCGGTCCCCTATCTCTGCAAATCGGTACCTCCCTAAAAAATCACACGGGCTCCCATGATAGAGGGAAAGGCGAATCGACACTAAAGAAAAAAGGGCAGGGCCCATCGGTACTACAGGCAAAAGGATAGGACGCATGGGCATAAGCGTAAAGTTTTCAAAATTATTGGGGGGGGGCGGGCCTCACAACCACATATATTCACGTCAGTGGCGTAGCCAAGGGGGGGTTTACGGGGGGTCATAACCACACCCATGAGGAATTTTTTGCCATACAAAATGTATATTCTTCACTCCCTTATCATACACCCGTATACATATGTGTGAGTTGCAGAAGTCGTAACCCCCTCCTCATGAAAAATTTCTGGCTACGCCACTGATTCAGGTACATATAACTACTATACTACTACGAATATTAACCACTTTTTCTACATGATTTTTCGGCTTAAAATATAGCAAAATTTTTGTGCTGCGCGCGCGAGCTGGTTACTATTTTGAAAAAAATAATTAAGAAATATATTGTTTACAAAAAGTGGTTAATTATATTCCGTAGTAGTTGGCAGCTATGACTTACTACATATAAGTGTACATTATTGGAGGCGCTCGAGCTCTATGGGTCCATAGAATTCTACACCTATGTAAGGTAAGTATCCATGTTAGTATGTTCCTACCATGTTATAAGTTAAAAATAGAAGCAAAGTAAAAAAATCCAAAGGAGGAAAAAAAAATCATTTTCAATGAGATAGTGCATTTTAGACACATCTGAACTTTTCTTCATTTCATACTTTAAATTGCAAAATCTGTTAGTATAAATCAGTTTTCTGTATTTAGTGGTTAATTATTGGGTGGGCTCAGCCCCTATTCACAATTTATTGGGGGAGCTCGAGCCCCACGGGCCCATATAACTCTACGCCTATGCGCATGGGCACTAAAAAAGAGGAATGGCGCCGCGCCTTTTGAACAACGTCAACTATGAATACTGTATGAAAGGGTAATTGAAATCCAATTGGAAAGTGTTTTATAATGCATGCGCTTCATAATGATTTACAATTTTATTACATTTCTTTCTTCTAAATATTTTATAACAGAACTTTTAAAAGTGTATATTATTTTAATTTTGTTACTTTTTCACGCTTGAAGTCTGATAACTCACAAAAGAGGTCTATCTCAACTGTTCTCAGCTTTTCTCTTTTGTTGTTATAAACGTAATTTTTATTTTTCCCTTTTCTACAGATGCAAAGAAAAGAAAATGGAGGTTTGTTGACATTCGCTTCCGGACATATTATGAATTCTACTTTAGTATGACCGTGCACACACACTGGATCACTCTCCCATATATAAACACCGCCGGCGGGAGAGAAAAGACTTTTTTTTTTTTTTCTTCTTGAAATCGTAACGCCTCGCTAAACGCCTTCGAATCGAAGACGGTGACTTACGGCCGTACGTTCCTAGGACTTTTTATTATTATTTTAATTCACCACTTTTTCAAAACTCGCCTTTGCGCCGACACGTTTGAAAAGCTGAACCGAAGGAGTGCGCCATTTTGTGCCTCTGTGAATATTTTTTAATTACTCTTATTTATTCATTTAAAGTCCTTGTGAATAAAGTGAACATTTTTTTCTGAACCGAAAATCAGGACATTTCTAAACCACAGAAACGAGAGGGGTAAAAATTAGTTATGAACACCCCACTCCCACCCCGAGATTTTTTTTTCTACACATAATCTGATTTTCTACTTTTACGAGAAAAATGAGTTGAAAAATTATACAAATAAAATAAGATTATCATATAAACTTATAGTTAATTTTTGGATAACTTTCCAAAATAGTTTCCTTTCTAACATTAACTATAGAATCACCTTCCACTGATTATAGGTATGCATTAATATATATTATAAAAAGTCATTTTCATCAATAATTTAAAATCTGGTGTTAAGTACAAGTAACAAAAAATTTCGTAAATAACACTATCATTTTCATGTTAATTTACTCTCAATTTATTTTCCTTTTATTTATTTTTCGTAAAGCAGGACTTTGGTGCGACAGGAATGGAAAAACGGGACATTTTAGGGTTCTGTGGGGACAGCAGAGCATATAGGTAAAAAACCGGACTGTCCCGCCAAAAGCAGGACGTCTGGTCACTTCACTTGTGAATCCAGTTAGTCGGTCTGTTAACTCGTCAGATTGGCTGCGTGCTCCGATACATGCATAGATAGTCCCAAAATTTATATATACCTTCATTTTGTTTAAAAATGACTGTACCTAGAGCTAACTAAACTAAAAAAATACGTTCAGATGATATCTTTTGTTGAAACTACCACGTGATATATATTAGATTAAGATTGCTTAAGGCGGTTGGGAGAGGCGTCGATTTCGCAGCCGAAAGGTTGTGTGCTCGATCCTGGGACCAATCAGATACCGCTGTGCTCGCTAATGGCAACTAGGGCACATTAAATATGTCGTGGTCGCAATGTCCTCCAAGTTCCCATACAAATCGATACCTCTGCCTTGGGGTGTTCTGCTTGGTATCTGCTTCAAAATTAAGAACCCCCCCACACACACACACACACACTAACGATGGACAGTGCTGCCATCTGTCGGCTCTCAAATGAGGTAGAAATAAACTCTTCTAGAGGAGGATTTATAAGCGGGCCTCGACCCAAGCACACGAATCCTATATATATGTTCACAACAACAACTCTTCCAGAGTTTGGTAGAAATTAACACACTTGGCCGCTACTGCCGTAATCGATCTAATCTGGATTTGGGGTTGGTACAAAATTCTGTAAGAGCGGAAGTGCCTAAGCCTCCATAATCCAAGAAAGTAAGAAAGAAAAGATTGCTTATCCATATGGTACGACCTGCACATAATTTAATTTTAGTCTGAATGGCCTTCAAACAATCTGTAAACCATTTTCATAAAACTTTTTCCCAGAAGTTTACTGTCCAGTTACACCATTTTCGGTGTGAGGCAAGCTGGTCAATCTTACTTTAGGAATGTCATAAAAAATATATCCCTGAATATCTGAAAACAATATTCAGAAATGCCGGAGAAACATCTGTCAACATCAAAAACTAATATTCAAAAATATCATTTGGGAGAGGGGGGGATGTCCATTTAATCTTGGCCAATACTACAATTTTGATATTGTCCAATATCTCTGAGCTACTTGGATAGTTAATTGTAAATCTGGCGTTGAAAAATGAGTAATATAATTGACTCTTTTAATTAAAAACGTCATGAAAATTTCTTTGCATAGTATATTTTTCTTTCACGGACGTGTTTAAAGGGGGTTAAGAACCCCCACCCCCTTAGTGTACGCACAAACGCTAATTATAGTCCAGTCCGTTAGATCAACAGCCGCGCGATGGGATCCGAACTCGGGACCTTCACATTTCGGCCGTCTACCATTTTCAGTGACATAACCACGTTGTTAGTAGTTAAAGGGATCAATATCAACGATTTCACTTTTCAGTGTTGGGACCATTTAACCATTCCCCTCCCCCCCCCCCCCCCCTCCCCGACTAGCAATGAAAGCTCTGAAATAAAGGTGATTTCACGGCGCGAACACCGTGCGCCAAAGGGTTAAGTATAGGGCGAGCAAGGCAAAGTGTGACTTTCGTTGTGACAGCAACTGCCAAGGGTGGCGTCAGCAGGAGCTCTAGGGGGGGGGGGGGGGGGGACGTGCCTCCCTGTCGTGAAACTTGTGATTCCCCGTCGGGGACTTATGAATCATTCATTTTACGATAAGAAACAATCCACTTTTTAAGCCAATTTTAATTTTGAAATATGAAAACACTTGCTTTTGTATTGCTTTTATTTCTTAAATCATGCGTGAAATGATAGGTTTACATTTCAACCAGAAACAAAGTAGTGTGGGTGTGGAAGGGGGGCGGGGCTTCGTAGCCCACTTAATTTTTTGTTGCCGAGGAAATGAAAATACAGAAAATTCCCATTTTAGCAACTTACTGTGACAAGCCAAAGACAGATCTCCTCGCCTCTCGAAGACTATTTCCTTTTGTCGGAAGCATTCCTCAGTAGTGTCCCATTACTACTGCCCTTTAAAAAAAAACATTAAAATCCAATAAAGCCACCACTGTGCTATGTTACTCTTTTTTACTTCCCGAACATGTATCATGGCAGGAAAGTGTTGTAATCATGAAAAAATTTGACTTTGATGTCTGGAGGTCTTCTGAATTCATTTATGCT
Source organism: Cheiracanthium punctorium (assembly GCA_038373885.1). NCBI lineage: Eukaryota > Metazoa > Arthropoda > Arachnida > Araneae > Cheiracanthiidae > Cheiracanthium > Cheiracanthium punctorium. The sequence goes on along the minus strand of JAWZYV010012330.1, from coordinate 336,439 downwards.
ATTTTTAGGAGATGCATGTGTGTGTGTGTGTGTGTGAGTGTGAATGAAAACGATATTCCTGAAAGGAACATTCGATTGAGTTCAAATTTGGTTTATATGTTCAGACAACCATCGCACGACCGATATGGATTTTAATGTATATAGGATATAGGACTTAAAGATTTTTTTTTTTTACTGGGATACAAAAATAATGCTTTATCGTGTCTCATATACGCTGGTCTCCAAGAATTGCCGTCCATCGGCTTATGGACAGAAATTCTTGAAAGTGCGCTAAAATCCAAGTGGTGCATTCGATTAAATTTGGTTTAGGTTTTTTGTTAATTTTTTATAGATAACCGTCGTAAGACAGGTATTGATTTTAGTGTGTATATGTCTAGTTTTTTTTTACAAAGATACAAAAAATAATTCTTTAACATTATGGCTTATGGACGGAAATTCTTGAAAGTGCTCTAACGTCTAAACGGTGCATTCGATTGAGTGCAAATTGTGTATGTATATTATAGATCACGGTCAAATGACCTACATAGATTTTGGTGTGTGTAGAACCGATAGTTTGTTCAAAGATTGCAAAAACAATTGTTATACACTACGGTCTACGGACGCAAATCAATTAAAGTCTACTAGTGCCTAAATGGTGCATTCAAATAGGCTCAAATTGGGTATTTGTATTATAGATCACAGTCACACCACCTGTATAGATTTTGGTGTGTGTGTGTAGGGCTTATAGTTTTCACGCAGGGCTGCAAAAAATGTTCTAATACATTACGGTGCAAATTCTTGAAGAATGCGATAACGTATGCGTACTAATTTGAGCTCAATCCTGCATTCGATTGAGCTCAAATTAGTACGCATATTATAGGTCATTGGCTTACATATGCTTTACAGGGCTGCAAAAATGGTCTAATACATTACGGCGCTAGGAAAGTGCGATAACGTATGCGTACTAATTTGAGCTCAATCCTGCATTCGCTTGAGCTCAAATTAGTACGCATATTATAGGTCACTGTCTTACATGCTTTACAGATTTTAATGTGCGCAGGCTTTACAGTTTTTTTTTTTTTTTCGTGCTATAAAAAAGTATTCTTATATATTGCAGCCTACAGATTAAATATATTTGCTGAATGCCATTGCCAAGGTTTTGAATAATTTGTTAATTTTGTATTATTTTTATTTAACGAATTAGGAGCCAGTGGCTGAGAGGTTACCGACCTGTCCTCCTCTCCGCTAATCGTTTAACACAAGGAGCGCCGTTGGGGGGTCATTTTAACCCTTTTCCCAATATCTCATGCTTTATTTCAATGTACAGTTTAGCATCGTAGCTCATTATTCTACTTTTCCTAAAATTCTTCCAAGCGTGTTCTGACCAATTTTTACATTTCTATTTAACTAGTAAAATAAATAATTATAGAAATACCTAAAACAGCCAACGGGGTGTCATTTTGACCCTCCCCTCCGGCTGTTCTAGTGTTAACGATCGATTCCCGTTCACCCCTAGTTTGTATTTGGTCTGTGATATGTAAATAAGTGAGCTCCTGAAAACGAGCAAATACGTCCGAAAACAAATGTTCCAAATATAACTACAAGTACAACAATACAATTTTAGGAATATCTTTGAACACGAAATACAAGTTAATTATCTTTATACGACCCTTCCATTTAACTTTTTCATCCCTTCCATTACTCATCCCTCCCTTTGGCTAGGGTCTCATGTTTCCGATTAAGTGGGGGAACACGGAACGAGCACCAAAATGGAAGCGTGTACCCGGTTTGGGAAATAACCGTCTCCAGTGATCGCAATTACCTGCCTAGCCATGCAAACGAGAAGTGCTAAGTGACCTCTAGCCTAGCACATCCGCAACACTGATCACCTACGCCCGCCCGTTTTGACAACTGACTTTTATAAACTTATTTATTTATTCTTGTTTGAAGTTTGACTCTTTGGGTCAAGCTTTGGCGGTTCATGGACCTTTCAATTGGCCTATGTGGTCTTTTTTTTTTCCCCAAATCTTAGTTCCACCCACAAGTTACGTTTAATATGAGCGGTAGCGCACTCGGTAATTTTCCTAAGAAGAACATAAGGTCATTCTACATATTGTTTACCGAAGAAAAATTGTCAAAAATTCTTTTCACTTCGATCACTGTATCGGCCGTATTCACCAAACAATGACACGCGGATTAAACCAAACTCGAGTGTTAAAGTCATCGGTAAGATATCTTACCGATGACTATAATATGCGTTTCAGGATTAATGCGCGTGTCAAATGTTTGGTGAATAAGGCTATATGAGTGTGTATCTTTACTGTTTTTATGCTTTTTCTTTTTTTTTTTTTTTAAGAATAGAATTTAAGCTATTTTAGTCCTTATTAGGGCCCTAAAATGTGGGTTACCTTATCGCGGACTAGTTAGCCTGTGTGGTAATCAGATCCTGTTTGAGATCAGCTTAAGAGTAAGTGAATAGAGAGTGGGGAAAGAACCAAACATTTTTTGCCCTGGTCTGCTAAAACGTTTAGTGCGTACTCTAATCCTGGATTAGGTTGTCAACATACGCATGCTAACTCAATTCGGAAAATTTTATTTGCAAGCACTGAATTAAAGCAGCAATTCAATAGTATGAACCAGAAGTGGAATAGACGGGCCGCATGAACACAATTGTTATACCGGAAGTGGACAAACAATGGACAACAGTTCCAAATTTTTATAAATCATTGAGAAAGAAAGTGAAATAGTAGGCGAAGTTCATCGAGACGCCATTGACCAACAATAGACCTCTCGACTGTCTTGTGACAGAATGGGAATAGGTTACGGTACTTAAAAAGATCTGGAGACGTCAAGTTGATGAGAAAATGAATAGGGTGAGTAGTTTTATTTTCTTCTTATAATAATAATTTTTTTACGACGAAAATTTATTTTAAAAAGAATGAGAATTTTTCGTGTATACTAACCTAATTACTACCAGTGAGGATTTTAAAAGTGAGTGCCTGGATAAGAAGTATTTTTGTCTGAGCTTATTTTTGAGCATTACATCAATGTGAAAAATGCTTCTATCCTACTATACAGTTACGTTGATAACTGACTCTGTCACAATTCCGGTTCAACCACTCCGAATCAAAACTTCTACCGTCATTAATCCAATCAGACTAAAAAGTTATTGTTTAAAAACGTAAAAAAATTCACAATGTTTGTGCGATCAGCTTTAAAACTGTCATTATTATGTAAAAAAAAATATAGAAAAACTGCGCTACTGCGCTACTTTTAAAATCTAAAAACCCACTCGTTCCCTGCTTTTTAAAGTATCTGCCTACGTCTAAAAAGCCATTTTTGCTAAAAAAAGAAATCGATTTTCTTTTTATAGTTTTATTTAAAAGAGCATATTCGTAAGCTTCCAAAACTGCTTTATTTTGTTTCTACAATAAATAGAATAAGGAAGATACAGCTGTTTGAATGTCACTTCCAGTAGAGATGAGACGGGCTCAGCCAGAGACCGAAAGCCCGAGCCCGAGCCCGGTCCCGAACCGGGCTCGGGCTCTGTAATTCACAATTGTGTTCGGGCTCGGGCTCGTGAAAAATTTCTCCTTTATTGAACATACTGCTTGAAACAGATTTTAAAAAGTGATTCATGAGGAAAATAAAAGTACTTATAAAAAATAAATAAATAAATAAAAATAGCGGCACGGGCGCCTAGAAGGTGCGTGAAGCTCTTTGGGTATTTTAGAACGGCGGTTTATATTCCCTAGTTAGTCATGAGATCCGACATTTTTTGATAAAGGATGGATACAAAGAATTAGAAAGTACATTGGGAGTTTGCAACTACATTTGTCTTTAATTTGCACAAACGGCAAAATTTATTTTATTCTATCAATGAAGTCATTGATTTTTTTTTTAATCTTTAGCTGAAATTGCGGGCTCGGGCTCCGACTTAAATAATATTGCACGGGCTCGGGCGGGCTCTGATTAAAAGTCCTCGGGCTCGGGCTTCAAAAAATGAGCCCGAACTCATCTCTAACTTGCAGTTGAACATCAAAGTTAAAATAAATCTTTAAATGCGTTTTCTGGAAAACTGTGTTTTTTGTTACCTTGCGTTCATGGTAATCGTAACTACTCTAAAAGTTTTAAAGATATCTGAATGAAATTTTACATAAACATTCTATTGATATTAAAGTGTGTATTGTAGCAAAAGTTAAGTTATACGTATGAAATTAATAAATTTACAGGTACTTTTAGACAAAAAATTGAATTTTTCTCAAAAATTTCGACGTTTTTGTACATCATTGGCCATATTTCAGTGAATTTTTAAAATACAATAAAACTTTTGGTACAAAACACAGAAAGGTGTTATAGGAGTATACTGTGCGAAGGAAGTTACTAAATATTGAGAAGAATGCAGTGTACAGCAGTTGGCGTAAGTATGAAATTTTGCTAAATTCTTTTTCAAAAATGCAATTTTGAAAAAAGATGAAATTTTTGTAAAATAAATTATTGTTTCTGTCATGTTTTATGACCTTTCAAATAAAAATGCATAAACTACATCAAAATTTTGCATTTTTTTTAAAGTGCTCCGCACGTAGGCAGATACCTTAAGCGATTTTTCACAATTTCCTATTTTGTTTTAATTCCGAGAGTAAAAATAGTTGACAAAATTAGGTGTCACAAGGGTTTTTGAAGTCTGTTTGATGTCACAATTATGAGGCTTCGTAAGGAAAATTGCGATTACCATTCGTTTAAAATAGATTTTCTAGATTACCAAGTTTAACTTTTTTTCACAAAAATTATTTCCTTCTTCGTGAAGCATTGAGGAGGAGCAGTGGCGTAGCCATGGGGGGGGGGGGTAGAGGGGTCATAACCCCTCATGAGGAACTTTTTGCCATACGAAATGTATATTCTTCACTTCCTTATCACAGACACGTATACATATATGTGAGTTGTAGTAGTCGTAACCCCCCCCCCCCCTCCATGAAAAATTTCTGGCTAAGCCACTGAGGAGGAGCTATTCCCACAGATCGAAATCTTTCGAATGAGAAAAGTTTCCTCGTGTTTTCAAATGAACATGCAATTCCGATTTCGGTATATAATAAAAACTGAATTTGAAGTTATTTATCTTAAGCAGACAAAAATTAAGTATATTGAAAAAAAAAAAAGGCTAGTGCTAAGAATTACATGATGTTGCATTTGTGAGCTAGGTCTGGTTTGTGAAGTAGTGCAGAATATGATAAATCTAATTTCCTCTTTATTCTAAGGCTGTTTCAGATGATGAGCAACAACATAAAGCATAATTTTTTTAATCAACATCACTGTAAATTGGAAAATAGATGCAAAGAAGCTAATTGTGAGATAATGTAGGCATATTTTAGTCAAATCTTTTTCATGGCGCACGTTGTAATTTCCTCTTGTACGGACTTCATCTTCTAGTTAATAAATTATTTTTTTAGAAACATTTGGATTGCGTTATGCATTTATTATTATTGTTGTTGTTAAAATAAAACAAGAAAGATAAATAATACAAATCTCCCAACTTGAACATCTCCATAACTTGGGCATCTCCCAATGTTCTATACTTATCTAGGGAACGAAACGTCAATATAACATTCAAATACACCTCTATAAGTTGGACATTTTTTGAGGGAACCACAAGTGTCCACTTTTGCAGGGTTTTACTGTACCAGATGCATGATTATAAAACATTTATTGGCGCTTACACTACTACTTTACGAATGATTAGTTTGTTTGTTCCTTTCATAACTGTTAAAGTTTTGTTATAATTTTCGATGCGGTCTGCTCCACTGGTGTTTCATACAGATATCGATTTTATCGAAGCAAATTGAACGTATGCCTACTGTAAAGCACGCCCAGACACGTTACAAAAGCCAGTTAGCATGAGGTTTTTAATTTTCCTTTCACTGCACTTTGCTTAGTAATTTTACTTTATACACACTTTCGCTTAGTTTTATTTTTCATTAGTTTCTTATATTTTTGTACATGCTGTACAAGGGCTAAAATTATCATTCTTCTGCCCTTTAGAAGTTTCCGACACGATAATCGTAAGGATAATGCGTGGTAAGGTTTGTGGCGGCACCGAAGATTGCTCGTATTTGACAATATCACAAAACACTCGTATGTTTGGGCACTCGTGTTTCAAGGTACCACTGGCAGTTAACTGACAGAATTTATCAAGACTAATCCTATACCATTGTATAATTTTTGTCGCAATGGTTCCAGCAACTCTGAACCTTCCAGATACTCAACCAGGAAAACCCCTGCCGGTTAGAATTTTCTAGAGAGGGCAATCACAGTAGTGTTGTGCATCTTGAACATTCAGGCTTGGTGGTACGGTGAAATCTCTCAACATGGACAACTCCACAAATTGGACACTTTTTGTGGGAATCGTCAAGTGTTTAATGTTTGGACGTTTTATTGTAAAGAACGATGTTTCTGAAACACGCTCTACCAATGCTCCTTGCCGAAAGTAAGGTCTGCTATAAAAGAAGATTGCGACTGAATATTTAAGTTCAATGCTTCTTTAAAGCTGAAGCGTTTGATTCAGACTTATCTTAAAAAATAATGATAGCTAGCTTAAATTTTGAAGAGGACAGACTTCACCACTAGATCCACTAGGTTGGACATCGTGGTGATAATTGTTGCGGATGATTCGTAGAGAATAATCTGAATGAGAGAACTTTCAACCCCGTTAATGGTGCACATCGGCGAAACCTTCAAAATGCCCTGTACCAATATTAATCCTAATGTAGAAAGACCGATGTGTTGCGTTGATGATTGGATTCCAGTTTTTTACTGAATTTCACAAAGCAAAGACTGATGCCACATGGGTGGGTTGTCTTTTCTCGACAGATCTTCCACAGGGACTCTCCGATCTTTGCAGATCCTCATTCAAAAGCCGATGAGAACGGTTTCTAGATGTGTGGAGGAAATCTTTTGTAGAAAGCATTGCTATTATATTTTTTAATCATTCATAAGGATATGAAAGATAAACTTCGAAACAAATGTTTTGATTTTAGGCTATTTCACATTCTGGTTAAAATAATTGAATTAGAGCTTTGTTTCTCAATAAAGTTTCTCGAGTATTTTCATTGCATAAATACTAAAAAGATTTATCTAAATGCGTTAGGGATTTTGGTGATTGTAAAAATCAAGTAATGCGAATAAAAATATTTATTGACCCTCATGGTAATTAGCCATCAAGCGACCCTTTGGAGTTCCAAATAACAAACACGTTTTATCAATGACTTAACAATCGTTCACAAAATTGACTCAGGCTAACATTAGGAAAGAGTTCATGGAACTTCGCTTTGCCATTTTTCTCCTCCATTCAAGCTACAATTGCGTTCTTAGTAATCCGAGGAATTACCCCATTTCTAGGATTAAAAGGTGAGAACTGCGGTCGGACAAACCACTCTCTCTTGTATGTGTTCACAGTTCACAAGCAGGGTCGAGGTAAACTCCCTGTTCTCAACCACGTTTTTCGATTATGAATGGAGTGGTGAATATGCAGCAGCGTGTAGTAGACATAGAGTGAAAGATTTTTGCCGCCGCCATTGTCATGCTCTCGTGGATATTCAAAAAGAATGACCTGAAAGCTGGCGGCAACAATGAGAAAGGGAAAAGCCCTCACTTTAGGGATGCTCTGGTGATCCTGGTATTGTAATGCCCTCCATGCTAATCCCTAAAAAAAAAAAAAGGCTAGTGCTAAGAATTACATGATGTTGTATTTGTGAGCTAGGTCTGGTTTGTGAAGTAGTGCAGAATATGATAAATCTAATTTCCTCTTTATTCTAAGGCTGTTTCAGATGATGAGCAACAACATAAAGCATAATTTTTTTAATCAACATCACTGTAAATTGGAAAATAGATGCAAAGAAGCTAATTGTGAGATAAGTGCACTTCAATATTGGCGTAACTATGCAGATATGTTGGCTATTCATACTCTCAAAAAATTTCATTATACTACTAACGAGGGCATCACAAACAAGCCCATGCCGTTGAATCGAACCCTCATCCAAGGTGTGTGGTTAAAAAGCTGCATAAGCTACTAAACCACATAGACGGGACTTTTAAATTACTCGGTCTTTAGCTGCTATCTAGCTATTTTCCCATTTTATTCCCTTCATATATGTGGCAACATTTCCAGACCCCTAGCGGAGGCAATGATGTCTATTTTCGAAAAACTCGGAATCGTTTTGAGAGCTTTATCCCCGTAGATAACAGAGGAAAAAGTGTAAGTATGGGCATCCTCTTTCGTTTTTGACAAAGTTGCTTTCATTTTGAAAAATTCTAGATTTTTCACCTTCATTAACAAATATAACAAGTTTACTAAATAAGAGGAGGCAAGACAATAATTGATTTCAATTATTTCAATTCGAAAACGAAGATTTACAGAAAGCTCTATGAAAAGCACCAGCAAAAAAAGGGTGCACATATGGTCCCTCTCCAAAAGTCTCAAAAAATAGTTCTAAATGTTTTAAAACAGGATAAAACTATACAAAGAATTTATCTATTACCAAAAAAAAAAAAAAAAAAGAAAGAAAGAAAATAAATGAAAAAAAGAACGAAAAATATTTACCGAAATTGCAAACATAACTGGCTATTTCAGCCCCGATGCAATCTGAGTGTACCCAGTTTGGCACAAAGCACATTTATTTAACCCGTACTTCCCAACGAGTGTCTGCAGAAACTTCCCATCACTAAATATGCAAGTCGTATCGTTCGAGTGTGGCTAATCCCCGCCGTTGATATCCAGGCTGATATCATCGCTGTCTACAAGGGGAGGGCCACAGTAGTCTGAGTCCGATGACGAATTGTATCGTTTCGTAGGACGAATTTCATTTTTTTTTTTTTTTTAAATCCCTTTGGTCTCCCAACCCCTGCCCCCTGGATGGTCTCTTATCATAGGAAAACTCAAGGACTTTTATTTAAAAGAGCTTTTGTCAAGCGACTCTGATCCTTGTATGGTGATCCAGTGATGAGGCTGTACCTTGCTGCGCTGCGTCCTCGTGTGATGGTTCTCTTTAGGGCAACGCGCATTTGAGTCAGTTGTCATACACTCCAGGCGATGAGGGGCATTTTTTAATGGCCAACCACAAAACAACGCCCCAAATGCAATGGGAAGAATTTTCTCCTCAATCCGGCAAGAAGATACTGAAAAATACATTGAATTGGCATTCTAGCGTATGAGATCGGACTCGCATGAGAGTTGGCCTGTATTAATGTTCGGGACAGGAGATATGCCAAACAGAAAAACTTCATTTAAAGTTTCCGGGGAATGTTGCGGTGTTTCAGCAGCCTCATCAATTGGCATAGCTAAAGCCTGATGTGCTTGTATATCATAATAATTTTTAATCATCATATTCCCCCTCTAAATGGGAGCCTATATTTACACCAAGAAAAGGTGCCAATATATACACCAACCCGACATAAAAAGAATGGCCCCTATTACTTGTAACCTAAAGGAACGTGTGAGTAAAAGCATGCTTCTAAAAGTAGATTAGAATCTTCGCTTTTGGGATATTACTGTGAAATTATTTTAAACTAGCCATAAGAACATGAAAAGAAAACGATTTCAGATGCCTGTCGAAAGTTTGAGGTCCAGAATAAACACGAATTTGCGCAATAACTCTCGCTGCATCCACACTACTTGACGAAATGGTTTTAACACTTCTATCATACATCAATAAGCGACGGCCGTCTAGTCGCCAGTCTTCAGCATCTCCCATAGCCACATGGGGAGGGATGCTCATATTTACACCTGTGTGTGTCCGTTTTTACATCTTTTCCTCTAACTATCTTTCAATATGCTAGAGTTGTAGTCAGGAGGAGCCCATAGGGATTTGCCCTTCAGTTCCTCCAAATGACCGATTCTCGTTGATTAGAGGATCGTAATCAAGCTGTTTAGTGAGAAAATATACCTTTTTCACACTTTGGACCTGGAAATTTTTCTTGCTTCTATGCTAATTTACACTTATTTTTAGTATACCTCAATGATTTTTTCTTGCATTATGATTCAAAGCAAAAATTAGTAGAAAGTGTAAGCAAAAGATAATAAATCTGTCTTAAGAGTCTAGTCTAAGGTCCTTGAAGCCTTGAAATAAAATTCCCGTAATTGTTGTGCTCACTGTAAATATATACGCTACACTTAGCTACACTCTTGAAAACGATCTACTGAAAATCTTCTGTTGAAATCAATGTTTTTTAATTATGATGTTATTATTTATGAGTTGTCACAATATAGTGTCTTGTACTGATTGCCTATGTAATAAAAAGCCTTATTGATGCAACTGAAAAATTATTCTATCGAAAACACCTACAACCCCAGATGAAGCTTAATTATTTTACCGAGAAAAGATATACTTCTCACACAAGACTTACACAGAGAGTATATTTTTAATTGTATTCCAAGCTCAAAATTTAAATTACACGATTAGAAGGCACTGACCAAATGGGAATGCATTCACTGGCTTTAAGAGAAGGAATGTTTATTCTGCCGCCACATTCCTCTAATAAATTTTCATTTCGATGTTCCCAGCTGAAATCATTGACTTGTGAAAGGTTAATGAACATTTTGTTTGCAGTTTTGAATTCTACATGCTCATTTCCAATGTCTTAAGTGAACTGAACAGGTATGGACTTCCGTAATCAGTAGTGAATAGACTATGTACAAAAGAAACACTAAACATCTTTCTCTTTTTAAAGTACTTAGGTTGAAATCATCATTAATTTAAACGAAACTTGTAATCTCCTTTTTTTGCTGGGGGGTAGGTAGATAGGTAGTCAATTGAGTGAGCTCTTCGAAACATAAATTAGGTTCGATACTACTTCATGCATGCATACTAGTAAGGAATACTTATTTTTCCACACGTGACTGCTCAAACGGGAATAAAACCTGAATTACAAGTAACTTTATTAGCTATAAAAATATTCACTGATCTAGAGATGAATCTGTATTTCGAGTAAGTAAAGTTACATAGTACGGATAGTTTAAAAAATAATGATTTCACCCATTATGTTCCTTTTTCCCCCTTCTTCATCAACATTTTTTTAAATACCTATAGTTGCATTCTCCTAGGTTTGTACAAACACATAAAAAAGTGTAATAAAGTCTTTGCGGGTGAAGCCTTCACTGCGAACGATTCAACCATAAAGACATTTAACAATCAAAGAAAAACATACATTTAATTCAATGGTAAGGAAATTTTTATTAAAAGTTAAAACAAATAACAAACAATATTTAATGTAACAAATAAATAAACAACAAATAAAATCTCGGTTGATGTAAAATAACAAGTAGCATTTTCCTATAACAGTAGCACCATCTATCATTTAAAATCACACAACTTTTATTAAGGCTTTTTCATTACAAAAATACGTAATATCATGTGCCAAAATACAATTTATAATACACCGAGTGATACATGCATGAAAGACTGAATATTATTAATTTCTAAGACATAATGAAATGTATACTGTCAACAGACATTTTTTTAAGTAATTGCATTACAAACATGTAATAAGCTTATTATCAGAAGTAGCATTTAGATTTTAATACAAAAAGGAAAATAATTGTGAAATGATATCAATTTACTAAAGCACTTTCGATAAAAAACAACCTCATATATGTATAAATTATAGTTTGCGAATAAAGAGTATAGCACTATTTTTTCAAGTAGAGAACGCCTGAAAAAAAAATTTAGAGCAGAAATTTTGAAATTTAACCCAAACCTGTTCTGTCCATTTTTATGAGGCTACAGAAAAATAAATCTCATCGATGCTTTTTACAAAATTTCCAGTCCAAAACTTTTCCAGCACCTTAAACTGAAGATATTAGTACACTCATAATTTTAAAATTTAAGTCGATAATCGCTCGCTCGTCTTACTTGTTTAAGTATGTTAACGAACAGAACAATTGTAGGAGGAAAATGTAAAAACACTATACACGACCAAAAGAAGGGAAATTTGAAAATGGGTGTGAATAAATAGTGGAAATGAACGCGTTGTTAGCACTTGCAGCTGTCGATGACGGCAGTAACTTGAGCAAAAATTTCGTCAACTGTTCCAACAGCTGGAATCTGAAATAAGGAACAATTTATAAATTACAAATTAAATCAAGCAAACTACCAAAAATAAATAAATAAAAGTTTGGAGTGCACAATCTTCTGGTTACAACAGTGGTGGATCCAACTGAAAAGGGGGGGGGGCTATCTCACCTCCCTTAAGCGCACTGACACCCACTGTTAAACCCATGTTTAACCTGTTCGCTCTCGTTAAAAAGACGCCACACAGTGGACTCTCCTTTCACCAATGTTGCTTCCCAGAATAATTCTTTGAACTCTCCTTCGGAACCCAGTTGAGAATTCTAAGAGCCATGCTGTATAGTAACATCGGTCCAAGAGGGAAAGTCTTCCCCATTACGTCTTAATGACGAGAACAAACAGATTAAAAATAGGTTCAAAATTAAAAATGAAATAGTAAAAAAAGAGAGAGAGTAATCTATCTCTGATAATATGCTCCATCCTACTAATCGCCCCATTTTTGAAGCTTTTCTGGATCCGCTGCTGAGTTATATCTAAGTACTGGGTTAATGGGAAAATAATGCACGACAGAGATAATTTTGAAGTAAAAATATTTTTACAGTTAAATGCGTATTTAAGAGCCGTTGCATAAGCAAATCGGGCAGGTCAATTGAAAAAAGTTCCCATCACCATCTCAGAATTTCATGATTTTGCTTTTATTGTGTTGCCTTACCTAAGAAAAGAACAAATCTGAAATATTTTTGATTACCTCTTTGAGTTTTGGAGTTATGGGGGGTCAAAGTACCCCAGAGGAGCAACGTCGAATTAATTTAGGGCCATTTTTCCCACCTTATTGTCTCGACTGTGACTGGCTCAGATGTGCTTCAGAGAATGTTTCCATTTTATCCTATAATATACCTTGCGTATTAACATCTCAAATTGAAAATTCATTCGAAAATTGTCAGAGCCCCAAATTAGGGCCCCCCAAAATACCCCCAATTTCATAGAAAATACAGTTTAAAGAATGCTTTAAATTTTGGCTCTGACGTGATACAGAAAAAATTTTTTGCACAGTGCAGTTATATATATTCATATAAAGTGAATCCAATGTTAAAAATTTTTGAAGGCCCCCAGGGCCCCCGGTACGGGTCCCCAAACACGGTCCTTAGCGCTAATTTACGCAATTTTGAAGCATTGGTACAGCTGAAGCCGACTTACTTCACAGGAGAACTATTGACATGGAGATGTAGTATCAACATAGTAGTTTGATATTATGAAAAAACATTTCTTGAAGGTACAACTGTTTCCAAGAAAAATCCCAAAAAGTACCTCCCTATTTGGGACATTCCACTGGCACGCGTGGGGGCATTTTGGCGTTACTTTTAGAAGTTTAATCGACAGTGACAATATTGAAAATTAACTTATTCTTCATATATCTCAAATATATCCTCCATATATCAAAAATAGTTCCTTTACAGGGGCACTCATAAGAATTACATTACGCTGTATGGGGATCTCTAACTACTGGACCGATTCAAAGATTTTTTTCACTGAAAGAAAGCTACACTATTCCTGAGTAATATAGGCTACCTTTCAGCATGCAGCATAACTAGTTCTTTTACAGGGTCACTCAAAAGTTCTAGCACATGACGCTATATGAACATCTCTGTAACTACTGAATCGATTTTAAAGATCATTTCACTGAAAGTTACACTATTCCTGAATAACAGAGGCTAAAATTCATGCATGCAGCATAATTTACAGGAACACTCAAAAGAGTAATTCGTAAACATTGTCGTAACTGTCTCCATTCGCCACTCAAATTTATTCAAATTTTATTAAACTCCATTCAAATTTTTGAACAGTGCAGTTATATATCTTCATATAAAGTGAATCCAATTTTAAATATGTTTGAAAGCCCCCAGCTTTGCGGCCTCTACCTTCCAGTCATTTTAAGAGTCATCGCAAGAGCAAATCAGGTAAAATAAAAGAAGAAAGTTTCAATCACCATCTCAGAATCTCATGAATTTTTTTTTCTTGTGTTGCCTTACCCAAGGAAAGAACACATCTGAAATATTTTTGATTTAGCTCTTTTAGTTTTGCAGTTATGGGGGGTCAAAGTACACCCGAGGAGTGACGAATTTAGGGCCATTTTTGCCATTTTGCTCTCTCGACTGTGATTTACTCTGAGATGCTTCAGAGAATTTTTTTTTTAAATCTGATACTATACATTGAATATTAACATCTAAAGCTGGAAATTCATTTGAAAACAGGCAGAGGCCCCAAATGTCCCCAATTTCATAAAAAATACAGTTTTAAAGAATGCTTTAAATCTTGGCTCTGACGTGATACAGAAAAAATAAAAATTCCCGGGCCCCTCGATACGGGGCCCCAAACATGGTCCTCAAGGCTAATTTATGCAATTTCGAAGCATAGGTACAGCTGGCTCTGACTTCGCACATGAGAACTATTGGCATGGAGTTGCAGTTTCAACATAGTAGTTTCATATTATGAAAAGATATATTTTTTGATTACTGTGTTAAATTTTTCTTGAAAACGGTGATGCTTTCAAAAATTTTTAACATTGGATTCACTTTATATGAAAATATATAATTGCACTGTTCAAAAATTTGAGTGGAGTTGAATAAAATTTGAATAAATTTGAGTGGCGAATGCGGAGACAGTTACGACAATGTTTACGAATCATTTTGAGTGTTCCTGTAAATTATGCTACATGAGTGAATTTTAGGCTATGTTACTGGGGAATAGTGTAGCTTTCAGTGAAAAGATCTTTAGAATCGGTTCAGTAGTTACAGAGATGTCCATATAGCGTCATGTGCTGGAATTCTTTTGAGTGTCCCTGTAAAAGAACTAGTTATGCTACGTTCTGAAAGGTAGCTTATAATACTCAAGAATAATGCAGCTTTCTATCAGTGAAAAAATTTTTCGAATCGGTTCACTAGTTGTAGAGATCCCATTCAGCGTAATGTAATTCTTATGAGTGCCCCTGTAAAAGAACCATTTGTGATATATGGAGGATATATTTGAGATATATGAAGAATAAGTTAATTTTCAATATTGCCACTGTCGATTAAACTTCTAAAAGTAACGCCGAAATGCCCCCATGCGTGGTAGTGGAATGTCCCAAATAGGGAGGTACTTTTTGGGATTTTTCTTGGAAACAGTTCTACCTTCAAGAAATGTTTTTTCATAATTCTCCATGTCAATACTATAGTTCTCCTGTGGGAAGTCGGCTTCAGCTGCACCAATGCTTCGAAATTGCGTAAATTAGCGCTAAGGACATGTTTGGGGAACCCGTACCGGGGGGGCCCTCGGGGCCTTGAAAAATTTTTAACATTGGATTCACTTTATATGAAGATATATAACTGCACTGTGCAAAAAAATTTTCTGTATCACGTCTGAGCCAAGATTTAAAGCATTCTTAAAATTGTATTTTTTATGATTTTGGGGGCCCGTAATTTGGGGTTCGGACAATTTTCGAATGAATTTTCAATTATAGATGTTAATACGCAAGGTATATTATAGGATAAAATGAAAAAATTCTCTGAAGCACCTCTGAGTCAGTCACAGTCGAGACAATAAAGTGGGAAAAATGTCCCTAAATTAATTCGATGTTGCCCCTCCGGGGTACTTTGACCCCCGATAACTCCAAAACCAGGGGCGTAGCCAGAAATTTTTCATTGGAGGGTTACGACTACTACAACTCATATATATGTACACCTGTGTGTGATTGTAGTGAAGAATATACATTTTGTACGGGAAAAAATTCCTTATGGGGGGGGTTATGACACCCTTTAACCCCCCCCTTGGCTACGCCCCTGTCAAAACTAAAAGAGGTAAATCAAAAATATTTCAGATTTGTTCTTTCCTTGGGTAAGGCAACACAATAAAAGAAAATCATGAAATTCTGAGATGGTGATGGGAACGACCTGCCCGATTTGCCCCTGCGATGCCTCTTAATTGTTAGTATATTCTTACGAATTTTCGGGGAAACCCGCTGTTCTGGGATCTAGTTCAAAATTCGTAATCTACGCCTCAAATAGTTAAATTTTGCTTTGTGTTGCATCAAAATCAGTCAACTAGAACTGGAGAAACGAGTTTTGGGTTTCCCCATTGATTTCTATAATTTCTAGAAATCTAGAGAAATCTTGATCCTTGGCCTAAGGTTACTTCACTTTCGGGGATATATTTTTGCCGCCAAATTTGGCGATATTTCACCAAAAGTCGCCAAACTTGGTGAAATTTTGGTCATTGGCGCGATTTTCCCAATGGGGCTTGTAAAGTTAGTTTTTCTGCATTAACATGCATAATAGCCCAATATTTCTCTTTTATTACGCAATCATAATAGAGTTTGTTCTAGTACATTCCACGGATGATCGTCTCTGGACCTTCCACGGTGTTCGTCGCAGCCTATAAAAGCGGTTTCCCCCAGTTTGAGTCTCACATCAGTCTTGCTACTGCTTCCGTCAAGAGCAGATGTCCGTGAAAGATTAAGGCTTTATATTGACGCTATAGAAGTGGTGTTAGCGCTTTTTTTATGAAGCTTTGATTTTAAGTGCTGTGCGTAAATTCTTCATTGCTGAGTCTTAAGGGACTGTTAGTGTCATTCGTCGTTTATTTCCACTGAATTTTTTTTCTGTGGATGTGCTTTATTTTATGTGAGAAATACTTCATTTGTGAAAGCTTCTGTACTAAGCGGATTGTTAAAAGCACATTACTGGCTGATTGTGCTTGTGAATTTTGTACAGCTGATTGTTCGACGAAGTTCTAGAAGCAATAAAGTTCGTTTTCTATCCTGACAAGTGGACTCTTTACTAGAACTTTCTACACCAAATGGACTTTAGAACGACGAACCCAGGAATAGCAGAGTTTTCTGCAACAATATTTTTCAACATTTAAGAACTTTCATTTCATTTTTCTCCGC
The DNA here is from genome assembly GCA_038373885.1 of Cheiracanthium punctorium. NCBI lineage: Eukaryota > Metazoa > Arthropoda > Arachnida > Araneae > Cheiracanthiidae > Cheiracanthium > Cheiracanthium punctorium. The sequence goes on along the minus strand of JAWZYV010012330.1, from coordinate 319,480 downwards.
TGTCCCAGCACTGAGCGGTTATTTCCTGCAGCAAAACGTAAAAGGTCAGATTCCATTGACAATGAGAATCTTGATTTGTACCACAAAAAAAAAATGGTTTAACTGTATCTAGAATTCACATACATAAAAATGTAGAAGAAAAATCGAAAGAGTCCTTGGAGAAATCCTCAACAGAAGGATTTTAGAATTTTAACTTCTGAAACACAAGCCTGAGTACTGCTTTATTAAGAATGTTTAAAACTTCCGAAAAGTGACAGACCGCTAGTGTGACTTCTAACTTTTTAAATAAAACTCGCATTGTATTACTTACTTTAACACAAAAATTAAAAACAAAAACATTTTAAAATTTATTTAATAACTAGCTGCTAGCCGCGACTTCCTCCGCACCGGCATTAGAGTTAGGTCCCAAAAGAAATGAAGCATGTTTGAATAACACGTATGTTTGCGACAAAAGACACTGCGTTGAAACATTATTTGCTTTTTACTTATTTTATATGAAGTATAATGCATGGTAGTATACTTCATTTAAAATAAGAGAGTAAGCAGAGTTACTATATTTAGATTTTTTTTCAGGCATTTGGCGAATACAGTTACGACAGTATTTGCTAACTGTTTTTGTTGTTCTTGTGAAAGAAATATTTATGCTATAGCATGAATTTTAGCCTACGTTAATCAGGAATAGTGCAGCTTTCTATTAGCGAAAAAGTTTTAGAATCGGTTCTATAGTTACAGAGATACCCAGAGAGCGTAATGTATTAGAATCATTTTGAGTGTTCCTGTAAAGGAACTATTTGCACTACATGAATTTTAGCCTATAATATTCAAGAATAGTGTAGCTTACTAACAGCGAAAAAAGTTTTGGAATCGGTTCAGTACTTACAGAGATACACATAGAGTGTAATGTAATTCTTATGAGTATCCCTGTAAAAGAACTATTTGTGATATATGCATAAAAGGTAGCCTATAACACTCAGGGTCCCACCAGTATCTAAGAAGTTCTACTCTCAAAACTGGAAGGCTGGAGGTGCCAGGTTCAACCCCTGGTCGAGCCTGTCGACCTAGCCGCTCGCAGTTTTTCGCGGTTTTCTCCAAAACCTCGCGTAAATACGGGCTAGGATCCCTTAGAAAGTTCCCCACAGAGGAATTCCCCATATAGGCCTAGGACCCTAGTGTAGTCAATCGGTCATAATCCACAAACAAACAATAATACTCAGGAATAGTGTAACTAAGTTTTAGAATCGGTTTAGTAGCTATAAAATTTCCATAGAGCGCAATACATTAGAATTATTTTGAATGTTTTTGTAAAAGAATTATTTATGCTATATGCTTGAAAGGTTGTCTGTATGTTAATCCAGGGCATAAGCTATCTTCATTACGAATTTTTCCAAATCCGTTCAGCAATTTGTGTGTGATTCAGTCCAAAACATCTAAACACACAAACGTACACATTTTTTAATGACTATGTCACTTTATCTCTCAATACCCTTATTGAAAAATGTGTCCCAAAAATGCGACATAATAAAGCGACATAATTTTACATGTATTTAAATACTATTAGTTCACAACAGCTGTATCGAGATTAAAGCAATCTTTAGTCTCGATATTGTTACACTATTTCGTAAGCTGTAGAATATGCTACACATGTATTTTTTACATATATTCAAATATTATTAGTTCACAACAGCTTTAATCTATTGTTACAATATTTCGTAAGCTGTAGAATATGCACCACATGTATTTTTCTATAAATAGGTTACACTCATAAAAATTTCAACATAGGGTTACCAGGCGAAATACGCGAAAGATGAGCGATAAAATGACAAGTCAATTAATATAGTTTTAATATGGCAATAATAAAACTAAAAAATTAGGGGGGTTCAGGGGGATCTCCCCCTGACGAGGCTCGAACAGCCGAGTTTTTATATTATTGGTAGGATTTGGAAATTTATGAAGTTTAAGAAACACATTTAGACTTTTCTTTCTAATGCTTTTTAATTTGGCGTAAAATCAACATAATTTCCATACTTATTTATGTTTTCCAAATGCATGTGATTTTGCAAATAGAATTTCTGCTTTATTTCAAAAGCATAAATCATTTTGTGCGGGCGATAAAACGGTTTTTAATTAATAGTTAGAAAAGTAATTAAAATTTCTGAGCCTCAGGTACACTTTACCGAAGTCATTGGCCCAGTCATGCTCAAATTTTCAAAGCTCTGCTTTCTGTAGATTTGTCTGGAGAACATTCATTTTTATTATTAGAGAGATAGATTTGGCATAAAACTGGCATAATTTCCGTATTATTTAATGTTTTTCAGATGCACGTGCTTCTTCATTGAAGTAATAGCATTCTTGTTAGCTCAAAACATGAATCACTTGATACGGGCGAAACTCGCCAAGCATGGCAACGTAAAAACGGTTTTTAATTAATAATTAAAAAAGTAATTAAAAATCTAAAATTCTAAGTAGACTATAACCGGTCCCAGCTATATCTAAACCTAAATTCATCCTAATCGATTCAGCGGTTTAGGCGTGAAAGCGTCATAAACAAACAAACAAACAAACTCACTTTCGCATTTATAATATTAGTTAGGATTAAAGCAAATCGAAGATAATTACGAACAGAATCTTAGGTAGGAAAAGATTGAAATTATTGTACGGGATCGATCCAACAGAGAATAAAATGTATTGCATCCATATGCATTAAATTTTGGTGTTATACGGTAACCGGGGTGTTCTATTTGTATATTGATCCTTTAATGATGTAAAGATATTTTGGTTTTCAGATTGAATATCCATTTATATGATACTCTTACGCAGTTTTCTAACAGAGACTTGGTTCTACACTGCTGTTGGTAAATGCAAAAAATAATTAAATAATATAATATAGGATTGAATACATTAGAAAGTTCGAATTGCGTAAAAGTTTTCTTATTATAGTCTCTAAATCGAACCTTGTGGTTCAAGATAAAGATTGGAGAGAAAAATCGCCTGACAGGTTGACACGAAAGTAAATAATAATAATATTCAACCAGCGATTACAACAGACATCTTAGTTGCATCGAGTATCATTTTAAGTAATTTTTGATCATGTTCTGATCATGTTCAGCATGCCATCTGCATTCATCATTCGGAATTGATTGGATTATAACACAGATGATCTATGGAGGATTAGTACTACCAGTAGTAAGAATAATGTAACAGCTAAATGCAAACATGCTGTAAGTAAAAAGTGGCAACCAAATACTTTCGTTCCAGTAAACTATGGGTACAAAAGAAAGAGTCAGTTCTTTCTCTCGTTTTACAATAACAGCCACGACCCAACAACTTTCCCATGATTGGCTCAGCTTAGCAGCAATAACGACATTATTTGTTAAAATCGTGATCACAATTTTTTCAACAAAGCGCCCACGAAATGAGCTTACAACTACCTGACAGTTATCTCGGACAATAAAAAGAAAAAGTGACTTTTAATTCTGGGCAAAACATTTCAAACTACTCGACCGTAGACTGGCAACAAGTTTTCGTTTGCGGAAACCGACGGCTTCCATTTTGTTGCGGGACCGAAATTGCCAGCCGCTGACACTGATTATTGTTTAGGTCTGGCTATTTAGTCATTATTTGAACAACAAAGTGACTTGTCGTGCGGCAAGGCCATTTTCCCAGAGATCGGAAGTAAACCCTAATGTTGGGTCATTACACTATCGGACACTAACGATAGAATCGATGTGAATGCGATCTAAACAGAAAGAGAACAAAAGAGATAGGCACTCGGATGAGAAGTACAATACCGCTTAATATATTACATATGAAAAAATATACACAGGCAAATTAAAAAAAAAAAAACTCTTATGTCTTTAGATCATGCTATCTTGTATCTAAGAAAGTACACACAACACCGCTATATATAACAGAATAACTATCGTATCAATTAACCCTTTAACGCGCAGTGATCCCGCTCTGGGAACACCAAACTGACGTTTTGACTGTTGACAGTCACTAAGAATATATTTGATTTCTATAAAAATAGTTGCGGGTGAGATAGCTCCACGAGAATCCTTTACTTTTTAGCACGTCATTTCCCGTAAAAAGATTATTTTTAACAGCACTGACATCTGCTGAAAAAATGGAAGAATGCGAGAACAGCTGGATGGATTGCCCAATGCTGAAAAAAGGGCAGCCGTTGCCATCGCTCGACTTAACTACCAGCAAGATTGCGGACGATCAAAACGTTCATCGCGTGCTCCAGCTGTCGTCAAAAAAGGGTCTCTAGATCTGTGGCATGCGATGAACGTTTCGATCGTCCGCCATCTTGCTGGTAGTTAAGTCGAGCGATGGCAACGGCTGCCCTTTTTTCAGCATTGGGAAAGGGTTGCGCCTCAAAGGGTTAATAATCAATCCACCTCAGAAGGGTGACAATGTGAATGAATTTCATCTCTCCGTCATTGTTTTTGCTAGTATAAAATACTAGGAATTTTCAAACAGTGTGTGAAGTATGCTGTCGCATAAAATGGTTTCTGATATATCTGTTTTAAATGAATGAATCTTTAAATCCTTGTGGTATTTGAACCACAAAGATTGGACATAGAACCATCTACTATTCATAGAACTGTCCGATTCAATCTTCTAATATCGTAAATAAATATTGCTAGCGTTTCCAATCACACGTTGATTTTTTATCGTCAATCAAAGAAATCTCTATTCTAAAAAAAAGTAAAGGCCGCTGGCGCTGTCAAAGCTTGTTGGCCTATCTCCTCCTAAACCGTGGGGATTTGAGTTTCGACTAAGGTCCACACAGATTCGAAAAATTCCGAGGAAACTGCTAAGCTGACTTCAACCCTCCCCCCACACACACACACAAATTGAATCCGGATTTTTGACGTTCGGATTGTCGACGCTCTACTGTAATATCATCACAACAGCTATAGCACGATCCTTTAAATCGACTGAAATGTCGTGAACTATGCGAACATTTATAACAGTGATTTAAATAGAAAACATTGACTGGTAATTAAAAAAATATAATGCTTCATGTCAGACTTATGGATCAATTCCTAGAATAGTGACGCACGTATGTAAAACGCGTTAACCTTTTAACGCGCAGCGATCCTACTCTGGGAACACCCAACTCTGACGTTTTGACTGTTACCAGTCACGAAGAATAGATTTGATTTCTATAAAAATAGTGGCGGGTGACATAGCTCCACGAGAGTTCTTTACTTTTTAGCGCGTCATTTCCCGTAAAAAAATTGTCACGATTCTTTTTAACAGCACTGACATCTGCTGAAAAATGGAAGAACGCGAGAACAGCTGGATAGATTGCCCAATGCTGAAAAAAGGGCAGCCGTTGCCATCGCTCGACATAACTACCAGCAAGATGGCGGACGATCGAAACGTTCATCGCGTGCCACACATCTAGACAGGGGCGTAGCCAGGGGGGTGGATATCGGGATATATCCCCCCCCGAAATGTTTGGATTAGTGGTGAAATTCCGTCTATTTATACACATATAAGTTCATATCCCCCCCCCGAAATATTTTCCAGGCTCATATCCCCCCCCCCGAAAAATTTTCCTGGCTACGCGCCTGCATCTAGAGACCCTTTTTTGACGACAGCTGGCTGTGCCCGGCGAGCGATGGCAACGGCTGCCCTTTTTTCAGCATTGGGAAAGGGTTGCGCCTCAAAGGGTTAAAAAAGAAAACATACACTTCAGTAAACAGTTACTACAGCATGCAAATGTTCGTATTTTGCTTTAACAAAAAGTCTGGTGTCACGATAGAAAACAAAGCAAAGAAAAATTTGAACAAAGTTTCACTCTGTTTATATCGATCAAGGATTCTCCCCCCCCCCCTCCACTTAAAACAGACATGGGAACTGAAAATAACTGTTTCGTTTGTGAAAATTATTTTACAAGCTGGATACCCCTTCTTCGAAATGCAATAACGCTTACTGTAGTAACAAGTAGTACAAATCAAAGAATAACTATAAGTGCAGTTCAGTTCGATATTTTTCTATGCAAAAATTCAAGGTGATTGGCTTAACGGTGTTAAACACGCTTTCAAAATTAAAAACTAAATCACTTAAAGTAGGAGAAAGGTTTATTTTTCGGATGTGTTTAGTTTTTACTGTTTTTTTTCCCATCTGTGTAGAATAGAATGTTAAACTGATTAACAAAGACATTTATGTGTATTATTATGCAAACTTTTTATTATGTGAATTGTTGTAATTATTGCACTGTGAAAGTGGCGGAAGTACTCTTTCTCAAAGTTAAAAATTGCAGAACTGGTAAACTTAAATTTTCATAGAAGCTAGAATTTTTTCCATACTTTTCTGCATATCAGAGCAAAATTTCGGGTCGATTACAGTATCTTATAAACCTTCTTTCAAAATTGAAATTAGCGAAAAATCGTCAAAAATTGAACAGACTAACATTGAAAATAGATTCTGAAGTGCATAGTTATTCTCTTAATATTATAATATCTGAGCTGTCGAACTAATAATCTGCAATTATTACAAAAGACGTGAAGAGTGGAGAAACATATTATACAATCATTGAGATTAGAAAAGCGCAATTAAATTAACGAGAACAAGCACGCAAGGCATTTTGATACTCCTAATGAAAGTTTTTACAATAACTATCTTCGACGTGAGCTTATTCAAAAAATTTTAATGATGGGAAGAAAACTATTCGGGTTACGCAAAAGGTAAGAATGGCTATGGTCATGGAAATAACTGCAAAACTCATAGACGTAGCAAACATTGCATAGTTTCTGAAAATTAAAAATTGTCTTGCTATTAGTATCATTTATTTTCAAGTAATGAGAGTTAAATAAAACTCATTAATGTTTTAAGTACAAGCGGAACTGCTATTATGTTCTCTATAGAAGATAACATTAAAATGATAGCAAATACGTGGAGTTATGCACTTTTAAAAAACATTCTTGAATAGGTTTCTCTTTATGTTGTGCACGTAGAAGGAACATATGAAAATGTCACAAAATGCAGTGGAGATATATTTAAGACCGTAAATGCCACTTTAATCCTCTGAATTCACATATGTGGATAATTTTTGGCTTGTGTGCCCGGATAATTTCGATCATATAACATCACAGGAAGGTTAAAATGACGGCTCAGCTTAGATTTCAGGAAAATGTTATAAATAAGTATTTAGTTTCTAACGATTCTACACAGCCGAACGAAAAATTTTATTGGGTAGAGGCTTTTTTTTAAATTTATTAAATTTGAGAAATATCTGCTTATAAAAGTAATGTTTAGAACCGAAATTTCTTGTCCAGTAATAAAAATATCACCGAAAGTAACTCAATCAAAAAACTTGCATCTCCGATTCTCAAACATTTGAACCACGGAACATCTTTGAAATTAAATTCAGCATTATGGTTCGTACTAAAGCTACAAACAGTAGTTTGTGTTATGTAACCACATTTCCATTGAGTACTAAAAATGGCCTACCCGAACATTTTTTGGGAAAAACTGCTTTACCAAGTTTGAAACAGAAGTTCAGTGCCTTTTGCAGTCTGTTATTTCCCATTGGACAACTATTATACAATCTTCTTACAGTGAGTGGTCGTATTTTTGGTAGCTCCTCTTCAAATTAAGAGCAATTAACATACCAGATAGACAGGTAGGTAGCATAATTTCTTAAACAAAAAAAAATTGAAATTTATACCTCGTAAATGGTCCCAAGTTCAGGAATATCTTTTGAAACATTACCAAATTGTAAGTCAAGAATAAGTCGCTAAAAGCAACATCAGCTAGGTAATCTTGCAGATTATCTGAGATTGATGCAAAAATCTTAAGAGAAGGCAGAGATCCAAAAGTAACGTAGTTAATACCCGAATTCATCACATTGCGCTGTAGTAAAAAATGGATTTGTGAAATTAGCTTTAATTTGATGTTTTCTAGAAAAAACTCTAGAACATGATCAAAAACTACTTAAAATCATATTGATACGAAGTTTTTCAACACAGAGACGTACAGATAATACACCGACCTTGCAGGTGCAGTTAATTTCGATAGGCTTCAACGTATCCTAACGAGAAATTTCTGCAGGACGATCTTAGGATTTTCCCAATAAGCTTCTACGATTAGAACAAATCATACACAAATAGTGTGTACAGAGTAAACGTACTTACTTTTTTTACTTTATCACCGTAATGATCCAGGATAGGCTGTGTGTGTTTGTGGAAAGTATCTAGTCTTTTGGCAATGGTTTCTTCATTGTCATCCGCTCGGCCACTAGTTTTGCCTCTCTCCAGCAAGCGAGTTTTCATGACATCGTCAGGCACGTCAAAGAACAATAAAAAGGAGCACTTGCATATCTGAAACAACAGAAACTACTGTCAATATCACCAGTGTCAAAAGGGAAATATACCTTTACAGGCAAGAGAATTAAGATCGTTTGAACATTTTGCAAGCTGTAAGCTCACAAGGTGAATACAAGTATCTAGTCCTGTCCGACCACAGAAAAAATTAAGGTTAATCACCATCAATCGGCTAATCCATTTTCTAGCTAGTAATTTTTGCCATTTTAAGACTTGTTAAATCGCGATGCAAAAAGAAGAGTGTGTGCATATCTGTCTGTGGCACTCAAGCTTCCCAAGGAATGAACCGATTTCGTTATGGGATTTTGTTTTTACTTTCCGAACATGTACCATGTAAGGAAAGTATTGTAATCATGAAAAAATTCGAATTCGAGATTTTGGTGTATTTACACGTTTTGAGGTCTTCTGAATTCATTTATGCTATTTTTACGAGATGTATGTATGTGTGTGTGTGTGAGTGTGTGTGTGTGTGTGTGTGTGTGTGTGTGTGGTGTGTGTGTGTTGTGGTGTGAGTGAACACGATAGCTCCTGAACAGGGCATGCGATTGAGCTCAAATTGGGTATATATGTTATAAACCACCGTCGCAAGACCGGTATTGATTTTGGTGTGTATAGGACTTACAGTTTTTCTACAGGGCTACGACAAAGATTTCTTTTACATTATGGCCTATGGGGAGAAAATTCTTGAAAAGTGCGCTAGCGTTTAAACGGTACATTCGATTGAGCTCAAATTAGGTATACATGTTATAAACCACCTTCGCAAGACCGGTATTGATTTTGATGTGTATAGGACTTACAGTTTTTCTACAGGGCTACGACAAAGATTTCGTTTATATTATGGCCTATGGGGAGAAATTCTTGAAAGTGCGCTAGCGTTTAAACAATACATTCGATCGAGCTTCAATTTGGTATATATGTTTGAATTATTCATCGATTAAAATTTATTTAAATGCTTGGTAATGATCTTAATCGTAAGTGTTTGGAAAGTCGAGTGGAGTCACTCCAGATTTTTTTTAATTAGAAAGCTGATTTAATCGGGGTGTCGTCCTGAATGATGTTTGGTTTAATTAAAATCTGTTCATTTGATTAATTAATGTAAGATAAAAACAACCATCAACGTATGAAGTTTAAAGCCTTTGTATTTGGTATCACATAGCTTCCAGACGCATGAGTTGATATTAATGCTGTTTGTTTCATTTGAAAGCACGAAATAGCACGATAAAAAATGAAAGTCTTCCATTGGACAACTCCCCGTTAAGTTAAGTAAAAGTAACTATTGGTAAACATAATAATTAAGTATCGTTAGAAAACTGATTTTCATTAACTGCCAGAACTGGAATTGCTCTACAGCGTGTAGCTATAGTGACACTTTGTCTGATTTATATAGGAGTCGCAATCGGCGAGCATTAAAGCCATTGACACTTCCAGTCACCAGAAGAAAGAAAAAAAATAACTTTTCGTATATTAACCAAGCAGTACGGTAAAAAATCACTAAAATAGCTGTCTAGCTCATTCAATTCACCACTATACGGTTGTGTTAATAGAGTTTGCCCAATAAACATAGTAAAACCTGTACTTGAAATTAAATGTTTAGTTGGTCCAATTAAATATTTTCTGACGTGACGAAACAAAATGGTCAAAAACGGAAAAAAAAACCCCGACATATGAAAATAACTGAAATTTCACAGATATCGCAGATGAGTATTATTTTATTACTATTCAGACAATATCCTAAGAAACATTCTGGCGATATGCATCATCTCTGCATACTAAAAATGGGTAAAGGGAGAGGCTGGGGCTAAGCTAAATTCCATTGCAAAGATCTCTAAACTAGACCTAAAGGAGGGCTAAATCTCAGCCTAAAAATATACTAAAAGAATATCCAGTACGCTAATGATTATAACCTTGTTACCAATAACTTACCTGTTTTTCGAACTCTATGGCCTGGCCTGCTTCTCTTGGATAACCGTCTATTAGAAAACCATTAGAATTGGGTAGATTTCTCTGTATGGCCTCCTTTAGAAGAGCTAGCACTTCATCCTTATGAAAAGAGAACAAGGAAATTAATCAAATGCAGTATTTTCCCAGGGTTATAACAAAAGTGAAACTGATACGTAGTATAACCTCGATTATCCAAAGTAATTGGACCCAACCATTTTCAAAAAATCTACATTTTAGGGTAATCGAGTATGCTTCTACATTTTGAAATGATACACAATTGCATATTCTACTTCTGATTGTGTATGATCAATCAAAAGGGCTTTATAAAAAGAGCTATAGCAAAATCGGAACAAGACTTCATTAATACATTAGTAGAATAGTGCATCGTAGCCTGAATTTTAATTTTAAAATGTCACATTACCTGTCAAAAAGGTATGAAGCTGGAACTGGTGCGGTCTCGATTTTTTACTGCAGCTCTATCGGAGAGCTTCTTTAATAATACTATAATTCAGTAGAAAAATAAATTGTAAATTAATTAAACATGAATTTCGGTAAACAGAATTTCGGATAATCGAGGGTTCACTACTTCTAGTGAAATGATTTCAAGCAGTCCTTGTGTAGATTAATAAAATTAATGTTAAGGGAGGGGTAAAGCTGTAGAAAAGGGGGGGGACGGTTCACCCCCCCCCCCTAAGAAACTTTCAGACATATAAATTACTATTTATGGAAGTGCATTGAAAAGACTACCGCATTGAAACATAAAACTTGAAACACCCTCTTCCCTGAAATTTTTTCCTGACTACGGCCCTGTTAAGGAGGAGGTAGTTTCAATTTTCAACTCAACGTTTAAAAACGAACTTTTATAGATAAACTTTTAAACACTTCCCAACAAGGTTGAAAAGTGTTTATGATGTCGGTTTGTCTGTCTGTCCGTCCGTGCTCTAACTCCTGTAAATATACATCGATTACTACGAAATTTATATATGTAATTTCTATGTACTGTACCATGTTCCCTTTTGAAAATGCTGTATGTAGCTTTTACAGTTCTTCTACAGGAGAGATCAAAAGATTTCCAATACATTATGTTATGCTATATGGGCAGTCATTCTTTAAAGCGTATTTTAAAGATATTTGGCTAAATGAACTGAAACAAAATAGATACATGTTATTAAGAATTGCAAGATAAAGATGTCCATCAAAAATAGTAACTGTATCATTAATAGTTCTTCTACAGGAGCACTCAAAATAATTCCAATCCATTACGTTCAATGGCAATTTAGAGACAGGCATCCATTTAGAGCACAATACTATCCTATTGTATATTAGCTAAAGGTCCGGCAACGATCGTGTGCCTCCCTCAAAAGTAGCTAATATTGTCGACTTTCGCGATAAATTGCCAAATAATGTGAGAAAAACAAATATTTCGTAAAATAAACCCAATTTGGCGATATTTTCATTATTTGGCGGGAAATCTAAAAATACCTAATGTGGTAATAAGGTATGATGATTTAAAAATTCATAACTCAAGCTCTAATTAACCAACTTAGTATGTTGTTGTGTTGGGGAAAAGCTGCGCGAAGAATATCTGCTTAGGGTATGGATGTGTGCGCACGCGGACAAAGGTGTTAGAAAGTGTTTTATAATCGATGCGTTAGGCGTGATTTCTTTTCTTGTTTAAAATTTTCATTCTCTTAGATCCACTAAAAATTTAAAAAGGCTTAACGTTCGCTTAGCTTTAAATGAGAGGAAATAACATCCCAAATAAGACTTCATTCGAAGAACTGATTATCGTCTCTCCCCCCCCCCCGCCCCCAAATCCAGCTCATTCTTTTCTTGAATTTGGATTGGCACTAATAGGTTCTTCGTTCTTTAGTCCAAAACAGCTTTTGGGTGTAAAAAAAAAAGAAAGAAGGAATGATTCTCACATTTGGAACTAGCTGTCCTTTTTTCATGATGTCCACTAGATGGGCTCCACGCTCCGATCCAGAGTTGCATTCTTCCCGTAGCAGATCGCCGGTCGAGAGATGAGTGAACCCGTATTTGGCAACGATTTTATCGCACTGGGTGCCCTTTCCAGATCCAGGACCACCTGAAACAAAATAACGACTTTCTTAGAAATATTACAATATGAATTAAAACTAGGGACATCAATCTCTTTCTACTGTTACTACAGCTCTCAAAACGTTTGGACATAGCAGACGTGCGTCACGTATAATTTTATCTACTAGCGATGGAACGGGTTGCTTGGCAATACAAATTGGCAATACAAACAGGACAGAGATGTTTGAAACCTTTTTTCTTTTACATAAAATTTGTGTCCCACACGAGAAGGAAGTAAAATGCAGAACCACTAGAATAGCATTCAAAATCTCAATTTTTTTAAACGCTAGTAAAATATGTTTCATATTGAAGTTCTATTCGAGTGTTTCTATTGGAGTAACGGATAATAATGTCGTTTTCTTACATTAAAATCGAACATGTATTTTATAACTTTTGGGGGGAGGGGGGAGGTGCAAATAAGTCATGGCTGTAAACAATAGATTTATTTATATTTGTGACATTCCAAAGCATGAACTGCACTGATGAAAGTTTTTTTTCATTCAAGAAATGCATGTAAAAAAAAAAGAGGTGGGTGGATTTCAAAATGATCTTTAACTGATTTAGGTATTCGCGTGTGCTACATTTAACTCCAAGAACTTCATGTATAATCTCGTTTTTACTTTGAAAGGGATATGTGAAAAGAAAGGCTTGATCCTCTTCCTCACGGTTGGCTGCAAATTTTGGTAAACCCTCACTTACCGAGCGTCTACATTACAAATTTCACATACATGCCAAATTCCGTATATCAGGCTGTTTTTTCGATTAAACGTAATACTAACATATGAAAAAAATACTGCTTTTCTCTCTCCTAATGTTAGGTAAATTCCCCATTTAACAATAAATACTTCATCTCGGAAATCTAGAAATTACTGTTGCTTTCGTTTGAGTATTAAAATACGGAAAAACCTGTAACATTAACATTTTATAACGGGATGGTAGTATTTAGGCTGTACCGCTAAACAAAGACGAAAGCAGTGTTCCAAATTAAGTTAATCGGCAGTTTGCTAGAAACATGAGATTCAGATTTTTCTTGAGTTTCCACAGTAACTTTGTTCACTGTAAAAAGGTTAGAAATAAGCGATTTGCACTCATTTCTGAGTACTTTGTCATCTTGTAATAGTTCCGAGTTTGCTGCTTCAGCAGCATGGGTACTCATTTTTGAATTGGAATTTATTTTTAAGCACGTCATGTACTCATTTACGATGCAAGTGTACTTAAAACTTGCGAGTGCATGAAAGTACTCATTTTTAAGTACTCTATTTTTAACAGTGTTGCCACTTTGCTGCTGTCTGAAGAAAATGCTATCCGTGAAATACTGTCTTTTACCAGAAGCGTGGACAAAAGATATTTAGCGTTCTTTCTAAATGCTCTACAAATTCAGTTGCGAATTTTTTTAACCTGAAGAAAAAGAACAACAAAGAAAAGCATATTGTGGGAGGGAAATAAACTGCTTTTGTTGATTTAATAAATGCTTTTAATACAATGCATTTGTATAATGTAAATATAATATTTTAGATTCCAAAAACGAGCATTACTTTTTGAATCGTCTTGTCTGTTTTAATTTGAATTAGCGATAAAATTGGATGAAGCATTCGTACTCAGTCAGTGGTTTGGCTAATTTTTTCCTTGTGTACAATGATGCAGTGTAAACGGATATTACAAATGATATTCTTTCGGAGTACAATTGTTAATAGTTCACGGCGGCTTAGAAACTAATGCCATAAAAAAATTACATAATCAGCATGTTATTGTAAATAGCATATCTTTTCTACAAGGAAAGGAATCCTTCAGATTATTTGAGGAGTTTCCGAATGAAGGAGAGAAATTTAATTATTTCCTATGATTTTTTTCAAAGATCGATATTACACATCTTATAAATAAACGTATTTTTTACATTAAAACGGGGGGGGGGAATATAGTTCCTTTTTTTTTAAACTGGAACACATAGAAGAATTATCACAACACGGGAAAATAGGGTGAGAGAATAAAAACGTGACAATTTGATTTCATGTCCATGAACAGTTTTTTAGCGACCCTTGGATGGTTCTTTAGTTGCGCTCTGTTCTTTACAAAAATATGCGACCGCTTAAACGCTTTCCATAATAGGAGTGAGGGGGCACAGTGGGACGATAGATATTTTTCTATAATTCAAAAACTTAAAAATTAGAGAAAATTTCCATAATTTAATTAACCACTATTGCAACACTGCGGAAACTAGTCATTATCACAATTCATCTTGTAGGGAAGTTGCAGCCATTTTTCTTTATACTATCACTGTTGGAAAAATCAGCCAAATTTTATGGATTTAACCAGTAAATTGTTATGCAATAATCAATATCTCTTGCTTTAATTTAAAGCTTAAGCATTTTTAATTGCATGCATGTAATGACCTTTATTCTATTAATTTTGTACAACTTTTGAGTATGAATTAAAAAGACTCCTTGGGGGTACAGTGGGACATCTTGATTGGGGTACAGTGGGACTAGTGCCCCACTGGGTGTAAACCTATGGCTTGTGCAGGTGCAGAAAGAAAAATGACACATTTATCATTTCCAGTAGACTTCGGATCTTATTCGATGACAAAATGAGATCTTGAAAACATTTGGCTATAGTTTACACAGTTTAATTTGATGTTACTTTATTACTTTTTATTCATCAAACATTATTCACCAAAGAACTTTGCAACTGTTTCATTATAACTATTTTTATGTCGTGCGATTTGAAAACTGCTTATAATAGTCTGTGTTGAATATCTCAACCTTATACTATAATAATAATGTGTAACTGTAATAATAATGCGTTGCCATACTATAGCTGATTTTTTTATGTTGCTTACTCATTGTCGCACTGTTCCCCAATTCCTGTCCCACTGTGCCCCGCAAAGGAGCACACTGGGTCAACTTAGATACATTTTGAAAGTTAATTGTTGATTTTTTTTTTCACAGAATAAAATAAGGATAAATTCTGAAAAAAAAAAACTAATGAAAGCTAAAAGTTTAATATTGTTCTATATTTAATTTTTACTTCCTTACGGAGTATAAGGAAGTAATGTGATCGCGAAAAATTTCCGGAGCCAGATTTAGACGAAAAAACCGATTTTGACTGCCTCTAAATTTACTTTTAAGAATTTTTGCGATGCATCTCATCGTACGCTAGCATGTACGCTCATATAAATGCTTGTGCAACACATTTTGACCGACCACGAGTCTATTTTGACCAGTTTTTCCACGCCGTCTGTATGTACGTATGCATGTATGTATACAACTCACATACCTCAAAAACTATTGGTCGTAGGCAGTGGCGTAGCCAAAATATTTCTCATGGGAGGATTACGACTACTTTAACTCATATATGTATAGCTGTATGTGATAAGGTAGTAAAGAATATACATTTTGTACGTCAAAAAATTCCCCATGGGAGGGGGGGGGGTTATGTCCTCCTAACCGCCCCCCGGATTGTTGTAACATATAGTTATGCACTTTTCCTTTTGGTCCCATTCGACTGGATAGTTTATCTACAGGGCCGCCCAAAAGATTTTAAATACATTACGGTCTATGGGCAGAAATTCATTAAAGCGTATTTTAGAGGTATTGGGCTATTTCAAACGACTCAGAAGTGATATATGTTGTTAAGGGTTACGAAATGAAAATCTCAATCGAAAAGAGTGTCTTTTTCATTTATAGTTCTGCTACAGGAACACTCAAAAGATTTCTAACACATTACGGTCTATGGCAATTTTAGGGACATTCATCCATTTCAAGCACAGTACCATCCTACCATATAGTTAGGTAATGGTCCGACCACGGGCGCGTGCCTCCCTCAAGAACTACGCCAAAAGTCGCCAAGCTTGGCGATTTTTGGTGTACGTGTGTATGTATTTAATTCTAAAATCTCAAAAACTATTAGTCGTAGAATGTTGAAATTTCATATATAAGATTGTTGTAACATCTAATTGTGCATCTCGATTTTTGATTCCATTCTACTGGAGAGTTTATTTATAGGACTACCCAAAAGAATTTCAATACATTCATGTGTAGGGACATCTTCAATATATTACATCTGCAGTCAGTCATTGTTTGGTCCAGCCCAAAATCTTGCCATTTGTCGTCGACTTTCGTGAGTTTTGCCGAAATATCGCCAAATTTGGCAGTAGTCAGTCTTTCGGTCCTCGGCCAAAATATCGCCATTTATCATCGTCCTTGGCGAGTTTTGGCGAAATAGCGCCAAATTTGGCGATATTCAGTCATTTGGTCCATGCCCAAAATCTCGCCATTTGTCGTCGACCTTGGCGAGTTTTGCCGAAAAATCGCCAAACTTGGCGCCAAAAATAATTTCACATTTTGAATAACTGCAAAACTTTTTACCGTAGAATGTTGAAATTTTGTATTTAGAACTATTGTAACATTTAACTGTGCATCTCTTTTTTGATTGCAATCGACTGAGTAATTTATTTACAGGGTCAGCCAAATGACTTTAAATACATTACGACAAATACGACCACAGACTTTCAATGAATTGTATGTATGGATACATACAATTCATTGAAAGTCTGTGGTCGATTACTACTTTGGCTATCCCCAAAATCTCGCAAACTATCTCAAGCTTGTCGGCTTTTGGTAAAATATCGCCAAATTAAGTGTCAGACAGGGGCGTAGCCAGAAATTTTTCATGTGGGGGGGTTACGACTACTTCAACTCATATATATGTATACAGATGTGTGATAATGTAGTAAAGAATATACATTTTGTATGGCAAAAAATTTCTCATGGGGGGGTTATGACCCCCCCCCCTAACACCCCCCCTTGCCTGCGCCCCTGGTGTCAGAAGGAAATCTTTCAAATTGAACCCAGCTTGGCGATATCGAAATATTTGGCTAGAAATCGCTAAACCTTACTATTACTGTAGTATTTTATCTCTTTCAAACAAAATAAGTTTAGATGAAGTGCATCGAAGATATTTTTTGACTTAATAGACGTGCAAGGAAGTCATGTGTTGTCCACATCAGATTTTTTTATTTTAATCAGCGATATGTCACTCAGGTAGATGCTTCAATCTAATTTTTTTTTTTTTTTTTTTTATCTTAACTTGAGAAAAGGTGGTTGACTTTTAGTGGAATCAGATTCCTAAGTTTCCCCAAACTGTTTCATAACAGAATGTTCTATTATCTAGATTTTGGACGTACGCCCAGTAGCATGCGGTTCAACTATTCTTGTAAAGTGAGGTGGAAAATCTTGCAGTGCTGTTACATATCAGATGAGCAAATTAACCAGATAATAGTTTTTTAACGATAAAAGTTGACAAAAATACTTGCCTATAAAATGTGCTGTTTTCATGAAAAAAATATAGTAATAGGTTTATGAACAGTTTTAAAATTAACTACATTTTGTCGGAGAATCAAAATGTTTTTTTTTCTTTTTTTTTCCCAAGCTTTTTTATGAGCTCTTACAACTAAGAAACTTATGAGAGTTGTGATAGTCTTTGAATAAATTCTTAAATACAAAAACGCATTTCGAAATTGGCTATGACGCAGAATATTTAACATAGCATATTAAAATATAATAATAGGAGTAATATTAATTATAAAGTATGAGTGTCTAATTTCTAAGACGCCCAAAACTCTAGATCGTTGGATGGACAGTTGCGCGGTAGACCAGAACCCTGGATCTTCACACTTCGGCCATCTACCATTTTCAGTATCTTATCCATTCGGCTATGGTCGGCCTTCACTAATGTTAGTACAACAAACTATTGGGATAATGGATTCAATTAAAGAACGTTTCAAAACAATTTCGTTTATATTCTCCAGATTTTGCATATTTGTGTTACTAAAGCAAATGCGTATACATTTGCTTTTAAGAATTTATTTAAAAAAAAAAATGTTTATGGATGCAGTGTATTTTTTATAAAGCCCGATGTTTTCTCCACGTTTAAAACACGAAGTGAGAAGCTGAAAATGGTATTCACTCCAACTCTGGCTCAAATTACTAGATTAATTTAAATTAAATTAATTAAACTAATAATTTAATAAATGAACTTCACTGTAGAGGTTCAAAGCAATACATTCTGAATCAAATCAATTTTTTTTAAGTAACGCAATATCGAAACACTCAATTAAAACCACCGAAATCACTACGGTTCTCGATAAAAAGTGTCCAATTTACAACAAGGTAAATATGAATTTTATGGACACACTTCGTCCTACTATGATGTCTTCCTGCTGGATATATCACACCTTCCAACCATCATTGTATTGTATACTAAAGCTACTCGAGGGCTATGTGCCTAAGGAGGGGTGCCTTGGACAGTGGACTTTTTAAGTGGTTCTAACGCGTGTTCTCGTTACATCTGGAGAAAACCGCCCTAAACTCCAGACCGTTAGATCACTGGCCGCGCGGTAAGCCCAAACCCGGCAAGGCCGTACCCAGAGGGTGGACCAAGGGGTCTGCTTCCCCCCCCTCCGAAATTCAGAATTTTGTTAACAAAATAATGATGATGAAAATAATGATAGCATTTTGTGAAAAATTCAGCCTTTTTCACCATTTGGTTCCCCTTCGAAATTTGTGGATCCTCCCCGAAATTTTTTTCTGCGTGCAGTCCTGAAATCCGGGACCTTAACACTTCCGACGTCTACCATGTTCAAGGTCTTTATCCACTCAGCCATGGTGGGGCCCCCTTCCAACCATCAAGAAAAGCTTGTTGCCCCACATTTAACGATCATAATAATTTTTGAAAAATCTAATTAAGTAAGAAACTTGAAAAAACTTAGATTTGTCCTTTCACAAACTGTGCAGGCCTATGCCAGTCATGAAGTTTTCAAAAAAATTCTTATGTTTACTAAATGTGTTGCGCGTCTGAAGGTTTTAGCATTTAATTTTATGTTTTTCAGAAATATTCATAATTGGTACAAGCTCATTATCGGTTACAAAAATGTAATGCAGTCTGCAAAGAAACATCCTGAAATTTTTGGCTATATCTAATTCAAAAATAATGGGACACATATTTTGTTTCTTCAAAAAAGAAAGAAAACAAAATAGTCAAATCAATGTAATACATAAGTACAAAAAATTATAACTTTTAGTTCCTTAATTTGTTTGTTTTTTAACATAAAATCAGCTTTAAATTTTAACTTTTCATTTTGGTTTTATAATATCGCACATTTGGCGATTTATCTTTTGATGTTGTTTTGGATACACTAAAATGAATAAATAAATAAATGATGTTTTTGTACAAATAAACAAATACAGAGAGACTTACCAATAACAAATATCATTGGCACTTTAACTTCCTGGAAACACAAAATAAGCCACAATTACATATTTATCAAAGACACGGAAGAAAAAAAAATACAAATATAGAAAAATGTTACGCTTTATGTTAAATGTTCTAATCTTTAATCCGACAGAGAAAAAGAATGAAATAATTATACGGGTTTCGCCAATTTATTGGGAGAATTTATTAATATGATATTTGTTAAATTTGTCAAAACTGTCAACACCTGTGAAATTTAGTAATCAAATTATCTAAAATTTATTTAAATAAATATTCAGTTTATATCAAATTGCTAAACAAATTTACGTACATCGTCGGGTAATAAGTACTGTGAGAGAAAAAAGATAGGGAAAATATACATTAATCTCCGAGATGAAAAACCCCTAAATTCTTTACTAGTAGAATAATACTAACAGGAAAGATATGGGAGAAAGAAGGGAGAAAGAAGCAAGATTTTCTAACTTACCGCCATGACTTCGAGTATCAGCTGTTTCAGATGAAATTGGGTCACCGGATGCAAAGAGGGTGACCTTTCTCAGTGAAGGGGGCTGCGGAAATATTTGCGTCTGCGCTTTAACAACAGATAGCAGCACTCGTCAGTTTTCCTTTCGTATAAATTCCAAGTACAGTTTATTTTCAAAATGGTGCCATCTGTCGTCGACTTCTAAGGAAAATTGTTTTACCACACGTTGCCAATGTATTTTTCTTTCTTTATTTTAATTGATTTTTTTAAAAATTTCTTTTATATTCTTTCAATGTTGAATTGAAAGAATATAAAAGAAATTATGATGAAAGGAATGATACATAATTTTACGTTTTTTAATATACCAAATTTATTTGCTATAGTTATTTTTTTTTTTTTTAAATCATTAAAATTTTACACTTTTAGAGGGTTATCCCCAGCACATCGATTCAAATTTCCCGTCAAATCGACGTCACGAGTTTAAAATTTCGTTAAAAACGTAATACAATTTATAACTCGTAACATCAGAATAAAGTACTTTCAGGGCCGGATTACCCAATCCCCCTCAAAAAAAAAAAAAAAAAAAAAAAAAAAAAAGATGAAAATAATTATTATTAATAAAATTCCCCCTTAAATGTTAATAAACTTATTTGGTGTAATATTGAATAATATAATAAATTGGCTATTTGAAATGAAAAATGCCTACAATGTGACGTTTAGCAGTTTAATTTTTATAATTTATACTTTGAATGACTAAAATATCTTGGGTAAT
Organism: Cheiracanthium punctorium; assembly: GCA_038373885.1. NCBI lineage: Eukaryota > Metazoa > Arthropoda > Arachnida > Araneae > Cheiracanthiidae > Cheiracanthium > Cheiracanthium punctorium. Next base: position 298,596 of record JAWZYV010012330.1, on the reverse strand, counting down.
TAAATTACGCAAAAGTTGAAAATATATAATATTTTAATTAAAATATAAAGCGCCATAAATCACAATGGTAATGGTATAAAATTCTTTGCAGAAAAAATACATAATACAATTTTACCAAGGCATAGTCAGTTATTTTAAATAAATCATTTGATAAATAATATAAAAAGTTATATACAGGGTGTTCCAAAAAGGTATTAACGGACTTTAATTCTTTATCTAATTAAGTGGGCAATTTAAATTGAAAAAAATGTTCAAAATAGGTGAGGTGAGGTCAGTTAGGGACTCATTACTTTTACGGTCACGTTTTTTTTTTTTCAATTTTGCTAAGGCTGCAATTCTCTCCGACTCTCAGGCTGGCATTCTAGCAATTGCACATTTTGTCTAAACACCTACTTTTAGTGCCGTTATGGAATGTCGACTCATTCTTTGGGAATTGCTAGGATCCAAGAAAATAGTTCTCTAGTGCAGCGGTTCTCAACCTTTTAACGTCGCCCCCCCCCCAACAAAGGCTAACTTACGGTGGCGCGCCCCCCCTCACATTTTTCAGCATACATTCAGTTTTTAATCTTTAACTATGAACATTTAGTCGAATTTTCTACAAAATAATGTGATCACTAAAGTTTGAATGAACATTTTAAGCGAAAATGGATATATTTTTGAGTAAAAAGGTGAATAGATATGATGATTTTTGAAAAACATGCATCACTACTTGCTCTTTGGTTTTTCTCGCAACCCCCCCTCCCCTGAAAACGTTCTGCGCCCCCCTTGGGGCTCGCATCCCACAGGTAGAGAAACGCTGCTCTAGTGGATTCCATCCCACATAAGGATTTATGGAAACGAGGTGGCGGATTAGTTGGCTAAGAAAGTCACTATTTCACCAGGCCCTAATTATCGCACGGGCACTTGGGGGCAAACTTGCAGAAATGGGCAAAATGATTGAGTTTAAATTGATATATAGGAGCACAAAAATTGAGTCAGCTGTATAATGGAGTACAAAATTTGAAAAATTCTTCGATTACCCGGACGCTCAAGAGATCTGGCCGTACCAGTTTTTGACTGATGACGGGACACGATTGTTTCGACGTCCATCTCCATATGTCTTTTTTTTGACCACGGATAATGCCTTTTGGGCATGCTGCTTTGGAAATAATAATAATAATATTAATAATAAAAGTTCGGAAATAAAACTCCGTTAAGAAAAAATTCCTCTCGTTTATTTTTAAAAAGTTACCCTTTTTAAATTTGTGTTCGACTCCCGTACAAAAAAATTCCCAATTTGTAAATATTTCCAATTAGTCATTATCATTATGCAAATTTTCTGATTGAAAGCACTAAGCATCTCGGTTTTATATGTAAACATAACCAGGTTTCAGGCTCTCTACCAAGTCACTGATTTCAACCCTCCCCCCCCCCCCTCCTCTAAAAAATCCCCGTAAACTAATTTCTCTAAAAGGACTCTGAAGGGTAAAAATCCCGCTGAATCTGGGGACGAACCCCCCAACTGGCGGCACTGCATGCCTCCCATTACTACCTTTATTATGCAGGGTTATAATTAATAACTAATTCAGAAAACTTTCCATAAAAATTGTTAACATAAAATTTTATTCCTAAAATTGTATCACTTTTTTTTTTTTTTTTTTTTAAATATTGCACTTCTTCGACTTTTATTATTACCATATTTTTTGTTGGTGACCTGTTCGTAAAAACTAATAATTGGGCTGAAAGCATTTTAAATCGTTTTTATGTGTCAATCACAATTTATTTTTTTCTCTTTTTGAGTTCCGAGATTTAAAAAAAAAAAAAGATGAACATCTGTTGCATAGTGAAGGAATATTAAAAGCGGTGCTGCCATCTGTTAGTGAGAATTTGTAACTGACATACTTTTTAGGAATTCCATGAACAATAATTGAAACTCACGTATAGGACTCTACAATCAACATCCATAGAATGGCCGCCATCCATTGCGTTACCGTACCTTTGGACTTGTTATTAGGACAAAAATTTATGAATTTTTTTGTGCAGATTAATCTAAAAGTATATCATTCGGCAACTAGGTTTTCTAAGCTTGAATAATTTTATCATAATTCGAAATATCAGAGTGCACATTTTTTGCGGTCATATGAGACGATAGTGCTAATTTTGTCAGAGACTTTTTGGACAATTCAAAATTTTACTTATTATGCCTTATTTTTATTGCTTTTGTATTAAGGCAAAGCTACTCCAGGGCTATCTGCCTAAGGAGAAACAAAAAGTTTCAAGTTTCTTTAAAAGGGTCGCTTGCAGAAAAATATTTTAATCTCTATTTACTATCTTCTTTTGAACTTGCCCATTGAAAATGACTCTGCGATGCAATCTACAGGCTTAAAATTCAGCTGATTGCTAGTTCAAATGCTAAGCACCCGGTTTCAAAAGATTATAATCTTTAGTGACTCCTTATCATTAATGCAGTAGTAAAGTTGACTGTAAGAAATTTGTCTCAACATTCTGTGAGAAAAGCATTAGTCATGGCAATCATTTATGGCGGCACGAGATAAACACCGTGCGAGCTAAATACTTTTGAAAAAATGAAGGTTAAGTTGAAATTTCAAAATTTTGATCTGTGCACTTCTATTATGGCCACTCTTTCTTTTAAAAATCCTGTTGATTTTATATTGAGTATGTACTAAAAACTCTCCTCAGCAAAATTAATCCTTTCGCGAATTGTAAACAAACACGTCTCCTAGGCGACGAAACTAAATAAACGGAAGTTGTTCGTAAAGTCAAAACTGATAAACACTGAAAGGACTAAACACACACATTCCAGTTTTCTTACGAAAACTCGTGCAACGAGTTTGTCGTTTACGAATGCAGACAATGTTGCAGCAGCTGCTTGAATTGCATCATAATCAATGTAAAGGAAAGAATTGTTTATACCGCGGCTTTTTGGCATGCGTTTTTGATGTAAATGCTTGTTTACAGGTCGACCCCGTGCTTTGAAGAAGTTCATCGAACAAAATGAGTATTAAACAATTGCACTTAAGATACTTCCGTCAAAATTTGTAATTGTTATGTATTATAGTTTTATAAGAAATTTTATAAGATGCATCTTATGAGAGTTTGTCCAAAAAGTTAATAGTAAAGTTAAAAGTAACGGCAGCAATATTTAATTAGAGGTAAAACGTTTTTTAAAAACTAGCTGAAGTAAACAAAACATTCAGTTTATAAGTTGTAAATATAAATATATAGTATATTAGAGTTGGATAATTTGCCTGTAGAAAAATTAATTTTCCCATAACAGTAGCCAAAGCTAAAACTAGGAAAGATCAGGCAAAGTGGATAAAAGTGAAATCTCTTTATTTAAATACTTGGAACTTGATGATAATCTATTAATTACAATTTAAATATAGCATATTTCATTCTCTAGTTATAGCTATTTTATTCTCTACATGTTTTGTGCGTTGTAATTAAAATGATTAAAGTTTAGCTAATTTTGAATGTTCAAATGAATTTAAATTTATTGGCTCTATCGTAGAACACGGAACTGCCACCAATTTCGCGATTTATGGCACCATAAATATGCACATGGTACCGAATGATGTCATCGACTTGGTTAAAATCACTAATTATTATTCCTGAATATTATTAAGCATATGTTATTACTGTTATATTACTACTGGCATTATTTTTACTTAAAAGGATAAATTTAATTTTTCTTGGTTATCATCTTCTCGACACTTTATTGCCTTTCTGTTTGGTAGCCAAATAACATAACAAAAAGAAGGGAAAAAATATTGTTGTGCTCCTGCAAAAAGGGTGTGAGGCACAATTAAGGAATCACTGTATCAGGGTAATTTTTACTAGAAACCAAATCTATTTAATTTTTTTTCAGGTAATTTCCTAAAGCTGGTATGGTCCCTATGTCCTAAACACGGCAATAGTCCGATAGTCGCTGCCTTTTAGAGATGAGACGGGCTCAGCCCAAGCCCGAGCCCGAGCCCGGGCCCGACTCGGGCTCGGGCTCTGTAATTCACGATTGCGTTCGGGCTCGGGCTCGTGAAAAATTTCTCCTTTGTTGAACATTATCCTTGAAACAGATTTTAAAAAGTGATTCATGGGATAAATAGACGTACTTATTTTAAAAAATAGTGGCACGGGGGACTAGAAGGTGTGTGAAGCTCCAAAATTTATTGTATCTTATTAATGAAGTAGTTAATTTTATTTGTCTTTAGCTGAAATTTCGGGCTCGGGCTCCAACTTTAATAATATTGCTCGGGCTCGGGCGGGCTCGGATTAAAAGTCTTCGGGCTCGGGCTTCAAAAAATGAGCCCGAACTCATCTCTACTGCCTTTTGGTTGTTGCCAATCCTCAGCGACTATTGCCAACCATTTTACATGATCAAAAAAGCAAACTCGAATCATTTTAAGTAACACATTAAAATAGCAGGTAAATTATGCTAACAAAAACAGAAAAAAAATCAAACTCAGTATGAAACAAGAAAGATAAATAATGCCAATCGCATTGATTATTAAACACTTTCCAACACATGAGTATTTTTTCGCCAAATTTGGCAATGTATTTTCTTAAATCTGGCGAGATTTCGGAGATAAGATAATGTTGCATTATCTCTATGAATGCAATTTTATGAGACCCTGTAAAAGAGGTTAAAAAAATGCCATCATTTAACTGAAGAATCTAAAAATTTCGTACTCATTGTCTCGTGCTTGAAATGTATTAGTGTTTCTCTGCCACAGATTGTAATGCATTGAAATCCTTTTGAGTGTTCCTGTAGAAGAACTCTTAATAATAGAGACCCTATTTTCAATGGAGAGCATGACTTTGAGAGCCTTAATATTATCTATGCCAACATTATTTTTTTTCAAAAAACTGAATCTCTAAAATACGTTTTCAAGAATGACTGCCCATAGAGTGCGATTTATTTGATTTTTTTCACCTATAAAAGATCTGTAAATGCTACTTACACTATTTTCAATAGGGTACATGGAACTGCACATATAAAAAAATCGCACATATTGGGGTTTATTTACGACAGTTAGAACACTGGATGGATGGACAACAGAACATACAAATTGAAATCATTCAAACTTGTACATAAGTCAAAAATATAAATATTCATTTTATATAAGATAACGGTATCGGATGAACGCAGAGAACCATAAACTTATTCTTTTAAAGGTTGTTAGTCTAAAATTCATTTCAATGAAATAGCAGAATATCTCTAAAACTAGAAGTCAAAACCCGTTGTGAAGACAATTACAACGGGCTCTAGAAGAAAACGTTTGACGAAAGCGTGTCTACACTTAACATATTTAATCTTCGTCCACCTAAAATGAACAACTTCATACTCAATTTTTATTATGCGTATGAAAATCGAATTTCACGCTTTTCTGGGAACGTTTCCCTGAAACTTTTCCCATTCAAACGATTTCATTTCACTGTGAACATCGCGAGGAAATCATTTTATTTAAAAAAATAAATGAATAGATAAATAAACTTATGCATCTGGAAAAAGGTTTTTAAGAGTGACGTCAATATGAAGTAATTATCACATGCAATAGCTAATTTTGTCACTCAAATGATTAACTTTTTTACTCTCGGAAATAAAATGGAGCTGAAAATAATGAAAAATCGCTTAAAAATGAGGGAACGGGTAGATTTTCAGCTTTTTAAAGTAGCACAGATTGTTTTCTATATTTTTATACATAATTATGGAAATTTTCAAGCGGATCACACAAACGGTGTAGATGTTATTTGGCTTTTTGTGTTAACTTTGTAATCTTTTTACAGTAATGGCAGAAAAAACTTTATCTTGAAGTCAGGGATCAACGTAACTATATAGTAAGGATGATACGCTTTAAAGAAAACCTTCCGATAGAGCGTAATGTACTGAGAATATTTTGAGTGCTCCTGTAGAAAAACTATAAATGCTACATACACCATTTTCAATACGTTACATGGTACAGTAGATAAGAATATCGCATTTAAATTTCGTCGAAATCGATGCATATTTACGGGAGTTAGAGCACGGATGGACAGACAGACAAACCAAAATCATAAACACTTTTCAACCTTGTTGGAAAGCGTTAACAACTTAAAAATCTTCAACTAATGGTCTATTTTCAACCTGAAAAATATTTCATTGAATTCAGCAACTCATACAGTTATCGAAAATGGACAAACAGCGGTCTGTTTTTAACCTAAAAATAAAATCTGCTATAGCACAGCCAATCTAAAACCAGGCTGATTAAAATAGCACGTGAATAACACTAACAAAAACTCCAATACATCAATTTCACTGCAAAAACTGCTCAAAAAACAGAAATATCACGGATATTTTTTTTGGCATAGGAGAGCCCAAATATTTATTTATTGAATATCTTAATATATGTTTTAATTTAGGTGCAGAGTACTGTATTTGAATAAACCTTCATTCGAAAGAAAATGTTCTGCAAAATAATTGCTAGTTCATCTATAAGAAATTTGCATCTTCTGGGTCAGTGTATTAATGTCTCAAGTATGTATTAATGTATTTATAAAGTTAAAAAACAATTAATTTTTTTAGTTAAATGTTTTATAGTGAATAATTCATTATTTTTTGTCCGTAGTTCACATCATTTGTTTATCCTGTAGTATTGTTCTCCCACGTTAAGTGCATCCAGTTTTGAAGGATGGAATTCAAATGCACAAGGAGGTATGGGTAGAAAGATGCACAGAGCTAATTGCACTGGGCTACAATCTAAAGTGAAGGAAAGCAATTTTGAAGTACCATCATTATTAATTTCGGTACTTACATATTATCCTGGCAGTCATTCCCGCCAAACTATTTTTGCATCAAATATGCTGGCAAACTGTTGATAATTGCATTCTAAACCATCAATAATTTCATATGTCACGACATTTATCTTGGCGGACTGCAAGGATAATATGTAAGTATCTTAATTTCCTTTTATCAAAAAAAAACAAAATTGCTTGTTTGTGGCTATCATTTTCCTTTAATTTCAAAATTGTCCACAACTTGTAAAGATTCTTTCTGCTTTGTTCCCATTCAGTTAGCATGCGCATGTTTGCATCCATGGGCTTGCTTAATCATGGGGAGCAGTAAAGGAGTTTACACACAAAAAAAAGTTAAGTTTATTGTGTAGCGTATGTTAGTACAGCCTCATTGCTTAGTGGCTATAATTCCCCCCCCCCCTACTAATCTAAATCTTTTCTAATTTCTGGAAATTTTTAGTTAATGCAGGCCCTGAAATAAAAGGGATTTCTAAAATAAGTTTATTTCATCAAAATGTTGTAACAATTTTTTTTTTTTTTAATTTTCTGTGAAAGTAAGGGAATAAGAAAAATTCATTTGTAAATAATATACTCCCCTAGACATGACACAAATAAAATACCAGAAAACACTCAACAGAAACTGGTGTTTAAAAGATGAAATAATTAGGATATATGTCAGTCAGTGGAACTTTATTCAGTTGAAAAGGGAACTTTTTTGCCTAAAACATTAGTCCTGATCAGTACCTTTTATGTATGTTATTTTACAAAGTTTTAATTATTTCAGCAAATGAAATATGGTCCAATGAATTATCTGTACAAAATTAAAGTTAGTAGTGTATCTATCTAAATTTTCTGAAATATTATTTTTCTCTCCAAATATTTTAAAATTCAAAGCCATATTTAGTTTTAATGTTGAATTGCAAAGTTTTTTTTTTTTTCTTGGTTGTCTAGTTGTTTTCTATTTGAACAGATTTCTGTTTTGTTTTGTTTTATATATATATACATACAGTCAACACCAGTTATAATGAACCTCTGGTGACCATCAAATTTCGTCCACTATATCCGAAGGTTACTAAAACTGAAGTGTCTCTATGTTGAACAGAGATACTGTATGTAAATTGGGACTAATGATTTGCGTTCATTGTAGCCGAAAGTTCACTATATCCTGAGTTGACTGTAGTTACAATTAAATAAAAAAAAAAACTTCATTAAATTTTCAGATCTATATTTAAATGATTTTATTTTTAAGGACTAAATTTTGGACTATACCATTTTAAATCTACCTATGCAAGTATTGAAAGCAGGTAAGCTTTCTCTCTTTATTGGTGTTCATTTTTTAACAACGCTTTTTACTTCTCAATAGTAAAAACTCGTAGAAAGGCTGCACTTGCTATTAACTACAAAGAGACACATACTCTGGTCATATTTAGAAATGGCTAACATGCTATTTTCATGTTTCCCAAAAAGAGTTGTGAGATCATGTTTTTAAGAAAGAGCATGTTAATTGTTTAAGCTGTGTTAAAAGACCTGCTCTGGCAACCAATGCTGTAAGTGCACTCCAGAAATAAAAGTTCCTATGCAGTCTTTTAAACTTGCTAAGATAATTTTAATGACAGGATTAAAAATTAGTTTGAAATTAGATTGACTATTCTAATGCTAATTTTGTGAAAGAAAGAAGTATGAAAAAAATCTAAAATTTGGTTGGGATTCTATTGACATAGACATAGATTAATGTTTTAATTTTTTTAGTAAGATAATTCTGATTAAAAAGTGTCAAAGCATTATCTATGAACTAGAAGGGAGATGAGTTCTATAATTCTTTTTTGACTTCTGGGATGTTTTATTGTGCAATAGTGCTGCTCATGACATTAGTACCATACCATTATATCCTTAAAATAAGCTGCCCAGTACTGTTATGAATTTCTGGGTTGTGCCCTTTAACCCTTTCTGGCGCAAGAACTTTTATTGTATTTTCTCGTTTATGCTGATGCCTGAAGTACTAGTTAAATTTCTGTCATTTTAATGAAGCATGGATAATGTTTCTATATCTGTAACATTTTTATAAATATGCATGACACTTTACCTCCTAATATCATTTTGTGCAAATTTCATTATTATCTGGTAAATAGACATAGGAAAATTGCCTAATGCTTCTGAAATTTGTGATGTACACCATAAGTAGGTGGCTAGAATGTCTAGCCACTGCCCGTGAAAGGGTTAAAGATCTAAAATTCATATTCTACATGTCAGATAATTAAAATTTACATTTTATCGCATCCAAATCTGTTATGTAAAACATAAGATATGGAGTTTTGAGTGTTGCCATTGCTTAACATAGGGTTTTCTCGAATTCTCCAGCAATATTGGTGCTAGAACTAAGCTGACTTCATTTTTGGGGACTTATTTTTGGTGCCAAATTTTGTGATGGTTTGCCAAAGAGTCTCAGCTTTGACTTATCAGACATTTAGTGTGATTTTAATAATGGTGCCTGTAATGCTTGTTTGGAATTATCCTAGTGCCCGGTACGTTGTTCTTTGTTTCCTGCATTAGTATTATGCACTAGAGTAGTAATGCTCAATTACATTTCTATTACACAATAAAAATTTACATTTGATCTGAATTTTTCCGGACATTAATTTCTCTAGAATTTTCACATAATGTTGGTGGTATCTATGTAAGGAGTGCCAGGCAGCCCAGAAATCAGTTGTGATCAAATGCTTTAATAGTTATAAATATTTTGTAATAAAATTAATCATATATATTCCAAAGCGATGAAGGTAGTCGAACCCAGGCAGTGTTGTTAAATTATTATACTATAAACTATTGTTCGCTGTGACCATATAGTAATCCCAGTACATAATGGGTTAAAATGGCCCACCAAAACTGTGTTACAATCTTCCCCAAGCATATTTCAGCTATACTTCACGAAATACTATACTATAAAAAGCTGTACTATACTGTACTGGGGTTATTTTAAATACTGTTCGGAATATGCATCATAATCCATGAGTGTGTCAGGTTTCTCTTCCCTGTTCCATGAAACAGTTCTTCAAAATTGAAATTGCCTATCAAAACTGTTTAATAATCTTCGTCAGGCATATTCTAGCTATACTTTACCTTTATAAATACCATTTGGAAAATGTATTGTAATCTATGAGTGTACTGTATTTGTCTTCCCTGTTCCATAAAACATTTTTTTGGAATTGAAATCTATATTAAAATCGCATACTAAAGCTGTTTTACAATCTTTACCGGACATATTCTATACTTTTCCATTGTAATAAACTGCCATGTTTGTAAGTTTCTATTCAAATTTGGAAGATATCACGAAGCTTGGTTCAGTTTTGAAGACTTACTTTTGGCATCAAACGACAATCAGTTATCAAAATTGAAAACCTTGAGTAGCTTTCAGCATTTTACTCTCCTGCCCCCTCTGCATTAGCTAGCAAACACTTTTGAAAAGTGCTTTTCTGTGATAAATTGCATAGACAAGTTATGTTAATGCTAAAAAACCTGCTTGATTTTAAAAACACTGTAGTGCTAAGAAATACAAAAAACTACTAGATGAAGAGTAAGCGGGTATTATTGTTTATACACTTAGGGCCGTATTCACCAAACTGTGAGTAGCCCGCCATCATCCGAGAGTTGGGAAACCTGCATTGCCGGTTTGACTCGGAGACAACTCGGAAACTGTATTCACCAACTTATTTCCGCCCAGGGTTACTTGACTCTGGAGTTGTCTCAGCCAGCTTTGAAAGCTCGTCTGTGATTGGCCAGAGTAATGATTCCATGAAGGGGGTGAACTAGGTTTAATGTTCGGGAGATCAAACCCAGCTCCCACCACACACTCTTCCTTCATGATATTTAATTTGTTTTTATGCAAACTGCGCATTAAAATGTGAAAATTAATTTTAAAAAAATAGACTGATTAAACATTTAATACAAAATTACATCCAATATTTTTTATAAATAAAATTTCATGTCTGTTATACTTTTTTCAAATTTAGGAATTTTCATATTTTTTAACACACAAAAATTAATTTATGCAGTTTTGATGTTTTTCCTTTGAGATACTTTATATATTGTACATAGAATATTTATGTCTTTAAAAAATTCTATGATACTGAAACATATTGTTTTTTTTTTCTCACATTTGTGTGAAAAATTGTTAATTCGCTATTCCCAAGTACAGTACATTACAATCAGACAAAAATGTTTAACCCCTCAACAACACTTTTTTTTTTCATCCTTTACACATAAATGATTAATCTCTTCAATGTAAATATTTTTATCCCGCCTCTTCTTACAAAAAAAAAAAAAAAAAAAAAAAAAAAAAAGCGCGGGCGTAGTAGATCCACAGTGCTCTGGCCAAATCGCCCCTCATCTGTGGAACAATAGAGACAAGAAAATAAATAGGAAAGATCAGAATTTACTTACTTATTTTCAACACAAAAAATAATTAAGAATAAAAAAGCGTTCAAATCAGAAAAGAGAGGGAATGGAAAAGCAAACCAAGATAAGTCCGACAGATGGCGCCTGCAGTCTCTACGGCAAAAAAGTACAGTCATTCTCGAGAGTTTTTGGAAACATTGTACAAAGATTTTTTATCACTTTTGGCGGCTTTTATAGCTTGATGGGTGGTTTTCACAGCAGTTTCCGTCTGTTAAAGCACAAAATATTCAAGTATTAGCAAATATTTGGGATTTTCCAAACCTATAAAAAACAACCCTCGTATCCGCCATTTATAACCCCGAGTCAACCCTCCGATTTTGCGGGGTTAGAATCTGATCATGGAGTCAGGGTCAATTCTTGGGGTAACCCCTGATTTTGGAGTTGTAAATACCATTTTCTCACTAACCCTTGAAGTAGCTCGCTTTGCTGGGTTAACTCCAGGGTTTAAAGTTTGGTGAATACGGCCCTTAATGGATTGTGTTTGAAATGTATTAATGTCGATATATTGTCATAGACCGCGAATTGCATTGGAATTCTTTTGAATGCTTCTGTAGAAGAACTGTAAGTGATATGGACACTAAGTTTGATGGAAAAATTCTTTTTGTATTTCTTAATAAGATTAATCAATTTTGCTTTTTTAAAAATAGCTGAATATCTAAAATATTGCTTTAAAAATGATTACCCATAGAGCATAATGTATTGGAATTCTTTTGGGTGCTCCTTTAAAGGAACTTTAAATGCTACATACACAATTTTTGATAGAGCTTTATTTTGTATCCTGAATGGCATTTATCAATTTTGTTTGAAATAGCTGAATATATCTAAAATAGGCTTTAAAGAATGATTGCTCGTAGAGTGTAATGTATTGGAATTATTTTGGGTGCTCCTGTAAAAGAACTGTAAATGCTACATACACCATTTTCAATAAATACATGGTATAGCACATATGAATAACATATATAAATTTTGTAGTTATCGATGCATATTTGCAGCAGTTATTGTACAGATAAGACTAAAATTATACATTAATAGTATGCTAAAAAGACTTTTCATGAAATATCTCCCACAATACATTCCACCCTTTAACCTGTTCAGGACCGTGATCGCGTATATGTGATCAGACGATTCTTCCCTCACGGCCCGCGATATCGTATTTGTGATCAGTGTTTCCGTGCCAGCCGGCCCATCATCACACAGACGTGATTTCAGATTGGAACGTTTTATTTGAATTTTTAAACGGCACTAGATGGCGGTTGAAGTCTGTTACATTTTCAAATATCATTCCAGAGAGCTTTGACCTTCAATTTGCACTTTCGGTTCCGAGCTTTTTTTTGATTAAACCTCAAATATCATTTCAAATATCATACCGGTCCCGTGCGTGCGTAGTCTCTTTGAGCGCGCGGGCCTGGGGAAGCGCTTCTTTCTCCTTTCGCCGGTCCTGAACAGGTTAATTATCATAGCTCTGAACAGCATTTATGTTGAGAGCTGTTCTTGTACAAAATAAAACAATATTTTCTATATTTTAATTGTTTTTTTCCCTGTGCTTTTATTTTTTCTTCTATTTTGGTTCAGTATTAAAATTAATTTGTGTTTACTGAAATATTTTGGATTTTATTTAAAATGTTACACTTTCTTTTAGCTATACTTGCAGTGATAGCATTTTGAGAGCAGAAAATGTACAGCCTGTTCTTGAAAAAAGTTTAATTTTTGATGAATTGGAAAATTCAGATTTAATGAGGATTCTTAGAAGATTTGGAATGGAGGTACTTTTTATTCCAATTTATGATGCAAATGGAAATATATTTTAACTGATCTAAGAAGACATTGAGAAGGATTAAAATTTTAATGAATTGATTGAAGAACTTTGATTTAAAATTTGTATTTGTTTAAAAAGATTAATTAAAACATTTTAATCACACATGTAAATTTTCTTGAAATATTAACATTATTTTCCTTTTTTGTAGAAAGCACAATGCATAAACCAAAGTATGGGGCACTGGATATTACATTTACAGTGAAACCTGTGTATAATGATACTGTCTGTAATGATAAACCTGTTAATAACGATAATTTCTTTGGTCCCAACAAAATTCCTTTTAACTTACTGTATTTTGACCCCATCTATACTCTATAGCGATATTCCCTTTTTAAAAGCACTTGTCTAGCTCTTACAAAATAACTTACTACATCTAAAAGAGTTAATATTACGTCTTATACATAATTTTAACTCTTACAAAAAGCTTTAGAAATATGTATAAGCCATTTTTTATTTTGGAAAACAATAATGGTCCCTAATATACAATTATAAATGATTGTAGTATGGGAGTGGGAAAACTAAGCCTTTTCACTCATAAAGTGCCTTGTTCTCCTTGGATTTTGATGTGCTAAAGTTAAAAAAGCCTTTAATTTGTGGTGTGGCATAAAACATTGGAATCTGTAGAAAAGTTACTCTTTTTTTGTAATGCTATAAAGAAATAAACTGTTGTGCCTTTTATACATATTTTCATCTATACTGTTAGTAAATTTGTATACTTTGGTGACTGAGGTGTTATGTTTGCTCAGGAAATATATTGGGTTGGCAACTAAGTAATTGCGGATTTCACTCATAGATGGCTTCAGTTGAATTTTTAAGTTTGTAGACGATTTACAAATGTAAAACACATTTTGTTATTTGATAGTTGTCAATCAGTGAAAAAAGTTCTTTGATCGGTTGCGTAGTTTTCGCTTGGCCTTCGTTGAAAAATGGAAAATCACAAGGAACATTTTCGTCATATTTTGCTTTTTTATTTCCGCAAAGGGAAAAACGCATCGCAAGCTCATAAAAAGTTATTTGCTGTTTATGGTGACGAAGCCTTAAAAGAACGGTCGTGTCAAAATTGGTTTGCCAAATTTCGTTCTGGTGATTTTTCACTCAAAGATGAAAAACGCTCTGGTCGTCCAGTTGAAGTTGATGACGCCCTAATCAAAGCAATAATCGATTCGGATTGCCACAGTACAACACGTAGAGATTGCAGAGAAGCTTCATGCATCACATACATGCATTGGAAATCACTTAAAACAACTTGGCTATGTTCAAAAACTCGATACATGGGTTCCTCATGAACTGAAAGGAACGCATTTAACGCAACGCATTAACAGCTGCGATTTGCTAAAGAAACGTAATGAAAATGATCCATTTTTAAAACGATTGATAACTGCCGATGAAAAATGGGTTGTTTACAACAATATCAAGCGGAAAAGATCGTGGAGCAGGCCAGGTGAACCAACTCAAACAACATCAAAAGCAGATATTCATCAAAAGAAGGTTTTGTTATCAGTTTGGTGGGATTACAAAGGAATTGTCTACTTTGAACTCTTACCACCCAACCGAATGATCAATTCTGATGTCTACATTGAACAACTAACGAAATTAAACAATGCAGTTGAAGAAAAGCGGCCCGAATTGAAAAATCGAAAAGGTGTTGTATTCCATCATGACAATGCAAGGCCACACACATCTTTGGTCACTCGGCAAAAATTATTGGAGCTCGGTTGGGATGTTTTGCCACATCGACCATATAGTCCTGACCTTCCACCATCTGATTACTTTTTGTTTCGATCTTTACAAAACTCCTTGAATGGTAAAAATTTCAATAATGATGATGATGTCAAATCGTACCTGATTCAGTTTTTTGCTAATAAAAACCAGAAGTTTTATGAACGTGGGATTATGATGCTGCCTGAAAGATGGCAAAAGGTCATTGATCAAAATGGGCAATACATTACAGAATAAAGTTATTTAGTTCCATGAAAAAATTGTCTTTGATTTTCTAAAAAAAATCCGCAATTACTTAGTTGCCAACCCAATATTTTATCTTTATTTTTGTAATTAGAAAACACCTTTAATGCTCAAATAATATGCAAAAGCTCAACCTGCCTATCTAGAACGACATTTTATTTAGGTCCCTATAATATCGTTATATACAGGTTACACTGTATTTAAATCTTGGGTACACTAGCCACCTTCGGCGAAAAGTTTTGGCCATCGATGGCCACTTCGTGTCCAAAATGTGACCTAGAGCACACGGGCAGCTTCGCAACTTGTTTGTGCAACCTATGGCACACGGGCCTCTTTGTGACCAAAATTTGCAACCTATGGGCCATCCGCCTTCGGCAACTAGCTGGTCCGACTGCTTCATGTCGAGCCTATGCAACCTATGGGCCGCTTTTACATGTTTCAGTGAGTGGCCTCATCCGGCAACCAGCTGATCCGCCGATGGCCTCTTTGTGACCAAAAAGTGTAACCTATGGGGTACCTGTCTTTGGCAACCACCTGGTCTGCCAACGGGCCGCTTTGGGAAAAAAAAAAGAAAATGTGCAACCTATGGGCCACTTTCCTTTGGTGACCAGCTAAATGAAAGCTCAATAGTTTATCCATAATCGTATATTTTTTAAAATTCAATATGCCTGCTTGTGTGGGCCACGGGCAACGACCGCACCTCATATACATGTCTGTGTTCTAACAGTTATTTATCGCTAATACCTATGCAGCTACTAAAGACAAATTGAGTCCAGACGTCTGTATAATAACAAGTCTTCCTGCTGCAGCACGAACACAAAAGAAAAGGAGGGGAATGTTACCTGTGCCAGTCTAACAACTACGTCTATGCTTTTATTTTTTAAAAATTGGAGTCATGTTCTTACAACTCAACTCTGAACTCTAGAATTTCTTTCTGTTTTCTTAAGATATTGGATTCAACAGACAGAAATTCTAAAGTTCAGAGTTAAAATGTTGAAACACGACTCCAATTAAAAATAAAATAAAATCACAGACATAGTCGTTAGACTGACTGACACAGTTAACAGGGGCATGAAGTCACCTTACTGGTCGTCAATTTTTTAAAGTGAACTTTCATGGGCCAGCGATGCTGGACGGTTTGCCAGCTAGTAATTATAGATTTACGACAAAAACAAAATAAACGACACCAAATTAACCTAAATAAAAGCTGTGATCCAACAATGTTGAAATCAAAATCCATAAAAATAAGTTTTCACAAAAACACTATATTTAAACACCTTTAAGGTTTAAAAACATTGCATTTAACCTACTTTACGCGGTCAAATTAACCTAAATAAAAGCTATGATCCAACAACATTGAAATCAAAATCCAATAAATTAAGTTTTCATAAAAAAATACTACATTTAAACACCTTTAACGCTTATAAACACTGCACTTTTTCAAATGAAGAGAGCAATGGCAACTTTTTAAGAAGTTAAGAAAAAAAAACTTCCCACAACAGTGAATTCAAAATTAAACAAAGGCTTATGGAATTACAACAAAAACAAAACAAATTAACCAAAACAATCTAATTATAAAAGTTAACGATCCAACAACGTTGAAATCAAAATCCACCCAGTTAAACGAATTCAAAATGTCACCAAAACAATCTAAAACACTCTATTAAACACTTCAAAATTAAACAAATGCTTATGGATTTATGAGAAAAATAAAACAAATATCCCAAAACAATCGAAATAAAAGCTACGATCCAACAACATTGAAATCAAAATCCTTCTGGTTAAACGAATTCAAAATTAAACAAATGCTGCCACCAAAACTATTTAAAACACTCAAACACTTTTAAAATACGATTTCACAAATGTCGTACCATTAGTGATGTTAAATAAAACACTCCGGTGTTTTATTTAAATGACACTCCGGTTTTAAATAAAACACTTCGAACTGTGTAAAAAGTTTTCGCTTTTTAGTTAGAGATAAAAATTGACGTTTTTATCAAAATTTGAACACGGCTGCAGATGCGCTACAAGTGATAGGTCGATCCAAGAATTGTGACAGCAGCAGCTTTTATTATTTAGATGAGTAATTGTTTTTTAATTTTGGGTTTATGCAGATTACATTTAAACTCTTACATTTTGTGAAGATGAGTGCACTTTTAGGGTAAACGGCAAATTGAATATAATAGAATCTGAGACCATACTATATCATAAAAAGCTAGGAAGAATCTATTATCTTTACAGATTATACAATGTAATTTATAGTACATGCAGTGATAGTATTGAATTATTAAGAAGGAATGTATGTTAACAGAACAGATAAAAATTGAATTTACAAGGGAATGCCATTAAATCACAAATTAATATATATTTTGTTACATAACTCTAAAATACTTAATACAATTCATTATTATTTACTATCTCATTTGATAGCTGGAACCTAGTTTGCTTTATAAATGAAATTTCTTGGCCCTCTGATGATGAGTCAGTATGTAAATTGCAAAATATGTATGACTTTTGTGACTTACTTAATGACTTATTGTTGTATACTAAGTTTAAGAATTTTTCTCAGCTTGTAAAGTCTTTAATCAAATTTCAAGTCACTAACAGAGAAATTGATAACATTTAAGATAAACACCATATTAAGGTTACATGAAGTAAAATGAAAACATATACTTCATGATACAGCCGGACTTCATTATCCCGACATTCTCAGGACAAAATAATAATAATAATAATAATAATAATAAAACTGTCATAAGCAGAAGTATAGCAATAACTGGAGTTGCATATTCACAAAATTGGCAATTTGCACTGATTTGGAACTTAAAAAACTACTGTGATAACCTGAGTGACATAAAAACAGGGTGTCAGGATGAGATTGGACTGTCTATAATCATCTAAAAGAATAAACTTTTAACCAAGCAATTGCTAATAATATCAATGTTTATTTCATAATTTTTTATCCAGTTGCTTAAAGTAACTAATGTAATATTGTGATACCTAGGTAAGGTATTCAAGACATAAGTTAGATATCAAGGAAATGTATTAAGTTTTGGCTTTTATCATGTGCTGTATTTGAGATATTTTCTGAGAATAGCCAATGACATGAATCTGATGTGTGTGTCTCATATATCCACATTCTAGAAGTGCTGTAAAAGCTTAAAATGTTAGTTCATAATCTTCAGATTCTTTTCAAGTTTCAAAAATGTGCACTGATGACTGAACTGTGGTGAACATATAAGTAATATCAGTTGTTGAAATGTGGTGACTGATATTACTTATATGTTCAGTTTTAGTTTACATTGCATAAATGTAGTAAATGATTTAATGTTATTTCTTTTATATTCCAGGGCCTTAAAATTGATTACTTAAAAAAGTACAATGTAAAAGTTTCTCCTGATTTATCTTCATTATTATTTCCATTTTGTTCATTTGAAAAGTCAATATCTGTCATACAGCAAAGGGTGTTCAACGAAATAGATATTAAAGAAAATATAACCCATTCCTTTATGGGGTAAATATATTTTGTAACTTCATTGCATCAGTTTAAATATTTTTCAAAATGCTATGAAGAATAAAATGCTATAGTAGCTATTAGGACTTGTTACAGTGTTTTTTTTTTATAAATTATTTGGAATATATTTATTTTTTACTATTTCAATAGCAACTTTTTCTTTTTGTTATCCATAAAAATTTAAAGTACCCCCTTTTTTTTCTCAAATATACTGTCCACGGCCATCATCAGTCACCGAAAGCAAATGATTTTGCCTTCTTTCTTTTTTCCATGTGAGTTTGGTGCCTGGTGACATCACTCCAAATCTCGTTCATACCCGCATGAACCATGCAATTGATGCTGCCCTCTGTTGATGATATTTCTAATGGTTGTCGTAGATAAGAATGGGTTATGTTATTTGAATTAGCTGTTTTGGATATTCTTTCAACATCTATTGTAATTGGGTTGTTCAAAGTGAGACAGGATAAAGCTGTGTTGTGTTTATTGAATTTAATGTTAGTAAAGTGCTCCTTTTTTCTGTCATTTATTTTTCGTTTGGTCATGCCGATGTAGGTTCCTTTAGTTTTAGTTTCGCTTCCTTTAGTTTTAATTCGGCATTTATAAAACAGATCTAACTTTCAAAAGCATGCAAAAATATATTTCAGAGAAAAAAAAGGTACTGTTAATTTTTATGTGTAACTTCCATATTTCTTTTACATTATTTTAATTTTATGTTATTATTTCTTATGTTTACAAAGATCATAGGTCTTGAAAATAATTTTGTAAATTTTCATCTCGTAATACATGTGGGTCAGTAAGTTAGTAAGTTCTGCCCTACATTTGCCCCGTTTTTTTTTTTTTTGAGGGGTGGGGGCAGCCCAGGGAGAGGGCAAGGGCAGCCTAAGACTGAATTTTCAGAGGGGCTCATTAATTATTTTAGATAGGTTTATATATGCTTCAAAATGCAAATTGAATACATAAAATTGTGAAGTATGCAAATCTAAAGTTATAACACAAATTTTAGCAATGCCCCACCCCCCCTCACTCGAGCTGCCCTTTGGGAAGGGGCAGTACAGTAATCCCATGTTTTAACACCCTGAGTGTGCCGTCAGTCTGCATTGATTGGCACTGAACATGCTGTTTGACTAGCATCCTTCCTTGGTAATGCACAGTTAATTTTTCAATTGGCAGCGTCAGCCCCAGGTACTGACTTGGAAACAAAGAAGAAAAATTGAAAGAAAGTAGTCTTATAATCATTTACCCCATCCCAAATGTCACTGTAGGCCTGTTTCCATGGGAAAATGGAAAGTCCCGAGTAAAAGCAGAGTATAGGGGAAAACTCGCAATGCATCATGGAATAGCGAGGTCATCTCTGCATTAACCCTCCTTTGGACTAGGAATCTTTCTACCCCGCATTTTTTTCGCTATGTAGGGGAAGCGGGGTAGAAATCAGCGAAAGTTCTGGCATTTGCACCGCATTTGGGTGCATGTAAACGGGCCCTTTTAGTAAGTTCTGCCCTACATTTGCCCCATTTTTTTTAGGGTGGGCAGTCCAGGGGGAGGGTATGGGCAGCTAAAGACTGAATTTTCAGAGGGGCCCATTAATTATTTTAGATAGGTTTGTACATGCTTCAAAATCCAAATTGAATACATAAAATTGTGAAATATGCAAATCTAAAGTTATAACAAATTTGAAAGGAGGCAATCCCCCCCCCCCCCCTCGCTGGAGCTGACCTTGGGGGAGGGGCAGTACAGTAATCCCATGTTTTAACACCCTAAGTGTGCTGCCAGTCTGCAGTGATTGGCACTGAACATGCTGTTTGACTAGCATCCTTCTTTGTAATACACAGCTGACTTTTCAATTGGCAGCGTCAACCCCCCCCCCCCAGCATCAACCCCTGGAAACAAAGAAAAATTGAAAGAAAGTAGTCTTATAATCATTTTCCCCATCCCAAATATCACTTATCCATTGAAAATTTTGGTGTGAGTCTTGTTATGAAAACTGATCCTGTGGCCAAATGTGTACAGAGATGGACAGTTATACAAAAGTTAGCTTCATTAATTGTTAATTTGCTACTCAAAAAGTTAATTTTATAATCGGTGAGTTTTTAAAAATCTAATGGAAGTTATTTATCTGTTAAAAATTAACCACCTAAGTTGTACTATTGTTTAAGCATTACCCAGTGGTGGCTTGTGACCTGTTTCAGTGGTGGGGCCCAAAAAAAAATAGTGCCAATTAAAATCGCGAAAATATATATACATATAGAACAACCTATCCCCACATGCACACAGCGTAAGTATTTAAAATTTCTCAAATGACAAATAATTATCAAAATTACTATACAACTTTTGCTATTTTTTACCTAATTATGTTAAATTGAAAAGTTTACTTTATTACTAAACAAAAAGGCCACATTTAATTATTTAATATTTATGTTCTTTATAGCTGCCTGTTTTAATTTTTAGATGAATTATTTATTTTAAAATCAGTATCAACATATATAAAAAAGACATTTATGCATTGCTGTTTTTAAATCAAGAAAACAATACAGAAAATATCTGACTGCACTGCCAAAATATGATCACACAAAAAAAAAAATGATTTCCTCCTAAACGAAAAATTTTGCCGATAGCTACCGATTGCCGAAATTTCCCCATACAGTCGTGTAGATCACCATGCAAGGGCCCGAAGATCTGGGCCCTGAAGATAGCACCAAATAAGCTGTTTGGAAGGCAAGTTAATTCTGCGTCAATATGACTTTTGTGCTCAATGCCAAATATGAACGGAGAAAAGAAGCCAAATTCAGGGCAAGCCAGCCCATGGCCCATGCATGGTTTAGATAGGGGGAAAATCGTGTAACTATCGCTTTTTTAAGTGCTTTTTTTAATGGATAGTATTAAAATAGAGTAAAATGCGTGCATTTTTTCAATGAAGGTATATTATTCAAAGACCTGTCTTACATAACAGGAAGATACTTTGATTTAGACGGTGGTTAGTCGGTGGGGCCAGGCTCCTCTGGCCCTTAATGACGAGCTGCTACTGGCATTACCTATGTGTATAGAAGAGGCCTGCCTTTGGTACATAGTTTAAAACTGATTAAGTATTTGATGCTTTTCAGAAGAACAGAAACTTTTGTGCCTGTGCAAAAAATAGAAATCAATTGTTTATCATTTTGCTAGTGCATGTTTCCTTTCATAAACATTAGCATATTAAAATTGTCTTCCGACAGCAGTGATCTTTTCACCTTGAAATAAATATTTTATCCTGTCAATAAACAATGCTCAACTGCAGCATTAGATAGAATAGCAGTGCTATGTACAATAAAACTGGTTCATCTAGAAATTGTAACCCTCTTGACTTTGATTCCAGCCAAGTTTTGAATAAATTCTGATCTTTGTTTTTCAGAGATTGGCTGTTTCTTCAAACTGAGAAACAGTGCTGAAAAAAAAAAATCATCCCATTCTTCTTTTTCATTATTGCTACTTTCACCAATACTCACATTAGTCTAAATCATGCCAATAATCAATTTAATAAAGTTAACTGAAGTTCAATTCAATGTAAGTTAAGAAAACCATCAGTATTTCTTTAGTTTAGTCTAAAAGTTAAATTAACAAGCAATAAGTTAACTTTGTTAATTAACAGCTAATGGATTAGCCATTAACTGATAAATGATGTTCTGCCCAACTTTGTTTGCATACAAGATTTAATTTTATATAGATAAAGTTTCAAAGTCTCATTTTAGAGTTCAGTAGTCCATTTTGAGCCCAACTACAAACTGTAGGTCCCAATACCTTGCATAAAATGTGATATGACATGCTAAATCTTGTTGTGAAATTCTCTTTCTTTATAAGTATGTAAAATGCAGGAATTAGTCTCTGGATGTACCTATTCTGGATTAAATGTACTTACAAAATTTTCACTGAAATTTTATTTTTACAGTCATGACGAGGAAGCTTTATTTGGCTGGAGTAATGTTGATCCAAATGACAAAGAGCTT
Organism: Cheiracanthium punctorium; assembly: GCA_038373885.1. Classification (NCBI taxonomy): domain Eukaryota; kingdom Metazoa; phylum Arthropoda; class Arachnida; order Araneae; family Cheiracanthiidae; genus Cheiracanthium; species Cheiracanthium punctorium. The sequence goes on along the minus strand of JAWZYV010012330.1, from coordinate 276,107 downwards.
GTTGTGACATCAGATCCCCTAGATGTTATAGCTATTAATCAAAGCACAGGAATGCCTGCAGTTTCACTACCCTTTGTGGATCCTTTGACGTACGTCTTTTCTCCTAAAGTAAGTTAATTTTGTGTGGGAGTTCCAAACAGGGAGCTCCAAAAAGGTGGCAACACACTTTCATTTTTTATCTATTTGAGAGAGATAAGTGGGAAATGTAAATTGAAGAAATGTTCAAAATAAAGTAGGAGAAAAGGGTACATTAAGGAAAGAATCCTCTTGTTAATTTTCAAATACTTACAATCTTTAAGTTTTTATATGACCCCCTTACAGAAGAATTCCCATCAGTAAAATGTACCCCATACACTAATAAGATGATGTACAAATTTTCAGCCTTTCATAATAAAATATCTCAGGGATATTTTACAAGAGATGATCAGGAGTCATGTACATGAATTTGTAACATTTATTGCTAGAGAGCAAAAAAGTGTTTTCTTCAATAACTTCTGTAAGACCACTAAAATGCGATCATCCAATGTGATTTTCTCCTTTTAAGAGCCATTGAAAAGTGGTTTAACCCTGTCTGGCATATGTATTTCTATCATATTTTTCAGGTTTTGCTCATTCCTCGAGTGATTAGTTAAATTTCTGACAATTTTAGGAGACTTCAATAACTTTTCTATGGCATCTTTCTCACAGTTAAAAATGTGCATAGCACTTTGCCACTCTTTATGATTTTGCATGAATCTCATTTATTGCATGAATCACCATTATCATCTGGTGAATAGACATAAGAAAATTGACTAATGCCTTTGAATTTGACATGAGCAGTATGGAGTTGACAATTATGTGGCTAGAATGTCTAGTCACTGCATTCAAAAGGGTTAAGTCAGCATATATTTATCTTCATATCTGACACTTATTATGATATAGTTTTCAAATATCCACCTTATCAGTGCCTGGGGCACATTTTACTAACAGGGAATTTTTTTTTGTATGGGAGTTGCATACAAATTTAAAGAATGTAACTTTTTGAAAATTAATATAAGCAATTTTTTCTTATTGTATTCTTTCCTACTTTATTTTGAATTTTTTTTTCAATTTAAAGTACTCACTTATTGCTAATAAATAAAGAATTAAGTGTTTAAGAAACAAAGTAAACTAAAATTTATAAGTGTTAAATTGAAAATGAAGAGAAAAAAATTAAATTAAATCTTAATCTAAAATGTAACTTACACACAAAAATAAATTACATTTTAAAGAATTTTTGTTTCAAAATCAAAGCAGTGATAACAAGTTAGCAGTTCTGTCAACTACTTTAGATATTAAAAGTTTGACGCATCACCTTTATGCAAAAAAAAAAAAAAAAGTATTTGGAAATTGTCCATTCATATACTGTGTTCATGTTCCATATGGTATTTGATATGACTTTCCTTCCTCCCTTTTTCTTCATCTGTGATTGTTCTGTAATGCACGTCACTGATTTTGGCATATTCTGCTTTGGGTCGCATGTTTAATGGTAACACTGATCAATTCATTTCACTGGGAACAACTCCTTCATTCTCCTTATAATCCAGACCTAGTACTACTTCTATTAGTTTTTTCATCTAAAGAAATATTTTACTGGCCAGTAATTTTCAAGTGATGATGAGACAGATGAGGTTAAACATTTAGAACTGGCTCAGGCTGCAGGCAGCCAAATTCTACAAAGCAAGTTTGTTGCAATTACTGCTGAAATAATGGCACATACCTGAATTCCCATGGTGAATATGTTTGAAAGTAATTTAATGTGTGCAGTTTTTTCTGTAATAAAATACAATTGAAAACAAATTTCTGATATTTTTCAATACACAAATGGAACTTACTTCCTGGATGAGCTTAGTAATTTGCAGTAACTTTTCTCTACAAGTCAATATTTTATGACCATTCATGTTAATATGCAGCTCATTTTCAGTTTATCATTTGTCAGTATGTTTACCTGTAATCTGAAAAATCCATTGTATAATTAATAGAAATGGTGTGTACGCATGTATAATATTGCTAAGTCTTTAGTATTTACAGTTTTTACTTAAACGTTTGGAAAATTTTAAATTTATATTGATTTAACTTGAATGTAATATTATTTTTCTAATTTCTTAAACTTTTAAGAAATTATAAAATGATCATCTGGTATGATGTTTATTGCAAGTATGAGCACCAACCTAAAAAATTGCTGAAAAATGTTTGCTTTGTAAAAAAGGAATAAAAACTAAATTTGTCACAATGTATTTTTCGAATAAGTGTTTTGTAAAGTATTTATCATCTTTATTTCTCAACATAAGTTCAGGGATGTTAATTCTGCGCCGAAACACAAATTCTTGCGCCGAACTGTGCTTTTAGCCGATTTTTGCGCCGGTCTGCGCCGAATACGTCATTTTGACTCTTTGTTAAATTTTTGCCACGCTCATTTATCTTTTAAAGCGTGTATGGAAAGCTAGTTAGCAGTAAAGCAAGATTCAAACTGCGTACGAAAGCTGCATTCCGAAGCTATTCTACCCGCCCCGGATCGGACCAGTCAGGCTTTGTTAGTCACCTCAATCAGGGCCGGCCAGATAGGCAAACAAGTACCGTAATTTATGGAAGAAACGCCGCGCCGTTTATGAGTTTAAAAGTTAAAAAATAGTAAGTGCAGCGTTTCTACCGGGTGCGGCGTTTACAATATTTTTAATTTTTTTAAGACGATCTTCAACGAAAAATTCGTTTTGTGATAATTTTCTCAAAAGATGGCGTCACCACCGACACGTACTCTTTAGCGTGCACAGATCACAGCGTAGCGAATCAAAATGCGAACCTACCCCCATAGAAAAGACGTTTGATCTTTGATCCAGTTTTGGAGAAAGTCAGAGCACCCTAAGATGGGTCCATGTCCCCAATGGCGTAGCCAGGATTTTGTTTCGGGAGGGGCACAGAGAGTTTTGTCAACTGAATAATTGTTTAATTAATATACTAATTATTAATTGTAATTAAAAATATTTTAATTATTAATTAATCTTAAATTTAAAAACAAGATTATAATTATTAATTACAATTATAAGTAATAGTCTAATTATTAATTATAATTAAAAATAAGATTCTAATTATTAAATCTAAAAATTATTTAATTAGTAATTCCACAAAAATATCCTTAAATATATGTTTAAAGATGCTATTCAGTATTAATTTCGCAAGTTAATTAATAATTCGTCAATATAATTATCTCTGTATATAGATGCTTATGTATCGTTTTAGTCTGGCGAGTATCTCAACCAGATAAGATTTTTTTTTTTAATCCAGGCCCGTATCTGCTAGTACAATAATATTATATTCTACAGTAAATATATCCAAAGAAAGATGCTGAAAATAAAACCAAATAAGTGCTTTTTAAATCTCAATAAACGGCCGTAGTAAAAAATATTTCTATGTAAAATTTTCTTGCTCTAAACAGGAAATATATCAGTCTATCCCGGATTTTCAATCAGCTCATATGTAGGTGCACACAACTAATACATACAGGTTGATTCAAAATTAGAGTGACCAATTTTAAAAGCGTATAATTATTTATGGTAAATTTTAAAAGCTTTACCTCCAGTTTTATTTTAAAAATTAAACGTTTAATTACCAACAGAACTATTTTTATTAGTGGAAGTAAAGTATCCGAAATTAGATCCTCAAACACGAAACGAAATTTTAAAGCTTTTGAAGGACAACATGGTAGACATGGTTGAAGGTAGACATGGTTGCTCAAATTCTGTTATAAATAAATCATTTAAAATTCAGAAAAGACATTTTTCTAATGGATAACTATCTAAACTTCGAAAAGAAATAAAATTTGGCTGGCAATCAAAAGCTCCAGGGGGAAAGTGTGGACGAAAGGAAGTCCTTGTTAAAAAAGAAGAAAAGATGCTGAAAAGACTTATCGTTGTAGCAAATCCTCTGCCTCAAAGAACTTTAGAAAATAAACTGCAGGTATCGCAATCGACAATTTGTCGTCAGATAAGGGAAATTGGCTATAAAAGTTGAAGAAGCTAGTCTGTCATCAAATATCTGCAAAGACTGTAGAAAAACGAAGAAAAAGGTTCTTGGCCTCTGTATTTAATGTTACACAAAGGTAGATACAAAACATGGATATGGATAACTTCGGATGAAGCATTGTTTCATCTGTCATCCATAACTTGCAAAACGAAGATACAATATATTTCATGCGAACAGCGTCGCAAAGACGCAGCTGTTTTGCAAATGGCAAGTTGGCCGTCAGGTGTTATGGTATGGATGGTAAGGTAATGTCTTCTAAGGGCTTAACAAAGCCATTTTTTGTAGAACCAAAGACTAAAATTGATGCTAAATACTATCAGAATAAAGTATTGAAGCACATGATCAAAGAAAGTAAATGTCTTTAATCTCAAGGGAACTTTGCTTTTCACCAAGATTCTGCACCAAGTCCCACAGCAAAATCAACTATAAAATGGCTGAAAGATGAGAAGAAAATAAATTTCCTTCCTCCTGAGAAATGGCTACTATCATCCCCTGACTGTGGTCCTTGAGATTATTTTTTATCTGGATACTTAAAAAACAATTAAATAGACGTAAAGTAAGAACACTTCAAGGGCTTAAAAAAGCAATCAAAGAAGAAGTTGGAAAAATACTCTCAAAAATCTTTGAAAAAGCTCTTTAGGCTTAACCTAAACGTTTATGTAAAGTTTACTATACTAAAGGAAGCCACATTGAAAATTTCGTGTAAATAACTAATTCAATAAAATTTTATGATACTCTGAAATTAGTCACATTATTTTTGAATCAACCTGTATTATAATGAAAAACACGCAAGCACAAACCTGTTATTATTTTTTAAATTAACAGCCACAGATCAGCGACGCTAATTAAAAAAAAAAAAAAACTTTAGTTATAATGCACAGGCTGTACTAACTCGGCTTCTTATTGCAATTAATAAGTCAAAATGTACAATTTTATGCAATTACACATAATTCCCTCAGAAAATCTTATGACTATATTTTTTTATTTATCTTCTTATTTTTTCAAAATGCTTGTTTTTAATATAATGTTGCTCACAAACTTAAAATAATCTAAATAATGCAGACACAATGTTAAATTTAGAAATATATAGCTTGAAGAAAATCTTCCAAAACTCTGCCCTTCTGTATAAGGTTGATGAAAGGACTAAAATATTATGTATGTAGACACAATATTAAAATAGCCCAGACATCACTTGAAAAAAAATTCCGAAACTCTGCCTTTGGAATAAAGTTGATCACAAGATTCAAATTTTCTGCACATTGCTAACAAAATACGTATTTAAGTAACACAGGCCTCACTAGAAGAAAATCTTCCAAAATTCTTGTTTTTGGAATAAAGTGGGTTCAAAATATAGAGTCTTTCTACTAAAGCACTAGCAGTCTTAAAAGAATATACATATTTAACTGCAAATTTTCGACTTGAATAAGTGTTGAGTTGTTAATTAAATCACTTCAAAGTACACCTTACATAATATTGGAAAGATTAAATGGTAAAAATATACCAGCTTTTTATTTAAGAAAAAAAAACGAAAAACAGATGCAGAAAACTTTCCAGAACGGATAAGTTCTAAAAATTATTGGGGGCGTCTCTGTGTGTGTGTGTGTGGGGGGGGGGGTTGCACTCATCGCTAGTTGGTGAACCGTAAGCCAGAGGATGGGCACTAGTGATGAGATGGACTCAACCCGAACCCAAACCAGGCTCAGGCTTGTGAGAAATTTTTATTAAACATACTCCTTGTAAACAGATTTTAAAAAATGATTCGTGGGAGAAATTTATAATTAATATTATTTGATAAATTTTAACATAAAGAATTAGATAGTGCATTAATAGTTAGCTCTAATTATATTTGTCTTTAATTTGCACAAACAGCAAAATTATGATATTCTACCAATGAAAAGTCATATACCTATTAGCCACTTTTATATAACTATTAGCTAAAATTTCGGGCTCGGGCTTCGACACCCTGAATAAGTACTAAAAGTTTTATTATATAATTTAAAAAACAAAAATGAAAATAGGTCTGTTTAATTGTTTATATAACTTGGAAGAAAAATATATTTAATTGAAAATCACATTTTAATAAGCAACAAAATGTCTTATTTTAGAATCAGAAAAGAGCCGACCGGATTGTATGGTGGATAAAGCACCGTACTACGGTTTCGGGTACAACTCCCGGCTGTCGGGTTCGATCCCCGACTGGGCGTGATTGTCCTTTGTCAGTCGCTTCATAGAGGATGTTGGTCCACCTACTAGGTGCCCCCATAATAAAGTGGTCAAGAATTCTGGCCCGTTGTGGCCAAAGCCTTCCAAGGCAGCGGCCGGCCATTGGAAAAAAATAATCAGAAACGAAAGGTATTAAGACCCGATTTTTCAGATTAATTTCAAAGCAAAACTGCTGTTCTCATTGGTTGCGGTTTAAAATTACAAAGGAAAGCACATAAGAATATTTTAAAAAATTTAACTGTCAGTAGTAAAAATATTATGAAGAAAACATTAATGCGAGAGTAAATTTTATTTAAAAAATACAGATTTAGTGGACTTTAGATAGACCTTATTTAGTCGTGAGCCGGATATCTGGAAGAGAAGTCGGATATCCAGTGATTGTGTTTCGGATATTGATAAATCAGCCGGATATCATGTGCGTACCTAGATATTTCAAATATTCATTTATTCTTTTCCAGAGTATATAAAATAGTATTTATAAAGTTTTATATAATTACAGATTTACCCTCTTGCCAGTTGAAAGGGTATAAAGGAAATATTTCTTAAATTACATATTCATGAAAATATGATAAATACAAATTTTTCAACATACTTAAGAAGATACTATGTCGTATGTATAATATCATCGCTTATATTATCATTTAAAAACACACAATGAAATATTGAGTATTTACTTTAGTTCCTTTTCCTCGTGTGATTTCTGAAGTTTTCTGGAAATATCTGTTGATTTATGACTTTTCCCGCTTCCTGTAGATTTGAGTCTTCATTGTTAGCAAGCAAACTATGTATAATTTTTGGAATTTTATAAAAAAAATTCTCCTATACTTCTACTCAACGGGCGCTTTCTTGGAGCCTACCAACTCGACAGAGCAACACACTAGTAAAAAACACGAAAGTCTGGACCCTGGAAATTGTGGGAAAAGATCCAGCTTGTGCCCCTTCTTGAAATTTTATCGTTAGTAGAAAGTAACATTTTTGTACACACATAGTTTAAAAATACCACAGGTGGTCATGAAAGCGTATAATACTTAGGGATGCATACTTCACAGGGTACAACGGAAACGAGGGGGACATTTTTACTATCCCGGGTATGAGATATTGCCCAGATATGTATATTTCTGGTGTGTAGGCGTGTTGAAAGTCGCCTCGGGTTAGTGATTAAATGCACCTTTTAGCCTTTATATTGATTTGTTTGTTTGTTTGTTTTTTCGCTGTCAACGTGAATGAATCTAAAAAACGTTTATCAGAAAGATTAGAAAAATACCACAGAACAAGGATTCTGAGACGATCAATTTTTACAAATTGCAACATACATATATATCAACTGAAAAAATTTCGGGGGGGGGCACGGGCCCGGTGGGCCCTCCCCTGGCTACGCCAGTGCATGTCCCGTGCTCTGAAGTGGATGGCTTCATACATCCAACCGATGTCTCCTCAATTAAGTAAAAAGAAAAAAAAAATAGAAGTAAATCTTTTACATCTACATTTTAGAACTATAATTAAATTTTAATGAAGTTTTGAATATATATTTTGAAGGGTTAAAGTTCTGTAAAATACCGCAAAAGTGCACTACCCTCTATTAAATGCACCCGTTTTTCACATGAACCTCTATTGTTCTTAAAATACTGAATTTCAGCCAAAATTAGTCAATGTTGCGCACGGTGCGAGTTTAACCCTTCCCCCTCCCCCCCCCCAAAAAAAAAATAAATAAAGTTAATCTGAAAGATTTTTTTTTTTTCGCCGTGCGGCTTTGCACCCTGTGCACTCTATGGAATAAACACTGCCAACTAATTGGTATGCTCAAGAAATGCTGAGTGCTTTTAAAATAAATCCCAATGTTATAAATATAAAAAATAATAAATAAATACCATCAAGAGTTGTTACACAACATTCAGTTTAAAGCAACAATTTGCTGAAGCAAGCTCATTACGTAATCAACAGCTGGCCATCCGCGGGGGGGGGATGTTTACTTTTAACTGGAGACTCTTCTCACACATCGATTGCTGTTTTCATTTTAATGGCGCCTGGTAGTCTATCCGAGCTTTGTGTGGATGCAAGAAGGTTTTTAGAAGTTATTTTTTTATTTCTATAAATTTGCCTTTGTGAATATAAACATTGATATCTGATTATTTGAAAATAGAAATGGTAAGCTTCGTAAAATAGTGGCAAATACTTTAAAACATTCTATGGGAAGGGGGAGAAAAAAGGAGATTTTTTTACCGTTTATCCAATTTCTCCCGAAATATATCCGATCAACTTAATAGCTTTTTTAATAAATTAGGTCTAATAAGTAATGCAACATATTTTTTATTTATTTATTTTTTGTTAATTAAGAAATTATTTTAGAAAACATTGAATTTTATCTGGCATTGACTTCTGACCACGATCACCCCCCCCCCCCACCACACACACACACCAACGATCGCGGCTGCGGCGTTTTTGACGATTTTCTAGCTAACTAAGCTCATTTTCGTGGGTGCGGCGTTTCTTCCATAAATTACGGTAATCATCGCAACGGGCACCGTTTTTTGTTTATGAAGGGGCACGATTTGCTATTTGGAGATGAAACATTATGGACCAATTCGTTTTTCAACATGTACACATGCATTGTTTTTTTTTTTTTTTTTTAAATTTGATATTGTTCCTTTTTGAGAAAGAAAAATGGAGGAAAATGTTTTTTTGGTGCAAAATAAATCTGCTGTCTTTAAATGAAAACTTAAAGGAGAAATCAATACGCCTTTCATAACTTGTTATTCGAAAAGTTTTTATGTATTCACACTGTTTACAAAAGCGATTCATATGTTTTACCTTTTCGAGCTTAAAAAAAAAAAAAAGCCCCCTCCTCTGAAATGGGTAACGATCCGCCACAGCTCTATGTATATGTATTTTCCCGATTTGAACTGGCACTATTTTTTTCGGGCCCACCACTGAAGCAGGTCACGAGCCGCCACTGGCTGTTATAGAAAGTGGACAGATTCTATTAACGGAAGGGAAGGATAGACTTGCAATACCATTACAACTATTAGAAGAAAATGAAAAAGCTCAAGAAGAAATTAATAAAAATAAAAAAAAGAATAAATAGAAAACTAGATAACTTATGATACTTAATTTGTAATCTCATTATTAATTTCTCATAATCTTAATTTTTAACTTCCCATAATTCTTAATTTCTCTCAACAGTCATTAAATATTTTTTGTTTACATTTGCTTTGTATATTGTGTTCAAGTATTATAGATGAATATGTAAATATTAGATGAGGTTAAATTACTGATACAAAAGCATATGCTATTAAAAGTACACACATTTAATTATTCTAACCATCAAATTTATTTTGTTTTCGATACTGCTTACCAATTACGTGTTGTTGTATAAGAGGTATAATATTTAGGTTTTCAAAAATCTCCATTTAGTACTACTTGTGATTTGTAATAGAACCAAAGAATGAGATAGAAGCTTTTGTTTTAAAATTTAGTTTTCATTTTATTTGTGCTCTCTTTTTCGAGAGGAAGATTCCCTAAATAATTCTGAAAAAGAAAAAAAAGGGACAGGGATTGGCAACCTGTGGCTCGCAAGCCGCATACAAATCATACTCATGGTTCTTGAGTAGGAAAAAAATGACTTAACCACAGAAAGGTTGCTGACTCCTGATATGTATTGTTTTTACCAAGTTGCTGATAGCATAGCCTGTATACACCCTTTTTTTTTTCCACAGCTTTCCTAAAGTGCTTTCAAATAGTGTTTTGCTTTTAGCAAATGGTGTTTGCTCGCAAACTTTGCTTTTCTTGTATGCATTTATTGTGTTCCTTAATCTTCAATTTTATGCTCCAAAATCATGTTAATTCTGATCTCGAATCTTAGTTTTCCTCTCGGAAACTATTTTTTTGTGCTCCCGAGGTGCTCCCAAATTGAATTTTTCCGCTCCCAAATAGAATTTTTCTGCTCCCAAATGGAATTTTTCTGCTCCCGGGGTGCTCCCAAATCGAGTGTTGGAGTTAACATCCCTGTAAGTTACATGAACTACTCTGATAAAACTGTGCAGTGTTTGCTGTAAATTATCAAGGTCTTAATCCATCAAGTAGAAACCTTTTTAACAGGGTGGCCACGTGTCCTCGAAAACCTGGAATGTCCTTGAATTTACCAAAAAAAATGTTCAAGGCCTGGAATGTGCTTAAATTTTGAATGGATGTCTGGAATGTCCTTAAATTTTGAAAGGAAGTCTGGAATGTCCTTAATTTTACCATCCAATTGCTGATTTTTTGTTGTGTTATTGGATATTCCCAGCCCCTACGATAATGAAACCACATACCATGGAGTCTCTATGTACAAACGCGAAACGCATGCTTGGCTGGCACTGCAGTGAGCACTGAGCAAGATGACGTATGCTCGTGATGCTCTTATTCTCTTAAGCAATTGAAATTCGTGGCCGGTGCACAACCGAGGATTTCTCGAACGAATTCGAGTATTGCAATCACGGATGCTGTGTGTGCATATATTTGTTTCCTTGCTGTAATATGCATTTTTATTGATCTAACTCATTTGTAGTTATTAAAAATATTGATTATTATTTGAATTTCCATAATTATGAGCCGTAAGTGCCATTTTAACGATCTTTGGTTACAAGATCCAAACAACTTTCCACGTGGATTGGAAAAGTTACCAGTGATAGTCACGTGGCAAGATGTTCGATATGCTCAACAAACAAAATATGGTGTTTGCCAAAATCAAAATATTTGCTCCAATTTACATTGTCTCTCAACAATCTCAAGTGTTTTTGAGGAATTTTCAATATATGTGTGTTCATGAAACCATGAGATTTAATTAGGTTATAAGAAAATAGAAATAATGCCAAAAAAAATCTTAAAAATATGTATGCTCATTGTGTCCTTGAATGTCCTTGAATTTTTTCTCTGAGAAAGAGTGGCCACCCTGTTTTAAAATTGCTTTAGGTCAACATCTTAAATGTCTGTTGATTCAGATGGTTTCTTGTCTGAAATTATTCTTTTTAAAAAGCAAGCAATAAATAATTTGACTACTTTTATTAAGTTTAGAATGATAATGTATATGCAGATCTTATTTTTCTTTGGAACATGTTGATAATTTTCAAATAATGCAAATGTGCTAATGTAATATTTTTTCACCTATTGCTTGAAATTGATGCGTTAGTTCTCTGTTAAAAGTTTTTTTTTTTTTTTTTTTTAAATACCAACTAAAATGTTAGTTTATGTAGATCTGTGGTACATAAATATAGTATTTATGTGTGTGTACTGTTACTAGCTTTCCTAGATCATTAGTAATTGATAGTGTGTACTTAAGTTTGAGTAGATATCAGTTTCTCAGAATATATAGGAGAATCGGAAAGCAGTTTTTTTCCCATAAAATATAAACACATAAATTTTCAACAACTTTTTAATTACAAACAAGTTTTGCCTAAACATGAATTATGTTTGTTACATTTTAAAGCAACAATTTTTTAGATTTTTTTTTTTTTTTTTTTTTCAAGAAAAATGGCCACCCTCCCCCTTTTTACACATTTTCTCATCTTGGAGGACATTATTCAAAATGCCCTGAAGTTGATTTTTAGGTATTTATAGGTGTTGTATTTTAAAGCGAGAATTTTATGGATATCTCTTTTTTTCTCGGAGAGATCACATGGGATATATATAAAAAGAATATTCTGGCCCCCTACTCCTTATAGGTACCAAATTTTGGAAATTGCAGTCCAACTAGCACTTATTTTAATGAGCTCACGTACATGCCAAATTTCATATTGTCAGCATCAGTAGTTTTAGATAAGTAAAACATTGATACACGAAAAAAATTAAAATTATTTCTGGTCCACCTAATAGTTATTAACATTTACCTTAGAAATGTTTCTAAATATTAACAATGTTTAGCTAATGCTCATTCATTTTAATCAATCAGGAACCAAACTCTGCTTGGTCATTTTGATTATCTGTTTTCAAGGTCAAATTTTAAAGTTTTTTAAACAAAAATTTTATGAATTATAAACCAAGAATATTAGTTGATTATTGAAATTTACCAGAAGTAAATGACATACCTTTCAGTAAAATAAGGGTTTTCAATATATGAGTAATCTTAAAATGATGATTTAGACCTGTTACTTACAGATAGCATCTTCAGTTTATCTCTTCAAACTAAAGTGACTCACTGTTGTGTTAAGTGTAAACTAAACACACTTTATTAACATTATTTTAATTCTCAGTTACACTGTCTTCTCTATAAATTCACAAGAACTGTTATCCTCTACAAATTCCAAGGCTGCCTTGTTGGCTATGGTATTGATAATAATCTCTTAACAAAGGACATACTGGGCTATAGTCATTACCTTGAGAACTCAGACAGAACTGAGACATAGCTTGAGAAAATTACTGTCCTCCAGTGGGTTAACAGATAGTGAGAATGTGAATTCTCATTGACTAAAAAGGGATCTTAGATCAAGCAGGCTTCTTCTTGTCCTATACCTTTCTGTACTATTAAACATCTTGTTAAAAAATCCATCAATGCTCGTGCCCAGGAAGCCAGCGATACTTTATCAACCGTATATTCCTTAAGTTTTGGACGAATGCTGTCCCAAATTTGTGTGGTGGTCCAAGGCATAGAACGATTGCTGAATTCCACTATGACCATTGGACATGACTGCTTACTGTATCATCTTTTTAGATTCAAAATCATTCCTTCACCATAATGCACTCTAGAGAGGTTATGGACTCCGCACATTTATTCCACTGTGTTGCACTTCATAAGACTTATCTCACTGAATGTTACTGGGAGGCTAGACCTGTTAAATTAATGAACTATGTTGTAGTATTTTGTTTTTGTTGTTGTACTTGTTTGTTGTAACTGTTTATAATCTGCCATTAGAAAAAAAAAAAAAAAAAAAAAAAAAAAAAAAAAACTAGCATTTTTATGATTTTAGCAATTTGATTTTTCAGCTTCTTTCATTGTTAAATAACTTCAAAAAAGTGATATTTTGGATGAATCAAGATTTTCACAGTTTCAGAAATCATAAGCTGCTTGCACTGGCACTAAAAGAGCGGGGCTTTTATGTGTGGTAAGTGATTTTGATAAGCAGACATTTTAATTTGAAATAACTGCTTCTGTATTGTTTTCACCTTGAAAGGACTGTAGAATGCTAAATTCTTCAGATACAGTTGCATATTGTATTTATTGATATGTTTTATATTCTATTTTTTAAAACATTCACATTTTTAAATATGCATTTATAAATCATTTTATAATATGCAAATAAATATTATAGTACTAGTGATATAATTGATAAAATCCAAGCTGGCTAAAGTATATATTCAAAGACCTAATTTCACCTAAAAATAAAAAGCCTAATAGAAGCAAAATACATAGTAAACTAAATTTATTTAAAATGCAAATATCAAAATTTCTGTGCATTATAGCAAAATAACCTTTTTTTGGGGGTGGGTGGGAACATTTTACAAATAGTAACTTTAAAATATGGTTAGTACTATTTTGAATTTACAAATTTTTATTTTGCTTAAGGTACTTTTCTGATTCTGAAAATGTCTAAAAATAATGAAATTCAGTACTTTATATCTTTGTTAGGTTAACTATAAAAGACATTTTTGTTTTATTTGTTAATGCATAACAATTTTTTTTCCTGTGTGTAACCTATAAAACCAAAACGCTATACAAAAATTTAGTTTTTATGAATTTTTTTAAGACATGATTTTAATGGGTTGATTAGCATCTAATGTAATTCATTCATCATTTTCAACATTCTTAGGTCAAAGTGCATGGATTCAACTAATAGTTTAGAAATTAGCTTTTAACATTCACTGAGATAGGATATCACATGAGTAGACCAGATTCCCTAGCCCTTATGAGGAAAGAGGGATTCTTAAAGTCTTCTAAAATACTTTCTAATACTTTGCCCAGTTGTATATATTATATGCATTTATGTACATGAACGTGTGTGGCTTAATTATCCCCATAACAATTTATAGGCATGATTATAATGGACACCTTTTATATTTGTGTGTGTATTATACATGCCTGATGTTATTTTATTTGAAACAATACTCTTGTGTGTAATTCTGCAAAGTGCAAACTTTGATAGACTTTTCAATTTTTTTCACAAGTAATTTTGTAAAGCTACATGAAAGAGCAACAATAAGTCATGAAAAGAGAAGTCTCCTTACAAACTCCTTAAAATATAAAACAATTTTTGTTGTTAAAGAACCAGAAACAGTCACACTACTAAGTAACTTCCTTTGGCACTGAAATTATTAGTAACTACTACTTATCAATTTTTAGGATACTTTAATTTTAAAATAGATTTAAATTTAGCAAATTAAAAAAATTAACTTTTTTTTTAAACTAAAGAGTACTATCCCAGATGATTCAAAATGAATATAGTGATTAACAATGGCTTTAACTATTTAATTGAAAATAATTTATGTATAAGAAATAAACTGTAAAAAGTTAAAAATTTTGTTTACATGAACACATGGAGCATGATGTTCTGCAAGACGCCCTTGGTAACACAGACAATTTCCAAATGGTAATCCACTTCACGCCATACATTCTGAAGCATATCTGGGGTCTCCAGCGCAAGCCTATTTGAAATGCACATTTTGAGTTCTGAAATTGTTTTTGACAAAAGAAGCACATATATAAGGTCTTTCACATAACTTCATAGAAAAAAAGTACAAGGTCCCGAGTTTGGAGATTTAGGTGGCTAAGAGCAGAACTCATTGTCTTGCATTAGTGACTGTAGATATTCTTCAGAATATGTAGCTGGTATGAAATAGACTACTGCTTAGATGTTCTCTGTATTAACAAGGGGAATCACATTGAAAATTTATAAAATTTGCTAACAAAATTTTGAATCTTCTTTCACACTGTGTAATTCTTGATAGTAAAAATCTGTCAGTTAAATAGTTATAGTCACCCGTAATTTCCATATTCATTTTGAATCATCTGGTACTTTAAATAACACTTACCTTAAAAATTCTTAGTTACATTTTATGCATGTTATACAAAAAATTAGTACTACTTTGCATAAGTATGATGAAGCTTCTTTCCTTCCTTAAGATATACTCAAAAAAAAAAAAAAAAAAAAAAAAACTAGAGCTGAGAACTATGCAAAATCCAGGAGGCTCCATCCAGGCAAGCTCCAGGAGGTTCCATACCATCAAAGCTAGGTCCCTTAGAAAGACTCTCACACAGGGCATCCCTAGAGCCCATGAGCAACTAATCTGCTGTAATTCCACAAACCAAACGAAAGCTGATAGAGAAAAAAAACACTCAAAACACTGGTGTTAAAGGATAAATTAATAAAAACTTTGTGAAAAAAAACACTCATAAAATGTTACTTTAAGATCAGGCATGTAATTTTTCCGCGAATTAGCGAAAATCCGCTAATTTTAAATAGCTGATTAGCAGACTTCCACGAATTTTGATATTTTCATAACTTCTGCGAATTTCAATCTGGTTTTAATTAAAGTACTTTCGTATGATAAAAACTGTAATTCTTGGTCATTCTACGTTCTGTTTATAAATAAATGGAATCCAGTTGGCTCATCCAATTGATCATGTGTTTCCGCAGAGGATTTTCTACAATCTAAAGTAAGTAAGCTAATGGAAAACACGCAGCTAGTAACATCAATGGGATTAATCCGATTGGCTGCCAAGCTCGTCACTTTTTAAAACGCCACATATTGTATCGTTAATTAGTGATATTAAAGCACCAGATTCTTTTGGTATTGTGTATTTGTTAATAACAGACGTATAATAGTACTTATATACCTAATATGTAATTTTTATCATTAATTCCATATTGGGAGATCTTTGACTTTATTTAATATGAATACATGATTATTTGGAATCATTGTGCTAACATACATTATACCCTTGAAAATTTTCGGAAATTTTGTGCCCCCCCCCCCCCCCCCCCGGAGACCAAAAATATTTCAGCTAATTCTTTTCTTGGCCAATCACATCCCTGTAAGATGTTACGATCGTTTTGACCAAAAAATTCTTTCGGTCTTCATCAGACAAGCCCTTCGACTCACTAAGAAGAGGGAACTGTGAGTCGAAGGGCTTGTCTGATGAAGACCGAAAGAATTTTTTGGTTGAAATGATCATAACATTTTATGTGTTTTTTTTCACAAAGTTTTTATTAATTTTATCAAAGCTGATAGGGTTGTCCAGTCCACAATTAATAGGCTTGCTAGTGGACACATTGAGTGCCTTTTCTTTTTCAAGGGGCAAAAAAATCTGTTTGTGTACCAATTGCAACTGTGTTCTGGCCTCACCTGACCACCTTTTGAATTGTGCGGCTCTTGACAGGGATGATGTAAACTTTAGATCTCATCTTATGATTTTTTGAAGATACTTGGCCTTGTGAACTTTGTCTAGCCGTGCCTAGTCCATGGGGAATAAGTCAGACACACACACACAGTTTCTGTTTTGGAATGTATCTTTGGTCAATGATATAATAATTTTTATTTTATTTGCTATACTGTGTGTTAACACAGAGTAAACAACTATCTCGTAGGTCTAATGAATGCAGTAATCCCCTATGTTGTCTTCAGAGTGGTAATGACATTGAAAAAATTTTGAGAAAAAGCTTAGCCTTGCAAGACGAAAGAATAAAGTGGATTGATCAGTTGCAAGATGCATTTATTAATGAAATTATTAATGCTGACAAAGTATCTGGTACAAAAGTAAGTTAATGTTTCTGTGGTCATTTATTTACAAATTGAGTAAACATTGCTGAAGTAGTAAAGCATTTCAAATTAGTTGGACTGTGCTTAAAATAGCACATATTGTTTAAAAGTTAATCTTCTGCACCTGTAAAAAGTCCTTTTTTTATTATTAGTAAAATTTACCCTAAAAATGATAAAACTTAAAATTTTTAGGTCTAGAAGAAGCCAACTAGGTCTGTTTTGTCTTGTGCAGTTTAAAATTAACTAATTTTGTCTGAAATGTGAAAAAAAATTAGGGTTTCTATTTGGAAATCGTATCGATCAGTCCTTGATCTGGCATACATTTTGTTAGGTCTCTTTATGAAGAATTATTTCACATGTTGAAGTTTTGACTGTTTTTACTGTGCTATTGTATTACATAATCTGATTGATTTTTGAAAAATTGTTTTTTTTTCTAGTCGTTGAAAATAAATCCATTTATAACTATCACTTGTTAAGTTGAATGTATTTATGTAAAACCAAATAAGGCAGTAAGATTACCAGTGAACTCAAAATGACTGTACTGATTAGAAATGACTATAACTATGGAAAGAATTTATCAATAAGAATTACACAGAATGTAGAAAGAAGTTCAAAATTTTGTTATATATCAGCACATAAATTGTACATTCCCTTTTAACTTTCTTACTTACTAAAAAAAAGTATAGCATCACAAAAAATTTTAGTATTCAGATATTAATGAAAAAATTGATTTTGGCAACCCTAAAATATAGTTTGAAGTGTTTTTTCAAGATGTCTCAATGTATGCATGTAGGTATATTTGCAAATATACATATACAATCTATTTTGACCTACTGCAAGTCCATTTTGACTAATTTTTTCCTAATGTCTATATATGTGTAACTCACACATCTTTAAAACTGTTAGCCATAGAATGTTAAAATTTTCTGTTTAAGATTGTTATAATATCTTGTTCTCCAACTCCCTTTTTGGTTCCAATCAACTGAATATTTCATTTACAGGACCACCAAAATAATTTCAATATATTAAGGTCTATAGATATCTTAAATATATTTTGTCTAGAGTCTGTCATTGTTTTGACCATACCCAAAAGTTCTCCAATTGTCATCAACCTTGGTGAGTTTTGTTAAAATATTGCCCAATTTGGCACCAAAGAGTAATTAGGTATCTTGCATAACTCCAAAACTTTTGACTGAAGAATATTTAAATTTTGTATTTAGAACTTGTAATGTCTAGTTGTGTATCCCTTTTTTGATTGCAGTCAACTGGATATTTAACTTACTGGATCTGGACTTTTGATACATTGAGGTTTATGGATACTTTTAGTTTGAAGTCTGTGGTCAATCACTATTTGGACTATTGCCCAGCTTGGCAGTTTTTGATGAGATATCACCGTATTAAGTTCTAAAAATATGTCTTAAAACTGAACCCAGTTTGGCAATACCTCTAAAATAATAATAATTAAAGTTTAGTGACTTCCAGCTAAATATAATTAGCTAAGAATCAGTAAACCTTAATATTATTGTAGTATTCTATATCAATTTCAAATAAAAAAATTAGGGTAAGTGCATCAAATATTTGATTTAATAGATATACAAGCAAGCCATGTGGTGTCCATATAAGATTTTGTATGAAAGATTTTGTATCATTGAGCGAAGTATTGCAGCAAATGTTTACCTTGACATGCTTGAGCAATGGCTGATGCCACAGCTAGTAAAGGATTTCATAGATTAAATCTTTCAGGAAGATGGAGCATCCCCAGATTGGGATATGGAAGGTTCAAAAGTTTTTAAACCAACATCTTCCAATTTGACACCCAGTGATTTCTTTCTATGAGTTTATGGGAAAGATCTTGTGTATGTTCTTCCTTTGTTGAAACAATTACACAGCACAGAATGTGCATTTTTAATGTGCTTGCATTAGTCATATATTTTTATTTGGAAGTTTAATCATAATCATCCTGTAGATTTCATAAATAAATTAATTTCTTTTGTAGTGAATAGCTTATATTAAATTCTAATGATACTAAATTTATTTTTGCTGTTAACATTAGATTCTTTATGTAGATTTTAGAAATTAATTTCATTTGTAGCTGAGTAGCCAAAAGTGTATCCTGATTTTTTTTATTTCTTATGATAGCATGACTGATTTTTTTTATTTGGGAGGAGGATTAGGGCACACATCAAAATTGAAAATAGAAACGAGAAAATTTTCTTATATTTACAAATAAATGTTTTAAACAAAATGATATGATTTTGTGACCAAGTTTGTGGACACAAAAGTTGGTGGACAGAGTCCCCTGTGTGTGCCCCATCCACCTCAATACTATGCCTATGGCATTGGTGACTCCAGATATTCTTTAAAATGTACAGTGTGAAATGTACCACTTAAATGTTGTCCATGTTACCAAAAGGACTCAACTAGAACATTTATAAAGAATGTAACAAAATTTTGAACTTAATTTTACATTCTGTGTAATTCTTATCATAAATTATTTTCCATAAGTAGTTATACCAGTTTATAATTGGTATGTCCATTTTGAATCATCTGAACTTTCATACTTATATAGAGCAATTATTAAATTGCAGCTCTTTTTGCAAAGGGCAAATCACTAAATCATTGTAGTCTTTGCTATTAACATTCTGTTTGTGCAAGTGAAGTGTAATTTCTTTTCTTTTCATTTTTTTTTTTTTTTTTTTTTGTTTGTTTGTCTGACGAGGGGTAAAATAGATCAGCCCCAAGAGTTTGTAGCCATTCTTGTCTGTATGATCCTGCATTCTCATTCCACCAGAGTTCCATAGTATTAATCAGAAATAGTTAAATAGGTTAAGCAGTCTGTATATGGCTTAAGGAATTAATGTTTTTCCTATTAATATTTGAAGTAAAAAATGGTGTTTGCATTGTGGTCGCAGTAACTTTTAAAGTGAATTAGTTAATTTAGGTAGGTTACATAAGTTAACCTTTTTTTAAAAATCGTAAGTGGTAGTACAAATCTGCAATAATCCCAAAATCCTACCTTGCTGGAATAATCCTTCAACCTACAACTCCTACAAGAGAATACAATTTTCCTATTTAAAGGTTCCTGAAACAAAATATAATTACAGACTCAAATAAAGAGACAGATTTTAAAACATTTTCTTTAATTATTATTACTTAACTTTCAAACATACAATATCTTATACAATTAACTCGTACTATTTGTCATCTTCCTTTTCTTTACACATTTATAAATTATAACTGTGACATCATTTGTTTTTTTGAATTTTCCATAATATTAACATTAAATATATATATCGCAGTGAGAATGGTGATTGGATAGATAGGGGAGAGTGGGGAGATATAGTGCGGCCCAAAATTAAATATAAATCAATACAAGGTTCTTTTACCTTCTTTGATGGTGCACTGGTCGGACATTTTTGCTTGATGGATCGTTGACGTCTAAGCTAGGCGACACACATAAATCTTTCAGCAGTTGATGCCTTCCACACCGATTCATCTCTATCGGCAGTCGTCAGCTGGATTCCACGAAGATCCTTCCCAGAACCTCAGCCAAAGTAATTTAACTTTTAGTAAAATGTGGGGTACTTAGAATTTTTTTTCAATCATTTTTTTTTGCACAATCACAACCATCAACTCTCAGTCCGTCCACTCTGGACTTCCTCTCACTCTAATCTGAGTCTTCACAGACTCTCCTGGGCCCCTTTTTGTTTCTTCTTTTCTTTTTTCTCCAAACCAATCCGGGAGTCATTCTGTTCACGCCCCCTTTACGTGCATAATTTTTTGTTTCTCCATTTCTGTGATTGGTTCTCTTTCCTTATTTTATACCGCCTCCTGACCTATGCCTTTCTGCGTAATATTGGCCATCGGCAATAGTCCACTATAAATTTCTTTAATTTATTATGGGGCAATTTTGACTGTCCCCTAGTGACACACCTGGCACCACTATGTCTGAATATTGTAAATCAGATGCCCACTATAAATTTCTTTAATTTATTATGGGACAATTTTGACTGCCCTCTGTTGACAATACCTCTGGCATCGCTCTGTCCGAGTATTGTAAATCTTCTTCGTGTGTGGGCTCCCCTTTTGCACTACAATATTTTCTTTTGTAAGGAAGCCTGGCATGCCTGAGCTGCATGGCAAAAATGCAGTTTTGTGATTTCATGATTACTGTGATTTTATCTTAATAAGAAAAATAACAATTGCTATAACTTTTCTTCATTTAAGATTTCCTCCTCCTTTTGAGTTATTACAAGTTTGATTTCATATGCTTTTTTTTTTCCCCCTATATAAGTGGAAAAGGTTTAGTCCATTAAATGATCTTCTGAAGGGTCATAGAAGAGGTGAGCTGACTGTGTTATCTGGTCATACTGGGACTGGAAAAACTACATTTATGAGTGAATATTCTCTAGATCTATGCTTACAGGGAGTAAGTATATTGCATTTGAAACTTATATTTATAGAAAACATGTCTAACTCATATTTCACATTAAGGTTAAAAGTGTCATGTCTGTAAGATAGTAAATTTTGGAGTTTTTATTTTAGAATTCTAAAATATGCTATGTTCTTAGTAAAAGTGTCTTAAATAAAATTTTCATGGAATTTTATCCTTAGTATGATTTTGTTCTAGTAAACAATATCATAGTTTGAAATGTTTAATTTTGGAAAAGTAATTCATTTAATCAAAGAGAAGCGTAATTTAAAGCTTATATTCAATTTTAGTAAGAAATTTCTTTTTTACTGTTAATATAAGACACAGGGTGGTTATACCTTCCTTTACAAATGACACTGCAGCTAAAGGGGGTGAGCCGACTGCCACTAAATTTGGCATATGGACTGTACACAAGATGTGCTAAAGGAAGTTTTTTAAAACCATTTGTTCAAAAAATGGCCACTAGGTGGCACTTTACATTCTGAAATCAGCTCAAAAAATGTCCAAATTAGTTAATAAATGTTGAAATTGTTTGTATATTGCAAAATAGCAATTTCCATTGTTAAATTATCAGGTCTTTTTATACAAAATGCCACCTAGTTGCCATTTTTAAAACTTTTTATTTATTTATTTACTAGCTGCATATCCGTTCTTCACACGGCAGGAAACAAAAGTTTTCCTTACATGTGCAATTCAAATTAATTCCAGTGATGTGGGACCTAAAAAAAAGCAAAATTATTTGACTCTTGACTTAAAGTTTGCATCATGAGTACTAACCTGGCATCATTGCAATATAATGACTCAAAAAACTACTTCAGTGTCATTTGCAATCAAAAAATTGAAAAGCTTAATGGTTCGCAAAGAATTCCAGACTTTCAAAATGTCTTATTTCTACATCATACTGTTTTTTTAGGTTCAACCTGTAGCATTAAATACCTCAGACAATACATGAAATTTACAACTGTTACTTTTAAATAGCTACGCACCTGTTCTTCTTTCGGGAAGAAGCGAATATTTTACTAAAACCATATCTGCATGTGAAAAAACAGAAGTTCATTTTTTAAAAAGTTCAAGTAATCTCCTCTGTTGAAATTACTGCGGGATATACTAACGCAAATTAGAATTACTTATCAATTAGTTGGTTGTAAGACAACCCTTGGAAAAGGATAAACAGAACACTTTTAATTTCATGAAATATTTATTAATGTGGTATATTGTGATTTATTCATATTATCCTTACAAATCTACTAATACTACCTATTACATATATCAATACTATCTATCTTTGCTTCTCCCTCTTCAAGGCTCGATTAAAAGAAACAGCTTAGATTATTTGGTATCAATGGGATCTTTTTATTCTATGGTGATTCTTTGCAATTTACGCATTAGCATAACAATTATCATTTCACATAATGGTTGCCAGTAAGGAAGCTCTCTATATATATTTAATTTATGCATTTTTGTATGATTTGCGCATTTAGCACCGCAAAACATTTCATATCAACGTGATGGAAAATATGCAAGCGGTTCCATTTTAAATATCAATATATCCAATATAGCGATATCTTATAAATCCTCCATGGTTCTGTCTCCCCAAAAACATCAAACTGTGTAATCTCGAGGAGCTATTTAGAATCGCACTAATTGTGACAGAATGCAGTTGCAGAGTTTGCAAATTTCACGCATTTTTAAAATTTATGACGTCATTGTTTAGCTGCCGTAAAAGATACCCCAGTTGGTTGAGGGAGTTAATTTAGATATTTTGCACAGTAGTTTTCAAACGGTATCTTATTAAAACTTCTAAAGACGTTGAAAAATTTTTTGCTTTATAAAGGACCCCTATGGAGGAAAGTAATCCAGCGTTAAAATAAAACTATACTCCCAACATGCATATGTTAGAAAACCTATAAATATTTTAAAATAAGAAGCGGATTAAAATGCCACTAATAATAATAATAATTGTGAATTTCTTAGTTTATTTCTATAGAAAGTTTTAATCAAAATAATGCCTCCTGTTAAAAAAAGGGCAGGGATAAATGCTTTAAAGTTGTGGCATAATTTTTACGTATCTTAAAGCATTTGATGTCATAGATCCTCACTTGCGAATTGAAAATCTGGTACCCATTTTAAACCTCTATTGATAGGTTGAAAAAAGCCTTTTTTCTAATCCTTTCTGTGGGAATGCAACAAAATTATCTCGTGCCATGATTTATCATTGCAATGGCATAAGCTATCTGTGTTGATGCTATTAAATTCTAAGCATTAGGTTACATTAAAATTTGTAAAAAATCATCTAATTTACATAATTTTTTTGTTTTCATTTTAAAAGAGGGAGAAAAGAATGTTTCACGATTTGTCAAAATATCAAAAAGTTATGACAGATAGAATTCGAGATGCAACAGTTTTAAAATTATTTTACGAAAAAATTCAGCAAAATAGATGCTTAGTATAAAAATTCCTGAAAATCTGTAAATCATGTTACGTATTCAGAACAAACTGTTTTTAAAAGAAAATTTTCTCCTCTATTCAATGATACAAATGCCGTTTTGCTGCGAGAGTAATTTCTGCCGTTATTACGAATTAGGTGAGAAAAAATGCCAAAAATCGTATAAAATTATAAAAGTTCTAGGTCGAATTTTGAAAAAATTGCTTTGAGGTTCACAACTTCATGTTTAGAACTTCCCGAGTACCAAATTTGGTGTTTCTAGGTGTAGCTGTTTGCCCGTAATGCCGCCGACACACTCACACACACCCCACAGACATCTTTTATAATAAGTAGAGACTTTCAAAATTCTTGAGTGCATTTCATGTATCGTCTATATACCAAATTTGGTTACAATCTGTTCTTCACTTTTCATTGGGGAAGTTTAATCATAATTGTCCTGTAAATTTCATAAATAATTTCATCTGTAGTAAATAGTTTATACTAACTTCTAATGATAATTTTTTTTTTACTGTTAACATTAGACTCTATATGTAGATTTTAAAAATTAATTTCATTTGTGGCAGAGCTGCCAAAAGTGTATCCTGCCCCAGGCACCGGTTTTGCTGTGCCACTGTTCAGTTTCAAAAGTGAGTACATTTCCTCATCAGCAAGGAATCATGTTTGCATTTGCAAAAACTTTCATATTTGAGATTAATTCTGAAATTCCAAAATTTATTATTTTTCTGAAGACTAGGTTGCTTTAGGATAAACACTTTACCATTTACAGAGTTGCCAACTCTCCTGATTTAGACAGGAGACTCCTGATTTTTCATTGATCTCCTGCCAACCTGATTTAGGGTACATTTATCCTGATTTTTGATAATTTTTTCATTTTCTGATTTTTATCATTTGTCATATGAAAAACGGGATTTTTGTAATTTGAAATCTTTTTTTAAAGTCCTGTCTTGGCAAGGAACCTTTCTCAGCATTTTTCTCTTTTTGCAAACTAGTTCCAGGATCCCAAGCATATATGACTTTAACCCTTTAACGCGCAGTGTTCCCGCTCTGGGAACACCAAACTCTGACGTTTTGACTGTTGCCAGTCACAAAGAATAGATTTGATTTCTATAAAAACAGTTGCGGGAGGCATAGCTCCACGAGAATCCTTTACTTTTTAGCACGTCATTTCCCGTAAAAAAAAGGTCATGATTAGTTTTAACAGCTGCTGAAAAATGGAAGAGTGCAAGAACAGCTGGATAGATTGCCCAATGCTGAAAAAAGGGCAGTCGTTGCCATCGCTCAACTTAACTACCAGCAAGATGGCGGATGATCAAAACGTTCATCGCATGCCACATATCTAGAGACCCTTTTTTGATGACAGCTGGCTGTGCGCCACAGCCAGCTGCTTCAAAAAAGGGCTCTAGATCTGTGACACGCGATGAACGTTTCGATCGTCTGCAATCTTGCTGGTAGTTAAGTCGAGCGATGGCAACGACTGCCCTTGTTTCAGCATTGGGAAAGGGTTTGATCCTCAAAGGATTAAAAAATTTGGGCTTCACTAGCAAATGAATAATAGGATGGAGTGCAGCTTCATGTTCTAAAGCATTCGAATTTCTATCTTTTTCCATCACTCTTAAAAATCATTTTTTGTTTCACATTGTTTTGCTTAATCCTCCTTAAGTGTAAAAATTAACCCCAATTTTTTATTTTCTAACTTAATATTATGTACAAGATACTGACGACCCAAAATTAATGTTTTATGCTCTAAAAATATCTATTTCTGGCAACAAATTGCATGAAAAATGCTTTTTATTTCTTTCTCCAAAATGTAGTTTCAGCTGATACATCCTTGAACTTTTAAAATTTGATTTTTTAATTAAAAAAAAAGTCTCCTAATTTTTGTCCTTGCCAGGTTGGCAACTCTGCCGTTATAATTAGGGTTATAAACTCTTCAATATATCAAAGTAGGAGATTATCATGTTTGATTTTCCTTTTGCTAGTCTTCTTGTTTTCAGCTATATGTCTTGGGTAAAATTTTCTGACAGCTAAAATTTCACTTTAGATGATTACAAAAATATGACTGAAATCTAATTAAAAAAAAAAAAAAGATAATGAACCAAAAATATGACTTCAAAAATTAATATTGAATATAAAAAATTGTTTTCTTCTCTTAAACTTATCATCAATGCTGTAAAACTCTTCTAAAATAAATAAATAAACAAATATATATATTTTTTCTTTTTTAAAACTAAAACTAAGAAATAGGACTAAAAATCGATATTGTGCAGTTCATTATAACAATAATTGAATAAATCATGAATTTAGACCTAATTTCTTCAAAATAGGCTTATCAATGTGAGATTATCTATATGTCAGGATAAATCAAAACTGGATGTAAATGAGCAAAGTGTCTAAATCTTGATTAAAATATTATATTATAATTAGATATATGTTTAGGTTTTACATCTTATTAAAATAATATCAAATACCAAAATGAAAGGCATGGCTACCTTAGAATGTCAAGCGGGCATTCATCCAACACTCCATTAGAGACTTTTCACTGTGGCTGGTGTGATGCCACTGTTTTGCATATCCCATCGGGAGAAAATCTTTTATTGGTGGCATAGTGGTGTCACCTGTTGCACAGGAATAGAGTGATTTGTACTAAGGCTGATTCTTAATGACACTACATCAACATTTAAAAGGAACAATAATTTTAGCTATATAACTCTTATATACTTTAAGAATTTATTTACTGATAACTAAAATTGCTACTAACACACACACACACATATATATATTTGTTCTTTAGGTTCCTACATTATGGGTCAATTTAGAGATTCCAAATGAACGATTGCTAAAAGTTATGTTGTGTCAGTATTCCAGGTAAAATGTTTTCTATATTCACATTTTTAAGATATTTGCTTTGGTATTTTTACTTACTATAAAATTAGTTCACTGAATAATTTAAGTTGTGCTGAACTATCTTTGTAAACAAAGTGTTTAAAATTTACCTATTTTATTTGTTGCACTTGAATAAAAAAGTTATAGCTGTGAGATTTGAATTCTGTGCAGTGATAAAAGTTCTTGCATCACATAATAGTTTCTAAAGTTTATATCAATTAAAATATACCCAAAGTTGGTTTTAATGAATATTAAAACTTTTTTTATGTACCAAAAGTTAACTCTTTAACATATTCAAAATTTAAAAAAATGTTCTTTTGTTTATTTAGGTTTAATTTAATCTTTTCTCCTAAAGAAGAAAGAATTTTTGTGTATCATGAAGCACAGGTCGAGGAATTTTAACTCTTTAGATCACATATGAGCGACCCCTGTCCCGCGAGACAGATGTGGCCTGCCACAGCTTTTGATCCAACCCACAGAATATTTCAAATTCCCATTATAAACCCATATAAACTGTTCAAAATCCCAAATAAATCTCATTTTTATGGCCCCTGACTTTGCAAACATCGTAGTTTGGCCCACAACTTTCTGAAGGTTGACCATTCCTGCTCTAGCCTTAAACAAAACTATTTGTAGTTTAACTAATTATAGTTTACTGGTCAAACTTTAATTCATTTACTTAAAATTAATTAATGTTTTCTTTGTTAAAGAAGTCTTTATTTTTGCTATAAAACATTTGGTCAGCAGGGATCATACTAGCATACTAGGGGGCATATTTTATTAACTTTTTGCAAAAAGGAGCTTTTTCTTTTCAAAATACTAGGATCTCTGAATTTATCGTTTTAAAGACAAGTTTTCTTGAAAACCCTGTCTCACTGGGTTTTCAAGTTAAGTTTCGTTAAACTGGGTTAGTATTGTTATTATTCTTTAATGTTACTGTAAAGGTACCTAGAAAATACAAGGAGGGTCTCCAAATAATAAATATTATGTGTCACTGGGACAAACAAGTTTAAGAAGGTGGTACAGTATGATGCAAGCCTAGTTTAGAAAATTATTACCATTTATAGCAAGAACAAAACTTTTATGCTAACATATATATCATTTATATTACTTGATATTTTGATCTGTTTTCTTTCTTTTATCTTTCTTGAATTGTTTTTTGTTTTTATAGCACAATTTGTTTTTTTATATTTTCATTTAGATGTTCATTTAAAGAGAAAGATTCTCAAAAAAATCTGAAACTTTGGACTGAGAAATTTAAAGAATTGGAAATGTGTGTTTTAAATGTTGCTGATCGATATTCCTTAGATGGACTTCTATCAGTAAGTAAAATTTTCTTTTCATTTGAATGAATATGGTATAACCATATTAACCTTTTCCAAATGGCCGCCGAGGTTTCCTGAAGTTACTGCAAGTACAAAAACTACCACCTCTCAAATTATCCTGGATGATGTGCAGTCTTTGAAATGATTATGTAGGCATGCAATTGATTAGATTACGATTACTTTTCTTTTTCAAATGGAGACTACGGTTAGATTATGTTAATCCAAAATATTAATTTTGCCAATTGGGAATAGAATACGGTAATCCCAAATATTGTGTCAATTATGATTAGATTACAATAATCATACTAACAAAAACTTCAACTTTATGCAAGGTGCGATTAGGATTAAATTATACTTACAAAATACTTTTTTGTGAAGAATTCATAGCTTTTTAATTGTACAATTTTTAGGCAGAGGATAGAACTAATTATTAGCGAACAATTGGCTCATCTGTTAGGGAAGGTAATTGTCAAGAAAACCCCAGTTAGGATAAGACACAAGTTTCAACTTCATATGCCTGGAATGCTTGATTTTTTGTACAAATAAAATTTAATGTACTGCAAAATGCACTTTAAATATCGAATAATATGGTCTGTTCTACTCTAAAACAAAAATAGGTAAAATCCTAGGAGGTCAGTTTTTTAAAAAGGTTTTTTTAAGGGTTTTTTTAATGCATCCCAATTTCTATTACCCAACATGAACATGATCTTGGCCATTTTAGCTTGGCACTAGTGGTAAATGGGAAATCGAGGGAGATATGTTGTTTACTTTATCTTTGATTACAGGTTTAACTTGTTCAAGCAATATCCTACAATAATTAATACAACAGCTGAGATTGTCTCCTTTCTGTCTCCAGTGTTGATTCCCCTTCCACAGATCTCTGAATGCTTTGCTGGACCCAGAGAGGACTGATGAGAGGAAGCAACTCCTGGGCACAGAAATGATAACTTTTAACTTTAGATCTTTGTAACTGTGTGAATGACATGTTAAACCAGGTTTCAAGACTTTTTTCAGCAGTCTGAATAGACTGTCAAAAGTAGAAGCCCTGAGAAATTTAACATAACCCTTTGCACACAATTTAATGAGTTTTTTCTGTTATCTTCAGTTGGCATAGGGCCACCAAATACCTAAAGCATACCTGCCAACTCTTCTGGTATTGACAGAAGACTCCCATTTTTTTAAGCTATCTTCCAATCTTCTGCCAGAAGATAAAATCTTCTATTTTTTTTTAAATTTTTAGTTGATATATTAAATTGTATCGCAAACTGTGTAAAAAAAATAGTAAATAAATAAATCCATTTCAAAATAATCTATTAAGGTAATCATTTCAACAGCTAACCGCACAATGCTGTTGTATGAGTGAGGTCATAGCTTTTGTAAGCAAATCTTTTATCGATAGTTAAAACAAACAGAACTTCATTTCTTTCCCCCCTCAGTAATTCATTATTAGAAAATTTATTAGTGTTGAAAACTAAAGCTAACATACTTTGTTATGAAAATAATTTTTCTGGTGAACTATTAGTAAAAGCTAAAATATCTACTTTGAACCAGCTTAAAAAAAAAAAAAAAAAAAAAAAAAAAAAAATCTTAATCTGTTTATTTTTTAGCATACTTTGGTTAAAAATAAAGTCAAATTCCCATTCATTTGTTTTCATTTTTGTGAAAATACTTCATCTTTTATCATTTTATATAAAAATTTCAAGTAAGCTCTTTTCTATTACTATTTAATTTTGTTTTTATTTCTGTACATTACTAATATAAAAAATAATAATAAATGGAGATAAACTGGGGATCTTCTGTTTTTACTTATATTTAAAAATTATCTTCTGATTTTTTATGAAATCTTCTGTTTTTTCAACCTGACTCTTCCTGTTTTCGACTTAAGAAGGTTGGCAGGTATGCTAATCCCACAACTGAAGAACAAATAAAAGATTTAATTTCTAGGTTATAGTACATGTATATATACACTATCTGCCAATAAGTACTTGGACACCCATACAAATGAGAATATCTGCATTCCTGATCTACATCACTCATTCTATACTTAAATATCACACAAGAAACAGCATTGGCATTAGTCATTTACAAGATGCCACGAAATTCAGAGCTGTCTGACTTCGAGAAAGGCATAATTGTTGGACATCATAGAAATGGCCGATCCTTAAGGGACATATCTAGTGAGTTAAACATCCCAAAATCCACAGTGGCTTCTATGATTAAGTAGTAGAAGGTGAGTGGTGATTGTCAGAATGTTCTTCGACCCGGTAAACCTACAAAACTAAGAGACCGATGAGTGCTGTCCAAAGAAATTCTGAAAAACCGCACCAAGCCAATGTCCCACAAACTCTAGGAGTTCCAACAAGCATCCAGGACTGTTGTTTTGATAAATACCATCTGCAAGGAAACACATTTGCTTGATTTTTCATGGTTGTAAAATTGCCCATAAGCCTTTGATTGCAAAATTCAACCACATGGCTCAGTTGAGGTGGTGCAAAGCACACCGAAATTGGGCTGTAGATGAGTGGAAATTGGTTCTCTAGAGTGATGGATCAAGGTTCAATCTTTAGCAATTGGATTGCAGAGTCTGGGTTTGGTGTATGTCTGGAAAACGCCTTTTGCCTGAATGCATTGCGCCTACAGTACACTGAGGTGACAAAAGTCATGGGATAGCAATATGCAAATTTACAGATGTCGGTAGTATTGCATACAACAGGTATCATTGGTCAAATAAAATTTAATGTACTTCAGCAGAACTTTTATTTATAATCAAGTAATTGATACGGCAAGGTGTTTGAAGTGATCATGGCTGCACAATGAGAATTAACAGAATTTGATGCGGAGTAGTGGTTGGTGCAAGCCGAATAGGACATTCAATTTCAGAAATATTTAGTGAATTGAATATTCCAAGATCCACAGTTTCAAGAGTATGTCGTGAATCTCTAATTTCAGGCATAACCACTCTCTATGGACAATGCAATGGGTGGCAGTGTGCTTTGAATGACAGAGATCAGTGACGCATCCAAAGAATTGTCAGCAACAACAGACAAGTAATGCTGCATGAAATGACCGCAGAAATCAATGTGGTTGTACGGCAGGCGTGTGCGTTAGGACTGTGCAGTGAAAACTGGTTTCAGTGGGCTATGGCAGCAGAAGACCAACTCGAGTGCCATTACTGAATGCACAGCATCGCTTGCAGCACCTTTCCTGGGATCATATCTGTTGGACCCTAGATGACTGGAAAACTGTAGCTTGGTCAGATGAGTCATGATTCTGGCTTTTAAGAGCTGATAGTAGGCTACAAGTGTGGTGTAGACCTCACGAAGCCATGGACCCAAGTTGTCAAAAAGGCACTGCGCAGGCTGGTAGTGGCTCCATAATGGTGTGGGGTGTTTTTACATGCAGTGGACTGGGTCCTCTGGTAAAACTGAATGGATCATTGACCGGAAAGGACTATGTTGAGCTACTTGGAGACCATTTACACCCATTCATGCGCTTCATGTACCCAAACAACAATGGAGCTTTTATGGATGACAATACTCCATGCCATTGTGCCAGAACTGTGTGAGCTTGGTTTGAAGAATATTCTGGAGATTTCCAGCGAATGGTTTGGCCACCCAGATCACCTGACATGAATCCCATTGAGCATGTATGGGACATAATCAAGAGGTTTGTTCATTCTCAAACTCCACCACCATCTACCCTGTCGCAACTGTGGAACTCTGTACCATATCTACCAACTCTTCTGGTTTTGACAGAAGACTTCTGTTTTTTTAAGCTATCTTCTGGTCTTCTGCCAGAAGATGAAATCTTCTGTCTTTTTTAAATTTTTAATCGATATATTAAATTGTATTACAAACTGTGCGAAAAAATTGTACATTAATAATTCTATTTCAAAATAATTTATTATGGTAATCATTTCAACAGCTAACAGCACAATGCTGTACTATGAGTGAGGTCAAAGCATTTGTAAACAAATCTTTCATATTGATAGTTAACAGAACTTCATTTCGTTCTTCCCTCAGTGATACATCATTAGAAAATTTTTTAATATTGAAAACTAAAGCTTGAAAATAATTCTAATGATGAACTATTAGTAAAAGCTAAAAAAGCTACTTAAAAAATCTTAATGTAAGAGATAAAAAAAAATCTTAATGTTTATTTTTCAACATACTTTGGTTAAAAATAAAGTCAAATTTACATTTATTTAATTGTTTTTTATTTTTTGTGAAAATACTTCATCTTTTTTCATTTTATATAAAAAAATTTAGATAAGCTCTTTCTATTGCTATTTAATTTTGTTTTTATTTCTATACAATACTTATATTAAAAAATAAGAAGAAATGGTGATATACACTGGCGGAAACAGTCTTCTGTTCTTAAAATATTTTTTAAATTTTATTTTTATCTTCTGATTTTTTGTGAAATCTTCTGTTTTTTCAACCCGTCAACTGTTTTTTCTTCCTGTTTTTGGCTTAAGGAGGCTGGCAGGTATGCTGTACAGACAGCATGGCTGAATATTCTTGTAGGGGACTTCCAATGACTTGTTAAGTTCATGCCACATAGTGTTGTTGCACTCCGCCAGGCAAAAGGAGGTCCGACATGTTATTAAGAGGTATCCCATGACTTTTATTGCCTCAGTGTAAAGTTTGGCAGGAGTAAAATTATCGTCTGGGGATGTTTCTTGTGGTATGGACTGTAACCCTTGGTCCCAATTCATGGTAATCTCAATGTCAACTCCTACTCCACTATTCTAGACAACAATGTGCTTCCTACACTGTGGCAATTTTACAGGTTGGATCATTGTTACTTCCAGGATGACATTGTCACTGGTCATGTTGTGAGGTCTACCATGGATTGGTATGATGACAGTGGGGTCAACTGACTGCACTGGCATGCCCAGAGTCCAGATTTGAATCTTAATGTAAACCTCTGGCTCAAGTTGGATCGCCAAATTAAGGGGTGCAGCAGCTGTCCAAAATTCGTGAAAGTATTTACATGTTTTCTCCAAGCCGAATGGAAAAAAATACCACTGTCCATCATCCTAACAGTTGTGGAAAGCATTCCCCAGAGGGTTATGGCTGTTCAGGATGAGGTCCTACCTACAACTAAATATGAATAAATTGTGTTTATCACTTTTATAACAGGTGTCCAATTACTTATTAAGTAGATAGTGTGTATATATATATATATATAATTACAGCACTATATATAACTATATTGTACTTGGGTCAAACCTAACCTGATAGTGGAGGTAAATCTATCTGCCGTGTGATTCCACCACTCTTAAATATTTCTTTCTGTTTGCCCAGCTTATTACAAAACCAAGACATTTTTCATCTATTAAGTGCTAAAATAAAGTGTATGTTATAAAATAATTGCATATTTGCTTGTGTTACTTGAATGCAGTAATTAAAAGATTTTTTTTCTTTTGTTTAATAGTCATTGTAGGTGCATTCAAGTGTAATTTTGATGAATTAATTATATCTTTTATTCCTGGGTCATGCTGCTGCATTTAAAGGGTTAATCTTTTGTCTGGTTTATTCGCTTGAATTTAAGTCTAATGATAAATGACTGTTTTAATAGTTTTTGTTCTTTTTACAGGCAATGAGGAAAAGTATCAGCTTGTGTAAGGCACAACATATTATTATTGACAATCTACAGTTCATGTTATATTTTGGTAACCATAATTCTTCAGGGTTTGATTTTCTTAGGCGACAAGATCAAATATTTTCAGCTTTCCGGGAATTTGCTACTAACTGGAATTGTCACATAACTGTTGTTATTCATCCAAGGAAGGTAACTAAAGCAATTTTATAACAACTAAATTTAAGTCAGTATACTTTTATTAATAATGTCAAGAAAACAGGTGTTAAAACAGTTAAATAAAATAGCTGTGTAAAGCACACAAAAAGTGTTTACTATTGTGTATGTTCTGTACAGATATTTTGTAACCAAATCAAGATTTTCTTACAAAACTAGTGCTAAGAACTTAAGAAAAATTGTCATTCTTTGAATAAATAATGAATGCTGCATGATTAAAAGGACCTTGACTAAAAAGAACAAATTGTATCATATACATTAAAGAATTTTTGAATATAATTGCACTTCAAAATTCATTGAAGCATGACACTTTTTTTGTTGTTGTAAAAGTCAAATAATTTGATGTAAACGGACTCGGTATTAATTGAAAGTGATTTATTGTTTCTAGAAGTATAACCCCACCCCCCTCCTCCTGGAAAAAAAATCTCAAACACTTTTATATTTTAAAATAGTACTGTATAAAAAGCATATTATAATCCATGTGTCAGCCCTATTTGTCTTCCTTGTTCCATTATGTTTCAAAGTATATCATAATCCATGTGTGTGTGCTGTGTTTGTCTTTCTTGTACCATAAAACACTTCTTTGGAATTATAATCTGCATCAAAATTGCCTTTTATAAATGTTTTACAATTGTCATCAGATATATTCGAAAAATACTTTACCTTTATAATAAACAGTAGGGTTTGGCAATTTCTTGCCAAATATAGAAGATATCGCCAACAGTTGGGCTTAGTTTTGGGGACTTATTATGTAATGGTAAGCTTGGTAATAAATTGCCAAAAATAGCAAACCTTGGCGGCTTTTGGCATTGCTGCTATCCATCAACCCTTGAAAAGTGATTTGCCATTTCACAGAATAGACAAAAATTTTTGTCTGAAATTAATAGTACTCAAATTCTAAGAAAAACCAATGCCCAGTTCCTGGCATAACTTTTTTGAGAACAACTGGTGACTTTATATTGACAAAAGTCATTTTTTTTAAAATTACATTCAGTATATTTTTATTGAAACCTTTTAATTTATAATGATGCGCCTAAAGCTTTCTATATCAGCCCAAATGTAACACGACCCTGAAATTTTTCATCAAAATAATTAGAAAAATTCTGTATTTAGAATGAACCAGGTTTTTTTATGGGAAATGTCAGTCAAAAAACATTGCTTTATATTCGGGCTAATATGGTAAATTATAGTTTGAGAAAAGTATTATAATTTGTACAGGGCTCGTACGGGTACTTAATTTGCTAAAATTCTAAACTTTTGGAAAATTTTCCTATTATGTCCTACTATTTAAGGTACTTGAGAGAACTTCTTTCCGTATTTTATAAAAAAGAAACAAGACCACTTTTAAAACATCAGACCATGTTAGGAGAATATTTTGAAAGTTCAGAATTTTGGCAAATCTAGGATCTGTATGAATCCTGTTTGTAGCAATATTGTAAAAAAGGAATATGCAGTTACATATTTAAATTCTTTAATCAAAGTAATATTTTTGTTTTTAATTAAATTCATTTATACTGTGTGCTCATCATAAATTTTCTTTTGCACAAAGATGTTTTTTCAATTTAATTACCATTCTTGTAACTAATTATTATTATTATTATTATTATTTAGAAACAATAACTAGTATGTAGTGAGTAGAGATAGTTTAGCAAAAACTCGTCCTGCAACAGAAAATCAAATTATTCATGTGAACATTTGCAGCTTCAAAATCTAAGCATTTTTTGAAAACTGACAAATATGAAAATTAGCTACAACTTCTGAGTTTTCACACCAAAAGTTCTTACTGTTTCTTGCAAGTGTGGAAATTATAACCTTTATAGTTTTAATGTATTTTTAAAATTAAATTCAGAAGTGGCTCATTCCATTGAAAGAATAGCATTAATTAATTTCAGATAGTTATAAAACGCTCTTAAACAAAGTATTAACCCTTTCCAGACAGGCCTCGTATATATGATTTAGCACAGAATTTGCTGTGAAGGGCAACAGATGTGCTTACATGGCATCATAATGCAGAAAACAATTAATATGAAATGTAATATGATTTTAAAGATTTTCATGCAAGTAAGCTTAGCATTGAAAATCAGCTGTCATCTTGGAAAATTTGTGCAGTGGTAATTTTCATACCCGCAGTAACTTCTGCAAAATTAAGCTGTCGTCTGCAGATGGTTTAAAAGAAATTAAATATATACAGGGTGGCCATAATTAAGCTGCAAGTGTTCAAGGGGTGCTGGAGAGAAAACTACCGAGAATATTCCAGTGAAATTTGGTAGCTACACGTTTCAGAACATGCTCAATCAAGTCAAATATGCAAAAAAAAATCGCCATTTTCACCCGATAGATGATGCTGTACCGTATTTCAAAGCTCACCGGTGGCATATACAACTTCCAAAACCGATAGACATAGTGGCATTCTAAGAGGCATACAAACAATATAAAACATCATTTACAGTTTGTCAAAATTCCATACAATTCGCTTCAGTAATTAAATTTTTACAGTAACAGGTAATCAAAAATTAAGATAAATTAAGATCACAAATTAAACAATTCATAAAGATGCTTTGGAAAACAATTAAACCATTATTTATTTTCATTGTCCATTGGCACTCATCGGACCTCTTAATTGTTTCATATGCCGATATTTTTTCAGAGTAGCTGAATAATTGCTACCATTCTGATAGAATATCTTCCCTAACAATGCACCTTCCTTCTTATTCAGAGTCATGATTGACCATTACTGAATGTGATATGTTTTTACACTGTTTGATGGGCTTAAAATTTGCATATATGACGTCCATAAGCATTGAAACACGATAGAGCACCATCTATCAGGTGAAAAAGGCAATTTTTTTTATTGCATATTTGACTTGCGCATGTTCTGAAACGTTTAGATATCAAGTTTCACTGAAATATTCCTGGTAGTTTTCTCTCCAGCACCCCTTGATCACTTGCAGTTTAATTATGGCCACTCTGTGTATATATATTTTTTCTGAAACAAACTACCATGCAAATTTCATGTGAAACATTTTTGTTTCAGAAACCTTATAAGTAAGAAAATTTTTGCGTTCATGCAAGTGTCTATTATTATACTCTCTCTCTTCTCTCATCTCTTAGAATTATTTTTTTTTTTCCATTCATGTAAAGCCTTTCTATTTGATTACAAAAGTATAGATCTTAGTAGGCATTGAAAAAAATGACTTTAATATAAGCATAAGCATTAATATAAATAATTAAAAAATGTGATTACTTTCACTTTTGTTTTAGGAACCTGAATTTTCTCCATTGTCAGTGACATCTGTATCAGGTACAGGAAAATCAACACAAGAAGCTGATAATGTAATCATGTTGCAAACCACAAAAACTAAACAGTATTTAGAGGTAATTTGTCATTATTTTATATTTTTATCTACAGTGTTGTAATTAAAACTCTGTTGTGATTGACGTGCGTTCTTCCAAATTAATTTGAACTAGCTGGAACCCATGTAATTCGACAGTTTATTTACTGACTGTAATGTTTTAAAAAAAATGGGAAAGATCAGGAATATCACCGAGGTCTTGGACAAAACAGGCAGGAAAACTGAAAGTGCAACTTGGACGTGACATGACTTGTGACAGAAAGTAAACAATAAGTTTCGCACCAGTTCTTACTTTAGCAACTGTACAATGGCAGTGAAATGATTGAAATCTTTAAAATTTGTTTCTAAGTATCTTTATTGAGTAAAAAAATGAATACATATTAAAGATGAATGAGCACGATTACATTCACAAATTCTAATTGAGTATTTCGTTGAAGATATTTTGGGTAAAGCCATCGACCACGGAACACCTAGGTGAGTTGTCGTGGGTGATTTTGACTGCCATGGCATTCTTTGATCTAACCATTGAAAGAGTGACATACAACATTCCATGAGAAAATACAAGTTCAGGAAAGTAAATGCCAACAGTAAAGTGAAAAAGAGATAAAGTGCCAAAATAAAGAAGGAGTTTATAATTGTGGTCAGTGTGGTTAATAAACCACAATGTATTTGCTGTGTAGAAAAATATGGAGGGAAAAAAAAAAATCTGAAAAACTTTCATATTTTAAATATGCACTAATGTGCCGTATGTTAAAAAGTGTATCATTATTCATGAGTGTGCCATATTTGTCTTCCTTATCCCATAAAACACGTCTTTGGAACCAAAATCTATATTAAAATGGCCGTCTACTAAAACTGTTTTACAGTATTTTCCTAGCACATTCTAACTACACTTCACCTTTAAAGATACTGTTTTGAATGTGCATCATAATCCATGAGTGTGCCATATTGGTCTTCTTCAATAACTTAATAAAATACTTTTCAGAATTGAAATCTATATTAAAATCGCCTACCAAACTCACCTGGTGAGCCAGATGCGGAGCTCCCAGTTTTTAACTCCGTCAAGCTTGGTACTCATTTTATCAACCCACTCAAGGGCTGAAAGACTGAGTTAACCTCACCCAGCCCAGGAATCGAACCCAAGACCTGTGACACGGCAGCAGAATGTGCTAACCGTTATATCACTGGGATTTATTCTAAATACACTTCACCATTATAAATACTGAGAAAGTGTACCATAATACATGAGTAAACTGTATTTGTTTCCCCTGTCCATAAAACAATTTCTTGGAACTTGAAATATATATTAAAATCGCCTACCAAAACTATTTTACAATCTTCGCCAAGCATATTCTAACTATTCTTCTCCTTTGTTGTAGGTAAATAAATTATAGCATTTACCAGTTTCTAGCCAAATCTAGTAGATATCGCCAAGTTAGGCTCAATATTTGAGACTTATATTTGGCACCAAACTTGGCAGTAAATCATCAAAAACTGTAAAACTCGCGGCTTTGGACATTTTATTCTGTTCTCACCCTATCTGTTGCTTTTAAACATTTTTCTGCATAGACCGTACTGTATGAGAAATTTAATTTTGCAGCCCCGTAAAAAAACTATAAGTCCTGCACACACCAAAATCAATACTGGTCATGTGACGATAGTCTGTAATATATGAACCAACCATTTAAGAGCTAGCGCACTTTAATCGGTTTGATTAGCAAGAAAATAGTAAAAAACGTCAGAATTCGAAGAAAGGAGTGACGTGTCCTGTTTTCTGCAAGGGACATTGAGCTAATCTGCCAAACGGAGTGTGCACACTCCCTGCTTTATTTACATTTACTCGATCTGCCCTCAGTGGTAAAGATCCAATATGAGATAGGAAACTGAAAAATTAAAGAAATAAGAGATAAAGTTCCAAAATGAAGATGTGCATGGCTCATCCCGGAGTTTGCATTGCCTCTGTATAACTCCTAGAGACCAATGCCTGAGAAGTTTGCCAACGTGCAGAGATAATTTTTTTTTTCGAACAGCTTGTTTATTTGCCTTCTACAGTGATTTCTCGTAATTTGGTGACCTACACTTACATATAAATGATCATTATTTTGCATTAAAGTTGCGAATAAACACTGCTTTTTATTTTAGCTTGCTTAAACTTCTGTAAATGCATAATTAATGTTGCCAAATATAATTTATTTTGCCAACATGTTGTAAATTCTGAAATTGAGCCACAAATTAAATTTCACAATAAGTGATCTCCTATTTTGCAGAAGAAAACTGCCAAATGAATACAGCTGTTTTTATCATTTCAGAAAAACACATTATCTGAAATTTTAAACTCCAGTAATCCAAGTGATCAAATCTTATGAAATTCCACTCCCACGTATAAAGACAGGCTTTATTCAGGTTACTCATTGGTCGGTGAGAGTACATGCATGCTAAAACGGTATCAAATAATCTGGTTGAAGTTGCGTGTGCGTTAAGATAGGTTTTATTATGATATTTTCAGAAAAAGCACATCGATACTGAATTTTAACAGGCTTGTGCAACAGCTCTTTTTCTATTCTTTTATTTTTATTTGCTTTCTATGTTAATTCCTGCTTTAAACCCCCTACTCTTGCCAACCAAAAAAAAATCACCACACATTTGCGAGCTGCCCAGGCACTAGTTTCAACTCCAAAAGGAATTACATGAAAATGAACAGGAACAAATTAGCAATAAATGCATCAGTTAAGGAATTCGAAGACAATTATTAAACACACATTTATTGGCAACTGAAAAATAAATAAATAAAAGTTATGCTGGGCTTAACCCCTTAAAAAGTCTCTCCTCCCTCCACCTTAGACAGGTACCATTATCTAAATACATATATGTTCAAAAAATATTCAAAATTTACAGATTTTTGTGATGTAAATGCCAGAATGACAGAACTATGATCTTCAAGTGAAAAATATTAACTGATAAGCCTGTGGGTAGTGCAAAGCACTTGGTTTGTTGCCATCCCACTAATGGTTTTAAGCTCTCGAGAAATCAGTACTGTTTCAACTTTCTTATATTTTGAATTATTATATTCTTGTAAATCTGTTAAGTTATTGTCAAATTAATTTTATTAGATTATTTGATTTTAATTTGTAGCATCTGTTTTTCCATTTAGATGAAATTTAATTTACTATGATTTATTTACAGGTTTTGAAAAATCGTTATGGTGGAACTAAAGGCTGCATACTCTTGCAATATGATGAAAACACTCATACATTTACAATGAAAAAAGCCATTTCCAAAGCAAAATCTGTCGCAGAAGATACTGATGAAGGCAGCTGATTACTATCTTAAAGTTTATACCACCGAAGTGACCTTATTTTGCATTAATGAAAAATGTACAGTATTTCTTTGCATTTACTTATTTATAACAATTTGTATATATTTCTAATAGTGCAATCAGCTGTTTATAAATCAATTTAAACGTAAACAAGAAAGATAAATCATGCCAATTTCATTGATTAGAAAACACTTTCCAACACAATATTTTTCCACCGAATTTGGCCGTGTATTGTACTTAAATCTGGTGAGATTTTGCATATAATCTTATGAAAGCTGTATATCATTATAAACCACCAGTATAAATCATTATTAATGTTAGTATACTTATTGCATTGTACTTGAAATGGATTACCATCTCACAACTGCTATACATTGTCATGTATTGGAATTATGTTGAGTGCTTCTGTAGAAAATTGCAAATGATATAGACATTATTTTCGATGAAGACTTTTATCTTGTAATCTTTAATAACGCATATCAGTTTTATTTTGTTTTTAAAAGCCGAAAATCTCTAAAATATTCTTTAAAGAATGATTACCCATAGAGTGCAATGCATTAGAATTCATTTGAGTGTTCCTGTAGAACTGTAAATGCTACATACATAATTTTCAATAGGGTACATGGAATAGTACATAGGAAAAACAAAAATAAATTTCATAGCAATCGATGCATGAAATGGATGAATTATTTATGGCAGTTAGAGCATGGATAGATGGAAAGAGAAACAGAAATCATGAACACCTCTCAACCTTGTTGGAAAATGTTAAAAATATAAATATAGCATTTTTTCTTATACAACATAACTATATTGCACAGGAAGGAATTTATGGCTTAGCAGCCTGAAATAATGCTTTATTCACTAAAAAATCAAAGTTTGCAATTTTGTTGCATGTAAATCAGTTAATTAGAGGGTAAGTTGTGGATTCCCAAAATTCCTAATTAATCACCATACCTTAAAGTAATCACATTAGAAATTTTTTTGATTTCCTGCCAAATTATGAAAATATAGCCAAGCTGAATTCATTTAAAAAAGATTTTTTTCGTGTAATATTTGTCGATTAATTGCCAAGATTTGCAAAGTGCAATGTATTGGAATTTTTTT
The DNA here is from genome assembly GCA_038373885.1 of Cheiracanthium punctorium. Taxonomy (NCBI): domain Eukaryota; kingdom Metazoa; phylum Arthropoda; class Arachnida; order Araneae; family Cheiracanthiidae; genus Cheiracanthium; species Cheiracanthium punctorium. Next base: position 234,442 of record JAWZYV010012330.1, on the reverse strand, counting down.
GGGGCACTTTTGCAGAAGAACTATTAATGCTACATACACCATTTTCAATAGGATACGTGTTACTCCACATAGGAATAACATAAATTTAGCATTCAATGCATAATTTTTTTAGTTAGAAGACAGATAGACAGACAAACTGAAATCATAAACTGTTTTCAAACTCAATGCCATTTATGTTTTTTTAAATTTAAATTATTAAGTATAATTTTAGTTTACCATTCCACTGAATTATGTGATTGTAAATATTTGTAAACTTTTGCTGAAAAGAAATATTTTACCGTAAAGTGGAAAAAAAAAAGTTTTAAGCATCTAAAAAGTTGTGAAAATATTTTTAAATTTTATAATGTGCCTTTCAATACTATAAATTTTTTTTTTTTTTTTTTTTTTTTAATACCAATGTTTTTTATTGTGAATTCTATAAATGAAAACAGGTTTGCTCAAGTGTGATTTCAATATTTTAAGTTGTTAATTTTTTGAATTGTGAATGTGCTAAAATAAAGGGAAAAAGACCTCTGTACCCATTTTGTGACTGCAAAGGTTTACATTGTAATAAAAACTTTCTTTATATAATTGCTGGAACTTCCTTGCTTAGAGCTGTTAGATTTGCATGTGTTTGGATGGCAATGGGACATGACTTCCTGCAAAAACACTTACATCGGATAAATGTGAGGCACTCGGCTTGCTGCCCTCTGTGCCACCATGGTGATGTGACAGTGACCACCTCAAGGACTGCCCTGAAATTTTAAAGTTTTTGACTGACTCCTCTTTTGAGAATGCAAGCATTTGTTTTTGTACCTATTCATCATTTTATTGAGCTGCTCGTCAACTAATTGTAGAAATGTTGAAAACGGGCATAGAATTAAATAATAGTGATAGTAATAGCTGGAACTAAAATTAGAACAATATGAAAAGTCATTTTTATTTAAATAAATAAAAACTTAGTGAAAAAACACACATAAAATGTTACTTGTTGCCTTTTCTTTTTTCCTACTGGCAACATGCTTGCTTGTTTATCTTTTTCAGTTCCCTCTGTTCTGTGAGACAAAGGGCTTTGACTGATGAAGACTGAAAAAATTTTCAATCAAAACAATCGTATTCCTGTTATAAGTAACATTTTATGTGTGTTTTTTCACAAAGTTTTTATTTATTTTAATGTTTAACATGAGTATTTTGAGTGTTTTTTCTGTTATAGTTTTATTAAATATTCTTGATTTTGTAGTATTTTTTGTTATTTTTTTCTGTTAAAAACCATAATAAACTGGCAGTTTTCTCCAGATGTAACATGAATATGTGTTAAAACTCTCCAAAAAGTCCTCCCCACCTGCTGCAAATAAATTGGAGAGCACTTAATCTATACAGAATTCATAAATTATAACTTCTGTATGGGATAAGTATAAAGTTAAAAAAATAATTTTATGATCTGTGTGTATGAATTCTTTTCAAATGCATAGACTTACAATAAACATTTGATATTGATGCTTTTCCATATAAATATTATACTGAAATGAATATAAAGTTAATTTTTCAATCAATTTATAAAAAAATTTTCATGTAACTGGAAACTTTGTATTGCAAGTTAAAAAAAATTATCAATTAAAAAGTTTTACTTATATCTGTTTAAAACATAAATTTTTATATTGTTTGTGCACAACAATAATTTTCCAAATTTAAATTTAGAATCACTGTTCACATATCACTAGTGTGAAAAATTTTCTATCTCTTTTAATTATTGATTACCAGTATTTTGTTACTATGAATTCTGTAAAAATAGGAAACAATCTTGCGATTTCTGTATTGTGTACCCATGGAGTTCTCAGGAGGGTTATCGCAAATGGTTGAATAGGCAGGAAAACGGACCAAGATCCAAATTTAACTAGAGAGGGTGCAGGTGACTGCATGCATAGGTATTTAGTATTGTTTTTATTTTGATTAAGCTATATCTTTTTGATAAAATTAATCAGGGCTGCCAACTACTACGCATTTGGCGTAGGAACTACGCATTGTTTACTTTTTCTACGCTCTATGCAACGCAGGTTGAGAACTACGCTTTTTTCCTTCTTTTTCAAGGTAAAGAAATCTACAGCCAAAAATGTACCATCTTATGTAAATTTGGTATTTTTTTATATTTCAATATCCCTATCTTATTTTATGTTTTGTTCGTGGATAGAAAGATATCGGCGCACCCCTGCCAAGTAATCGACTTGACGTTGGCGCGAGTTAGCTGGCCGTAAGATTTTTCGACTCCTTGGCTCTTTCCGAAGCCACGGAAACTTTCGCTAACGGATCTTGGCCAATGCGATGACTCTGCTCAGACGGCTTTCTTGACGTCAACGAAAGCTTCCGTTCCTACGCTTTGGGCTTGGGCAACAGAAATACGGGGTGCGCACATCATCTATTTTCCTTGGTCGTGCGTGCGCTGAAACTTCTCGGCTCCCTCTCTACTTTGTGCTGTAGGGAAATAAATATGAATTGCGAGCGAACGGATTGAACTATCATTGCGAACTAAGCCACGTGCTTTGGCGTTCTTTAGACGTATAGTTTAATTATCCGTTGCTGTTATAATTTTAGTTTAGTATATCGCGTGCACGACTGCACGTGCTACTTTATAGGTCTCCATGGTTTATCGCTATGTTAAAATAAGGGAATTAACGTTGATTAAACATTTGCAATATCAGTTAAGGCGGAAAAAAAAAAAAAAAGATTGCGGGCCAAAAGGGCTAAGTTTCAATATACATCCTACTTTTTTTTTGGCTCCAAAATTATCGATAAATGTATTTGCGTTTTTCTGGAAATGCGAATAAATTCTGTACTACATTCCGTTTTTATTCTTTTTCACAACGTTTTCTTAAAATTTTTTAATTCTTTTGTTGTTATTTTTTAGTTTTTCGATAATTTTTATCGTTAAAATGAAACGCTGGGTTGAGGGTTGCGGACCCCCCCCACACACACACACACACACACAGATAAAAATCAATTGTTAGTTAATATTTTTGAAATTTGTGTTGTTTAGATCCTTTACCCTAAATTCTTATAACAAATATTCAAATTTTAGTAGTGTATCCAGTTGGAAAACACGTTTGAAAATGCTCACAGCTACTTTGTTTCTTTGGCGCCGTCAAAAACGGCATTTTTGGCACCAAAAATCAAGGTAGGATTTATATTGAATGTGGGCCAATTAGCAATTGATAATGTAGAAAATAAATCTGTTTGTAGCATGTGTGCTGTTAATTAATAAGTATCATATTTTTATTTTCTCAATGTAACTTTTTTTTAGTTAGTTTTTAAGGGCAATAATGCAATAAATTCCGGGTGTTTTAGTGCAGGTGATACAAAATATCATGGTCCCAAGGCGCATATAGTATAACAAAAGCGCGCAACTACACATGAAACATTGAAAACTACACATTTTTATTCTTTGTACTACACATAAAGGTTGAAAGAGGTTGGCAGCCCTGAATTAATTATTTTGATTGAAAATGGGCAGAGAGACTCACTGCTCTTGCACCTGAATGTGATAGTGGATATCCCAAAGCCAGGAGAAGGAATGAATCACCAGAGAAGGAAAATAAAATATTTTTCTTCTCAAGCGCTAATGTAGAATAATAGCAAAGTACACGACAAACCCAGCATATTAATTTTAAATGCTAGGTTTATTGCTTCAGACAGATAAATTTCTTGCCTCTGTAAGGAAGGAGAGAGAAAGAGAAGGGAAAAAAAGGGGGGTGGCAAGGTAGAACTCTTTTTATAGTTAAATTAAATAAATATGAAACTGAAATTCAGTGGAATAGATACTAGTTATTTGGATAGTCCAGAATTATTTCAATAATGAATAGATCCTAAAGGAAAAATAAATTTGTGAAGTATAAGTAACTAGTAGTTTCACAGCATTGCTGAAGTGTACATATTTTGATAAATATGTGTATGTTTATTGAATTATTATTATTGTTTTAAATAGTTCTTATGAAACTTTTTGTGGTACTGAAAAATAACGAGAAATGTTTACTTTCTATATCATGTTTTTCTTTTAATTAACTAACTTTAAAAGAAAAATAATTAATTAAATTAAATTAAAAAAATTACAATATAATGGGAAGAGTAAAAATCAGAATATGAGAAATTTACAGTTTGAAAAAAAGCAGGAAATATTTTTTAATTTGTAGCTGCTTGCTACCAAGAACATTACTGTTGAGTACTGAGCTAATGTCACATCATTTTCATCTAAAGCTTTAAAGGTATGGAATGTATATATATATATATATATATGTATGTCATTTTTATTTATTTAAATTATCAAATTGATGTCGCATCATTCATAGTTAAAGATAGGAAGAAAGCAAAATTATTATTATTATACAGTAAAACCTCGATACATTGATACTTAAGGGGCTCAAAAAATTATAATTCTAGAGGAATGTATCGTTATATTGAGAAGAGATTATATTGTATTGCAATCCCGAGGGTCTGCAAAATTTTATTGTTATAGAGAGATTTATTGTTGTCTCGGATATCGTTACAGCGAAGTTTTACTGTATATGTATATAAATATTAATAAATAATTTTTTTCTTTTCTAAAATAATAGTTCATGCTTCATAAATTTCATTGTATATAAATAAAATTCCACTTATAGAAGCTTAAAATCGGAAAAGATGTTTTCTGCTGACATCGATAGATGGTGCCATCCACAATAGGCATAGTTTTGGCAGCAATAATCAAACGTAGTTGGTCCGATTTGAAAGTATGATGATCTTCCTCCTGAGAGCTTCATGTGTGTACCATACAGACATTAATTTGCCTAGTAATATGTTATCCATTTAAAAATTATTATTATTCATAAACTAAATTATCCAGTCCTATTAAATTATCTAAATTGTTGTCCTATTAAATTATCTAACTAGTATCATTTCTTCACATGAAGGATTAAGGAATTTTTCATTATATTTAATAGTAGTTAATTTTGTGTTTGATGATTAAACTCTCTTCTATGTGTTCACATGTTCCCAGTGATTAGTTTAAATTTTAAAAGTGAAATGGTATATTACTTGATAAATTAGTAAAATTAGTTAATGATAACCTTTCTGCTTTTAAAAATTGGAAGTTCTAATTAAATATAATATTGTATTTTAAAATCATGCATTATTTTGAGCTATTAAAAAAATATATATATATTTATTTGTTTTTTAATTGAAAATATAATTTTCTGTTTGTGAAAGTTTATGTAATAAAAATAAATACTTAATTTAAATTGAGTTTTGATATACTGATATATAAAGAGATTATTACACTTTTGAATATAAATTTCCTTTTTGTGCATATTTATTGGTTCATACTTTAAAAGTAAATTGGTGTATATTTGATTTAAAATTAGTTAATGGCAATTGTTCTACCTTTAGATATTGGATGGTCCTAACTAAGCATAATATTGTAATTTGGAATCATAAATTATTTTATACCCAGAAAAAAGACTATCTTTTTTGGAAATATAATTCTCTAACTGTGAAAGTTAGTCATAAAAATTGGACACAATTTAAAATATACGAAAATGTAAATACAGACTAAATTCATAATAGATTATTAAAAATACCTACAAAATTTTGTCACTTCTATTTTTAATGAACTGTCATGGTCATCCTCAGGTCAAATGATTTCTGTGTAACATTTCAATATAACATTTGAATACATTTAATTTATTTTGTGTGTATTGCATTTATTTATTTGCATGCCTCGTATTGTTTCCTTTTATTTCACCATTTGTTAATGTACATTTTTCCCTTATCATTTTGTACATATTTGAATTTCTTCAACGAAACTGTGATATTACATTTAGAGGTTTTATTTGTTATTGTTAATCTTTTCTAATAAAATTTTTTGAAGAGTTGAATTCTGTTTTCTGAAAACTAAATACACCTCATCATTTAAGTCAAAAAGAGAAAGTGTGTGCTTACTAAAATGCATAAACACATTGCAATACTGTTTTTGTTTGGAATTATGTAACTTGGCTTATAATAATTATACCTAAGAAAGCAGAAAGATTACTTTGTAGGTACTGTCTGACTGTGTGTTGCACGGAATATTGGCAAGCTATCAGTAAAGGTGAATCCAAATGAACCAGTTGAGGAGGGGAAAAAGTGAGCTGATATTGTAGAGCTTTTATTATTTATATTACAAATCAGCAATCTGATTTGCATTATTTTAAATGCATTAACTGATTCATTGTAAATTTTAAAGTATCGCTGTAAACAAATTGTTATTTCTTGAAAACTGCAGCTGAATAATTTAATGGCAAGCACTGACTGGCACCCTTAACAAATAATGGATGTGCCCGTTTCTGTCAAACAGTATGTAGCAGTAAAAAAATTACACAATGCAGACTGCTACTTTTCCATGCTTCTATGAATTTTCGTTTTTTTTTTACATCATTTACAAACATTTTCCAAAATTGCTAATAACACTTTTAAAAGAGGATTTCACAAATGTCACACTGTTAACGTTTAAAAACACTTGGCTGAGATCAATGAAAAAAATAAAACACTACTTCCACAAACAACAAATACATTTTTCTCATCTCAAAGAGTGTTGCCAATTTCTAAAAAAGAATTCCTACAAAAAGATGTTTTTCTCGATAAATTTGCCCAAAATTTATCAAATTTTTCATTTAAATTAAGGTGACCATATTTTTTAATGTAAAATTGAGGACATGTCCCCAAATTCGAAACACAATTGGGACATTTTCTAATTAACAAAACAATTAACAGTAATCTAATTAAAAAACAATGTCATAATTAAAAATTGTCTCCAATTGCTTTTTTACATTGTAGGGACAAATTGCAAAAAAACACAGAAATTGGGGACTGTCCCCGAAGAACTTGAAACTGTCCTTGCATTGCTTGTTACACAAAAGGAGTATTTTTGCCAGTATATGACGTCATCTAATCGATCTACGCCAGGGATTGTGTTCTGTGATTTTTTTTCAAAGAATCAAGGAATAAGTCCACACGCGCAGCTTCAAGACGGAGTTAACAATATAATTCATAGATGTCGCCGCCTCTCGTTGATCTCTACTTCGATTGTGTTTACTTTTTCAAGGCATGATATCTCGCTTGATATTTAGTGTTGAAATTACCTGCAACTTTGAAAAAGGTTCATTATTTAGCGATCTTTCGAACTGTACAAAAAGTTTTTCCTTTTAATTAGAGATAAAAATTTCGTTTTTATCAAAATTTCAACATGGTTGCCAGATACACCGAGAGCGATGAGTTGATCCCAGCACTGTTATATTCAGGACTTTTATTATTTAGATTATTTTTTGTACGGATTTATATGATAATCTAATACAATTTTTGGCAGTTTGTATTTGATTTTGGAGGTCAAGTTTTTTCTGAAAGATCTACATGAAAAGTGTGCTTTTGGAAAATGTATTAGCTATACCTAATAAAGGCTATAACATAATATTTTACAGATAAAAAATGGCAGAATTTGTTGCTATAATTTAACCACTATTAATTAGAAAAGGGTTATTAGTTTGTTCACTTATTGTTGTAAGCAATAGAAAGAAGAAAAAAAAAATGTGACGACTTCTGCATACTTTTCAGCTTTTTTGAAGAAGTCCTACAATCATCCCTGGATTGATATTATTTTATTATTTCTAAACTTTAAAGTATTTTCTCAGTCTTGCTCTTAATTGTTTCCCCATTTTGCCTAAGTAAAATTTGGTTGAATGTCAAATGAGGTATAAAAATTGCTTTTCCAGTAATCTAATTTTAATCTTTTTCTATCTCTCTTGAGAATGAATATTTTTTTTTAGCATTCTTTATTTAAATTTTCTACAAAATGGAAGTAAAAATTAACCCTTATTTTATATTATTTTATTCACTTATTTGTAAATTTCTAATAGTTAAATACTGTTTCTCTTTCTTTCTTTTTTTTTTTTTTTTGTAATATGTAATTCAAATATATTTATAACACAATTGAGAGCAATTTTACTTTTTCTTTTTTTCCCCTTGGTAACTATGAAATGTGCAACGTGTGCTTGCTTACAAGTTTGTTTTCAAATTTAAAATAACTTGAACAGTGCACATTTTGTAGATTATTGTTACTAAACTTCAGTGTGCTAAATTCAGCTTTTGTTTTTCTAAATGGCAGTAAAACGTCTGATAATAGCAGATTAATGGTCGCAGAATTATTGGTAGCTGCATGTCAAATTATTACCAGAAATGGGTCAGCTGTATCAGTTTGCATCTGTTCAGTTTTTTTTTTTGTGTGTATGTGTGTGTGCGCATCTGCATTAGTATTTGAATTGGTTGATTTTAAAACATTACATATTACTCTTTTGAAATTTTACTGGAGATGAAATTAATTAAAAAAAAAAAAATCTGCCAAGATCATCAAACTTAGATGTGCAAGATATCTTTCATGTATTCCGCAGTAAATATAAACCAAATGATACCTATCAATACCTAAATTATGCAACCTTTATTTAATCAACAGATGAAGCTAAAAAAACTTGCTGAGAGTGTATCCCCTTTTAAAATCAATCGGCTCATTTATGATTTCAACAGTACAGATAATCATCACTTATTTCAGTGGTATTTATTTAATAATTATACATGCCTTAAATGTCTATATTCCAGAAGAGTGTTATTAGAAGAGTAAATGATTTTAAAACATTGTTTAGGAAAAAGACTTATTCACAATTTTTACAAGAATATTTAAGTAGCATACATGTTTCTAAATGGCCATACTCAGACCATCCAAGAATACTTTTTAACTGGCTATTTTAAATGAATAGTGCATGTAATTGATTCAACAGTTTAATTATTCAGCAGTACTTTGGAGTGCTACGAGTATTCTAGATGTTGGAGAAAAGCACCTTGTTTACTTTTCTGAAGAGTAAGTATCTATTTTTAAATCATATTTTATTAAGATATTGCTAAAAACAATTTTTAAGATTATTGTATATGCCATCTTAAAAAAAAAAAAAAAAAAAAAAAAAAAAAAAAAATAGGTTTATTCATACTTTGAAGAAGTTTATTTATGTAATATGTGTGTGAATAGATATTTGCAAAAATAAATGTTATTTTTGCATACAAAAATCGTTTAATATTCTTTATTGCAATGTATTGCAAGCTTTGGATGTTCCCATTGATTGCCATCTTAAAATCTGTTTTTCATAATTTTTCTTACTAATAACTCCGATTTTGATTCTGTTTTTGTGTATATTTAGAAAAAGTATCTTTTAATCAGATGACACATTCTTAAATTTAACAAACACATAGAATATTTAATATTTCGGTAAAATATGTTTGGCATAGAGCTGCCATCTAGTGTACGAATTTCGTATTTTACTGAAGTATTAAATATTAACAATTTTGATACACTTAAGATGTGTTATCCGAATCTTACAGATTTTGACATAGGAGTCTGTGGGAGCGTCCAAACAACACTACGCTAAAGATGATGCCTTCAGACTGCGCTCTGACGTTACAGAAGTTTGACCGCTTAGCCGATACGCTGTCAGCAATTGCACACAAGGGTTAATTGACCAATTACCGACAGCGCATTGACCGAGCCTCTGTGATTTCTGAAAGCAGTCTGAAGGTATTATTTCTAGTGTGATTTGATTCAGCTATCCTCTCCCTTAAACAAGATTTTTTACTGCTTAATTTCAAACTGGTTTATTTTCAAAGCAGGAGATTTGGCTATTGAACCCGCATTGTGTAATTCTGAGTTGAACATTATGATCATTCATCTGGAGCTCAATTCTCCCCCCGGTTGTTAAAAATTATCGATTCTTAACTTTGCCCCGCCTTGAGGTCACTTGAAGTGGAGTCTTAAGGACGAGTGTCAAGAGGTACTTGCGATTGGCTAAACGACCTGCCGATGACCGCCGAAGCTTTTAGTGGAGTCAGTAACCAATCAACTGGTTCTGCCCAGTCGACAGCTAACAATCGACGATTTCGGAAACAACCGTGGGAGAATCTATCTCCGGAAGTAGGAGCTATTGGATTAGAGCAGGTATGGGCAGCCTTTGAAAAGCTGCGGGCCAAACTTACAGCTGGATTCTCCGCTCGTCGTTAATTTCTCGCAGTCGTTAACTTTGCCCCGCCTTGAGGTAGAGTTTTAAGGAGGAGCGTCAAGGGGTTCATGTGATTGGCTAAAAGACTTCCCGTTTCCCTCCGGAGTTGTTATCGCAGTCGGTAACCAAACAACTGGTTCTGTCCAGTTGGTAGCTAACAACCGACGATTTCGTGAACCACCGGCGGAGAATTACACCCTTAGGATGCTAGCGAAGTCGCGGCCCGTATAATTGGAATTTATATGGGATTTTTATTGGTTTATGTGGGTTTTATACGGGGTTTTGATTTGTTTAATGACTAAGCCACTGCGGCACTCAAAATTCTTAAATGTGCCAAAAACAAATTTCCAGCAAATTAGGCTTTCCTCTAACTCGATAAAATAGAATTTCCCTTCTTAATTTTTTAATTTCTAACCAAAATCATATTATTAATCTGACTCATCATTTTAGATTTGTTGTTTGATTGATCCGTCTCGTCTGTTTGTAGTTTGCAAACAATAAAAATCTTATCAGAAACTCACACCACGACCCCAAAGACAGAGCAAGAAAAGCCTAGAAAAAAATATGCAGTGACCCCACTCGACTTTCCGAAGACTTACGATTAAGATCATTACCAAGCATTTAAATAAATTTTAATCGATGAATAATTGAAACATATATACCCAATTGGAGCTCAATTGAATGTACCGTTTAAACGCTAGTGCACTTTCAAGAACTTCCTTCCATAGGCCATAATGTAAAAGAAATCTTTGTTGTAGCCCTGTAGAAAAACTATAAGTCCTATACACACCGAAATAAATACCGGTCTTGCGACGGTGGTTTGTAACATATATACCCAATTTGACCTCAATCGAATGCCCCGTTTAGGAGCTATCGCGTTCACTCACACACACACACACACATACATACATCTCGTAAAAATAGCATCAATGAATTCAGACGACCTCAAAACGTGTCAATACACCAAAATCTCGAAGTCGAATTTTTTCATGATTACAATACCTTCCTTACATGGTACATGTTCGGAAAGTATAAATGGATTAATGATTTCCACAAGACCGTGTTGAAATCTCTCAATGTTGATTCTAGAATATATAAGTGTTAAATTAGTTAGAAATATAGTTTATGCGTTTATGTAGAATTCTGTGACCTAAGCATTTATTTTATTTCACATTATTATAATTCTACATTTATACACTGCGAGCAGGCTGAACCAAAATGCCGGACGATTTGGCCTGTTCTAGTAGCTATCTTTTACAAAGAAGCACCATCGATTGATTGTGGTTCTGTGATTTTTTGACAATTGCTCAAAAATTTATATGACGGAATGTCTCCGCCTTCTCCGTGCTTTAATTTGATATTAATGTCTGTGATCGCGTGATACTCTGGGCATTCCACACGCTTCGAATCGTCACTGTCCGCATGATCAATTCCTTTCTTGTCTAAATTCTCGTCTTTGACCACTCTGCATGTAATAACGAAACCCACGAGCAAGTCGGATACAACAGTAAACTCCACTTCTGAAAAAGAAGAAAAAGTTAATCATGTCCACAGCGCACTGGTAATAAAACACTCTACTACATAGTTCTTATTTGAACATACAGTGCCGATCACTTAAGGATGTGTATGTCGAAAAAGCAAAATCTGCCTGTTGCTTATCCTCTTTAGAAGATCTGACATAAGTGACAGATCAACTCCAATAGATTGTTGACCGACAGAAAATCAATAACTAAAAGGGGAGCAGATGTTAAGTCCTCCTTAGAAAGTCCGACGCAACTCAGTATGTGCTCTGGAGAGGCTGGATGATCACAGCATTTCTTGCAAGTGGAGTGGATTTTCTTGCCATGTTCATACGAAAGACACTTAAGGTGGCCACCTTTAAGTCTAGCAAGTGCAGTCTGGGAGCCACGATCACATTTAAATTCCAGAAGAGAGCCAGGGGATTTTCTGGTGTACCATTGGTGCGCAGGTGGAATACGTCAAATTGAATTTAATTTAGATTTTTCATTTGAATAGGGTTCTTGGTGAGTAAGCGAAACACCAGTGGTTTTCTGCTGGTGCTTCGCTTACTGATTAAAAAATCTGCCTTATCCTACGATATAGTTGCGCTGATCCAGGGCCCGATTATGACAATTGACCAACAGGGGTCCCGGACATTGATGAATTTGCCCCCCTCCCCATCTATAAAATTGTTATTTTTGTTTTATTTTTAAAAAAATTTTGATACAAACAAGAATATTTCAGAACAGCATGCGAAATTGCCCAGGGCCTCAGGCTCGAAAGGCCCCAAAGTCCCGATTCGCCCATGCGATAATAAGGCCCTGCACTAATCACTGACTATCCAACCATTCCGGTAAAACGTTATAAAATGTACATCGTTTGTACGATCCACTTGACATTTTTCATAATTATGTATAAAAATATAGAAAACAATCTGCGCAACTTTAAAAATCGGAAAATCCACCCGTTCCTTAATTTTTAAGCTATTTTTCGCTATTTCCAGCTCCATTTTATTACTGACAGTTTAAAAAAAAAAAGTTAAATCATTTGCGTGCCAAAAATAGTTGTAGCATTTGGCATTCGTGTCATATTGAAGTCACGGTCATCAGGTTTTGAAGGAAAAGTTGCGATTCCAATTCGTTTTAATTTTTCCAGATTACATACTTTATTTATTTATTTATTTTCACAGATAAAATTATATCATCTGCATGAAGCATCGATATAAGAAAGGCTGTTTACACAAAACGAAATCGTTGGAATGCGAGAAGTTTCCGCACGTTTCCAAAAGTGCATCAGTGCATGAAATTCAATTTCGGTTTAATAAAACTTGAATATGAAGTTATTTATTTTAAGTGGACGAAGATTAAATATGCTGAGTTTATCTGTCTTGATACATAAAATAAAATTAACTGCACGAGGGACTCGAAAAAGTTCAGGATGACTCTTTATAAGCTGCACTACGCACTGAAATAACGAGAAAAAAAAAAAGAGTACACAAGAAGGTAGGAAAAATATTGACATACGAAGAAAATGACATTACTTTCTGGTATAAACTAATAATAACTATTAACCAACAATTAAAACACTTTACTTACTGGTAATTACTGCAGAAAGTGGACATTTCCCGTGATCATCAGGTTTGAAAGCTATTTCTTTAGCGAGTATGCTATAGTCGTAGAATACTGAAGAAAATTTATCGCAAATCATTTCCTTGAAACCTCCGAAGAAGAAAAATTCGCTTCTAGCAGTTAAAAATAAAGAAAAAAGAAAATCCTTTTACATGCGCGTCAATTTATTTAACCGAATACAGCAGAATTTCTAGAATTCGGACTTCCGAACGCCGGAATTCGTATAATGCGGACGATATTAGTTTTTAAAATTATCCAGTAATGCAACACAAACCGAAATTTAAAAAACAGACTTCATTAGGTATGTTTAATTTTTTAATAACATCTTTCTGTTCAATAAATGTGTTTTATTTTTTATCTACGTATATCTTTTCTCTTTTCAAGAAAGGAGAGCCTTTTTTTTCTTTCTTTTTTTTTTTTTAACAACTTTACCTGATTATTGCGATTTTTTATAATTCAAATTACAAGATTTCTATAATCCGGAATCCGTAAAGCACCTGTAATTCCGGAGTTGAGAAGTTCTACTGTACTCGTGCAGTAATTCTGCAGCAGACCACAAATAGGTGCTTACTGTTAGCCAGCTGAAAGAGACTGACATGGGCCGTTGCCTACGTAATACTGCACTAGGCCGGGAAATGCGGCTTTCAAAACTCGGGAAAATGTAGACGGCGCTTTTTGGTCCTATAAGAACTCATCGTTGCCTTATTACACCATGAGAGCTATCTTTATATTCCTCGTATTTTTAGATATTTGTAGTATCCCGGCGGACCGCCAAGACGAGCGATTTTTCGCCAAGATAAATGCCGGAGCATATTTGACGAAAAAATAGTGGTTGATTCCTACTTTAGGACCCCCAAAGTAAAAATTCACGAATCCGCTTTTATAATAAAGGAAATACATATAAATTTAAAGAATCTGCTCATAAATTTTTGTCAAATGAAGTCATTTGGAACATGTAAGTACATCATTACATTTATTTTACTTGCCAGCTAATGAATTTTTAATAATTGTCTTCAAATTCCGTATTTGGTGCGTTTAAAGCTGAATTGTTCACATTAATTTCATCCAGTTTCTCTGGGAAGCGTTAAAACTTGTGCGCATGCGCGATCACGGACTATTGACAGGAAGGTTCGCCAAAACACGACGATTTTTTACGTTGGCGAGAGTGGGGGGTCCTAAAGTAGGAATCAACCTTTCGTTGTAGTACTCACGCTAAAATCCTGTACAGTAAAATGTTTGCTGCAAATTCTTGAATATTTATTTGGACACCAAAGAGACTTGTCCTTATTTTCTTGGCGATAAATAGAAACCCGCGATTTATCTCTTAAAATGGGATCGTTTGGAAAACGGTGAAATCCGGTATTTTCTTTTAAAGAGCAATCAGAATAATTACAATATGGTACACAGCAGTACACCATTTTCGGCTAATTATTTTTGCGTACAATGTAATTATGTATAGGTACGATATGAAATAATCTTATAAATAAAAATGAAATTCTGTTTGTTTGTTTGTGGATTTGATTCGTATACAAATCCACAAAAATGGACCTATCGGCCTGAAATTAAGTACAGATATGTAAAATAATATAGAAGTACCAGGTTACCGAGCCATGCTCAGAATCTAAAGGCTCCTTAAGTGTAAAATAATTAATACGTAAATGCCTGGGCACGTATCAATAATCTTCATGGTTGCCAAAGATTTTCATCGCTGTCGGATCACCCATACATTATCAGGTAAGCTTTGGTCGGCATTCAATGTTACAATGGCATATACTTTGTTTTGAAGAGGGATGCTAAATATTCGATGGTCGGTGCCATCAGAGTTGAGCAAAAAGTAGTTTAACGTAAGGTGCCTCCTTTCCTTCTGTAGCAGATCAGCGAGGGTATCAGCGAAGATCTTGGGCGATGCATTCACTAACAGCGTCTTCATTACTTCAGAAATATATCTGTCCATATTGAGGACGTTCAAATTCAGCATCAAGAATTTGAGTTGGTTGAACTGTCAGATGAAGGAGTTTATAAAAAATATTCATCAAGTCTGTTACACACTGTTCGCAACGTAGTAGTACACACCAAAATCGTTAATAGTTTCACTCGTCATATACTGTGAGCAAAGCCATTGTAAAGTATGCTTTCAAATTTCGAATTCTTTGAAATAGGGGTGACATCGAAGAAACAACCACACCAATTCATTAGGAAATTCGGAATGTCCTACATCAATCTTACAGTCCCCAAAATGGTTTCGGTTAATTTTTGTTTTTACTCTTCAGAAAAATGCAAAGCTCCAGGGTGAATGCAATCCATGTTAAAAAGTTTTAAACTATGATAATAAGTACCCACATTTGTGGCAGCTTTGTAGATACTTAGACTGTTTACCCGAAGTATTTGTCGACGTCTAGCTGTTCCATGTCGTTCTCCTTCCAAATACTAATCATCTGTTTCATCTGCTTGTGTTTGAACTGCACGTTCACACATTTGGGCTAAGTGCTGCTGTCGGTGATCATATGTTTCCACAGCTCGTTTTTGAGCTACACTTCCATGCATTTACGTCTTTATAATACATCTATGATGATAATTCTTTACGATTGAAATTGTAAATTTCTCTATAGTGCTTCAATTCAAACATAAAATACTTATTTTCTTCTAATTCAAAGCATGCATAAGCATGCATTCAAAGCATACATCATGCATAAACAAATTCTACAAGCGTAAATTCAATCTTATAGATACATAAATATAGATGCCATAAAAGTATAATCTTACATAAATATGCTTTAAACATAATTTTATTTTATAAACTCACGCTTAAGAAAATAAAAAGTGTAACGCAATTTAAATTATTAGTACAAAAGGACACTTCGAAATCATGAAATCAAAAACAGAATAGATCAAAAATATTCTTTTACAATAACCCTAACAACTACTTAAACGTTGAAAATAATAGAACAAACGGATAGACTGAAGAAAATGGACTTCTAACCTCGAATAAATCAAAAATACATCGCTCCTATGTAGTTACGCTGATCCCTGACTCTGTCACAATTCCAGTTCAACCACTCAAAATAAAACTTGGGTCCTAATAAAACCCGGAATAACATCCAAACAGATTAAAAATGTATTGTCTAATAACATAAAATTTACACGGTTCGTTGGTGCGATCAGCCTGAAAATTATCATAATTATGTAAAAAAAAAAAAAAGAAAGAAAAAAAAAGAAAGAAAAAATCTGATAATCCACCCGTTTTCCTGATTTTTAAGCGGTTTTTTTTTTGTATTTTTAGCTCTATTTCATTTAAGAGAATAAAAAAAGCTAATCATTTGAGTGTCAGAATTATCTATTGCAAGTGACATTCACGTTACATTGAAGTCACGGTTATCAGGCTTTGGAGGAAAAATTACGATTCCAATTCGCTTAAGATAGCTTTTCTAAATTACTACTCAGTTTAACTTTTTTTTTCAAAAATAAAACGGTTTTCTATGCATTAAGCATGGATATAGGAGAGGATGTTGATACCAAACGAAATGTTTCGAATACGAAATGTTTCTGCAGATTATACAATTCGAATTTCGATGTATAATAAAAATTGAATATGAAGTTATTTGATTTTAAGTGGGTAAATATTAAATATTCTGAGTGTAGACATTCTATCGCCCGCTGTAATTGTCTCCACAAAGGGCTTTATCCTTTAGTTTAATGACAGTACACAACACAAAACAACACAGTCTAATCCGCGTCTAAATAAGAATTGAAAATTTATTAGAAAAAATCTTAGTAACCAGATTTCAGCCTCCCAATTTACTGCTTCCACATATGGACAACTCTCAGCCAGCGGCCGGATGGGGCCCGCCATGGCTTTTGGACCAGCCCTCACGACAAGTCAAAACCCTGTATAAAACCTATATAAAACATTCAAACTACCATATAAATCCGAATTATACGGCCCGCGATTTCGCTAACATCCTGAAGTCAGGCCCAGGAGGCCACTATCGTTAAGTTCTGCCCGCAACTTTTAAAAGGTTGTCCATACGATGATAAAATAAATGAGTTGAAATCATCAACTGCAGTGAATGAAAACTAAACTGATGGCTGATCATCTGCAAAATTAATTTGAATATCGGCTGCGAGCCCAATTTAGGAATCGATCGTATCATTTTTTCATCGGAGTTTCGAACATCGTTTCATTATAAACGGTTGACCCATTCAAAAAAAAAAAAAAAAAAAAAAAATCATCAGGGTAACTACATTTAAATATTTATCGTCAACTTGGCGGAATAAGGCAGTTAAAATAGAATTCAACCTAGTGCCGTTATTTAAAAAAAAAAAAAAAATGGAATTTTCATGTTACGTCACAGGATCTTTTTTCTTACTGTGAATGGCTGAAAAGGGTGTCATTTTCATTTAAAGTATTCGGCTAAGCTGAAACTTTTATGCACTTTTGAAATTCGCATCATATGGATCAATAAAACACATGAAAAATCTTTATTGTTTTAGTATATACGCGAAAATACATTTAGCTTTACGTTAGTTACAAAAGGATAATTGTAATAAATTCAGGCAATTTTTCACATAAGATTTACGAATAGTTTTGTATTAATAACTACGAATTAAGAATTATTAAATTATTTACGTATATTCCATCAAGGTGCTTGCGGGGATGGCAACGAAGACTCTTTTCTCTTTTTCTTTCGCTGGTTGCCAGGACGATATTTTGAAATAAAAATAACTTTTTAATTCTTAACAAATTTATGTAGCTGAATGGTGTAATATATCTAGTTACTAAAATATTTATTTGTCTGTGTACTGAATATCAAGTTCCATTTATTTTGTTTCTTTGCGAAATTAATTTTTACTATTATATATCGATGGCGTGTATTTTTTAATCCGCCCTAATCTTATTTGAGCGTCCCTTTTAGGAAGATTGCATCCAGTGTGTTTTTCAAACGCTCAATAGATGGCGCTACCGTCCAAAAATTTTAAATTTTAAATTTTGAGCGTTTTAGAGTTTTTTCAATTAATTCACCTAGCTCAATCGTTTCAGGGGCCCAAAAAACCCCCAGGTACGAAATTTAAAAAGAATCCTTAGAGCAGTTTTCGAGATCGCTCGGACACACACACACACACACACACACACAAACATTCCTCGTTTAATATAAGAGCGGATAAATCATAGTCCACTTTAAAACTTTGAAAGTCCACCCGTTCCCGGAATTTAAGAGATTTTTTATGCTCTTCACGCAAAAATCTTTCCGTAATTGTAACCCCTGTAGTGAAAAAAAAGTGAAATAAGGATCGTGGTTGCCATGTGTGGCGATTTTGCCGAATAAAATGTCGTTCGTATACAAATCCACAAAAATGAACCTATCGGCCTGAAATTTAGCAGAGATATGTAAAATAATATAGAATAAATCGTAGTCCACTTTAAAACTTTGAAAGTCCACCCGTTCCCGGAATTTAAGAGATTTTTTTATGCTCTTCACGCAAAAAGCTTTCCGTAATTGTAACCCCTGTAGTGAAAAAAGTGTGGAATAACCATCGTGGCTGCCATGTGTGGCGATTTTGCCGAATAAAATGTTTTAAATTCTCAAAGTAAAAATAAAAGAATAATAATGATTTTTTTTTTGTTAGTTTATATTCGTAAGGTTATTTTTTTTTTAAATTATAATATCGTGTGCATGGGAAATCAGAGCAGGAATGTAATGCTTTACACGCAAAACAATAAGAATTGAAGATTTCCGAGGCTAATGTGTAAATTTTTTTAGTTTGGCGAAAAAATAAAATGGCTGAAATATGGATTTTGAGTAGTGAGTTCTAGCGGTTTGCACAGTTTTCGGCTTGGCGCAATTTATTGAGAGCTTAAGGAAATAGATTTTTGAAAACAAGTGCAAAGGTTTTATTAGAATACAGCGTTAAATTTTAATAATCCGTGAAGAAATAATGCAGTTATTAAGGGATTTCAAGCGATCTAACTTCAGAATTATCGCCAATTGAGTACATTGATTTAAGTTGGGGGAATTCCACCAAATTTCAGAAAATTGAAATCTTCTCATTTAGTACATCGGAGTAACGATGAATAAAACACATTATAGTTGATAATTTAAAAAAAAATCGGCTGTATTAAGGGATTCCAATTTTCAAATAAATGCGCGCTACTCTTTGGCGGTCGAACCATTTCCCATATTGATTGCTGCTAAGTCAATGTTTCGAATGATTCCCTGAAAAAACTCTTGCAAAATGGCGTATGTTGGCACTTTGGCGAGGCTTAGATTTGAAACTGGATTTTATTTGAGACTGGTATATATAATAACACTGGTTATAGATGAAAATGAATGTTGGTATGTGTTTATGAGGTTGAAAAACTCCAGCACCGTTGAGCACCGTTGCACGATGAAATTGGTTGACCTAAGTCTTTTATGATGGAGAAGGTTTTTATGCTTTCCGTTTTTCCTTAACTTGCCACTCGGTACCGCAGCACAACGTTGAATTCTATTCCGTTTAGCCGTTTGCTATGCGAATATCGTCCAACCGATTTCGATGAAATTTAGTACACGCGAATATTAGAACACGGAGAATATTTTTCACTATCCATTTTGCTGTAACTTGCCGCTAAATGGCGCTGCAAAGCATGAACTTCTATACCGTTCGACCGATCGGCATAAAATTTTTTATACTTACACATTTGAGCACGAAGAATATATTCTAACTGCGTTCCTTTTGATACTCACCACTAGATGACGGTGCAATGCATTATTATTTTAACTCGCCACTAGATGACGCTGCAGCAGGCCAAATTCTTGACCATTCAAACGGTCGCTATGAAAATTAGTATACATAGCTATTTGAACAATGAGAATATTTTGGCGTTATCCATTTTGCTATAACTCGCCACTTGACGGCGCTGTAACAAATCATTACTTTATTGAACCACTAGATGGCCCTGCAGTGTATCACTTCTTGACTGTGCAAATAATCGCTATGAAAATAGGTATACATAGATATTTGAACACGGGGAAGAGTTTGGCGCTATCCATTTTCCTATAACTTGCCACTAGATGTCGCGTCAACACATGAACTTCAGGACTGTCCAGCCGATCGTCATGAAAATTCGTATACATCGATATCTGAATGCGAAAAATATTTTCGCCGTATCCGTTTTGCTAAAACTCGCCACTAGATTGCGCTACGCCGCATGGCCTTCTGCACCGTACAAACAATTGCCTTGCAATTCGGTATACATGATTATTGGACACAATATAACGCGATATCCACTTTGCTATATCTGTTTATTACAATGAATAGTAATCACCACAAATCGTAATATCAAAATGTCCATTCATTCCCGTGCGAAGAACGGGTACTTCAGCTAGTAACAAATATAATAAGGTAAATGTTTAAACGTCTCGAAAACTCATTGTTTACATTCAAACAGCCAGAAAACACAAATGTTGAAGGGTCATAAGAGCGCCCCCAACGGTCATTTTAGTGAACTAAGTTTTCGCCCGTTTTATTGCTGAAAAACACGATCTTTTCCCGGCCTTGTGTAAGTATTACGTAGGCAACATTTGGGCGCCCTGCTAAAATAATGGATGCTGGATTTTTATACAGAATGAAAATAAGGGAGATGGGCTCAGATGTGCAAGAAATTCTCTCGCTTGTATGTGCGGACAGGGTTGCCATATCCACCTAGTGGCCATTTTTGTGGCTAGATCTGCCATTTCAGCCAACTTTTGGCTATATTTTGGCCAACTGGCAATACCGAAGTATTTTGGAAATCGGAAATGAAAATCCAAATGACTCAAAACACACTTGCGGGCGAGCATATTTCAGCAGTACAAGCACTTAGAAATAAACGCCGAAATGAATAATTTATTTTTTTCTCAGCTTGAAAATATTTTAGCCATCTAGTTACTTTTAACTTTGATTACAGTCACTTTCTCTCCAGAGAGCAACACGTGTGCGGATAGGAACAGAAACAAACGTCGTATAAAGAAGGGATGCATTAGTAAAAAATAACTCAACAAAATTCAGTTTAAAATTAATAGTCCGGTCAAATTAGACCAAAAAATAGGAGTGAAGTTACAAAAATTCACACCCAGCTGAAAGTTGGTAGGATTGTTCAAAACACCATCATAAATGAAATCTAAAAAGTCCTCATCGATCCGATACCTGGAAAAAAATTTACACGGGGTCAAAGGTCAAATTGACGAAAATACCGTTTTGACTACCTCTAAATTTACTTTTAAGAATTTTTGCGATGCATCTCATCGTACGCTAGCATGCACGTTCATATAAATGCATATACAACCCATTTTGATCGACCGCGAGTCTATTTTGACCAGTTTTTGCATGCCGTCTGTACGTACGTATGTACATATGTATGCAACTCGCATATCTCAAAAACTATTGGTCGTAGAATCTTGAAACTTTATATTTAGGATTGTTGTAACATCTAGTTGCACACCTTCCCTTTTGGTCCCGATCGACTGGATAGTTTATCTACAGAACCGCCCAAAAGATTCTAAATACATTACGCTCTATGGGCAGAAATTCATTAAAGCGTATTTTAGAGGTATTAGGCTACTTCAAACGACTCACAAGTGATATCTGTTGTTAAGAGTTACAAAATGAATTTCTCCATCGAAAATAGTGTCTTTATCATTTATAGTTCTGCTACAGGCACACTCAAAAGATTTCCAACGCATTACGGTCAAGGACAGTTTTAGGGACATTCATCGGTTTCAAGCACAATACCGTCCTACCATGTTAGGTAATCATCCAAACACGGTCACGTGCTTCTCTCAAAAATTATACCGATTTGGTGTACGTGTGTATGTATTTAACTCCCATATCTCAAAAACTATTAGTAGTAGAATGTTGAAATTTCATGTATAAGATTGTTGTGACATCTAGTTCTGCATCTCGATTTTTGGTTCCAATCTATCGTAGAGTTTATTTACTGGACCACTCAAAAGAATTTCAATACATTAATGTCTACGGACATTCCGACCAGATTGTATGGTGGATAAAGCACCGTACTACGGTTTCGGGTTCAACTCCCGTCGGTCGGGTTTCGATACCCGACTGGGCGTGGATATCATTGTGTCCGTCCCTTCATAGGGGGCAACGTTGTTCCACCTACTAGGCGCCCCCATAATCAAGGGACCAACAACTCTAGCCTTAGTAGTGGCCACTGCTTCCAAAGCAGAAGCCTGCCATTTGAAAAAAAAAATGTCTACGGACATCTTCAATATATTACATCTGTAGGCAGTTACTATTGGTCCATGCCCAAATTCTCGCCATTTGTCATCGACTTTTAATTATAGAATGTTGAAATTTTGTATTTAGAAATATTGTAACATCTAACTGTGCATCTCTTTTTTGATTGCAATCGACTGGGTAATTTATTTACAGGATCTATCTTTTATTATTCAATAGTTTCAAATTAAACAGAATCACAACAGATCCGTGGAATAGGCCTACCGGGGAAACCACATTAAAACAAACGCGCTCAGTACACTACCTTAAATGTGGCGTGGAAACGTGTGCATATTATGACGATTACAACTCTCCCAACTTTTTGAATCGTTATATCTCAAAAACGGCGGCTCTATTTAGACATTATTTATAGATAATTATCTGATCTACAGTTTTTGTATGAACTAATTTTATGATAAAACGTACCGTTTTGCTGAAAATCGCGAAAAACCCGTTTTTGTGACCTTTGACCCCGAGTCAATTTTTTTTTCCAGGTGTCGGATCGATGAAGACTTTTCAGATTTCATTTATGATGGTGTCTTGAACAATTCTAACAACTTTCATCTGGGTGTGAATTTTTGTAACCTCGGATGTCTAAATTGACCGGACTATAACTTGAGAAAAAAAAATATAGAAACAGAATAAAAAATAAATATATAATTAATTTTTAGAACTTTTTAATGGTTACGTTAATCAATTACATTAAAAAATAAATATTTACATTGATATATCTTAAAATACAGAAAAATTAAACTCCATTTCTTACTCTGCGTTCCATTAAGCAATTGTGGAAAAACAACAATTAAGAATATTTGGTTGATTCCTACTTTACGACCCCACTTGGCGCGATTTCAAAAATCGCCGATTTGGCGCTTTTCGCCCGTCTCCGAGAGCTGCAACGTGAGATCTAAAACAAAAATTTTAAATTCTAAAATCTAGAATTTTCTTTTAGCCGCAAGCATACCTTAAGTTAAATCATAGCACCGAGGACCGAAATGGCAGCTTTCACAAGGGGTGCCATTATGTTCACAGAAAGGCGCCAGGGTTACCACATTTATACATTTATCACCAACTTGGCGTACACACAACAATGCGTATTTTTCCGTCCCTCCGATAGCTTCCTTTCTACCCTTTGGCCTATTCCATTTTTTGGGAAGTGCGCCAAAGCGTCAACTCCGATATACTCTATCTATCGGGGTTGACGGCCAAAGGCAGTCTCTTATCTTTAAGGGAAAGTAGTATCACTATATCACAAATTAAAGTGCTGGGAACATGGCCCTCACATCTGATTATGGGAATTGGACCCAGGTTCAGAGACGGGGGCCTCTAACTTTCCATTTTACAGTCGTGTGCTACATTATTATTGCATGCTTATATCTTACCCATACTCTTTTTAGAATGTAATTTAACCTGAAAATACAGGGTATAAATGAAGAGCTGAGTGAATGAATATGTTAACTAACTAATCGTAAGTGAATTTGACATCATTTTGATGTCACGAATTTAAAATTGCATCAAATCTTAATGAGCATAACGCGCTTTACGGAAAAATTACTCTATTAAGGTTTACTTTTACGAGAGCCAAAATATTCACGAAACAATGAATGTAGGTATATCTATGTCTATGATATCAATAATAATATAAGACTTTTTATATGGTAGAGTTTTACCAAGGTGTTCTGCAGAATGACTGAAATTACCCATCGCTCAAACTTTAGGAATTAGAAGTCAAAATAAAACAGTGGTCCACACTGTGTGACGCTTTTTTAACTAAACCAAAATGATGAAACTATCCCGCAGAGACACTCTGAAAGCGAACTGATTTGTCTGCAAAACACTGTTTATGTTCTGTTTGATCTCAAATAACGCTGACATAAATTTTGTGTTATCATTTTGCAGTTACGCTAGCATCTCGAGTAAGTATCTGTTAGGCAAAGCTTACGTCACGAGTAAAAGAATTCTTCATATTTTGAAATGTCGTAAAAATGGAACTAATTTCACTACCATGAGTAAGAAAAACATTTGATTCAATCCGTACGAAGAACGGGTACGCAGCTAGTATTATAGGAAAATTTGAGAGTAAACAAAGTTTGTAGCTGGCTGGCTATGTAGGTTTGTGAACTCCGATCTTATGTCTCTCTCGATCGCATAGCGCCTAGATGGGTAGTCGCAGACTTACCAAATTTTGTGCACGGCTTCACTAGAACAAGTCCTAACCGGGACCATCGTGACTCTTCTACCGGGCCTGCATGTGCCCTCCGATGAGTCATCCCTAGAGGCCTACGGAAGCTCCTTATTGGTTCCAGCACTTAGATACGTCATCTAACGGCCGAATTTAACCAATGAGAAACGTCTGTAGACCTCTTTGGATGGCTCATTGAAGTACATAAGCAGTCCCGATAGAGCATTCACGATGGCCCCATCCTAACACACCTCGAAGCGATTTTTTCAATATTCAAATGAGAAATTTTTTTATTTTATGTTTCATGCGATTTTTGAAATTTTTTTTTCTCGCATAATATGTAATAACGCCGGTAATAAAACTCGCAGTAAAGCGATGTTTCCGTCATCGGATAGAAGAGAAAAAAATTTTTCGAAAATAGTTTGTTCTGACTATGAAACACAATTTGTAGATTATAAAGAATTTTTTAAAGAAACATAGCTTTTGACTACATTTTTCGTAAGATAATTTTAAAACTGTTGCAATCTTTAATTCTATCCGTCATAATTTTTTGATATTTTGAGAAAGGGCAGATCATTCATTTCGCACTCTTTGAAAAGAAAAAAGGGGAAAAATATAAACCAGGATATTTTTTACGAATCTTTAAGTAAAGGAAGATTTTGAATACAACAACTGCTGCTTTAAGATTTCGTTTGACATTAAGCTTGCGATTTTCACCGTCATGGCAACGGAGACTGAATACATAGACTTAAGAATAAAAAATGATAGTATTGTTTACATAATTTCAAATACTTACGGAACAAATCCTCGAAAAATATCATCTTCATTTTCACAGAATGCAATTAAGATAATAGGTTCTAAAAAGAGACAAAAATAAAATTCAAATGTGTGAGTGGAAGTCCAAATTTCCAATTTTAATATATTCACACAGTCTATTTTTAGTGAAGGAAATTTTATGCTGTATCTGTGCTTATTAACAACTAAATTAGCAGTTAGTATTGTGTAATCTATAAGAACTTAACTGAATTGTTAATTGTTTTTCAGGTCCAAAGGCGTCTGGCTGGGGCTATATAAGCTAAGGCAGCTGGTGTGCATTTAAAGTCTGTAGTATTTGCAATGTCCTCCATGTTCAAACAATACCTCTGGGGATGTCAATCCAAGGGCTAGGTCTCTTATATGGAGTTGGGTCCAAATTAAGAGATCACTCATAGGGGACAACGTTGGATTCCCTACTGAGCGTCCCATTCCCAAGATCTCTCGTAGTGGTCAAGCCCATAAGCAATTGATATGGCCACTGGACAGAAAATTGCTTAAATCATAATTCCGATGTTTCCTCGCTTTTAATGCAAACATGCAGAAACAGAGATCGATCCAGGAAATTTTACCAGGGTCCCATTTTTGTAAATTTCAATATCTGTTTTTGTGAATTTTCATACCAATTTTTGTAAAGGCCACTTTTTTTTTTCATAAAATCATTTACCAAGCAAATTAAAATATACGGTAAAATGTCAAAGAACTGTTGTTTTAATAGATTGCATTTTGTGAAGTTTTAATCGATTGAAATTCTGTGAAAGGATTGTAAAGTGGACCCAAATTTCGTCTGCCCCCATCCCTGAAAAAGAGTTGAAATTTTAATGCAAATAAACTATTTTAATTTTGTTTGACATTTGTACATGGAATATACATAAAATTTATACAGCGTCTTCAACTTTGGATAAATGAGCTTCTTTGCTAAGCTCCTACACTTATTTCTCACTAATTTAACCCTTTGTATCTCAGTGTCACACATCTACAGCATAGCAATTACATCTGTAGAAATTAATCATTGCATTAAAAAGTATCTGAATGGCTGTTTTTTTTTGTAGAATAACGTGAGCATAAAATGATTTTTTAAAAATCTGAAAATTTTGTGATATTTAATTATTATTTTAACAAGAAACTGTTTTTTACCCTTCAGCATTGTTAGTTATTGCAGAACGTACAGTGTCTTTCTGTTAGTCAACCTTAAAAGAATATTGGTGATTGTTTAAAAAGTTCTGACACTTTGTGTCAGAACTTTTTAAGATGTTCATAAACACCTCAGTAACGCTGGTATACTACGGATACATTTTCAAGTAACACAAAAATAAAAATAACCGTTTTATTGACCTCTACAACCAACACATTTTGGTGAATAACTTTTGCATGAATTACACAACGGGAAAATAAAGCCTTTTAGCATGTTTATAATCAGTTCCTGCCCATTGCAGCAACTTTTTAATATACTTTTTTAAAATTTCAGTTATTGAGATACAAAGGGTTGAAGTAGTGCGTATCACTGTAATCACTGGGCGAGCTAAGCCGCCCATCCTAGAAAAATTCTAACCAACTCTAGAAAAATAACTTTTTCTATTACTAGATAGAGACCTACCTCTAGGGAGGAGGGGGCTTTAGTTCCCCCACACAAGAAATACTCAGAAAGTCTACCTAAATACGCCAAGGTGAGCTCATGACTTGATTAAGAAAATTTTAAAACCATAAATAAAGATGCAGCGTTACGCTATTACTATTTTTAAAAATGTTACTGATTTCGTGATCGGAATACTTACTAGCTGTGGTGGTTGATGTTGGAGACAAAGTCGTAGTCGTAGTAGTTGGAGTTAAAGTAGTTGTAGTTGTCGATTCTTTAGTTGTTGTAGTGGTTTGAGCAGCAGTAGTAGTTGTGGAAGGATACTCGGTGGTTGGTGGTTCCGTTGTAGTCGTTGTAACTGGTTCTGGTGTAGTCGTTTCAGGAGCATTAGTCGTAGTTGTTGTTTCAGCTTGAGTTGTAGTGCTTGTCGTTTTCTTGGTCGGTTGAGTTGTGGTGCCCGTGATCGTAGTACTAGTTGTATCTGGAGTTGTGCTTGTCGTAGAGCTGGATTGCTGAGTGGTTGTCGTCGTTGTAGGTATTTTAGTGGTGGTTGTAGTAGGTTCCTTTGTCGTTGTGGCCTTGAATAAAAATAATTGAATCAATCAAGCAATTTTAAGAAATATAGATACTACGAGTAGGATAACCAGATGTCCTGACTTTTGAAGGACAGTGCTTTTTTTTTCACGTCTTGTCCTGCAAACTGCATTAGCTACCAAAAATTGTAAGAATGTCCGTATTTTTGCCTTTGCCCTGCAAAATGTCATGAATTCTGTGGCAGTCATCGCTTGCACAGAAAATGAACACAATTCATGCACGGGTATCGATACAGAGATATTTAAAGATATAATTTTGATGTTTTGACATCGATATATTCAGTACTCTTTTTATAAAGTGTTGCCAGGTCATCTTTTTAGAAAAGTATTTCTAGTTACTCTCAGATATGTAGGAAAAACTAGATTGAGCATAACTGGGGGGGGGGGGGGAGCGATGCCTCCAAATGATAGCCATTGTAGTGGCACACTAAATGATAGTAATTATTTCAATGATTATTTCTTTTTATCAGTCAATACAAAGTTGGCGAATTTTTATCAGTTGTTGGACAAAGTTGGACTGCAATGATGTCCAGCATTTTTATCTCAGAATCTAGTCACCCTAACCGTTGCCTACGTAATACGTACTATTATACCGGTTGTCATTCCCGACAAACTATTTTTTCGTCAAATGTACTCCATTTATTTTGGCGAAAAATCGCTCGTCTTGGCGGTCAGCGGGGTTAATACGTAAGCACCAATCTAAAAATACGAGGAATATAAAGGTAGCTGTCATGGAGTAATAACGCAACAATGAGTTCTTATAGGACCAAATAGCGCCATCTACATTTTCCTCATTTTTGAAAGCCGCATTTCCCGGCCTTGAGTACTATTACGCAGGCAACGCCCTAACTACGAGGTTTATAGATAAAATAATGGCAACATACATACAGAATAAAAAAATGATCTTACGGATAAGGTTTCATTACATTCCTTCAGTATAACCACCAACAAAGTTAAATATAATCGGAATCTGAACTCATGGCTTCTGACCTTGGAAGATTCCGTAGCACGTGAGTGCGCTTGTCACGGACGTGGTTTTCTTACGGTGAAAAATCGGTTTACGGACAAGCCCTCGCTGTGGACAGTCGTTTTCTACTGCGTTGTAGTTGTTCTCTACAGGCAACAGACGAAATGATAGGAGATTTCTTAAGTCAGTTCTCGAAAACTTCGGTTGCTTCGTGGGTCATCATCGATCAACTTGTTGCGAATTCAACCGCGCGCTTAAGTTGGATTCATACTGGCCGTTCCTTGCCGCTCAGACTCCGCTCTGTCCTACAGTTCTTTTCCGCTTTGAAACGTTGGCTGTCCGCGTGCGAGCTTGCGGAGCCGCAATAAATGCATCAATGAAATCACACAGTATGCCAGTGAAGTGTGACGTCAAAACAATGCTCTGGAAACGCTGTCCTATAATTGGCTGTAGCTTCGCGGCCGCCGCCGAATATCTGTTCTTGCTAGATAATCCGCAAACCCTCTGCTATCTCCCGGTGGAGAACGCTTTGCTTCTCTGAGTGATGTCATTGCTGTGTCTTAGGGAACATGGAACGCCTAGTAGGAATCCAGTTATATCCTTCATTCCACGTGCTCTCCAAGCTACCGCTTATCTTCAGACTTGCGCTACATGCTTCGGTTGGATGCATTCCGACTGCCACTTTTGAGTAACTTGAGTTACTCGGGAAAAAACCCAAGTTCACGATGCCCGATTTGAGCTACTCGAGGAGATAAACAAAGCGTTCACGCCAAACTGAGTAGCTCGAGTTTTCCGCAACTTCCCAAAGATTTTCCTTGGGAAGTTGGGGAGATAGATCACGTGACCTTTAGATGTTGCTTTCGTTGCCTCCTACCCTACTGGCTCCGCTGGGTAGTAAATACGTGCCGCTAAGCAGGGCCTCCGAGGGAAATTTTGGGGCGAAAATCTTCTCGGCCCCTTTCGTAAAGCACAAAGTTTCGAAAAAACAGGAGGGACGGGAGGAGTTTTTTTTTTGCGTGTAAAACTGTTCTTTGAATGATTTTCATATAAAATGCTAAAAGGAAAGAGAGTGGGGGGGTTTCTGATATGTAATGGTACTTTTAATTCATGTTCGTAGGTTGAAAAAATACTAATATTTAAATGGTAGAATTAACATTTCTGCCATCTAAATCATTCTAGAATTATATATTGAAAATTTAGTCTATTAAAAAAAGATTTTGATTACAGATCTATAAATGAAATTCGTAACACATTCTGAAAAGTTCACAAACGCTGAACACGGGCCAGGGGCGGCGCCTCGTCAGACCCCCCCCCCTCTCGTAGGGCCTGCCGCCAAGTTTTATTTCTATTAACTTCCCAAAACTGTCCACGATGTAATCTCCCCGATTAGCTCATGTTTTATTTGAGATTTACTCGAGATTTATCCAAACGTGGCAGTCTGAACACACCTATATTCTACTATTTATTTCCATGTGAACTGTACTTCTCACGGCTACAGCAGATGAACATGACAGAGACTCAAGACCACTTTAAGCGTATTTGGATGCGTTCAAGCATCTATGCAGACAAGCAATTAGCTACTCCAGGATCGGAAATGCACACGACACTCTTATGAATGTTATTTAATACCCCAATATAGTCCAATATAGTCACGGACATGAACAAGCAACTCCAACAGATTTACTTCTATGAGCAACGTAAGTGTGAAGAGAAAATCAACGAAGGTAATCTCATCAAACACCAATTCAATGGCTTCCGCACGATCGTGCAGGAGAGAAAATCTCTAGATACGGTTGATAACTCTCGACCGAGCAGCAAGCACATTGCTATTGAAAAGACCAATTACCCCAATGTTCCTGAGAAGGACCCTACTTTCCAAGCTCCAGCTGACGACATTTACTACGACATAATTAACTCTGAGCCGGTTACAGACATCCAGACTCAAGAATTATAAGCTCAATTCTGAAGAAGTGTTTATTGCACCCCACATGTATGCCAATGCAAAAAAATATTTATACTCTATGACTATGCTTGTCAACAAGTACGACCATACAGGGCCCCCCAAAAAGTGCTAGGCCTAATCTTCTGAATTTTAGGTCCTGTATATTGCCTAAATGTATACGTATATCTTAAAAATTCTGATTTATGACTGTTTTTCTTTGTTCGACTGATGCAGTTAATTTTAAGTGATTTTCGAGAAATATGCCAGTCTATCTCAATATTGTGTAGGTTTAAAAACAGATTTGAAACGAATTATAATGCAGCATTAAAGAAAAAAAAAACCCTTCTATTTTCTATTTCGGTGTGAAACAATGAACATGGATATCTCGCGAAGAGAAAAATGACAAATTTTTATCAATATTAATTGCACTATTTCTTCCTTCGATAAAACATGTATTGGCAACACGAAAAGTTGGTTGCTAGGAGACTGCTTTTGTCTCAATCATTCAGATAGCTTAACACACCGATGAAAATAAAATTTACTAAACCTAGAGCAAATCAGCACTTTGTAATCTATGTCGACGAGATTCCTAAATTCTTTTTACAACGCGAGTTCTTTACTTGCAGTAACGCAGATTTAAAAGTCAGTAAAAAATGAGTGTGGTGGAAAAAAATTTTCACGGCGGCGGAGTGGATTCGTGCAATAAATATGATTTTCAGAATCGAAATTTTGATGAGAAAGATATAAGAACTTCAGATGTATATAAAACAGAAAATCTACCGTACCGTTTCGAGCATCCTTCAAGATGGAATTATGGTAATTGCATATTTACTCCAAGCGAAGATGTAATTAAGAAATACACTGTTCTGGCTGACCACAGTTGTAATTCGTACGCTGCAAAAGCTGCCCATCCATTTTTTAGAACTACTAACTCTGAATATGGTTCCAAGCCTCCGTGCATCCACACAATGCCTCACACGTACCATCCGAGGAACCATAAATTCTGGGAGCATTTAGCAAAGGTTGGCATGTATCGAAATTGTGGATTTAACACCAGTATTGACAGAAATTGAGCTGAGTCGTATTTTGAGTACTTTGATGTTGAATTAACTGAAAACATTATAAAAAAAAATTGTATAATGAAACTGTTGTCCAATATGCCCGCGTTTAATTGTTAAATTTAAAGATAATAAATGTTACTAGCAAAACACATAATTTAATTTCAAAATAAAAATCATTATTTGAATTCCTTTTTTATTATTTTGGTACTTAGTATTATCTCGGCGATCCGCCAAGAAGAGCGATTTCTCGCCAAGATGAATGCCGGACACATGAAATTATTGATGGTTTGGAATACGATTGCCAACAGTTTGTCCGCACATTTGACGAAAAAATTATTTCGCGGGAATGACCGCCGGGATAATACGTAAGTACCATTATTTTTTTAAAGGTAAGTCGGTAGAGTTTAGTTAGGGTAGCTTAGATACTGGACGTACTTGGTGACTTTTTATTTATTTATTTATTTATTTATTAGCAATGCACGCCTGCGTATAATCGATCCATTAAGGTGCCATTAAAACAGTTCTTCATGCATTCTTATGTTAGACTGACTGACTGACTGACTGAAGTTTGGTCATAATGAAGCGCCATACCGTACTGGAATAATAAATCCTGCTAAATGTTTCATGTCGCCAAAGCAGTACAGTTTAAGGTACTTTAATCTTCTAAGATAAGTCTTCTGTTTAAGGTATTTTATAAATCATTTCATATATTATGCTATATATTTTGGATTACTGTATTATTATATTATAAAATCGTATAAAATATCTGAAAATAGGCCATACAAAATTATGTGTGAGTAAAATCGTGAATTGCAATAACACTCAGAACAAAAGTACTATAGTATTCTTACTTCATAACTAGAAGTCAAAGTTCAAGTTGTATCAATTATTGGATATTGTCACAATAAGTATAGTTATTACGTATACTACATACAGAAGTAGTTTGAACAGAAACAAGTTAATTTAATTATGAAACTCAATTTGGTACTTACGTATTATCCCGGCCGTCCGCCAAGACGAGCAATTTTTTGCCAAAATAAATGCCGGGCACATGAAATTATTAATGGTTTTGTATACGATTGGCAACAGTTTGGCAACTCATTTGACGAAAAAAGTAGTTTGGCAGGAATGACCACCGGGATAATACGTAAGTACCCTCAATTTACTACTGCATTAATGCATTTCACATAGTGTACGTATGTATTAAGGGTTTTGTACTATTACTGTATAAATACTAATGTAGTTTGTTTACACATGACTTCCTTGCACGTCTATATTTTCGGCGCACTTCATCCATACTTATTTTGTTTGAAAGAGATAAAATACTGTAATACTAAGGTTTAACGATTTCTAGCCAAATATTTCCGATATCGTGAAGCTGGGTTCAGTTTGAAAGATTTGATTTATGACACTTAATTTGGCGATATTTAAACAAAAACCGACAAGCTTGAGACAGTTTGCGAGATTTTAGGGATCAAAATCGGCAATCAAAAAAGAGGCAATCAAACGATAGGCAATCAAAAGATAGGCAATCAAACAAGAGATGCACAGTTAAATGTTACAATAGTTCTAAATACAAAATTTCAACATTCTACGGTTAAGAGATTTATTGTTATGCGAATTTATTTTTGGCTCCAAATTTCGCGATATTTCTGCAAAACTCGCCAAGGTCGATGACAAATGGCGAGATTTTGGGCATGGACCAAACAATGACTGACTACAGACGTAATATATTGAAGGTATCCGTAGACATTAATGCATTGAAATTCTTTTGGGTGGTCCTGTAAATAAAATCTCAAGTAGATGGGAAATCGAGATGCACAACTAGATGTTACAACAAACTTATATATGAAATTTTAACATTCTACGACTAATAGTTTTAGTGATATGACAGTTAAACACATACACAGGTACATTAAAAGTCGCCAAGGCACGGGACCGTGGTTGGACCATTACTAATGTACAAATGCTGAGGCAACTGAGTTCCCTCAGCTCAGTGAGTCGAAGGGCTTGTCTGATGAAGACCGAAAGAATTTTTTGGTCGAAACGATCGTAACATCTCATAAGTAGCATTTTATGTGTGCTTTTTTCACAAAGTTTTTATTTATTTCGTACAAGGAAGTAAAAAGGAAAATTATTTCCGGGTCCCCTTCGTACGAACATTGCTTTATACATTACACTTTTAAAGTACAGTCCGTTCCTCCTTGTACTTGACATTACGACTGATATCAATTTTTTTTTAATTTTTCACTAGTAAATTGGAAGCTAATGAACCGTTATTTAAAGCAAATAAATATATCCTAGAATCATAATCCTACTATCTGCACTGAAAGTTATGTTTTAGAATGAGCAATTAGCTTGCATACGAACCACAGCAGTTGTTGGAGATTCCGTTGTAGTAGTTGTTGTTGGAGTTTCCGCTGTGGTTGTTGAAGTTTCCGTTGTGGTTGTTGTTGGAGTTTCCGTTGTGGTTGTTGTTGGAGTTTCCGTTGTGGTTGTTGTTGGAGTTTCCGTTGTAGTAGTAGTAGTTGTTGTTGTTGTTGGAACTTCAGTTGTTGTCGTTGATGTGATTACTTCTTGCTTTGCCTGAAATGTAGAGGATGAGAAGTTACATTGAGTTATTATCTAGATACAATTTCAGTGCACAAAGGGATCCACCTAAAATAAAATACTAGCTTCCACGGCGGCTAGCTTCACCGCTCATACCTTATTGTTCTTTATGCTTAGTAGAGGGTTAGCCAAATTATTGAACTCATTTCATTGAAAATCATGTTTTTTTAAAAAAACAATATTTGTCATTAAATTTATTTGCGTTAGGGTTCCTACAAATTTTGCGTGATCATAAAAGCCAATGATAGCCATGCCAAGTACTGACATTGTAAAATGAATGAAAAGACATAACTGGTGTCGTTTCCGCTCATTAAATGGGACTTGGAAATTATAAATATAACTTTAGAGGGTGATAGCTGCTTACTCGTTCTTCGAACGGAAGGAATTACATGTTTTTCTTACTCATATAAATGAAATGAATCCCATCTTTTCGAAATTTCAATATGTGAGAAATTATTTCATTTATGGCTTAATCTTTGTCTTAAAGATACTTACTTGAGATGGTATATAGTTTGGTTGAAAAATGATGACACAGATTTATTTGAGATGAAAAAGAACGTAAAAAGGTTTTTGCAAACAAATCTATTAACTTCCAAAGTGCAACTGCAAGATAAACTTTTGTCTTTCTGATTCAAGTACTAAAATAACGTCACATAGTGTGGACAACTGCTTTATTTTGTCTTCTAATTCCTAAAGCGTGAACTATGTGTAATCTTAGCTATTTCACAGAGCCCTTGGTAAACTTTGGTGTACAAACTTTACTATACAAAAATGTCTTCATTGTCAAAGGTCAGGTTGATATAATAGACAAAGTCCACTATGTCTACATGAAACTCTCTATATGAAACATTCATGAAACATTCATTGTTGCGTGAACTTCTTGGCTATCATGGCTGTTGTAAAAGTAAACCCTAGTGAAGTAAATTTACCGTAAACCGCGTTATCCTCACTAAGTTTGGGATGCAATTTGAAATTGGTGACATCAAAATGATGTCCAATTCACTGACGATTAGAATTATAAAATAAAATCTAATTCATATTTATCACAATTCTTAGCATAGTAACAGAATCCATTACCAAGGACATCAATTAAATTACCAGAGGGGAGAGGGTACCTGTCCTCCACTCCCCCAACCTCCCAAAATTTCAATTTTTGTTAACAAAATGATGAAGTCTTTTTGTAAAAAATTCTGCCTTTTACACCGTTTGGATCTCTTAGAAATATTTTTTTGAGTACGGTCCTGCTCATTACTGCCACTTAAGCTGCCAAATTCAACAATGAAATGAAAACAAAGCTAACTTTTCTCGAGTTCTCAGTTTAGGAGAATGGAAATACACATTATGAAACAAACAGATATTATTTTACAGGAGTTTTGAAAATTCTCAGATTATTATTGCTACTGGAGCTACTTTGCAGTTTCTCCTTCCTATGTCTGGCAACAGACTTTACAATTTACCCGAAACTGCACATGCGTGCTATGCTCTTACCCATAGCAGATGCATTGAACTTTTAGCCTCCTACATGACACTTGCCCTTTAATTTTAATTGATGCTTTCTTTTACTGCAGAAATATTCAATCCTTTCGTTGCTAAGATAACAACAACAACAAAAAAAACCTTCTGTAATAGAGTCAAAAACTTCACGAATCAGCTAATTAAATTCAAAATGTTGTTTTACTTTAAAATTTTTAAAAAGCTCCTAATTAATATTTCTTTATTTCCTTGTAGTTTACTTTAAATGAAGGCCTATATGTGCATTTTATTATTTGGAATTAAAAGAAAACAAAAACATTCTAAATAACAGATTTCAGGATCCGTTAGTAAAAATACGTAACCGTATATTTTTATCGATGACTACTCCTCTGTTAATCGGAAATGTGAAAATTTGCGGAAGTATTTCGAGCGTGGTGTACTTTTTGCTTTAGAGTCTGTTACTCTGATTGGGTTTCGAAATGGGTTTTAAACTCGTTACATCAAAATGTCATAGCGAATGTTACTTACGAAAACTCGAAGTCACGTTTGAACGTAGTTTTATTTATATTTTTCATCTTACAGTTATTCAATGTTTCCATTTCCATGCAAGCTTAATGTCCAGAAGGATAATGAAATCTTTAAGCAGCAGTTATTGAATTCAAAATCCTTCTTTACTTAAAAATTCGTAAAAAAATTCTTTATTTATATTTCTCCCTCTGTTTTTCTTTTAAAAGAGGGCGAAATGAATGTTTCGTTATTTGTCAAAATACCAAAAAGTTATGACGAACAGAATTAAAGATGAAGCAGTTTTAAAATTATTTTACGAAAACATTTGTGAAAGTGATCTTTGTTTAAAAAAATTCTATAAAAGCTGCAAATTGTGTTACATAGTCTGAACAATCTGCTTTTAAAAGAAAATTTTTATACGATCAAGTGAATATCGTTTTACTGCAAGTGTTAATTACCGGCGTTATTACAATCTGCTAAGCGAGAAAAAATTACAAAAATCGCATAAAACACAAAAAAAAAATTCTGATTCGAATTTCAATGTAAAATATAGCGTATGCCCGTCAGGGATAGTTTAGCTTTCTGTCAATGAAAGAATGTTTGGAATCGGTTCAGTAGTTCCATATATTAATTTCTACATCTAAACAAAGTTTTCCTCTTTACTTTATTACGTAGTATAGATAATATCACCTATCTGAAAAAAATAACAGTTTTGACTATTAACTTAAATATTTTCGTTCTTTATAAGTTTAAAGAACCTTGAGCAATCTTAAAATAATTAAAACTTGTGAAATAACACAAATAAAAGGTACTTATTAATCTGCACACGTGTTTTGGGTGAAAATTTTTCGATCTTCGACAGCAACAGCAGATGTTTATACATAGACCGGAACTGGGTTCTTGAGCAATCTTGCTCAGATGAAACATGGTTGCCTATTAACCTATTAACGGTGTCACTTGAATTCAGTTCAGGCAACTCAAACTTGTGTAATTTGAAACTTTTGATGTTTTTAGTTGCGTTTATAAATTAATGCTTGTTTGTTTTATATAAAGAGAAAATTGAATACGATTAAATAATAAATGCTCGCAAAGAGGGACTTCTTTAAGAAAAAGATTATTTTTGGTACCCACTTAAAAAACGTGCCCTATGACTGGAGTTGTTGCTCACTCACAAACTGCACTTTCGGATCTACTTGACCATCCCTTAACTAATACCCGATAATTTTGTTTATTTTTCCAAAAGCCTGGTCAGATGCCGATTATACCCACACAGCACAGAAAGGTTCTTTGAACGTCTATTAATGTTCAGAGAAGCTGTATGTGTTGTTTGAGTAGGCTTGACAGCTTACGTGCGAGAGATGTTATGGGGGCTCTTAACGGGAGGCCGATGTTGTGCCCTATGAGTGTCTCCTAATTTTGAACGAATTCTATATGAGAGACCTAGCACTTAGATCGGCAAGCCCAGAGATATCGTTTCAATACGGACGACATTGGACAAAGACCGATTTTACGTGCACCAGCTCCCTTTAGCGTCTTACATCTGTCTAGTCGAGAGAGGTTGCCATTCCATAGCGCAGACCAAGGCGGGTGATCAACCGAATTTAACTGAGTGGGTCACTGCTAGACCAGTGTCGCACGCAGGATTTTCGTTTAGGGGGCGGGTAAAAATACAGTTGAACTCGTTTGTAGTGACAATTATCTTCAGAATATTCTGTATATTCCATCCCTGATAGAACAGAAGGCCACTGATAACGTCACTCGATTATGGAGTCATAAATGACATTATAAACTAGTTCAGTTGAATATGTACAATACAATTAATATTTTCTGTAAAATCTTTCAAAATAGTTTAAATGCAATTTAGATGACATTTTAATTCAACTATTGATAACATTTCTCCATTTAATTGAGATTTTCACTTTTATTTCTTCACCTTTTGGGGAGGGAGGACTTAGTCCCTATAGCTCCCTCCGTGTGTGCACTTATGTGTTAGACTAGTTTTTTCATAGGTTTAGGATCACTTTTTTTTTTCATTTCTTTGGTAACATCTGGAAAAAAAGAGTAAAAATTACCATGTACACTCTAGCTCCTTTCCTGGACGTACAATTTTCTTCTGAGCAATAGCTTTCATCCATTAACACTTTCAGAAGTGAGCAGGTTTTCAAGGCGTCATAGACAAATCCTTTGCATTCAGGCTCGCTCGAGCACACCGAAGCGCAATGAATGCGGTTCCCGATATTGTCGATCTCCCGTAACACCGCATCTTTGCTGATGTAGTCACTGAATGTGAATTGGTACGTGCTTGCGACATTTAGTCCAGCGCAGATGTACCTCGGAATCAGGAGGGCAAATATGCAGAACAACATCGATTGTATTTCGTGCGTAGAGAGCCTAGAAATCCAAGGAAACATTAGTATTATCTTTACTTTCCGAACATGTACCATGTAAGGAAAGTATTGTCGTCCTCATGTCGTCATCATGTCGTAAGATTTTGGTGTACTTACACGTTTTGAGGTCGTCTGAACTCATTTATGCAATTTTTACGAAATGTGTGTGTGTGTGTGTGTGTTTGTTTACGTGTATGTGAGTGAACACAATAGCTCCCACACGGTGTATTCGATTGAGCTCAAATTCGGTATATATGTCATACATCATCGTCGCAAGACCGGTATTAATTTTTATGTGTATAGGGCTTATAGTTTTTTTTCAGGGCTACGAAAAAGATTTCTTTACATGGCGAAAATTCTTGAAAGCACGCTAGCGTCCAAATGGTTCATTCTATTGAGGACAAATTGGGCATGTATATAATAGGTCACGGTTACATAAGATCTCCGTAGATTTTGGAGTGTGTGGAGTTGATAGTTTCTCCACGAGATTGCAAAAAATAAATCTTACATTACGGTCTATAGACGCAAATAATTTAAAATGAGCTAGTGTCTAAATGATGCCTTCAAAAAAGTTCAAATTGGGTGTCTATACTATAGGTCACTGTCACACAATATGCATGGATTTTGCTGTATATAGGACATAGTTTTTTGACAGGGCAACAAATGAGTATTCTTTTACATTGTAGCCTATGGACGGAAATTCTTCAAAGTGAGCTAATGTCTACAGGGTGCATTCGATTGAGCTCAAATCATGTATGTGTATTATAGGTCACGGTCTCATGATCTGCATAGATTTTGGTGTGTGTAGAACTGATAGTTTATTCACAGGCTTTCAAAAAATAACTTTTATATATTACAGCCTAAGTACATGAATCATTTAATGTGAGCTAGTGTTTAAATAGTGCATTCGCTTGACATCAAGTTAGGCACGCATATTATAGGTCACTGTGTTACATACTGCGTAAATTTTAGCGAGTGTACGCGTTGCAGTTTTTTACGGGGCTACAAAAAAAAAGAGTATAGGCCGCAATTCTTAGATATTGCGGCCTATACACTCAAATCATCTTAAATGCACTAGTGCCTAAAACTAGATCCGATTGATTTGAGTGAAATTTATTTAAATGATCGGTAAATATTAATGGTTTGGAAAGTCGAGCGGAATATTTTACCAGTGTTTTAAAAGTACTATGAACATACTAAGTAATGATAGCGGTAGGTAAATGATAATAACAACAAAAGAAACAGCAATAATAATAATGATAATAAAATTTCTAGGAAATTAAAAAAAATACGAGGCATGTGATTTGCTAGTATGGCTACTAACACACACACACACACACACACACACACACATATAAATATATATATAACATCACGACTATACAAATTGAAAAGTAAATACATTTTAATTTTGCAGTTAATTAACTTCTCGGCTGAAAAGCAATTCTAATAATATTTTGAAATGAAACGTCTTATAATGTTGTTAGAGTTCAACTTCGATTTCCGTAATTCTGGTAAATCCAAGACTAATAGTATCCAAAATAGTGTTGTTGTACAGCTGCAAAGATATAATACCTTTGCAGTTGTACAACAACCATGGCGAACTTTGCTATCATTGTGTGTAAGAAAGTCGAAATTGTCTACTTAGTTCTAATTCTCCGTTTTTCTTTTTTCTTTAAAAAAAATTATCACATGTATCATCAAAAGAAAGCCGTTTATATGCTTTAAATAATCGAATCTTTCACACCACAACTTTAAAGTGGCATTAAAAATGATGTTTGTTTGGTATTCTCGCAATAAACAACAGATGGCAGCACTCAATTTAATAGTTTCAGTATTTGTTGAATATAAGTTTTTCGTGTCCAATATATGACAATCCGTAAGTGCTTTCGGCTTTTATGGCTCAGGTCCCTTCAAGAAGACGATCACTGCAATTTCTTTCTTTTTTTTTTTAAGTGGGCGGGCACTTGCCGATTAGGCATTGTCCACTTTTTACTGCCCGAAGGGATTGTGGACATTTTACTATGGGGACACCCAGTGGGCCACCATAATACCCCCTATAAAGGGACGGACAAGTTAATATCCAAGCCCAAGCCTAGAATCGAATCCGGACCCAAGGAGTGATAGATTGGTTCTAAAGTCACTACACCAACTGGGCGACTTTTTTCTATGTCGAAAAACTGCCTCTACGAATTCAAGATCTTACAACGAACTGTTGAATATTTTTCAAACATCATTTTTTTTAAACCTCATTCTGAGAACATTCATCGTATGACATTGAGATAAAAAATTTCTGTAATGCAATTAGAGCAGTAATTCTATTACGATTAGAAATTTATCTAATGCAAATAGAAGAACGAATATTCCATTATAACTAATGTTCTTCGAATTGCATTAGAGGAATTTTGTATCGCAAAATTATTAGATAAATGTTTTCAAAATAAGGAGAAAAAAGAATTTGAAAAATATTTAGTAGTTCGTTCTAGAATCTTAAATTTATAATCTTGGGCTATAATTAGCATGATCT
Source organism: Cheiracanthium punctorium (assembly GCA_038373885.1). Taxonomy (NCBI): domain Eukaryota; kingdom Metazoa; phylum Arthropoda; class Arachnida; order Araneae; family Cheiracanthiidae; genus Cheiracanthium; species Cheiracanthium punctorium. Next base: position 193,351 of record JAWZYV010012330.1, on the reverse strand, counting down.
GAAATATTTTGACTTTTAATTTCACTAAGAATCTCACATTGCTGCTTGTGCAAGTATGCATACAAAGTTTTGACAGATTTACATTTTAAAACAAAACTAACATTGCAAGAATATTGTGAAAAACAGCAAGCTTTTTAAGCAAACTAGCTGAAAAACAGCTAGTTTACTTAAAATTTTAAGCCGTCACATTTAATTTGCATAATCTTTATAGTTTCTTATAGCTTACATGATGAAGCTAACAGAATAATGCATTAACAAACAATTACAAAAAATGACTTTATTGGATCTGGCCTAGCTTTTATATCTTTGCCCTTTTTTCTCTCTGGGGGTAAAATAATTCTATATTTTTTATAAACTAGCAAAATATAATTGATGAAACTGCAGTTTTTTACGTAAGAAGTTATTTTGCATGCATCAAATTATTGTTATAATATTATAAGTACGAAATCCTTCAAAAAATTTATAAGAATAAAGTACATGCTGTACTTTATTCTTATAAATTAGATAAATTTTGCTATTTTGCTCTGAATAATGATTACGTTTCAAAATTTAACTTTTGATAGAATTTTATGAAATTACTCCTAATTAATATATTTTCAAATCATAATTTAGAGCCGTTGAATGTTTTTAATTTTTTCCCCAAAAGTGTACATTTAATTTTACGTGTATTTACCAACATATACAAATTCATTTAACAGTATTTTGCTTCAAAAATTTCTTTATAGAGAATTGTGTATTTAATGGAAATCAACAAAATGTTTAAAGTTTTTGTACTTTTACTAGTACTGAAAAAGTGAAATTAATAAAAGAATTTAATTATAGTGATTGCAAACATAAATTTTGTGAGAATTTCAAAAATTTTAAACAATTTGTTCGACACTATTCTCAAATGCTTAGACAAAAAAAATGTGCAATAAGTAACATTTAAATATTTTTAAATGTAGGAGATTATAAAAATAATTATTGGAAAAGTCTTTGCAAAGTTCACTCCCTGCGTATTTTAATTTTTAGTCATTTGAATTTGATAAATTTCTTAACTAAACTTAAAACCACAGTAAACATAAGTTTAATAATGTAATATTAAATGTATCACTTCATAAAATTTTATTTAATGCGCAATGTAATATTTTGGAAAGGCCATAAATTATAAAATATCTAATTGTTTATACCGTGCCTTTATTCTTATACAACAATATATTATATCGATTTATGTTATAATTAAAATAATACAATTTTCGCATATAAAATTATATTATTTTGAAAAGGAACAGTCTGTGATGTCATATGCTTTTCGATGTGTCATTATATCGATGCAATAAAGTGTAAAATGTGATTTTTTTAATACTTTACAAGAGAATGATTACATATAATTTTATAAAGACATAAAAAAGCCATAATTCATAAAATGTGTAACAGTGCTTTTAATGTTTATGTAAAAATGTATTTTATCAATTTTTGTTATAATTAAGATAATAATTTTCACATATAATATTATATTATTTTGTAAAGGCGCAATCTTGGATATATTCCTTTTTTTATATCACTACATTGATGCATTAAAGTGTACAATGAAGTTTTTTTACACATTACACGAGACTGAATGGTTATACTTTTATAAAGGCATAATCTGTGTGATTTTGTAAGAAGATTTAAAATATCACTGCATAAGAAATATCATTATTTAAAACAATATAGGGCAGTATAAACTTTCCAGAAATATGCATGATTAAAGATTTATTGCTCAATATAGCCAGTCATGTTGTTTAATTTAATGATAAAATACTCTTATGTTATTTGGGACATAAAAAGACTTTTATTTTTAATAATTAAGTGAACACGGAAGCAGTGGCTTATGCTCAGGCTTGTGCAAAAAGTAAAGTGCACAATGCATTTAATATTGTTAATACTAATTATTTAAAAATTAGTGGAGTATTGATAGTTGTCAAGCATCAAAATTGCATTAAGCATAAAGAATAATAATAATTTATTACAAAAATACCTTCTTCGTACAACTGATTAATTTAAGACAATATCGTAAAAAGTGCTGTGTAAAAGATACATAATGTTGGTGTTAATTAATTATGCCAATAACTTTTTTCCTTATGGTCACCACAATTTAAATAGCATTCTCGATTCACTGTCAGAATTAAAACTGTCAGAATTCACTGATAAAAGTATGAATAACGATGGTACATGTTCGACGTTTCCGAGATTTTATTTTTTATTTTTTTGCCTTTTCTTAACATATGCACCTCTTATGCTGGAACAATCTATAAACAGTTTTAGAATTGAAAATTATTATTATTATATTCATGTATTATTAAACTCATCTTCGTAATTGGTTTAGAGTAGCGAACTGATGCACCAATGAAGTACGAAGTTATTTTCGTAAGGACAGAAAAAGGTTAACACTAATGTTATTTTGTTCCCATCACGCAGGGGCGACATGCTTATTTCTGAAAGAGGTATTTTGCGTAACGCGTGGGCATAAATATTCATTAGCCCCAATTGACATTTGTCATGCAAGTCACTCTAAATCATAAATAGATCGTATAAATGTTTGCTAGCTGCGTACCCCGGCTTTGCCCGGGTTAGGAGTCTTGGGACATAACTTGCCAAAAATAAGTATGAAAAAAATACCTTTTATTGTTGGAAAGTAAAAATTAATTCTTGAAGCGATTGAAATCAGGAATATGAAAAATTTCTGGAAAAAAAAGTTGTCTGGACTTCATGATCTTTACTCGTTGTTCTTGATATTTCATATCAATGTACTGCATCAAATGCAGTAAATAAAGGATCAATAATTAAAGTTATGAGCACCAATTTAATGTTACCTTCGGAATCAATTTCATCGCTTTATATTTAGATCGCATCTCATCATACACTTCAATTGTACCCCGTCGCCAAGTCAGAACTACATTTGAAAATATACATAAAGCAGTATTAAAACATATTATAGGGTGTGTCAAAAATGTATTCACATTTTAAATGTCGCAACTTATATTTAATGCCTGTTTTTAAACTGATAATCTTTTTGGTATGCAACTGCATTTGACGCAAAAAAGTGAAATTGCAAAAATTAAAATCACTTTGACGCATTCTTTTACTACAAATGCTTCTATCTGGTCAGCTATTGCTGGTATTGAAGCTCAAAATTTAAATTACAAAAGCTTTTTGGTATGAATTTTTTTTGGAGCACGTTGGGTGTTCAATTGAAACCGTTTATCCAATCATTCTACTGAATGCATTATGAATATAAGCTCCTGCAACAAGACTGTAGAGCGAAGGGTGCAACATCACGTTGAAAATAAAATTCCTTTGGTTTTTAAATATGTGTACATTTTATTGGAACCATAATGTAGAAATGAAAAGTTCTTAGCCATGTGGCCATTGGCGTCGCTAAAACTTTTTCTGGTAGGTCAGGGGTGAGTCAAAAAATTGAAATGCTTGACGTCATTGTGTGTGTGTGTGGAGGGGGGGTTGAGAAAGAGGGTCTTACCGATCGGAATCAAAATTAGTGGAGGGTGCACTTAGGGTGGAGCGAAAAAATCGTTATTTCAAAATTCACACTGCCTGAGTCATTAAATGGTGTGAAACTGATAAGAAAAAATTGTTTCCAAATTTCAGCTCAAAATATTGTCATCTTCAGGTTCCACAACTCACGCGAATATATTTCTAGCTTATTTTTATTAAAATAATAATGTTTAATTAATTAATTGAATAATTAGTTATGTTTTCGTTATTAAATTGCTTTATTAATACGTTTTTATCACACATCAATGCTAGGAATCGTAGATTTAGAAGCAAAAGTCGACTTAGGATACTTAGGATCTGATTCAGAAATGGAGTATACCTCAGAAAATGATGACGATTTCGTTAGTCAGGAAGCCAAATGTCGGAAAACGACTGACGATGAGATTACCTAAATCTCAAAGACAGACACAATGTCCGAACTAGCCGTTGTTCCTGACAGAGCAAGTGTATATGAGTATTAATAATTAAATTAATTAATTAAACGTAATTATTTAAATAGAAATTCATAAAAGACTAAAAAAGACACTGGGAATATATTCGCTTGAGGTGTGGAACCTGAAGCTGGCAATATTTTGAGCTGAAATTTGCAGACAATTTGTTCTTATCAGTTTCGCACCATTTAATGTCTCAGGATATTTGAATTTCCAGGAAAAGTGTTTTTCGCTCCACCCTAGTGTCCATGGTATGAGGGAGTTGTCGGAGGTCGATTAAGAGAAACGTTCCCTCGGCCGCTTACATGACGTATAGTGTACAAAAGGTATTTTGAGAAAAAACTGACGGACAACTGGAATACACAAAAAGCTGCACTTTATTGTAGGTATCTTCACAAAACAGTTATTAAAGAAAACAAGTTCAATTACGCACCGTTCATTGCTTCAACACCAGGAACATATCTAATTGTTCCGGCCACACGGCATGCCGGAGTTCCATAAAAAAGACGAACACAACCTCCTCTGACGGAGAGCAATCGAGAAGTCTTTTTAAATCTTTCTACAAAACTGCCAGCTCTCTACAGGTTGGCGAGTAAAATATGAGCACTCATAAGCCACTGCCCCACGTGACAACCACCGTCCGGTAGGCGTAAACAATATAAAAATTTGAAACAAACCGATTAAATGATTAATGCCAAGACAGAAGTGCCAGAATTTGGCGGATGCCAATACGAAAAGGCTACAACCCTGTGAGAAAACACCGACGGAGACCGGGAGGCGCTAAGAACTAACACAGCATATGCTAAAGCGAAATTAATTTAGAAGGGAAACCCCGAAAAATCCCAGACATAGAGTCGCGCAAAAGGAAAGAATATTTTATCAAGCCGAAAAACAGAGTGAAGAGAGATTAATACGGAATACGTAATTTTGATTTAGAAAGACGAAACATAGGAACATTATTTTAAGACGCGAAAAATATGTGAACTTCGTCACATATATCTCTCCACAGCCCAACAAAAAAAATTTTGACGCCAGAAATTTTTTTTTTTAACAAAGAACTTTAACCCTTGAATTAAACAGAAAGCCTAACATGCAGCACTTATGAGGGCTCATCACAAAAATACAATACCAAATAACATAACAAATTATAAAATAATACATCACAAAATACCATTTGCAAAAATATCAACATTATTCTGCTACAAATAAAAGAATATAAAACGATTCAATTATCCATTACATATCAAAATTACACATGTGCAAAAACTAAAGAAAAATAACCTTGAATATTCAAAATAATATATGTACATATGACGTCATAAATGTGAGATCTCTTTATAAAAACAACTTTGCAGAAAACATTGCAGATAACTTTGCAGATAACATTGCAGATAGCTTTGAACTGGCAAAAATTTACTTTCGAAGTCCTTTGCATTATCAACGTCCATGCAAAATAAGAAATGAAAGTTTCTCAATATTATTAACAAATCTCAAATATACTTAGTGCACTTAATCAGGTTTAAATTTTAAAATAAAGTTCAAAGATGAAGCTTCTAATTAAATGAATGTCAAAGAAGATTCTAATAAAAGTCATGACATAATTTAAATAAATCAAGTCAAAATGATTGCAATCAAATACCTGAAATGTGTCCAATGCAATTTAGTTGCAGTACAGGTATTGCTATCAACTTTCAAAACAAACTCTCTCTTTTTTCTTAAAGTTTGTTTATTTATTTATTAATATATTTTTTTAATATCAAACACAATTTACTTCGTGAAAAACATAATAAAAACTTTCAATGAATAAAAATATCAAAACATATATAAATATATTATTATTTTTTTTTTTAAACATGAGCTTCAAAGCAAATTAAGATTTTTGTGACCAAAAACAGGAAACTTTCAAACAGACGAAACATGAACATAAACAATATTTGCAAAAAATGGTAAACACAAAAGAAAAATGTATGTTTGTGTGTGTAAAGAAGGTGCAGGTTAGAAAAACCCATTAAATTGTGTAGAAAAGAAAAAGATTACCGACAACCGTAAGCTCACCTAAGAAAACTATTGTTCCCTTTTTTTTTAAATATTAACAACAACTTGATTAATTAAGTTTCATGAAAAAGAGATACATATCATACAGTATACTGAAGTGTACATCTTTAAAAATACTGGACCAGCCAGATACAAACAAGATATTATACAACAGTGTACAAAGCAAGGAAGTGTCTGTGGGCACCTTCACAAACACGCCATTACTAAAACGAAAACATGCATCTACTTTCTAGGTCTTAAATTATACTGATTATGTGAAGTTGTAGGTAGATTAAAATTATCTGTAAAACCATTATGGTAGTGATTATTACTATGTAAAGAAAGATATTCAGAACGTGGAGGAGCTAAAATTAATCTATCAATATGTACTCTATGAGGTTCGAGATGGGGAGCATGCAAACGTCTAATAGAGAAAGAAACAGGTGAGTGTTTTTCAGTGATCACATAAGGACCTGTGAATTTAGGTTTAAATTTATCCAAAGACTTTTTATAAACAATGTCATTTACATTTAAATCTCTGAGCCTAGCATGTTGTGAGTGTCTCTGAAAGCGAATCGTTTGTGAAGAAATAATGTTTTGATAAGCTTTCTTATAAATGGAGTCTAATTCTTGCATTAATTTATAAGTGTGTATGTCATTAAGATTTGGCGGAGTTGTCTCAAAGTTAAATGTGTCAAAAATAAGTGATAATTCTCTGCCAAAATGTAATAAATTGGGTGTAAAACCAGTAGTTGAATGTGTTGAACCATTATACAAAGATTTGTGAATTAAAATTGCATGTTCGAAGTTGTGGCCATCAAGTAATAAAGAATTTACAGAGTATTTAATGGAAGTATTTATGCGTTCAGCAATGGAATTACATTGTGGATGACCAGCCGAAGAATGATTAATTTTTATACCAAGTTTGTCATGAAAATGATTATAAATTGAGGCAACAAACTGTGGCCCTAAATCTGACAAAATCACTGCAGGACGACCAAAAGTTGTAAAATATTTAAAAAGAGCCTCGACTATTACATTAGCAGACGTAGAAGTAAGAGGCACAAGCTCCATATGGCGAGAGAAATGATCAGTGATTGTTAGAACAGTACGACCATTACTAAAGGGACCAACAAGGTCAATAGCAATAGTATGTCCTGGATAAGTTGGTGTGTATGTTTGTTGTAAAGGAGCAGGTCGAGTAGGATGATGTTTCACCTGTAAACATACAGTACAAGAGGCAACAAAATTGACAGTATCAGTATAAATACCTTTCCAAAAATACTTTCTTGTTAGAAATTCGTAAGTCTTTTTTAAACCATAATGTGACAGATGAGAAATTGTTAAAGCTTTTGCTTTTAACGAATGTGGAACAACAATTACATGATGATAAGTTTGATTATGAACATTATACTTTTCACACATCAATAACATAGTTTCTGGATGAATAAAAAAGGCAGGATGAGTTGCAGAGGAACCCTTACTTAAAATTTCATTATAAATGACAGACAACTCAGGATCAGCATTTTGCTCTCTGAAAAAAGTTTCATTTGAAATTTCCAACAGTGGATCAGTACTATTTGAATTTTTTGTAACTAAAAAGTTCACATATTCATTATTTTTAGGAACATTATCAACAATTGGTATAACACCTTTATCATAAATTAACTGAGGATTACTGTCAAGAGTTTCAGTATTATTTTCAAAGTTCTCCCTAGATAAATAGTCAGCAAGTACATTCTTAGATCCAGCAATGTGCTGAAAACTAAATGAATATTCTGACAACTCAAGTAACCACCTTGTGATTATGTCAGCTGGGTTGGTAGTCTTTTTATATTTTTTCAAAGGAGCACTATCAGAAAGAATTATAAAATGTCTATTATACAAATAATATTTAAAGGCATTAACAGATTTATATATAGCCATTAGTTCCAACTTAAGAGCAGGATACTTTTGCTCAGCTTTATTTAACGATTTGGAAAAATAAGCAACTGGAAGTAGTTTATTATCATACATTTGTAAAAGACAAGCACTTATAGAAATGTTGGAAGCATCAGTATTTAAATAAAAAGTCTTATTCCAGTCAGGAAGTCTTACCATAGGTTCAGAGAAAAATATTTGTTGCATCTTTTGAAAATTTTGTTCATGTGTAGAAGTCCAAACAAATTTAGCTTTAGGAGTAGTTAATTGAATCAAAGGTTGAGATAACTCAGAAAATGCAGGAATTAAGTGTTTGTAAAAAGTTGCCAAACCAATAAAGCGTTTTAATTGTTTTTTTGTTGTAGGAGTTGGAAAAGAAACAACTTTTGCAATGTTACATTGAATAGGCTTGATAAAATGATTTTCAATATGAAAACCCAAATAGTTTGTTGATGTTTTATGAAAAGAACATTTAGTAGGAGCAAGTGTCAAATTATATTTACATAAAACTTTTAAAACTTTTTCAAGTTTATGTACAGTGTCTTCAAAAGAATGTGATCCTATAATAAAATCATCCTGATATGCGAAAATTCCATCTGAGTTAACCTCGTCTAGTAAAAGATCCATAAGAGCCTGAAAAGTTGAGGCAGCGGATTTCAAACCGAAAACCATTCTTTTATATTTAAATGAGCCAAACTGAGAAGTGAAAGTTAATTTATCTTGTAAATCTTTTGGTAAATCTATTTGATGATAAGCCTGTTGTAAATCTAAACTGGTGAAAAATTTATATGTTGATAGATTAGCAATAATTGTCTGAATTTTAGGTAAAGGATATGATGAACCTTGTATGACAGAATTTAACATACGCAAATCAAGGGCTAACCTATACTTTTGTTTTCCAGAAGAGTCAGGCTTTTTCTTTACTAAAATTACAGGACATGCCCATTCAGAACAGTTACGTTCAATTATACCTGCATTCAGTAATTGGTCTATTTGCTCTTTAGCTTCACTTTGAAGAGCCTGAGGAATTGGAAATGGCAATGTTTTTATTGGAAAATCATTAGTAAAGTTCAACACAGGAATAACTCTGTCAGTGTGTCCTAAAGTAGACATATCTTTTGAAAAAGCAGCAAAATTGCTTAGTAATAAATTACTTAATTCACTTTGTTCATTACATTCTAAATTTGCTAAGTCAAAATCAGATGAAGTTAATTGCTGTTTTCTTTTATTAAGCACTTCCGATGAAGGCTGTATTAAATTACACATTTGAAAATTCTCAGAATCATGGGTTAGGTCTCTTTCTTTCTTTAACTTCATCAATATCATAAATATTACCAATCTTAGTATTCTTATTTAAATGAATTTTCTGTTCAGATACATTATGAATAAATATAGAAAATTTTTGAGAGCACTTGTTACCATTTTTGTTTTGATTAAAGTATTCATTTAAATAACAAGCCTCATAAGAAATGTAATTTTCAGCATCATTTGGTGAAAAAAGAAAATATTCAGTGCTAGACTTATTATCACAACAAACCTGAGCATAAATATGCTCATCCGGCTCTAAAATGACCTTTTGACATAGACAAACAGAATTGTCATTTACTTTAATTGAATTAGGACCTTTTTCATTATTATCAGTTGCACACACATGCATATTGCTAGAGTCTTTATTATTTAGAAAATATACCTTGACATCATTAACCATAAGACAAGAATTTTTCATATCAATTGAAATATTGTTTTCTCTTAAAAAAGGAAAACCCAAAATACCATCAAAATGTTCATTAACTGGAATGTCAACAATATAGAAGCAGTGGTGAAAAAACATTGATTTAATTTTAAAGGTTAATTTAATACAAGCAGAGAATTTTATTTTTGAATTAATTGTAGATATAGTGACTGAAGAAGCCAGGTGTTTGTAATTGATTTTAGATTTAATTTCATTAAAAACATCCCTTGTAAGCAAAGAAATAGAACTACCAGTATCAATCAAGAATTTAAGTTTTGTTTATTCACCATCACTTCAATTATTGGTAATAAATTACAATCATTGTTCACATTTTCAATAAAATATTCATTTCGTTTTTCATCTTCAAAAATATCAGTCTGTACATATTTAGATTCAGCAATGGTAACAGGTACAATAGTCTGAGTCGAACAAGAACGAACTCTACGCTCATTAGACACTTTTGGTAAATTTTTAGACAAAATTGGGAAATTGTCTGGTGTATGTATGAAAGAACGAGATGTGTTCCCACCAGTCAAATCACACCTCGAAATTAGTTTAAATTACAGTCATTAGAAAAATTTCTTCCTGAATTTCGGAAGTTGGGTCGACGACCAACATTATTATTTTGTGGAGTATTGTGCAAAACTTTAAATTTTCTACACTGGCGTGCAGAATGATGTCTGCCGGAGCACAATTGGCAGATAATACTACTTTGACCTCTATTTCTGTCATAATTTTGCAAAACTGTATTTCTGTTTTTAAACTGTGTATTATGAGGTCTACGTTGTCTGAAAAAATTCCGTTGCTCAGAAGCAGAAGCAGAAGCATTACGATTGGTGTCAGCAGAACCAGAAGTAGAATTTTTAAAAGTCAAATCATTAATTTTTGAAGCTAATTCTTCAATTTTTTCAGAAATAGCAAACACTGGGGCTTTTTGTTGATTAGCCAAAACAAGTGATTCAGATTGTGCAATATTTTGCAATTGCTGGGCACGCACAACAGCTTTAGAATAGTCAGTTATGTTATCCTCCAAAATTTTAACTCTAATGTTAGATGGCAAAACCGACATCAATTTAACATATTTAATATCATCAAGAGCTTGAGAATCTTTAATTTTATATACCTTAGAAACCAAAACATTTAATCGATGAACAAAAGCAGTTACAGAGTTAAAATCTTCAAATTTCAAATTATTAAGCTCGGTTACTGGAGCTAGAATTTCATTATTACAAAAATATTTTTCAAATTCTAATTTAATTACATCAAAATCTCTCGCTTTATTTACAACCTCATTTTCAATAAAAAACTGTAATGCTGGACCAATTAGTTTAGTCTTGAAATACAAAATAGTTTTTTCTTCTGACCATTTGTTTAAAGATGCTAAGTCTTCCAATATACTAAAGAAATGTTTTAATTCTACGGCATTACCATCAAATGATGGAATATTAACAGAAAAATCAGAAATTTTAGACATTCTACAATAATAAAAATAAATGACTTACCTACAAAAATGACATAAAACACACAAAACGCAAAAATTATCCTCTTATGAATGACAATCAAAACATTTATCCTTGTGACACACATAAAAGTTCCGAATCCATTATAAAAACACACATAATTCTGAACACCACACTCGTCTCACGGTTTCCGCTAGAGTTGACTCAGAAGTATCGGTGAAATACAGGAAACATAGGAACAACAAACCCTGGTAGCGGAAAAACACAGGGCGGCGAAACCAGAAGCGCGAGGCGAAACCAGAAGAGCATCGTAACACCGGAACGGTCACTACGGAAAATGTAGATACGAAGAACACAGGTATCAGCAAATTCTTTTCGGTCGCACAACGCTGGGTAATCAAAATTCCGATGACATGGAGACGGGAGAGTCCGCAGAAAATTTGTTTTGCTCAAGTAGGAACAGTTTTATTTTTTTTGCACATTCATACTTGGGCAAAAGGAAACTCCGACAGCCGGTGATGTGCCGGAAACAACTACTCGTGAAAACGAGCTGGTCACGGCACCAAGTTTATATGAGGGAGTTGTCGGAGGTCGATTAAGAGAAACGTTCCCTCGGCCGCTTACATGACGTATAGTGTACAAAAGGTATTTTGAGAAAAAACTGACGGACAACTGGAATACACAAAAAGCTGCACTTTATTGTAGGTATCTTCACAAAACAGTTATTAAAGAAAACAAGTTCAATTACGCACCGTACATTGCTTCAACACCAGGAACATATCTAATTGTTCCGGCCACACGGCATGCCGGAGTTCCATTAAAAAGACGAACACAACCTCCTCTGACGGAGAGCAATCGAGAAGTCTTTTTAAATCTTTCTACAAAACTGCCAGCTCTCTACAGGTTGGCGAGTAAAATATGAGCACTCATAAGCCACTGCCCCACGTGACAACCACCGTCCGGTAGGCGTAAACAATATAAAAATTTGAAACAAACCGATTAAATGATTAATGCCAAGACAGAAGTGCCAGAATTTGGCGGATGCCAATACGAAAAGGCTACAACCCTGTGAGAAAACACCGACGGAGACCGGGAGGCGCTAAGAACTAACACAGCATATGCTAAAGCGAAATTAATTTAGAAGGGAAACCCCGAAAAATCCCAGACATAGAGTCGCGCAAAAGGAAAGAATATTTTATCAAGCCGAAAAACAGAGTGAAGAGAGATTAATACGGAATACGTAATTTTGATTTAGAAAGACGAAACATAGGAACATTATTTTAAGACGCGAAAAATATGTGAACTTCGTCACACATGGAGGCGGGGGAATTTAATTTTTCCCGATTATTATTACTTTTTTTTTCATGTTACGTCCTTAGATTTTTTCAAAACAAATTGCATATACTTTCCTTTAGAATCTTATTATTTAAAATCGGAACGTGGTAAAAAAACCAGGCTTCATTTCTCAAGTGAAAATTGGCAACAGAAAGCATTTCAGTTGAATATACCAGTTTTTCCAGAACTTTTTACACCTGCGGATCGGCAAAAATAAGAAAAATATTTCTCAGATCAGAGTATGCAAAAAATAATAAATATTACATAAACGTGTATTTTATATATTAAACAAAGCGTTATTCATGTATAATTTTTAGTTAGAAAGACATTTGCTGTTGACTATTTTTAATAAATTTGACATACGTGGACCGGTAATAAAGTCTCTCAGACCGGTCCCGGACCACGGACTAGTGATTGGGAAATACATGAATATATTATATAGTCAGTCTATTGAAGTGTGTAAAAAAAAATAATCTCGATTTTAAATTCTACGCAAGCAATACGCATTTCCTGATTATTGGTTACCGCTCATAAGTTGCTCTAATAAACAATACAAAATCAAATTTTTGCATAGTCAGGTATTTTAGATAACATTAAAAAAAAAAGAAAGAAAAAGGATTTGCTATACTTGTTTTAGACTTTTAACCTGCTTGTGGCTTATATAATTTCACAATCACCATTTTGGGTGAGGCTGTGACTGATGATATGCAATTCCGAATGGTTACTATTTACGAAATTTTAAGCAAAAAAGACAGTTAGAGCCGATTAATGGATTATGATACACTTTCACAGATAATGAAACAAGAAAAAGAAATTGGACGATACATTTATTATGATACTTTCTCACACAATAAGCAGAACAACCAAATGTGGATTATAATGCTTTTTCAAAAATGGTGAAACAAGAAAAAGAGGACTGACACATGAATTGTGATTTAGAGGAAGCCCTTCTTTACCCATGTCGCCCATAAGAAGCTATAATTTTCTTAGGGGGACGAAGTGGCCCGTTTGCCTCTCCTTCCTCAACTGACGACCCTTGCCTGTGGCTTATTTATATTTATTATTTTAATGAACAAAGCAAATGTGTGTTTTAAAAACATATCTGAATGTGTGTGCAGTTCTACATATGCTATTGTGATATTGCTACAAAAAAAAAAAAAAAAAAAAATCGTTTGACATGCTAATGCAGAATAATAAGGATAAATAAATTATAGTACTTAGAAAAAAAACTAAGTTAGCATCTTTTCACAGCTAAAAGACTAAAAAAATTTTTTTTTAATATAAAGGTTTTTGATCAACAGCAATAAGATGTCGAAAAACTGGGTGGAGTTTAACTTTTAAGCTTAAAATCAGAATGCGGTAATTGACAGAAAAATTAGCATAACACTAAAAAAGTGAGGGGTGCTTGATATCAGATGTCAATATTTTTTTTAGTGTGAGCTATTAGTAAAGCGTGTCATGAAAGTGTAAGTGAAAAACATTTAAAATAATTTAGCAGCACCTAAAATAATTAAAGCATTAAAATAATTAAAAATAATTTAAGCATTACTTCTACCAATATTATATAAGTTGTTTTTGCATAAGTAGTAAATATTGAAACAATTTTCTGGCATTAAATTAACTTAAAAGTGAATATACACATTCAAAATCCACGGAATCTAACAAACTTTGGTCTATAGACTATATTGGAGATGCTCTCAAGGAATTCCGAGAAAAAGTTTAGTTAAAAAAATGTTAACTGGTTGCACTTTGGATGAAAAACAGCAAATTTAACAACGAAAATGGCTAATTCGAAATGCACACACAATTTAAACATTTATTCAATATTTTTTGAGATTTTTTAAAAACTAATTTGGGTCATTGTGTTGATTTCGCGATGTAAAGCATCATCTAGCGGACATTACTTGAACTAATCTTTTTAAAAAACTGCCTTCAGCGCATCTTGTGTAAAGTCCATATGCCAGATTTGGTGGCAATCGTCTCACCCGTTTCAGCTGTAGAATGTTGTTTCTATTGGAGCTTTAATCATAGCCAACCTGTATAATAGAAACACACACACACATCGTGACTTCTGAATATTCGGATTACCATACTAAGTTTGACTTTTGGAAAAAGAAAACTGGCGTTGAATTTTATAAAATAAATTTATAGATATGTGAAATTACTAAAATAAAAATGTAAATTTTGATGAATAGATAAATTATTTAGACTTTATCGAAAACAATGTTTTGTTGACTTTACAAAAATTTTGTTAAATCAACAAAAGTATCTGGTTGAAATAGCGTCATTAAAATACACTGCTGGCCACCCAAATTGCAACACCAAGAAAAACAAGAGATATCACAACAAAATTTATTGTGTAGATAACATGTTGACCAAGTAACAAATGATTAAATTTACAGCATTCTATGAAGCGTGGTTCCTGCCAAAATCAGTACCCAGAGTAGCCGCCGTTGTTGGAGATCACAGCTGCCACACGCCTCGGCATTGATTCAAAGAGACTTTGAATGTGTTCTTGGGGTACAGCAGACCAAGCAGCTTCCACACGTTGCCAAAGTTGATCTGGTGTGACAGCTGGGGATGAACTCTGGGTCAGTCGTTGAGCAACCATGGACCACATGTTTTCTATCGGCGAAAGATCCGGAGAGCGCGCCGGCCAGGGAAGCAATTCAATCTGGTGATTGACGAAGAACCCTTGGACAATGCGTGCCACGTGTGGCCGTGCATTATCCTGCTGAAATATGGCTGTTGGCAAGCCCTGAAGGTAAGAAAGGACAACTGGCTCCAACACCTCGGAGATGTAGCGCTGGCTGGTTAAAGTACCGGCAATGCGTACTAGAGGAGTGCGAGAGAGATATCCGATACCGCCCCATACCATAATACCCGGTGCAGGACCAGTGTGACGGTGCATAATGCAGCTGTTCAGCATCCTCTCTCCACGGTGTCTCCAGACTCGAATCCGACCGTCGTGGTGTTGCATACAGAAGCGTGACTCGTCAGTAAAGAGAATTTCATTCCATTCTGTCGTCCACATCCTTCTTTCATCGCACCATTGGCGGCGGAGACGTCTGTGGTTCCGCGTCAGAGGTAGACAAAGCAACGGACGTCTTGCGGACAGACCATTCTGCTGTAAACGACGTCGAATGGTACGCGCAGACACTGGATGATGCGTTACAGACTGAATCTGCTGTGATATGGTTCGTGATGTGACTGAGCGGTCCGTCACTGCCATGCGTACAATCTGCCTGTCATCACGTGACGTGGTGCACTGAGGTCGATGCGGTCGATCACGTCTGTCCGTCGTACCCTCCTGCACCCAACGATCACATATCCGCATCACAGTTGTTTGGTTTCGTCCAATACGACGACCGATTTCCCTGAAAGATAACCCACAATCTCGGTATGCCACTATCCTTCCTCTGTCAAACTCGGATACTTGATCAAAAGATGATCGTTGTTTCCTACGAGGCATAATTTATCGTTTTTTTGAAAAAAAAGCAAGAAAAACACAATTGCTGTACTTGAAACCGTCGAAATCTCCAAGCCTTAAATAGCGCTTTGAGGTGGCGCCACAGGCGCGCTTGATGTGCGTCTGCGCTGAAATTCTAATCATTTGCATATCTCACCTCAGCTAATGCATGTTGTAAATTTCATATTATTTGCATGCTTCCTTCAGGGTGTTGCATTTACGATGGCCAGCAGTGTATTTATCGAATTAACAAAATGATTTTCTTAAAATAATTTGGTTATTTTTACAGAGCATTTTGCTAATTTAATCGAACAATTTGGTTAAAATAAACAAATGTTTTGTTAATTTAACCAAACTATTTGTTCAAATGGTTTATTTGGTTAAAACCAACCAAATTATTTGGTTGAATTAATTTGGTTGGTTAACTGTCACCTTCATGGCTCATGTAACAAAATTATTTTATTTATTTATTTTTGTTAAACCAATCAAACAGTTTGCTGAAAGTTTCATTTTAAACTCTAATTAATTTTCAAAAATTAAATTTTTATTTTAGTGATTTTTTATTCCTATAAATTTAAATTTAAAAAATTCACTCACAGTCTTCTTTTCTCCTTTTTTAAAAAAATAAGACAAGACAATCAGATCAGAATCGTTTCTGTGTTCATGATAAAATAAAATAAACATGTAACTTTACTCAAACTTCTCGTTATTACTTGTTATCTAAATTACTTGACTTAATAACACCTCAGTTTGCAGTTTCATTAAAAGAAAAAAAAAACGTATTTAAACAACCTTATTTTGTATTATTAAGATTTAATACTAAGGGAGAGTCGACAGGAGTAAGACAGTGGGAAGGGTGGTAAACCATTAATTATTTCTAAAAGACATATCGTTTTGAATTAATAATTTTCCACTAGATGTAGTAGCCATAGCATCATAGATATTGCTATAAATCCTTTCAGTTACGAATCTCTGAGTTTATGTGGCAAAAAAAGCTGTTTCCCAACACCAAAATTAAATAATTTCTTATACTTGCAACGATGCAAGTTTTCAGTCTCGTTTATTCTAACTAGCAAAATTCTTCTTCTTTGTAGACCCAACATCCTAAAAGCCATATGATGACTTTCAGGGATCTTATGATTCTGTCTGGAGGGAACAGCTCTACCAGAAGCTCCTGAATATTGGTATGTCCTCTAAATTATTCAACTAGATTGTGTCTTTTACAAACCTGAGGACATGCAGGGTAAAGTTTGGAGATTCTTTCTCCAAAAGTTTTAATCTTCAAACTGGGCTTCCTCAGGGAGCAGTTAGTAGTTGCACCTTGTTTAATATATTCATCCATGATCTCATTCCATCTCTTAATTTAATACCTGATATAAAATGTTTATTATTTGGTGACGACTTGGTAATCTGGACCCAGGCACCTAAAAACGTTGCTAATAAGACTCTGACTGCATGTGCTTTCAAACTGGTGTGAAGAAAATAATATGACCGTAAATTTGGAAAAGACAGCATCACAGTCATTTTCCTTGGCCCATGAAGTTTTTCGTCCATAATTGAAGTACCAAGGCACTGCGATTGCCAACACTGACAGCTTTACTTACCTGATTGTGGCTTTCGATAGTAAATTAAAATGGAAGCTACATGCTGAGCAGCTTACTGAGCGTATTTCAGATAGAATAATTATTCTTAAGCGCTTAGCACGATGCATTTGGGGATACGCTCCGTCTACCCTTGCCACTACTTTCAAAAATTTTGTCCTGCCTTTAATGACGAGTTGTTGTGAAGCTCTGATCACCGTCCCACAAATTGTGGTAATTGGAAGCGTTACAAAACCAGGCTTTACACTTGATTACGGGAGCTGTTAAGTCCACACCTATCGATGCAGAGTTATTGTTGACAGAATATATACCCTTCCAAGATACTATGAGGATGAAGGCTGTGATTCTGTACGAAAGGCTACTGCGGACAGAGGATCCCTACTGGAGGGACTACGTGGTCAAGCCAAGGAATTTAAAAACCCAGTATGAATTTATTCAAAAAGTCCTTGGCATTAGGAAGGATCTTAATTCTGGGAGATATACAACCTCTTATGACATCCAGAAATCCTTTGGAGGTTGCTAATGTAGATGTGAGGTTAGATCTAGTGGAAACTGTTCATAGAAAGAAAGAGTCCTACTAAGTGTTTTGAAATGTCTTGCTTTAGTGACTATTGCGGCCAGACATCCACCTTCTCTCTGGCTGCACATTTATTCTGACGGTTCCCAATTTGACTTTGTCATCTTAATGTAGGGGTTGGAGTGTTTTCAGACCTTGTTTCATTTTATGCTCCTGCGGGCTACATTGGTACCTCTTTTGATGGTGAAGTTGTGGCGAAATGTATATCCTTGAAGCAATTATTAGCTATTCATTGCAATTTTGAAAGAGCAGTCATCGTCTCTGGTTCTCGGCAGCCATCCAGTCAGTCAGCGCTGTTGAACATCCATTAACACCCGAAATAAGCCAATGTCATCTTTGAGAACCCTCATTTTAAAGGGGGAAACAAATTGTTCTCCAGTGGGTGCCCGGCCATTGTGGCCTTTGGGGCAATTAAGGAATGCCCCAAAGAATAGGCCCGCGGGATTAATAGATCTCAATCCCGAAATCCTACAAAACGAAAGACTGTGCGGGATTGCATTCCCTAGGGGCAATGAATAGTGGACTTCTTTGAGAAAAGAGGTGCCAGCTTATTACAACAGCCTAATACGGCCATCTTTTATTGGAGGATTGGACTATTTAAAAAAAAAATTATTTAGATCTAATGCCTTACGCGATCTTGAGACTCGCACAGCTCTATAAAATTGGAGGAATTTAAGTCCTTCTCTCATTCCTGATAAACCATGACGCAAGACAGTAGCAACTTTTCGCCTATCTACAGGACACGACCGCCTTGCCGCTAATTTGAAGCGCATAGGTATCCTTAACGTTCATACTTGCCCACTTTGTGATTCTGGAGAAGTAATGAACAGGGACCATCTGGCCCGTTGTGGGGCTCTTCGTTGTTCTGCAGAGGAGTCGAGGTATTTGGAGGCAATATTATTCCTAAGGCAATGACTTCGGTCTTTTGTCTTGAGTTCTATTGTTATAGTGTTGTAACTTTATAGTTCTCTGTAATTTGGCTGACCGTTGGAAGAAAAAATATTTTGTATACCTATGAGCATAACTTTTATAAATAACCTAGGGAGGAAAAATGATGAGAAAAAATGAAATTTTATCTTTGCACAAGAAAGTGACTGTTGGATCCTTGATAAAGATGATATTACGGCAAAACTGCATCCAATGAAGGTGGTTGGCGGAACTAGTGTTGTACACACATATTTTTCATTTGATTTGGACTATTTGTTAGATAAATAAATGTTATAATATACAATAAGCCTTAGGAACATAAATTGTATACTGTATCATTTCTTTTCCGAATATTTGTGAAAATTTTGCATTGCTTTCAAATTTTTAAAACACGTCCCATCCCTCAATTACAAAAGGGAGGGATCGAGTAAAATCAGCATGGCCGCTTAATAAAATCAAAAATTGAAACCTGTAAATTCTAAGAAATATTAATGAAGAGACACCAGGTATGAGTAAGTGTATGCGTGTGTGTGTTAAAAAGAAGAACAAACACTGTTACTTGAATACATATTTATTGAACTTAAATTTGGTTACTCATCACATGACTCAACTGCAGCACATATAATTAGGCACTTTTTTACTATATACATAAATATCAACAGCTATCAATAATGAGATGAGATAGATACTTTTATTATTACTAGGATTTTGTTACACAAGACAGGCCTGTTTTCCGTCTTGCTTCCATCCCTATTTTTGATGTAACGGAGGTTTTATCCATCCAAACCGTACGAGAGTTTATTTCTTTATGAATATATGTATTACTGTTATAAATATTAAGACAAAAAATCAGTCAATTAATGAATAAATGAATGTTTTAATTAAATGTATATCTTAAAACTTGGGAATTTATTATCAAAGAACAACATATTGCAAATTTCCTTATCTCCAAGAAACAAAAACGGAAAAAAATCAAGCTCACAATAGCCTTAAAAGATATAAATTGAACCAATGACATTTTACTAAAAATTGAATATTTTAATTATGGAAATAGTTCGTATTCATTAAATTAAATAAATTTTCAGGAATTTTTTAAAAATTAAAATCGTTATGTAGGTACAGCTGCGGAAAAAAAAGTCCCACTTGCTTTTTATTTCGGCATCGTTCGTCGTACAGCAAAGTTATATATACCATTCATTTTCAAATAACGCATACTTTAATTTACTATTAATTTAATTTGCATAAGGGGTCATCTTCATATTTAATTATGCATTAACTTCGTTTTTCTCAATGGCAACACTATTTTGACTTTATTAAACTAAAGAAAACCTTCAAATTACCCTAAATATAAATTCTCACCAATTTTCTACGATAATTTCCGGAGATATTGCGAGTTATTTTTTGCGCGTTTTTAAGGGACTGTCTACAAATTGAAAAGCGCTATTTGTAGGTTTCGAACTTTTCGCCTTTCATTCATTTCGCTCGAGAGAGTTAAAAGAAATAAATGTTATTTTCAGGGAAAATATTGTTACCATCTCTCTTAAAGTTTTTGGTACTGTGAATATCAAGGGTAGAACGTGGAATGTTTAGTAAGAGGTCCAAATGACCCGTGAATTCATAACGTCCTTGGCTCGTACTCAAGACTTAAAGGAAAAATGCAAAACGACTGTTCACGATTCTGAAAATCTTTATAATTTTGAAATTGTTATTAAGTATTTCCCTTCATTAGACAGGTGAAATGTTGGCAGGAGTGAGAGGCTGTTCTCTGCTCTTCTGACTGCAAGCATGAATGTTACCCAGCTACGGTCGAACTAGAAGAACGGTTTCATGATTGAAAATTTATTTGTTTGAATTTCATGTAAAAAACGCAGTTATTTTTTTGCTGATCCAATATTATCACTGTGTTTATTATTTCACTTTCTTCATTTAATATTATTGTCTACAATGAGCAATATTCTTATAAGACTTTTGGTGGTGCTTTAATTTATTGTCAGATGGAAATTTAGACAGAAAAACGTGATTTTGAATGTTTTTTGAATGTTTGAGAA
This sequence comes from Cheiracanthium punctorium, assembly GCA_038373885.1. Classification (NCBI taxonomy): domain Eukaryota; kingdom Metazoa; phylum Arthropoda; class Arachnida; order Araneae; family Cheiracanthiidae; genus Cheiracanthium; species Cheiracanthium punctorium. The sequence continues at coordinate 172,283 of JAWZYV010012330.1, read as the reverse complement.
AATATGTGGAAGTCCAAAGACCTAATGTTTCCAATATTAAAAAAGGTCAAATTCATGACTGGAATGTTGAGGATGGTAGTCTTTCAGAAATAGGATGTTGTATTAGAAGACATATACATCTACTGCATCTAATTCTATACCTGGAAAATATTTTATTTGGGGGGATATGATAGCGGACGCAACAATAGAAGCTTTATAGAATCACCATCAAACTCTAAAAGCCTTTAATTTATTTGCTTCAAAATTTGATTTTTTTAATACCGCTATCTTTTACTGTGTTTTTGAGCAAAAGAAATCTAATTTACGCTTTTTTTAAGCAGTTTTCAAAAAATTGTCACTTAATAAATTTATATATGGTCCCTTAACTCATCAAAATAACACATTTTATTGAATATAAATTAAACTACTGAACGTAAAAATTTGAAATTTTGCACAGCCATGTAATATTACTTTCTGCATCTATTTCCATCGAAATTTGGCTAGGTCGCTATTCATAATATTTATGAATATTAATTTAATAATTCATAATTCATATTAATATTTTATTAAAAAATCATAATAATAGTGAATTATGTTTGGGTCATTTAGATCTAATAGTACGAATAAAAATCAGCTTCTTATTATCAATATTATATGAGATATGATTTAAAATATGAAAAAATATTTTAACATATGGGGAGGGGGATTTTGGGTGCTCATAACTCACCCATTTTCGGTTCAAATTTATTGAAAATGGGTATCCGGGGTTAAAATGAGCTAAATTTTTGAAATATGAAGTGAAATCTAGGAGTTGCTATTGGGGAAAAAAAGTTGGTGTGAATTTTAATATGTAGATGGCCCCTTATGTAATTTTTATGCACAGCAGATTAAAGTGTACGTCAATCGAAAACGATTGGTATCTGTAACTTTGCTGTACGACTTTGCTGTGGGACTTTTTTTTTCCGCAGCTGTTCATTTAATAAAAGTAAAAAAGTATAATGTTCGCATTTGCTGAGAAAATTTTTAAATAACATAACATAAATATTTTTCATTACAAGTTTAAAATCAGAATTTCATAAACTTAATACTCAAAAATTAAATTACATTACTATGATAAGTTTCGAATGAGTTGAGAATTTGTTAATAACGTTACGACTCAAAACTGAACTTAGAAAAACTTCAAAATGAAAACAGAAAAAAAAATCTAAATAGATAGGATAAAATGTAGTCCTTTCCAATTCATGATAAATTTAATTTTTAAATTAGCACTTAAAATGTGCTAAATATATTTTAGGTCTTACTACTATTATTATTATAATATTCAAAACACTGTTAACACCTATGTTATAGACATTTTTGATGTGATAAAAACATTATTTGTTAAAAGCTCTAATTCAATGTTTCTTTTAAGAAAGCTAAGTAATAGATCTGATATCCGAAGGGGCTTCAGCCCCTCAACACTAGGGTGGAGCGAAAAACACTTTTTCTCGAAATTCAAATATCCTGAGTCATTAAATGGTGCGAAACTGATAAGAACATATTGTCTCCAAATTTCAGCTCAAAATATTGCCAGCTTCAGGTTCCACACCTCAAGCGAATATATTACCAGTGTTTTTTAGTATTTTATGAATTTCTATTGAGATAATTATGTTTAATTAATTCATTTAATTATTAATACCCATATACACTTGCTCTATCAGGAACAACGGCTAGTTCGGGCATTTGGTCTGTCTTGAAGATTTAGGGAATCTAATCCTCAATCGTTTTATTATATTATTTTGTACATTAAAATTTTAGTATATTTCTTTCACGCATTATAGCGATTTCGGTTCATAAAATATGCATATAAATTACTTTTTGAACCACATTTTGTTAATAGATGGCAGAACAGAAGTGTGCTTAAAATTAAAATTGAACTTCTCCATTTTCAGCTCATACAAGTATAAAAAAAGAGGGGAACTTTTAATTTTAGAACATCATTTTTCATGATTTAATTTTAGGTTAATGGTTTCTAAAATCATAAATTAAGTATAAGATATGCTTTCGGGAAAGTGCCTTAATATACTATGTATAAATTCTGAAACAATAAGTTTCACTTAATTCTATTACTTTTGATTTCTAATTTTTTTAATAATTTTTTTTTCTCTGTAGTTATAAGCCAACCATTCCAAAAATAACTTGACATTTTGAATTTTAAAAAATCACGCAGTGAAGGTTTAAGTTATTTCGAGAGTCGTGAAAGGTTGTCTCAGTTATGGATCTTATTCCATTCATCCTACACTCGGCCCGTCGGTTTTTGGAGCCTTCAATTTCTGACAGGTGGCAGTAATTGTGTATTTCACATTTGGCGGAGGATCTTTCGTAGCAAACTGTACGAAAGTGATTCCGTAGCTGTCAGTGCAATCCAACGTACCAGTGTCGGCACTGCTCGCATTCCCTACACCTGGGGTGGCGATCCAATCCTTTTTGACTGGTTGGCAAGTGACGTTGTAGCCCACGAGTATGTTGAGAGGTTCTTTCACATCGAACTCCAATCCTGGGGAAAGAAAGAAAATAATAATTGATCTGTATGTTGCTATTTGCTGTTAACAGGCCAGTAGCCAAGCAATTTGACTGTAGATGGTAGCAGGGGCGGCCCGACACGGTAAGCAGGGTAAGCATTGCACCGGGGCTTCCATCTTCGAAAGGGCGAAATATCGAACTCAAATACTCAGAAAAACTTAATCTAGAGAATAAAAGAGGGCGCCTTTTTTATGACTGCAGTGGGATGCCAATTACCCTAGGGCCGCCCCTGGGTGGGAGGGCAATGCCCCCCAGGATGGCTGTGCATTTTAAATTGTTTTCTTCTCCGCTCCCTTCCCCTTAAAAAAATAAGGTTCTTGAAGTATAACGTTGGCATATTTTCGGCCATTTTATCTATTTGGTTGTTCTTATTAATTTAATTAGTCAAGATTTGATTTTATTACTATTTAATTTTGTTAACAAAATATTGCTGCGGAAAAATAACATGCGTTAATGCTGCAAATTATTTTTCCTCATTCTCAACTTTTATTAATAAGTTATTTTAAAAAAAGTGTTCCTGAAAATGCTCCCACTGTTCTAGACTTAAGTTTGATATATCACAGATGAAAATGTATTGAACACGAATATTTAATTGATAGTAATTCTATATTTTTTAACAGTACGAATAATGCAAGTTAGATGCACGGTATGCAGAGCTTTATGAAATGCCACGGTGTAATTTTCGGAATGGATACTTACCGGGTGTCCCAACAATGACTCGTGGATTTTGAAAAAAAAAAAGACGGAATGCGATAGATATGTATCGTTTGCGGCCTTATGCTTAGAAACCAGGGAATTTTATCCCACCAAATTTCAAATTTAGTTAACATTTTCACCCACAGGTAGCGCTGAAAACTATGAAAAAGTAAAAACCGGTATGAAAATGCTGCAAGGACTGTTGCAAAAAACTAAACAATGACATTTTCAATGTAACCCCCATTTGCTGCAACAATGTGGCGCAGTCTGAGGTAAAAATTTCTAGACATCCGTTCAAACATGTCACTTGGAATTGTCTCACATGCAGTACAGATGTGCTACTTCTGCTCCGCAACTGTTTGTGGAGATTGGCAGTATACCAAATCTTTCAGTTATCCCCAAACATGGTGGATACATTGTATAGTTTTTTGCAACAGTCCTTGCAACATTTTCATACTGGTTTTTATTTTTTCATAGTTTTCGGAGGTACCTGTGGGTGAAAATGTTAACTAAATTTGAAATTTGGTGGTATAAAATTCCCTAAGCATAAGGCCGCAAACGATACACATCTATTGCATTCCTTCTTTTTTTTTAATTGATTTTCAAAATCCATCAGTCATTTTTGGGACGCCCAGTATATAAAATGCCGCTATCGTGGCTGACAAGATATACAGGCTGCGATGCTGACACTTTAGTCACACCCCTTTCCACCCCCGCAATCATGTGACCTAGAGGGTGTGACCATGGGCGCCGGCAGAATATTTTCTAGGGGAGGGGCAAAGACTACTCTTTGGGGGGGGGCAAAGACTACTTCAACGTATGGTTACCATGTTGGAAAGAGCAAAAAAGCAAGGGAAAACACTGCATCAAAAATCCAGAGGGGGGCATTACCCCCCCTTGCCCTATGCTGCCGGCGCCCATGGGTGTGACCATCTTATTTCGGCTATCTTGTACTAAGATGGTCGTATCCCATGGGTCATATGACTCTTTGAGAGTAGAGGGGTGTGACCAAATTGTCATTGCGGTAGCCTGTATGTTCTTGTCAGCCACGTGCCGCTATGCACTTTAGTAGTGGTAATACAGGATTTGAGAGCTTTAAAGAGTCTAAATTTTATATTGATTTTTTAATTTAAATTTAGTGTTTTTCAATTCACTATTCTAATTGGGGGAAGGGCATAATTTTCTCGGGCATTTTTTTTTTCCAGGGAGGGCACTGACATCAAATATACCTCCTGGCTCGGGGGCTGGTTGATATAATTATTGAATAGCGATGAGTCAGTTAGAAGCGGCTTGTGACCTATTTCAAAGCTAAATCAAAGTGGAAGGATGATAAATCATAGCAAACGTATCGATTATGAAATGGTTTCCAGCACAACATTTTTTTTTTTTTTTTGAGATAAATTTTCCAATGAATCAATATGCGGTGATCAGTGATGGCGTTGTTCAGCTGTCAAACTCAGAGATTTTAGGCATAAACTTAAAAAAAATTATATCCCTACCACTGTAATTTTGTAAAATCTTGTTAAAGAGCTTTAATTGTTGCTGTAGGAGTTACGAGACATTCAGGGAAAAATGTTAAATATACGAAACTTTGCAATATTTCCCTTAACAGGTAATTCCTTCGCACATTTTTGAAAGCAATTTTTGCACCTATGATTTTTTTTTTTTAATTTTCATTAGAAGTACAGCTTTAGTGTTAGTTTTAGTTCATAGTGCATTTGGTGAAAGCATTATTAATTTTTTCGAGTGCTTAACGTCATTGGTTGTTTTTAAAGCTGTTCAAAAGTCCTTTGACGACGATCACTCTTCAGGTAGAACACCTCTAATCCCTTGCGTACCAGGGGCGTACGTTTTTATAATGTCGCATATAAATACCATGGACGTACCTGCGTACGACCATGACATTATTGCATAGCTTAACTTTTTTCTACCTGGTATTCTTAAACACTGTGTATAACTGTTATCTGTTATTCTAAGCCATTATTTTTTCACAACTCGATATTTTTAGCCTTTATTTTAACTCGCTTAACAGAATTAACCAATTTGAATTAACCAGAACTTAATAATCTGGTATTACGGCCTGTTTATAGATAAATTTGCCTGTTGCACAAGGGGTTAAATTAAATGTTTACTACTGAAATCGTCCTCACCTCATCGTTATTATTTGTCCTTTTGTAATTTACATTTTCCGTTTATTATAATTAATCGGTTATAGTTATCAAAATTGGATTGCCCCGATGTGATCACATTAAGCGGCGTCTTCTGTACTGTATTATGCTTATAATGGATTAATCTCTCTAAACTAATGGATTAATGTCCTCTAATGTCTTAAGTTTCCATAGACTGTAATGCGTCGGATTTCTTTTAGGTTCATCTCTAAAAGAACAATAACTGCTACTACACTATTTTGATGGAAAGCATTATTTTGTAATCCTTAACGGCATACATAATTTTTGTTTTGTTTGAAATAGATAAATATCTCTAAAAAACACTTTAAACAATGACTGCCATACAGCGTAATGTATTGGAATTCTTCACAACATTCACCAATCGCATGGGATAAGGATCACCCATCGGGGGTGCCGATCGCAAAGCGGTTTACACGCCCCCCTCCCACGAAATAATAAAATACGATAGAGACGGGGGTCAACAGCAGTGGCGCACATAAGGGGGGGGTTCCAGGGGGTCTGGACCCCCTGGAACCCCCCCTGGACGTCAAATTCTATTCCGTTTAGCCGTTTACTATGCTAATATCGTCCAACCGATTTCAATGAAATTTGGTACACGCGGATATTAGAACACGGAGAATATTTTTCAGTATCCATTTTGCTGTAACTTGCCGCTAAATGGCGCTGCAACGCATCAACTTCTATACCGTTCGACTGATCGGCATAAAATTTCTTATACTTACACATTTCAGCACGAAGAATATATTCTAACTGTGTTTCCTTTTGATGTTACTCGCCACTAAATGACGCTGCAGTAGGCCAAATTCTTGACCATTCAAACGGTCGCTATGAAAATCAGTATACATAGCTATTTGAACAATGAGAATATTTTGGCGTTATCCATTTTGCTATAACTCACCACTTGACGGCACTGTAGCAAATCATTACTTTAATTAACCACTAGATGGCGCTGCAGTGTATCACTTCTTGACTGTGCAACTGATCGCTATGAAAATAGGTATACATAGATATTTGAACACGGGAAAGAGTTTCGCGTTAGATGTCGCGTCAACACATGAACTTCAGGGCTGTCCAGCCGATCGTCCTGAAATTTCGTATTCATCGATATCTGAATGCGAAGAATATTTTCGCCGTATCCGTTTTGCTAAAACTCGCCACTAGATTGCGCTACGCCGCATGGCCTTCTGCGCCGTACAAACGATTGCCTTGAAATTCGGTATGCATGGTTATTGAACACAATATAATGCGATATCCATTTTGCTATATCTCTTTATTACAATGAATAGTAATCACCACAAATCGTAATATCAAAAAGTCCATTCATTCCCGTGCGAAGAACGGGTACTTCAGCTAGTATATCTATAAGATTGAATTTACGTTTGTAGAATTTGTTTATGCATGATGTATTTTCTTTGAATTAGAAAAAAATAAGTAATTTATGTTTGAATTGAAGCACTATAGAGAAATTTACAATTTCAATCGTAAAGAATTATCATCATAGATGTATTATAAAGACGTAAATGCATGAAAGTGTAGCTCAAAAATGAGCTGTGGAAACATATGATCACCGACAGCAGCACTTAGCCCAAATGTGTGAACGTGCAGTTCAAACACAAGCAGATGAAACAGATGATTAGTATTTGGAAGGAGATCGACATGGAACAGCTAGACGTCGACAAATACTTCGGGTAAACAGTCTAAGTATCTACAAAGCTGCCACAAATGTGGGTACTTATTATCATAGTTTAAAACTTTTTAACATGGATTGCATTCACCCTGGAGCTTTGCATTTTTCTGAAGAGTAAAAACAAAAATTAACCGAAACCATTTTGGGGACTGTAAGATTGATGTAGGACATTCCGAATTTCCTAATGAATGGGTGTGGTTGTTTCTTCGATGTCACCCACATTTCAAAGAATTCGAAATTTGAAAGCATACTTTACAATGGCTTTGTTCACAGTATATGACGAGTGAAAACTATTAACGATTTTGGTGTGTACTGCTACGTTGCGAACAGTGTAGGACTTGATGAATTTTTTTTTATAAACTCATTCATCTGACAGTTCAACCAACTCAAATTCTGAATCTGATGCTGAATTTGAACGTCCTCAATATGGACAGATATATTTCTGAAGTAATGAAGACGCTGTTAGTGAATGCATCGCCCAAGATCTTCGCTGATACCCTCGCTGATCTGCTACAGAAGGAAAGGAGGCACCTTACGTTAAACTACATTTTGCTCAACTCTGATGGCACCGACCATCGAATATTTAGCATCCCTCTTCAAAACAAAGTATATGCCATTGTAACATTGAATGCCGACCAAAGCTTACCTGATAATGTATGGGTGATCCGACAGCGATGAAAATCTTTGGCAACCATGAAGATTATTGATACGTGCCAAGGCATTTACGTATTCATTATTTTACACTTAAGGAGCCTTTAGATTCTGAGCATGGCTCGGTAACCTGGTACTGGTGGTTAAAGACAAAAATGTTGGTAAAGACAAATGTAAAATTATAAGTTAAAGAAAAATCGAAATTTTTGAGGACCTCTGCTGCAGATCCCACAACCCCAATTGCGGTCGCGACCCGCAGTTTAGGAAACTCTGGTATAGCATATAGCCTAAAACCTTCCCAGTTATTTTTTAGAACATTTTTGTAATTTCATTCATCATCTTATCTTTAATAAGTAAAGTATTCTAACTCATTTCAAACTGTTTTTGGACATCCTGTAGATTGGCTCGTAGGATGATGTTTTATAGCCATGTAACCTTCACCGTTATTTTTTCAAAACATTTTTGTAATTTTCATTGATCATTTACCCCAATAAGTAAAGAATTATAGCGCGTTTCAATCTTTTTGGGAGACCCTGTAGATGGGATCGTAGTTTGTTGTTATAGTCTTTCCCACTTATAGTTCTGGTGATGCCTATACGAGTTATCTAGCGAAAATAAATAAATAAACAAAATAAATAGTACTGCTGTATTAGAGAATAGCCGGTTCAAACAAACTGTGTCCTTCTTTATATTTGTATGTACAGGCAGGCTACGGCGCTGACATTTTAATCACACCCTTTTGCATCCGAAAAGTCATATGACCAAGGGAGTGTGACTATCTTAGTTCGAGATAGCCATACTAAGATGTTCACACGCCTCTAAGTCACATGACTCTGTGAGTGCAAGGAGTAAAACAAATAATAAAAAGTGGGTAAATACGAGCAAATTTGACATTATTATTATATTCAAATTCTTCACAAAATTTGTAAAAAAAAAATGTAATTCGTAGATTTTTTTTGTTTTTGATAGCACACGAAGATTGACGACCAAGAAAGAACAAAATATGTCTCTCCGCACAACCATAACGTATGTTAAACTAGGAGATAAAACTCATTTAAAACTTTTTTTTCTTTAAATAGCGTCATCTATGAAACAATCCCAGGGTCTCAGATGTCTACTGGAGTAATGATAGCATTTCATTTTTAGAATTTTCCAAAACATGAAATTGCCTGTATATTGGACTTACTGGTAATTACATTTGGCTTGCAATCTGTAGGGTCAGTTGCTTTCTTGTATTCCGACGCTGACTTTCCTTCGAGGTATTCTCCAGACATATCTTTACAGATGGACCTTTCTATATCTCCATTGAAGAAATAGATCTCGCTAATAAAAGAAATTAAAAAGATCATATGATTAGGTTGCAAAAAAGAAGAAAATATGCTATGGGTGGAATAGGTACATTTTGAAAAAGCATATACTTACTCATATGTATACAGTCAAACCCTGTTATAACCCATTTCTGGGGACCAAAAGTTTTTTTCGCTATATCTGAACCATTATGAAATACTGTAGTAAAATATTTAATCTTTATCCCAAGACAAGTACTTTTCCTGTTCCTAGCCACTTTATCGAAACTTTTATTGCATAGTTTAGATTGCAAGGCGCAGACGTTAGATCAGGTACAGAATTCTCCAAATTTTATCCATTGTCCATGTCCAAAATAGGAAACGATAACTATCTACGTACACCCACCAAAAAAAGTATTCGAGCAAGAGAGAAATTTCCTGTTTTAGATTTGCGAATAATAATGGAGTTTTTGAAAAATGCACAACATGACAGAAATATGGAAAGTCATATTTATACATACCCTAATTCAAATTCTATGATAAATAATTTTTAATATACGAAACCAACGTAGGAAATTTCTCTCTTGCTCGAATACTTATTTTGAAGGGTGTACAATGCTACTGTTTATCTGCCAGAAAAGTATTGTTACTGCAAATGGTTGTTCGTTAAACAGCCCAAAAAGCTTAATTCCTGGAAAAGAAACCTTATTCAACGAATGCTCCAGAAAGTAGCTAATAACAACAGGAATAGCTTGTGGCGAAATTCGAATAATTGCGAATAATTAGAGCTTATAGAGATGTATCTGTGATGCTCCCTTTTTCTTACCCCTCAATACTTGAATCTCTCCCATAATCTTTGATCTGGGCGGTATCGTATAGTTTTCAACAAGAAGCTATAGATCTTTGATAATGTGTAGTTCTGACGTTATAGAACGAATAAATCCCAGAGGTTTTCAAGGGCTCTTCAGAATTTGACGCTGTAGCGACATGAGAACCTCATAACTTACGAACAGTTACTTCAAGCATCCCACATGATCGAAATCCACTTGAGAATCGAGATCAATAGCTCAAGACAGAGAAGAGATCGGTTTCAGACATTGACCAGTGCAGAGGTACTTTCCTCTGGTTTTGGGCCGGTACGTCCAGAATTTTGCCCGAATCCGTCATCTGACTGTACAAGTTCCAACTAAAAATTTTATGTGTTTGTGTGTGCCGTCTAATAAAATGTTTTGTGTGAGCAAAAGGGCCCTTTATTTATGACGCCATAAGCTCAAATCAAAAAGCGCTCAGCTTTTAACGGCTAATTCACTTCCAGTATCAATATCCACTTGACTAAGATCCCCCTCTTTTTATAGTTTGCTTGTGAGGATATGGCGTCATGTAGAAAGCACTAGCTTCCTTCCCGTACTTACGTATTATCCCGTCGGTTCGCCAAGACGAGCGATTTTTCTGGAAGATAAATGCTGGGCACATGAAACTATTGACATTTCCGAATACGATTGGCAACAGTTTGCCGGTACATTTTCCGAAAAAATAATTCGGAGGGAATGACCGCCGGGATAATACGTAAGCACCTTCCTTCCTAAACAATATAAACAGAAAATTCTAGCATTTTCGAAAAATATCATTTTGTTGCCAAAGTCGCCAAATTTCTTGACACGTCACCAAACGGTCGCCAAGTTTGCCGCCAAGATCAAGAGGGGTCGAAAAAAGTTGCAAAATCTTAGGAGCCACTAAAAATTTTTAGGATATTCAATTATATTAAAGAAAAAAAAAAGCTAATCGCCAAGGGATATTTATTAGTCGCCTAGGCGACCGGGATTTTTTGAACCCTGATCAATTGTCATAGGTTCTCTAGATCAGCAACAGGGCCTGTAAATCTGCCTTTTCCACCATATACACTGTATGTCAAGGAAGCGAAATAACAGCATTGTAACAGTATTTTGAATATTTGGGAGTTCGGAATGGCTACCAATTATCTAAAAATCAAAATGGAGTTTAACTCCTACTAAGAAAATTTATTAATGTGTCCTACAATGTTTGCTTTCCCGCATAACATTAGTATCACGCAATAGGTACACGAGAATGATAGAGATTTTACCGGAGATAGATTTTGTAATAACTTTCCAGAAAGCTCCCTAAAAAGTATAAATGCGAGAGTAGAATCTGCTCTGAGAGCTAGTTTTTGTTTATCACGAGAGCCAGTTTTGAATCGTCTCTTGTAAGAACATTTACGATTTATTCAAAGTCGTATTGCTGTGTATTATTTTGTTGTTTCGTCTGTTTTACCAAGCCATGTTTCAACAGCTGTTTGACAATTTTGTATTGTTGTATTCTGAGGAGTAGTTAAGGGTTCTGTTCATGTATTCCACTGAAATTTTAGACTATGGAACGATTTCATTGTATGCAAATTGCAGTATCTGAGAAAGTCGCTTGTACTGTTATCTATTAAATTACAGCTTGTGAATTCCTGTGAATTGTGCTCTCAAGATTGTTCGTCAAATTTCTAGAAAGTATAGAGTGTATGTTTTGTCCTGACAGCTTGACTGCTTCCTAGAACATTCTACACACGCATACGAACGCGATAATTCAGCAGAGTTACTGCAGTAATATCAATATTGTGATGCAGTTAATCACATATTTATAATTAATTTTCATACAGTTAATTCACACATTTATAATTACTACTGTTTTCCCTTTACCTATTCTAAATTGAATATTCTTTGCCATTTTTAAATCTCCCATCTATCCATAATGCTATTTAACTGTTTCTTAAATTACTTTGGTTTTAGCATTTGCAATACAGTTTGTTGGTGCCTTTAGTCTGAGAATTCATTTAATTTTCTTCGTTCCCACGGGGTTTTAATAATTTTGCATAGGTTACATTTTATCTCTATTGATCCCCCCTGTGGCGTGCCACATTTAAATTTTAGCATACACATGTAAAGCTCAACGTTTCTTTTCATTTTTACAATCTGGCGATTTATTTGGCGACAGTTCCTTTTAGCGCTCAACTCCATCGCCAGGTTGGCTTTCGGTTCTCAGACCTTTTTCACTCACACTTCACGCTTTGGTCTCTGCCCTGTAAGGTCACGTTTCATGTCGCTATTTTGCCAGCCACCGCACTAACCGTATGTAATTTGTAATTATTGATAATGTCAATAAAATATTGTATCAACTCTCTATCGGCATGGAGTTCCGGGTTATTGCTTACTTCCACTATACCACAGAATAGAATAAATTGACGACTTTCTCGAGTGTAAAATGTTTCCCACTGGAATCTACACCACAAATATGCTCCGTTGAATAGTTCACACGCTATAGCCCATCACTGAAATACAAGAAAAGATTGCACGGCTGTCACGATTAGTGATTCTTTCTTTCACTATCTTTTTCGGCAGCAGTGATGTCGGAGATCTCTGACTGTTGTGATTCCGATATTCACAGTACACTCATGAAATGGCACGCAGAAAGTCCAAATTTCATAACTACCTTGGAGATGCTGTATCCCATCTCTCGAGCGCCAACTATAACGTCACATCCCAACTTACATAAATCTTGATAACCTGCCATTGTAGCAGCAAGAACCAATCTAATAACTTTGTCAATACTTGTTTATTTCCGCCTTTTCGATTTTTAAAATCTGTCAGTCATTTTTAGGATACTTGATCAGTAGAAAATACGTTATATGTATTAATGATATTTTTAAAATTACATTAATAAATGGATTTAAAGCTACACTTACGGAACTATTCCTTGTAATACTTGATAACTCTCTTCGCAGTATGCCAGCAGACGCTTTGGCTCTGGAAGAAAAAAAATTATTTTAGTATACACCTGAATTATTTTAGCTTAACCTTGCTATTGCTACTGTGTTTTGTTGTTTATGTCTTACAATAAGCTAAAATAAGTAGTCTAAGCATAAAACTTCTAGGAATCACATTTTATTCCATTTAAATTGGTTCGGTAGATTTTGTGTACTGATGGATAAACTCGCATAGACTGGGGTCAATTGTAACGTTTTCCATATTTTTACTTCCTTGTACGTAGTATAAGGAACGTAATGTGATCCCGAAAAATTTTGGGGGCCAAATTTCGACAAAAAAACCGATTTTGACTACCTCTAAATTTAATTTTAAGAATTTTTTTCGATGCATCTCATCGTAGGCTAGCATGCACGATCATATTAACGCGTCTGCAACTCATTTTGACCAGCGGCGAGTTTATTGTGGTCAGTTTTTCCATGCCGTCTGTACGTACGTACGTACGTACGTATGTATGTTAACTCGCATATCTCAAAAACTATGGGTCGTAGAATGTTGAGATTTGATATTTAGGATTGTTCTATGATCTAGTTGTGCACCTCCCCTTTTGGTCGCAATCGAATGGATAGTTTATGTACAGGACCGCCCAAAAGATTCGAAATACATTACGCTCTATGGGCCGAAATTCATTAAACTCGCATATCTCAAAAACTATTAGGCGTAGAATGTTGAAACTTTATATTTAGGATTGTTGTAACATCTAGTTGTGCACCTCCCCTTTCGGTTCCATTCGACTGGATAGTTTATCTACAGAACCGCCCAAAAGATTCGAAATACATTACGCTCTATGGGCCGAAATTCATCAAAGCGTTTTTTAGAGGTATTGGGCTATTTCAAACGACTCAGAAGTGATATATGCTGTAAAGAGTTAGAAAATGAATTTCTCCATTAAAAAAAGTGTCTTTATCATTTACAGTTCTGCTACAGGAACACTCAAAAGATTTCCAATACATTACGGTCAATGGCAATTTTAGGAGGATTCATCCATTTCAAGCACAATACCGTCCTACCACATAAGTTAGGTAATGGTCCGACCACGGTCACGTGCCTCCCTCAAGAACTATGCCAAAAGTCGCCAAGCTTGGCGACTTTTGGTGTACGTGTGTGCATATTTAACTCTCAAATCTCAAAAACTATTATGAAATTTCATATATAAGATTGTTGTAACATCTAGTTGTGCATCTCGATTTTTGGTTCCAAATCTACTGGAGAGTTTATTTACAGGACCCACCGAAAAAGAATTTCAGTACTTTAATGTCTATGGACATCTTCAATATAATACAATTGTAGACAGTCATTGTTTGGTACATGCCCAAAATCTCGCCGTCTGTCCTCGACCTTGGCGAGTTTTGGCCGAAATGTCGCCAAATTTGGCGATAGTCAGTCATTTGGTCCATGCCCAAAGTATCGCCATTTGTCATCGTTCTTGGCGAGTTTTGGCGAAATATCGCCAAATTTGGCGATAATCTGTCATTGTTTGGTCCATGCTTAATATCTCGCCAAATGTCGTCGACATTGACGAGTTTCGCCGAAATATCGCCAAATTTGGCGCCAAAAATTATTTCGTATTTTGTATAACTCTAAAACTTTAACCCGTAGAATTTTGAACTTTTGTATTTAGAACTATATTATAATATCTAACGGTTTTTCAATATCTTTTTTGACAGCAATCGACTGGGAATTTATTTACAGGGTGAGCCAAATGACTTTAAATACATTAAGGTGTATGGATGCATTCAATTCATTGAAAGTCTGTGGTCAATGACTACTTTGGGCTATCCCCCAAAATCTCGCAAAACTATTTCAAGTTTGTCGGCCTTTTGGTGAAATATCGCCAAATTAAAGTGTCAGAAAGAAAATCTTTCAAATTGAACTCAGCTTGGCGATATCGAAATGTTTGGCTAGAAAATCGCTATATCTTTACTATTATTGATATTTTATATCTTTCAAAACAAATAAGTTTAGAGGAAGTGCGTAAAAAAAACATTTTTTGATTTAATAGACGTGCAAGGGAAGTCATGTGTTGGGACACATCAGATTTTTTATCAATATTTACATAACTTAATGCAAAAAATCAATGCAAATTTGAGCAAATATCAAGGAACCTTTCGCAAACTTCTGCATAAAAGCAATCTTGGTTTAACAGTTGGCACATGAGCAGAATTTTAAAAACGTTAATAGCTGTTACAGCTGACCCAAGCTGGATTAATACTTACTTATGGTAGTAGTACTTGTTGGCGATGCAGTAGTAGACGTAGTTGAAGGCTCTTCAGTGGTCGTAGTAGTTGGAGCAGAAGTGGTAGTCGTCGTGGCGAGTTTAGTTGTTGTGGAAGTCGGTTGGAGTTGTGGTAGTTGTGGTAGTTGTAGTAGTCGTGGGTTCTTTCGTAGTAGTAGTTGGTTGTTCAGTTGTTGTTGTCATCGGTTGAGTTGTGGTAGTTGTAGTAGTCGTGGGTTCTTTCGTAGTTGTAGTTGATTGTTCAGTTGTAGTAGAAGTTGTAGTCGTGGGTTCAGTTGTTGTAGTAGTAGTTGTGGGTTCAGCCGTAGTGGTAGTAGTCGTGGGTTCTCTCGTAGTAGTAGTTGGTTGTTCAGTTGTTGTAGTAGTTGTAGTAGTGGGTTCAGTTGTTGTAGTAGTAGTTGTGGCGTTCAGTTGTTGTAGTAGTAGTTGTGGGTTCAGTTGTTGTACTAGTTGTGGGTTCAGCCGTAGTGGTAGTAGTTGTAGTCGTAGGAATTCCAGTTGTAGTAGTCGTTGTTGTTGTTGGTTCTGCTGTGGTAGGTGTTGTTGGCGCTTCCGTAGTAGTAGTTGTTATTGGCTTTAATGTGGTGGTCGTTCTTGGTGGTTCCGTAGTAGTTGTTGTTGTTGGCTTTAATGTGGTGGTGGTTGTTGGTGATTCCGTAGTGGTTGTAGTTGGCTGTGCAGTTGTGGTTGTCGTTGGAGCTTCGGTGGTGGTAGTTGTTGTAGATGGTACTTCTGTCGTTGTAGTTGTCTAACATAAATAAAATGTACATTCATTTACTCATATGAAAACAGTTTTCAGTAATAGACTTTAATCAAAAGATGCAGCGCATATTATATACGTGCATGATATAATAAACGTTTTCTAAATATCTAAAAACAGAACAAATAATGAAAGTTTGCATTTGCATTTGATAACATAATAGCTTCTGAACGAGTTTCATAAAATTATTATTATTATTATTATTATTATTATTTTTTTGGTCTATGCAAAAATCCAATGAAGGGTCATTAAATGGTGACTGACGTTACAATTGACTGATGTTACACAGGTGTAACACCAGTCACGTTTTTTGATTTCCCTTTATTTAAAAAAAGAAAAAAAAGATTTTTTATATTGAGAATGGATAACAGTATAGTACTTATTTATGATACTCTTGATCAATTTTAAATAAATAAATATATATATTTCAAGCCACTGGTAAATTTCAAAGGTTACAAATGTAAAATTGTAACATCAGTCACCATGGAATGACCCTGAACTGAAATTAAGGCTTCAAAGTCAGCAAATTTCCTGCATTAATATTAAAAGATTTATTCATTTAAAAACTCGAAATATTCAAAAATATTACGCATACAAATATGGGTGATACATCAAAATTAGCTGCGTTACACAGCGGTATGAGGTGTTAGAGCATGACTTGGCGAAAACAAATGTCTGCTGATACTTGGTAATCTAGATATGTGGCTTATTTTCGCAATCACTAATAATCATTAGTGAATATAAATTTTAAAAACACTGCATATGTGTGCTATTCTTCAAACACTATATGTGACGTATCTACCAAAAAATCATTTAACCTGCTTCTTAAATAAAAGCTCGTGCTCTTGTTCGCCCCGCCCCTCCAAGGTCTGTCCGATGGAAACACTAAAGCTCAGGAAGAAACAATGCATGAAACATTGTGTGATAGAAGAAACGTACGATTCAGGAAGAAACATTGTGTGATATTTCTTGCGCGAATAACAGGCGATGTTGTTTGGCCTTTGACTACGGAACATTCTGTGGACAAACGAGGCTCGTTTTCATATGATCAGTCTGGGAATTTCTGCAGAAAGTTTTGTTTTCACGAGACCAATGAATAAACGCAGTATTTCAATGGACCATGAACATAGATAGATTGAGGATATTAGTTTTCAAAAGTTCACTTTTAAATTACAAATGAGATTGCAACTGCGTTTATCGCAGAAGAACAGCTGCTTTTTCATGGCAGAAACAACCCTTTCATTTTCGTGTAGCAGTACAAAGAAAGCATGCAAGTGTTTGTTAGAGTTTTTGAGGCACCCCATTTAAGAAACTCCATCGTCGAACGTATCAACTTTCACAGGAACTACATTTGCGTGACATAAACAAGTCTCTATTTATGTCATACACAAAAAGGATCTCTGTTATCGAGTGAGCTTAACTACGACCCTCTAAAGCTAGCGACTTAAAGCCGCTATTAAGACATTTTGTTATATAATTCTACTTGGCAAGGAAACATGCGAGACTAGGCAGGTGATTTCTCTACGATACAATGCGATATCTTTTAGGGGAGACGAGACGAGAGCGTCCCTTATCTCGTCTCTGAGCAATCAGTAATCGTATTAAGTAAGGCGAAAATTGTGAAAGAGTAAATACTCAAAGGAAACAAAGATCAAGAATGGGAATCTTGGAATATTTCTGTGTTGGAAGCTTGTATCCAAATACGAACCACCATTGTTGTTGGAGATTCCGTTGTGGTTGTTGATGGCTCTTCGGATGTTGTTCTTGTCGTTGTCGTACTAGTTGTAGTCATTTCTTGTTTGGCCTGAAAATATTAAGGAAAGGTAGATTTACATCGAATTATTAACTATACTTCGCGGCAACTTAAGCTGTCAGTATTTACTGATCTAAGAATCCGAAAAGGACTTTTTAACCTGAGTTGAAGAAGGTTGACTTACCAACGAGGGGATCAGTGCAAACTTGCCTTAGAAAATTACTATTTCTTGCTCATGAAAGAATCACGAAGTTAGTTTATTAAGTTGTGTCCTAACTGTATTATTTTATTCTGAATAATATTTTATAGAAAATGTAAAATTAATAAATCTATAAAATAAAACGAATAGATTAAAATGACAGCCTAAAAAATTGTAGTTACTCTGAATTGGTTAAGCAAGAATAAAAATTTTGCCAACTCTTATAGTGGTTATTTTAATGAAAAAAAGAATACGATTGCGAAACTATCGGAAGAAATTACTTCGTCTAATCTACTAATAACCACAGTGGGAATTAATTTAAAATATAATATTTTTTGTTCGGAATAATTTTATCGTGTAAAAGTTTGCAGTTAGGACAAAATGGACCCTAGGAATAAAACCATAAATTCCCCAATGAAGGAACTATAAATAAAAATCTCCATTTCACCTTCTATGAAAAAAAAAAATTATTTAGTATCTATTTTTAATTTACATTTATTATTCGTTTAGATAAAATAACAAATAAAATAAAATTACATTTTACCATATTATGTAGTGACCATTTTACTTCGCGTAAGTTTAATTTCTCTAATTGTCTCACAATGGCAGGTGAAATTGCCGTGAAGTGCAATTCTGTATTATACAGTAAAACCTATCTTAAAACTAAAAAAAATTCTATTAAACCTGCCTTAAATGAAATAAATTGTTAGTCAAGAAGTCAAATGTGTGAAACTAAAGTAATACATCTAGAAACTCACTGAAACATGACAAATAATTTATAATGTTTTCCTACTCGTGAACACGCCACGTATAATTGCCCATGGGAGAAACATGGATTTTCAAAGTCTAAGCCGCAAATAGACATGTTTGGCCTGAGATTTATTTATAGTCATCGCGAAAGCTAAGCGAATGGGAAACTGTAGTCTTTTAAATGGTATGGGAGAATTGGATATCATCGGAATACGTGGTAACAAAACAATTTCTCCTTTAAACTTTTCTGTCAAAATAGTTGCTTCAAGAACGTTTCCAGTGATTCTTTTGATCACCAAACGTGTACCGTTGCATAGTTTAGGAGGGTTTAAATTACGCAGTAGAATAATCGGTGATCCAATTTTCAATCGAAGATTGTGTGGTGGCACTCCTGATATGTCTAAAGAATTTAAAAATTCAATTGGGAAATTCACTGCCTCACGATTACTAAGCCAGTCATGATTTAAATAGTTATTTAGTATGTCCTGGAAGACACTCTCAATCAGTTCATTTTTAGTTTGAACAACAATACAGAAATTATCTGGCAATCTAATATGTTGAGTATCTTGATGAAATTCTATTTCACCGTTTCCAAGAGCCAGTAATTGATTAGAAAATTCTTGTGCTGTTGGATCATTTTGGAGTTGTACTTGCATGTTTTTTGTCAGTCTGAGTGATTCAACATTTCTCCATAAAATTGATTGTTTTAGACATGCTTAATTTCATCTGCAAAAGTAGAGCGAGGAATAACTGGTAACGTTTGCCGGAAATCACCAGATAGTAATAAAATAGTACCACCGAAATATCTGTCAATATTGTTTAAATCCTGCATAGTCCTATTTAATGCTTCGAGCGAATGCTTATGAGCCATAGTACACTCATCCCAAATTATGATCGAAGTCTTCCGTAACACTGCTGCCATTCCGCTTCATTTTTTGATATTATACATTGCATTTGGATTGTTATGAATATCTAATGGTAGCTTGAAAGCAGAATGGGCTGTCCGCCCACCATCCAACAAAGTAGCAGCTATGCCTGATGATGCAGCTGCTAATGCAATTTTTTGTTGTGACCGTAGTTTCGCAAGGATGAAAGATAACAAATATGTTTTACCGGTACCACCTGGTGCATCTAAATAGAAAAAACCGCCTTGTTTGGCATCAATAGCCAACATAATTCGATTGCATATGTTCTTCTGCTCGTCAGTTAATAATGGTTCATTGTTAGTAACAAATGTATTTAAATCACGATTATTAAATTGTTCTTCTCGCTGCAAATCACTATTTACTAAGTTTATAGCTGGGCGATTAGGAGATGGAATACCATAATGACTAAGTGGTGAATTTGAGATCATAATACATAAATCTTCAATCATTATTAAAGCTTCGTTATACATATCTTGTGTGAAGTCTAAGTTTGGAGAGTGGTTTATTTGTTTATGTCGGTAGAGTATATCTTCAGTCATGTAGTTCTTATATTTTTCCCACAATGTAGATGACTGTGTTGGAAAACATGTCATCAAAATAATGGCAAATAGTTGACGAATATTACTCGGCGAGGACGTTAAAGCAGCATCAGCAAGTGTAAGATCCCAATGGTTGTCATCTTCTAAAAGTTGCAACGCGTGACATGCATCTTTATACGTACTGAACACTTGGTCATTAACTGTTCGTAAAAATTGAAAAGAGATTGGTCCAGGAACATTCACCAACAATAAACGCAGAAAAAAGCATTCACGTTGTTTTGGATGTACAATATAAAGTCGTCCCAGTGTCTTAGCTTTAAATATGTCTGCAATATAAGGATGTGGTTCTCCATTTTTACGTGGTTCCCATTTTTTAGCTGACGTGTTCCATGTAAAATAGCATGGAATATCAGTGTATAATACTGTTTTTGCGAATTGACCATACACATCAGTTTTTTGACAAAGAGTGAAAAATTCGGTTAGTGTCGTTTTTGGTGGTTCACATGCTCTTTGGAGAATATTTTCTTCAGTGAAATACACACGTTGTCCATTTTCAAGATGCACTGCAAGATGTTGTATAGCAGGTTCTCTGTGGTGTATGGGGAAGCTAAGTATGCACCAGATAGCTTCACTGCTGCTAATGTATCTACCCATTTGGTAGCGTCCAACTGATTAACTGTTCGTAAAAATTGAAAAGAGATTGGTCCAGGAACATTCACCAACAATAAACGCAGAAAAAAGCATTCACGTTGTTTTGGATGTACAATATAAAGTCGTCCCAGTGTCTTAGCTTTAAATATGCCTGCAATATAAGGATGTGGTTCTCCCTTTTTACGTGGTTCCCATTTTTTAACTGACGTGTTCCATGTAAAATAGCATGGAATATCAGTGTATAATACTGTTTTTGCGAATTGACCATACACATCAGTTTTTTGACAAAGAGTGAAAAATTCGGTTAGTGTCGTTTTTGGTGGTTCACATGCTCTTTGGAGAATATTTTCTTCAGTGAAATACACACGTTGTCCATTTTCAAGATGCACTGCAAGATGTTGTATAGCAGGTTCTCTGTGGTGTATGGGGAAGCTAAGTATGCACCAGATAGCTTCACTGCTGCTAATGTATCTACCCATTTGGTAGCGTGCTATTTCATCATTTTCGTTTATATTTTGTACTCCAAATACGGCCAAATCACTGCCCTTATTAACGTACTTGCAAATATACTTGATGGATTTCACAGAACTGCAAAGCTCAACATTAATATGAGCCTTGTACGTTTTGGAGAGTAGTGGTGAGTATGGTACTACCCATTGATTGTCAATTTCTAATTGGTTAGAATTTGAAGTTCTCATTTTATATGTATGACCACCATTATCAGCGTTTCTGCGGCGATACAATGGATAACCATCAATATCAGTAATGGTATCATTTGTGAATTTCTTAGGAAAATGTTTCTTCCATGCATGGTGATGTCATGTTAAACGCTCCACACGGTCCATGAATCATATGACTTGTAACAATATTAAATAATTCTTGATCAATTGAAGAATCTGGAATTTCGGCTGAAATAATTTGATCAATTTCCTCTGGACGAATTTTATCTTCAAGCCAAATTAAAATGTGAGCATGAGGTAAGTCTCATTTCTGCCACTCAATTGAATACAACCAACAACACGTTTTGCGAAAAACTGAATATTTTACTATAAAATCAATCAAAGATTTCAACTTCTGTTTAAACACTCGTGCAGTAATATCGTGATGATGTATTGATTGTTGACCTAGTAATAGTAAAGATTGGATTTCCTCCCAATTTGGATTACACGTAAATGTTATAAACAAATCTGGACGACCGTAATGACGTACATAAGTCATTGCATCCTGCATGTATTCTTGCATGTTTCGTGGGCTACCTATGTAGCTGGAAGGTAAAATAACAGCACTACCAATTTCATTAGTGTTTAAATTTCCATCGACGTTTCCAACAATAGCATCTCGTAAGTGAATGTAATCCTCTGATCGTAGTTTAGCTTGGTTGAACCGAATGAATTGCAAACGTTCGCTTTCACTCTTAGCAAACATTTCCACAACGTATTGATGATACAATTGACGATATCGAAGGATATAGTTGTCCTGATTGTGCCTAATCATTAATCGATACGCATAGTAGTTCATTGAACTAACCTTTTTATTTAATTCATTACAATTGACTGGATCAGACTGATTCATGAGCTCTTTCAATACGTGCATATCGAGTCTTCTTGCTACGGGCAGTAAGGTTAGATTTTTTGGGTCGCATATTACTAAAAGTAGTGCTTGGTATAGGCAAAATAAGACATGTATAGTGTGTAGTCTAAGAAACTGTATCACATTAAGGTGTGGCGCCATCTATGAGATGCAAAGGACAATGTTTTACAGTTCTCTGTAAAGAAATTCTCTTAAGGCGCCATCTGTTCCAGCCTTAATGGTCTCAAACAGAAATATTGGACCTGCGATTGGAACCTACGATTAATAACAACAATCAACGTAATCAGAATATCAGTTGACCCGTTTTTGAGTTATTTCGGAACATACACACGGACACTGGATTTTTATATATTAAGATAAGATAAGATATATGAAAAATATATAATACGTTCTTTTAGGTTTCTTCCTCTGTAAAATGAGAATTTTTCTGTAAATAAAACATACGCAAATAATAAGATGCCGTTTAAAGCAAGAACTGTTAAACTGTTCTTTTTTTTTTAAAGCAATAAAAAAGTTATCTCGGTTGCCAATTTCGGAAAAAATAAAATAAAACGCTTTTATCCCTTTAGAAGCAGACGATAAGCTATGAGTTGAGTATTTCAATATCGCAGATATTATTAATTTTCTTCGTAGTAATGTTCCAATATTTTTGGCCGTGCTCGTGACTGCCGGTTTGGATAAACACTTTTTCTCGAATTTATGCAGTACAGAAATACATATTAAATTACAGTTGTACATAAAGAAATTCTCTTAAGGCGCCATCTGTTCCAGACTTATGGAACCTACGATTAATAACAACAATCAACGTTGATGATCAGTTTTTTATTAATTATTAATTATTGAGACCATTAATTTGAATAATAACTATCCTATTATCTAAGTTGGACCAAATTACATATATATGCAAACTTTCATGCATATCAGTTGACCCGTTTTTGAGTATTCGGACATACCAGGACCTGGATATAAATAAGATAAGATAAGTATGATAAGATATACGAGAAAAATACGAGATTGTTTTCTAGCTTGAAAAATACTTATTTTAGGGTAATTCAACAGTTTAGGGTGGTAAATTTAATTTTTTCTTATTGGCCAAAAAGAATCTTGCCTGTTACAAAAATTTGAGGTGTCAGTTCATTAGCAGATTTTTAAGCTAGGGGTTAAAATATTCCGACATATAAAATCTGTTTGATTTGTATGAAATCAAGTGAATGGACTAAAGGCGCTCCAAGAAGGCGCTACTTTTGTCCAAAACTTTAAAAATGCTAAATTAATAGAGAGAGAGAGAGAGAGAGAACATTCAGGGTGTCTCAAAAGATCATTGCCAAACCATGCATGCTAGTATGTCATACCATGGTACACAAGATTTACGTATAAACTTGTTCAGAAATGCTATGGGCGACCGCTAGAGGGCGATGTTCGCAGGCTTACGGAAGCGTGATCATTTCAGCCTTGGACGTTGCCAGAGAGGAATGAATCGGTTTTCTGACTCAGAATTTGCCGATATGCATTCGTTACGCGTATGGTGCCGCGGATGGGAAGTCACATTAATAAATAACTCATTTAATAAAACTCACAACTATTTTGACACCATTTCTGGCTCTCCTCTACGACTGCGAACATTGCCATCAAGGTACATTCATACCGCCGCTCGTCGATTTCCACCCGTGTGACCACTCACCATACATGTAATGCATATCTGCCAATTCTGAGTTAGTAAACCATCGATTCATCCATCTCCGGCAACGTCCTAGGCTGAAATGATCATGCTTGCATAAGCCTGCGAACATCGCACTCTTAGCGGTCGCCGTTTGTATTTCCGGACACAAGTCAATGCGTAAATCTTGCTTGTCATGGTTTGATACACGACCATGCTAAGTTTGGCAAGTACCTTTCGAGACACATTGTATTTTTAAAACAATATTTTTTGCTTCCTTATTTTGCACTCTTCCATGTTTGCACTTTGTAATCAGTTAAAACTCAATTTGGACGTTGAAAACCCATATATTATGTTTTGTGATAACCAGGGGCGTAGCCAGAAATTTTTCATGGGGGGGGGGTTACGACTACTACAGCTCATATATATGGATACGTGTGTGTGATAATGTAGTGAAGAATATACATTTTGAAAGGCAAAAAATTCCTCATGGGGGGGTTATGACCCCCCTAATCCCCCCTTGGCTACGTCCCTGGTAATAACAAAATGTCCTTGAAAACATGAAAACGTTGCCCAAAGTAGCCCCAGTTGACGTTATTTTTTTCTAAATAAAATTGTATTATTTTCTACTCAAACAAATGTTGAATAATCTAGGGCGAGATTCAAGTGAAACGCGTGCGATCGCGAGTTCGAATCGAACGTTTTTCAGTCCACAGTTCGAACGTTTTGGCCAGAATACTTCAAATGAACAAATATATCGCCCTGTACGTGATCAAAATACGAGAGGTTTGCTTCAGTTGAATAAGAAACATTGATATATTTCGAAGTTTCCCCTGTTCGATGCGGAAAACGTTCGAATTGTGTTTCACTTGAATCTCGCCCCTAATCTATACATGGGTCATTCTCATGAAACGCGCAATTTTGATTAAAAAAATTTTTTAAAAAATTGTTTTAATTCCCAATTCCTTTATGTTGATGCAATTATTTATGTCTTCTATCATGGAGAAAATTACCAGCAGTGATCGTTTGCCTTAATTATAGCTTTAATCAGTAAGGTAACCAAGGGGTGTAGGTTAGAGCTTCAGATTTCCCAAATTTAAATGACAGACTAAAAAAAAAATTTTTTTTAAACCTTTTTTTCCCTTTAAACTTCCCAGCCGGGAGAAAATTTTGGCGATATTACTGGTTTTAATTAAAGATCCAATTTTTTTATTGAAGCATGGTAATGACAGACAGAAATGAGGTAATGACATTTGTGAACCATACTTAATTATACATGCCTAAATTTGTCCATGCAATAAAGTGCTCACAATACCAACTAAGGTATAGTAATGCATTTTTTAAAGTCTAAAACTATCCCTTACTTTAAAACTCTGACCTAAAAGTCATTTTCATGTTTTCAGAAAGCCTTGGTAGTGACATTTTTTAAAGTTAAGTCTATTTAAGGCTTAATTATAACAATTAAAAGGTAATACAATATTTACTTTGAAAGTAGTCCCAAAACACTTTATAAATCCTGCAATCAATTTAAATTTATTAATAATGTATTCCAGTAATAATGAATTTGGTAGTGTGTGGCGCATAATAAATACACTCGCTATAAATTTGGGTAAAAACAACAAAGTAAAATAATGTTTGTTTACTTAAACTGAAACAGACATAGTCTACTTGTAAGAGCATTTGGTCCTGTTTCTTTTAACAGTTCAGTAACTATGGTAATACCTTTTAGTGGATAACTACAGAAAAAGCATTATTAATGGAGTTTTTTTTTTCTCCAAAAATGCTTAAAGTTCCACATATATTGACAATAGAGAGATGAAATTACCTGAATGATTATCATTTTTCTTTTAAAGTTTTTTAACCCATTAAGCGCCAAAGCTCCCGTTACCGGAACATCTATTATATATTATTTTTCTTAAAATATTTTAACGCAATTTACGAAATACACATATTATATAAACATTTACACTATAGGGTGTGTTATATAGTGTAAATGTTTATATAAAATGTGTATTTCGTAAATTGCGTTAAAATATTTTAAGAAAAAATATATATAATAGATGTTCCCATAGAGGGAGCTTTGGCGCTTAATGGGTTAAATTCTTTGAAAGGAAGATTCAGAGAATAAAGTCTGAAGATGGGTACACACCTTGATAATGACATTTACAACTTTAATTTTTTTAAATATGGAAGTTTTACTTTTTTCACATTTAAACTAGTGCACATAGTAGTGCTTGTATAGAATTGTTCAAACAAATTTTAAACATATATGACTGGTAGGCTTAGCTGAAATTATTTAGCCAGGGGCATAAAATTTAAGATTATGTAATTAAGATTCATTAAAAAAATAGAAAAAAATTGTCAGTTCATTTTAAATATTTTACAGTAACCAGATTCATCAACAGTAAAGTAACAAAATGTTAGTGTTGAAGAAAGCAACTTAAAAAGAGATTCTATTTTTAGAAACACATATTAACACAGCTCACTTAATGAGCTGTAATTTCAGTTAAAACACAGGAAATTCCGTTATAGCAATGCAAAATTTCAGTTATAGAAACTTTAACATCTTAGAACTGGAAGTTATATTATTATATTTGTAAATATGTATGACAATATGGAAAGCACATATCCTTTTTAAAAATATTTGTTAAAATGTAATGATGCACACAATTAAAATAATAACAAATTTTGTCTTATATAAATTTCCCAGTTTCACAATTTCAAAATAAATAAATAAGTATTTTTTTCTTGCTTTTTCTTTTTTTCACTGTTCGAAATAGTTTATCCAATGATTGGATCAACAAGAAAAATCTTGTTGAGTCAGTTATGTAATAAAATTAATGATATTAAATAATTAATCATCAAGGTAAAATGTGGATGAAAATTCAAAATTTTTAAATAAAACGTATTTCAGATTAGTCTGACTATTTTAACGGACAGTTTCTACTTTTTCCCCTTTCGAAAGCTTTTGCAAAAATTTAAGGCACATATATTCAATTTTTTAAATAAAAAGCATCAAATGACAAGCTGCTTCGAGCAGTTCTTTCACCAATGAAAATCGGAACCGCTAACCTTGGCTACGTCACACTGATTTTTAAATGAAACGCAAATGAAAACTTTTTATAAAAAAAAGTTTTATTTGTAAAGTATATTTTAAGTATGCATTTTTAATATATCATTTTTTTTCGTATAGATCTACATACTTTATATAGATTGGATAAATTAACAGCTGATAATTTGAAAATAATATATTATTTCCCTTTCTTTTTCATTTTTTCATAACGAGGGCGGAAACTTTAGTTGTCTTCCACATGCCAAAATTAAAGTACAAATTAGAGTAAACTTGAAGCTAAATGGCTAAAGACTATGTTTATGGTATTCAGGCACAGGAGTGCATATCAAACTTAAGTTAGGGGAGTGTCCTTAAAATTTCAGATTACCCGTACTTTGTCGATGCAGGGAATTTGAATTACAATGGATTCTTGACTTATTCTTGAACGCGAGATCGCGTTCCAAGACCCTCGGGTAAGTAAAAATTTCGCATTGTGAATTAGGGTATGTATACGACTTATTGAAACTCACATATAGTTACTTTGGACACTGACAAATACTCCTCAAACCGTTCTAAACCATTCCCTAACTATACCATTTCCTGTATAAAGTAATAAATAAAATATAGACTGAGGCGGTTTCGGTACTTCCGTCTTCAGTAATGCTGCGAGTGATGAAATACCGTTCGCTGATCGGCTCTTGTTTTCAATAGCAAATCACGAAGACGATACTTACCACTCACTCGCGTCTTCTTACTGCTGACGAAAAATCGCGTGTTGAGGGTGAAGAGTCTGCGTTAGTTGAGATACGTTACTCGTGAAAAATTCGAGTAAGATAGGTCGTCTTGCAGCGCGCGTCCACGGTACTATGGAACACTGTTTTTAAAGATTCAAGGACGTTTTGTTACTCACTACGCTACAATACATCAAAAGGAACAAAATAATGATTACCATGTACACTCTAGCTCCTTTCCTGGACATGCACTTTTCTTCTGAGCAGTAGCCTTCATCCATTAGTACGTTCAGAAGTGAGCAGGTTTTCAAGCGGTCATAGGCAAATCCTTTGCATTCCGGCTCGCTCGAGCACACCGAAGCGCAATGTATGCGATTCCCAATGTTGTCGATCTCCCGTAACACCGCATCCTTGCTGATGTAGTCACTAAATGTGAATTCGTATGTGCTTCCTGAATTTTGACCGACGCAGAAGTAACTCAAAATTAGGAAAGCGAATATCGAATGCATTTCGCAGTTAGGAAATTTACAGAATTTTAAGGAAATATCTCAAGATCTATTTTACTGTTAAAACAACATTTAAAATTTTTTTCGATATATTACGTTGTTTAATTTCTTTTCCCCAACTCTGAAAGGTACTTAAAATCACTTAACTCTCATTAAATATGACTTCGGGAATATTTTAATACTGTATCTAGTGACGCAAAGTTTCCTGCGTGGGTTTTTCAAAAGAAATTTTTACAATATCCCTAAGTGTGGGATAAACACCGGATACAAAAATCAGACAAATGTTTTCAAAGTATTATCACTACAATAGTCATGAAATTTTGTGTGAGAGATTCGTTGGTAACAAATCAATTCATCTTTCAGTTAGTTTCTGTTTCACGATTGAAATATTTCAGTTATAACTTCAATTTTAAGTAAATTTTACTGCCAGGTTTAGAATATTTCCAATTTCATTAAAATAATTCTAACTTATTTCACCAAACAGTTTATAGTGTACAAATGAGAATTTTCCAGAACTAACGTTATAATAAATCTAAGGTGGTTAGATATGACAAATTAATATTTTTGCACTTTTTTTGAACTTGTGATAGTTTTACTTTTATTTAAAAATGAATCTATGAAAGTAAACAGCAGTGTTAGTATAGCTACAATTATTTTAAAAAGTTCAAAGGGAAGAGGAAAAGATGATAACTGAAAAAAAAAAAGTACATAAATTGGTAACTTTGCAAGAAATTTAAGTATCAGTAAATTAATTATTATTTTTAAATCTGCAGAAAAGCGTTAATTACTTATGTAAGAATGGAGATTTTCGCTTACAAACATGCTATTGTTAGACCAACGAAGAAAATTTCTTCAAAAAGCACGGCATGAAAGAGGGCATAATTTTCAAACCGTAAAAAATCAGTAGAATAATCGTACACAAATTGTTGAAAAATTACTAGGTATTAGTTAATTCTGATGACAACATTTTCATCATTACCACCATTATTTTAGTGATATCCTCAATGCACTCTACTACCACGCACACTGTCAGACTTCACTAACAAATAAACTTCTTACTAATTTAAAATGCAAGTCTGGGGGGAGTGGCGCATGTTCTGTTGAATGCTATCTAATAAATGTATATATTTTTTATGTGTTTCAAAGAATTTCAGAATAAATATATACATATAATTTATGCAATCAGAAATTCATTTTCCTAATAGTTTTAGAGAGGCAGTGTAAGAGGCAAGTAAGTATGAATTACTGTCCCAATGCTTAAACGTATTGCGTATGTCTGTCGCTTCGTTTCTTGCACGCAGGGTTTCATGCTTATTCCCGAAAGAGACATTTGTGTAATATGGCTTAAATATTCATCAGCGTTAATTTTTCTTTTTTAATAATCTCATGGCACGTAAACTGAAAGCCATAAATGGCTGTCATAGATACTGATTCTATGCTTCTGAGTGACGCGCATTGTATGTAACCAGTAATGTGCCACTGACAAATAATATCCCGAAATTTCTACGAAAAGACGTATCCAGAAATTAATTTTGTGCGCATATATTAGAGATGATTTCGGTCTCATTTTTTAAAGCCCGAGCCCGAGGGCTTATAATTCGAGCCCGCCTGATATTATTTAAGTCGAAGCCTGAGACCCAGCCCAGAATTTCAGCTAATAGATAAATAAAAGTCACAAACTTCATTTATAGAATACCATAAATTTTGCTGTTTGTGCAAATTAAAGACAAATATAATTGCAACCTCTTAGTGCACTTTCAAATTCTTTTTATTCAATAAGTTTACCAAACAATGATAATTAGTTTACTTCTCCCATAAATCATTTTTAAAAATCTGTTTACAAGGAGTATATTCAATGAAGGAGAAATTTCTCACAATCATGAGCCCGAACACAATCGTGAATTACAGAGCCCGGGCTCTGTTCTGGCCCGAACTCGGGCTTTCGGTCTCGAAGTGAGTCCGTCTCATCTCTAGCATATATAGGGGGTAATTCAAAATAACGTAGCCAAAATGAAAGGGCTAAACAGACATAAAACTACTTAAAAAATACTTCTAAAATAAATATAAATAAAACCTTCTAAAAATATTCTAAAATAAATTGAATTTCGTATTTTAAATTAGCTGACTGACCACGTTACACATTTACGACCAATAATACTACAGAAGGAGCTAAAAAATTTTGCAAGACGTATGCAGACATTGCATAGACGCTGCATGGAATAGCTAACCTGCTCAAAACTACCAAGTATATCTCGAACACATGCTGCCACCTCAATAGTTCTTTCTATAAAGTCTTCATACTACGCTCTAAATAAGTAATTAAAAGAATCTATAAGAAAAAAAATATGGAAGACAATGTAGTGATCTAGTGATCAAGGTGTTTTCACATAAGTCCCCCTTGGCTGCAACCTGGAATGCCGTTTGCGACCACGTGCTCCTGTGTGACTTTTTAGAAAACGGTGTTAGACAAATTATTGGATTCATTTCCACTAAAATTATTTCTTTTCAGAACAGTATTTTCATTAAATTTATTTTAGTCTCATGGTTCCTTTTTCTAAAAATGAAATGTAACCGATTAACTTCTTCAATGTCAATGTGTTTATCAAAATATCTATCTATCCATCTATCTATCTATCTATCTATCTATCTATCTATCTATATATATATATATATATATATATATAGATAGATAGATAGATAGATAGATAGATAGATAGAAATTTGGTATTGCCTGTTTTCTGTAATATATATATATATATATATATATATATATATATATATATATAGATAGATAGATAGAAATTTGGTATTGCCTGTTTTCTGTAATATATATATATATATATATATATATATTACAGAAAACAGGCAATACCAAATTTTGTATATTTCAGTTTTTCTCTTTTTCCACGAGTCCAATTCTGTATTTATTCTAAAAATCTACTGGCAGATATAGCAGAAAACAGGGGGTTAGCCAATAAAAAACTCCAGCATAAACTAGTGTTAGAATGTAAAATTAATAGATACTCTGTTTAATAACACGTATAAAGGTTTTTCATCTTTAGAAAACTTATTTCTTTCAGATATTTCATATTATTGGGCATATTCATTATTTTTGTTATATTCTTTACAACAAAATAATGAGTATTAAGTCCCTCAGAGAGAAATTTTCTCTCCCTCAAGCATGTTGTTCAAAGCACATTTCCATGAGGCATTGAGACCCTCCAGTCTAGTGATGATCATTATTCTGTTGATTTAATTTCTGTTCTCTGGTTATAAATACAAATACAAATATAATTTGTGTGCATTATAAATAACAAAGGACACAATTGTTTTATGATATATTTATTGATCTGAAATGTTCCAAAGGTCGT
Organism: Cheiracanthium punctorium; assembly: GCA_038373885.1. Lineage (NCBI taxonomy): Eukaryota > Metazoa > Arthropoda > Arachnida > Araneae > Cheiracanthiidae > Cheiracanthium > Cheiracanthium punctorium. Next base: position 140,688 of record JAWZYV010012330.1, on the reverse strand, counting down.
ACTTGCCCTGTTGAATGTGCTATAATTCCGAAATTTGGAAATATAAAATAACCTGCTTTTTAGCCGTTAATGTGCATAGATTTTTTTCAGTTTTGTGATGAAAATTTTGAATTGTGCATTCATTTTAGGATAATAGTTTTAACGCTTGGAATTTTAGCGATTTAGAGGGCAAGTGCGATATTAGGTGTTCACACATCATGTAATTTGTATAGGCTCTCTGTTTAACGACTTTCAAGGAACCATAAAAAATCGTCCTTAAACAGAATTCGTAAAAAAATAACATTTCCCTTCACACTTTAGGCTTAGGGCTGTAAATTTGTTTCTCAATATTGGCGTGTTTAAAGAAGTTATTTTTATTATCATATTATTTTATTCACAGAAAATTACTTTAGGTTGCCTTAAAAAAGAGAACAAACAAAAAATACAATACAATAAAATTTAGTTTAAAAAAATCAAAAAATTGATTGTTTCATTTTTCGCTTTGTTTCCGTTATTATGTCATCCAGATTTTCTAAAATGTTAAATGCGTCATTATCTATATTCTGAATTTTGCTAGCCAACCAGTCGAAGCTTGGAAAATTTGCATACCTAACTTTTCTGCATGAACAATAGCATTTTCTTTAAATATCACTCCCGAAATTGGAGTTATGTGTTGTACCATTTTATGGCAAGCCTACACGAGAGGAATTTGTCTAAGAGGGGTGTGTGGCTTAGTTGGGGGACTTTTTAAAGGGTTCTAGCATGTGCTCACATTGAATTTGGAGAAAACCGACCAAAACTCTAGACAATTAGATCGACAGCGGTAGGTCCAAACGCGGGACCTTTGCAATTCAGCTAGTCCTTCTTTACAATTCAGCTGTCAACTATGTTCAATGCCTTATCCCCTCGGCCATGGTGCTGTCCGGACATTTAAATGTTGGGTGCTCTTGCTTCATGAAACCAATGTAGGAGTGCCTTATCAAACTCTTTTGATCAGCCAGATAGAATTTTATGCTGTTTAAATTTGAATCCCCAACTGAAATTTTGTGCTGTTTCAAGAATTCTCTCTTTGCTTGCTAAAATATCTTTGAGAGGTGCCTGAAATTGTCCTGCAAATTGGGCATTTGACATTAAACACTTTTTTCCCCGCTACTTTTTACCTTTTCATGATGTGTAAGATGGTTTCGCTTTGATGCCATTTTGCTCTGCTGGAATGAGCTACTTCACACAACCCTGAATTCACTAAAATAAACACGTAACCAAAAGACTCTGGAAAGTCGTGACCTGTTATAGAAAAAACTTGTGACCCCACTGTAGGTTTCCCTGTTGCAGTTAAAAAGTTGAAAAAAATTATCATTTAGAAAAAAAAGTCGTTAAACAGGAACACGGTCGTCTATGAACAGAAATGTTTTACGTCGGAGGAGGCCAAGGCTGTGAAATATCAACTTTAAATAGCAATCGTCGTTAAATAGAGCGTCGTTAAAGAGAGAGTCAATTGTAACAGCTAATAAAATATACTTCTGACTGGTATGCAAATAAAACTCTAATAGTAACTCTATAGGAAAACAGGCACGAAATAGCCCTGTTTTATTGTTGTGTAATATGGAAGTTGCGCATATTGTTCAATTCATGCAGTCTAACACTAACTCATAGAATTATGAACAGTGATATGCTGTTAAAATGCCAGGCTTGACTATCTACAATTTACGACGTATATATTTTAATGGGCTGAAACGTTTATATTCATTTGTTTATGAAAAAGTCATTTTTTTCCTTTCTTTCTTAAATAAGAATACAACATTTCAGAGAATGATGGAAAAATTCATCATAAAAAAATACTTAATTTATGAAATTAAATATTTAAAAATTATATTTAATTTTAAAGAATATAATCAGTATATTTTAAATTAACAATGCATTTTGTTAATTTAAATATAATGTCAAAATTGTGATATTTTGATAATTATATAACTACTAGCGGCTACCCGCGACTTCGTCCGCGTCGACTTTAGAATTAGGTCCCGAGAGAAACGAAGCATGTGTGAATAACACATATGTTTGCGACTAAAGAAACTGCATTTAAATGTTATTTGCTTTTTACTTATTTTAAATGAAGTATAATGCATGGTAGTATACTTCATTTAAAATAACAGAGTATGTAAAATTACTAAATTTAGATTTTTTTTTCAGGCATTTGGCGAATATAGTTACGACAGTATTTGCGAACTGTTTTGAGCGTTCTTGTAAAAGAAATATTTATGCTATATGCATGAATTTTAGCCTATGTTAATCAGGAATAGTGCAGCTTTCTATTAGCGAAAAGGTTTTAGAATCGGTTCTATAGTTACAGAGATACCCATAGAGCGTAATGTATTAGAATTATTTTGAGTGTTCCTGTAAAGGAACTATTTGCGCTACATGCATTAATTTTAGCCTATAATAAAGAATAGTGTAGCTTACTATCAGTGAAAAAAGTTTTGGAATCGGTTCAGTAGTTACAGAGATACACATAGAGCGTAATGTAATTCTTATGAGTATCCCTGTAAAAGAACTATTTGTGATATATGCATAAAAGGTAGCCTATAACACTCAGGGTCCCCCCAGTGTCTAAGACGGTCTGCTCTCAAACCTGGAAGGCGGAAGGTGCCAGGTTCAAACACCGTTCGCGCCTGTCGACCTATCCGCTCGCAGTTTTCCGTGTTTTTTTCAAAAACCTCGCGAAAATACGGGTTAGGATCCCTTAGAAAATTCCACACGGAGGAATTCTCCATATACGCCTAGGACCCTATATGCCTAGGACCATATAGGCCTAGGACTTTCAATCAGTGAAGAAAGTTTTAAAATCGGTTTAGTTGCTACAAAATTTCCATAGAGCGCAACGCATTAGCATTATTTTGAGTGTCTTTGTAAAAGAATTATTTATGCTATATGCTTGAAAGGTTGCCTGTATGTTAATCCAGGGCATAAGCTATCTTCATTACAAATTTTTCCAACCATTTTTGTGTGATTCAGTCAAAAACATCTAAACACATAAACGTACACATTTATATTATTTGTAGATTTGGAAATTTACGAACTTTAAGAAACACATCTGGACTTTTCTTGGTACTTACCTATTATCCCGGCGGTCATTCCAACCAAACTGTTTTTTCGTCAAATGAGTTGCCAAACTGTTGCCAATCGTATTCAAAACCATTAATAATTTCATGTGCCCGGCATTTATCTCGGCAAAAAATCGCTCTGCATCCTCAATGTACAATAAAACTCAGCCGTAATGACCTCGTTTAAAGCGATATAATCGCTCATCGCCGTGAAATATTACTGCACCTTGCTTATGACAACGTGCTTTCTATTGATATCTTGTTCTTAAGGTCGGCAACTGGTTTTTCTTTTCTATATTTCAATAAAAACACACTGACTGTACTTTTATCATTTTTAAAACTCATCTAGTCTTGCGTGCATCCTTATTTTATGTTGCATTATAGACTAGCTGCGTACCCGTTCTTCGTACGATAGGAAACGAAAAATTTTCTTTCATGTGTAATTCGAATTGATTAAATTAATGTGGAATCTAGAATAATCCTACAAAAAAATTGCTTCACTCAATCCACCACTGACCAAAGGGAAAATTAAAACAGTTCAAACTGTCGGAATATTTATTCTAAATAATTTTATCTTGTAGGTATGTATCTTGGGTCGAACTTCTGAACGTTACAAATTCGTTTAAAATCTTTTTTCTATATTTATTAGTTTTTAAAATAAAAACTTTGACTGTCAATAAAACAATGACAGACACAGGTTTTACACCTTGATGTAAGATTAAAAATTTCTTGATATAAGATTAAAAATTACTTCATTTTCCGCCGACATGGTAGCAAGGAGAAAAACAAACAAACATTATATCACTTTTTAGGCGAGAGAAAAAAGTGAATGTTAAAAGAACGTTTTGGACCCTAACTTTCTTTCTTTAAGTCCGATTTATTGTTTCATAGCTTTGAAACTTCTCTGGGATGGGGATCATTTTGCAAAAAAGCTGCACTGAAATCGGTCCAGGGGTTACTTACTCTAGAGATAGAATACATATTTGAACATTGTCTTATGATTGTGATGACTGGCTTGATTTTCCCAAATTTACATAAATATGAAAACTGAAGTCTGTTACAAAACACTCTCTAGAAATAAAGAAGTTAATCGTCCGACTATCTGACGATTGTTGTATCGTCCTGTAGGATTAACACGTATTTTCAAGTATTTTTATTGCATTTGACCGTATGGTAACCAAAGGATATTGCCAATATTGGCCAGAAACCGTCAATATTAATGTTACCGAATTGGACATTTAAAGATCAATATCTCACGTTGCGATTAACCGACTTACATGCAACAAAATGCAACGTTTAATTATTTGACCCATAGGATACTGAATTTTAGATTAAATTGAACCCCAGAAGTGCATATTACCCCTAAAATTCGTAACATTATTTCAGCAGAATATGCATTTTATTGTCTTCTTATATTTACTGAAGAATATGGATTTTATTATCTTCTTACATATTATTCTATCTCTATTGTCTATTTATAATATTGTTTCACAAATTTCAAAAATAGATTTAAAGCTCTCTTAATCGTCTGTTGTATAATAAATCAAGGTAGTATCACTTTTAAATGCTTAATAATGCACCCATGGAAATGCTTTAAAAACTGGTACAACACAAACAATTAGTTTTAAATGTTTTAAAGATATTTCTCAAACTCAACAGAATTGTGTCATACCTGAATTCCCAATTATATCTTTAGGGATGGTTGCGAGACGATACGAGACGGTGATTCAAAGATCTTATGAGAGACAAGACATATGTTTTTATCATTATTAAATAGGAATTTTGGAGACGAGAATGCCTTACAGCTGTTTTGAGAGACGAGACAGCCCTATTTTCCGCCCCAATTTCATTCCCACCTGAAATTCTAAGTTCCTGAATGAATACCTGAAATTCACACTAAGAACCAAATCGGTAGTGATTCTAACGTTTGAATGTAACATGTAATATAAATGGCATAATGTACTTTGCTAATAAACTTGTATGAAGTTTAAGAGTGTTACTTCACAAACTGTTTGTTAGTAGGAGATATATCGACTCGTTTCTTGATAATTTTCGGCATCATACCAATATTATTTAGCTGACAAAAAAAAAATTAATTCCTCGTATGCATTCTGAACATAAAAATTCCTCGATATCTTGAGAAATTAAAGATTGCAATTTTTAAAAAAAATTAATTAATTAAAAACATGTTCTTTGTTCATTGAAAACTAAATTTTCGTTCCAATATTAAAAAATAGCTCCAATTATTTATTGGAAATAAAAAACCAATTTTAAAGTGATGAAATATTTACATAAAAAAGTTAAATTTGTTGTTTATCAAACGTTTAAAAATAAAATTGATGAAAGAAGTTCAAAGAGAACTTGAGATTTTTGAAACAAATTGGCAGAGATGGAACCAAAATGGAAACCTTTAATTTTTCTTTGGGTTCAAGATTTACAGAGTGCAATAATTCATATATTCTTTATTTATTTCTTTTTCTTTAGGGTTGAATAATTATCCATTCTTCAGTCCGAGTCCATTTTACTGTATCCATACCCTAAAAAAAAAAAAAAAAAAAAAAAAGTACGCACATATCAGCTTTTTACTCAATTTAAAAGGATGCATAACCATAATGACATGTGAAACTATTTAGTGCTTAAAGGAAACCATCAAGATTTTATTTCAGAAATATGAAATGACTATTTAATATTTCTTGAAATTTGCTCATTCATAAATTTTTCATTTAAATGAAATTATTCATGTTAAGAACAGCGATAGCAGTCTCAAAATGAAACGTTTTTATCCAATACACATAGCCAAACATGTTTTTCCTTTCCTTAAATGCTTACATGCTTACAAAGAATTATATTCAAGTTACATATCAATCTTTTATAATTAATAAAGCTTATTATATATACTGTTTTTATACTTTTTAGACGTTTTCGTATTCGAGGGTATTGTCTAGCCCTGCTAGATGATTCCGAGATGAATAATAACAACAACAACATTTATATATCGGATGATAACTGTATAAAATTTCTAAAGAAAATTGAAATTCACTATACAATTTCGGTCCACTAAAATACGTCTCCTTTTACGGAGAGAACTATATGTAAATCAAACAAGCGAAATAATTAGATATGATAAAATTTAACGTATAGTTTAATTAATCTTTTTTAACATAGAGCGTTCTGCCAGAATTTATAAGTAAAAGCGAATGCAAATAAGCAGGAAGTTTCGGAGAGCAAACAATTAAATAAAAAGAGACTCTTTTTTGAAATGAAATTTAAAAATTAGAAATTCAACAACCGCTACTTAATAATTAATTATTGCCCTTGCAGAAGGTCATCATGACAGCTGATGTCCTTGTATTAACAGAGATCCATATCTGAAAAATTAATTTTGATAAGAAAAAAATAAAACATTAACACCCTTTCACATTAGTATAATATTAGGTAGTAACGAAAGTTTTCCGCCACTGCAAGTATTTTCCTGCACAAGCAGTTCGCGTTGGTGTCTATGCCAATATTTTGCGAAACGATTTTTGTTATTTGAAAGAAAAAGACTTGTTTTACAGCACTGTGTTGTGAAATCTGTAAAAAAATATCGTTATGATTAAGTATAAGGTGTCTGAAATGGAACTATCACGCTACCAGATTGAACCATCATTTACTCTCAGTTCTGTTGCAAAAAGTCAGTTACAGAATAACACCGAATGATGTGTACAGCTTAAGGTACTAGTGTTGTATCATATGACACACCACTAGTGAAGATTTGATACCTAAAGTTCAAAAAAGAGGACTAGGACATTAAAGAAGCAGAGCGCTTTGGCCGGCCTAATGATGCTGATGAGACCCGCATACGAAGATATATGGAAGAAGATAAAATATTCATCCACTCGAGAGTTTGCTAAAAGAGTTAGACTTTAGTGCCATGTCCATTAGTCGCACTAAGCATCGCATAAACTTGGCATATAAGGTCAATAGCTGGGTACCGCGTGAGCTGACTCAAGCAAATCTGGCGGAAAACTTTCGTTACAACCTGATATATAATTAAACTAGCTCATTCAGATTCTCAGAATATAAGGATATATTTTGCTTTTCTCCTCATTACTGATTGTAATACTTTCTACTTACAATAAATGAGAATTTATGGTAATGATATAAGAGTTTCATGGATTAATTAGTGTTTTTTTAGCACATATTTTGTCCGTTCTCTTTCCATTTATTATGCATGTCTTTCCTTATTCTAGAAATACAAAAATAAACGTAAAATTCTAAATTAACTAGACAGATAGCTGTGCATATTTGCAAATAGAACACAATAAATATCACTAATCCATACTGGTTTCTGAACTCATGTGAGCAGTGCATAAGCTCAGTATCAAAATCATGAAATATAGTGACCTCTCACTCATACCACTCTCTCGGTTATACGTCAAACTCCCTTGGACCAGTCCACGCTTTATGGGAAACAATGGTAAACTATCTCAGTTATTTTACTCTTCTCTGTCACTTATACGAGTTTTAAACGGTTCAGGCAATTTTCCATTTCTCATCAAAGAATTCATTTTACAATCTTTCAAGTACAAATCATGCGCGTTCTATTACCGTTATCCTTTCACTACTGTAAAAGTGTATAATCAATGACGAATAAAATTTCTTATCTAAATTTCGGTGATATTGACGGTAAAATCTATGGCGGGAGGTTAGCTGTATGTCAATATATATGATTATTCCGAAAATAACTTAAAAGACAAATTAATATCACTTCATTCTTAAAAAAAAATATCATCAACAAATCATCAAACTGGACACCGTGATAAGTAAACTGCAACTTTGCATTTTGTGAACTTTTTTTTAAAAATATAATTTATAAATTTTGTTAAAATATATTCTTAACATTTGAAACTTACAGTTTCTTGATATTGGTGAAATAATGCATGCGTATAAAATTTTGAACTTGTATAATAAGACGATCTCTCACTTAGACGACTCTCTCATGTTATAAGACTTTTTCCGTGTCATGAGACTTGTTATTATGGTCCCCTGAAAGTCGTGTAAGCGAGAGGTCACTGTATAATTATTTTTTGTATTAGATAATAAAATAAATGTTAATATTTTTTAAATTTCTTCGTATTTGAATGTTTTCGAGGATTTAAAAATTTTTATAGGGAAGCTATAATTTTTTTATGGGAAGCAGAGAAATAGTTATTAAAATTTGCACTTGTAACATTTTTCAGAAAATACTTACATTGCGCCTTTTTGTATTTGAACATTGAGATATCAGCAAGAACTATTTTCTATATGCACCGCCCCCAAGCTAAAGAGAAGAAAAAAAAAGAAACAAGGTTTTAAGAATATACTAATGCTTCAACAATTACTTTATCACAACCTAATAAAACTCAGGTAAAATCATGTGCAAAATTAAAAATGCCTGAATTCACCTTGAGGATGTAGTATTAAAAATTATATTTTTCAAAGAAAAATCTGTTAAAGACCAACTTAAATCACTGGTTTGTTTCATCAAAGGAAGAAATAATTAATAATATGTGAAAATAAATAATTATGTGACGGCATGTCTGTCTTTTTCTTACATTAATTCAGAGTATTAAATCCGAAAATGAGCACTATTCATTCATTAACATGTTTTGTCTGTTATTTTCAGCAAATGAAGGAATATAAGAGAAAAATATTGTTTCAAAATGTTACTGACAAAACTGACTTTCTTAATGACTGCATTTTTATAATCAATTTTATACACATTTATTAAGTACTAACTGCTTATTACGGCCTAAAATAAGACTCCGTTAAAAGAAATATCTGTCTCGTTAATTTTCAAAAAATTGCACTTTTTAAATTTGTATAGGATCCCCGTCCAAAAATATTCACTGTTAGTAAAATGTGCCTCATACACTAACGAGGTGACAAAATTTCAGCCTTTCTTCATAAAAAGTACAAGAGATATCTATAAACAAAGATGATCGCGGCTTATACATGAATTTGAATGTAAGGGTTTATTACCAGAGTGCAAAAATTTATTTTCTTTCGTAATTTTTGTTCGACCCCAAAAACGCGACCTTCCGACGTGATATTTTTTCCCTTCGAGAGCCATTAAAAAGCGGTTTAAGTCAGCATATCTTTCTCTTGCAATTTTTAGGATATAATTCTCAAAATTTGTTCATGACTTTCTTAGTGTATGGAGCGCATTTGACTAACTGGTAATTTTTCCTGCAGGGATCATGTACAAATTTAAAAAATGTAACTTCTAAAAAATTAAAGAGATGATATTTTTCTTAACGCAGCTCCTTTTTCTTACCTGTATTTTAAGTATTTTTTTCAAATGACATTGCCCACGTATCTCTGATAGATAAAAAATTAAAGCGTGTTACCACTTTTTGGGACTCCCTGCATAAACTACTCACTTGGTATTATTTATTTTTTTTACTTTATTTAGCGCGGCTGAAAAATTTAGAAATCTAAATTAAAATAATACGTAAAAACAAAAAAGAATAGTTCCCAAACATTTATGAGGTCGTAAATATAGTTTAAACGTAAAACTGGATATAACTCAAATTAAATTCAAAATGATAATGTTCTTCTTTTAAATAACGTAAGAGCGTATTATACTCAAAATTGATTATTTTGTAATCACATTTCAAGAAAAGAGACAAATTACTTTCTGCACGATTTTATCTGGTTATCCTTAAAACAATCTTAAGTCTAGCTCAAAAATATTAGCCTTTTAATGTTTGATATCCATTAATTTCGTATTTATTGTACGAATAGAATTAGGGATAGATGCGAGACCAATTTTTGCGAGACGAGACAGCGATTTACAGCTTTTTTGTCTAGACGAGAAGAGCATTTTTAACATTACGGTATAGGGATTTTGCGAGACGAGACAAAGCCTTCAGGCTATTTTGCGAGAGCCAAGTTGCCTATATTCCGTCTCGCTAAATAGAATTACAGAATAAAATTTTGAAAGGCTGGTAAACACTTTTTTATTATTTACAAAAAATTTGCAGTGAGTTTGAAACAAAGTATAGAATTTAAAATATTATAGTTCTATTCAAAGAGCTATAATGTGTTTAATCTGATCATAAACAAGAAATTACGAGGAATTTTAAATGAAATAACAAGTTTTAAAAGTTTAATTTGGGAATTATCAGTTCGATCAGATCGATTTCAAGTTTATATTTAAACCAGAATCAATGAAATTATACTGGACAAGACTTTTCGATTGAGAGCGTATACATATGAATGTTTGGAATCGCTTAAATTGTTTTTTTTTTCAGATTTGATCTATAATATTCCATTATGTAAAATACGAGAAATACTTTTAACTCCAACTTACCGGTTCTGGATCTGGCATGCTCAAGCATACTTCCATCATTGTAGTCACAACCATAACGGCAGCTATCAAGACCTTTGGGAGAAACATTATTTTATCTTGCTTACGCTGGAACTGAAATATATCTGGAGATGTCAAGCTTTACAATTTATAGGAAAAATTCAAAATGCATACATCACAAAAAATGTGAGTCTTCATCGTAGTTAAGGATGTTTCTTTTTTCTTCTTTTCTTAGAGATAAGCGTGGTTGTCCAATTCTAAGTTATTTATTGTTCTTTTATTGATAGTAAATTCTGTTTAAGTCATCGAAATTAGTTTGATTTGCAAAGTAAAACAATTTGCCATATCTGTGACTACAATGACGAGTTGCTTTATTTTTATTGATTAAGATGTTTAGAAATGAGGTAAATGACGATTTAGAAGTTCAGATTTCCCGTCGTAAATGTTGAATAATTAAGACAATTTTTTTTTTTTTTGGGGGGGGGGTCGGGCAAAGTTTCTTCTAATTCAAGTTTGCTTTGAAGAATACATTTTCTTCGAGTAAAGTACCAAAACTTCACATATTTAGTAATAACTAGATCATAGAACAATCCTATATATCAAATCTCAACATTCTACGACCAATAGTTTTTGAGATATGCGAGTAACATACATACGTACGTACGTACGTACATACGGCATGGAAAAACTGGCCACTATAGACTCGCCGCTGGTCAAAATGAGTTGCAGACGCGTTTATATGATCGTGCATGCTAGCCTACGATGATATGCATGGAAACAATTCTTAAAAATTAAATTTAGAGGTAGTCAAAATCGGTTTTTTCGTCGAAATTTGGTCCCCAAATTTTTCGGGATCACATTACGTAAAAAGTCTGGAAATCAGGGTAGGTGAGTTTTTTGAGAGGATATTCTTTAATGCAAACAATTGACGTTTTGTCAGGAGTGGGGTTCTAACCCATGCTCTCTTTCGAGAATCAGAACTTAAATCTGGCGCCTTAGACCGCTTGGCCATCCTGACTTGCTGCCGTCCAACTAATTTTGGAACAGGCTGTAAGATAAACAAATAATCTTGTGTAAAAGTGTGTAATGCGGATTTAGAGGAACTTCTCCAGTCTGTGACACAATTTGTTTATTTTCATACGTGTTCAAGGCTGTGATTCAAATTTTGTTTTATAAACAGCAGTAAACCGATGCATAAAAATAAAATTAAGCTGATGCTATTTAAAAGAAGCGCGGAAACCACGGCAGGTGAGTTTTTTGTGAGGATAATCTGCATTACAAAAATAATTGTCGTTCTGTCAGGTTGGAACCCACGCTCTCTTTGGAAAACCAGAGTTTAAACCCGGAGTCTTAGACCGCTCGGCCATCCTGACTTGCGTTTAACTGAATATTTATTCACTTATTTGATGTGATTTCGCCAAATTTTTGTCCAGTTATCAGATAATCACGATTTACTACAATGGTGAAAGAAATCAATGTTTATCTCGACGCTCGTTATCTTAAGACTCTTTGTTTCCTTTGATGCCTTTTATTTTCATTAAGTAAATTATTTACCAAATTTAATAGGATACAGAAAATATATAAAAAAGAAAAATCTGAAACCCTTTCAGATTTTAAATACGCGCCAAAGTGCTATAGATTAAAAGCGTATCATAATTTATGCGTCGTCCCTATTTTCTTCCTTATTCCAAGGTTGGAAAGGGTATCATTATTCATGAGTGAGTAGTATGTTTCTTCCTTCTTTTATAAAACCCATCTTTGGAATCAAAATCTATCCTAAAATCGCCTACTAAAACTATTTTACAATCTTCGCCAAGTATATTACAACTATACTTCACCGTTTTAAATATTGTTTCGAATGTGCATCACAATCCATGAGTGTGCCGTGTTTGTCTTTCGTGGGTTGATTCCTACTGAAATGCCCCGACTCTCGCTAAGGTGGCGATCATTAAACATATGGAGCTACCACGACGATTTTTTGTATTTATGTCGCAATCGTAATTTAGAATTAAAATGGCGATTTGGAACAACATGTAAGTACAGCATACCGGTACATTTTTATTTATTTTGGGTTGCCAATTAATGTAGTTTTAGTAATTAAGTGTCTTCAAATTCCTTAACTGGTGCGTTTATCGCTAATTTGTTCACTTTAGTTTTCATCTAGTTCTTTTGGGAGCGTTGAAACGTGCATAACTCCTAGAGACCCATGACTGCGAAGCTCGCCAAAGTGCGGCGATTTTTTAAGTTGGCGAGAGTGGGTGGGTTAAAATAGGAACCAACTCTTTCTTGTTCCATAAAACACATCTTTGGAATCGAAATCTATCTTAAAATCGCATGTTGAAACTGTGTTTTACAATCTTCGCCAAGCATATTCCAACTATCCTCCAACTTCGCCAAGCATATTCCAAATGTGCTGTGTTTTCCTTTCTTGTTCCACAAAACACTTCTTTGAAATTGAAATCCATTCTAAATCGCGTACCAAAACTGTTTAACAATTTTCACCAGGCATAGTCAAACTGTACTTCACCTTTATAATACCATTTAGAAAGTGTATCATAATCTATGAGTGTACCGTATTTGTCTTCTCTCATCCATAGAACACATCTTCGGAATTGAAATCTATATTGAAATCGCCTACTAAAACTATTTTACAATGTTCGCCAGGCGTTTTCTAACTATATTCGATACATATTTATAATAAATTGTCGCATTTTGGCACACAGTTTAGCGATCATTTATAAAAAATTGCAAACCTTGTGCGACTTTCAACATTTTATTAGCGCCATCCCCCCCCTTCCACGTTATCTGGCAAACCCATTTGAAAAGTGACTCGACTCGAAAATTGTACCAAAATCGTGTCTACACAAAAAGCAAGGTTGAAATTAATAGCACTCTGGTGCTAAAAAAAAATCTGAATCCACCAGTAAAAGGGGATAATATGAATAGTTTGCCGGAATTATATTAAAACAAACTACAGTAGAGCGTTGATTATCATGATTAATAATTATCGGACCCTGCAGGATTAATTGGTATCGGACCTTGTCCGGATTAGCAAAATGTTTGAATTTTCGAAAACAACAACAACAAAAAAGAAAAGATCGTTTGTGTTCATAAAAGAAATTTTGCTAGAGCTATTATAAATTCCCCTCAATGGTTAAATAATACGAGCATATAAATAAAAGCATTAATTAATATGAACTTATAATATTTTAATCTCAGAATATATATGTGTAATATACACATGGAACCCTGGGTCCAGTGCCCGGCCCTACGGTGCCCTGCGTCCAGCCCTACACCGTTCCAATTTTTAATTACAATTACAGATACAAACTAAATATTTTAAGTATATTTTTTAGCCAAAGAAACTTTAGAAGACTACACAACTAATTGTAGCTTAAAATAACATATTTACGGTAAAGTGTTTATTATAACAGTTTAGTAAAATTGTCATTGTGTGAGCTTGTGTGCGTATCTGCAATCTTCCTTCCTGCCATACCCAACGAGAGAGAGAGAGAGAGAGACAGGAGGGGCAACCCCCCCGGGCCCGGGGTTTAGGGAGGGGCATAACTGGATGGAAATTTTATTATATACTAGCTGAAGTACCCGTTCTTCGCACGGGAATGAATGGACTTTTTGATATTACGATTTGTGGTGATTACTATTCATTGTAATAAACAGATATAGCAAAGTGGATATCGCGTTATATTGTGTCCAATAATCATGCATACCGAATTGCAAGGCAATCGTTTGTACGGTGCAGAAGGCCATGCGGCGTAGCGCAATCTAGTGGCGAGTTTTAGCAAAACGGATACGGCGAAAATATTTTTCGCATTCAGATATCGATGTATACGAATTTTCATGACTACCGGCTGGACAGTCCTGAAGTTCATGTGTTGACGCGACATCTAGTGGCAAGTTATAGGAAAATGGATAGCGCCAAACTCTTTCCCGTGTTCAAATATCTAAGTATACCTATTTTCATAGCGATCATTTGCACAGTCAAGAAGTGATACACTGCAGGGCCATCCAGTGGTTCAATAAAGTAATGATTTGCTACAGCGCCGTCAAGTGGCGAGTTATAGCAAAATGGATAACGCCAAAATATTCTCATTGTTCAAATAGCTATGTATACTGATTTTCATAGCGACCGCGTTCAACTATCTATGTATACCAATTTTCATAACGATCATTTGCACAGTCAAGAAGTGATACACTGCAGGGCCATCTAGTAGTTAATTAAAGTAATGATTTGCTACAGCGCCGTCAAGTAGCGAGTTATAGCAAAATGGATAACGCCAAAATATTCTCATTGTTCAAATAGCTATGTATACTGATTTTCATAGCGACCGTTTGAATGGTCAAGAATTTGGCCTGCTGCAGCGTCATGTAGTGGCGACTTAAAATAATAATGCATTGCAGTGTCATCTAGTGGTGAGTAACATCAAAAGGAACGCAGTTAGAATATATTCTTCGTGCTCAAATGTGTAAGTATAAAAAATTTTATGCCGTTCGGTCGAACGGTAATAGAAGTTGATGCTTTTCAGCGCCATTTAGCGGCAAGTTACAGCAAAATGGATAGTAAAAAATATTCTCCGTGTTCTAATATTCGCGTGTACCAAATTTCATCGAAATCGGTTGGACGATATTCGCATAGCAAACGGCTAAACGGAATAGAATTCGACGTTCTGCTGCGCCACCTGGTGGCAAGTTAGAGGAAAACGGATAGCATAAAAA
This sequence comes from Cheiracanthium punctorium, assembly GCA_038373885.1. Lineage (NCBI taxonomy): Eukaryota > Metazoa > Arthropoda > Arachnida > Araneae > Cheiracanthiidae > Cheiracanthium > Cheiracanthium punctorium. The sequence continues at coordinate 125,541 of JAWZYV010012330.1, read as the reverse complement.
GCTTCTCCATGATAAAAGACTTAGGTGAGCCAAATTTCATGGTGCAACGGTGCTGGAGTTTTTCAACCTCATACACTCATACCAACATTCATTTTTATCTATAACCAGTGTCATTATATATCCCAGTCTCAAATAAAATCCAGTTTCAAATCTAAGCCTCGCCAAAGTGCCAACATACGCCATTTTGCAAGCGTTTTTTCAGAAAATCATTCGAAGCATTGACTTAGCAGCAATAATATATGGGAAATGGTTCGACCGCGAAAAAGTAAAGCAAGCCTTTATTTGAAAAGTTGAATCCCTTAATACAGCCGAATTTTTTAAAATTATCAACTATAACGTGTTTTATTCATCATTACTCCGATGTACTAAATGAGAAGATTTCAATTTTCTGAAATTTGGCGGAATTCCCCCAACTTAAATCAATGCACTCATTTGGCGAGAATTCTGGAGATAGATCAATTGAAATCCCTTAATAACTGCATTATTTCTTCATGGATCATTAAAATTTAACGCTGTATTCTAATAAAACCTTTGCACTTGTTTTCAAAAATCTATTTCCTTAAGCTCTCAATAAATTGCGCCAAGTCGAAATCTGTGCAAACCGCTAGAACTCACTTTCACAAAATCGGCATTTGAGCCATTTTATTTTTTCGCCAAACTAAAATAATTTACCTATTAGCCTCGGAAATCTTCAATTCTTATTGTTTTGCGTGTAAAGCATTACATTCCTGCTCTGATTTCCCATGCACACGATATTATAATTAAAAAAAAATAACCTTACGAATATAAACTAACAAAAAAAAAATCATTATTATTCTTTTATTTTTACTTTGAGAATTTAAAACATTTTATTCGGCAAAATCGCCACACATGGCAACCACGATCCTTATTTCACACTTTTTTCACTACAGGGGTTACAATTACGGAAAGCTTTTTGCGTGAATAGCATAAAAAATCTCTTAAATTCCGGGAACGGATGGACTTTCAAAGTTTTAAAGTGGACTACGATTTATTCTATATTATTTTACATATCTGTGCTAAATTTCAGGCCGATAGGTCCATTTTTGTGGATTTGTATACGAACGACATTTTATTCGGCAAAATCGCCACACATGGCAACTACGATCCTTATTTCACACTTTTTTCACTACAGGGGTTACAATTACGGAAAGATTTTTGCGTGAAGAGCATAAAAAATCTCTTAAATTCCGGGAACGGGTGGACTTTCAAAGTTTTAAAGTGGACTATGAGTTATTCTATATTATTTTACATATCTGTACTAAATTTCAGGCCGATAGGTCCATTTTTGTGGATTTGTATACGAATCAAATCCACAAACAAACAAACAAACAAACAAACAAACAAACAAACAGAATTTCATTTTTATTTATAAGATATAAAAGCAAATACCGTAAATTCCGGCGTATAACGCGCACTTTTCATACAAAAAATAAGGTCGAAATTTAAGGGTGCGCGTTATACGCCGGTTATAAAAATGATAAATTTAAAAATAAGGAAAAGATGAGTATAAAAAAATGAGATTTCTACATGTACCTGAGTGCTGTTTATTTAAAAGAAATGACATACCTTATGAACTTCAATTTTCATTATCGGACAGCATAAAAAGTTCATCATATTCATCTTCCGTTATATTTTCAGGCACATGATCAAATTCAGTTTCATCTTCACTATCACTGTTACTCTGATCCATAAATAAATAGTTATCATGCGTTCCATCTAGATTGTTCGATATACTACATTTTTTAAATGACTTTTTATTTATGTCAGGTTTAATTTCATCCCATGCTTGTATTATCCATTCGTACACTATTTCTAGACTGGCATGACGGATTTCACCTCCTTTCGTGAATGTTTTACCTCCTTCCAACATCCACGTATTCCAAAATCGTTTTAAATTTCCTTAGAATGGTTTATTAATACACACATCTAAAGATTGAACTAATGGCGTTAATCCGCCTGGAATAACTGCCATGTCTGTGTTACACTCTTTCATTAATTTCTTTGTATTATCCGTTAAATGCGATCTGAACATATCCCAAAGTAAAAGACTTTCTGGATTCCATAGGACAAGTCTGTGATTGCAAAGTAAAGGGTGCGCGTTATACGGAGGATACACATAAAAATTAAAAAATGAAGTTTAAAATTATAGGTGCGCGTTATACGCCGGCATTTACGGTATCAAGTTCCTATTTTTTAAATTTATATGCGTTCAGCGAATACAAAATCTGCCCCTCCCCTCAAAAAAAAAAGACTAATAGAAACATGGGCGTCGACAGAATGTTTTCCAGGACTGGAAAAAAAATTACTTCATCATATGGTCCCATGTTGGAAAGACCAAAAAGTAGCGAAAAGAGAGCAAACAAAAATCCAGAAGGGGGAGGAAGCAAGTGTGTCTCCTTGCCTTATGCTGCCAACGCCCATGAGTAGAAACAATAACTACACCGGTGTGCAAATTTAAGGATCGGTTATTCAGTGCAGCGCAACAGTGTATGAAATCGATTGAAATCAAATCATAACGTCCTTGGCATGAACGATATCGGATACAGAGTGTTTGAAGCAAATTTGTACGAGGGGTATCTGGCTAATGGGAGGGTACTTTCAGTGGAGGGACTTGAAATTGAAGTACAATTCCTCAGTAAAAATCAGCGATTTCTCTTCAAATATAAGAGTCTATTTCAATTACTCGTCTCTGAAGGATTAATATGTAATGCAAATTTTCAAGAAGCCTGAATATTCGTCAGCATTGTAGGAGTTCAAAGAATGGAATTAGCATATCGGCACTAGTATAGGAAAGCAAAGTTTTAACTTCTGTGCATCGTTAAAAGACTGCAGTTTAGAGAGCAACAGCATTCTGAGTGAAATTGAGATTAGAGGAAATATTTTACTTTCAAGTTAAAGTTTTATTCTGTTATAATAGGCTTTTCAATGCTCAAGCATATGATCATTCTAAACCTGTTTTTAAAATTTTTTTAATTGACTGCAAATATTTTAACATTGTGCCTCAAGATTCATTGTGCCTATTCTGTTAGAATGGGCTTTTCAAGTCAAGAGATCATTCCAAACCTGTAATTATTATTTTTTTTTTTTATTGACTGCAGATATTTTAACACTGTGACTCAAGAAAATTTTGTACAATTCACAAAATCTAGAAAAAGCAAATAAACATTTTCTAAAAAGTGTAAACTTTATTCAAATTTTTCAGACAACTCCGAAATTTATCGTTTCAGTCGTTGCTGAAAATGTTACTAAATTTCATAGTAACATTTCTCTTAAGAGATTTTTGAGGGATGCGAGAACAAACACTTATACGATTCCCACAAAATCTCAAAATCTGTGAACTACTATTTAACACAATTTTGGCATCTGCAGTTTAAATTACTAACCATCTAACATAATTCCAATTACATTCTATTCCATTGGCATTTTTCAAGTATGGAACAAACAAATATTCAATTCTCACAAAATTTCAAAATCTAAGAAAGAATTTTTGAAGTGCTTCGACGTCTATATTGTTCAAGTGACCACATGCGACGATACTAGATTTTATTTCATTCACTTGAGAGGTTTTTTATACGTGTGGACAGATATTTTCATATTTTGAATAACTTTTTTTCAAAATCTCCAAGACTAATCAAAAATTTTTTTAAAATCGATACCTTAGTTTAAATTGACTGACTACTTTTCATATTACCAAATTTCGTTTCCTTCGCTTCTGTCCTTATTACGTGATGCATGAACAAAAATTGACGTAGTTTGAAACAATTTTCACAAAATCTGATCAAAATTTGAAAAAAAAAAATCGACGCCTATGGTTTAAGTTGAGGAATCACCAATCATGTCACTCAATTTCATTTCATTCACTTCAGTCATTTCTACGTGATGCGCGAACAAAGAAGCTTCACTGACAGAACGACAGCCAGACAAACCTTTTATTGACCGTACCTTTTTTTGATCGTACGGGGCACCCAAGCGCTTGAAACGGATAGAAATCGCAAAATATTTCAATGCTAAATAATGTATGGACAAAAGTCCAATTATATTTATTTAGATATCCATATTATTAATGTATTGTAAGTCTTTAAAGACTCTGTAAATCAACTATAGTCGATTGCAATAAAGAATGCTCAACCAAATGTTAAAACAGTTGTAAATATAAAATTCAATATTCTTCGGCTGAAATTTGTTGAGTTAAGCAAGGTATGACACATTTTTTGGCGCTTAATTTAGTAGAATTTCAGTAAAACTCGCCAAGCTTGGTGATAGTTGGAGAGATTTTTGGCATGCCCCAAACAATGAATGTCCCTAGACCTCATACATCGACCTCAATGGATTGAAATTATTTGGGCGGCTCTGTATATAATCTGATCAGCGGATTAGTAACAAAAATGGAGGTACACATGCGCAACTAGGTGTTAGAATAATCTTAAATACATAATTTCAATATTCTACTGGTAGAGATATGCGAGTTACGTCCGTTAGTTTAGTTTTGGAAGTTACGGAAAAACTAATCCAAATGGACTGTACATGCATAATCTCGTGAAAGTAAATTTAAGGGCCCGCACTATGACCGAGTGGATAAGACAGCGAGTAAGGTAAAGGGACTAATTCGATATGTGCAACCGCCCTATGTTGAGCATTACAGCATTGGTAATCTCCCCGGGATTCTCCCAGGAAAAAACCAACTGATCAGTGCTTCTAGCAACCCTCTCGAGGAATCTCTAAGGGTACCTCATGAGGTTGCGCGAGGCTTGTCCTAACGGGGGGGGGGGATAGAAAACATTTACCTACGGCCCCCGAGGTAGCCATTAGTGACAGGCACCCAGACGAGTGTTGCCAGGAAGACCAGGCTCACTGTCCACCCGCCGACACAACAATACCACACACCGACAATACAACTCAGGACACTATTATGCACGAGTATAGCTCATGCAACCTAGACAGTCCTGTCTATTGACGGGAAGGATGTCACAACTTTTGGGACACTAAATTTTCATTTTTAGTGTTTATCTCAAAGTCTGCGATTGCGTGATATTATTTTTGTATAGTATTATTATTGTCTTGATGTTAATTATAATTAAAAATGCTTTTTGAAATATTTATTCACCTTTTTCAATTATAAAATGAAAAAAAAAGAAGTGTTGACTAAAACTTTTGGGACGCACTGTATAACTCATGCAACATAGACAGCGATCTGTCTATTGACAGGAAGGATGTCACAACCCCACAGACACCCGTCCTCCATTCAGCGTGGATCACCTGTTACCTCCTTGCTCCATAATTGTGTATGACTTCCAGAAGCCCTTTTAATTGGACTGTTGCAGCATTTGCCACAGCTATCCTGAAAAACATACAATACTGTATTTCGAACTCTGCACTATCCCTATTACTTTAAAATGAATGCACCACCACTATTTTAACTTGGCACGACTCACGCACCATGAAAACTCTTTAGAAGCATTCACCACCAGTATCGTAAGCAAAGATCTCTTCCAGCTGTCCTGGTATAAGGACATGCGCGTACTCTTTTCTCTAAATTGCCCATTTATTTTGAGAGTCTCCTAGCGCATCAATGAAGCGTGTCAGGGCCTCGCGCCTTTTATCACTCTGCACATAGTTATTGAATGTCAAGGCATCCAATTTCGGGCAATACTGATTTCTCACTACTTGCAGCCCTGGACAGATGGCCATAATGTGTAAGCTATCGGCAGGGACTCTCTTACTGCAGAAGTTACAGTTCCTTGTCTGCTTTACAGAGAACCTTCAAAAGTAAACCGGGAAGGGACCATGGCCCGTCACCACCCAGTTCACCTTCTTATTTTTTCAAGTTCTCTTTTCACTCACCTTCGGAAAGATCGAGAACGTAAAACGTCCGACCTCTGCCTCTTCCCACATTTGTTGCCACAGTTTCGGGGCTTCAATCCTCATGGAATGCTTCACACTTCTAATGGAACTCTTTACTCTTTCATCTACTATGGCAGATGGTTGAAGTGCGAAGGTCAAAGTTATGATCTATCGCGCGGTTGTCGATCGAACAGTTTGGAGCTTTGGGCGGCTTTCGTCAGATGTAACGCGAATACGCGCCAAAAAACTTTAGATAGTCCTCCGCCCAAGGTACAAGGCACGTGGGGTTGCTTTAGTCGAACGGTACTGGGAGGCAAGAAATTGAATGATACAAAAAAATGTTTGTTTGTTTCTCGTTCTTGGTTTATGTTTATTAGCACTTGAGAGTGCTATTTCTTTCAATCACGGGTTTTTTGTCTACGCGAGCGTGTCGAGTCACTTTTCAATTTTAAACTCGCATATCTCAAAAACTATTAGGCGTAGAAAGTCAAAACTTTATATTTAGGATTGTTGTAACATCTAGTTGTCCACCTCCTCTTTCGGTTCCATTCGACTGGATAGTTTATCTACAGGACCGCCCAAAAGATTCGAAATACATTCGCTCTATGGGCCGAAATTCATTAAACTTGCATATCTCAAAAACTATTAGGCGTAGAATGTTAAAACTTTATATTCAGGATATTTGTAACATCTAGTTGTGCACCTCCCTTTTCGGTTCCATTCGACTGGATAGTTTATCTACAGAACCGCCCAAAAGATTCGATATACATTACGAAACACACGATACGATCGCGCACATAGATTTCCTGCGGATGTTCACATCAAAACGAAATCTTTCAAATACGAAGTATTTCCGCACGTTGCCAGAAGTGCATGAAATTCGATCTGAGTATCTATACTATTAAAATCTGTGCGCGTCTGTCTGTCTGTCTGTCTGTAACATCATTTCCTCCGAAACGGCTGGGAGTTGAGTTTCGATCGAGGTGGCCACAGATTCGGAAAATTCCGAGGAAGGTTTTCCGCTAATTTAAATTTCGAAATTCGAATTTTTTTAGAAGATATTGATAAAAAACCCGTCAAAAACGCTAATTTTTGATCTCCGTAATTCCGCAATTGTAACCCCTGTAGTCAAAAAAGTGAGATATGAACATCGAGGTTGCCATGTTTGGCTATTTTATTAAATTATTTAGACTCCTGCAGTAAAAATACGAAAAAAAATGATTTTTTTTTCTGTTTAGATTATTTACAAAGTTATTTTTAATTAAAGTATTGCATGCATGTGAAATCAGAGCAGAATTCAATGTTTTTTGAGTGTAAAACAATAAGGGATTGGGCGATTTCCGAGACTACTACGTATATTTTTTAGTTTGGAGGGAAAAATGGCTGATTTGGCGATTTTGAGAAAGTAGTAGGTTCTACCGATTTGCACAGTTTTAAGCTTGGCGCAATTTACTGAGAGCTTACCGAAATAGTATTTTTAAAAACAAGTGTAGGTTTTATTAGAGTTTAGCTTTAATTTTTTTAATTTAGCAGTTATTAGTGCAGAAATAATGCAGTTATTAAGGAGAATTTAAACGATCCAACTTGAGAATTTTCACCAAATTAAGTAAATTGATTAAAATGAGGGGAAATTCCGCCAAATTTAAAGTCATTGAGATTCTCGCATTTTGTACATCATAGTTAACGATGAATAAAATACATTAACACATAGTTAATAATTTAAAATACTACTCCTTTTCAAGTAGATGCCTGTTGTACTTTGGCGATCAAACCATATGAGTGATAGATTACTATTTTCCATTTTGGTTGCCGTTATTTCAATGCTTCGAATGATTCCATGAAAAACATCTCGCAAAATGGTGTACGTTGGCACTTTGGCGATCGAATGTGTAAGAATCATCGATTCTTATTTGTTAAAGCAGTGCTACGGAAATTTCTTTTTCTGGTAACTGTTAGTATGGCATATATCTAATACTGTCTAATAAATATTTTGCTTTACAAATTAAAATGTATGTTGATTCCTACTTTACCTTTCTTAGCAAAGCTGACGATAAATATTCAAATATAGTGTAACGCTGTGTTAAATAGAGTGTGTTCTCGCGTTTGTGCTGCTAATTGCATTCCACGATTGGAATGAGTCGATATTATGAGCGTATGCTTGGATATATATTTTTTTTTAATCCCACCAAACAAGGTGTAATAAAATCGGAATTATTTTCTTTTTTCTTTGCTTTTGGAGGTGAATAAGAATGGTTTTTCAGCCTTTAAAAATTGTGGGTATTGTAAGGATTGAAAGTAAATTTTTGAATTTGTTGTTAAGTTTAATTTGTGATTCATTTTAGCTATTTACCATCAATTTGTGGCGTTAATTACGCCAATATGGCAGTTCTAGCAAAGTAAACATGAATAATTCATTTCATGTTCTATTTTAAAGATTGCTACAGTTTCCGTAGTAACGGAATCCATTGTTGCCACTTAAGTTATTAAATATAACAATAAGTGAAATCATTAATATCTACATCTCTTAAAACTCGAAAAATGAAAAAGCATTAAATATGAAGAAAATAGAACATTAACATATCTGCGATTCTTTAAAAATAATCGAAGTTTTCATGCAATCTATTATATAAATGTGAAAGTATGTTTGTTTGTTTGTTCGTCCGTGTTCTCTAACTTTTTACGATTTTTCGCAATTTTGAGGGTAGAAAGCTACTCAAATAACCGATTTCAGCACATTCGTGAGCATAGTTAACAAAGTTACATTTATTTATTTATTACTTTCAATAATTCTAGTGAGACTGACGTCATTTTTATGTCACTGTAAAAATGCATTAAAAATCCTGGTTAACAAGTTTGACAAAAAGTTACACCACGAGCGAAATAATAAACTTCTATCCAGATTATCAGATTTTGTAGAAAATAAAATAACGTGTTTTTTCTTTCTTCTTTCACTAATTCATGTTAGATATCGCACCTGATAATGATGTCATTTTGACGTCATGAGTTTAAAAATGAGTTAGAAATCTAATTATATTAAGAGGCTTTGACGCAAAAATTACTATTATAAAAATTCAAAGTATTTTGTTTAATGCGCGTGTTTTATTAGCGATTTTTGAGCTTTGTGATTTTTCAGAAACCATAATAACGAAAGGAATCTTGCATTTTTTTAAATTGTGGGAAATTCAAATGTCGGCACAAGATGCAAAATACTAATTAACATAATTCATAGTATTCGCTATCGGTTTGACGACAGTCGTTGTATGTATTCCCAAAAATCGTGCAAAATGTCGCCAAATTTGGACGACTTTTGGCGGTATATTATCTATATTAGATATACTCTTTTTTTGTTAAATTTTAGCAACTTAACAAGCTCTTGCAGAAAAGTTACATCATTAGCAAAATGGATACGGAAAATATTTGAAATACCGATTAGCTAGGAATAACCCCAATATCTCTCAAATTAACTTTAAGAAAGTTCTGTTGCAAGCGAGAGTTTTTTAACGTCGCATGTTTCAATATTACTCCGTTTGAAAACTACTGCGCGAAATGACTAAATTCGACTACCCTGGTAAGAACGTGACGTCATAAATTAAAAGTTGTCTGAAATTCGTAAACTCTGCAACACAATTTAACGCCCTATTCGCAATTTGAGCGATTCCAATTAGTTCCTCGAGATTACACAGTTTGATGTTTTCACGAGTCTGAAAACAGGTGGTGGCCATTGGTGGGAACCATGGTGGATTTAAATAATATTTAAATTGGTACAGCTTGGATGTTTTCCACTACTGCGAGATGAAATATTTTGCTGTGCTAAATACGCGAATCAGACAAGAATTATGCTTAAAAATATATGGAGATCTGTTTTAATGGCCATGCATAAATTTCACAGAAGTAGAAAGGCATCATCGGTTTAAAATATCTAATCTGTTTCTTTAAATTGAGCATTAAAGACTGAGAAACGAAGGTAGATAATATTAATATAAGTAATAGATAGTATTCTCATTTTTATCTCTGGTAGTAATAGTAGATTTGTTTGCATAATATGGATTAAAGAACAGTATACCACGTTAATAACTATTTCGTGAAATTAAAAGTGTTATATTCATTATTTTTCAACGATCGTCTTATAACTAACTAAACCATAATCCTACGTTGCGTAATATATTCCACGGTAGTTTCAACAAAAGGATTACTTGAACTTTTTGACATTTTGCTTTTGCATAGACAGTTATGATTAGATTTTAGAAAAATATTCGTTTCCTACCGTGCGAAGAACGGGCACGCAGCTAGTCTATACTATTAAAATCTGTGCGCGTCTGTCTGTCTGTCTGTAACATCATCTCCTCCGAAATGGCTGGGAGTCGATTTTCGATCGAGGTGTCCACGGATTCGAAAAATTCCGAGGAAGGTCTTCTGCTAATTTAAATTTTGAAATTCGAATTAGTTTAGGAGATATTGATTAAAAACCCGTCAAAAACGCTAATTTTTTATCTCCGTAATTTCGCAATTGTAACCCCTGTAGTCAAAAAAGTGAGCATCAAGGTGGCCATATTTGGCTATTTTATTAAATTATTTAGACTCCCGCAGTAAAAATAAAAGAATAATGATTTTCTTCTGTTTAGATTATTTACAAAGTTATTTTTTTAGATATTCAAAGTATTGCGTGCGTCTGAAATCAGAGCAGGAATTCAATGTTTTTTATGTGTAAAAGAATAAGGGATTATGAGATTTCCGAGACTTTATGTATATATTTTAGTTTGGCCGAAAAAAGATGGCTGATTAGGCGATTTTGAGAAAGTAGTAGGTTCTACCGATTTGCACAGTTTTGTTCTTGGCGCAAATTACTGAGAGCGTAACGAAATAGTATTTTTAATAACAAGTATAAATTTTATTAGAATACGGCGTTATATTTCGATTTTGCATACAGAAATAATGCAGTTATTAAGGCGATTTTAAATGATCTACAGAATTTTCACCAAATTAAGTAAATTGATTAAAGTTAGGGGAATTCCGCCCAATTTCAGAAAATTGAAATTCTCGCATTTTGTACATGGTAGTTAACGGTGATTAAAACCCGTTATAGTTAATAATTTAAATAACTGCTACTTATCAATTAGCTGCCTGCATTAAATTTTGGCGATCTAACCATATAAATGATAGATAACTATTTCCCATTTTGATTGCGGTTAAATCAATGCTTCGAATGATTCCCTGAAAACAAAAAAATCTCGCAAAATGGTGTATGTTGGCATTTTGGCAATTGAAGCATTATACCTGTAATTAATAATTGATTCTTATATGTTTAAGCAGCGCTACGTTTCTTTTATTGGAAACTGTTCGAAATAGACGTAATTTATACTGTCTAATATATTTTTTGTTTTACGAATTGAAATGTATGTTGATTCCTATTACAGTACATTTCTTAGAAAAGTAGGCGAAAAATATTCAAATGTAGTGCAACTCTTCGTATTGTTACGAATTTTCGGGGCAACCCACTGCTCTGGGGCTTAAAGTAGTTAAAGATTCGTATTCTACGCTTCAAATAGATAAATTTTGCTTTTTGTTGCATCAAAATCGGCCAATTAGAACCGGAGATACGGAAGTTTCTGTTTTCCCCTTGTTTTTCTATGGGTTTCTAGAAATCTCGGGTAATATTTGTCCTAGGACTTCGGTGACTTCACTTTTGGGGACTTATTTTTGGCGCCAAATTTGGCTATATTTCGTCAAAAGTCGCCAAGCTTGGCGACATTTTGGTCATTTGACGCGATTTCCCCTATGGGGCCTGTAAAGCTGCTTTTGCTGCATTAAAATCACATAATAACCTAACATTTCTCTTCTATAACGTAATCAAAATTCCCGCTTTGTGTAGAATCTTCAGGAAATAGACTTTTCTGGAGGCTTCTTGTGCCTTCTGCATCGGCTATAAATAGAAGAGCCTTAGAAGCCCCAGTTCAGTGTAAGCAAGCACCCGCAGTGAATGAAGCTCTCTCTCTGTGTGAGTACGCTTGTTTCGCTCTGTGATAGAAGCGGTGTTTCACGCTTCTTTTCGAAGCTGTTTTTAAAGTGCTGTGTGTAAATTATGCACTGTTGAGTCTTGAAGGATTGCTAGTGTTATCCCTCGCATATTTCCACTGAATTTTACTTATGGAAGTGTTTTATTTTGTGTGAGAATTACAGCCTTTGTGAGAGCTTCTGATCTAAGCGGACTGTTAAAAGTATATTACTGATTTATTGTGCTTGAGAATTTTGTACAGCTGATTGTTCAACTAAGTTCTAGAAGCAATAAAGTTTGTGTTCCGTCCTAAAAAGTGAATCTTTACTAGAACTTTCTACACCAACTGGACTTTAGAACGACGAACCCCGGAAACAAGCAGAGTATTTCTGCACCAATACCAAAGCGCAATACTGCCTTATACATCGGCGTATCCGTTCGTCTGCACAGGGGCACGTGCCCTCACCCCCAGACGAACTAAGTTTACATTATACGTGATTGAAATCTTTTATAAATTCAAGTGATTTTATGAGAAAATGCAAGAATAAATGTTTTGTGCCCACTCCAGAATTTCTTCTTGTATCCGCCACTGCCTGTATATAGCACATTTTTTCAACCAAAAACAATTTGCCAGATTTTCATCATAAGTACAATCATCAGTGTGACAGCAGTCTGATCCAGAAGCAGTAAAGGAATTCCCCTTAGTATTTCGCACACTGAATGAAAATGCGACATTTTCCAAGTCGCATTGCATCGATTTGCAATATTCTAAACTCGAGAAGCAATACCATTTATGAACCATCGAAAGTGATCAGACATCACAATTTACAAAAGATTGAAATGAACAAACATCAGGCCCTATCGAAATTAATTAAACTGAACTTCCGCAGTCTTTAAAATTATATGCTAATTGCAATTTTTCCATCAGCTCAAGAACAATTTCTGCCATGTAAACTGTTTAATAAGTATATCAACTCGAGATTATCTGTAAGCATTCGCCTGATCATCCTGTTTTGATGCGAATGCGTTTTCTGGAAAATCTTCATTTAAATTGCTGTCATCATGTGTTCCCAATTATAGTATTTCCTGTAACTGAAATACACTCTATCTACAAGTACAAAATTCTACATCTAGACAGCATCCAAAATGTCTGAAGACTCAACCTTTTTAATTTATACAATCTGCAATAAGTCACAGAAAGTGGCTTTCGAACAATCCAACATCGTATGAAGAGTAAGAACCTTGACCTCTGATCTCAAGAATTCGAACTCGTCCAAATAGTTGATGGCCAGTTTTCACGTCATAAAATGTTCGAGAAGCACAGATGACCATTCAGCCGACTTCACTTTATTTCTACTTCGAGTATCTTTAGAATAATTGACTGAACCATTTATTTCAACTCAATTTGTCTATTACCCCGGAATTCGCATGTTAATTGTTATTGCAGCAGGGTAGCTTATTAAAAACAAATCATTAAAAATAGAAATAGCTTGTCCGAGTTACTTTCTTTGTGTGTGTTCTTCTATCAACATTTTCCTTTCTCTCTTTGTCACGGACCGATATGCAGAGATAGGGGCTCAGGGTAAAAGCTTCATTGGGGGCCGCGTCTTAGGAAAACTTTTTTATACCCAACAAAGCTACTTTCATGTCACATCATACAAATAAGGGTGTTATATGGTGTGTGTTGCATAATCATCATATATTTGATTGATGCGTCACAGTACGAGAATAAAAATGATTATTTAATCAAGATGCAAGACGAAAAGCAATAGTTCGATAATAATAATATTATGTAGGAATATTTCAGTTATATCATTTAAGTTTCAATCATTCGTTTTATTCAGTATTTTTCAAGTAACATATTCCGAACTATTTTTGCATTTATTTTCATAATGTTCATATCGGAGCTTTAATTTAGGGAGGGATCGATCTTCACTTCACTTTACTTAGGAAGCTGTGTTCTTTTGTACGTTCCGATTGAAAATCAGCTCTATGATTTCCTCGAGATAAGATACTTCACTATATAGGTCACGCCTTAATGATAAGTTTGCGCCGAATAATTGTTCTGCTTATTTTGACCCTTTACCGTTTAGCTAAGAATAAGGTATGGATATAATGCTAGCGCTATGAAATAGTAACGAAGTCATTATTATGATTATTATTTTTTATAAAATTAGTTTCCCTGTGTCTTATTTAAAATTAAAATCAAAATTTGCAAATTTTTAAACTGAAAGGATAACTTGGAGGTCTTTTTGTTGGGGGGCCAGGCGCTTGCCCCAAATGACCTGCCGAAAATCACAACGTGCTCTTTATTTTCGTATGAAGCTCATAAAATTAAAATTCCAATTTGTGCAGTAGAAAGGGCATTTTCTAAAAGTGCGTTTTATATTAGATTTAGACGCTAGCCCTCACGGACCTGTGTGTCGTCTTTCCAATAAAATAAAATAAAATAAAATGAAAAAGCTGCAAAACTTTGTTTCGTATGTAAAATTCCAATATATGAATACCTACGGCCAGCTAGCCGGATGTTGAATGCTCTGGATTTATCCGGACAGCGGAACATTATCAAAACCCTGCATAAAGACCTATAATCCAATTACAATTATACATCCCACAAATTCGCTAACATCCTAAATTTTGGGCCCGAAACTTTTTAAGATTGCCCGTATTTGCAGCATAATGTACAATTTATAATGTAATTTGTGCAGTAACTTACGTGATAATTACATTTTATCGTATTTTTCTCTTAGAGGTGGACGCGAGCTGAAAAACAGGCCTGTCTCGTCTTGCTTAAAAGCTACAGAGCTTCATCGGCGTATCGCAAAACTTCTGTATGAGAATCATAAAAATGTCTGTCTCATATAATCTTGCGTGCATCCTTACTCTATGTTGTATTATAGACTAGCTGCGTACCCATTCTTCGTACGATAGGAAACGAAAAATTTCCTTTCATGTGTAATTCGAATTGATTCAAGTGATGTGGAATCTAGAAAAATCATTAAAAAGAAATGCTTCACCCAATCCACTACTGACCAAAGAGAAAATTAAAACAATTCAAACTGTCGGAATATTTATTCTAAAACAATTTATCTTGTAGGTATGTAACTTGTGTCAAACTTTTGAAAGTTTCAAATTCGTTTAAAATCTTTCTTCTATATTTATTAGCTTTTGAAATAAAAACTTTGACTGTCAATAAAGCACCGACAGACACAGGTTTTAAACCTTGATATAATATTAAAAATTTCTTGGTATAAGATTAAAAATTACTTCATTTTCCGCCAACATGGTAGCAAGGAAAAAAAAAAACAAACATTATATCATTTTTTAGGCGAGAGAAAAAAGTGAATGTTAAAAGAACGTTTTGGACCCTAACTTTCTTTCTTTAAATCAGATTTATTGTTTCATAGCTTTGAAACTTCTGTGGAATAGGGATCATTTTTCAAAAAAACTGCACTGAAATCGGTCCAGTGGTTACTTACTCTAGATATAGAACGCACATTTGAACATAGCCTTATGATTGTGATAACTGGCATGATTTTCCCAAATTTACATAGATATGAAAATTGAATTCTGTTAAAAAAAACTCTGTCGTCTTTGGAAATAAAACATGGAAATAATTAAGTTAATCGGCCGACTATCTAACCATTGTTGTATCGTCCTGTAGGATTAACACGTCTTTTCAAGATTAACACATATTTTCATAAATATAAGGATGTTGAATGGTGTGTATTGCATAACCAGCATTGTATTTGTATACTGCGTCACAGTCCCAGCATAAAAATCTTTTTTTAATCAAGATGCAAAACGAAATGCAATAGTTCGATAGTAATTATATTATTTAGGAATATTTCAGTTATATCATTTAAGTTGCAGTCGTTCATTTCATTCGGTATTTTTCAAGTAACATGTTCCGTACAATTTTTGCATTTATTTTCCTAATGTTCATATCGGAGCTTTAATTTAGAGTGGGATCGATCTTCACTTCTCTCCACTTGGGAAGCTATGTTCTTTTGCATGTTCCGATTGAAAATCAGCTCTATGATTTCCTCGAGAGCACGATACTTCACTACATAGGCCACGTCTAAATGATAAGTTTGCGCTGAATAAATTGCCTGAGGTTATACCGTTTAGTTGAAAGAGTTGTGTGGATATAATGATAAGAATATGAAATAAAGTCATTATTCTGACTATTATTTTTTTTATAAAATTAGTTTCCCCGTCTCATATTTAAAATTAAAATCAAAATTTGTAAATTTTTAAGCTTAAAGGATAATTTGGAGGTCCTCTTTTTGTTGGAGGCCCGGGCGCTTGCCCCGAATGCCTTGCCAGAAATCAGACCCTGCTCTTTGTTCTAGGATGAAGCTCATGAAATTAAAATTTCAGTTTGTGCAGTATAACGGGCATTTTCTAAAAGGGCATTTTTGAATTAGAGGTAGATGCGAGCCGATACAGGTCTATGGGCAACCTACGGCCCGCCATGGCTTTTTGTCCGGCCAGCGGAACATTATCAACCGCCCCCCCCCGCAAAAACCCATACATAAACCATTGAAAATCCCAATTATACAGCCCACGACTTCGCTCTAGGATACCGAAGTTTGGCCTGCAACTTCGCCAACATGCTAAAGTTTGGCCCGCAATTTTTCAAAGGTTGCTTATACCTGCAACATAATGTTCAATTTATAATGAAATTCATGTAATTACTCGTGTCAGAATCACATTTTACAGCATTTTTCTATCAGAGGTGGACGCGAGCCGGAAAATAGGCCTGTCTTGCTTAAAAGCTGCAGAGCTTTCTCGCCGTATCTCAGAACTTCTATATACTCCATCCCTACTTTATGTTATATTATAGACTAGCTGCGTTTCCGTTCTTTGTACGATAGGAAACGAAAATTCTTCTTACATGTGTAATTCGAACTGATTCATGTGATGTGGAATCTAGGAAAATCGTAAATAAATTACTTCACCCAATTCACCACTGACCAAAGTGAAAATTATAACAATTAAAATTGTCGGAATATTTATTTTGGATAACTTTACCCTGTAGAAATGTATCTTGGGTTAAACTTGTGAAAGTTTAAAAAATTCGACTTCAATAAAACACTGACAGACACAGGTTTTACATATTGATGTAAGATGTAAAATACTTCATTTTCCGCCGACATGGTAGCAAGAAGAAAAAAAAAAAACTGATATCAGTAGGCGAGAGAAAAATGTGAATGTTAAAAGAATGTTTTGGACCCTGACTTTTTTTCTTTAAGTCAGATTTAGGATTTCATAGCTTTAAAACTTCTCTGAAATAGGGATCATTTTTAAAAAAAAACTGCACTGCAATCGATCCAGCGGTTACTTAGTCTGGAGAAAGAATACACATTTGAACATTCCCTTATGATTGTGATGCCTGGCATGACTCTCACAAATTTACGTAAAAAAGTGTTACGAATTTTGGCGGCAACCCGTTGTTCTGGGGTTTAAAATAGTTTAAATTTCATGTTATGCGCGTAGAATAGTTAAATTTTGCATTTTGTTGCATCAAAATTGGTCAACTAGAACGCGAGTTATGGAGTTTTAGGTTTCTCCGTTGGTTTTTATAGCATTTTCTAGAAATATCTAGAAATATTGGTCCTAGGCCTTCGCTAACCTCGCTTTTCGGGTCTTACTTTTGGCGCCAAGTTTGGCGATATTTCGCCAATAAGTCGCCAATCTTGGCAACATTTTCGGGTTTTGGCGCGATATTCCCATTGGGGGATCTGTAAATTTGGTTTTTCTGCATTAAAATCACATAAGAGCCTAATGATTCAGTTGCATTCCTATGACGTAATCAAAATTCGGGCGTTAACGGGAACCTTCAGGAAATTTCTAATAGCTTCTGCGTCATCTATAAAAGCAGAGCTGGTTGCCCAGTTCAGTGTGTCGTGTTTCTGCTTGATCAGAAATCAGATGTCACCGAACGCTTAAGGATTTGTTGACGCTATTGAAGAGGTATTTTCGTTTGACTTTTTTATGCCTTGTTTTAACATGACGTGTGTAAATTCTTTGCTCAGTCTTGAGGGACTGTTTACGAAATCTCTCGTATATTTACACTGAATTTTTGCCTGTCGATGTGAATTATTTTGTGTGAGAAATACAGTGTTTGTGAAAGCTTCTGTATTAAGCGAATTTTTATAGCACGTTATACTGGCTTATTTTGTATAGCTGATTGATCGACAAAGTTCTAGAAGTACTAAGGTTAGTATTCCATCCTAACAAGTAGATTCTTTACTGGAATTTTCTACACCTACTGGACTTTAGGACGATGAACCCAAGGAACAAGCAAAGTATTCTGCAACAATATGAAAACTGAATTTCTTTGTCGTCTCTGGAAATAATTAACCCATTTATGCCTAGTGTCCCTTTTTTGGGACGGCATTTTCGCTATTAAGGAAAGCGTTAAGGGGTAGCTAAAGGAAAGCGTTATTTATTTTTACTAGCCTTTAATCACGAGTATTTAACCTCCACTCCACAAAATATTTTAACATGAGAAAATAGGATGTTGACATTTCAATTTTTATACATAAATATTTTTTAAAAAATCATCCCTTGTTCAAGAAGTTGACATCAGAAATTTATCTATTATTATTGTAACAAAGAAAGGAGAAAGTCGCAAAAATATCTGGGCACAAAAGGTTTAAGTTAATCGTCCGAATGTCTTACGATTTTTGTATCGTCCTCTAGGATTAACACGTATTTTCAATATTTTTTTTTTTTTAAATTTGGCTGGTTGGTAACCAAGCGATATTACCCATATTTGGCGAGAAACCGTGAATACTAGCACCGTGATTTGGGCATTTAAAAATCAATATCTCGTGTTACGATTAACCGATTTGCATGCAGCAAAATGCAAAGTTTAATTATTTGAAGCATGGAATACTAATTTTAGATTAAATTGAACCCCAGAAGTGCAGATTACCCCGAAAATTCGTAACTTTATTACAGCAGAATATGCATTTTATTGTCTTGTTATATTAACAGCAGAATATCGATTTTATTATCTTCTTACATTTTTTCTATCGCTATCTCTTTATTCTCTATTTATAAAATCGTTTCACAAATTTCAAAAATACATTAAAGACTCTCTTAATCGCCTGTTGTATAATAAATCAGGATAAGTATCACTTTTAGATCCTTTAAAATGTAACCCCGGAATGTTTCTAAAACTGGTTCAATACAAACAATTAGTTTTAAATATTTTAAGATATTGCTCAAACTCAAAAGAATTGTGTCATACCTGAATTCACAATTATATCTTTAAGGATGGATGCGAGACGGAGATTCAAAGCTCTTATGCGAGACAAGACACATGTTTTTATCATTACTAAAAAGAAATTTGGGAGACGAGAATGCTTTACAGCTGTTTTGCGAGACGAGACAGCCCTATTTTCCGGCCCACTTTCATACACCTGAAATTCTGAGTTCTTGAATGAATACCTGATATTCACACTAAGAACAAATCGGTAGTGATTCTAACGTTTGAATGTAACATGTAATAAGTTTGCCATAATGTATTATGCGGTATAAACTTGTGTAATAGTGTTATTTCACAAACTGTTTGTTAGTAGGATATATATCGACTTGTATCTCGATAATTTTCGACATCATATCAAAATTATGTAGCTGACAGAACAAATTAATTCCTCGTATGCATTCAGAACATAAAAATTCCTCGATATCTTGAGAAATTAAAGATTGCAATTCTTAAAAAATAATTAATTAAAAAAATTCTCTCTGTTCATTGAAAAGTAAATCTTCGTTCCAATATTAAGAAATAGCTCCAATTATTTATTGGAAATTGAAAAACCAATTTTAAAGTGATGAAAAATTTATAAAAAAAAGGTAAACCTGATGTTTATCGAACATTTAAAAATAAAATTGATGAAAGAAGTTCAAAGAGAACTTAAGATTTTTGAATCAAATTGGCAGAGATCAAACAGAAATGAAAACCTTTAATTTTCATTTTTGTTAAAGATTTATAGAGTCCAATAATTCATTTATTCTTTATATATTTCTTTTTTTTTAAGGTTGAATAATTATCCAATAAAATTGATGAAAGAAGTACAAAGAGAACTTGAGATTTTTGATACAAATCGGCAGAGATGAAACACAAATGAAAACCCTAAATTTTTATTTTGGTTAAAGATTTACACAGTGCAATAATTCATTTATTCTTTATTTCTTTCTTTACTTTTTTAGGGTTGAATTATTATCCATTCTTCAGTCCGAGTCCATTTTAACGTATTCATACCTTAAAAAGAAAAATAAATAAATAAGTACACATAGATCAGTTTTTTACTCAATTTAAACGGAAGCATAACTATAATGACATGTGAAATTATTTAGTATTTAATGGAAACCATCATGGTCTTATTTCAGAAATATGAAATATTTAATGTACGAACTGAAGTTATATATCAGTTTTTCTTACCGAGCATTTTAGCGTAAATTATACGTTAGAAACAGGAAAAAAAACCCAAGACGTTTGTGGATGTTTGCTGTGTAGTTTTGTAGTCAAATTTCAATATTATCATAATGAGCCTTAAATTTTAAAATGATAACTGAAAATTAATTTTACTAGTTTAAATTTCTGTTCAAATCTCCAGATGAATTAACATTCCCAATCTTTCTATGTGTTACAAGTACTACAGTTGTCTACAGTATTGTAGTACTTTTAACACACGTACTACAGACGTCTGTGCTAAATTTTTCTTTTTATATACAGAGGAACCTGCTAAAGTGACCACCTCGTAAAGAGACCACCTGTCTAAAGTGGCACTTTTATGAAATTTCATTGTAACCCATAAAAAATGTATGGGGAAAATATCCTGTAAAGTTATCACCTGCGAAAACTGTATAGTGACCAGATAATCTGCCAAATTTAATTTTTTTAACCTGTCAAATGTGACCACTTTCCAATATAAACTGCCTCTTAAATATAAAACACATTCAGATAATATAGAATGCTACATCCCTTTGCAGTTGTTTAACACAAGATTTGATCTCAACACTAATTCTCTCTTCTGTAACACTTGTTCTCAATAGATGAATAAATTAAAAAGAAAGAAAAAAATTAAGATAAATAAATTAAAAAGGAAAACTTGTTTTAGTCTAGATTCTTTTATATTTCTGTTGATGCTAAAACTGATTCAGCGTGGTTTCCATTAAGAGGTGCTTGGGATGCAGTTAATCACATATTTAGAATTACTTTTGATGAGGTTAATCACACATTTATGAGTACTTCTGATTTCCCTTTACCTATTCCAATTGCAATACTCTTTCCATTTTAAATCTCCCGTCTGTCAATAATGCTATTTAATCGTTTCTTAATTTACTTTCGTTTTAGACTTTGTAATGCATTTTGTTGGCGTCTGTAATCTGTGAATATATTTAATTTTCTTCCTTCCACAGGATTACAATAATTTTGTATAGGCTACAAAAACTATATTCTGATTAGCCCTGTGGCGAGTCACATTTAAATTTTCCCAAACATGTATAAAGCCTAACATTTCTTTTCATTTTTTCAATCTGGCGATTTATTTGGCGACCGGCCCTTTTAGAACTTAGCTGTTACAAAACAAGGTGTTCTTGATGTACACTAGTGAAAATTGTATCATGAACTATATTTGTGCAAACATGAAAACAGCCCAAACATTCAAACTGTACTTTAGTAATATGTCAAGCTGCAAAATGGAAATTTATATATTTTTTCATATTTATTGTGGCCAAGAAGTATTAAAATACATAGAAACGTAAGTATAAGGAAGTCGCACACAATTTGTATGCAATGTGCATTTTAATGTTTCAGTATTTTACTCCCTACATTCCTCTTTTTTTTTTTCATGGATATTTATTGATTTTGAGATCTTGTTATAAATAAACTTTAGAGTGTTTGCGCAAGTGTTATTTGCATTTTAAGCATAAACAAATTTATTAACGTGCTACCTTTATAAGGTGACCAGTTTTGTCGTTCCCGAGGGTGGTCACATTAGGCAGGTTCCACTGTAGTTCTTTATGAAAAAAAAATATTAATATTCTTATTCAATTAAGTTGTTTTAGTGAACGATTCATGATCAATAATTTTCATTAATTTTGAATTTAAATGAAATTATTCGTGGGTAGAACAGCTGTAGAGGTCTCAAAATAAACGTTTTTATCCACCACAGATAGCCAAACATGTTTTTCCCTTACTTTAATGCTTACAAGCTTACAAAGAACTATATTCAAGGTACATCTATATCATTTTTAATTAGTAAAGCTGATATATATATCTTGTTTTTAGACTTTTTAGACATTTTCGGATTCATGGGGATTGTCTAGCCCTGCTAGATGATTACGAGATTATTGACAACAGCAAAAGAATTTATATCTATATAAATAAAATTAGACTTTTGTCTGTACATTTCTTGGAATTCAAAAATTTTGCGATTTCTATCCGTTTCAAGCACCCGGGAATCCGATGCGACCCTCAAAAAAAAGTTTGTCTGTCTGTCATTCTGTCGTTCTGTTATTTTGTCGTTCTGTCATTCTGTCCGTGACGCATTTTTTTGTTGAAGCATCACGTAAAAACGACGGAAGCGAATGATATGAAATTTGGTGTTATGATAGGTGGTCACTCAACTTAAAATATAGGCGTCCAATTTTTAAAAAATCTTGATTAGATTTTGAGATTTTGCGAAAATCCTTTCAAACTGCGTAAATTTGTGTTCAAGCATCACGTAAAAACGACTGAAGCGAATGATATGAAATTGGGTGTCATGATAGGTGGTCACTCAGCTTAAAACATAGGCGTCCAATTTTTAAAAAATCTTGATTGGATTTTGAGATTTTGCGAAAATCGTTTCAAACTGCGTAAATTTGTGTTCAAGCATCACGCAAAAACGACTGAAGCGAATGATATGAAATTGGGTGTCATGATAGGTGGTCACTCAACTCAAAACATAAGCGTCCAATTTTTAAAAAATTCTTATTCGATTTTGAGATTTTGCGAAAATCCTTTCAAACTGCGTAAATTTGTGTTCAAGCATCACGTAAAAACGACTGAAGCGAATGATATGAAATTGAGTGACATGATAGGTGGTCACTCAACTTAATACATAGGCGTCGAATTTAAAAAAAATCTTGATTAGATTTTGAAATTTTGCGAAAATCATTTCAAACTGCGTAAATTTGTGTTCGCACATCACGTAATAACTGCAAAGGTGAAAAAATGATATATGGTGAAATGATAGGTGGTCACTCACCTTAAACTAAGCATCTAATTAAAAAAATACATCAGATTTCGAGATTTTGTGAAAATCGTTTAAAACTGAGTGAATCTTTGTTCCCGTATTACGTAATAACGACTAAAGCGAATGACATGAAATTTGGTCACACGATAGATGGTTGCTCAACATAAACTATAGGAGTCCAATTTTTTAAACATTTTTATTAGATTTTGAGATTTTGTGAAAATTCTCTCAAAATACTTTTATTTCTTCAAACATCACGTTATAACGACTAATAAGAATGATACGAAATTGAGTGATATGATAGGTAGTTGCTAATCTTAATTTATAGGCGTTGAGAGAGAGAGAGAATTTTTATAATATTTTGCTTACATTTTGAGATTTTTCGAAAATCGTTTTAAAATGCTGAAAATTTGTTCCAGCATCACGAAATAAAGACTGCAGGGAATGAAACGAATTTGGGTGACAGGATAGGTAGTCACTCAACTTAAATTCTAGGCTTCAAATTTTTCAAAAATGTTGATTAAATTTTGAGATTTTGCGAAAATTATTTCAATATGCGTAAATATTCGATCGCGCATCACATAATTACGACTAAAGCGAATGAAATGATATTACTTAGTTACTCTCTAACCTGTAATATTTTAACAATACATGAAAATTATAACTTCGCTTTCTTTACTTTGGCAACATACTACATCCATTCTGTGTACTCCTACAATGCTGACGAAAGTTCTTGCTTTTTGGAAATTTTCATTCACTAACCCGTCGAGGACGGGTACTTTAGCTAGTATCTGAATATAACTGTATAAAATTTCTAAAGGGAAACGGAATTCACTATACAATTTCGCTTCTCTAAAATACGTCTCGCTTTTACGAAGAGAACTAAATGTGAATAAAACCAGAGAAATAATTAGATATGATAAAATTTAACGAATAGTTTAATTAATCTTTTTTAATATACAGCGTTTTGCCAGAGTTTATAAGTAAAAGTAGATGAAAATAAGCAAGAAGTGTTAGAGAGCAAACAATTAAAAAAAAAGAGTACTCTTTTTAGAAGTAAAATTTAAAAATTAGAAATTAAACAACCGCTATTTAATAATTAACTATTGCCCTCGCAGAAGGTAATCATGACAGCTAATGCCCTTTTATTATTAGAGATCCATATCTGAAAAATTCATTTTGATTAAAAAAAAAACTGTACATTTCTTGGAATTCAAAAATTTTGCGATTTCTATCCGTTTCAAGCACCCGGGAATCCGATGCGACCCTCAAAAAAAAGTTTGTCTGTCTGTCATTCTGTCGTTCTGTTATTTTGTCGTTCTGTCATTCTGTCCGTGACGCTTTTTTTTGTTTAAGCATCACGTAAAAACGACGGAAGCGAATGATATGAAATTGGGTGTCATCATAGGTGGTCACTCAACTTAAAATATAGGCGTCGAATTTTTAAAAAATCTTGATTAGATTTTGAGATTTTGCGAAAATCGTTTCAAACTGCGTAAATTTGTGTTCAAGCATCATGCAAAAACGACTGAAGCGAATGATATGAAATTGGGTATCATGATAGGTGGTCACTCAACTTAAAACATAGGCGTCCAATTTTTAAAAAATCCTGATTGGATTTTGAGATTTTGCGAAAATCCTTTCAAACTGCGTAAATTTGTGTTCAAGCATCACGTAGAAACGACTGAAGCGAATGATTTGAAATTGAGTGACATGATAGGTGTTCACTCAACTTAAAACATAGGCGTCCAGTTTTTAAAAAATTTTGATTGGATTTTCAGATTTTGCGAAAATCCTTTCAAACTGCCCAAATTTGTGTTCAAGCATCACGTAAAAATGACTGAAGCGAATGATATCAAATTGGGTGTCATGATAAGTGGTCACTCAACTTAAAACATAGGCGTCGAATTAAAAAAAAATCTTGATTTTGAAATTTTGCGAAAATCATTTCAAACTGCGTAAATTTGTGTTCGCACATCACGTAATAACTGCAAAGGTGAAAAAATGATATTTGGTGAAATGATAGGTGGTCACTCACCTTAAACTATAAGCATCTAATTTTAAAAAAATCGATCAGATTTCGAGATTTTGTGAAAATCGTTTAAAACTGAGTGAATCTTTGTTCCCGCATTACGTAATAACGACTAAAGCGAATGATATGAAATTTGGTCACACGATAGATGGTTGCTCAATATAAACTATAGGTTTTATTAGATTTTGAGATTTTGTGAAAATTCTCTCAAAATATGTATAAGTTTATATTTCTTCAAACATCACGTAATAACGACTAATAAGAATGATACGAAATTGAGTGATATGATAGGTAGTTGCTAATCTTAATTTATAGGCGTTGAGAGAGAGAGAGAATTTTTAAAATATTTTGCTTAC
This sequence comes from Cheiracanthium punctorium, assembly GCA_038373885.1. Taxonomy (NCBI): domain Eukaryota; kingdom Metazoa; phylum Arthropoda; class Arachnida; order Araneae; family Cheiracanthiidae; genus Cheiracanthium; species Cheiracanthium punctorium. The sequence continues at coordinate 100,041 of JAWZYV010012330.1, read as the reverse complement.
ATTTTGAGATTTTTCGAAAATCGTTTTAAAATGCTGAAAATTTGTTCCAGCATCACGAAATAAAGACTGCAGGGAATGAAACGAATTTGGGTGACATGATAGGTTGTCACTCAACTTAAATTCTAGGCTTCGAATTTTTCAAAAATGTTGATTAAATTTTGAGAGTTTGCGAAAATTACTTCAATCTGCGTAAATATTCGTTCGCGCGTCACAGAATTACGACTAAAGCGAATAAAATGATATTACTTAGTTACTCTCTAACCTGCAATATTTTAACAATACAAAAAAATTATAACTTCGCTTTCTTTACTTTGGCAACATACTACATCCATTCTATGCACTCCTACAATGCTGACGAAAGTTCTTGCTTTTTGGAAATTTGCATTCACTAGCCCGTCGAAGACGGGTACTTCAGCTAGTTAAAATATATAATTAAACTAGCTCATTCAGATTCTCAGAATATAACGATATATTTTGTTTTGCTCCTCATTACTGATTGGAATACTTTCTACTTACAATAAATGAGAATTTGTGGTAATGATACATGCGTTTCATGGATTAATTAGTGTTTTTTAGCTCATATTTTTTCCATTCTCTTTCCACTTAATAAGCATGTATTGACTTTTGTATTCTAGAAATACAAAAATAAACGTAAAATTCTAAATTAACTAGACAGATAGCTGTGTATATATGCAAATAGAACACAATAGATATCACTAATCCATACTGACTTCTGAATTTAATGTAAGCAGTGCATAAGCTGAGTACCAAAATCGTGAAATATAGTGACCTCTCACTCTTATGGTTATACGTCCATTTATTGGTTGTACGTCAAATGTCCTTGGACCAGTCCACGGTTTATGGGAAACAGTGCTAAACTTATCTCAGTTATTTTACTCTTCTCTGTAACTTATACGACGTTTTATACGGTTCAGGCAATTTTCCATTTCTCATCTAAGAATTCATTTTACAATCTTTCAAGTACAAATCATGCACGTTTTCTTACCTTTATCCTGTCACTACTGTAAAAGTGTATAAGAAATGACGAATAACATTTCTTATCTAAATTTCGGTGTTATTGACGGTGAAATCTATGGCGGAGGGTTAGCTGTACATCTATATAAATGCCTAGCAGCATGGCTCGGCGTTGCCCGTGCAATAGAAAGGAAATGCCCATTGACCTTATATATAGATTGTAAAAGGAAGGAATGTGAATCCTCACGCTTGAATGATTAAAAAAAGGACATGGGACTTCCCGCTGCAACAACAACAACAAATAAAAAGAACACGGCACCTGATAGCTTACAGAGATTACCGGGAATTGGACGTGGCTAGGCTTCTCCCCTTCTACCTGTGTGTGTTCTAACAGTCTTTTATCGCTAATACCTAAGCAACTACTAAAAACAAATAGAATCCAGTCGTCGGTATAAGATTGTAAAGGGAAGGAATGTGAATCCTCCCGCTGCAATGATTAAAAAAAGTTACACGGGACTTCCCGCAGCAACGAAAAAAAAAATGAACAGTGGACTTGCCAGCGTACAGAGGTTCTCGAGAATTGGACGTGGCTAGGTTTCTCTCCTTCTACCTGTTGTGTTCTAATAGTCATTTATCACCAATACCTGCGCACCTCATAAACTAATTATTTTTTATTTCAAATCCAGTAAGAATCACTGGAGGCAAATCATTGGGCATATATACAGTAGATAAGAACAAATAATGATAGATGAATTAAAAATCCAGGTTTAGATAATTATTTTATTAAAAATCCAGGTTTGTTTACATATAATGTTCGCAGTGGGTTTAATTTGCTTATAAATATTTTATGAGGCTCTAACTATTTAGTAACTATCTTCTCGAGGAATTGATAATCCGTGTAAAATACTATCTTCAAATTCTTCAGGAGTCATACTTCCTAATGCAACGATTTCAAATAAATCCCGCATGTTTATTTCTGACGGATTCTCCTTTTAACTGCTAGAACGACCTTGAGAACGTAAACCATATGAAAAAAAAGGAAAATCGTCAATTGTCTTGTCAACGCCTTCATCCCCACTTATACACCACACCTCACACAGGACACAGGACGAAATGGGGAAAATTTGCTGTTTCTTCAATCATGAAAGGGAATTTTAACCTGCGATGTTTTCAGAAAAAAAAAAATCATATAAAAAAACGATTTAACATTTCTGCACGGTTCAAAATTAAAATGAGGGAGAAATAAATGTTTAATCAGTTGTAAAAAGATGGAAAATTTTTGCCCGTTAGGTTTTTCGATGCGACAGTTTAAAAATAGCAAATTTTTTAAAGCAGTACATTTTCTTCGAAACAGTATTTCCTTAAAAAAAATCCCAAAAATCGACAAATGTAAGTACGATTTTGTAACAAATTGTATTTGAAAAAGAAAACTCTCTAATTTCCGATGATATAAAAAATACAGTATTCGGACAGAAATTTAGCTCGCGATGACGTAAAATGCGAGAAAAATGGCCAAAAACCTTACAAAACATAAAATAACTCAAAAACTATTAATCAGATTAATTTCATTTTTACGGCATTAGCTTTCTCCTGTCCTATTTAGTTAGCGTGCCAAATTTGGTCCAGATCCGTCGAAATGTCTGGACGTGTATAGCGAATAAACAAACAAACAAACAGACTCTTCTCTTTTATATATATAGATTATTCCCAAAATAACTTAAAAGACAAACTAATATCACTTTATTCTTTAAAAAGAAATATATCATTAAACTGGACAATGAGAAAAGTAAACTGCAACTTTGCATTTTATGAACTTTTTCATTTATTTTATGTTCCTTTTTTAATATATTTTATAAATATTGTTAAAATGTATTCTTAGCATTTGAAACTTACAGTTTCTTGATATCGTTGAAATAATGGATGAAAATGATGAATGGCGGTCTCTCACTTATACGACTCTCTCATGTAATAAGACTTTTTCCATGTCATAAGACTTGTATTATGGTCCCCTGAAATTCGTATAAGCGAGAGTAACTGTATAATTATTTATTGTACTAGATAATAAAATAATATTAATATTTTTTTAATTACTTCGTATTTGAATTTTTTCGGCGACTTAAATTTTTTTATATGTGCACTAAAGTAAAATAATAAAGCCCGCAGAATGGGAAGCAGAGATATACTTATTAAAATTTGCACTTAGCAACATTTTCGGAAAATACTTACATTGGTCCTTTTTGTATTTGACCATTGAGATATCAGCAAGAACTATTTTCCCCTTCGGGGCCCCCAAACCTAAAGAGAAGAAAAAAAAGGAACAAAGTTTTAAGAATACACTAATGTTTCAAAAAATACTTTACCATAAACTAATAAAACTCGGGTTATATCACGTGCAAAATTAAAAATGCCTGAGTTCACCTTGAGGATGCAGTATTAAAAATTATAATTTTCAAAGAAAAATCTGTTAAAAAGTCACTGATAAGTTTCATCAAAGGAAGAAATAATTAATAATATGTAAAATAAATAATTATGTGATAATACGTCTGTCTTTTTCTTACATTATTTCAGGACGTTAAATTCGAAAATGAGCACGATACATTTCTTAACATGTTTTGTTTGTTATTTTCAGCAAATGAAGGAACATAAGAGAAAAGTATTGTTTCAAAATGTTACTGACAAAACTGACTTTGTTACTGACTTATTTTTATAATCAAATCTATAAACATTTATTAAGTACCTAAACACAGAGTTTAGACTTTATTCTATTGTAAATAAAGATGCGCTGATGAATTATTTATCCCGAAAAAATATGCATCATGCAATTACAAAGCTGTTAAAACATTATTTTACAGACTAAAACTATATCATATCATACAGCTGCGGTTTCCACGAATTAAAAAGCCGTGCGCACATTTCAGTCTTACAAAATTACTGTCTGCAGTTTCATGAACGGGCACGATTTTTCTTCTCGAAATATTTCTTTCATCAAACTAGTGGCGATATTGAACGGTAAACTTTACTGACATTGTTTTAGTTAAGTGTTTTGGCTGAGCTTGTTATCTGTGGAGAGGTGAAAATTATTTAAATTATAAATAGGCTGTCCCAGAAAGGTAGTAACAGGTTTTAACTCTTTATTTGCTAGAGATAAGTCTGGCAATTTAAATTGAAATAATGTTCAAAATAAGGTCTAAAATAATGCAAATGATTATAAAATTACTTTTAGCAAACTAAATTGATAAACCAGTGCAGAAAAAAAACCTCATGCAACAAATATTTATGTTACTTGAACTTCGAGTGTAGATATTAATATATACTGATACTAATAAACTTCTTTTGAACAAACTGTAATTCGAGTAAAATTATATAAAAGGCAAACTTTCTTGGTGCATTTATTTTATGTAATTATGCGACATCACCGAAGCTGAATTATTGGGGAAAATGGAAACTAAAGAAAATCTGAAACCTTTCCAGATTTTAAATACGCACCAAAGTGCTATATATTAAAAGCTTATCATAATTTATGCGTCGTCCCTATTTTCTTCCTTATTTCATAAGGTTGGAAAGTGTATCATTGTTCATGAGTGAGCAGTATTTTTCTTCCTTATTTTATAAAAATCATCTTTGGAATCGAAATCTATCTTAAAATCGCCTACTAAAACTATTTTACAATCTTCGCCAAGTATATTACAACTATACTTCACAGTTTTAAATATTGTTTCGAATGTGTATCATAATCCATGAGTGTGCCGTGTTTGTCTTTCTTGGGTTGATTTCTACTTTAACGCCCCAACTCTCGCCAAGGTGGCAATCATTAAACATATAGAGTAACCATTACGATTTTTTGCATTTATGTAGCAATCGTAATTTAGAATTAAAATGGCGATTTGGAACAACCTGTAAAGACAGCATTCCGTTACATTTTTATTTATTTTGGGTTGCCAATTAATGTAGTTTTAATAATTAAGTGTCTTCAAATTCCTTAATTAGTGCCTTTATCACTAATTTGTTCACTTTAGTTTTCATGTAGTTGTTTAGGGAGCGTTGAAACTTGTGCATAACTCCTAGAGACCCATGACTTCCAAGCTCGCCAAAGGTCGGGAATTTTTAGGTTGGCGAAAGTAGGGGCGTTAAAATAGGAATCAACTCTTTCTTGAACCGTAAAGCACATCTTTGGAATCCAAATCTATCTTATCCTACGCCTATTGATACTGTTTTAAAATCTTCACCAGGTATATTCGAACTATAGGCATATTCCAAATATATCTCCAAGACATTTTAAATAGTGTTTGGCATGAGCATCATAATCCATGAGTGTATCGTGTTTTCCTTCTTTTCCATAAAACACTTCTTCGGAATAGAAATCTATATTAAAATCGCCTACCAAAACTATTTAACAACTTTCGCCAGGCATAGTCAAACTACACTTCACCTTTATAATACCATTTGGAAAGTGTATTATAATCTATGATGTGTAACGTATTTGTTTTCACTATTCTATAAAACACTTCGAAATTAAAATCTATATTTATCGTCTACTAAAACTATTTTACAATATTCGCCAATCGTTTTCTAACAATTCTCAAAATATATTTATTTATAATAAATTGTCGCGTTTTGGCACCCAGTTTAGCGATCATTTATCAAAAATTGCAAACCTTGTGCGACTTTCGACATTTTATTAACGCCTCCCCCCCCCCCTCCACATTATCTGGCAAACACATTCCAAAAGTGACTCGACGCGCTAATTGTACCAAAATCGTGTCTACACAAAAAGCAAGGTTGAAATTAATAGCACTCTGGTGCTAATAAGACTCCGTTAAAAGAAATATCTCTCTTGTTAATTTAAAAAATATACACTTTTTAATATTGTATACATCCCCGTATAAAAAAATATTCACTCTTTGTAAAATGTGCCTCAGACACTAATGAGGTGACAAAATTTCAGCCTTCCTTTATGAAAAGTCTCAGAGATATCTATAAACAAAGATGATCGCGGCTTATACATGAATTTGAATGTAAGGGTTTATTACCAGAGTTCAAAAATTTATTTTCTTTCGTAATTTCTGTGCGACCCCAAAAACGCGACCTTCCGATGTGATATTTTTTTCCTTCGAGAGCCATTAAAAAGTGGTTTAAGTCAGCATATGTTTCTCTTTATATCTCTTGCAATTTTTAGGATATAATTCTCAAAATTTGTTCATGACTTTCTTAGGATATGGAGCGCATTTGACTAACTGGTAATTTTTATCCTGCAGGGATCATGTGCAACTTTAAAAAGCGTAACTTTTAAAAAATTAAAGAGATGATTTCTTTCTTCACGCACTTCTTTTTCTTACCTTATTTTAGGGAATGCAATCCCGCACTGTTTTTATTCTTGTGAGATTTCGGGATTGAGATTTATTGATCCCGCAATCTCGTGGGATTGTCATTTCATTTAGCTAGGATATCATTTCAACAGAGAAAAGTAGAAAAAAGTAAGATTTTAAGCACTATGGAGTTTAATTTTAATAATAATAATTAATCTTATGAGATAACTAGCTGAAGTACCCGTTCTTCGCACGGGAATGAATGGACTTTTTGATATTACGATTTGTTGTGATAACTATTCATTGTAATAAAGAGATATAGCAAAATTGATATCGCGTTATATTGTGTTCAATAATCATGCATACCGAATTTCAAGGCAATCGTTTGTACGGTGCAGAAGGCGATGCGGCGTAGCGCAATCTAGTGGCGAGTTTTAGTAAAACGGATACGGCGTAAATATTCTTCGCATTCAGATATCGATGTATACGAATTTTCATGACGATCGGCTGGACAGTCCTGAAGTTCATGTTTTGACGCGAGACCTAGTGGCAAGTTATAGGAAAATGGATAGCGCCAAACTCTTCCCCGTGTTCAAATATCTATGTATACCTATTTTCATGGCGATCAGTTGTACAGTCAAGAAGTGATACACTGCAGCGCCATCCAGTGGTTAATTAAAGTAAAGATTTGCTACAGCGCCGTCAAGTTGCGAGTTATAGTAAAATGGATAACGCTAAAATATTCTCATTGTTCAAATAGCTATGTATACTGATTTTCATAGCGACCGTTTGAATGGTCAAGAATTTGTCCTGCTGCAGCGACATCTAGTGGCGAGTTAAAATAATAATGCATTGCAGTGCCATCTAGTGGTGAGTAACATTAAAAGGAACCAATTTGAATATATTTTTCGTGCTCAAATGTGTAAGTATAAAAACTTTTATGCCAGTCGGTCGAACGATATAAAAGTTGATGCGTTGCAGCGCCATTTAGCGGCAAGATACAGCAAAATGGACAGTGAAAAATATTCTCCGTGTTCAAATATCCGCGTGTACCAAATTTCATAGAAATCGGTTGGACGATATTCGCATAGCAAACGGCTGAACGGAATAGAATTCGACGTTCTTCTGCGCCACCTAGAGGCAAGTTAGAGGAAAACGGATAGCATAAAAACCTTCTCCATGATATAAAAGACTCAGGTGGACCAAATTTCATGGTGATCGGTCAAACGGAGCTGAAGTTTTTCAACCTCATACACACATACCAACATTCATTTTTATCTATAAATAGTGTTATTATATATACCAGTCTCAAATAAAATGCAGTTTAGAATCTAAACCTCGCCAAAGTGCCAACATACGCCATTTTGCAAGAGATTTTTCAGGGAATCATTGGAAGCATTGACTTAGCAGCAATCAAAATGGGAAATGGTTCAACCGCCAATAAGTAAAGCACGCATTTATTTGAAATTGAAAAGAGGAATCCCTTAATACAGCTGCATTTTTTAAATTATCAACTATATAACGTGTTTTATTCATCGTTACTCCGATGTACTAAATACGAAGATTTCAATTATCTGAAATTTGGCGGAATTCCCCCAACTTAAATCAATGTGCTCAATTGGCGAGAATTCTGATGTTAGATCGCTTGAAATCCCTTAATAACTGCATTATTTCTGCACGGATTATTAAAATTTAACGCTGTATTCCAATTAAACCTTTGCACTTGTTTTCAAAAATCTATTTCCTTAAGCTCTCAGTAAATTGCGCCAATCCGAAAACTGTGCAAACCGCTAGAACTCACTTTCTCTGCATTTCAGCCATTTTATTTATCGCCAAACTAAGAACTTTTACATATTAGCCTCGGAAATCTTCAATTCTTATTGTTTTGCGTATAAAACATTTCATTCCTGCTCTGTTTTCCCATCCACATGATATTATAATTTAAAAAAATATAACCTTACATATATAAACTAACAAAAAAATCATTATTATTCTTTTATTTTTACTTTGAGAATTTAAAACATTTTATTCGGCAAAATCAACACACATGGCAACCAGGATGGTTATTTCACACTTTTTTCACTACAGGGGTTACAATTACGGAAAGCTTTTTGCGTGGAGAACATAAAAAATCTCTTAAATTCCGGGAACAGGTGGACTTTCAAAGTTTTAAAGTGGACTATGATTTATTCTATATTATTTTACATATCTGTGCAAAATTTCAGGCTGATGGGTCCATTTTTGTGGATTTATATATGAATCAAATCCACAAACAAACAAATAGAATTTCATTTTTATTTATAAGATTAATACAATAACTTTCAGAAATATGAAAATTATAATCATGATATTCAGAATAATATTCTAAGTCATGTCTTAATGTTAGTTGCTAAAAATGAGGAATTTACAGAAATATACAATTTATTTATACATTCAATTACTTACGTTATTTTCTTAGTTGCTGAAAAATGAACGTACAAAATCGAACAAATCCAATGAATCATTTCCTAGTCTAGACTTAACTTTAGTAAAATAATTAATAGTGTAAATTTAAAAAATTGAAAACTTTCTATAATTAATTCGTGACATTTGCGTAGCCAGAAATTTTTCATACCGGGGGGGGGGGGTTACAACTACTACAACTTATATATAAGTTAACGACAGATTCTGGAAGTCGTTTCTGATACAGTTTGACCATGCGCTGTGACCATAATACTCTCCTCGACCAATCAGTAACCAGAATAAAAGCCTGTCTCCTCGCATAAGTACGGCATTTCATACGTTATTGCGTCATTTTCACGTCAAATTAAAAAGCATGAAAAAGAATTAAGTCGAAATGTATTTCTTAAAGTTCACAAATTTTAAAATTGCTAATACGATGGCGTGGATAACAGGAGTTTAAGATTTCAGGTGATATGCTTTACCAAAATAATATCAATAGCTGTATTCATGTGGCAGTTTTCTTCTCAAAGCATCCATTTGAGGATGTCGGATGTTGAATCAATTGAGCATAATCCCCAATCACTTTTGCCAACATAAAAAATCGCCACACTTTGGCTAGTTACTTCCTTGTACGTAGTATAAGGAAGTAATGTGATCCCGAAAAATTTTGGGGGCCAAATTTCGACAAAAAAACCGATTTTGACTACCTCTAAATTTAATTTTAAAAATTTTTTCGATGCATCCTATCGTAGGCTAGCATGCACGATCATATTAACGCGTCTGCAACTCATTTTGACCAGCGGCGAGTCTGTTGTGGCCAGTTTTTCCATGCCGTCTGTACGTACGTACGTACGTACGTACGTATGTATGTAACTCGCATATCTCAAAAACTATGGGTCGTAGAATGTTGAGATTTGATATTTAGGATTGTTCTATGATCTAGTTGTGCACCTCCCCTTTTGGTGGCAATCGAATGGATAGTTTATGTACAGGACCGCCCAAAAGATTCGAAATACATTACGCTCTATGGGCCGAAATTCATTAAACTCGCGTATCTCAAAAACTATTAGGCGTAGAATGTTGAAACTTTATATTTAGGATTGCTGTAACATCTAGTTGTGCACCTCCCCTTTCGATTCCATTCGACTGGATAGTTTATCTACAGGACTGCCCAAAACATTCGAAATACATTACGCTCAATGGGCCGAAACTCATTAAACTCGCATATCTCAAAAACTATTAGGCGTAGAATGTTGAAACTTTATATTTAGGATTGCTGTAACATCTAGTTGTGCACCTCCCCTTTCGATTCCATTCGACTGGATAGTTTATCTACAGAACCGCCCAAAAGATTCGAAATACATTACGCTCAATGGGCCGAAACTCATTAAACTCGCATATCTCAAAAACTATTAGGCGTAGAATATTGAAACTTTATATTTAGGATTGCTGTAACATCTAGTTGTGCACCTCCCCTTTCGATTCCATTCGACTGGATAGTTTATCTACAGAACCGCCCAAAACATTCGAAATACATTACGCTCAATGGGCCGAAATTCATTAAACTCGCGTATCTCAAAAACTATTAGGCGTAGAATGTTGAAACTTTATATTTAGGATTGCTGTAACATCTAGTTGTGCACCTCCCCTTTCGATTCCATTCGACTGGATAGTTTATCTACAGGACTGCCCAAAACATTCGAAATACATTACGCTCAATGGGCCGAAACTCATTAAACTCGCATATCTCAAAAACTATTAGGCGTAGAATGTTGAAACTTTATATTTAGGATTGCTGTAACATCTAGTTGTGCACCTCCCCTTTCGATTCCATTCGACTGGATAGTTTATCTACAGAACCGCCCAAAAGATTCGAAATACATTACGCTCTATGGGCCGAAATTCATCAAAGCGTTTTTTAGAGGTATTGGGCTATTTCAAACGACTCAGAAGTGATGTATGTTGTAAAGAGTTAGAAAATGAATTTCTCCATTAAAAAAAGTGTCTTTATCATTTGTAGTTCTGCTACAGGAACACTCAAAAGATTTCCAATACATTACGGTCAATGGCAATTTTAGGGGCATTCATCCATTTCAAGCACAATACCGTCCTACCACATAAGTTAGGTAATGGTCCGACCACGGTCACGTGCCTCCCTCAAGAACTATGCCAAAAGTCGCCAAGCTTGGCGACTTTTGGTGTACGTGTGTGCATATTTAACTCTCAAATCTCAAAAACTATTATGAAATTTCATATATAAGAATGTTGTAACATCTAGTTGTGTATCTCGATTTTTGGTTCCAATCTACTGGAGAGTTTATTTACAGGACCACCGAAAAGAATTTTAGTACTTTAATGTCTATGGACATCTTCAATATAATACAACTGTAGACAGTCATTGTTTGGTACATGCCCAAAAACTCGCCGTCTGTCCTCGACCTTGGCGAGTTTTGGCGAAATATCGCCAAATTTGGCGATAGTCAGTCATTTGGTCCATGCCCAAAGTATCGCCATTTGTCATCGTTCTTGGCGAGTTTTGGCGAAATATCGCCAAATTTGGCGATAATCTGTCATTGTTTGGTTCATGCTTAAAATCTCGCCAAAATTTCGTCGACATTGACGAGTTTCGCCGAAATATCGCCAAATTTGGCGCCAAAAATTATTTCGTATTTTGTATAACACTAAAACTTTAACCCGTAGATTTTTGAACTTTTGTATTTAGAACTATTGTAATATATAACTGTTTTCCATATCTTTTTTGACAGCAATCGACTGAGAATTTATTTACAGGGTGAGCCAAATGACTTTAAATACATTGAGGTGTATGGATGCATTCAATTCATTGAAAGTCTGTGGTCAATGACTACTTTGGCTATCCCCAAAATCTCGCAGACTATCTCAAGTTTGTCGGCTTTTGGTGAAATATCGCCAAATAAAGTGTCAGAAGGAAATATTTCAAATTGAACTCAGCTTGGCGATATCGAAATGTTTGTCTAGAAACCGCTAAACCTTACTATTATTGATATTTTATCTCTTTCAAACAAATAAGTTTAGAGGAAGTGCGTCGAAAATATTTTTGTTCTAATGGACGTGCAAGGAAGTCATGTGTTGGACACATCAGATTTTTTTACAGTCATGGGTTTGAGGAGTTATGCGGAAGTTTCAAAGCTCCCAAAAGAACTAGATGAAAATGAAAGGGAACAAATAGTGATAAAAGCACCATCTAAAGAATTTGAAGACCCTTAATTATTAAAACTACATTCATTGACAAACCCCCCACCCCACCCCCCAAAAAAATTCAAAACAAACAATAATCTATATATATATAAATGAATGTTTGTGTGTATGTGTGTATGACGTTGAAAAACTCCAAAACCGTTTGACCGATCACCATGAAATTTGGTACACCTAAGTCTTTTGTCACGGAGAAGGTTTTTATGCTATCCATTTTACTCTAGATCGCCGCTAGGTGGCGCTGCAGAACGTCGAATTATATTCGATCGCTTGCTATGGAGATACCGTTTAACTTAACTTGACGAAAATTGGTAGGTATGGATATTTCACACCGGATAATTCTTTTACGCAATCCATTTTTATATTACTTACTGCTAGGTGACGCTGCAGAGCGTTGAATTCTATTCCGTTGGACCGCTTGCTATGAAAATACCATTCAACAAATTTTGATGAAAATTGCTATTTATGGATATTTGAAAACGGGGAAGGTTTTTATGCTATCCATTTTCCTCTAGCTTGCCGCTAGGTGGCGCTGCAGAACGTCGAATTCTATTCCGTTCGACCGTTTCCTGTGCAAGTACCGTTCAACCGAATTTTGATGAAAATTGGTACACACGGATATTTGAAGAGGTAGAATATTTTTACTTTATCCATTTTGCTGTAACTTGACGCTAGCTGGCGCTGCAGAACGTCGATTTCTATTCTGTTCGACCGCGTGCTAAGAAAATTCGTTCAATCGATTTTTATGAAAATTGGTACATATGGATATTTGAACACGGAGAATATTTTTAAAATAACGTTCAAACGTTTTGGCAAAAATTGGTACGTATGGATATTTGAACACGGAAAATATTTTTACACTATCTGTTTTGCCATGACTTGCTGCTATATGGCGCTGCAGTACATCGAATTCTATTCCGTTCCTATGCAAGCTTCCTGCAGCACTGTCGCAGAACCTGCAGAACGTCGATTTCTATTCCGTTGTATCGGTTGAAAATACCATTCAACCGATTTTGGCGAAAATTGGTACACACGGATATTCGAAGAAGAAGAATATTTTTACACTATCCATTTTGCTATAACTTGCCGCTAGATGGTGCTGCAGAACGCTTGCATAGAAGCTTCCTATGCAAGTACCGTTCAACCGATTTTTATGAAAATTGATACACACGGATATTTGAAGACGTAGAATACTTTTACTTTATCCATTTTGCTGTAAAATGACGCTAGGTGGCGCTGCAGAACGTCGATTTCTATTCCGTTCGACCGCTTGCTATGAAAATACCATTCAACCGATTTTGGGGGAAATTGTTACACACGGATGAAGAAGTAGAATATTTTTACACTATCCAATTTGCTATAACTTGCCGCTAGATGGTGCTGCAGAACGCCGAATTCTATTTCTTTAAGCGCTTGCTGTGAAAATACCGGTCAACCGATTTGGTGGCAATTAGTACACATGGATGTATTAACATGGAGAACATTTCAACGCTATTCGTTTTGCTATAACTTGCCGCAAGATGGCGCTGCAGCACATGAACTTCTATACCGTTCAACCAATCGCCATAAAAATTTTTATGCTTACACATTTGAGCACGGAGAATACATTCTAACTCTTCATTTAGCTGTTACTTACTACTAGATGACGCTGCAGCGCATTAATACTTTAACTCGCCATTAGATGGCAATGCAGCGCACCAACTTCATGACCGGGCAATTGATCTCTGTATGAAAATTGATATAGCTAGATACTTGAACACGGAGAATATTGTTACGAAAATCGCCAAGTGGGTGTATTTTGAAACAGTCCAATCAGCACAGCAAAAAAAAAAAAAAAAAAATAACACTTTATTCACGGCTCGCAGCTCAGTAGCTCAAAATAATACAAGAAACTTTAAAATGCGCTAACAAAATTCATAAATAAGCACAACAATAACGTTATTCTTTTCACAGAATCAACCGTGCGCTTCAAAGTCTATCACTCAACTGAACTCCCCGGAGAGAGAGCCTAGCGCTTTTATAGAGATGATGACGTCACCAGAATCGCCGAGAAACTTCTGGAACAATCTTATCAAATTGAAATATGGTCTCGAGACACGAATTTTCTAGAAGCCACCATTTGTCGCCAAGGTCGCCAAATCCGTCGCCAAGTCGCCAAGATGATCGCCAAGACTACAGGGTTACCATTATCAGAGGACCGCTATTATGCCTGCAAAACTAGTTTCACGGCGGCACATGCAATACGGGAGCAAATTAAGTTATTATTTCGCAACACTGCTCCCCTCTTTAAAAAACTGACGACCCGGCAGTCTAATCACACAACATTATGATCACTAGCACCATATGGAGCTAAACGATTAATGTGGATGACTCTCGGTTTTGAAGTGGGCGACTTCTGGACTCTGTAGATAACGTCGTTCAATTTCTTGACAACTATATAAGGTCCTTCCCAGTTCTGTTGCAACTTAGGACTCAGACCTCTCCTTCGTTTTGGGTTATACAGCCAAACTTGATCACCCTCCTTAAATTGGTGATTCGTTGCTTTGGCGTCGTAACGAATCTTCATTCGGTCACTCGCCAAATTGATTCGCTCTCTGGCAAACGAATGAACTCTTTATAATCGTGCTTCTAAATTACTCATGTAATCATCCCGTGAGGAGGGCGTATCACATGGTCGTCCAAAAACAATATCACTGGGTAAACGAAGAGAACGGCCGAACAACATCTCTGATGGAGAGTATCCGGTCGTCTCATGAACCGCACTCCTGTAAGCCAGAAGGAACAGTGGCAAATATGTATCCCAGTCGGTTTGATTCTTCGAAACAAATATTGAAAGATGATTCAAAATTGTTCGATTGTGCCTCTCGACCATGCCATCAGACTCGGGATGTAACGGTGTTGTTCGAGTCTTTGTGATTCCCAAATATTCGCAGAGTTCCGAAAATAGTGCTGAATTAAAATTTGTACCTTGATCCGAATGCAACATCATAGGCACTCCGTAATAAGAGATCCAGTTTCTGACCAGTTCTTCAGCTGCCGTTGAAGCTTCCTGATTTGGGATGGCAATCGCCTCTGGCCATTTGGTAAAGTAATCAATCAGAGTAATCCATCGGTAAAGTAATCCATCGATGTTGTAGGCAGGGGTCCTAGGATATCTAAAGCCACTTTTTCGAAAGGCGCGCCAACGTTATAGCGCTTCAAACGACCCTTGGTTTTTATTTTAGGTCCTTTCCGGGCACCGCAATCGTGGCATTCCCTACACCATTTTTCAACATCGGCTCGAAGTCGATCCCAATAAAATCGCTCCCTGGTTTTATTTAACGTCTTCATCACTCCAAAATGTCCTCCACTTGCACTATCATGAATCTCCCGCAGAACCTCTGGAACCCTGCTACGTGGGAGAATTAATTGCCATCGGCTTGCTCTTCCGTCATCGCTCTCCCATTTCCGATATAAAACACCGTCCTTAAGATGTAAAGAATCCCAAAGAGCCCAGTATCGCTTTGTAGCGGGACTCTCTGACGCGATCTCTTGCCAAGACGGTCGATCCGCGGAATTTAGCTTCTTCTCCAAAATTGGCCTAATATAGGAATCTTCTAACTGTGCTCTCTGTACTTCACTCGAAGCCCACCGATCCACAGTCGTTGCAGTCAAAACCTTCACGAAAGTATCCGTCTCCGTCCCGTACTTTTTCTCGGCGTTCACGCAGTGTTTACAGTCCCCTTTACAAGGTCGTCTGGAGAGAGCGTCTGCATTTCCGTGCGAAGTTCCTTTGCGATGCTCGATTTCGAACTCGAACTCCTGCAGCCTTTGGATCCAGCGAGCTATCTGACCTTCAGGTTCTTTAAAATTCAAAAGCCATCTCAAGGAAGCATGATCAGTCCGGAGAAGAAATTTCCGTCCATAGAGGTAGTGATGGAAATGCTCAATAGATTTAACAATAGCCAGCAATTCCTTACGAGTGACACAATAATTCCTCTCTGGCTTACCCAAGCTCTTGCTGAAGTAAGCTATGACACTTTCACCGTTTTCTGTTCGCTGCGAAAGCACGGCTCCTATCCCTTCATTACTGGCATCTGTGTCCAAGATAAAGTCTTTGTCAGTCCGGGGATATGTCAAAATAGGAGACGTCGTTAATGCCTGCTTTAGACTAATGAAAGATTTCTCGCATTCCTCTGTCCAATTAAAACTTGTTTGGGCTTCAGTCAATTTATGTAAAGGTCTCGCTATTGTTGAAAAATTTCTTACAAAACGGCGATAATAGGTGCACAGGCCGAGAAAACTTCGCAGTTCATGTACCGTTTCCGGACGAGGCCAATCGACAACCGCTTTAACTTTTTGTGGATCAGTCTTAACTCCGTCTGCAGAAATAACGTGACCAAGATAAGTAACTTCTTTACGTAAAAATTTGCATTTCTTTGGATTTACTTTAAGGTTAGCATTTTGTAATCTAAGAAACACTTTACGAATATTATTTAAATGTTCTTCAAACGTTTTGCCCACTATAATAATGTCATCCAAGTATACTAAGCAGGACTCAGACGAAAGTCCACGTAATACCGTTTCCATTAGTCTTTCAAAAGTAGCGGGGGCATTGCAAAGACCGAAAGGCATTACCTTAAAGTGCCAGAGTCCTTGTCCGGTGGTAAAAGCTGTCTTTTCTTTATCTTCAAGTCGGATTTCGACTTGCCAATACCCGCTCTTTAAGTCCAACGTAGAGAACCACTCACTTTCATTCAAAGCATCTAAAGTGTCATCTATTCGCGGGAGGGGATAGCAGTCTTTCCTCGTAATATCGTTCAGTTTCCGATAGTCGACACAGAAACGTGTCGATCCGTCCTTCTTTTTAACAAGAACGATAGGTGAGGCCCAAGGCTCCGACGATTCCTCTATTATGCCACCGTCCACCATTTCTTTAATCAGGCGTTCAGCTTCCTCTTTCTTTGCAAGAGGCAAACGTCTTGGATACTGCTTGATTGGTGGATGATTACCTGTATTAATTTTATGTTGTGTCACATTACAGTGGCCCACATCAGCGTCACCGGTAGAGAATAAGTTTTGGAATTCCTGGAGTAATTTTTGCACTGCTATTCGCTGCTCCTTACTAAGTCCTTCAAGATCCTCCAGCATTAGTTGAAAATGATGACTATTAGAATATCCTTGAGGACGGGCGACGATATCCACCACTGGTTCACACGTCGCAATAACGGCCCCTTTTTCTAAAGTCTTGGGTTTATCGTCCAAATTCAACACTCGAATAGGTATAGCTTCCCCTCTTAAATCCACGAGGGCGGCGGCTACCAAGAACCCTTTTAAGGAGAACTGGCTAGGAAAGTTCGTTACGACATACCGGAAATGTCCAGAGGCTTCAGGAACCCCTTGGATAAGAAATTCAGATCTCGCTGGTATAGTCGTCTTCTCTTTCGCGAATATAGAACATGATTTTGAACACTGCTCGCTTCTTGAAAACAAGGGAATCTCCTCCCCTCCTGTCCGTATCTCGTTCTTCTCTAAGTCTACGGTAAAGTTAAATTTTTGAAGGAAATCCAGTCCAAGGATACAAGGTTCAGTGATGTTAGCCACGTAGACCCTGTGCCGGAATTTCTTGGATCCACATTCAATGGATACATCCAGTTTTCCTTGTATCTCTGTCTTTTCACCGGTAGCGGTCTTAATAGAGACGTTTGGAGACGTGTAGAGCAATTGTTCCTTCAGTTTCATGGCGAAGTCCGATTTTAGAAGAGTGACATTCGCACCCGTATCCACTAGCATCAAACAAGGGATACCACAAATGGTTCCTTCAACATAAAGTCCAGTTTCTCCTCCGCTAAGTGCGGAAACTTCAAATTTCTCCTCAGGGGCTTTATTCAGAAGAGGCAGCCTCCGCCCCGCAAGACGCCTAAGACCTAGTTTTCCTATTTGGAGGGAAGTCACGTCGCATTCTCTTTGCACGTGTCCCCTTTTGTGACATCTCCAACAGGTCACGTTCGGATTCCTTCGGGGAGAGCCCCTTTTCCCAACAGCGAGACTATCCGATAATTCCTGGAGTGCCTTGAGTACAGAATCGAGTTTATCATCCTTTTCCTTGGCGGCGTCTCCCTCTATATCCACAGACCTTACATGCCTGGGTGTTTTCGAAACAGTTCTCGCAGCTTCATATTTCATGCTATACGCCAGAGCTGCCTTCAAATCTTTCGGGTCTACCAGTCTCGTGGAATGTTGTGTATCTTCGTCCCTGATAGCGTCGACGAAGTACTGGGCTGCTAAACTTTCTCGAACATCTAGGGGACATTCCGCGTAAGCTAGGCTCATTAATCGCTCAACATCGGCGGCTAATACCTGTAGACTTTCTCCAGGCCTTTGTCGCCTTGCTTTCAATTCAGTCCTATAAAACTGGGTAAGATGGCTATTTCCAAATCGAGATTCTAGTGCCTTTTCGACGGTCGGTAGGTCGTTCAACTTGTCATTCGGTATTCCTAGGAGAATCTCCGCAGCTGATCCTTGCAGAGAGGCCACAAGTTGACTGGCCTTGAAGCTATCCGTCCATCCATTTGTAGAGCTCACGACGTCAAACTGAGTCTTAAAAACAGTCCAAGATGTTTGGCCGTCAAATGTTAAATTCTTTACAATGGGTCTAGAATTAATAATTTCTCCACTTGCCAAAATATTCCTTGGCTTCCTCTCAAGATCAGAAAGTCTCTTTTCAAAATCGCTGATTTGTTCTTGCACATTGCTTCGTACTCCCTCGATTTTATCTTGTACCTCGCTGATCTGTCCTTGCACATTGCTCCGTACTCCCTAGATTTTTTCTTGTACGTCGCTGATCTGTCCTTGCACATTGCTCCGTACTCCCTCGACTTTCTTTTGTACGTCGCTGATCTGTCTTTGCACTTCGCTTCGTACTCCCTCGACTCTTTCATGCACAGATTGTATTTGAGTCTTCATTTCTTCTTGTCCTGAACGCATTTTCTCTTGTAGACTCTCTAGTCCCAAAGACATCTGTGACATATTTTCTTTCAGACGGTCTTGACCCGAAGACATCTTTGACATATCTTCTTTCAGATCTAACATCATAGCAAACAGTTTTTCCATTTTATCTTCCATGGCTGCTCTGGTTATTGGCATTCAAACAGATCCAGATCCCACTTCCTGACACCAATGTTACGAAAATCGCCAAGTGGGTGTATTTTGAAACAGTCCAATCAGCACAGCAAACAAAAAAAAAATAACACTTTATTCACGGCTCGCAGCTCAATAGCTCAAAATAATAAAAGAAACTTTAAAATGCGCTAACAAAATTCATAAATAAGCACAACAATAACGTTATTCTTTTCACAGAATCAACCGTGCGCTTCAAAGTCTATCACTCAACTGAACTCCCCGGAGAGAGATCCTAGCGCTTTTATAGAGATGATGACGTCACCAGAATCGCCGAGAAACTTCTGGAACAATCTTATCAAATTGAAATATGGTCTCGAGACACGAATTTTCTAGAAGCCACCATTTGTCGCCAAGGTCGCCAAATCCGTCGCCAAGTCGCCAAGATGATCGCCAAGACTACAGGGTTACCATTATCAGAGAACCGCTATTATGCCTGCAAAACTAGTTTCACGGCGGCACATGCAATACGGGAGCAAATTAAGTTATTATTTCGCAACAATATTTTCGTGTTATCAATTTTGCTATAAATAGCTACTTCATTGTGCTGTAGTACGTACATCATTACTTTAACTCGCCAATAGATAGCGTTGCAACGTATCAACTTCTTACTTTAATTCGTCTATTGATAGCTGCAGCAAATAAAGACTGTTCAACTGATCGCTATGAAAACTGGTATAGATAGATATTCCAACATGGAGAATATTTTGGCGTTATCCATTTTGCTATAACTTGCCACTAGATGTCACTTCAAACCATTAACTTCAGGACCGTTCAACTGATCCCTATGAAAATTAGTAAACATAGATGTTTGAACGAAAAGAATATTTTTGCCGCATCCGTATAGCTATAACTCGCCTTCTGTACCGTTCAACCGTTCAAATTGGTACACACAGATATTTGAGCACGGAGAATACTTTTACGCTATCTATTTTGCTATGACTTGGCTCTAGATGCCGATGCAGCGCACCAACTCCAAAGCCGTTCGCCCGATCATCTTAAAAATTGGTATACATACACATTTGAGATGAGAGAATATTTTTTTTTAGTATTTATTTGGTTGTACTCACCACTTGATGGCACTGCAGCAAGGGCCTGATTTCCGGGAGGGCATTCGGGGGAAGCGTACTGGCCCCCAAATTGTTCTTTAAGTTTAAAAATTTGTAAATTTTGAAAAAGCTTTCGAAAGAGGGTCCCCTAATGAAGCTTTTGCCCAGGGCCCCGAACAAATCTGCTCATGACTGCAGCACTTTATTATTTTAACTTGCCACTAGATAGCACTTCAGCAATCAATTTCTTGATCGTTCAACTAACCGCTATGAAAATTGGTATACATACACATTTTAACACGGAGAATTGTATCGCGTTATCCATTTTGCTGAACTCGCCCTTTGATGCCGCTGTAGCGTATTAGTACTTTAATTCGCCACTAGATGGCGCTGCAGCGTATCTTGACCGTTAAACTGTTTGCTATGAAAATTCGTACACATAGATATTTGAACATGAAAATATTTTGATGCTATCTATTTTGCAAAAACTTCGACAGTTGATGGCGCTGCGCCGAATCATTTTCTTCACCGTTCAAACGATCGCCATGAAATTCTTTATGCATAATAATTGAACGCAGATAATATTATGAGACATCAATTTTGCTGTATCTATTCATTATGATAAATAGAAATTACAACAAACCGTAATATAAAAAAAGAATCCATTCATTCCCGTGCGAAGAGCGGGGCCTACAGCTAGTCTGTAGTTTAAATTACTAACCATCTAACATAATTCCAATTACATTCTATTCCATTGGTATTTTTCAAGAATGGAACAAACATATATTCAATTCTCACCAAATTTCAATATCTATGGAAGAATTTTTGAAGTATTTCGACGTCTATTGTTCAAGTGACCACATGCGACGATACTAGATTTTATTTCATTCACTTGAGAGGTTTTTTCCTATGTGATGGACAGATATTTTCATATTTTGAATAACTTTTATTCAAAATCTCAAAATCTAATCATTTTTTTAAAAATCGATCCCTAAGTTTGAATTGGACTGCTTTTCATATTACCAAATTTCGTTTTATTCGCTTAGGACCTTATTATGTGATGCATGAACAAATATTTGCGCATTTTGAATAAATTTGAATAATTCTTTTTTTATTGGAAAGGGTATACCCCGAAGTTGGTCCCATATATATTTGGAAAAAATATTCCAACCCTAAGGGTAGGAAAACAGGGGATGATTGATTTTTCACTCACTGATTATAATGTATGAACACGCATAAAATATGACTTTTAAATAGCTATTTTTTTTTAATGCCAGCTCGTTTAGTGATCTTTTTCCTTTTCCTCGTGAAAATGTAACATTCCTTAAATTTCATAGTTTTCATAAAATAAAATAGAAGCTCTAACGAGGCACAAAGCTCTTGAATCGATATTTGTTAGATGCTATTACGAGAAGAGTTGATTTTTTTTTCAAATGGACGGTGTCCGTGTGACGTCATTTTTCAGCCAACACGTGACCTCCAACCAATTAACGTAAAATGTAGTTTCAGTTGACACTCAATGTTTCAGTCTGATTAGTTCAAATTTGTATTTTCCACCGACACGTGATTGAAATAGCCTCGTATCGATATCGTCCATTGCAAGTGATATTGACCAATACATCTTCGTTCACAGTACACAGCGCGTATGTGCACATTTTAATTTCGCTTGTTAACACGATTCTTTTAAGATTATTTGTAGTTCTGAATTTACGTACATATGCGTCGATGCTTTAATTTTGAATAAATGGTTTTAACGCACGCGAATGTGTAAATCCCACACACACATTTTGTTTTTGTTTGCCGTTTCGCAAAAGAGTATTTGAATGTTATTAAAATTTTCGAAGTTCAATTTGTTAAATTTTTTTTCGAAATTCATACAGCTAAAAAGAACTGGTCTATGTTCCGTATCCGGTGCTGTTTACATTTTGATGTTCATTTAGTGTTGGTTCTGGCGCCATCGTGGGCGATGTTCAGCGGGAGTGAAATACCCCGCCGGTGGTAATTTTGACTGGCAACCATAAAGAAATGTGTACCGCTTGGCGACGTTTTTTTTTTTGGAGATATGATAATGCGTCAAATATTGCAAATTGGAAATTTCAGAACTGTTGAAAAATCCGAAAATTCTTGAATTTTCGAGCATGCGTAATAGTTATTTTTTAATTCTAGCTACTGTGTGACGTACACAGATGAATGTATAGAATTCGCTTGCTCAATTTGACGTCACTAAGCTGTTAATTTGCGTTTATAGCCACAAAAAATTATAAAATAAAAACTTTTTAACAAAAAAATTAAACCGTCGAAAAACTCAAAAGCAAAAAATAATAAACCCTTTCTTAATCAACCTTAATAACTAAGTTCTTAAACTAATGTAAGTATACCTAAGTAATTTTGAGTCGGTGCCAAACAACCAATGAACAAAGATCACTAAATTACCTTAAATTTAAAGAAATAACCAAATCAAATTGACAGTGCAACGTGAAATCTCCGGCGATAAACATTAACATTCCAAAAAATGCGCTCTCCTCACGTCTCTCACGATCAACGAGCTTTCGCAGAAATGTAGAGAGGTCTACTTTGTAATACACAACTCAGCATTAAAATCTGTGTGTGAACAATAAATTACTCCTATTAATAATGGAGATTTAGGCTATTTAGTGATCTTTGTTCATTGGTTGTTTGGCACCGACTCAAAATTACTTAGGTATACTTACATTAGTTTAAGAACTTAGCTATTAAGGTTAATTAAAAAAAGGTTTATTATTTTATGCTTTTGAGTTTTTCGGCGGTTTAATTTTTTTGTTAAAAAGTTTTTATTTTTGGCGCTTAATTTGGTAACATTTCAGCAAAACTCGCCAAGCACGGTGATAGTTTGAGAGATTTTTGGCAAGCCCCAAACAATGACTGTCCGTAGACCTCATACATCGACCTCAATGGATTGAAATTATTTGGGCGGCTCTGTATATAATCTGCTCAGCAGATTAGAACCAAAAAGATAGGTGCCATTGCACAACTAGGTGTTAGAATAATCTTAAATACATAATTTCAATATTCTACTGGTATAGAGATATTCGAGTTAAGTGTTTTTGAGATATACGAGTTACGTACGTTAGTTTAGTTTTGGAAGTTACGGAAAAACTAGTCCAAATGGACTGCACATGCATAAATACGTACATGCATACATGTACGTGTACGTGTGACTACGTTGAAATGTCACGCAAAAACTCCTGAAAGTAAATTTAGGGGCCCGCACTATGACCGAATGGATAAGACAGTAGAGTAAGATGACTAATTCGATATGCACAACCGCTCTATGTTGAGCGATGGCTGAGCATTATACAAATGGTAACGGGGATTCTCGCAGGAAAATACCAACTGATCACCGCTTCTAGCAACCCTCTCGAGGAGTCTGGACTTCATGAGGTTGCGCGGGGCGGGGTAAACGGAAACCTTTATCTACGGCCCCCGAGGTAGCCATAGTGGCAGGCACCCAGACCAGTATTTCCAGGAAGGTCTGGTTCTCTGTCCACCCTCCACCACAGTAAGACCACCACACCGACACCTCAGGACACAAATATACTTGTGTATGACTTGCAAGAGCCTTTTTAATTGGATTGCTGCAGCATTTGCCGCAGCTATCCTGAAAAACATGTAATACTAGTATTTCGAACCATGTATCATCACTCTTACTTTAAAATGCATGCACCACCGGTATTTTAAATTAGCACGACTCATGCACCGCGAAGTCGCATTTGTAGCATTCAACACCGGTATCGGAAATAAAGAACTCTTCCAGCTGTCCCTGATATAGGGGCATGCGCGTACTCTTTGCTCTAAGTTGCCCGTTTATTTAGAGAGTCTTCTAGCGCATCCATGAGGCGGGTCAGGGCCTCGAGCCTTTTATCACTCTGCACACAGTTCTTGAATATCGAGGCATCCAATTTCGGGCAATACTGATTTTTCAGTACTTGTAGACCTGGACAGATGGAAACAATGTGTAAGCCTTCTGTGGACAGTCTCTGACTGCCGAAGTTACAGTCGCTTGTCACCTTCACAGAAAACCTCCGAAAGTAGGCCGGGAAGTTACCATGGTCAGTCTCAACCCAGTTCACTTTCCTATTTTTTCAAGTTCTCTTTTCGCTCACCTTCGGAAAGATCGAGAACGTAAAACGTCCGACCTCTGCATCTGCCCACCGTTGTTGCAATAGTTTCCTGTTTTCAATCCTCATGGAATGCTTCACACTTCTAATAAACTCTTTACTCTTTCATCTACTATGGTAGATGGTTGAAATGTGAAGATTCAATTTTATGACATATCACGCTGTTGTCGATGGAACAGTCCGGAGTTTTGGGCGGTTTTTACCAGATGTAACGCTAATAGACGTCAAAAACCTTCAAAAACCTTCAACCTCCCCTAGTACTGGGAGGAAAGAAATTGAATGAGACAAAAAAATTTTTGTTTGTTTGTTTCTCGGTCTTGGTTTATGTTTATTTGTTTCTCTTATATTCAAGTTCTCTGCCATTGGAAATAAAAACAAGGAAGTAAAATCTGAGATGACTCCACACGACTTTCCAAGCTTCAGATCGTCACAAAGCGTTTAAATAAATTTGAATTTGAGTAATTAAGAGAGCATTTTATCTATTCGATATCTGTTTTTTATGAAACAGAAGTAGGAAATTTGACTAATGTTTATGTATTTTTGCTTGTGTTATGTCAAGGCTACACTATCTGCCTATGGGGGTACCTTTGTAGGAGAAGGTTTATGTGTTCTAAAGCACATTCACGCTACATCTGCAGAAAACCCACCAAAATTCCAAGCAGTTAGATCGACTGCCGCGTGGTGGGTCCGAACACAGGACACCCACACTTCAGCCGTATGTCATGTTTGGTGCCTTTCCATTAGGCCATGCATGTATTTTTGCGACGAGTGATCTCATTCGGGGACATCGTGTGTTTACCGGGCCTGCTTGTGCACTCCCAAAGAAGCCTACTGGCGTTTCCTCATTGGTTAGATTCGGCCTTTAGATGACGTATCTGAGTGCTCGGAACCAATAAGTGAGTACCCATAGAACTCTTTGTATGACTCACCGTAGTGAACAAGCAGGCCCGGTAGAATCACGATCTCATTTCAAAACACCGCTTGTCAAGGGCTTAAGATAAAGCAATAGTGTGGAAGTAAGGCTTTTAAACTGTATGGATAAAAAAAATGTGAATTAAAATTTATTTAGAGTAATTAGAAAATAATATATTTATCTGTTATCTTAATTTGCCATTGTTACTTTATCTCTCTATTCTAAAAAAAAGTAAGGGCCGCTGTCACTGGCGCTGTCAATATCTTGTTGGCCTATCTCCTCCTAAACCGTGGGGATTTGAGTTTCGACTAAGGTGCCCACAGATTCGAAAAATTCCGAGGAACCTGCTAAGCTAACTTAAATTTCGAAAATTGAATTATTTTAGAAGATATTAATAAAAAACTGAAAAAATAAACAGAATGGTTGCCAGATTTGGCATAAAATCATTCATTCCTTTGCAACAAAGCGTTTCCAAGTATCTAGAAATGCGTGAAATTTACAAACATGAGTTAGAATTACGCCCATTTTACGCCAAAATAAAAACTATCCTTCTTCTATATTAATAAAACAATGTGTAAACTGTTAGTTTGTTTGAATGTGTCTCGCGTAGACGGGTGATCGTAGACCTACCAAATTTTGTACGAAAATTTTCCATGACAGTTCCGGACACACCTCGAAGCGATTTTTTCAAAATTCGAATTATTTTAGGAGATATTGATAAAAAACGTATCGCAAAAGGCTAATTTGAGCTTTCCGCCATTTCGTAATTGTAAGCCCACAGTAGAAAAAGCGACGTTTAAGCTTATCTAGGTTGCCACATTCGGCAAGTTTATTAAATGATTCAGACTCTTGAAGTAAAAATAAAAGAATAACGATTTTTTTCTGTCTATATTATTTGTAAGGCTGTTTTTAAATTAAAATATCGTGTGCATGGGAAATCAGAGCAGGAATGAAATGTTTTATACTCAAAAGAAACATATTTAGAAATTTTCTGAGATTAAATGTGCAACTTTTTAATTTGACGAAAAATTAAACGGTTTTGTGCGATTTTGAGGAAATGATTCTAATGCTTGGCGCAATTTATCGTAATTTATCGTCTGCTGAATACACCTGAGAATAAATTTTTGAAATTTTCATTCCGTTGGAATTGTGCATTTTTCTGTACAGTTTTCCTCCTTCTATTAATGACTATGTCATTTTATCTCTCACCCCCTTTATTAAAAATTGTATGAAAAACGTGTCCCAAAAATGCGACATAAAAGTATGCCACATAATTTTACATATATTTAAATACTATTAGTTCACAACAGCTTTAATCTATTGTTACAATATTTCGTAAGCTGTAGAATAGGCATGTGTCAATCGCCAAATAATGAAAAGTCGCCATGGGTGGCAAGCTATCCTATCTGTTCCGTAGCTTTTATTAACTTTACATGTACGCAAGTCGCCAAATAATGAAAAATCGCCATGGGTGGCAAATTCGCAAGGTGTCCAATAGGTTTTACATTATTAAAAATACAGCTGAAACAGATGTTCTGATTTTATTACGCTTTATCTCCTAATTGATATAACTTTTGAATGGCAACATTAAATATCATTGTGTTTCTGAGGAGTGCAAATAATTTTTCCAGCGATTATAAGCGGACTCCGCACTCCAGGTGGAGTATAGCTCAGGACCCGTACAACACGGATTCTCATAACAAAATATCTTCCGTGTTATGAGGGGGAGGGGGTCTACTGTAGTGTGAAGTTTAAATTTTTATGTACCAATGAACATGCAAGAACCAAGCAATGTGTAGCTCAGTAACATTCTATCTGATCCAATCTTCGGGTTTTGTCTGGTAAAATTATGTCTTTTTTACGAATAAGCCTTATTAGGCGCCGAATGCCTCATACGAAAAGCGAGCGTAGCGAGTCTGGGGGCCTTGGCCCCTAGTCAATGGAAAAGAAGATAATTAAACAATTAAGCTGCAGTTTTCAAGATAGATACTGCTCACAACAATCTAAAGTAATGAAATTTCAGCATATATTTTGAGTCTATATAAGATACTTATTCTAAGTATGGCGTTAATGTTAATCTTTGGAACTTTTTATATTCTGTTTCGCAATAAGAAAGCTTTTCAAGAATTCTACTTTTGTTTGGCCACTAATGCAATCACGTTAAGGATAGTGGTGAAAGATCGACGCAATAGTTCCAATGACAGTCAGGTACAATAGTTTCAATGGATTCAAATTCAAGTTCCCCACTCATAGTAGACAGTAATGACATATCATCCATCTCATCCTACCAAACATCCCATCATGGAGAACGACAGTCCTATGAGTGACGCAGCCTACACTAACCATAGTATCTTCAACACATTAGCAGACGTTGCGATAGATAATATTTCACCAGTCACACCTTCACCTTTTTTCTTTATACGCTTGGTATATAATAGTTACACTACCATCTCCACCACTCACATCCTCACCACTCTCTCTCGGTATTGCCACTTTAGTTATCAATCGTCTTTCCAAACATTAAAATCCGAAAAAAGAAATTCAGACACATCCGTAAATCTTTCACCACCTTTCTTTATTCGACCAACAACTAGACAAAGAAAACCTAACAGCTGTTACGTCACCAAGCTTTAACGTCATCACTAGGCCTACATTTATGAGTTTTCTATTTACAAAACGAAACTATTAAATTTTTCTGGTGATTTTACTCACGCATAACAAAATTTTAACAATTTGAGATAAAAAATTTAAGTTTACGACAAATGTCAGTTTTTAACCATGACTAATTATAGATAGTACTAGTGGATACGCGCGACTTCGTCCGCGTCGGCTTTAGAATTAGGTCCCGAGAGAAACGAAGCATGTGTGAATAACAAATATGTTGGCGACTAAAGAAACTGCCTTTAAATATTATTTGCATTTTATTTATTTTAAATGAAGTATAATGTATGGTAGTATACTTCATTTAAAATAAGAGAGTATGCAGAATTACTAAATTTAGATTTTTTTTAGGCATTTGGCGAATAGAGACAGTTTCGACAGTATTTGCGAACTGTTTTGTGTGTTCTTGTAAAAGAAATATTTATGCTATATGCATGAATTTTAGCCTATGTTAATCAGGAATAGTGCAGCTTTCTATTAGCGAAAAAGTTTTAGAATCGGTTCTGTAGTTACAGAGATACCCAGAGAGCGTAATGTATTAGAATTATTTTGAGTGTTCCTGTAAAGGAACTATTTATGCTACATGCATGAATTTTAGCCTATAATACTCAAGAATAGTGTAGCTTACTATCAGTAAAAAAAGTTTAGGAATCGGTTCGGTAGTTACAGAGATACACATAGAGCGTAATGTAATTCTTATGAGTAACCCTGTAAAAGAACTATTTGTGATATATGCATAAAAGGTAGCCTATAACACTCAGGGTCCTCCCAGTGTCTAAGAGGTTCTGCTCTCAAAACTGGAAGGCGGGAGGTGCCAGGTTCAAACTCCGGTCGCGCCTGTCGACCTAACCGCTCGCAGTTTTCCGTATTTTTTTCCAAAACCTCGCGAAAATACGGGCTAGGATCCCTTAGAAAATTCCACACAGAGGAATTCCCCATATACGCCTAGGACCCTATAGGCCTAGGACTTTCAATCAGTGAAAAAAGTTTTAAAATCGATTTAGTAGCTACAAAATTTCCATAGAGCGCAATGCATTACCATTATTTTGAGTGTCTTTGTAAAAGAATTATTTATGCTATATGCTTGAAAGTTGCCTGTATGTTAATCCAGGGCATAAGCTACCTTCATTACAAATTTTTCGAACCATTTTTGTGTGATTCAGTCAAAAACATCCAAACACATAAACGTAGACATTTATATTATTGGTAGGATTTGGAAATTTACGAACTTTAAGAAACACATCTGGACTTTTCTTGGTACTTACGCATTTTCCCGGCGGTCATTCCCGCCAAACTGCAAATGAGTTGCCAATCGTATTCAAAACCATTAATAATTTCATGTGCCCTGCATTTATCTCGGCAAAATATCGCTCGTCTTGGCGGACCGCCGGGATAATACGTAAGTACACTTTTCTTTATTTATGCTTTTTAATTTGGCGTAAAATCAACATAATTTCCATACTTATTTATGTTTTCCAAATGCATGTGATTTTGCAAATAGAATTTCTGCTTTATTTCAAAAGCATAAATTATTTTGTGCGGGCGATAAAACGGTTTTTAATTAATAGTTAGAAAAGTAATTAAAATTTCTGAGCCTCAGGTACACTTTACCGAAGTCATGGGCCCAGTCATGCTCAAATTTTCAAAACTCTGCTTTCTGTAGATTTGTCTGGAGAACATTCGTTTTTATTATTAGAGATAGATAGATTTGGCATAAAACTGGCATAATTACCGTATTATTTAATGTTTTTCAGATGCACGTGCTTCTTCATTGAAGTAATAGCATTCTTGTTAGCTCAAAACATGAATCACTTGATACGGGCGAAACTCGCCAAGCATGGCAACGTAAAAACGGTTTTTAATTAATAATTAAAAAAGTAATTAAAAATCTAAAATTCTAAGTAGACTATAACCTTCTCCAAGGTCCCATCTATATCTAAAACCAAAATTCATCATAACTTATTCAGCGGTTTAGGCGTGAAAGCGTCACAAACAAACAAACAAACAAACATACTCACTTTCGCATTTATACTATTAGTTAGGATGATAAGGATCATAATGAATAATATTGTATGGTAAAGGTATTTTAATATTAATTTTTAATTTAAGATGTTTTCTAATATTTGTAGCTATCATCAGAAATTTTAAATAGTTTTACTTTGTGAAAATGAAATTGTGATGACGTCAAAACTTGAATTGTTAGGCTTTCCATAAGTAGGAGGTGCTGATCCGAGTCAGAATCACTTAAATTACCCAGACCAGACCCCCACCGAATCAGGTTTAAAGTATTTAAAAAATACATTTATTGTTCAATAGTGACAGAAGCTTCAACTCCTAACAACATCACACCAGTAAGAAACTAAAACAGTAAACTACCTCCTCAACAACCAAAATTGTGAAACACCAAACCGCAATATTACCTGTATATAGCTTATTTTTTTCCAGCCAAAAACAATTTGACACATTTTCATAGTAAATACAATCATCAGTGTGACAGCAGTCTGATCCATCAGCAGTAAATAAATTCTCCTTTGCATTTCGCACACTGAATGGAAATGCAACATTTTTCAAATCACATTGCTTCGGTTTGCAATAATCTAATCACGAGAAGCAACACCATTTATGAATCATCGAAACTAATCCGATATCACAATTTACAACGGCTTGAAATGCAACAAATATCAGTCCCTGTCGAAATTAAGCCTAACGTCCGAAGTCCGTAAAATCATGTGCTAGTGTGCTAGCTGCAGTTTTTCCATCAGCTCATGAACAATTTCTGCTATGTAAACTGTTAATAAGTAACATGACCTCGACATTTATCTTCAAACATTCCTCTGATCATCCGGTTTTGATGAAAATACGTTTTCTGGAAAATCTTCATTTAAAATGCTGCCAGCATCTGTCGCTAATCATGGTATTTCCTGTAGGGTAATTCCGGGGGAGATGAACCACGTTTTTTCTTCGTTCTCTAAAAGCCATATATTTATATATTTTTTACTTTGCACAGTATATATATATATATATAGTGTGTGATATTTCTTGCAAAAATCATTATCTAGAAGATCATATATGTCAAGGATTTTTTTTTAATGATTTTTAAAAATATTTACTAAGTGGTCTCTCTCCCCATGAGCTAATCTCTGTGAGATGGACCATATGAGTGAAAAGATGGACCACCATAAAATAATGAAAAAGTTGTACATGTATTACATTTATAAATGTATATTTTCATTACATGAAAATTAAAATTAACTTACTTGCAATTAAATTAATTTTAATTAATTTATTAAGTTTACATGAATTAGTATGTGACATTTAATATATATAAAATTGTTTTTATGTGCTATGAGTTATCAGATTGACACAAAACCTGGTCCGTCTCCCTCTCCTAGAAGTGGTCCATCTGTATCGCCTAGGCGTGGTCAACCTCTCCGGATCGTTCGTTGGACAAGTACATCCACCCTGACTCTACGCTGTGGATTTCACGTCGCCATTTTAGGTTATTTGGAAGCCTACATGTGATCCGAGATTACATCATCTAAACTATATAGACCGCATTTAAAGTAAAACTTTTAACTGTAGAATTATAAGCATATGAAAAAATTATTTGATCACTAATAACAACAATGAAAATTAGTTGAAAAATTATTATGTTTTTTGAGTATCAAATAGTAGCACGCCTATCCTAATCCTAACTAATATTATAAATGCGAAAGTGAGTTTGTTTGTTTGTTTATGACGCTTTCACGCCTAAACCGCTGAATCGATTAGTATGCATTTTGGTTTAGATATAGAGGGGAACCTGGAGATGGTTATAGGCTAATTAGAATTTTAGATTTTTAATTACTTTTTTAATTATTAATTAAAAACCGTTTTTACGTTGTCATGCTTTGCGAGTTTCGCCCGTATCAAATGATTCATGTTTTGAGCTAACAAGAATGCTATTACTTAATGCTTAATAAATAAGCTGAAAAACACGGAATTACCACGGAAATTAAGCCAGTTTTATGCCAAATCTATCTATCTGTAATAATAAAAATGAATATTCTCCAGACAAATCTGCAGAAAGCAGAGCTTTGAAAATTTGAGCATGACTGAGCCCATAACTTCGGTAAAGTGCACCTGAGGCTCAAAATTTTTAAATTTTAACTACTTTTCAAACTATTAATTAAAAGCCGTTTTATCGCCCGCACAAAGTGATTTATGCTTTTGAAATAAAGCAGAAATTCTATTTGCAAAATCACATGTATTTAAAAAACATGGAAATTATTAAGTTTATACATGATTGATTTTACGCCAAATTAAAAAGCATAATTAAAGAAACGGTACATTCGTATTATCCCGGCGGTCCGCCAAGACAAGCGATTTTTTGCCGAAATAAATGCCGGGCACATGAAATTATTAATGGTTTTGAATACGATTGGCAACAGTTTGGCAACCCATTTGACGAAAAAACAGTTTGGCGGGAATGACCGCTGGGATAATACGTAAGTACCAAGAAAATACCAGATGTGTTTCTTAAAGTTCATAAATTTCCAAATCCTACCAATAATGTAAATGTGTACGTTTGTGTGTTTGGATGTTTTTGACTGAATCACACAAAAATGGTTGAATGGATTTGAAAAAATTTGTAATGAAAATAGCTTATGCCCTGGATTAACATACAGGCAGCCTTTCAAGCATATAGCATAAATAATTCTTTTACAAAGACACTCAAAATAATTCTAATGCATTGCGCTTTATGGAAATTTTGTAGCTACTAAACCGATTCTAAAACTTATTTCACTGATTGAAAGTTACATTATTCCTGAGTATCATTGTTTGTTTGTTTTTGGATTAAGACCGATTGACTGCACTAGGGTCCTAGGCCTATATGGGAAATTCCAATTTGGGGGACTTTCTAAGGGATCCTAGACCTTATTTATGCGAGGTTTTTTAGAAAACCACGGAAAACTGGGAGCGGCTAGGTCGGAAGGCGCGACCGGGGTTTGAATCTGGCACCTCCCCCTATCAGTTTTGAGAGCAGAACTTCTTAGACACTGGTGGCATCCTAAGTGTTATAGGCTATCTTTAATGCATATATCACAGATAGTTCTTTTACAGGGATGCTAATAAGAATTACATTACGCTCTATGTGCATCTCTGTAATTACTGAACCGATTCCTAAACTTTTTTTTCTGATAGTAAGCTACACTATTCTTGAGTATTATAGGCTAAAATTCATGCATGTAGCATAAATAGTTCCTTTACAGGAACACTCAAAATAATTCTAATACATTACGCTCTCTGGGTATCTCTGTAACTACAGAACCGATTCTCAAACTTTTTCACTAATAGAAAGCTGCTCTATTCCTGATTAACATAGACTAATATTCATGCATATAGCTTAAATATTTCTTTTAAAAACAGTTCGCAAATACTGACGTAACTGTCTCTATTCGCCAAATGCCTGAAAAAAATCTAAATTTAGTAACTCTGCATATTCTCTTATTTTAAATGAAGTATACTACCATGCATTATACTACATTTGAAACAAGAAAAAAGCAAATAATATTTAAATGCAGTTAGTTCCTTTTGTCGCAACAATATTTGTTATTCACACATGCTACATTTCTATCGGGACCTCATTCTAAAGCCGACGCGGACGAAGTCGCGGGTAGCAGCTAGTTAACTATATTTGGCTCTTACCCGGTTTACATCTTACTCCTTCTATCGCGGAATTACCCTAAATGAAATACACTGCATCTACATTAGGGTGTATCATGAAAAAATTTCTTTTTGGAAAATTAAACTTTCAAGTTGATAAAAAGTTGTTACTGTCACCACATACCTACCAAAAAAAATTTTTTTTGGAATCGAAAAAAATTTAGGTCTCATGGAATAAACTTAAAATTCATCTTTTTTGACCTAAAATGTGTATTTTTTTTATAATATATACATTAATATAAAGTATATATATATTTTTAAGTACAAAAATTTGAAGTTTAGAAAGACAACAGACATTAAAAAAATTCATTTGTACCAGTAACTATATTAGTCTGCCGGAATCTAATTTTAAAAACCTTGCTATTTTATCAAATATCCCAAAATTTCCAGGCGATATTTTACATTGGTAAACTTCTAGCAACCGTGCAAATAAAATGTATATTAATTTTTCATTAGTTTCTTAGTTTCTTTTTTATTCCATGGGGGGGGGGGGGAAGGGAGGAGGAGTGACATTAGAAATAATTACACATTAGAAACAAATTTTGGAGGAACAAAAATATATTAAAATTAAAACTCAGAAAGTGTGATTTTTAGATGAAAAAGGGTACAAAAGATATAAACAACACATAAAGGTTACAAATAAAGAACATTGAATATGTAAAGGTTATTCAAAATAAATCTTGATTTCACTGCCTATTTATCTTGATAATTGTAGGCAGCGCATCGCAAACCCAAGTATCTTTTTCAACCTGCAACCAAAAGTTTCAGTTAGTTGGTTGTCAGAGACAATTTGTAATGCAGTATATTAAAAGTATATATGCTTATGAAACAAAAATATTAAATTTGTTTATCACTATTAAAAATCTGTATTGTGAATTTGTACAATTAAGAAAAGGCTTACTTGTTGTTTATTCTTGGACTGCTGTAGTTACAGATCCAGAAGATGTGAAGTGACACTTCGTTTCAAACTTTGGAAGGTATTTTCTGTCTAGCAATCTTGATCTAATAACACCATCTCGCTCTTTGAAACCACAAACGTGCTTGGACGCTGCTGTAACCTCCTTTACAATTCCTTGGACTGCCTGAGAGTGTGAAGGAATTTTAAACTCCTTTCTATCACTAGTTCCTGAGTCAACAATCAACTCAATCTCTTGCTTGCTTATGTTTGTTAAAAGAGGTGGTTCTGTTACGGTGATAGATTGCCAATTAATAAGATCGATGTAGTATTCTGCATCAAAATTTACTTGTGGTGGTTTGAAAACCCTCTTTACTTTTGACTGATTTTTGAGCTTTCTATCCTTTTGCTTTCCAGAGATCTAATACGTTTTCTAGAGTCAAACAGCTTTCCCAAGAGGAGATGTTCTTGATGTACCATATAGGCATTTCTTTGTAGAGTTGATTGAACAACAGCCTTAAGTTCATCTTCTAAATATTTCGTGCACTGTACGATTTTTAAAAAAAGTTTTGTGATGCATGGATAATTCTAGGATGGCATCTTATATTAAACCATGAGGGGGCATAAACTTTCATGATAAACTCGGCTAGTTTTTTTCAGTTGCAGGGTTGGATCAATTGATGCAATATATAAACATAATATTCTGTTTGCCATTGTCAGCCTACTAGCAATTTTGCTCGAGCCTTCACCGGCCACGTAGCCTTCAGCCGATGAGAAGAAATCGGGCCGTCCACTGTGAAAGTGCTCGGATACACGCAGTTCATGTCCCCTCGGACATGGAAACGTCCGAAGTAGTCTAACCGATGAGTTTTCATCGGGTTGAACACGGATTTAAGGAACTGGCCCGTTCACTTTATGCGTGAGGTTGGCCAATCACCAAGGTGAGTATCACTTTTCGATAAGTTGTAATGTGATGTTGACATGCATTTAACCCTTTCCGTCCCTACCATGCAATCCAAATGATAACATTCACAAGTGTTTTACAGATTTCTTTTATATTTGAAATGTATTTGTAATCGCATTTTTCTTATATGGTAATGCAGTGCAGAAGCAATACAGTATAGAAGAAATACACTTTTACTACGTGACGCATATGCATGCATGTAGGTACGTCGTATACTCCATCTATTTACATATATAGTCGTACTATATACGTAACTATACTATACGTTAACGTACTATAGTCGTATACTCCATCTAAGTATGAAATTATATACGTATGTTACATGTTCGATAGTCCCGCAGTGGTCTCGGCGCTAAACTCCGTTCCCATAAAAACACGGTAAGTGAAGCAGCATCCGGCTTGGCCAGTGCTTGGGAGGGTCATCTCCCTCTCGGCTCGTCCGCTGTGGAACCGTGTACGCTCATGGGAGCTGGTGCACGTAAAATCCGTCGTGGCTCCAATGTCCTCCTAGTTATTAAACGATAACGTGCCGATTTCAGGTGGTGGTTGGTCCCTCATCTGGAATCGGTTCAAAATTAGGGACCAATAAGTAGAAGTCCAACCCCCTCGGGGGCACTGGCACCCCTCTTTCCATGGATAGCGTCGTCTATCATGGACACGACAAGAACAACAACAACATGTTCGATTTGTTTTAACTTGTCCGAGCGCATAGCGCTCTGAACTGGAAGACGGAAGGTATCTGGTTCAAAACCAGATCGCGTCCGCCGACCTAACCGTTCGGAGTTTTCCGTGGTTTCTACCGAAATTTAGCGTAAATACGGGTTAGGACACCTTAGAAAGAACCCCGACGGAGGGCACCCCATCCACAGGCCTAGGTCCTTCGTGTAGATAATTGGCCTTAATCCCAGAACTCGCTGTAACTAGTATTTTGGTAATGTCTGTACGTATGCATGTTGCATTTTCGATCTAGTTTGATTAAATTTGAGGGACGTCTGCTCGTATGCATGTATTGATGTACGTATGTTCTTGTGTAATTCAATTAACTCAAAGAGGAATAGCCGAAGAAATTTCACATTTAGGATTGCCTTAAAACATAGTTGTACGTGTCCCTTTTTGATTCCAATTGGCTGAGTAGTTTATTTACAGAGTTATATGAAAGACTTTCGATGCATTAAAGTCGATGGACATGCCTTTCCCATTAAAAATCCCTGAACTATCTCTGTTTAGCTCATGCTCAAAATATTGCCAACTGTCCCCAAGCTTGGTAAATTGAGGGGCAATATTACAAATTTTGGCACTAAAAATAAGTACCTATCTCGAATAAAAATAAAAACTATTAGACATAGAATATTGAAATTTTGTATTTAAGACTGCCGTAATATTTGGTTCTGCACTTTTATTTTTGATTACAATCCACAAGCTACACGCTTAAACCCAAAGAGCGAAAAAAACGATGCATTGCGGAGCGATCCGTTTCCATGGAAACCTACCGATATTTCTGCAAAAGTGCTCTTTGAGTGGTCTTTTTTCAGAGAATTCCCGTCCTCGCTTCCTCTTTTTTCAGAGAACTCCCCTCCTCGCTTATTGTTATACTTCGCTCCGCTCTTGTGATCGAAAAACGCTCCTAAAGGAGAAGCGCACTTTTGAAAACTGGCCCAAAAGTCGCTCCGGCTGATCGAATTTTGCTCGTTCGGTTTAAGCGTGTAGAGTCATGCTTAAAATCTTGTCGTTTGTCGCCAAGCTGACGAAGAAAAGAAAAATGCCAATTTTTCAGCCAGAAATAAGTTTTCAATGCTGAAATCCCGTCCTGGTGATATCTCTTACGCTTAACGAGATACTGAAGTATCGCATTTCAGTTTCCAATATATTTAAATAGAGTGCATCAAGGATGCGTAAAGTTTAACAGCCATACAAGAAAATTGTGTAGTTCACATCAGGACTTTTTTTTTGTGATAGGAAATCGACTTTCCGAACTTTCTTGAATTAGCTTACAATTTAAAAAAGATTATTGACCACTGGAACCTATGGAACCTAGCTTACAGTTTTGTAAAATAGGTTTTTTTTAAAAAGCATAGACCTTAAGACATACGATCGCTATAATAATTTTTAAAATAAAGTAAATTCCAAATATTTTTATTGAAATTATTCTACACAAAATATATCATACACAAAATTTACAAAAGAAGTATTTTCTTTGAGTTTTCCAGCAGCATCTTCAAGCATCTTATTTTATAAGCAGCTTCTAGGAGAAAAAAAAGAAAATTTTTAGAACTTAATTTATACAAGAATAGGAAATGCAGAGTAAGTCTGCTTCATATGTTTTTTTACATAGTTTCTATATCAGGGATTTCCAACCTTTATATTACTTCAACTCTCTAGAAAACGTTTTTTTCTGAATAGACCCCTACGTTTTCCCCAACACATCGGTATCTCGAAAACTTTTCCCAATGCACTCACAAAAACAGCAAAACATTAGGTGAAAGAAATTTTTCATGTGTCTGGCAGTAGAACAGTTGGTTAAGCTCGGTTCCCATTGTAACTCCGAAAGGGAAGCAGCACCTGCTTGGCCATTGCCTAGAAGGGTAAACTCCTTTCTCAACTGAGGCTGATGTAAACTGTGTACGCTGTAGGGAATTAATGCACGAAAAATGTGTTATGACTTCAATGTTTTCCATGTTCAATCCATATCTCTCTTTGGGGTACCAATCCAGCTCTTAGGTCATCCAGCTGTCATCTGAAATTGGTTCAAAATTTAGGAGGGAGACCCGGGATAAGTCGTTATTCCCCTCATTAGGGATCAGCAAAAAGGAAGCTGCCCAATTAAGGCCATTTTCGTTTTATATAAAGGATCTGATCCCGCTCTGCAGTTGGCCAGAGTGTTTCGAAGCAACAATAACAATTTTCATGCTCTGCGTTTGCAGAATTTACCATGATTCAGACTACGGGATGCAGAAAATGACCCCAAAGACGGATTTTTACATATCCCTTCTTTTTTCAACTTTTGAACCCTCTGAAGTCTTATTTCATGTCAGTTTGTTAGTTTGTGTTGTGATGGCAACGGGGTATAAAGGTGGGCGATCAGCCTAGGATGAGGGGTTATCTTAAAATGTAATTTTTAAAATATTATTCCCAAATTTTGTCCATCACCTCATTAGTGTATGGAAATGCTTTTGTACGAGGGTCATATAAAAATACAAAAAGTGTAACTTTTTGAAAGTCTTACTTCCGACCTCATTTTGAACACTTTTCTCAATTTACGCTGCCCACTTACCTCTAATAGATAAAGAATTAAAGCCCGTTACCACCTTTTTGGGACACCCTGTATCAGTCTGGTTTATAGTATCCACAAATTCTGAAATCATCATTAACCAGTGTTCTACTTCAAAAAAAAAAAAAAAAAAAAAAAAACAACGTGGTCTGCTTTAAAAAAGAAAAAAAATCACTGTATTTACGTATACTATTTCTAAGCTAATCTAAATTCATCAACGCGGGTTTCGAAGTTTATAAAGCGAAACAAAACAGTCGTTTGAATATCAAATCAATGCTGTACAGCTTCTCATTTCTATAATCATAAGAATCTGCGCTTTAAGCCTTTGGAAACTATCTTGGCGAGTAATCGCATCGTTTGGATTTTTTTTCTTTTTTTTTTATGGTCAACGGATGCAAATAATCGGTACTTATTTTACCGTCGATAATTCACGCCAACAAGTTTTTTCGCCAAAGGATTGCAATGCACTACATTGTAACAATGAATCTGACGTATTCAACACGCACACGGAATCGCTCTTTTTGGCTGACTGACTGTAAAATACATAAGTGCCAAATAAGCTTGTTTTGGTCGGAAGTATGATTTTTTTATTAGATTCAATGAAGAATTTACCCGTATATTTTAAAACTAAAAAGCGATTAATTGTATGAACTAGTGTAATTACACACTGTACGCCGTGTAAAGATAGGAAATAGATACTAATAAAAAATAGTGTTATTCCATTAGTGTTATGCAACAGTATCAAGAGAGAAAAAAATAATTACAGAGATGTGAACTTATACTTTACTTACATAAGACTATATTAAAAATGTCAAAAATTTGTTACAAATGATAGTTATACGTACCAATATAGACTAATCACCACCAAAAAACTTCTTCAGTTTTTTTCGTCTCCTATTCTTATGAAAACAAACATGGCGCCTGCCGGTAGATACTCGGATGTTGCCATCGCTCGACTGTTGCATGAACAGAGCGCATG
This sequence comes from Cheiracanthium punctorium, assembly GCA_038373885.1. Lineage (NCBI taxonomy): Eukaryota > Metazoa > Arthropoda > Arachnida > Araneae > Cheiracanthiidae > Cheiracanthium > Cheiracanthium punctorium. The sequence goes on along the minus strand of JAWZYV010012330.1, from coordinate 60,334 downwards.
CGCCAATTTTCATCGGCTGAATGCCGCTCGGCCGTTATGCGGGCCGAAATTTCTTTTCAGTTCAGCGTATTTTGATCAAACTTAGGCATATGGCCCGATAACTCAGGCCGGATATCGTTCTGAGCATCGTTTTATGGGTACCGGACCGATCAGTGTCTGCCGCACACAAAAAAATTATCGTTTTTAGATGGAATTCCGTGTCTGGGCCGAGTACCGAATTTCGGTGAGCGATGAGTTGCGATGAATGCCGGTGGTTGGCCGAGCAGAAACTGGGAATTGTTGCTTGTCGGGAGTCACCTTGCATGGGAGACGTTTCCGGGATTTCTACCGCCAACTCTTGGGTTCATTCACCTGTCAATACAGCCTGACATATATCCCATAAATATTTCTGATCGGTGCTCAGGTTTTTAGTATTAACATCTGGGAAAATAGCATCTATTTTGGTATATTCAACAACTGACAAATCTTGGCAGTTTTTTAAATTTTTTCCTACAGGACCATGGAATGAAGTTGGTCTAGAAGTTGGACCATCGAGGGCGATAAAAACTTTTCTAAGAGGCAATTCATTTGAATGGAGTAAACAAATCACCACTTGTACTGGGTGTTTTAAGGCACTTTCAAACAATGCAATTGATCCATTAGAAACTCCAATGTTTGTGGCCGTACCATCACATCCAAGAGCTTTGATAGTTGTCACATCAATGCAGTTACATTCCATGTGTTTCATTATTTATGATACTATGTCTTTCCCAGAACCACTGTCTGGAGTTACATGACCAAGATATATTGAACCTGGTTCTTCAACCAAAGATATGTGTTCTTCTTGTATAGTTTTCTGGACAGATTTACCACGTACATTTTCTTTGACTATAGTTTCATCTTTCCGACCATCAAAATAGAGAGAAATTATTTCTGAGGTGCGAGTTGAAGCAATACTTTCTTGGTACTTTACTCTTTTGGGAAAATTTTTCGATTTATTAATTACCGCCGTCTGATTATTCTGGTGTCACACTTTTAAATCCTGTAAAAGAGCACTTGCTAGTTGCGCACCCGCTCTATTGGAAATTGCTCTGCGATCACGTGCTCTGGAAAATGACGGCAGATCTACTGTAAGGACTTGCTTTACTGAAACACTAGAAGTTTCCTTTTTATTTTCTGGTATTTTATTTTTTATAGCTAAAACACTTTCATCACTTGAATCCTGTTGAATGGAATCACTGTCAATGTCACTAACAGTGCCTTCATGTCGTAAAGTAGGGATATTTGTTGATTGGAGACTTCTATTTAACTCGAATTGTACGGACTTTTCCTTTCTTTTAGCACGTTTCTCGATTTTTTTACTCTCAACTATGCCAATTCCCCCAATAACCACAAGTCTCAGGTTTCGTTGGTCATTCAAGAACTTGTTTTCCAGTTGTGGAACCTTCCTTTGCGCTGGACACAAACATTTCTCTAAATCTCTACATATGCATGAACAAATATCAAAAAGATTATTTACAATGTCAGATTTGAACTTTTCAACGGACGTTTTAAAGCTCTTGGCATTTTTTACGTTACACCATGATGACTTTTTTATCTCTTCAGATCCCTCGTGTAGTTTAAAAAAATCATAAAAACAATGTCGTTTACAGATGAAACAGAAATAGAAGCCTTCTTCCATATTTCTTCTAGCTTATGGGCCACTCGCATAGCAACTACCTTTTTCTTTGGTTGATGACATCCTTCAGACTTCAACTTATTTCTTACCCATTCAAAATAACGTAGTACACCAATTTTAGTAGATACAACGTTGCTATCACTTATATCTAGAAGTTGGCCGACAATTGGATTGTCAGTAGTTTTCCTTGTTGATGTAGAATGAGTTTTTCTACTCATGATGGTAAAACAACAAAACCAAATTGAACTCAATCACAATTCAAAAACTGCAAATGCTCACTAAATGGACGCTTCGCACATAAAAAACGCTAAAAACAAACTGACAAAGAAAGGAAGGGTGGACGAGGGAGAGAGAAGTAATCACGTGATGGTCTTGCACTTCCCTTATCTCCAAAGTCATGGGGGTGCTACAGTTTTATGAGTTTGAAATCGGAACAACATATTCGCCTACAAAAATATTCTTGCTGTTTCGGAACGCTGTACTGCAGTGTCTGTATTATAAATACAATGATTGAAAATTTGAAAGATTCTTCAACATTCCTTAAATACGGCTAGTTGAGAAAAAATTGGAGATTCTCATTACGATTCCGGGAGATCTAAATGTTGATTTCACTCGCAATGCATTTTTTTATTGATAGATTCCATCTGAAATTGCCCATTTTTGCTGATGAACATTTAATTTGTTATATACATACTTTATAAAAAATTTTTAAAATATCGGTTTGACTAAAAAACTTATAACTTCAGGGTCATTCCGGGAGACCTATATATTTTTCGATTTCAAAAAAAATTTTTTTGGTAGGTATGTGGTGACAGTGACAACTTTTTATCAACTTGAAAGTTAGATTTTCCAAAAAAAAAATTCTTGATACACCCTAATCTACATGTGCAAAAATCTACATCTTGACATATGCCAAAATGTCTGAAGAGTTATCGTATATATTTATACAATCTGCAACAAATCACAAAAAGTATCTTTCGAACAATCCAACAGCGTATGAAGAGTAAGAACCTTGACCTCTGATCTCAAGAATTCTAATTCGGCCAAATAGTTGATGGCCAGTTTTCACGTCATAAAATGTTCGAGAAGTGTAGACCACCATTCAGCGACCTTCCGTTTCTTTCTACTTCGGGTATCTTTAGAATAAATGACTGAGCCACTCATTTCAACTCTATTTGTCTATTACCACGGAATTCACATGCCGATTGTTACTGCTGCACAGTAGCTTTTCATTAAAAATAGAATAACGTACCATGTCCGAGTTAGTTTCTGTATGTGTTCTTCTTTCACCATTTTTCTTTCTCTCTTTGTCGAGGACCGATATGCAGAGATGAGGGCCCAGAGGAAAAGCTTCTTTGCGGGTCCCATCTTACGAAAACTTTCGTATACCCCACAAGCCTCACCATGCCACAGTGGTTATGCCACTGAAAATGGTAGATGGCCGAAGTGTGAAGGACCCGGGTTCGGGTTCCAGCACGCGGCTGTCGATCTAACGGCCTGGCGTTCCGATAGGTTTTTTCCAGATGTAACTTGAATACGCGTTAGGACCCCTTAGAAAGTCCTCTTGCCAAGGCACCCCCTCCCCTTGGCAGATCGTCCTAGTGTAACGTTGCTTTAATCGCACACAACCAACTGTATACCCGACAAAGCAACTTTCATGCTACATCATAGATATAAGTTGCATGGTGTGTATTGCATCCCCAGCATTGTATTTGTATACTGCGTCACAGTTCGAGCATGAAAATCATTATTTAAACAAGATGCAACATGAAATGCAATAGTTCGATAATAATAATATTATGTAGAAATATTTCAGTTATATCATTTAAGTTTCAATCCTTCATTTCATTCGGTACTTTTCAAGTAACATGTTCGGAACTATTTTTGCATTTATTTTCCTATGGTCATATCAGAGCTTTAATTTACAGTGGGATCGATCTTCACTTCACTCCACTTACAAAGCTATGTTCTTTTGCAGGTTCCGATAGAAAATTAGTTCTATGGTTTCGTCGAGATCAGCATACTTCACTACGTAGGCCACGCCTAAATGAAAAGTTTGCGCTGAATAATTACCGTTATTACTCAGACTATATACCGTTTAGTTAAAAGAATGCTGTGGATATAATGATAAGAATATGAAATAGTAACAAAGTCATTATTATGACTATTATTTTTTTAGTAAAATTAGTTTCCCCCTGTCTCTTATTTAAAACTAAAATCAAAATTTGTGAATTTTTAAGATTAAAGGATAACTTGGAGGTTCTCTTTTTGTAGAGCTGCCGGGCGCTTGACCCGGATGACCTGCCGAAAATCACAACCTGCTCTTTGTTCTCGGATGAAGCACATGAAATTAAAATTTCAATTTGTGCAGTATACAGGGCATTTTTTAAAAGTGCGCTTTATATTGGGCAGACGCTAGCCGGCCCAGGCCTGTATCTCGTCTTTCCAGAAAGAAAAAAAAAATGCAAAACATTGTTTCGTATGTAAAATTCCAATATATTAAAACCTACGGCCAGCGGAACATTATCAAAACCCTGCATAAAACCCATATAAACCATTAACAATCCAATATAAATCACAATTATACACCCCACGACTTCGTTAACATCCTAAATTTTGGGCAGAAACTTTTCAAGGGTTGCCCATTTTTGCAGCACAATGTTCAATTTCTAATGCAATTTAAGCAGTAACTTGTGTGATAATCACATTTTACAGTATTTTTCTATTAGAGGTGGACGCGAGCTGGAAAACAAACCTGTCTCGTCTTGCTTAAAAGCTGCAGAGCTTTATCGTCGTATCGCAAAACTTCTGTATGGTAATCATAAAAATGTCTGTCTCATCTAGTCTTGCGTGCATTCTTACTTTATATAATATTATAGACTAGCTGTGTACCCGTTCTTCGTACGATAGGAAACGAAAATTTTTCTTTCACGTGTAATTCAATTTGCTTCAAATGATGTGGAATCTATAAAAATCATTAAAAAAATGCTTCACCCAATCAACCACTGACCAAAGAGAAAATTAAAACAACTAAAACTGTCGGAATATTTATTCTAAATAATTTTATCTTGTAGGTATATATCTTGGGTCAAACTTCTGAAAGTTAAAATTCGTTTAAAAGTTTCTTCTGTATTTACTAGTTTATGAAATAAAAACTTTGACTGTCAATAAAACACTGACAGACACAGTTTTTACATCTTGATATACAATTAAAAATTACATCGTTTCCCGCCGACATAGTTGCAAGGGAAAAAAAAGCATCACTAGTCGAGAGAAAATCTTGAATGTTAAAAGAACGTTTTGGACCCTAACTTTCTTTCTATAAGAAAGATTTATTATTTAATAGCTTTCAAACTTCTCTGGAATAGGGATCATTTTCCAAAAAAAAAAACTGCATTGAAATCGGTCAAGTGGTTACTTACTCTAGAGAAAGAATACATATTTGAACATTGCCTTATAATTGTGATGACTGGTACGATTTTCCCAAATTAACATAAATATGAAAATTGAATTCTGTTACAAAAAACTGCCATCTCTGGAAATAATTAAGTTTATCGTCCGACTAAATTACGACTGTTGTATTGTCCTGTAGGATTAACACGTATTTTAAAGATTTCTTATTGCATTTGACCGCATGGTAACCAAGCTATATCGCCAATATTTGGCGAGAAACCTTTAATACTAATGTTACCGGATTGGACATTTAAAGATCAATATCTCCAACGTCTCCAATATACCAAAATGCAACGTTTAATTATTTGACTCATAGAATACTAATTTTGTATTAAATTGAACCCCAAAAGTGCAGATTACCCCGAAAATTCGTAACATTATTACAGCAGAATATCGATTTTATTGTCTCGTTATATTAACTGCAGAATATCGATTTTATTATCTTCTTACATTTTTTTTCTCTCGCTATCTCTTTATTCTCTATTTATAAAATCGTTTCACAAATTTCAAAAATACATTTAAAACTCTCTTAATCGCCTGTTGTATAATAAATCAAGATAAGTATCACTTTTAGATCCTTTAAAATGTAACCCCGGAATGTTTCAAAAACTGGTTCAATACAAACAATTAGTTTTAAATATTTTAAGATATTGCTCAAACTCAAAAGAATTGTGTCATACCTGAATTCACAATTATATCTTTAAGGATGGATGCGAGACGGAGATTCAAAGCTCTTTTGCGATACAAGACACATGTTTTTATCATTACTAAATAGGAATTTTGCGAGACGAGACAGCCCCATTTCCCGCCCCAATTTCATCCCCACCGGAATGAATACCTGAAATTCACACTAGGAACCAAATTGATTGTGATTCGAAAGTTTAAATGTAACATGTAATAAAAATGGCATAATGTACTTTGCGTATAAACTTGTATGAAGTTTAAGAGTGTTACTTAACAAACTGTTTGTTAGTAGGATATATATCGACAATTTTCAGCATCATATGAAAATTATTGAGCTGACAGAACAAATTAATTCCTTGTATGCATTCAGAACATAAAAATTCCTCGATATCTTAATAAATTAAAGATTGCAATTCTTAAAAAAAATTAATTAATTAAAAAATGCTCCCCAGCAAACACACACAGGTTCTCTGGACGTTAATAAACGTTCAGAGAACCTGTGTGTGTTTGCTGGGTCTTTGTTCATTGAAAACTAAATCTTCGTTCGAATATTAAGAAATAGCTCCAATTATTTGTTGGAAAATGAAAGACCAATTTTAAAGTGATGAAAAATTTATAAAAAAAAGTTAAATTTGATGTTTATCGAACGTTTAAAAATAAAATTGATGAAAGAAGTTCAAAGAGAACTTGAGATTTTTGAAAAAAATGGCCAGAGATGAAGCAAAATGAAAACCTTTAATTTTTATTTTGGTTCAAGATTTACAGAGTGCAATAATTCATTTATTCTTTAATTCTTTCCTTATTCTTTAGGGTTGAATAATTATCCATTCTTCAGTCCGAGTCCATTTTAACGTATCCATACTCTAAAAAGAAAAATAAATAAATAAGTATACATATATCAGTTTTTTACTCAATTTAAAAGGATGCATAACCATAATGACATGTGAAATTATTTAGTGCTTATTGGAAACCATCAAGATTACTAAAATACGTCTCATTTTTACTGAAAGAACTAAATGTAAATCAAACCAGTGAAATAATTAGATATGATAAAATTTAACGAATATTTTATTTAATTAATCTTTTTTAACATAGAGCGTTCTGCCAGAATTATAAGTAAAAGCGGATGCAAATAGGCAGGAACTGTTAGAGAGCAAACAATTAAATAAAAAGAGACTATTTTTTGAAGTGAAATTTAAAAATTAGAAATTCAACAACCGCTGCTTAATAATTAATTATTGCCCTTGCAGTGGGTAATCATGACAGCTGACGTCCTTTTATTATCAGAGATCCATATCTGAAAAATTCATTTTGAAAAGAAAAAAATAAAACATTAAAACCCCTTTCACATTAGTATAATATATAATTAAACTAGCTCATTCAGATTCTCAGAATATAAGGATATATTTTGTTTTGCTCCTCATTACTGATTGAACTACTTTCTACAACAAAAAATGATAATTTACGGTAGTGATATAAGAGTTTCATGTATTAATTAGTATTTTTTAGCTCATCTTTTTTCCGTTCTCTTTCCACTTAATAAGCACCTATTCTTTCCTCTTAATAAGCATCTATCTTTTTCTTATCTATTCTAGAAATACAAAAATAAATGAATAATTCTAAATTAACTAGACAGATAGCTATGTATATATGAAAATCGAACTCACAATAAATATCGCAAATCAATACTGGTTTCTGAACTCCGTGAGCAATACATAAGCTCAATATCAAAATCGTGAAACATAGTGACCTCTCACTCACACGACTCTCTGGGTTATACGTCAAATTTTCTTTGGACAAGTCCACGCTTTATGGGAAACAATGGGAAACTTATCTTAGTTATTTTATTCTTCTCTGTCACTTATACGACGTTTTAAACGGTTCAGGTGATTTTCCATTTCTAATCTAAGAATTCATTTTACAATCTTTAGAGTACAAACCATGCACGTTCTCTTACCTCTATCCTTTCACCACTGTAAAAGTGTATAATCAATGACGAATAACATTTCTTATCTAAATTTCGGTGTTATTGACGGTGAAATCGATGGCGAGAGGTTAGCTGTATGTCTATATAAATGATTATTCCCAAAATAACTTAAAAGACAACCTAATATCACTTCATTCTTAAAAATATAAATATCTCATCAACAAATCACTAAATTGGACACCGTGATAAGTAAACTGCAACTTTGCATTTTGTGGACTTTTTCATTTATTTTATGTTTCAGTTTTAATTTTTTTTATAAATTTTGTTAAAGAATATTCTTAGCATTTAAAACTTACAGTTCCTTAATATGGGTCAAATAATGAATGCGTATAAAATTTTGAACTTGTATAATAAGATGGCCTCTCCCTTATACGACTCTCTCATGTTATAAGACTTTTTCCATGTCATAAGACTTGTTATTATGGTCCCCTGAAAGTCGTATAAGTGAGAGGTCGCTGTATAATTATTTATTGTATTAGATAATAAAATAAATGATAATATTTTTTAAATTACTTCGTATTTGAATGTTTCCGATGATTTAAAATTTTTATTTATGTACTAAAGTAATATTATAAAACACTCAGAATGGGAAGCAGAGAAATACTTATTAAAATTTGCACTTAGCAACATTTTTCAGAAAATACTTACATTGCGCCTTTTTGTATTTGAATAATGAGATATCAGCAAGACCTATTTTCCCAACATATCGCCCAAAATCTAAAAAGAAGAAAAAAAAGGAACAAGGTTTTAAGAATGCACTAATGTTTCAACAAATACTTTATCATAACCTAATAAAACTCGGGTTAAATCATGTGCAAAATTCAAAATGCCTGAGTTCACCTTGAGGATGCAGTATTAAAAATTATAATTTTCAAAGAAAAATCTGTTAAAAAGTCACTGATAAGTTTCATCAAAGGAAGAAATAATTAATAATATGTAAAATAAATAATTATGTGATAGTACGTCTGTCTTTTTCTTACATTATTTCAGAACGTTAAATCCGAAAATGAGCACGATACATTTCTTAACATGTTTTGTTTGTTATTTTCAGCAAATGAAGGAATATAAGTGAGAAATATTGTTTCAAAATGTTACTGGCAAAACTGACTTTGTTAATGACTGCATTTTTATAATCAATTTTATACACATTTATTAAGTACCTAAACACAGAGTTTAGACTTTATTCTATTGTAAGTAGATGTGCTGATGAATTATCTATCCCGAAAAAATATCCATCATGCAATTATAAAGCTGTTAAAACATTATTTCACAGACGAAGACTATATCATATCATACAGCTGCTGTTTTTACGAATTCAAAAATCGTTCACAAATTTTACTGACTTACAAAATTACTGTCTGCAGTTTCATCAACGGACACGATTTTTCTTCTCGAAATATTTTTTTCATTAAACTTGTTGTGATATTGAACGATAAACTTTACTGACATAGTGTTAGTTAATTGTTTTGGCTGTGCTGGTTATCTGTGGGAAGGGGACAATTTTTTAAAGGATAAATAGGCTGTCCCAGAATAGTGGTAACAGCTTTTAACTCTTTATTTGCTATAGATAAGATTGTCGACAACGAAGATGAAAAAAATGTTCTAAATAAGGCCTAAAGTAAGACTCCGTTAAAATAAAAATCCCTCTCGTTAATTTTCAAAATATTACACTTTTTATATTTGTATACAATCCCCGTAAAAAAAAAATTCACAGTCAGTAAAATGTTCTTCATACACTAATGTGGTGAAAACATGTCAGCCTTTCTTCATAAAAAGTCCAAGAAATATCAATAAACAAAGACAGTCACGGCTTATACATGAATTTGAATGTAAGTGGTTATTAAAAGAGTGCAAAAAATTATTTTATTTCGTAATTTCTATACGACCTCAAAAAACGCGATCTTCCGACGTGACATTTTTTCCCTTCGAGAGCCATTGAAAAGTGGTTTAAGTGAGCAAATGTTCCTCTTTATATCTCTGGCACTTTTGGGATATAATTTTCAAAATTTGTTCATGACCTTCTTAGTGTATGGAGCGCATTTGACTAACTGGTAATTTTTTCCTACGGGGATCATGTACAAATTAAAAAAGTGTAACTTTTTTTAAATTAAAGAGATGATTTTTTTTCTTCACGCAATCTTTTTTCTTTCCTTATTTTGACCATTTTTTCAAATTACATTGCCCACTTATCTCTGATAGATAAAAAATTAAAGCTTATTACCACCTTTTTGGGACTCGCTGTATAAACAATTCATTTGGTATGATTTATCTGTTTTACTTTATATAGTGCGGCTGAAATTTTTCAAAATCTAAATAAAAATAATACGTAAAAACAAAAAAGAATAGTTTCCAAACATTTATGAGTGTATAGTTTGTATATATAGTTTAAACGTAATATAGTTTAAACGTAAAAATAGATATAACTCAAATTAAATTCAAAATGATAATGTTCTTCTTTTAAATAACGTAAGAACACATTATACTCAAAAATGATTTTTTTGGACGCACATTTCAAGAAAAAGACAAATTACTTTCTGCACGCTTTTCTCCGGTTATCTTTAAAATAATCTTAAGTCTCCCTCAAAAATGTTAGCCTTTTAATTTTTTATATCGATTCATTTCGTATTTATATTACGAATTGAATTAGGGTTGGATGCGAGACCACTTTTTGCGTGACGAAACAGCGATTTACAGCTTTTTTGCGAGACGAGACAAAGCCTTAAGGCTGTTTTGCGAGGCGCCTATTTTCCGTCTCGCGTTGATCCCTAAATGGAATTACAGAAAATAAAATCTTGAAAGGCTGGAAAACACTTTTTAATTATTTACAAAAAAATTGCAGTGAGGTTGAAGCAAAGAATAGAATTCAACACATTATGGGCCCGTTTACATGGACGAAAATCCGGGGTCAATGCCGGAACTTTCGCTCCTTTCTACCCCGCTTCCCCTACGTAGGGAAAAAGTGCTGGGTAGAAAGATTCCAAGGGCCCGATTCAAACGAAACGCGATCGGTCGTCTCCAAAACGATCGTTTTCTCTCTGGAAGTTCGATCGCTTTTACAAGCGATCGCAAAAGTGTATTCAAAGTGAAACAAAATAGGCGATCGAACTTACAAGTTTGCTAGATCGAAACTTTATCGCCACAGAGTGAAAACGCAACTTCCGGTGACGTAGAAAGTCGCTGTTAACAAATAAAAAAATCGCATCTTTCTCTGGAAAAAATTTTTAACTTAATGGCGACGACTAACTGTTTATTTATTTATGTTTGAGCTTTTTCCCCAACAGTATTGTAGGTTAATGTTTTAAAATTTTAACTGGTTTAGGTTAATATTTTTTGTATGTTTATAATCATGGAAACGCATTTTTAATTTATGAAGATTTTTTTTTTAGAAAATTATTGATAATAGTATTGTTCGTCATAATTATCATGTCGAATTGTTCGAATTATCGAATAATAATTGTTCTCTAGTTTGCCTACTATATTTTATTTTTCTGTAGCAGAGAAGCTGTTTATAATTATAATGGAGGGGTAGAATTACTATACATTTCATGTTCTGATATATAATTATCAATCAAAGACATCCTTAATATAATGATATGAATATTTGTATTTGTTTAGGAGGGTTGCTAGGATGCTTATTTTAGCGAGAAATTATTCGTTAATGTATTTTTTCGCGCTGTTTCAAATATCAAACATTTATCGAGCAATAAACGATTTAAAAAAAGGACTACAGATGGCGCCTGCATCGTAGTGTCTGCTAGAGTAGAACTCAAAGTCTGATAGTCAACTGTCTGATAATTCCAACGGATTGCTTCGTAATTTTAAATAACGAGTCTTCATTGTTGTTGTAATCTTCTCATCAACCATCCGCCGATCGATCCGCCATGTTCGAGAAAACGATCGCTTTTGGAAAAACGATAGCAAAACACCAATCGCAGTGTCACGTGATCCAAAAGCGATAGACAGGTTTCACTTGAATAGGAAACATAGGAATCAGTCGAAAATTTCCGCGATCGCAACGGAAAACGATAGAACTCTGTTTCGTTTGAATCCGGCCCCTAGTCCAGTGAAGGGTGAATGCAGGGATAACCTCGCTTTTCCATGATGCATAGCGTATTTCTCCCTATACTCTGCTTTTACCCGGGATTTTCCTTTTTCCCATGTAAACGGACCTTATAGCTAATCAAAGACCTATAATTTGTTTAATGTGATCATAAATAAACTGAAATTACGAGGAATTTCAAATAAAAACAAGTTTTAAAAGTTTAATTTGCGAATTATCAAGAACTGTTGGCTTTCACCGAAGATACATTGTACTGTACGTATTTACATAGATATTTACATTAAGAGAAAGAGAGAGACAGAGAGTTTTATCTGGATCCATGGCTGTTTTAGCTAAGTACTACATCATGCATACTTCTATCTACGATTCTACAGCATTATATTTGGGAAAACACAAACATCCATAATCTAACGGGATTCGAACCCAAGACCAAGCCTCTAAAAATGAATTTATGTGAATCTATGCTTATTTTAAATAAATATTAGTCATTATACTGGTGTCGGTTTCTATGCAGTCAATTGTACAGGAACTGTATAATTGGATACATAATTTTTTTCATCTCAATTTACATATTTCACGGACCTTAAAAGATATGTCTAATAATAATAGAATATTACAAATAATTCACCTCGGAAAAGAAATAAAATAAATTAAGACCCTCTAATTTTTTATGAAACTGGAATTTTGCTTACATGTTTTCCAAATTCTTGTACAACATTCGAAAAGAATAATGTTTCCAGTTATTGCTCGAACAAGAATTTATTTTTCTAATATTTTTGTTTAAGAAACTAGTTTTTTAAAAATCGCTCAACTGAATATAAATGTTTTGGGACCTTTTGGGTTTAAAATTTTTATCTTACATGGACGTTATTTCCAGCACATTAACATTGTAAAATATGCTGAAATATTTTATTTGTGAAGTAGTTTATTACGTCATAGGCATTCTTTGACATGAAATCTGACGAGGTTGTAATATATTAAAGTAAAAATAATGCAGAATTCACATGTCACTGATTTAAAAAATAGGAGCTTAGAACATCTTCCCGATTAGATAAAAATAAATTGCTTATTGAAACAAATTCAGTGTTTCAAGATTAAAAAATTTTAAGATTTCAAGTTTATTTTTAAACCTAAATCCATGAAACTATGCTCGACAAGTCTTTTAGATTGAGAATGTATACATATGGATAGTCTGAATCGTTTAAAAAAATTATTTTTCTGATTTGATCTAAAATATTCCTTTTTTAAAATATTAGATAAACTTTTAACGCCAACTTACCGGTTCTGGATCTGGCATGCTCAAGCATACTTCCATCAATGTAGCCATAGCCATAACGGAAACAATTAAGACCTTTTGGAGAAACATTGTTATCTTGCTTATGCTAGAACTGGAATACGCCTGGAGATCGCAAAACTCGCAATTTATAGGATAAATTAAGTTGCGCACAGGGTTCAAAAAATGTGCATCTTCATCCTAGCTGAGGATGTTTTTACATTAGAGCTAAGCGGGTTTGCGCATTCCTAATTTTGTATTCCTTTATTTACATTAAATTTTGTTTATGTCACTGAAATTAATTTCTTTTGAAACGTAAAAAAGTGCAGTACCATGACCTGAATAATCAGCAACTTTTTTTGACAACAATCTTATTTTTTCGAAATGAGGTAAATGATGATTTAGAATTTTAGATTTGTCATAAATGTCAAATAAGATAATACTTTTCTGCTGTTAATGTTGTATTTTATAAGTTGTATAAGTTTGTCCATTCTATAGAATAAATTTTTTTTTAAATAACCCAAAAGTTTACAATTATTTAGCAAGTAATCTAAATGTAAGCATTAAATTCCCATTTTCTAGTTTCATATTTGTTTCAAAACTGAAGAACTAAGATATATCATATGTGATATACGTAGAGATATTGATGTTTATTTCTTGACATTCAAATGCAACCAAAATTAAGAAATCATCAACCTTTTCTTTTGAATCTGCTGTTTAAGCCTTTGACACACTGTGGATGCACCGTGAAACCACCCAGGCATGTATCCAGAAAAACATTTCGGAGGGGGTCCAAACGGTATAAAAGGTAGAATTTTTCACAAAAGACTTTATCATTATCATTTTAGTAATAAAAAACAAAATTTGTGGGGGGAAGGGGTCCGGACCTCCCCTCTCCCCCCTTAAATACCTCCTTCAACCACCTTATTTCAGCGATGTCACTGCTTGCCCCCAAAAATATGGTTAAATGGTCCCAACCCTTAAAATGTGTAGTCGTTGCCGTCGATCCATTTAACAACCAACAACATGGCGTTTCAATCGACGGCCATGATATTGGTAATGGATTGGTAATTATATGGCAACGGCTGCCCTTTTTCAGTGATGGACAGTCTACCAGTTGATCTTCTATATTGATGTGAAAATGCTTGCGCTTCAAAAGGTTAAAAAGAACAGAAACACTCTTTGTTTTGTGATGGGGAGTGTTTTGTACATTGTGTTTTCTAAAACAGTGTTTCCCAGCCGTTCTACTCCTTCGGTGCGGCAAAAATATGCAAAATATTTCTCGAACAAGCATTAGGCCAAAATGACAAATATTACATACCGTACTAGCAATTTTGCTCGGGCCGTCATCGGCTGGCTGCGTGGCCGGTGGTAGCCCGAGCAAAATTGCTAGCAGGGTAAACACATGTTTTGTTTACTAAATGGAGTTTTATAAATATACAATTTCCAGCTATAGCGATATTTTCTGCTGATCATTTTTCAAATAAATTGGACTTACGTGGACCGATAGCAAATCGCGATCGGCACCAATCCGCGAACCATTGGTTTTAAAACGCTGCTCTAAAACGGTTTCTTTGTTCAATAAGCTCAAATGCTTCAAACATTTTTTCGAGGCATTTAGGGAAAGAAAGGGTGCATGAAGAGTTTTGGATAAAGCGGGCTTGTTAGTTCAAGAACTCTTCAACGGGTGGAGCGAGTGACGTCATCTTGGGAACGCATGTGAGAAAATTTATTTACAAAGTACGGTTTTATCTCAGAAGAATATACATATCTCCCCCCAAAACTGTATACAATCATCTATTTGAAGATCGTGTTGTTTTAGTGTAAGCGTTTTATCTTTTTGGCCGGAGACTTACCTAACAATCAGGAAGTGGTTTGAGATCTTTTAAAATAGACCAAGGCATCATGAAACATGATAAGAGCATTGACTGCCGAGCTTAATCCTTTGAAGCGCAACCATGCTTAAAAAAGGATGGCCGTTTTCCATCGTTCGATTTAACTACCAGCAAGATGGCGGTCGATCGAATCGTTCATCGGATGTCACAGATCTAGAGACCATTTTTGGACACAGATGGCTGAGCGACACCGCACAGCCAGGTGTGTCAATTAAATTTTCTATTCGACGAAAGAATTAATTTTTTCTATTCAAAAGCTATACAATATTTTCTTTTTCTAAATCTTGTGAATGCACTTGTTTAATTTATTTTGCAATCTTGAACGAAACATTGAAAGTGTACAAATAAACGACATATTAATATGAGTTTGCAAACGAAAAGGGTTGAAAATTTTTATTTAATTTTTAACAATAAGTAATGAACTAAAATTAATTGCGTTTTAAGAATATGTTTAAACATATAAAAATCAAAGAAATAAAGAAAATTACCTTGAGTCCATTCCTTTACTCTAAATTTTTATACTAAATAATTAATATTATATACAACCAATTAAACTAAATTATTATACTTGTAGAATAAAGAGTGTAACTCTTATGCAAAAGTAAATTTTATAAACCGCATTTTGTCTTTGTTATTTTTTTCAAAAATAAAAAGAAATGGTACACTTTTATGAGATGATTATATGATAGTATAGGCATAATTTAATAGCGTAATCTAACATATTCAAGATGGATTTTCCCCTTTGAAAAATAATTCTTGGATACATATGTTTTTCACATCCATCATATCTGTGAGAGAAAAAAAAAGTTGTTCATAAAATTCTTGCTTTATAATGGCGACCCCCAAATGTTGTTTCTTGGGTAATGCTATAACAACCACTAACAGT
This sequence comes from Cheiracanthium punctorium, assembly GCA_038373885.1. Taxonomy (NCBI): domain Eukaryota; kingdom Metazoa; phylum Arthropoda; class Arachnida; order Araneae; family Cheiracanthiidae; genus Cheiracanthium; species Cheiracanthium punctorium. The sequence continues at coordinate 44,439 of JAWZYV010012330.1, read as the reverse complement.
TTTATTAAATGAATCTCGTGTGTGTTTAGAGCTGGTAATTTGGTCATTTGTATAGAATGAGAGGAGCTATGTTATTTGCAGCACGATTGCAGAAGGAGCTTGGATTGATTCGAATCATCCTTATTATTCCCGGTAGCGCAGGTTAGCTCATCTAATATACTATTTTCATGGCTAATAGAATGACCTGTTAACTGTATAAGTTTAAACGAAAGAAATAAGAAAGACCCAAACTCAACTTAGGTTATTTAGCTATTACAATTTGTGATCAGCTGTAAGCAGGGGCGTAGCCACGGGGGGGGGGGTTAGGGGGGTCATAACCCCCCCCATGAGGAATTTTTTGCCATGCAAAATGTATATTCTTCACTACATTATCACACACACGTATACATATATATGAGTTGTAATAGTCGTAACCCCCCCATGAAAATTTTCTGGCTACGCCCCTCGCTGTAAAGGAGTGCATCTGAAACAGACATTTTTATGACTACCGTACAAAAGTTTTGCGATACGACGATAAATCTCTGCAGCTTTTAAGCAAGACGAAACAGGCCTGTTTTCCAGCTCGCGTCCACCTCTAATAAAAAAGTACTATAAAATGTAATTATCACAAAAGTTACAGCATAAATTACATTATAAATTGTACATTATGCTGCAAATATGGGCAACTCTTAAAAAGTTTCGGCCCAAAACTTAGGATGTTAGCGAAGTCGTGGGGTGTGTAATTGTGATTGGTTTATATGGTCTTTATGCAGGATTTTGATAGTGTTCCGCTGTCCGGATAAATCCAGGGCGTTCAACATCCGGCTTGCTGGCCGTAGGTATTAATATATTGGAATTTTACATACGAAACAAAGTTTTGTAGCGTTTTTTTTTTTTTTTTTTTTGGAAAGACGAGACACAGGTCCGTGCCGGCTGGCGTCTAACTCTAACATAAAACGCACTTTTAGAAAATGTCCTTGCTACAGCACAAACTGAAAATTTAAATTCTTGAGCTTCATCCGAAAACAAAGAGCAGGTTGTGATTTTCAGCAGGTCATTCGGGGCAAGCGCCCGCCCCCCCCCCAACAAAAAGAGGACCTCCAAGTTATCCTTTAAGTTTAAAAATTTGAATTATTTTATTTTAATTTTAAATAAGACACTGGGAAACTAATTTTATAAAAAAAAATAATAGTCATAATAATGACTTTGTTACTATTTCATAGCGCTAGCATTAAATCCATACCTTATTTTTAGCTAAACGGTAAAGGGTCAAAATAAGCAGAACAATTATTCGGCGCAAACTTATCATTTAGGCGTGGCGTACGTAGTGAAGTATGCTGATCTCGAGGAAACCATAGAGCTGATTTTGAATTGAAACACACAAAAGAAAATAACTTCCTAAGTGGAGTGAAGTGAAAGATCGATCCCACTTTAAATTAATGCTAGGAAAATAAATGCAAAAATAGTTCCGAATATCTTACTTGAAAAATACGGAGTGAAATGAAGAATTGAAACTTAAATGATATAACTGAAATATTCCTACATAATGTTATTATTATCTAACTATTGCATTTCGTTTTACGTGGTGTTTCGTTTACATAAGTGGTTCAGTCATTTATTCAAAAGATACCCGAGAAGAAAGAAAGAGAAGGTGGCTGAATGGTCGTCTATACTTCTCGAACATTTTACGATATTAAAACTGGCCATCAACTATTTGGACGAATTAGAATTCTTGATATCAGAGGTCAAGGTTCTTACTCTTCAAACGCTTTTGGATTGTTCGGAAGACACTTTTTGTGACTTGTTGCAGATTGTATAAATATGTACGATAAGTCTTGAGACCTTTTGACAGCTGTCTAGATGTAGATTTTTGTACATGTAGATGCAGTGTATTTCCCTTAGGGTAATTCCGGGATAGATGGACCACTGGGTAAGGTGGACCCGCCAAATATATAGTTAATGCGCCTCCCCATATATGGCGCAAATACCTCAGTGAGACACTTAAAGAGATTTTATAAGGCGTGCTACTATTTGCTACTCAAAAATCATAATAGTTTTTCAACTAATTGTCATTGTTGCTGTTGGTGAGTCAAATAATTTTTTCATATAGTTACAATTCTACAATTAAAAGTTTTATTTTATATGTTGTCTATCTAGTTTTGATGATGTAATCTCGAGAAACATGTAGGCTTCCAAATACCCAATAATGGCGACGTGAAATCCACAATGTAGAGTCAGGGCGGGTTGTACTTGTAATCCGGACTATCGTCAGAAATGGAACATGCCAAAGTGAGAGAGATGGACCACTTCTAGGCGGGAGAGATGGACCAGGTTTTGTGTCAATCTTAAGTCATAGCACATAAAAACAATTTCATATATATTACATGTCACATACGAATTCATGTAAGCTTAATAAATTAATTAAGATTAATTTAATTGCGAGTAAGTTAATTTTAATTTTCATGTAAGGGAAATATTCATTTATAAATTTAATGCATGTACAACTTTTTCATTATTTTATGGTGGTCCATCTTTCCCATTCATATGATACATCTCACCCAGACAGAGTAGCTCGGGTGAGAGAGACCACATAGTAAATATTTTTAAAAATCATATTAAAAAATCCTTTACATACATGATTTTCTGCATTAGAATTTTTGTAAGAAATATCATACACTATATGTATATACTGTGAAAAGTAAAAAATATATAAATATATGGCTTTTAGAGAACGAAGAATAAACTTGGTCAATCTCCACCGGAATTACCCTACAGGAAATACCATGATTGGCGACAGATGCTGGCAGCATTTTAAATGAAGATTTTCCAGAAAATCTATTTGCATCAAAACGAGATGATTAGACGAATGCTTGGAGATAAATCTCGAGTTCATGTACTTATTTAGTAGTTTACATGGCACAGAAATTGTTCTTGAGCTGATGGAAAACTGCAAATAGCACATGATTTAGTGACTTCGGAAGTTCCGTTTAATTTCGATTGGGTCTGATTTTTGTTGCATTTCGAACCTTAGAAATTGTGATGTCTGTTCACTTTCGATGGTTCATAAATAATATTGCTTTTCGAATTTAGATTATTGCAAACCGATGTAATGTGACTTGAAAAATGTTGCATTTCCATTCAGTGTGCGAAATACAAAGGAGAATTCATTTACTGCTGATGGAACATACTACTGTAACACTGTGATTGTACTTATGATGAAAATGTGGAAAATTGTTTTTGGTTTGAAAATTATGCTAAATATAGGCACTATATTGCGGTTTGGTGTTTAATCATTTTGGCTATTGAGGAGGAAAATTAAATCTATTGATTTAGTTTCTTACAGATCTGATGGTGTTAGGTGAAGAAGCTTATAATAAATTGTGACTATTGAACATTAAATGTATTTTTTAAATACTTAAGCCAGATTTGGATGGGGGTCTAGGTAATTTAGGTGATTCCGGGTCAGCACCTGCTACATTTAGAAAGTTTGGCAACTCAAGCTTTGACGTCATCACTAGGGCTACGAAAATGACGTCATCACAATTTTACTTTCAGAAAGTAAAACGATTTAAAATTTCTGGTGAATGCTACAAATACTAGAAAACATCTTAAATTATACACTAAAATTAGCATACCTTTATCATACAATATTATATTCATTATGATCTATTTCCTTATCTTATTATTTAATTTGTCATGGTTAAAACCTGCCATTTGTCATAAAATTAAATTTTTTATCTCAAGTTATTGAAATTTCGTTATACGTGAGTAAATTCGCCAGAAATTTTTAATAGCTTTATTCAAATGTAGGCCTAGTGATGACCTCAAAGCTTGGTGACGCAGCAGCTGTTAGCTTCTCTCTGTCTAGGTGATGATCGTATAGAGACTTGTTCCATGTTTACTAACAAATAGCTCAGTGATGTCAGGTAGAGTAACCTTCTTCGTTACTTATGCCAACCAGTCGTCCCGTAGAATAAGTCTATTGGTTAGTTTAGCCATCCAAGAGGAAGTGTGACGTCACGTGGAACAAGTCTATAAAGAGGGGTGGTGAATAATTTACGGATGCGTCTGAATTTCTTTTTTCGGATTTTACTGTTTGGAAAGACGGTGCTCCGTAGTTTTTATCAAAGAAAACATGTGAAGAACTGTTTTCTTAGAGCTAATTATTAACTATACATATGCGCAAGTCGCCAAATAATGAAAAATCGCCAAGGGTGGCAAATTCACAAGGTGTCCAATAGGTTTTACATAATTAAAAATACAGCTGAAACAGATGTTCTGATTTTATTACGCTTTAGCTCCGAACTAATATAACTTCTGAATGGCAGCATCAACTATCATTGTGTTTCTGAGCAGTGCAAATAAGTTTTCCAGCAATTATACGCGGAGTCGCCACTCCAGATGGAGTATAGCTCAGGACCCGTACAACAAGGATTCCTATAACAAAATATCTACCGTGCTATGGACGGGATCTACTGTACTGTGAAATTTAAATTCTTATGTACCAATGAACATGCAAGAACCAAGCAATGTGTTGCTCAGTAACATTCTATCTGATCCAATCTTCGGGTTTTGTCTGTTGAAATTATGCCTTTTTTTTAATAAGCCTTATTAGGGGGCCGAATGCCTCATACGAAAAGCGAGCGTAGCGAGTCTGGGGGTTTTGGCCCCTAATAGTTAAAAATAAAGGATAAGCTCAAATATTTAAGCTACATTAAAAGATTCACGTACTTGATCGCGATTAGATTAGAAAGATTACGCTTAAATACAACTTTTAAAATATGTAATTTATTTATTTATTTACTAGCTGAAGTACCCGTTCTTCGCACGGGATTGAATGGACTTTTTGATATTACGATTTGTGGTGATTACTATTCATTGTAATAAAGAGATATAGCAAAATGGATATCGCATTATATTGTGTTCAATAACCATGCATACCGAATTTCAAGGCAATCGTTTGTACGGCGCAGAAGGCCATGCGGCGTAGCGCAATCTAGTGGCGAGTTTTAGCAAAACGGATACGGCGAAAATATTCTTCGCATTCAGATATCGATGAATACGAAATTTCAGGACGATCGGCTGAACAGCCCTGAAGTTCATGTGTTGACGCGACATCTAACGCGAAACTCTTCCCCGTGTTCAAATATCTATGTATACCTCTTTTCATAGCGATCAGTTGCACAGTCAAGAAGTGATACACTGCAGCGCCATCTAGTGGTTAATTAAAGTAATGATTTGCTACAGTGCCGTCAAGTGGCGAGTTATAGCAAAATGGATAACGCCAAAATATTCTCATTGTTCAAATAGCTATGTATACTGATTTTCATAGCGACCGTTTGAATGGTCAAGAATTTGGCCTGCTGCAGCGTCATCTAGTGGCGAGTTAAAATAATAATGCATGGCAGTGCGATCTAGTGGTGAGTAACATCAAAAGGAACACAGTTAGAATATATTCTTCGTGCTGAAATGTGTAAGTATAAGAAATTTTATGCCGATCGGTCGAACGGTATAGAAGTTGATGCGTTGCAGCGTCATTTAGCGGCAAGTTACAGCAAAATGGATACTGAAAAATATTCTCCGTGTTTTAATATCCGCGTGTACCAAATTTCATCGAAATCGGTTGGACGATATTCGCATAGTAAACGGCTAAACGGAATAGAATTTGACGTTCTGCTGCGCCACCTGGTGGCAAATTAGAGGAAAACGGATAGCATAAAAAGCTTCTCCATGATAAAAGACTTAGGTGAACCAAATTTCATGGTACAACGGTGCTCAACGGTGCTGGAGTTTTTCAACCTCATACACACATACCAACATTCATTTTTATCTATAACCAGTGTCATTATATATCCCAGTCTCAAATAAAATCCAGTTTCAAATCTAAGCCTCGCCAAAGTGCCAACATACGCCATTTTGCAAGCGTTTTTTCAGGAAATTATTCGAAGCATTGACTTAGCAGCAATCAATATGGGAAATGGTTCGACCGCGAAAAAGTAAAGCAAGCCTTTATTTGAAAAGTGGAATCCCTTAATACACCGAATTTTTTAAAACTAGCTGCATACCCGTTCTCCGCACGGTAGGAAACGCATACTTTCCTAACGCACGTATAATTCGAATTAAACCCAGCAATGCGGAATCTCAAAACGTGAAAAAATACTTGAATCGTGACTAAAAGTTGACGTCATGAGTGCAAATTTTAGACGATTGCAACATGACACAAAAACTACGCCGATGTGACTGGCGATCAAAAAAGAAAGAACTTTACGGAATGCAGGCAAAACTTTTCTCTTTCGAAAAATGCCTGATTTCTGCATCATATAATTTTCTTTGTGAGGTTTATAATTTATAGCATTAATATATATTATATACCACATAAATGACATTACATGATGTTGGCAGCAATTTTACCTTGCATTTCGCAAAGCGTGGACAATGCATTAGCGCAGTTATTTTGCAGAGGACTTTATTGAATTTCACCTAAATTAACAAATCCTACATGAAACAATGGATGCACCATTTACGTTTAAAAGCCGAAAATGCACCCTGCTCCGGTGAAAATCATGTCGCTTTTGTAAATGAAAACGTTCGTGATGTAACTTCTGAGAAAAAGCTTATTTACCTTATTGAACTCTTAATGCAGTATCACACTTGTTACATAAAACTGACGTTGATCTATGTCATTTCGCACTAAATAAATAATTTCATATTTCATTTTTTACAGATTACAGATTATCCCTTTATAACATGGTCTACAACACGAATTCTTAGAACACGGCGAAAACATTACGATCGTTTTCGTGTAACACGTTAAAAGAGACTTGCATAGCACGGTAAAACGAGACATATGTTCTGATATTATGACGCTTTAGCTCCTGTAATTAACATACCTTTTGAATGGCAACACCAAACATTATTGTATTTTTACGGAGCGCAAATACGTTTTGCCGCGATTATACCGCGCAGTCCGCACTCCAGGTGGAGTATAGCGCAGGACCCGTACAACTCGGATTCCTATAACACGGAACGTATCTACCGTGTATAGGGAATCTATTGTAGTTGCATAGTGTCAAATTCAATAGTTAAGAAAATTCTGGGTTGCCGTATTTACTAATATTTCATTTCACCTTGGTAGCCGAAATGTATTAAAACCAAATATCCGAACTGTATCAAAAGTAAACTTTACTAAAAGTAAAATTTTTAATTCTGTATAACCCTCAAAACAACTTCGGTGTTTGCCAACTACGACGGTTTTTCATGACGTGACAACTTATGCTTGCGTACAGTGGTGTAGCCAAGGAGGGGATCGGGGGTCATAACCCCCCATACGGTGTTTTTTGCCATACAAAATGTGTAATCTTCACTCCCTTATCACACACACGTTTACATATATGTGAGTTGCAGTAGTCGTAACATTCCCATGAAATATTTCTGGCTACTCCTGCTTGCATATACTTGATCTTTCTTTTTTTCATGTATCAGTGATCAATATACTCCAGGATCGGAATCTCCACGGTAAAAAAAAAAAAAAAAAAGTCTAAAAAATCTGACACCAGAAAATTCTGAGGTTATGTGCTGCTCTGGATAATCTGCCAGCAAAACAGCAAAAATGACGTAAAAAATGACATCCACACGCGAAGGAAATAAGATTAAAGGTATGCAGAATTGCATAAAAACTTCGATAATTTTTAAAGTGCAAGTCTGTTACAGTTCTATTTGTTTCGCATTTGATATGTTTTCACTTTTCCGAGTCTTAAAAGCTGTAGAAAGGAGTGGTTTCACTTAATTGTAAAATTTAACAACTTAAGTGGCAACAATGGATTCCGTTGCTACGGAAACTATAGCAATGTTAAAAATAGAACACGAAATGCGTTATCTATGTTTCCTTTGCTAGAACTGCCATATTGGCGTCATTAACGCCACCAGTCGATGTCAAATAGCTCAAATCACAAATTAAACTTGCCACTAAAGCTAATTCGCAATACCCTGTTTGGCGGAATTTAAAAAAAATTATCTATGCATACGCTAGTGACATTGGCTCATCTCAATCGTGGAACGGAATTCATAATACGAGCAGAGCTGCACTACATTTGAATATTTTTCGCCTAGTTTGCTAAGAAATGTACTATAGTAGAAATCAACGTACATTTCAATTCGTAAAACAAAAAATATATTAGACAGTATTAATTACGTCTGTTTCTAACAGTTTCCAATAAAAGATATGTAGCGCTGCTTAAACATATAAGAATGAATTATTAATTACACGTATAATACTTCAATCGCCAAAATGCCAACATACACCATTTTGCGAATTTTTTTTTTTTTTTTTTTTTTTTTCAGGGAATCATTCGAAGGTTTGATTTAACAGCAATTAAAATGGGAAATAGTTATCTATCAATTATATTGTTAGCTCGCCAAAATTTAATACAGGCATCTAATTGATTAGTAGCAGTCGTTTAAATTATTAAGTATAACGTGTTTTAATCTCCGTAATGACAGTATACAAAATGCGAGAATTTTTATTTTCTGAAATTTGGCGGAATTCCTCTAACTTAAATCAGTTTACTTAATTTGGTGAAATTTCTGTAGATAGATTGTTTAAAATCGCCTTAATAACTGCATTATTTCTGTATGAAAAATTGAAGTATAGCTCCGTATTCTATTAAAACCTATGCTTGTTATTAAAAATACTATTTCGCTACACTCTCAGTAAGTTGCGCCAAGCCCACAACAGTGTAAATCGGTAGAACCTACTACTTTCTCAAAATCGCCAAATCAGCCATTTTTTCCCTCTAAACTAAAAAATATACGTATTAGTCTCGGAAATCTCCCTATCCCTTATTCTTTTACACATAAAAAAAACATTGAATTCCTGCTATGATTTCATATGCACGCAATACTTTAATTAAAAATAATTTTGTAAATAATCTAAACAGAAAAAAAATCATTATTCTTTTATTTTTACTGCAGGAGTCTAAATAATTTAATAAATTCGCCAAACATGACAACCTCGATGCTCATTTCTCACTTTTTTGACTGCAGTGGTTACAATTGAGGAATTGCGGAGAGCAAAAATTAGCGTTATTGATGGGTTTTTTATTAATATCTCCTAAACTAATTCGAATTTTAAAATTTAAATTCGCGGAGGTTCTTTCTCGGAATTTTCCAAATCCGTGGATACCTCGATCGAAACTCAAGTCCCAGCCGTTTCGGAGGAGATGATGTTACAGACAGACAGACGCGCACAGATTTTAATAGTATAGAAGAAGATTATCAACTATAACGTGTTTTATTCATCGTTACTCCGATGTACTAAATGAGAAGATTTCAATTTTCTGAAATTTGGCGGAATTCCCCCAACTTAAATCAACGTACTCATTTGGCGAGAATTCTGGAGATGGATCGCTTGAAATCCCTTAACAACTGCATTATTTCTTCCCGGATCATTAAAATTTAACGCTGTATTCTAATAAAACCTTTGCACTTGTTTTCAAAAATCTATTTCCTTAAGCTCTCAATAAATTGCGCTAAGCCGAAATCTGTGCAAACCGCTAGAACTCACTTTCTCAAAATCGGCATTTGAGCCATTTTATTTTTTCGCCAAACTAAAAAAATTTACCTATTAGCCTCGAAAATCTTCAATTCTTATTGTTTTGCGTATAAAACATTTCATTCCTGCTCCGATTTCCCATGCACACGATATTATAATTTAAAAAAAAAATAACCTTACGAATATAAACTAACAAAAAAAATCATTATTATTCTTTTATTTTTACTTTGAGAATTTAAAACATTTTATTCGGCAAAATCGCCACACATGGCAACCACGATCCTTATTTCACACTTTTTTCACTACAGGGGTTACAATTACGGAAAGCTTTTTGCGTGGAGAGCATAAAAAATCTCTTAAATTCTGGGAACGGGTGGACTTTCAAAGTTTTAAAGTGGACTACGATTTATTCTATATTATTTTACATATCTGTGCTAAATTTCAGGCCGATAAGTCCATTTTTGTGGATTTGTATACGAATCAAATCCACAAACAAACAAACAAACAAACAGGATTTCATTTTTATTTATAAGATTTATTGAAAAATTACCATTGGGGAAGTATTAGCACTATTATAAACCAATATATTATCTATCAGGGAGTATTCTAAATTTCAATACGCTCCGCACAAATCAGTTAATTTAACTAGAAAATGTTTAGAATTATTCTTCGATTTCGAAGGCAATCCTCATCTCCCAAAAATGCTTATGCAAAAACTGGAATCAATGCCATGTTGCGCGATGAGAGAAAGATTCTGGTACGGAATGCAGATTTCACGTGCTCTCAGCCAGGTGGAATTTCAGGGCCATTTATTCCGCTTCGTAATTTCTTTCCGAGCGGAATCGAGAGTTTGTAATAAGCCAAACAGACTTTAATTGGAATTGTGACGTCACTCGGTTCGAATTCAGATCGGAATCTCATTCCGGCGTGCTTATGGTGCAGGTGTGGAATGATCTCTTGACTAGAAAAGCTCATTCTAACAGAATAAAACTTTAATTTTGTAAATAAAATATTTCCTCTTCTCTCACTTTCACTCAGAAGTCTATTAGAGTTTTATCTGTAATCTTTTGACAATACACAGAATTTATAACTTATATACTAGTGCCGATATGCCGATCCATTCTTTGAACTCCTACAATGCTGACGAAAATTCGGGCTTTTTTGAAAATTTGAATTACATATTAATCCGTCAATGACGAGTACTTGAACAAGTCTCTTATATTTGACGAGAAATCGCTAAACTTTATTGAAGAACTAGCTGCGTGCCTGTTCTTCGCACGGTAGGAAACGAAAAATTTCCTCACATGTGTAATTCGAATTAATTCCAGTGATGTGGAATCTAGAAAAAGCAAAATTATTTCACTCTTGACTTAAAATTTGCTTCATATATGTAAAAACCTGAGATCATTGCAATATAATGACACACACACACACACACACACAAACAAAAAAAAAACTTTGTCAGTGTCATTCGGTATCAAAAAAGTGAAAATGGACCGTTTGCAGTGAACTTCTCACTTTCAAAATGTCTTATTTCCTCAGACATGCTGTCTTTCAGGTTCACGTTTTAGCGTTAAATACCTCAGACGCTACATGAAATGGACATTTTTTATTTTATTTTAAAATACGTCACCCTCTCTTGCAACCCTTTACAAAAAGAAAAGAGATAAGACTGCGCTATTTATAAAGGCTTTAAAATTGTTTTTCTAGATTATGCAGTTTAATTTTTCTTCTCACAAATAAATCCAGTATTTATAAAAGGAAATCGAGCCAAGCAAAGAAATCGTCTGCTCGCGGGACCCGTTTTTATTTATTTTTTTCAACTGGCAATTTTAATCATTGTTACTCTATCCATGACAACCAAACTGCAAGATATCAAACCGAAATTTATAAGCAGGTGCTACGGAAATGAAAATCCTTTACTTAAAAATTCGTAAAAATTCTCCTAATTTATATTTTTCCTCCGTTCTTCTTTTAAAAGTGGGCGAATTGTGTGCTCCGTCTTTTGCCGAAATATAAAAAAGTTATGGCAAATAGAATTCAAGATGCAGCAGTTTTAAAAATATTTTACGAAACTCAGCGTCAAATTTAATTTATTTGAAATATTCCCAAAAATCTGCAAATTATGTTATACAGTCCGAACAGTTTTTAAAAGAAAATTTTCTCCTCTATACGATGATGTAACTATCGTTTTCTTTCGAGTGCATTACCGGCGTTATTATGTATTACGCAAGAAAAATCGCTAAAAACCGGACAAAACATAAAATAAAACATTTTCTAATTCGAATTTCGAAAAAATCGCTTCGAGGTGTGTCGAGACCCGTCTTGGAGAATTTCCGTACAAAATTTGGTAGGTCTACGATCACCCGTTTCGGAGCTACGCGAGACGCAGACAGACAGACAGACAAACTAACGGACAGTTTACACATTGTTTTATTTACATAGATTGTACTTCAATTTCAAATGAATAAGGTTCGATGAAGTGCGCCAAAAAAAATGCACAATTGAATAGACGTACGTGGAAGTCCTGAGGTGTACCATATCAGATTATCAGATTTTTTTCTTCAAGCTTTTGTTCACTCCTCCCATATTTTTGCTTGTTGAAATCCATCATGGTATATGGTTGAAGTGTAAAGACCCAGGGTTCTAGCCTACTGCGCAGCTATCGATCTAGAGGTCTGGAACTTTGGCCGGATTTCTCCAGATGCAACGTGAGTACGCATTAGAACTCTTTAAAAAGCTCTCCTCTCAAGGTACCCTCCCATCAGCCAGATACCCAGATACGTCCAAATTTACTTTAAACACACAATACCCAATATCTTTCATGCTGAGGACGTTATGAATATATTTCAATCGATTTCATACACTGTTGCGCTACACTGAATAACCGTCCCTTAATTTTTGCAGACCGGTGTAGTTGTTGTTTCTATTCATGGGCGTTGGCAGCATAAGGCAAGGAGACACACTTGCTCCCTCCCCACTTCTGGATTTTTGTTTGCCCTTTTTTCGACACTTTTTGTTCATTCCAGCATGGTGACCATATGATGAAGTAATTTTTTCTCCTGTCCTGGAAAACATTCTAACGGCGCCCATCTTTCATTAGTCTTTTTTTTTTTCAGGATGGTGGGGTGAGATTTTGTATTCGCTGAACGCATATAAATTTAACACCCCCCCCTCTCCACCCCGACTGAATTTTTTTTTGCCCTTTTTTCCCCTACTTTTTGTTCTTTCGAACATGGTAACCATATGATGAAGCAATTTTTGCCCCTTTCCCTGAAAAATATTCTGCCAACGGCCATGTTTTTTTTGTATTCCCTGAAAACCTTTAATTTTAAAAAACAGGAACTTAATATTTACTTTTATATTATTACTAAATATGTAAAATGTTGGTCTGGTTTTAGTCGAAGAAATTGTATTCTTGAAAATAGACAAACTTGAATTACAAGAAACTTCATCTGAAAAAAAAAAGATCTGTCCTATTTATTCAAAATTTATGACGGGAAATCTGAACTTCTAAATCATCATTTATTTCATTTCTAAACTTCTGCATCACATTGTCATTCTAGTCACAGACATGTCTATATTGTTTTACATTGCAAAACAAACTAATTTCAGTGACGCAAGCAAAATTTAGAGTAAATAACTTAGAATTGGACAACCACGCTTAGACTGTATAAGATATAAGAAAAAAAGAATAGACATACATCCTCAACTACGATAAAGACGCACATTTTTTGTGATCTATACATTTTTAATTTTTCCTATACATTGTGAAGTTTTGAGATCTCCTGATATACTTCAGTTCCAGCGTAAGCAAGATAAAATGTTTCTGCAAAAGGTCTTGATAGCTGCCGTTATGGTTGTGGCTACAATGATGGAAGTATGCTTAAGCATGCCAGATCCAGAACCGGTAGTAAGTAGAACTCGACAAAAAAAAGGAGTTAAAGTATTTCTTCTTTTTATTTTACCGAAGAGCATAAATCAATTAAGAAAAAATTGTTTTATCGTATTAGGAAAATGTTCTGAGCTTATGAACTTTTTAAATCTCCAATGAGATCTTCATTCCAGTGTCAGTACATTAGATTTGATCCCAGAGAACGGCATGACGTAATAAACTATGTCCAATTTTGATGTGCCGGGAATAATCTCCATGTAAAATTTGTAATCTAAAAAAGTTATACGATAAAACACACACAAATATTCATTAATCCAGGGGCGTAGCCAGCAATTTTTCATGGGATGGGGGGGGGGGTTACGACTACTACAACAGATATATATGTATACGTGCGTGTGATAATGTAGTGAAGAATATACATTTTGTATGGCAAAAAATTTCTCTTGGGGGGGGGTTATGAATCCCGTAACCGCCGGCGTAAATCGTCTTCGGCGGTCGCTCCCCCCCTGTGGGTACTTCCCCCCCCCTTGGCTACACCCTTGAATGATAATACTTTTAAGCTGGTTATCATTCTATAAAATGCTATATAAAGCAGTAAAAATTTTTCATGCGTTATAAAATGCAATTTTGACCGGAAACTAAGTGTTCATTATTATATTCACAAGTCAAATTTAAAAACAAAAATCAAGCTCTGATTTCTTTTTAAATTTCAAAAATAAAATTTCACTGTTTCATGAACTGTATTAATTTCTTTAATGCAGTATAGTTTCAAAGAATTCACATTAAGTTGAGAATTTTAAGAAAAAAGTTTCTTAAACTAAAAGATTTAAGACTTAGGTCATGTTTAAGCAATTAGTTTTTCAAACCAGACGTCCTCAGAAGAGGACTCAAACTTTGAGACAATAATACAAAACAAATACTAATAATTTTAAGTTTAAAAAGTTTGTTAACATTTTACGAACCTGTACTAAGTTTGGAAGGGTTACAATATGTTATTTTTCAAATGTTGTACGAGCATTTGGAAAACTTTGTAAGCAAATTTTCATAGTCTCATAAAAAATTAAAGGGATTTAATATATTTTGTTTCTCTCTATTCTAAAAAAAAGTAAAGGCCGCTGTCGCCGCCGCTGTCAAAAGCTTGTCAGCGTATCTCCTCCTAAACCGTGGGGATTTGAGTTTCGACTAAGGTGCCCACAGATTTGAAAAATTCCGAGGAACCTGCTAAGCTGATTTAAATTTCGAAAATCGAATTATTTTAGAAGATATTCATAAGAAACTGAAAAAATAAACCGAATGGTTGCCAGATTTGGCATAAAATCATTCATTCCTTTGCAACAAAGCGTTTCCAAGTATCTAGAATCGCGTGAAATTTACAAACATGAGTTAGAATTACGCCCATTTTACGCCAAAATAAAAACTATATGAAATAAGTAACTCAAAATGTGTTACACAAAGTTGAAAATTTTCAAATAGTAAGTTCGCTTAGACAACAGGAGTTTAGAATTAGCGAATATTCGTTTTTCCAAAACAGAATAACTAATATCTTGAAAATAAAAAATAATTAAAATGCAGATTATTTTAAAGCCGGTTCTCGTCCAGCTGGATTATTTGCTACCAGTAGGAATATTTGGTGGCGTTAACTATGCCATTATAGCAGTTACAGTACACTTTGGATATTTGCTAGCGCGACGAGATGGTATAATTCGTGGTGCTAAGTACGCCAATCTGCAAACGATTATGTAAATGAAAATATGGCTAACGGTTTTCCGGTAACCTTACATGAACAGTAATTATAGGTTGTGAGCATGTGTAAATCGCCAAATAATGAAAAGTCGCCATTGGTGGCAAGCTATCCTATCTGTTCCGTAGCTTTTCTTAACTTTACATGTACGCAAGTCGCCAAATAATGAAAAATCGCAATGGGTGGCAAATTCGAAGGGTTCCAATAGGTTTTACATTATTAAAAACAGCTGAAAAAGATGAAAAAGGTGTGCTGATACAGCTGAAAAAGATGTTCTCATTTTATTATGCTTTAGCTCCTAATTAATATAACTTTTGAATGGCAACATTGAAAATCATTGTGTTTCTGAAGAGTGCAAATAATTTTTCCAGCGATTATAAGCGGAGTCCGCACTCCAGGTGGAGTAAATCTCGGGACCCGTACAGCACGGATTCCCATAACAAAATATCTTCCGTGTTATGGGGAGGGGGAGGTGGTCTACTGTAGTGTAAAGTTTAAATTTTTATGTACCAATGAACATGCAAGAACCAAGCAATGCGTAGCTCAGTAACATTCTCTCTGATCCAATCTTCGGGTTTTGTCTGTTGAAATTATGTCTTTTTTACGAATAAGCCTGACAAGGGGCCGAATGCTTCATACGAAAAGCGAGCGTAGCGAGTCTGTGGGCCTTGGCCCCTAGTCTTTGTAAAATTGAATTATTTGCAAACGACTTATTATTATGAGACATGTTTTTTAGAGTAAGCGAATTAAATATGATAAAATTTGAGTTAAAGATTCTGACTAGTTATTCAATTCTTTCTTGACTGTTGACTGTACATTAACTCACATCATCATAATAACTAATCTTTATTTAAAACAAATATACACCCACATAAATATTGGGTGAAGCAGTGGGTAATGCCCCCTTTTTCTTCATAAAATTCAAACAAATATATTTTCAAGAAGTATTGAATTACAAACAAGCTGTGCCAAAGCTCAGGGCTAATATTTGCTAAAATTTAAAACAGAGCAATAAACGCATAATAGCCGCCAAGGCGGCCAGCTTCGTCGCTCCATACCTTACTTTTCTTTATATTCAGTACAGTGTTAACTAAATATATGGATTCTTTTCAATGAAAATCATGTTTCTTTGGTTTAACAGTACTTCTCATTCAATCTATTTTGGTTAGGGTTGCTACACATTTTGGGTGACATCATAAAAGCCGCTGTTGGAACTGCAAATGGCTAAAATATGCTTTGCTTTAGCTCAATGCATGGTGACATTTTTTAGATGGGCGATGAATGTGCCAAGTATTGCAAATTTGACACTTTAAAGCTGTGAAAAAGTCCGAAACATCTTGCATTGTTGTGTATACATTATTGTTATTTTGTAATCTAGCTACTGCGTGGCATATGCTTGCTCCATTCAGTGGCGGATCCACCGGGGGGGGGGGGCTCTGGGGGCTCGAGGCACCCCAGAGCTAGAAATAAGCTATGAATTAGGGAAGTTTTAAAAAAAAATTGTAAATTTTCACATGAACTGAAATTTTAAAAAGTAGCATTGCAGTTGACTCTCTGTTTACTCTGCAGCTGACTCTCTGCATACAGTTGACTCTCTGTTTAACGATGATCTCTTTCCAAAGACGATATTTCAAACTCCCAGCAACTCCAACGTAAAAAATTTCTATTCAAAGACGACGTCGTTTCTGTTTAAAAAAGATTTTTTTTTTCATCTAACGCTACAGGAATAGGCGACAAATTTTTCAAGAGCGGGAAAAACGAGAGCGGGAAATTCAAGAGCGGGAAATTCGAAGACAATCTCAACTACCTGAGTTTATTTTCAAATGTATTTTAGAAGCAAAGAGAAAATTCTTGAAGCAGCACAAAAATTTAGCTCGGAATCCAAATCCAAACGGCCGAAAAGTCAATGTGGCCGATTGGAAGAGTTTGTCAAGGCACTTCTGCATGCAAATGGTTGCATGAAGCAAGATAATCCAACATTCTAATTTCTGTGCTCCACCGTGGCCGAATGGATAAGACACTCGACATGATACGCGTCTGAAGTGCGAAGATCCCGCGTTTGGGCCTACCGCGCGGCTGCCGAACTAACTATCTAGAGTTCTTCCAGATGGTTTTCTCCAGATTTAACGTGAATACGCGTTAGAACCTCTGGCAAAATCCTCCGACCAAGGCAACCGCCCCAGAATGCAGATGTCTCTAGTATAGACTTGCCACATAACATCACGTAACACATAACTCCAATTTCTGGTGGCCCGACGAGTGGCTGAGCGCATAGCGCTCGCAACTGGGAGAAGAAAAGTGTGTGGTTCAAACTCAGGTCGCGTCCGTCAATCTAGCCGTTCGGAGTCTTATGCAGTTTTCTCCGAAACTTCTCATGAATACGGATTAAGACCTCTTAGAAAAAACCCAACGTAGGGCACTCCGTACTCGGCCTAGATCCCTAATGTAGATAATTATTCGTATTACCAAAATAAAATAAAATCAAGCAATTACTGCAGTGCTGTTATTCTGACAGAAAAGTTTGCAATGCAAAATTTTCAGGCTTCGGTTGGTTAACTAGAAAAATTCATAAAATGGAAGCTGACGCATTTCACATTTGAGAAAATCTGGAAGAAAAAATAACGGGAAGGCGAAAAATGAAACAACTGACTCATTTTGATTTTCTTGAAACTTAATTTTATTATATTGCTTGTTTTTACTACCTTTTTTAAGGTAACTTAAAATAATTTTTTGTGGATAATCTAATATATAAAATTCTCCTGTCACGGTGTTAGTTACCATACTCCTCCGAAACGGCTCGATCGATTTTAATGAAATGTTATATGTATATTCGTTAGGTCTGAGAATAGGTTTTTAACTATGTCTCATACCCCTAAGTCCACCCCAAAATTTTTAGCACCAGAGTGCTATTAATTTCAATCAAGATTTTTTGTGTAGACATTAGTGCTTCGAGTCACTTTTCAAATGTGTTTGCCAGATAACGTGGAGAGGGGGGGGCGTTACTAAAATGTTGAAAGTCGCACAAGGTTTGCAATTTTTGATAATTGATCGCTAAATGTGGTGTCAAAACGTGACAATTTATTATAAATATATTTCGAGTATAGTTAGAAAAAGTCTAGCGTATATTATAAAGCAGTTTTATTAGGCGATTTTAATATAGATTTTAATTCCAAAGAAGTGCTTTGTGGAACAAGAAAGGAAAACACGGTACACTCATGGATTAGGATGCCCATTCCAAACCGTATTTAAAATGTCTTTGAGGTATAGTTGGAATATGCCTATAGGACGAATATGCCTGGCGAAGATTGTAAAACAGTTTCAGTAGGCGATTTTAATATAGATTTTAATTCCAAAGAAGTGCTTTGTGGAACAAGAAAGGAAAACACGGTACACTCATGGATTAGGATGCCCATTCCAAACCGTATTTAAAATGTCTTTGAGGTATAGTTGGAATATGCCTATAGGACGAATATGCCTGGCGAAGATTGTAAAACAGTTTCAGTAGGCGATTTTAAGATAGATTTCGATTCCAAAGATGTGTTTTATGGTACAAGAAAGAGTGGATTCCTATTTTAACGCCCCCACTCTCGCCAACCTAAAAAATCCCCGTACTTTGCCCAGCATTGCAGTCATGGGTCTCTGGGAGTTATACACAAGTTTCAACGGTACTTACGTATTATCCCGGCGGTCCGCCAAGACAAGCAATTTTCACCAAGATAAATACCGGGCACATGAAATTGTTGATGGTTTGATATACGAATGGCAACAATTTGGCAGCAAATTTGACGAAAAAGTAGTTTGGCGGAAGTGACCGTCGGGATAATACGTAAGTACCGTTTCAACGCTCCCAAAAAAACTAGATGAAAACTAAAGTAAACAAATTAGCGATAAACGCACCAGTTAAGGAATGTGAAGACACTTAATTATTAGAACTACATTAATTGGCAATCCAAAATAAATAAAAATGTAACGGCATGCTGTACTTACATGTTGTTCCAAATCGCCATTTTAATTCTAAATTACGATTGCCACATAAATGCAAAAAATCGTCATGGTAACTGCATATGTTTAATGATCGCCACCTTGGCGAGAGTCGAGGCGTTAAAGTAGGAATCAACCTAAGAAAGACAAACACGGTACACTCATGGATTATGATGCACATTCGAAACAATATATAAAACGATGAAGTATTGTTGCAATATACTTGGCGAAGATTGTAAAATAGCTTTAGTAGGCGATTTTAAGATAGATTTTGATTCCAAAGATAGGTTTTACGAAACAAGAAAGAAAAATACAGCACAGTCATGAATAATGATACACTTTCCAACTAATGGAATAAGGAAGAAAAATAGGGACGACACATAAATTATGATGCGATTTTAATATATAGCACTACAGTGCGTATTTAAAATCTGAAAGTGTTTCAGATTTTCATCCTTTTTTTATTTTTTTTTGACAAAATTTTTTATGGAATGACTATCAATAAGTCTCAAGGCCAAACTATGTCTGTTTGTGGCTTAGATTTGAGCACACCACGTTTTTCACTCGGACAATTTATACGTGGCATGCTCTCGAGTGGGCAAACCATCCAGTTTGTTTGCGTTAGCTAAAGATGGGATAACAAAAAATATGGTTCACTCTATTCCGTTAAGGGATTGATATTATTTTTTAGTAAAATTATTGTAATTAGCGATACATATAAATTTAAAGAATGAATTACAATGAATTTATAAATGTATTGTGTTATTTTTATATTCCAGCATCGTTCACAGCACTCCATGCCTCTTCCACTCACATGCCACATCCTCACACACTTACAATAAGTTAGTCATTTCTTTCTACTAAAATAATCCTAGGAATAATTTATATGGCAAAACAACGTTTGCCGGGTCAGCTAGTCTTTATATATAAAAATCTTCTGTTCGTGTGTATGTGATTGAACTCCTCCTAAACGACTGGACGGATTTTTATGAAATTATGTGTGCGTGATTAAGTTGACTCGAGAATGGTTTAGATTTACAATTGGATCCGGTAGGCAGCGCTAAAATTGCGTTACGACGAAATAGCGCGTTATCCAACGCCAAATTGCTTCATTATTGCTAATGTATCATCAACAACAATGAAGCAATTTGGCGCATTTTCAATTTTCCCTTACACGAAAGATATCCTGCAGTTATATATTTGACCGTGCATCTTAAAAGTGAACAGCGTGTTTATTTCACTAAACTGACTGCTCTACAACGAGCATTAACTGTCCCCAAAACTACACTAGCTGAGATTATCAAACTATGCAGCCTAAATTGAAAAATGACCATTTAGAATGCCATGTTTGGCGAGTTCTCTCTCATAAGATGATTCACACCTTTTAAACGAAATTCAGAGTCGTGTGCATTTGTAAAACGTGAAACAGGGTGGAAAATATGTCAAGTTTTACGCCACATTAAACGCACGAGGAAGAATTATGTCTAAATATGTTTCTTAATGTTCATAAATTTCCAAGAGTCGTGTGCATTTGAAAACATGCTAACAGGGTAGAAATTATGTCAGTTTACGCGTTCCTGGACCGAGATTCTTCCAATATTTGCGAAAAGTCAATGGTACTTTATACGACACTTCCTTCGATGCGTATCATGAGTTACAATTATTGGAAGATGATAACCATTGGGATCTCACCCTTGCAGATGCAGCACTGAGCTCATCTCCACAGCAAATTCGTCAATTATTTTCAATAATTTTAACAACGTGTTTTCCGCCTGAAGTATCTTCTCTGCGGAACAAATATAAAGACTCAATGAGTGAGGATATTTTGCATCGGATTCGAATTACTAATCCAAATCTCAATATTGAATTTTCGGCCGAAATATATAACGAGGTATTAATAATGATTGAGGATATTTGCACTCTTATTTCGAACATGCCGCTCATCCATTTTGGCATGCCCAGCAGCAGATATGATCAAAAGCGATGTTCAACGTGAACACCAGTTTGATATGAATTCTTTGGCTATTTTTGTTGCCGATAATGAACAATTGTTTACTGCTGAGCAACGAAATGTATATGATTAAATCAACGTATCAATTGCGGCACGACAAGGTGGATTCTTTTTTTTTTTCTTTTTTTCTTTTTTTTTTGGATGCTCCAGGTAGCACTGGTAAAACGTTCCTCATCTGACTGATACTTGCGCGCATTCGATCACAAAATCATATTGCATTGGCAATTGTTTCATCAGCATTGCAGCAACCTTACTTGATGGTGGACGGACTGCGCATTCAGCATTTAAATTACCTTTGAATATTCATACAAATCCCGACGCAATGTGTAAAAGAAGCATTCAAGCATGGCTGAAGTTTTGAGAAAATGCAAAATTATTATCTGGGATGAATGTACAATGGCCCACAAGCATGCGCTTGAAACTCTCGGCAGGTCCCTGAAAGATATCAAAAATAATAATAGGCTTTTCGGTGGTGCTCTACTGCTGCTGTCTGGTGATTTTAGACAAACATTGCCCGTCATTCCACACGCGACATATGTGGACGAAATAAATGCATGTTTGAAAGAATCTTATCTATGGCGAAGTGTCAGTAAATTATGCCTTACCATTAATATGCGTGTTCAACTTCAAAATTATCCATTAGCGTCGGGATTCTCAGAACAATTTCTAGACATTGGCAATGGTAAAATTCAATTGCATGAAGATACACAATATATTCAACTCCCAGAAAATTTTTGCAACATGATGGCTACCAAAGATGAGTTAAAAAAAAGTATCTTTCCAGATTTACGACATAATTAAACTCATCAATAATTAAACTCATCATGCATGGCTACGTGAGCGAGCTATTTTAGCCGCAAAAAATTTAGATGTTGACGCCATTAATTGCAAAATACAACAGTCATTGCCTGGTAATGAAATTACTTTCAAATCGATTGACACTGTTGTTGATCCTCTTGAAGTTGCCAACTATCCTGTAGAGTTTTTAAATTCACTGGATTTACCTGGAATGCCACCACATAACTTGCTATTGAAGATTGGCTCACCTATAATTTTGCTTTGAAATTTATATGCACCGAAATTGTGTAATGGCACGCGATTGGTCATAAAAAAAAATCATGGGCAACATTCTTGAAGCCACTATTTTGAGTGAAAAATTTCAAGGTGAAGTTGTACTTCTACCACGGATACTTATGATTCCTTCAGATTCACCTATACCATTCAAACGTTTACAATTTCCTATCCGCTTGGCATTTGCTATGACTATTAATAAGTCACAAGGTCAAACAATGACGATTTGTGTCTTAGATTTAGAAGATCCGTGCTTTTCTCATGGCCAACTATATGTTGCGTGTTCCAGGGTTGGAAAACCCTCGAATTTGTTTATTTATACCCCTCAAGGATTAACCAAAAATGTTGTACATCCAAAGGCATTACGATAAATAAAGTTTTTGAACATTCAAAAAATATACCTGTTACAAAATAGTTTGAGTTTCAATTTTGTCATCTTTAATTAAAACAAGTTTAAGTTTTTATTCAACACAGCCTCTATATTTAACTTCGCTCATAGTATACACATACTCACACGCTATCGATTCGTTAAATTGTGCTAACTGTACATGTAATGACGATATTGTAATAACTTTTTTATAAAAAGTTTCATCAAAACGGTCCAGGTTGTTACAGCTTAAATTTTCGAATTTAAGACGTGAGTGCAGGACAACGTCTGTTGGTTCAGCTAGTAAAATAATATAAGGATAATAAAAGTAACATCTTTAAACACGCCAATATATCAAGAAAAATATTCATAGTCCTAAGAATGTAAAGTGTAAAGTTTTGGTGTTGGTGCTGTAGGATTACGGCCAATTATCTGCACATGGAAGCTAAGCCGATGGGTGGGATGCACTCCGTGGGGGTCTTTCTAAGAGGTCCTAACCCTTATTTACTCTAAGTTTCGGATGAAAGCACGGAAAACTCCAAACAGTTAGGTCGGCGGACGCGAACTGGTTTTGAACCAGGCACCTTCCAAAGTGTAAAGGGAAATGTTATTCTTTTACAAATTCTGTTTATGGCAGATCTGTATTTAAGGGGACGATTTTTCACATTTTCACGGTTCCTTCAAAGTCGTTAAACACAGAGACAACTATATATATATATATATATATATATAATAGCTAAACTTACGTAATATGGAATCCCAAGTAAAACATTAAGTAGTAGCATATAATAACAAAAATGTACTGAAAAACTGAAAACATGAAATAAAAATTGATAATCCAGAGGCAAGAAATATTGCAAAAACAGAGCTGTCAAAGCTAGAGAGAAGTGGGAATACAAGCCAAGTGAGATCACGTGGGCTTAAGCCTAACTTTTCGATCCCAAGCAATGAAGTAGAGATGGAGTGGAAAATTGAAATGGAGTACTCCATTATCAAGTACCACCGTACTCACATTTCAGTTTAAAGAAAAAACAAAAATAGATAAGTTTCTGCAGGTTACCTGACAAAAGAAGTCGCTTTACGTAACCTGGGGGTACGACCATAGCTATAAGAAAAAAACAGCATGGATGCTAACCAAACATGAAGGAGGAAGAACAAACAAGACTAGAAATCGTTGCCAACCGAGAAGGTTAATAGACAAAAATAAAAATAAAAACAGCTAGAGCCAAGGAGAAAAAGTATGAGAAAGAAAAACAGACAAAATGCTGCCAAAACTATGTTAATTTATCAAGAAATTCAGTAAAATGGAGGGGGAGGGGGAAATAATAATAATATTAAAATAATAAAAATAATAAAAATAAAAAATAAATAAATGCAAATAAAAAACTCGAGTATAGCTAACCTATGATCAACGTAGTACAAGCTTTAATATCTAGGAAGTACTAAGGAAAGAGGGTAAAAAAGAATTAAGGGGAAAAAATATTGTAATTAATATTAATTATCATAATAATTATAATAATAATATTACACAAGTATTAATTGTTATTAGTGCTGATAGTATTCTATGCAGTATAAGTAAAATTGCACTTAATAAAGCTTATATATGGTACAGTAGAGTAAAAAATAAGAAATAAAAATAAAAATATATCTCAAAAAGAAAAAGTACCAGTAATCAACAATTCTATATTGTTTTTTGTTTTTTATTTTTTTTATATAAATTTTTGTATAAAAAATATACAAATATATATTTTATGATTTTCTTTTATTTTTAACTTTTTTTTTAAATTGAAATAACCAACAACCAACTCCATAATCACCATCCAATAATCTAATTTGGACATACAGTTTTATTTATCACATATTGGATATATTATTGATTTTAGAAATCTACCAGGATATTTATATTTGAGAGCTGTTTTATATAGGTATGTTAAGTTATTGGCCTTAAAACTATTGGTACACAAAGACTCTATTCTATAATTATGATTGGAGATTATGTTTCTAAAAACAGATGAGTGCATACAAGAAGTAAAATGAGTAAATGTATTAACATGAAAATTAAAATCATCTCTTTTATTAAATATATTGAAAGATAGATTCTTATCATCATTAATATTGTTGCAGAATTACTCTGCTACTCCTGGGGTTCGTCGTTCTAAAGTCCAGTTCGTGTAAAAAAAAAGTTCAAGTAAAAAGTCACTTGTCAGGATGGAACACAAACTTTATTGCTTCTAGAACTTCGTAGAACAATCAGCTGTACACAATTCACAAGCACAATCTAGCAGTAAAGTGCTTTTAACAGTTCGATTAGATCAG
This sequence comes from Cheiracanthium punctorium, assembly GCA_038373885.1. Taxonomy (NCBI): domain Eukaryota; kingdom Metazoa; phylum Arthropoda; class Arachnida; order Araneae; family Cheiracanthiidae; genus Cheiracanthium; species Cheiracanthium punctorium. The sequence continues at coordinate 19,528 of JAWZYV010012330.1, read as the reverse complement.
AAACTCTCACGAATGCTGTATTTCTCACACAAAATAGAACACTTTCACTGACAAGAATTCAGCGAAAATATACGAGAAATAACACTAACAGTCTCTCAAGACTCAGCAATGAAGAATTTACACACAGCACTTAAATTCAAAGCTTCACAAACAGCGCGAAACACAGCTTCCTTCACAAAGCAAGCGTATTCACTCTCTCAAAGCTTGATCAACAATGAATCGTCGGGGCGACACACGCTTCTATAAATAGCCGACGCAGGAGGTACAAGAGGTTTCCAGAAAAGTCAATTTCTCGAGGGTTCTACATAACGCGTGAATATTGATTACGTCATAGAAGAGAAATGTTAGGTTATTATGCGTTTTTAATGCAGGAAAAACAACTTCCAGGCCCCATTGGGAAAATCGCGCCAAATGACCAAAAAGTCGCCAAGCTTGGCGACTTTTGGCGAAATATCGCCAAATTTGGCGCCAAAAATAAGTCCTCAAAAGTGGAGAGATCTAAGCTCTAGGACTAATATTTCTCGAGATTTCTAGAAGCCCATAGAAAAACATATGGGAAAGCGAAACCTCCGTATCTCCGGTTCTAATTGGCCGATTTTGATGCAACAAAAAGCAAAATTTATCTATTTGAAGCGTAGAATACGAATTTCAAACCATTTTAAGCCCCAGAGCAGCGGGTTGCCCCGAAAATTCGTAACATTGCCCCCTTCCCAAGGACTGCACGTCCCGGGCAGTACAATCCCCGGTTAGGAGGTCTCACAAATATCTGCAGTATATAACCATTATCAGGATCTTAACAACATAATTCAAGCAAATAATCAATAAACACAGTAAGCAAATGCACTCTAATAAATAAATAAAATACATAATAAACAATTACACTGATAAGTAATCAATGTAATAAACAAATACACATTAGTAAAAACCAATATATTACAAATATGTACACTAAACATGGCGTAAGTAGTGAGAGAAAGAGAGTTGAAGAAAGAGGAAGAGAAGAGAAAGACAGGAAAGGAATGAGAGATGAAAGAAAAGAGGAATTACGCCATAGTGACCATAGTCTGAGCTAATTACAACCGCGGTAGATGGCTAGCCGATCGTAATGTACAACTCTTGGCTTCGAGTTTGGTGACTTACGAATCCGTACGATGACGTCATTCAGCCGGTTTAGGACTGTGTAAGGACCGTCCCACGGCGATTGCAGCTTGGGAGACAGGCCTTTCCGTCGAGTAGGATTCCATAGCCAAACTTTGTCACCTGCGTTGAACTCGTGTCCCGTAGCCTTCGTGTCGTAGCGAGTCTTCATCTTTTCCGTGTTCAGGTTGATCCGCTCCCGAGCAAAATGATGTACATCTTCAAACCGTGCCCGAAGGTTTTCCACGTACTCTTCTGGCGATGAAGGCGTGTCTGGAGGGCGGCCGAACACTAGATCAACGGGAAGACGAAGATCTCTGCCGAACAGCATCTGGGAAGGTGTGAAGCCGGTAGTCTCATGGACGGCGCTCCTATAGGCCAGCAGGAAGAGGGGGAGTTTCTTGTCCCAGTCCTCTTGATTCCTAGATACAAGGAGCGAGAGGTTGTTCAAAATTGTGCGATTGAACCTCTCCACCATGCCGTCGGATTGTGGGTGTAAAGGTGTAGTCTGGGTTTTGTCTATTCCGAGAAGTTGGCATAGTCCTTTAGCGACTGCAGAGGTAAAGTTCGTTCCTTGGTCGGAATGAAGTTGCAGAGGGGTTCCATATCTGGAAATCCATTCTTGCACCAGTACCTCTGCTACGGTCGTAGCTTCTTGATCGGGAATAGGGAACGCTTCGGGCCATTTAGAGAAGTAGTCAATGACAACTAGGATGTATTTGTTGCCATCCGAAGTTCGCGGAAGAGGTCCCAGGATGTCGAGTGCAATCCTCTCAAAAGGCGCTCCTACATTATAACGATGTAGTCTTCCACGGCTTCGTTTCTTCGGGCCTTTACGGGCGGCACAGGCGTCACAAGCTTGACACCACTTTTCAACGTCGCCTCGAGCCCTAACCCAGTAGAAGCGCTCGCGAACTTTCTGCAGGGTCTTCATCACGCCAAAATGGCCTCCAGTGTAGCCATTATGAAGTTCTTCTAGAACCTTCGGAATCCTCGAACGAGGGAGTACTAACTTCCATCGGAGCATCTTGCCGTCGTCCGACTCCCATTTACGATACAGGACTCCATTCCTCAGGCGAAGCGAATCCCATAAAGCCCAGTACTGTTTTGTTGCCGGACTGTAAGATGATATTTCTTGCCAACTGGGCTTAGCGCTGGATTTTTCCATAAATTCTACAATAGGTTTGATGTCGCTGTCTGCTAATTGGTCCGCCCGAACATTTTCGTCACTCCAGGGATCTTGAGATGAAGCCGATGATGTAACTTGGCGAACAACGGGATGTTTCAGATGGTAATTTTTCTCTGCCCTGGAGCAATAGCGACAGCTGTCTATACAGGGCCTTCTTGACAAAGCATCTGCATTTCCATGAGATGCTCCTTTCCGATGACGTATCTCGATGTCATATTCTTGTAATCGCTGTATCCACCTGGCTATTTGGCCCTCTGGATTCTTGAAATTTAGAAGCCAGGTTAAAGAGGCATGGTCCGTTCGGAGCAGGAACTTTCGGCCGTACAGGTAATGATGGAAGTGCTCCACGGCCTTAATGATAGCAAGGAGTTCCTTTCTCGTAACACAATAGTTACGTTCTGCCTTTGAAAGGCATTTACTCCAGTAAGCAATGACGTGTTCTTGGCCACCTATCTCCTGGGACAAAACTGCTCCAACACTCTCCTTGCTTGCGTCTGTGTCCAGGATAAATGGCTTGTCAGGGTGAGGATACGACAGGATCGGCGAAGATGTTAAAGCCGTCTTCAGTTCGTTGAATGCGTCCTCACATTCCTCAGTCCATAGAAATTTCTGTCCAGTCTCGGTTAATTTGTGAAAAGGTCTTGCAATTTGAGAAAAGCCCTTCACGAATTTTCGATAGTAAGTACACAGACCGAGAAAACTTCTTAAGTCATGGATATTCTCGGGACGACTCCAGTTCTTGACTGCGGACGTCTTTTCGGGATCGGTTCGGACTCCGTGGGCGGATATTATGTGCCCGAGGTAACGTACTTCCCGACGGAACAAGTTGCACTTCGACGGGCTTAGTTTCAAGTTTGCCTCTTTTAATTTCTGCAGTACCTTTCGAATGTTCTCGAGATGCTCTTCGAAAGTCCTTCCGACGATGATGATATCGTCCAAATAAACGAGACATGCTTCGTAGGAAAGTCCTCTCAACACTGTCTCCATTAGACGCTCGAATGTAGCCGGTGCGTTGCAGAGTCCAAAAGGCATAACTTTGAACTGCCACAATCCTTGTCCCGTGGTGAACGCAGTCTTTTCACGGTCATCGGGATGGATTTCTACTTGCCAGTAGCCACTCTTGAGATCCAGAGTGGAGAACCATTCGTTTCCCGATAAAGTGTCCAATGTGTCGTCTATCCTGGGAAGAGGGTAGCTGTCTTTCTTGGTAATGTCATTCAGACGTCTATAGTCAACGCAGAACCGGGTGGAACCATCTTTCTTTCGGACCAAAACAATCGGCGAGGCCCACGGACTAGTCGATGGCTCGATGACGTCATCACGCTGCATCTCCTCTAAAAGTCTGCTCACCTCTTCTTGCTTAGCAAACGGCAGCCGCCTAGGATGTTGCTTGATGGGAGAATGGCTGCTTGTGTCTATTCTATGTTGCGTTAACCTCGTACGGCCAAAGTCACCGGAAGTACGAGAGAAGAGGTCTTCAAATTCAGCTATTACTTTCTCTGCAGCGCTTCTCTGTTCTGCCGTTAACTCCACGTCTTGTAATAATTCCTTCGTCAGGCACTCGGAAGATTTAGCTGTCGTTTGGTTGATGTTCTTATTAATGCAGGTAACAGGAGTGCATGTCGCCAACACTTCATTTTTCTTTATCACCTTCGACTTGTCCGTCACATTTACTACTCTAACTGGAATTTCTGTTCTCGACAAGTCCACAAGTGTTGCTCCCACAAGTACTCCTCTGATGGAATCACTATTGCTTGGGTGTTCGATTAATCCAAAACGGAATTTATTGCTTTCTTTTACTGTTCCAGAAATTATTGAATCAGTTCTGGGAGGTAGAGTGATATCAGTCTGGGCTATTATTTGCTGAACAGACAAAACAGTTTCATTTCTAATATCGAACGCAGCTATTTCTTCTGAATCTGAACGAAGCTCATTATTCTTAAAGTCCAAATTAAATTTGTGTGATTTTAAAAAGTCCAGTCCGAAAATAAAAGAGTCTGTAATATTGGCGACATATACCACATGGTCGTATCTGGCATTCCCAAACGTGATTTCTACTTGCGCTTTTCCGCCCACTTCGATCTTGTCACCTGTCACAGTCTGGAGGGTCAGCGAGGGCGGAGTCCAGATAATCTTCAAATTTAATTTCTTGGCCAGATCCGTCCTTATGATGGTTACGTTCGCTCCAGTATCAATCACCATGTGGCATGGGGAACCATTAACATATCCCAGTACGAAGAGTCCATTACTGCCGCCATTCACTGATGAAATCTGCAAGACTTTTAGGTGGGGCTCTTGACTATCTGGCAACCTCCGCCCCGCGAGATGGCCACCTCTTAGTTTCCCTCTTTCATGATCTTAGAGTTCTCTTGCTGGTCATGAGACTTTCGACCACAATGCTTTTGTACATGGCCTTCGACGCCACACTTCCAGCATTTCACTTTCTTTGGGCCATCTCTCGTTCTATCGGATCTTAATTTTCGTTCTATGAGATCTTCAATTCTCTTCAACCTGTTCTCGACGCTCTCCGTGTCTTTGTCAGCTCCCTCTTGGACCGTGACAGCTCTAACAGCATGCCGATCTTTCCTGACGGCCCGCTGAGCTGCTTCTAGCTTCATCGCGAAGACGAGAGCAGATTTCAAATCCTGATAATCTTCCAACATAAGTGACTTTTGGGTTTCTGGATCACGGATGGCTTCAATAAAATGACGCACCGCCATTTCTTCTCGGACATTATCAAGGTGGTCCATGTAAGCTAGATGACAAAGCCTATCTATGTCCGAAGCCAGCTCTTGAAGGGTCTCGCCAGATCTCTGCATCCTTGACTTAAGTTGGATTCTACTATATTCTTTCTGGCACTTCTCTCCGAATTTCATCTCCAAGGCACTGGCAAGGGCGTCAAAATCTCCTATCTTCGTCGCTCCGATAGTTTGCAATACATTAATTGCATCTCCGCTAAGGGAAGCGGCCAGTTGATTAGCTTTCTCGGACTCGCTCCAACCATTGGCTCTGGCGACGATTGAAAATTGGGTCTTGTAAGCCTCCCAGGGAGTCTTTCCGTCATAAGGCGTTAGTTTCACTGCTGGGTGGCGTGACGACAACCTGATATTTTCTGGTACCTTTCCCAGCTTTACCAGACTGTCCAGTTTTTCTTCTAACTTGTGATAGATCTTTTCCTCAATTCTTTCTTCGTATTTCGCTTGACTTTCTTCGAGGAGCGACATTCTCTTCTCCATATTTTCTTGATTTGTCTCTACTCTCTCCAGTCCGGATTTCATTTCTTCTAGCCCGGTTTCTATTTTCCGCTCCAGTCCTGATTTCATCTCGTCGTGTGCGGCTCTTAACTCCTCCAATCCGGTTTTCATTTCATTGTGTGCAGCCTTTAATTCGTCCAATCCGGTTTTCGTCTCGTCTTGTCCGGCTTTCATTTCTTGCATCATATTCATGAGCTTTTGAAGTTGTTCTTCCATTTTTTGTCTAGTCAAAACCATAAACTGGAAAATTAAAGTCCTTCTTTAGAATCCCGATTCTGACACCAAATGTTGCAGAATTACTCTGCTACTCCTGGGGTTCGTCGTTCTAAAGTCCAGTTCGTGTAAAAAAAAAGTTCAAGTAAAAAGTCACTTGTCAGGATGGAACACAAACTTTATTGCTTCTAGAACTTCGTAGAACAATCAGCTGTACACAATTCACAAGCACAATCTAGCAGTAAAGTGCTTTTAACAGTTCGATTAGATCAGAAACTCTCACGAATGCTGTATTTCTCACACAAAATAGAACACTTTCACTGACAAGAATTCAGCGAAAATATACGAGAAATAACACTAACAGTCTCTCAAGACTCAGCAATGAAGAATTTACACACAGCACTTAAATTCAAAGCTTCACAAACAGCGCGAAACACAGCTTCCTTCACAAAGCAAGCGTATTCACTCTCTCAAAGCTTGATCAACAATGAATCGTCGGGGCGACACACGCTTCTATAAATAGCCGACGCAGGAGGTACAAGAGGTTTCCAGAAAAGTCAATTTCTCGAGGGTTCTACATAACGCGTGAATATTGATTACGTCATAGAAGAGAAATGTTAGGTTATTATGCGTTTTTAATGCAGGAAAAACAACTTCCAGGCCCCATTGGGAAAATCGCGCCAAATGACCAAAAAGTCGCCAAGCTTGGCGACTTTTGGCGAAATATCACCAAATTTGGCGCCAAAAATAAGTCCTCAAAAGTGGAGAGATCTAAGCTCTAGGACTAATATTTCTCGAGATTTCTAGAAGCCCATAGAAAAACATATGAGAAAGCGAAACCTCCGTATCTCCGGTTCTAATTGGCCGATTTTGATGCAACAAAAAGCAAAATTTATCTATTTGAAGCGTAGAATACGAATTTCAAACCATTTTAAGCCCCAGAGCAGCGGGTTGCCCCGAAAATTCGTAACAATATTAAGTTGTAAGTCTAAGAAGTTTATTATTCTATTATCATTAGGATATTTTATTAATTCTAGGGCTGAATGGTAAGCTATTGGGAAATTATCAGAATCAGGTTAATTATTATCAGTAGCTATTGTAACTGGCTATGTACCTATGTATACAGTGGCTATGTACCTATATATTATAAGAGAACTATTGTAATTTTTTTCATAATTATATAAATATAAGTCAGCTAAGTAACTGGAATTAGAACCACCCTGTGGTATTCCTAAAATTTGCCTATATAATTTATTATATAGCAGAATGTAATTATTATAAACTATAAACTTTAATAGATCTTTGAAATAATTAGTATCTATGTTAGATGGCAAGTTAATGTTATTATTACTAATTATAAATAGATTTTATATAACATTGTACAAATCGTCTAAAGGTATGCTATTGAATAGTTCTTTAAAATCATAAGTAGATACGCTAATCACATTTTTTAGGTCTTTAATCTTATTTTTTAGTTCATAGCTATTACCTATAGATATAGAAGAAGTATTTGATTTTATAAACAGATTATGCACAGAGGTAAGTATTTTAAGTAATAATTTGCTGGCTTTATTATTATATGTGTAACATCCGATAGTAACTGTCCTGAATTTTAGTGGAGTTTTGTGAAACTTGGGTATTAGTACTAAATAAGGTATTTTAGATTGTCATGTTTTAACTTAAATAATTTATGGAAAGCTAATATCTTTTTGTTTAGGGATGGACTGCGAGACAGAAATTTGCGAGACGAGACAGAGATTTCCAGTTATTTTGCGAGACGAGACATGCACACTTTACATTGTGATATAGGGATTTTTGCGAGACGAGACAAAGCTTTTCAGAGATTTTGCGAGACGAGACAGCCCAATTTTCATCTCGCGTCCATCCCTATTTTTGTTCATAGTTAACTCAGATATATTGGTTAGATTGAAGTTAGGATTAGTGTTTATGGACATTGTTAAGAGATTGTGATATAGTTTCTTACATAATAGCATAGTTGTTACTAGATTTATCAACATAGTGTGGCGGATGTCAGTCCGTACAGTTTATGTTATCGTGGCGGTTCAGTGTGGCACAAATTCTATTTTTCAATAATAATCCAAATCAGGTCTAATATAATTATATACAATTTATTTACAAATTACTATGGTATAGTTTACACGTTCAAAATAACAGATTCAATATCATGCCCTTTTTGGGCCCCCAAGCAGAAATCAGTCTGCTTCTCTCCGAATCTGTTCGAAGTGTGTCGAGTTTATCACGGTCACCCAGGGGAAAAAAACCGCGTGACGTCATCCAGCGCACGTGGTGCTACATGGGAAGCAAATTGCGTCACACTCCCCACCTGAACTCCTTCAGGAGTTCACATCAATTACACAAGTTATCAAAACTAATTCTAAAATTATATCAAAAATCTACAAAATTGTCAAATTACAATCACAAATTATCTCAACACAATACAAGATACAAATTAAGCTTAAGAATGCACAAGAATAATACAACTAAAATTTAAGAAAAAGTAAATATAAATGGCAAGAAAATATGAGATTTTAGAGTTCTAGGTTATCAATTTTGCAAAAATTAGCTTTCAGAGTTCAAAAGGATACAAATGCTGTACAGTCCGTTTCATTAGTCCACTGCTAGTTTTCAGTTCATAGCAACGAATTTTGTTGTCGCGTCCAGGTAGGGCCTTTTCTATCCTGCCAAGCTTCCACAGAAGCTTGTTTTTGGCATCGCCTTCGATCAGTACGACATCACCTACTTTGAATTCAGAGTGTGATCTTGGATTCTTCACAGAATGTGCTGTTCTGAGGTCTAACAGATATTGTTGTTTCCATCGCCGCCACAGTTGCTTCAAAAGCAACATCTGATATTTTCTCCTCTTCAGGAGAGAAGACTTATCGGCTCCACTTTCGATGATCTGGGCAAATGTAACTGGATAGGTCGGTTGGTTTTGACCGACCTTGTTGGTTTGTTTTTTGAAAATTCAAAAAGTGCATGGGCGTGAGAGGGCCTGGCTTATCATTCTCACCATACACATAACTCAATGGACGAAGATTGAGCACCGCTTCTACCTCAGCAAGCACAGTCGACATTTCCTCAAAGTTCAGGAGTGCTTTCCGAGAACCTTGCGTAGACACTCTTTGACAGATTTAACCAAACGCTCATAAATTCCTCCCCACCATGGGGATCTTTCTACTATATTCTTCCATAAAATTCTTTCCTTAGTGACACAGTCTTGAACTGAGCTGTTGGATAAGATAGTCGTCAAAGTTGCAATTTCCTTTTTCCCTTTTTTGAATGTCTTGGCATTGTCGCTATATTTTATTCTGCAGTTTCCTCTTCTTGCTAGGAATCTCCGAAAGGCAAGCAGGAAGGAATCGGTTGTCATATCAGAAACTAATTCTAAGTGCAGCACTCTCGAGACAGCGCATGTAAACAAAACAATGTACGATTTTTTCAATTCTGCAGAATGTTTCACATAAAGGGGACCCGCGAAGTCAAGACCACAAACAGAGAATACAGGAGTCTGGTGGATTCGATCACCTGGTAATGGAGCTGTAAGTTGATCACCAGGTTTGGAGAGATATTTTTGACAGACAATGCAACTCTTGATAATAATTTTGATAAACTGTCGTCCTTTGGGTATCCAGTAATTTGATCGAACTTTTGTTAGAGTACTGGCTACTCCTCCATGCATGACTTTATCGTGTTCTTGGCGCAATATCAAAGTTATCAACCAAGAATTTCTGGGCAAAATAATTGGATGTTTTTCATTAATGAACAAATCACAAAATTCAAGCCTGCCTCCTAATAGAAGCAGTTCGTTTTCGTCTAGATAAGGCATGTAATTAAATATAGAGGAACTTCTTTTAATGGAATTTTTGCTCTTAAGTGTTTCATACTCTTCTTTGAAAAAGTGTCTCTGTTCATTTTGGATCCAAAATTCCACATCAATAATTTCCTCAGTATCTAAAGGATCACGATTTTTCACAGGACAATTAAGGTTCATAACAAATCTTCTCACCCACGCTGTAATCCTTATTACTTTCATGAGACTGCTATATTTGGAAATATCGAATAATTCGTCTTTTTCTTTTACGACACATTCATATTGTTGAAAATGAGCAAATTTCTTTTTGTACTCCAAATTTTCTTCTTTTATAACGTCGACTTTGCCAGAGGGCCAAAATTCAGAAGACTGCAAAAGCCAAGGTGGTCCGTGCCACCAAAGTTGGCAATTCCTCAAATTACTAACTGTAGTTCCTCGTGATATAAGGTCAGCGGGGTTATCTTTCCCAGGGCAATAACGTCAGTTGCTGCTTTCAGTTAGTTTCTGTACTTCCTCTACTCTATTTTTTACAAAAGGCTTGAATCTTTCGGAATTTTCAGTAACCCAAAAATAGGTTATTTGTGAATCCGTCCAATAAAAGGGGGTTACTTTATATTTCAAACATTTTACGATCTTGATACTCAATCTAGCGGCCAAGAGTGCTCTTAAAAGCTCCAATCTTGGAAGAGTAAGAGATTTTAGAGGGGCAACTCTACTCTTGGAGGCAACAAATACTGTTTGGAATCTTTAGTGTCATTCGGTGTCATTCTTCAAAATAATTCTCAAATATACTACACAGCCATACGTTTTTAAGCTAGCATCTGAAAAGCTATGAAGCTCTATTTCTTTTACATCAGTTTCTGTGATTCCTTCTAAATAATAACGGGGGATACTGAGATGATTCAATTCATCAATTTCTTCATACCGAGCTTTCCATTTAAAACTCAGATCAGATGGTAGCTCATCATCCCAGTCGATTTTAGAAGACCAAATCTCTTGCATTACACATTTTGCTCTCAAAATGAAAGGTCCCAAGAAACCCACGGGATCGAAAATTCTGCCAATAACTTGTAGAAGGGAACGTTTGGTGTTTTTCCTTTTAGACAGAAATGTCACTAAGTTGTCAATGTCGAAGTACAAAACGTCTTCTGCACTATCCCAAGCGATTCCTAATACCTTGAAGGGAGGCTTCGCTTCCTCAAAATCCTTCGGAGTTTCACTCGTAGTGATACCTTCCTTAACCCACGTGTTTTCGAATTTGTTTGCCATTTATGCAAAGTCATTCCCGCGTCTTTGAAAATGCTAATGCAATCAAGTGATGTTTTGAACGCGCGTTCTACGTCCGGTTGACCACTAATGACGTCGTCTACATAAACACTGTTGCTCAGGATTTCGAATGTTTCTGGATGGGTTTCTGTGTACCTCTTAAGGTGGTGTTTAATAGTAGCGGCGAGTAAAAATGGACTTGATTTTACCCCGAATAAAACTCTTACGAATCGGAACATTTTTAAATTTTCATCATTATCAAAGGGATTATCTTTCCAATAGAATCGAGTAACGTCCCTGTCTTCTTCATTTAGTTCGATCTGTAAAAATGCTTGCTTAATGTCAGCCGTAAAGGCTATTAAATTTTGCCTAAATTTTATCAGTAATTCAAATATATCTGGATATAAGTTTAGACCTGTGTACAAGCAATCGTTAAGAGAAAGCGTATTTCGTTTATGAGCCGAAGCATGAAAAACTATTCTCAATTTGCTAGTTGTTCTGTCGCTTCTAATTCCGGCCCTGTGGGGCAAATAAAATGTGGTGCTATTATTTTGTTCATTTTCTGGAACAGGCTCTATAATATTCTTCAGCTCATAGTCTTTTAAAACTTCTTTATACTGGTCAAATAAAGTGTTATCAATCTTAAATGTGTTGTTAAATTTCTGAAATCTTTATAGAGCAACATCTTTGTTACTTTCTAAAAGATGCTTTGTGTTTGGTTTCCAGGGTAATTTAACCTTATATCGAGAATTTTCATATTTAATTTCCGATTCAAATTTGTGTAAAACATTATCGTCCGAAGAATCAACGATTTCGTTTTCTGGATGGATCCCCAACCCTTCAAGAGTCCAAAATTTTTGTATATGGTCCGAATAAATTTTCTCACATACGTTACGCACGGATCGAGTGTACAGTTTTCCGTACACCCAACATTGTTCTTCGCAAGATTCGTTTTCTTTCAATTCCACTACTGTGTAATAATATCACGTCAACAAGGTCATACCCTTCAGATCAAGATCGGCAGTTTAGTTTTTATTCGAGAGTTATTTCCGATTCAGTCAGCGGTGAATTCCGTACCGTTACACGGTCGAGGCTCATTCGATATAGTCATATCTCGCCTATTTCTATTTACTTTACAACTCAACGTGTTTGATGGCTGTTCTTGCGAACTGTAGCTGTTCTTTTCTATTACTGGATTCAATGAGCGAATTCTTGTTACAAGATTCGAGCCGCAATCGAGTAAAATTCTTCCTTGCATTGAACGACGTTATCCCTTAATTACAACACTGCACGTCTGAAGCAAAATAGATGCCGAACTAGTGTGTGAAACACCCGTAAAGATTTGCGTATTTTCATTCCCGCTTGAACTCTCAGCAACTGCATTCCCCTTACTCGCCTCTTCGCACGAGCTGGCATTATTATTTTTCTCTCTGCCTTTTTTCTCTAAGTCAAAACAGATCTCTAAATTATGTCTTTTTTTGCAACGAGGACAGGATTGTTGTTTTGATCTGCAGTCATATTTTTTATGTTTTCGCTTTAAGAAGAGCATACATCTACCTTCTCGAAATATAATATTTCATTTTTCCTGAACCTAGAGAGATTCGCAAATTCCAGTATGTTTTGATTTTTTACAGAACACGCAGAGATTATCGTCAGCTGTTTGCGAATTGTATCCACTTTAAGGTGTCAAAAGCTGCACCGCGGAACTTAAATTATGACTTTGTTTAGACGCCAGTCGCCCATGATTTTCTCTTTGGACTGAAGAGGGGGGGACAAGTAAGGCATTCATTTCTCTAGATAAAACTTCAGTATGAAGGAATTTTAACAGCGCTTCTACACTATACATCGTAGAAATGTTAGGGTTTTGTCTGTTAAATTCAAGCGTTAAATCTGATGAAGTATTTTAAATAGAACTGGGATAAACATATTACTGTATGATTCCGGTTTTACATTTAAAGAATTTAAGCTGTGTACATGTGTTTCGATAGCGTCGTATAGTTTTCTAAGCTTCGATACATCACTTGATTTGTAAACTGGGCTCAAATTCAATAATTTATTCATATGCGTGTTGATGATTATTTCTCGCTTACCGAATCTGTTTTGTAACAATTTAATCACTTCATCATAATTGTTGTCTGAAATATCGAAACCTTCAATTGCGTTTAAAGCCGCTCCTCCAAGAAACGAACGCAAATATTGAAATTTTTCAGTTTCACTTAAAGAGTCATTGTCATCAATTAATATTTTAAATGAATTATAAAATTCATTCCATTTTAAGTAATCACCATAAAATTTTGGAATGGTTAATTCTGGCAGACGAACTCGTTTCTGTTCAGGCTTTATTTCTGAATCGTCATTTTTAGTTACGTTAACCTCAACTTTTTTGCTTTTGTTCAACTTTCTATTTAATTTAAATTTCCATAATAAAACCTTTTCATTGTATTCTTCACTAGCTGTAATTTCAGCTTCAAAATCTTTTGATTCTAAGAGCGGTTCAATTGCCGCATCGATAACTTTTAACTCATCCGATTTACTAGTTAATAGTTCTAAGTATTCTTCAATAAGTGAAGAATCGGCAGCCTCTTTTTCAAATTCAGTTTCAATGTCCTTAAGATGTTTCGAAACTGCCGTTCTTAATACTTTTCGTTTCGCTTTTAGTTTCAATAGTTCGTCAGCCATTTTTCATAAAAATGAAGGAAAAATCCTACCTTGAGCAGTTTTCGCACACTGGATTGTGCTAATTCCAAAGTATTAAGTATTTCAATATTCACCTTATCCATGCAAGGCCCGTGACACACTTTGTCGGCCGTGCACCATTGTGGCGGATGTCAGTCCGTACAGTTTATGTTATCGTGGCGGTTCAGTGTGGCACAAATTCTATTTTTCAATAATAATCCAAATCAGGTCTAATATAATTATATACAATTTATTTACAAATTACTATGGTATAGTTTACACGTTCAAAATAACAGATTCAATATCATGCCCTTTTTGGGCCCCCAAGCAGAAATCAGTCTGCTTCTCTCCGAATCTGTTCGAAGTGTGTCGAGTTTATCACGGTCACCCAGGGGGGAAAAGACCGCTTGACGTCATCCAGCGCACATGGTGCTACATGGGAAGCAAATTGCGTCAATAGGTTATAATAAAGTTATTTTGTATCTCTTTTATTTGAGTACATAGATTTATATTGTTAGTATGACAGAAAGTACAAGCTAATTGTTTATTTAGATCAGCAAGAATATTATATTTCCATTCATTAAAGAGAGCAGAAGGTAAATTGTATTTAATAGAAGTACTATATATATATATATATATATATATATATATATATATATATATATATATATATAGATCTATATCATATTTAAAAGTATCTAATATATCATTAATGCTGTGTTTAGAAGGTATACTAAACTTAGTACCTCTTTTCATGATCTATTGAAATTTAAGATCTTTTATTAAAGAAAGATCACCACTAACTATATGCCCAAAATCAGAATTTACAAAAGAATAATATTGATCAATGGTACAAACACAGGGTGCCTCATCATCAGACACAAAATTCGTACCAAAAGAGGTATAATGGAAGATCTTTCTACCCATAGGTATAGGGTATTTTAAAGATTTTTTTAGAGAGATATGTGGTAGCGGGAAAAGATTGGCGTGAGATGAAAAAAGTTTATTGAAGTTAATCCTATTAAAAACTGTGTTGGTGTAGTTAATTACAAAATTGTTGTTCAACTGAGCATTATTGCGTTTGTTACAGACTAAATTGTAATTTAGTGCATTAGCACGAGCAACTATTAAATCAAAAAACAAGTGAGAAAAATGACCTGTGAAAGAGTGTGAGGTAAAAACTTTATAATATTTTAAGAGGTGCTTCTTTTTGAGAGAGAATATGTAGGTACGTATCTTCAGCCAGTTATGGTCGTGCTCAAAACTATTATTAAGTGTGCTTATCTCATTCTTGATGTTTTTATTGGACAATATAAGATGCGAAGAGGCTTTATGTTTTCCTCGTTTAGAACGACTTGTTCGTTTAAATAAAGACAGATTTAAAAGGGTATATACAGGAGTAAATTTGGAAGGATCAGTGTGTGTAGAATAATAATGCAAGTGTTTATTTTGTACTATTTGGTTTAGACCATAAGGATAACATGTGTTGTTAGTATTGATAAATTGTGATTCCAAGAAAAGCCGTTCAGAATTATTGGTTTGTATGGCAAGAATCTCAATCATAATATTTTCGAAACCGTGTGAGTGAAAGTGATCATATTCTACATTAGAAAGATGACAATTAGATAAATAATTTTTAACATTGTTACGGTACAGGTTGATGCGTAAGTGTAGTGGGTTACGAGTCTGTCCAATATAAGCCATATTACAGAGAGTGCAAGTAATTTTATAAATGCAATTATAAATTTTACAAAATTTATGATATTTATTACTATTGTCAATTAGATCTTTAGAAGCAGATGGGCAAGTTTTGTATTTAGTAGAACCACAAGAGTTAAAGAGAAAAGAATGCCATTCACTACTGTAGTTTTTGAATGATGAGTAAAGGTTTGACGATCCAAAGTCCACCTCATCATTGTATGGACAATTGTACCGGGCGTGTGTAAATAAATTATGTAACCAACTTTTGCCAGTCACGAAATATATATTGTTTTTAACCATAAATAGTGATATTATACTGCATCAGAGTTGAATAAACACATATGCATATATATATACATATATATATATATATATATATATATATATATATATATATATATATATATATATATATATGCATATGCCAAGAATATTTACACCAATATTTATTGAATCCTTGTGGACTAAACATAATTTCTCTATTTACAAAAATGATAGAGCTTTCATTTTTAAACAAAAAGAGAGGCAAATTTTATTGACTCGTTATCGCCACAGTGGCTGGAGCACAGTTCCAAGTTTAATTTGTACCGTGGAACCTGTCTAATGGGACTACCCTTGGGAAGAACAAAAATGGTCACGTTATAATGATGGTCACCTTACAAAGGTGGTAAAGTGTGATGGTTGTAAAGCGAAATTGCATTAAAGTTGTTACTATAGGCAGACGATCTCTTTACCAAGGTTGTCACTTTAGCAGGTTCCACCGTATTTGAATGGACGACGGCACACTGATACGGGAAAAAAATCTTCCGTTGCTCTCTTCATTTTATAGGTGACGGAGTTTGCGGTTTAGTACAGAAATCTTTTATCGGTAAACTTCGAATTGCCATTATAAAGTCGTAAAATTCGCGACGAGAA
This sequence comes from Cheiracanthium punctorium, assembly GCA_038373885.1. NCBI lineage: Eukaryota > Metazoa > Arthropoda > Arachnida > Araneae > Cheiracanthiidae > Cheiracanthium > Cheiracanthium punctorium. The sequence continues at coordinate 3,345 of JAWZYV010012330.1, read as the reverse complement.
TACCTTCTTATCCACTCCCATCACGTTAGACGCAGCGGCAATCAATATCGGCCTTAAGTGATGCTGAAGCATAGACGAACAATCCAACCCTCCGCAATTTGTACAGCTTTCATTCTTTCAACTGCTCTCATAAGTTGTCCACACCAACCAGACATATGGGTTCAAATCCTCATTATAAAAGTAAAACATATTCTAAGATATCAGACAAAGTGAGTACACCCTCCAAAAAAAGTATTCGAGAGAGAATTTTCCTATTTTAGATTTGCCAATAATAATTGAGTTTTTGAAAAACGCACAACTTGATAGAATGGAAAGTCATATTTATACATAGCCTAATTCATATTCTATGATAAATAATTTTTAATATACGAAAACAGCGTAGGAAATTTCTCTCTTGCTCGAATACTTTTTTTGGAGGGTGTACCTGGCAGTGTAAAGCTTGTCTGGTTTTGAAAAAGAAAGCTCAAATTGTAACTAGCAGGTAATAGTGATAATAGTTGTAAATAGCAATTGCGGTTGGTTTACTACAGTCCTCACAGAAAAGGATGGGATTTACTTAATCTGGAAAACTTAATGCTACCTTAAAATGCGAAAATGTATGCTGTGAGCACTGTATATTGCACGGTCAGTGGTGGGAAAAACTACTTTTTTTTTGTAGCGCGCTACAACTACCGCTACTTTTCGAAAAATGTAGTTAACTACAACTACAACTACTTTTTGACAAATGTAGTTAGCTACACTACTTTTGAAATGTAGTCGCTACTTCGCTACTTTTAGGAGACAAATTTTGCTAACAGATTCAATTAGCATTACATTCATATTTAAGGATATTTATATCCTAATTCGAGAAAACTATCGATATTTAAAGCCTTTTGATATCGATCCTTCATGATATATCTACTCGCGTCCAGCGTGATTAATGACCTCAGCGGGTGTCTCTCGCATCCAAAGAACGCGTTTATTAAAAGGTGGTTTCCTTGTAGCGTTGAGCGCCGCAGATTTGGTGGACGCACGAAAGACCCCGGGCACCTTTTCGCCTTTAATTAGAAAAAAACTATTGCTCTAATAAACAACTACCAGGCGAGTATTTGAGCAGGGGGAGGCGGGCCCCCTCCGAAAATGTAAAGCAATTATTAAAAAGGAGCTATTTTGAAACATTTCTTTTAACTTTAGAACAATAAAGTTTAAAATACCGAATCGTCCCCCTCCCCCCGAAATGGAAGCCTATATATACACTACTGGCAACTACTGCTAATTATTGAAGTATTGCTGAAACTAATTAAGTTTTAATACCTCTATGATAAAAATAAATTGGGAAAGTGAGCTCTGAAAGCATGAGAAAAATCATGAGAACTAAAAAAGTTTTTAAAAATATAATAATAAAATGGATGTCTGAACGGGAAAAAAAGGCCCGTTTTGAGACCCCTTTCATGTTGTACAAACATTCTAGTTTCTTGAGCACAAATCAAAATTAATGAGTATAAAGGCCTTTTTTCATGACTTACCAAATTAGTGATTTATGACGAATGACCCGTGTGAACCATGTAATATTGTATAATTGTTTTAATTGAAAACATCACATATGATATGCATATTATACAATAATGAAAACAATTACTAATTAAATTCATGATATATCTATTTAAAACATTGCATTAAAAAATCATCTATATATGTTAAAGAAATTTTAAAAGTTATTATCATCAACACAACTTTTTCTTTGTGTTAGGTATAAAAGAATTTTATAGAATTATATTGTTATTTTAAGGCTAAGAGAGAGATAAGTCTCTAAGGATTTTACAAACTATTAATTATTAATAGAAATTCTCATATTTTCGTATTAAATTCTGAAAATTATTACACAAAAAACCTAATAATTTAAATATAATAGACACTTTAAAATTTTAACGAAAGAAAGCAGAATTTCAACATATTCATGGAAGACTGCCATGCCTCTAGTATAAAATAAAAACCACATAAATTTATTCAAAAACATGTTTATTAAATTTTAACAAGAGCTGGATCTCAAAATTGTTATCCGCCAAACATGATCGTCGAGGAGAAAATGCGTCCGATGCAATCGAAAACAATCTTTGTACAGATGCACTGGACGGCACGCCAGTGTTAGTTTTTTTGAAGGCTTCTTTCATATACGTGTACGCCGAAAGCGAAGATAGGGGTTTAATTGGCTCTGACAAGAACCTTGTAAGTTCTTCCTCGTAACTATTTCGAGTGCATGCGAAAGAGAAATTAAAAAAAAACAGAAAAGTCATCATCCATGGGCTGATCCTCGATACTGATATCTGAAGTTGTCGGAAACATATTCTGGAGGTATTCCTCCATCCATTTTTTTGGCTTCGGTCTTCCTGTCCTCCTCAATCCAGAATAGTTTGAATCTGGGATGGAAACAAGCTGAGAGAACAGTTTCTCTGTCCCACAGCAAATGACTAAATTTCGTTTCCACCTGACAACTGAAGATTTTGCGCCCCCTCCTATTTTTTAAAAATGCAACTAGGTAGCTTTCATATACCATTTAGCGCCCCTTGGCCGATGCTGCGACCGGCAACAGTTGACCTTCCTTGCTCCCCCGTAGCCAGGGACGGCCCGACACGGTAAGCAAGGCATCGGAGCGCCATATTCGAACTAAAAAAACTAAGGAAAACTTAATCTGGAGCATAACATGCCTTTACGTTTGCAGGGAGGCTCCACGTACCCTAGATCAGCTCTTGCACCTAGCTACGCCACACATTTAGCTATAAAAGCTTTCAGGGGTTAAAATGAGGCTTTCAACTTCAATAATATACGGACTGTCAAATATGCATGGTGCTCTGAAACTCATTGGCAAAAAGTTAAAGAGTGGTAAAGGTAAATAAGACGGTTATGAATCACGTAACAATGTAGGGTTTGATAAGTCGTCCTCGAGTACCTGTTAATAATTTATTTTTTCACAGAAAGTTCACTAAAATTCACTATTAACATGATTGATTACTACTGTACATTGACCAAAAGATTTATTATTAAACAATTATTAACAGGTAAATGAAACCATTTCCGACATCCACAGTGCTATATTATTCTGAACAGCCTTGGTAGAGATGGCGCCCGGTGCGGTCACACCGTTCGCTCTACCTTAGGACCGATTCTGAAAACTGTCACTACAAACGAAGAACACTGTAACCGAGGTCAGCAATATTTTTAGCCCCTGAAATAATATCTTGGATGCATATGCTTATACCTTTTGTCCCTTTTCAACAAACTCACAAAAGATAAGGTTATCAACTCGTAAAAAAAAAAAAAAAAAAAAAAAATGTGTACAATTTCTACATATTTACTTTCTTTTTTTTC